>JASISA010000019.1:0-1200000 GCA_031771865.1 Nothophaeocryptopus gaeumannii
TAGCTTTTACTACTTACTAGTAGGTCTTAGGTATTAGAATATAATATTTAGCTCCTACTAACTCCTTGTATATAATAAATACAGCCTCTTTAATCTTATAGAGGAAGTTATTCCTATCCCTTGCTAACTCTTTAGCTACTACTATAAGTTAAGAGAATATTATATACTCTATTCTCTTAGGTACTCTTTCTTCTCTAGGAAATAAGTCTAATCTTAGCCTCTTAACTCCTACTATTAGGACACTCCTTAGTATAGGAATAGGCATAGGTAGAACTAGTAGTTCCCTCTATAGATCTAGATCCATTTTAGTATCTATAGGGTTAGTATAGTTTTTAGGGTTCCTAGACTCTAGGATCTTTGAAAACTCCTTCCTCTAGGTAACTAGTAGAGGTAGGAGCTGTACTATTAGGGATGTATTAGTCTTCTCTACCCTACTTAGTTCCTAGGGTAGATCGGTTATCTTTAGGTCTACTCTCTTTAGTCTTCCTCTTAGGTTTCTTTATAGGCTTACTAAGTTCTACTAGCCTATCTTTCTAATATTAAGATTTAGATCCCCTCCCTTCTAGTCCTCTAGGAACTTAATAGTACTATAAGTTCTAATATCCTTAAAATTAGGATCCTAGAACTTCTATATCTTTCTAGTTCCCTTTATATAGCCTATAAAGACTATAGGCTTTCCCTTGTTTATAAAGCTGTTAGCTCTAGACTTAATAGATTAGTGCTTTCTACTAGCTAGCTCTTCCCTTAGGACATATACAATTACCTAGTAGCCCTAGACTTTAAGGTAGTTAATAGTAGGCTTCCTTCTACTCTAGGCCTCCTCTAGGCTTACTTTAAATCCCTTAATGTCTAGTCTATTAGGTAGTAGGTTACCTAGATAGGTATAGGTCTCTAGTACCTCTAGCTAGAACTCAATTAGTATCCTAGACTCTTTATATATAGCTCTTATATTGTTTTCTAAGGTTTAGATATTTCTTTCTATAATCCTATTTTAATTAGAGCTGTAGGTATTAGTTAGTTCTAGCTAGACACCTTCTATCTACTCCTAGTACTTAATAATCTTAACTAGTTCTCTAGTATTGTTAATCCTTATAGCCTTTAGCTTCTTTCTAGTCTTAAGTTTAGCCTTTAGTTTCTATTCCTAGAAGGCTTTTAGTCTATCTACCTTTTTATTTAAGCTACTTGTCCACTTTTTCCTTAAGTAGTTGTCTACGATTTAGAGGAACTATTCCTTTCTAGTCCTAGATAGGGGGAGTAGGCTATAGATATCTATAGATACTAAATTAAGGATACCCTCTTTCCCCTCTATAATTCTACTATATAACCTCTTTATTTTAGTAGTAAGGTATACCTTGCATAGGCAATCTCTTACTTTAAAGGTAGGGATTAGCTTATTATATATAGTTACCTTATAGATATTCCTAAGAAGCTTAGCTCTATAGTAGGCAAACCTCCTATACTATAGCTCCTACTAAAGCTTCTTCCCTTAAAGGGAGGGGGATACTTCTTTACTCTTGTTAAGAGGGATCTCCTCTATCTCTATAGATAGGAATAACTATTCTAGTTTATAATTGAACGTCTTCCTAGGTTTCTCCTATATGTTTCTAATGCTTATAATTAAGGGTATACCTCCTCTTATAATAGTCTATAGGACTAGCTATCTATCTATACTTAAGACAATATTAAAGTTAGGTAGTTAGATCTAAAATTAAGTTAAGAGTTTATTCTAAGAGACTAGATTAACTCCTAGACTAGGTATAAGTAAAACTTTTCTAAGGACTACCTTATTTCCTCTTCTATCTTCTATTACTATATCCCTATTATATACTACTAATAGAATTCCTTCTCTAACTTTAATAAACCTCTTTACTAGTAGTAGATTAAGTTTCCCTCTAAAGAGTAATTCTTAGTTAGTTATATATAATAATGTATAGGAGTTAAGTATCTACTCCTATAGAGGAAGCTTACCTCTAGCTTTAATACTTGTATAAGTAACCTTATCTTATTCTTCTTAATTAGATTCGGATTCTAAGCCTATATCCTATTTTAATTTAGACTCCTCTATCTAGGCTATATATACCCTTCTAGCCTTACTAGTAGTAGTTAGCTTAGTATATCCTTAGTTAGTCTTTAAGAGAACCTTAAGGACAGCCCTTACAATTTCCTCTTAGTCTAGCTTCTATTACTTAGAGTCCCTACTCTTTACCTCTTAACTAGCTCTTCCTATATTCTTCCTAGGCTTTAGGAGGTGTCTAGCTTTTAGCTTTAGCTCCTTCTTTACCTTCCCTCTTATCTATATAAGGTATTAGTAGTTTAAGATTATGTAATCTCTATTATAGAGGTAATATAACATTTTTCTAGGTCTTAACTTCTATACCTAGGCTATTATAGCTATATCTATAACCCTGAGATCTAACTCCCTTACCTTAAGGAGCCTAAGGATATAGTCTAGGGAGTTAATTAGGCTAGGTTAGGCTTAGATAGACTACTTTCTAGTAGAGTACTCTTCTAGTAGGGTAGTAAGGAGATGTCTTATCCTCCTCCTAGCTTCCCTATAGTAGGTCTTATCTAGTAAGATAGCTGCAATTCTTGTCCCTAGGCTAGTAAGGTAGGCCTATACTCTATTAATAGTATTATCCTTATCTATCTTAAAGTTTATAAACTCTTGGATAAGGGAGGTAATATCTACTAGTATTACCTCTATATACTTGCCTATTATTACTTCCTAGAGGTCGGTAGCCTTTCTATAGATGCTCTATGTAAGTTAATCCTCCTATAATAGGTAGATTGTAATCTTATATAGTATCTTACTATTAGCTAATATCTAATCTTCTAGGCTTAAGGATAATAAGGATAATTCAGGTATCTATACTTCTATAGTTAATAGAGTATCCTCCTTTACTTCCTTAAATGTGAATTCCTCCTATAGGATTGTATCGCCTCTTTCTCTTATACTACTATTCTCTTAGACCTACTAAGTTATAAGGGTTTTAGGTACTTAGGTAAATAGCTTCTAGGAGGAGAAGGAGGAGAGTAGTTGTATTGTTTTTCTTCGAGGAGTAGTCCTAAAGCTATGTGTTACGCACGGTATCTCGCTTGTCAGGTGACTCGCTTAATCACGTGGAATGGCTTCTTTGGAGAATGCGTCGGCAAGTGGAACGAAGTGAAGGAAGTCTTGGCTTATTCCAATCAGTGAGATTGTAACATGAGTTGAACACGATGATTGCTAGTCAACCATCGTTCCTAAATACATAAGAGACTTTAGGTGATCATCCTGATCAGGGTGATCAGGAGGCTCTGCTCGGTCTCGTACCTTACGATCAGTAACACGTGACCTCGCACTGGGCAAGGACCCAGCACGAACCGTAACACCATCCCCTTTTAGCTAGCGTCGTCCCGACGCTTATACATAGCTCGAGTCGGTCCTTAGACGCCAGTCGTCATGGGTTTTCGTAGTCATGCCTCCTAGGCTCTCCTCCTCCACCCACCGCCGCCACAAGCTTGCAGATTTCCTGGATCGCACTGGTACCGTCATGGTAAAGCAGTGTTCGACGTGCGCGAAGCACAAGAGGGTGTGTCGGGTACACGTTCGGTCGGGTCGATGTAACGAGTGTGTCCGGCGCGGTCAGCGCTGCGACATGAAGGTCACAAAGTCTGAGTTCGACCGGCTGGTGGCTGAACGTGAGAGGCTCCAGTCTAGTATAAAGGAGGCTCAGCAGGCGCAAGAGGAGGCGCAGCACCGGTTAGAGGAAGCGCAGCGCTCTCAGCAGATGGCTTTCGAAGCGTCTCGTACGGCGTTTGCCCGCGAGATGAGATTGCGACAACAGTTGGACTTAGTGGATAAGCGGTCCGATGAGGCTGTTGCTGTGGAAATACGGGATATCGAGGAGCAGGAGCAAGAGGGCGGGCAGCTGAAGCTACGCTAGGCTTCGACGAACCGTCCTACGGGCTGAATCTGTCTCCTATGACCTGGGGCGCCCTCGAGGGCGTTGATCCTTCGATTGGTCGTTACTGGATCCCAACCCCGATGGAATTGTTGCAGGAGTAAGCGGCAATTCATAAGATGTTCCTCCCCGGCTCCCAGGTAATTTCCGAGTCGTCGTACCCTCTCCATTTAATAAGGTACTGATCGTCTTTATAGTCCAGAATCTTTTCGACTTCGAATTCGGTTTCTTCTTGTGGGACAAATGAAAATGTCTCCTGACAAGGTGTCTCGGCGTCGGCTGGTTCCAAGAGAGAGATGTGGAACACTGGATGAATCTTTGCATCTGCCGGTAGTCGTAGTCGGTAGTTGACCGGTCCCTTGGCCTCTTCAATCAAAAATGGCCCGACCTTTACATGGTCTAACTTTCTGGTCTTTCTTCTCGTTTTGAGATTTCTCGTGAGGAGATAGACCTTATCCCCCTCCTTCAGCTGAGGTGCCATTTGTGAGCCATGCTGTCGCGATTTCAGCAGGTGTCCTTGTTGTCGTAGGATGGCCTTGTTCATTTCCGAGTGAACATCCTTAAGCTGGTCAACCGCAATCAACGCCCGTGGTGCGTTAGGGTGAATGCCAGGTTCGCCAAACAGGTGTGGATCCTTCCAAAGTTTGCGAAGAATGGCGTGAGACCCGTCGTCTCGGATTGCTGGTTGTTGAGTGCGATTTGTGCCATGGGTAGGAGTGATACCCAATTGTCCTGTGCGTAGTTGATGTAGTGGCGTAGGTATTGTTCTAGTGTCTGGTTCATCCGTTCGGTTTGTCCGTCGGTTTGCGGATGAAACGCCGTTGATAGCTTGTGTCTGATCCCGATCGTGGATACGAGTGTCTTCCAGTAGTTCGATGTGAACAACTTGTCTCTGTCGGTAATGAAGACCTCTGGGAATCCGTGATATCGTACAAGTCTATCCAGCACAAGGTGTCCGAGTTGCTCTGCCGTGTATGTCTCACACGCAGGAATAAAGTGCGCGTACTTCGTGAGCCTGTCGACCATGACCAGTATCATGTCGTACTTGACTTTCGTTGCTTGATCCGTCGATCCTGGGAGTTTCGTAATGAAATCCATCGTAACTTCGTCCCATGGTTGTGTCGGT
The DNA here is from genome assembly GCA_031771865.1 of Nothophaeocryptopus gaeumannii. Lineage (NCBI taxonomy): Eukaryota > Fungi > Ascomycota > Dothideomycetes > Mycosphaerellales > Mycosphaerellaceae > Nothophaeocryptopus > Nothophaeocryptopus gaeumannii. The sequence goes on from JASISA010000019.1 coordinate 5,071, forward strand.
GGGCTCCGGAATTTAAGTTGTCCGTACTTCGAATGTCGAGATGCCTTGTTCTGTTGGCATTGAACACAGCGTGCGATGTATTTCTTGACTCGTTCTCGCATATGTGGGAATCCAAAGTTGCGTTGATAAGCTCTACTGTCTTCGAGATTCCTGGATGTCCGTATTGCGGATCGTTGTGATGGTGTCGAATGCACTCTTCCTGTCGGTCCGTCGGTACTTGGTACTTTCCTGTGCAATAGGAAATTGTTCTGTCTTGTCTTGCAGAACTCGCACTATGTTGTTGAACTCCATTTGGTTGGCACTCAGGCTTCCATCCTGATTTGTCTTGAGTATGCTGTGCTGCACTCTTTCCTTTCCTTCCATGTAGTCACTTCGTCGGCTCAGTGCGTCGGCTCGACCGTTGTCTTTACCAGGTGTATAGCGGATTTCGAACTTGTACTGACCAAGGAGCTCCGACCAGCGGGTCTGCCTTCGAGTCAGTTGTTTAGTCGTAGTGAAGTAGGTCAGATTCTTGTGATCAGAAAGAATCGTGAGCCTGGGTGCTCCTTCCGCATATGCTCGCCAGTGCTGCAGGGCAGCGACAATCGCAAGAAGTTCCTTATCATGGATGTCGTAATTCTCTTCTGCAGGAGTCATCTTTCGTGAGTAGTAGGCTACCGGGTGTCGCTTCCCGTCGTGCTCCTGTGTGAGACACGCGCCTATCGCCATATCCGATGCATCTGTTTCGATTTGCACTTCCTTCGTACCGTCGAAAAGTCGAAGCGTTGGCGCTGTGGCGCACATTTCTTTGAGTTTGTCGAATGCCTGTTGGTGTCGTTTTTCCCACTGGAACTTGGTGTCTTTTCTCGTGAGTTCCGTCATTGGTTTCGCAATCCTTGAGTAGTCTGGGATGAACTTTCGATTGTAGTTCGCGAGTCCAAGGAAGGATTGTACTTCGGTAACATTCGTGGGTCGAGGCCATTCGTGTATCGACCGTGTCTTTGCTGGATCGATTTGGATTCCTTTCGTACTAAGGATAAATCCAAGGAATTTGACTTCCTTTTTGTGGAACTCGCATTTCTCTGGTGCTGTCTTGAACCCTACTCGTGTGAGGCGTTCGAAGACGTCTTGGACTTGCTTGATATGCTTGCTCAGTTCTCCCTTGGTATAGACCAAGATGTCGTCCATGTAAGCGATAACACAGACGTCAAGCAAATCTCGTAGTGTTTCATTGACAAGGTCCTGGCATGAGGCTGGCGCATTGGTAAGCCCCATTGGCATAACCAGAAACTCGTAAAGTCCATATCTTGTTCGGAATGCAGTCTTCCATTCTTCTCCCTTCGCCATTCGTATTGCGTAGAATGCGTCTCGGAGGTCGATCTTTGTAAACCAGTCTGATCCGGTAAGTCGATCTTGTGCTTCTTCGATGCTTGGTAATGGATATCGGTTCTTGATTGTCATGTCGTTGAGCCTTCTATAGTCAACGACCATTCGCAACTTCCCGTTCTGCTTTGGTACGAAGAGAATTGGAGAGCCTGCGCTTGAGGTGGACTTCCGTATCCATCCTTTGGCTAGCTTCTCCTTCAGCCATTCATCTAGGGCTTTGAGCTCTTTCTCAGATAATGCGTAAATGGGTCCCCATGGAGGCTCTTTCCCAGGCTGAATCTTGATCTTGTGATCCCATGGTTGGTGTATAGGTAAGGCTTCCTTGCCTTCCTCTTCCTGAAAGAGTCTCGACCATCTTTGGTACTCCTCAGGGACATCTGGCGCTGAGATCGCCATCTGCTTTCCAGGATTGCCAGTTCCTCGTCCGTGATTCCGTGACCTGCTGGACCTACGCAGTGTCTATCCGGGTGGCTCCAGTCTCTGGGCTCAGTGTCGGCGCAAGCTGAGTTGTGCACAGCTGTTCTTTCGCCTCATCCGCCGCGTACTTTCGACGCTGTACGGGTCTGATACGGTGGCACTTCCGTATCCTTCAAATGTGAGTACTCCTCTCTTCCAGTCAATTACTGGGTTGTGCTTTCTCAACCAAGGCATGCCTAGCACGATATCCCAGCTGGCCATAGCTGTGACATCTAAGACAATCTCCTCGTGGTGCTGTTGGATAGCCAGTGGTAGCGGTATCGTCTCGCGCTCCACACAGGGTAAGGGTGATCCGTCGACCGCGATCAGTTCATACCCTTGTTTCTTCGTCTGGGTAGCTAGTCCAGTCCGTTTTACAAATGACTCGGATGCAAAGTTCCCGCTCGCTCCGGAGTCGATCATGGCACTCGTCTTGAGTCCATTGACGATAACTTGTGTGCTGAACACTGTTGCTGATGCTTGAGCTTCTTGTGTGACGTTTAACTCCCTTCGGCCGCTCATGCCTGAGGAGTCGATCCTTTTCCCGAGACTGTGGCTCTGTTGTCTAACCAGTCCAGGATCTGTATACGTGTTTCCTCCAGTGTTTTGGCCATAGCTTTCTCTTGTGGCAACTCGTTGCATGCGTATCGGCTCTGACATGCTTGTGCTTGTTTGTAGCCATTCCTGAGTTCTTGGATCGATGTTCTCATCTCGTTCGTAACGACTTGTCCGTGCGGTGTTAGGTACCCGTACGGTGTAAACCAGCTTCCAATTGGTGGTCTATCCCAGATGAATGTTGAAAACTCTTCTTGGATGTCCAGCCTGGGATACCTCCAGAACATTGACCGTAGTTGCCCTAGGAAGAAATCAAACCTAACTGGGTTAAGCAGTCTTCCTCCTGTCGGTGTTCGTGGAAAGATCTCTTCACTGTTGCGTGCTATGTGAAGGATCATCTTGCGTATTGGTTCCGGTGCGTCCACGCTAAGGTGAAGTATTTCGTCGTTGTCATCGTCCTCACTGGATTCTTCTTCTTCTTCCGAGGTTCCTTCCTCAGTTTCCTCGTCACTGGATGACTCTTGTGGGTTCTCCGGAATCTCAGGTAAGATACCCGTGATAGGGTAGTCGTCCGCCTGAGTAGCGACATCCATCACCACTTCCTCCTGTGGGGTCCCCTCAGATTCATTGGGATTTTGGTTCTCCTTATCGCTGTCATCAGCGCCCCAACAGGTTTCATCCAAATCCTCCTCGTCCGGCGTTTGAACGTGACGATCAAGTTGTCGTAGTTCGTCCGGAATTGGTAAGTGTCGGTGTCCTCCAACTGTGGTGTTGATTGGTGGAACCGGGGCAGGTCTTCGTGGCGCAGACGGCCAGTATCCTGCTTCCATCTTCGAGGAGTAGTGTGTTTGACACGAATCGTCATAACAGAATCGCCAGTGAAGGCTTCCGTGACCGTTCCGCAGTTCCCGACCTGTCTCGTCAGGTAACTTTCGTGTCATCATACCAAACAATCGTGGCTTTTGTTGATCGGCGCCTGTCGTTTCGTAGGCTCCGCGTCCCACGTCGTGGTTTCGTTGCATCGTGTTGAACTGTCGTTGCACCATGTTCTTTGAACGACAATTCCTCGCATAGTGGCCTTCCTTGCCACATGCATAGCAATTCAGTTTCTTCTCATTTCTTCTGGGCGAACTCTTGCCCTTCCTACTTCCTTTGAACGGGCGACCTTTCTGGGTTGCATTGAACTGCCAGTCCATTGCATCGGGGTCGCGTTGCTGTCTCTGAGGTGGTTTAGACCACCCATCGCGTCGTCCCGAGGGCACATAGCCTGCCCTTCCCGTAACCTTGGAATCATAGCGTCGCTCCATGGCTCGCTCGTAAAGTTGGTCGTCCAGTTCAATCGCCGCTTTAATCAGTTCTCCGAGGCTGTCGATCTTCCCAGAGTATCGCATCAGTTCATCCTTGACTGAGTCTCTGAGACCTCGTCGGAACATAACTTGGAGAGCATCGTCGTCCCAATCCGTGATCTGGGCGTGCTCCTGAAACTTGGCTGCGTAGTCTGCCGTGGAACCCTTCTGAGTGAGATGTTGGATAACCCGGACCGCGGTCGAAACCTCGTTCGAGACTCCATACACCTGCTTCATTGCGTTCTTCATGTGATTCCAGGTCCTGAAGATTCCCGTTGAATCCTCGTCACTGTCCAAGTAGTTCCTGAGAAAAGGTTTGATCCAGTGCTGCACGTCCTCGCATAAAGGTCGTTGCGAAGAGTGGCTTCTGAGCTTCACCCATCTCGTTGAACTTGGAAGTACATGTCCATTTGGGTAAGCCAGACGTCGAACTTGTCTCGGTCGCCATAATAGTAGTCCGGCTTGCCGACCTTGAGGAACTGTCGTTGGTGTGGTTGGCAAGTGCATTGATGGCCGACTGAGATGTGCTGGATCGTTGGCGAGCTTCCTGCTTCGCTGGGGGCGGAGTTCCCTTCCGGTTTGCTGACGTTCCTAAATACATAAGAGACTTTAGGTGATCAGTGTGATCAGACTGATCGCCTAGGAGGGGTGATCAGTGTGATCAGACTGATCGCCTAGGGAGAGGTGATCATCCTGATCAGGGTGATCAGGAGGCTCTGCTCGGTCTCGTACCTTACGATCAGTAACACGTGACCTCGCACTGGGCAAGGACCCAGCACGAACCGTAACACTATGCTCCTTAGTACCTAGTAGTTTTAGTACTCTTAGCTAAACTAGATATTAGTTATCTAGGAGGTTATATAATTCGTACTTATTAGCCTCTAAAATAACCTACTAGATCCCTTTACTAATTAAGTAATTCTATACTAAAGGAAACTATATCCTTGAATTCTCGTATATAAGAGTTAGTAGTAGCTACCTAACCTTATACTTAGTTTAAGTATATGTATCTATAGTAGTAGGTAGTTGCTTTCTTGTCCTATAGGAGAAAGCTATCCTCTTTAGATCTTAACCCTATTAAATCTAGATAGTACTAGTTGTCCTATTAGAAGGTTATAGTTCTAGTTACCTCTTATCCTATAGGAGGGTTAATATTCCTCTTCCAATTCTAGCCCTATTAGGATTAGACGTCACACTGGGTTTGGTTGGGTACCTGTTCAGGTTGAAAATGACCTGTTACCCTGAAAGTCAGGTAACAGGTTAGATTTGGCAGGTTTAGCGGGTTACCTACAAAGTCACGTATATGATTGAGTACATCGTACGAAAGTGGGTTGAGTGTTGGGTACCCGCAGAATATTACACGTATACCCGCACGAAACCCGCTATCTCGAAGACCAAAACGAAAGTACAAAATGCCGACCACGCTCTGCCGACCACGATTCTACGGATAAGCACTGTACGTAAGACTTCTTATAGATAGACATAGGCTCCTTAGAAAACACGCTCCATTCTTTATTCGAAAGCTATTACAAAAGGCTCATTTTCATTAGAGCTAGCAGTGGGTATCTTCCAGTAACGCCCCTATACCATTGCAAATCATCGTTGTCGATCTCTCGATCGAAGCTCGTCATCATCATCATCATCCTTACACGTTATTATCCCGAAGGCTCTCCGAAAATGTAGATATTCCATCTATTCATCAAGCGCACGACCAACTGGATATCCTTCTGCTGAATGGTAACACGCTTGGCGTGGATCGCTGCGAGGTTCGAATCTAATACTTATTAGTACAGCCTCTCATGAAATGAAATCATCGAGTCTTACCTTCAAACAGCCGCACTAAAGCTGCCTCAGCTGCTTCTTGCAGACAGCGGAGTGCCTCCTTCTGGAAGCGAATCTCAGTGGGGAGGCAGTACCTGAGGGTGTCGAGGTCGAGTAATCTCTCGGCATAGGCGAGCGAATGGGCTGAAGCTCAGCAAGAGGTCGGTCGACTTCTGGTAGAATCTGATCTCGCGGAGCGCATTATCTTTCACAGCTGTTAGTATCTGCCGACCACATTCTGCCGACCACGAAATACGTACTGCCTTTCTTAACCCTTCTCAAAGAGGGTCTCGCATTTCCCTCATCATCCTTGTTTACATGCTTCTTCCAGAGCGACGGTTTTCCTCGGCGACTCGTACCAACACTCTGCAGCTCTCTTCTCAATGACAGGGTCTTCTTCATCTCTGCAGGTCTCTTGCTAGTCTTCTTGGCCTTAGGCGCCTTCGATGCACGGTTAGTCGTTGCGGCCGAGGCCGCCAGTGTTCTTGGTGCGCGCCATACTAATTTCCATGGTCAGCACTAGCGCATCCTTCGACGGCGCCACCAAAACTCACATTTCTTCGATTGTGATACTGAAAGATCCGAGGCTTTTATGCGAGAATACGTGCGAAAGCGGTCGGCGCAGGGCGCGGCGCGGGCGCGGGCGAGCGGAAGTGGTGGTGATGGTGGTGGAGGTGGAGGGTTCGGCGATGTTGTTTGTTTACAGCGGCGGCGGCGAAGTTGTAAGCGAGGCCGCAAACCTCACCCGTGACGTCACGGAGCTCACCTTCACTGCCTGAGGCAGAGGTGAGGTTTGCGGCCTAGATGAGAAGCCTGAGGCCCTAAGGAGTAGCAGCAGCGCTGCGTGGTCAGCAGATCGTGGTCGGCAGCAATCTCTTGGCTAAATTAGTAAGTGAAACTCTGAAAGTTAAAGCAGATACAAGGAAGGTTACCTGTATACCCCAAATTTCCCCTAGAATGTGATACCGAACGTGCGACGGAAATGAGCCGCAAGTTTCATGTCCTTTTGCTGTAGTGTTACTCTTTTTGCGTGAATCGCGCATAGATTCGCGTTCTCAAACTCGAAACCAGCATCGCTTCCGCAGTTTGAAGAGCCTCTATCGCAGAGGCTTGAAATCGAAGGCCTGTCTGAAGAGTAAGAGTAATCTCTCGCACTAGCCGTTGAAATACTGTCTTTGACAGAAGTAGCTGTGGACTTCTGAAATTTCTTAATCTCGCGAAGTGCAACTGTGCCTGGTTTAAATCGAAATGCTTTTTTGCGGCTTAGGCCTTTTGGATTCTTTCTTCGAGCTAGCGCCGCGCGTGTCTGGCCGCTTCTTGTAGCAACCTTTGTAGCGATTTCGCCCCCTACGGCGACGTGATCGGTTCACATGAGAGGGCGGATGGCTTGATGACGCATTGCCGGTAATGTTGTCCATCGTTGGGGCGATGAAGGGGGAAGTGAGCCTTCCGGTGACGACGACGCGTATGGAAAGGCAGCTACCATAGGGATATGCAAAGTGAGAGCTCGAGGTGCATGGTGTGAAAGAGAAAGCAAGGGGAAAGATGCATACTAAGATCAAGAATCACAGCAAAAGCGGGCCTACTAACCGAAGTTGGACCTGATCAGCGGTAGAAACATTCGTATAACCCTAAGGTCGTGCCGAGGGATACATCTCAATTGGATTAATTGGATTTTCGTACGCCTAACCGGCGATCCAGTGGCATAGTCGTTTGAAGCAGTGTCGAGAGATTATTCCCAGGAAGTTTCGTAGCCTAAGGGGATGCGGACGTACCAGTGTTCAGACAAAGGACATTTCAAGAATATCTCTAAATAGAAAACATACATGTGAGCGTAAATCACCTTTATGCGTCTCCGATCTACCGTAGATAACCAAGCCGTCCGATAGAACGCCGGGATACTAAGAAATAATGCCGACCACGCATGCCGACCACGAAACGAAAAGTGAACCCGCCTCACCTAGCGTCACGTAATGGAAATAATGCCGACATCGGCAAGAGTAATCTCCTTACATACATTTTGAGAGGTGAACTAAACTCACATGCCGACTTTCTCTGTTCTATCTCGAACGACTATGCCGTCCGATGGAAATTAGGGATTGCATTTTATCTACTTTGTGTCTCGGGCGGGGCTCCTTAACGACCCTCTTAAGCAGTGGGCCGTTATTGAAGAGGAATTTCCCTTTATCGCCCAGATGGCACGCGACATCCTCTGCATTCCTGCCGCTGGTATCGGCTGCGAACGAGACTTTAGTATCGCTCGTCATCAGTGCCGCTTTAATCGCGGCTACGAGGCGGACACTTTGTCCGCTATTATGATTGCTCGCTGTCGCTTCCGCGATGAGGATAACGAGAAGCTTGCTGCCGAGGCTCGTCTTATCGGAGAGCTTAAAGGGCAAGATGCAGTTGACGAGCTTTGCGTTCGAGAAGATGAGATAGCTCAGGTATGCTATATGGAGGGCATTAGCGACGACGAGGGTCAAGGGCCCTCGGATAGCCGCCTACCAAAGAAGTTGACAGTTCCGCCGCCCTCTCGGCGCCGCAGTCGCTTTATCAACCGTAGTCGACAAGATCGTACAGTAGTAGGTGATGTATTCGACCTATCGAAAGCTTGAATTTGCATATCTAGATTGTATATTAATAGTGTTATCCTGGAATATTGAAGCTACTTCGTTTACCTGAAATCTCATTTCTTACTACAATTGTGTTGTATTCTCTTCCTTTATAGTATTGAATCTACAAATCTGCCGACCACGCTCTGCCGACCACGCTCTTTTGCTTACGCACGCTACTTTTATACTCACATTACTATTCTACGAAGGCCTCGTACAGGTCGATTTTAGTATGATAACCCGACACTCCTATATGATATCCGACATTACCTATATTTGGGTAGCTTGGCAGGTTGAAACCTGTACAGGGTAGTTCTTTTCCGGGTATTTGCCAAGATATTCAACCCATACTCGAACCCAACCCAATTAGGTCAACCCACTGTGGCGTCTAATTAGGATTAGGTATCTATCTAGCTAGTTTAATAGAACTTAGGTAAAACCCGGGCTTATAACCTATTAAGCTAAATATAGTACACTAGATTCAAGGTTTATTCCTTAAGGGAATAAGTCCTACTTAAAGCTTCCGGATAGGAGTTAGGGAATAAATAAGTACTATAGTAAAGACCTAATTAATTTAACTAACTAAGGAAGAAGAATTAGGAAGCTAGTATAGTTAGAACTTTAACCTTCCTATAGCTTAGTATCTAGTTAGCTAATAGGTATTACCTAACTCCTTAGTATCTCCTTCTCTCTCTCCTAAGTCTTATCCTACAACTATTTAATAATAAGAGGTATATGCGAGGTACTAGAAAAGGACTATAATAGCTATCTATAATAGGCCTTAAGACATAGAGCTAAGTTCGCCTCTAAGAAATATAAAGTTATATACTTTATAAGGGGTATAAGGAGTATATCCGAATCCTAGAGAATACCTAATATCCCGTCGCTCTAGAGTAGCCTAGAGGACACAATAAGGGTCCTAGGAGTAATCGTTAATAAGAGACTTAAGTAGCACGTATAGATAGAGAATACCCTTATAAAAGCAAAACGGCTAGAAGCTATACTACGACGGATTACTACTACTACGTAGGGCGCTACGGTAGAGATAGCCCGTAAGCTATATATCTTAATAATTAGGCTAGCAGTAATGCACGGGAGCGAGGTATAGATAGTAGGAAAGGAGACTAGAATCTTAAAAATGCTCTAATAAAAGCTACGGGTAATATAGAATAGATTCCTACGGATAATCCTTAGGGCCTACTAAGCTATACTAACGCGACTATTACATAAAGAACTCTAGATCGAAGATATTACCGAGTATAGGAAGAGAACTACTATAGCTATAATAGCTGCGTAGAGGCAGAGGCCGGATATATACTAGGCTATACAAGAGCTAAAGGGGCGGATCCTACTAAAGTACGGACAACTTAGGGTATATAGTAGACGCCTAAGAAAACTATATAGCTCGCTACTAGAGTAGATAGACGAGCAGGCTACTATCCTACGGTCCTAGCTCTCTTATATAGATAGAGTAGATCTAAAGAAGACTCGGAAAGCAATATAGACTATCCTCTAGAGCTAGTATAAGTAGGACGAGTTATAGAAGTAGGACAATACTAGGCGCGAAGGAATCCTCCTACTCGCGTTTAGGACTCTATAGAATACTAATACCCGGGAGCTTTATCGAGGGCTTAGTAAAGCCTAGGCCGCGATAGTATTCTAGATATAGTTAGAGACAATTAGCCTTCCTTACTTCCTCTACAAGGTTAGGGTACCCGATACTAGCCCCTACTACGAATATAGAGATAGAGGGATAGCTCGATACTACCTTACCTACTATATAAACATGCGAGAGAGTAGAAGGAAACTTATCTTAGCTACTAGATACTAGGACGCGAGAAGATAGCTTACTAAGTTTCCTAGATAAACCGTAGCGTAGGTAATAAGGTATCTCCCTATAGGACAATTCGAGTAGACCCTTAAACATCTCCTAGAGTAGGCTAGAGATCTCGAACCCAAGTAAGGAGGATAATGTTAACTCTAGCGTATTAGCTAGCTACCTACGGGCAAACATATTAGTTCTATAGTACCTAAGATATAGTAGGGTATAAGGCATAATAGAGAAGGGAGGAAGTTTTACGCTATAGGTACTTTCTATAGGGTTTTCTTTTATAATATATAGATATACTAGAAGGGGCACGGCCTATAGCTAGCTCGAATACATTTATTATTATTATTATTATTATTATTACTATTACTTACGTAAAGATAGGTAAGAGATAGTAGCTATACTACGCGTACTACGAGAAGCTAGGCTCGTAAGGACTCGTTCTAAAGAGCGTAGTATCTATAACTCGTATACTAGATTACCTTACCTATTATAGTAGTAAGGGTTACTACTATAATAGAGATAGTATCTACGTACTACTAGATAACAAGAAACGGACACGCGACGACGGGGACGTACGCGTAGCTTTTAAGGTATAAAAGCGACTTAAAGAGGATAAGGAAGTCTTCGATCGTATAGGCTAGTATAAGGCATTTCTCGAGTAGAAGATTAGCGACGATTAGTTACTTAGAAAGACTACCTCGAAGCGCCTACGTAAGCTACTATACTTTAAGAATAGCTAGATAGAGAGTATTATACCTCGTTCGTACAATACTACGCGTCGCTAGCTTATAACCCTCTTTAGAGGCTCGAAACCGAATATTTAGAGGTTACTTAAGTACGCGAAGAGTCGTCTTTACGTCTCCTTTAATAGCTAGAAGTCCGATAACGAGCTAGAGTTACTTAGTATATTCGCGTACTATATAGACGAATATAGCAAATACGTCTTAGTTATACTAGGGCTACCGAACCTCTATAGCTCGAAGGAGGTATAAGATACTATAGACGCTATCTTAGCGCTTCTTACTAAGTTCGATATACGAGACTAAGTATAGTACTTCTAGTTAGATAACGTGAATATTAATAATAAGGTCTATCGCCTACTAGTAGCTAATCTCGGACTATACTCTCGGAAGTATCGCTTACGTTATACTACTTATATTGTTAACCTCGTGTACAAGGCGATACTCTATAGCTATAACGTAGACGCGATAGATTAGGTATACGAGGAGGACGATAATAATAATAATACTAAGTATACGGACGAGATAGAAGACGACGAAGAAGTAAAGGCTTTTAAGCGATAGGCGCATATATAAGAAGCTATAGACTTACTTACCTTATAGCGTAAACGAGGCTCTATTAGTAAGCTTTCTAATATTATCGTTTACGTACGATACTTAGGCTTATAGCGTAAGTACTTTAAGAGTAAGTAGAAGGAGTTTAATCCGGATATACGTATTCTTAAGCTTATCCTAAATAGCGGTATTAGATAGAATAGTAACTACGATATAATAGAAAGGGGGCTTAAACTCAAGGACGTAATTAACCTCTATTAAGCTTACTACTACGAGGTTAACGATAGACCGCTAGTACACGAGGATTGCCTTATAAGTAAAGATTAGTAAGAGATTAAAGAGCTCTATATACTACTAAAACCGGCGAAGGAAACCTTACTTAGTCTCTAAATAGACGGCACGTATATCTACGGCTCTATGTAGTAGTTACTAGTTACTCTTAACTTACTAATAATACGCCTAGAAGAAGCTAAGAACGAGTAGTCTATACTACTAAACTCGTACTATAAAGCCTACGTTCTATTAGGCTAGAAGAAGCTAGACAAGTACTTCTTACTTATAGATAGATCGCTAGCTTATATAGCCTCTATTATACTTTATCCGCACTTTAAACTACGCTAGTTCGACGATAAATAGAGTAGTCTACGCTTCGATCTAATAACTAAGAAACGTAGCCGATCTACTATAAGGTTCGGCTATAGGAAGAAGAAGAAGGCTACTTAATTACAAGCCTTATAGGCTACGTAATAAGGCGAGCTATTCACGGATCGCACGTAGCGTATAGTAAAGGAACTATAGCTAGAATACCGAGCTAAATACGGTAGTACTACGATAGCGACAATAATAGGACTTACTTTATCTACTAACTATAACCCTAGCTTATACGAGGACGATATTTAGATAATAGAGGAGGTTGTTATCGACGAGTACGACAAGTACCTTGTACTACTAATAGTACTACTAAAAACAGACGTTCTTGCTTAGTAGAATAAGTACGTAGACGACTATCTAATACTTAGTAGACTAGCGTTTAATCTAATAGCCTATCCGGCTTCCTTAACTACCGCAGAGCGTTATTTCTTAGAAGCTAGCCACGTTCTAAATAAGGCTACATGGCATACAAGAAGCGACTTAGCCGAAGCCAACTAATACCTTAAGAACTAGCTTAATTATAACCTTATTGCGGATAGCGTTGAAGTGTAGTTTAATGGCGACAGCGACGAAGAAAGCGATGAAGAAGACTAATTTTCACATACAGAAGGCCCGTGCATCGATACGTGCCGGCACGGACGATCACAGGTAAGCTAGTATCGATACAAGCCAATCAATCCACTGTCACAAGCCAATCAATCAAGCACTACCCTTGATTGGCGTCCGTCCGTCCGTCGGTCACCCTGTGGCCAAGGCTCCGTGATTTTGGTCTCGTCAGTTGCGGCTCAGGCAGGATTCTTGCCGAGACCACTTTACACAGCAAGCAAGTGCGCAGTCTCAGGATTCACACGCTTCCTAGCCAATTTGGAGCCTATGCACAACATAAGGATTACAGCAGTCGGACCAGGCATTGTCAAGACCGCAATTTGGACAAGTGAGTGTCTTGAATGGGTCGATGAGAATACTGATTGCTGGGTGTCTTCAAAGCAAGTAGTAGACACCATCGTCGATCTGATATGTAAGACGGAATTAGTCGGAGGAACAGTCTAGGAGGTTGGGGTTGACACTGTTCGACCTGTTTCAGGCATCAACGATCCTGGTCCTCAAGGTCGTGGACATTCTCTTGGGAATCTCAGAAAGGCCAACGAAGACGTGAATGATCTACTGCGTATGTACGTTGGAAAGTGAGACAGGGTAGAGGTGTATGAGCTGCCGGGTAGCCTTCTTTTTCCGAGCTAATTGACTTCGTATGGGTTACTGCGAATGCTACCACAGAATAATTCCGCGCTGACTGTAAGTCGACTGCAGCGCTGCTCACTACTCTGCAGTACTAAACAGGCACCGTGAAGTATCGATAACTTTAATTGTTAATTCTAAAGTCCCAGGACGGAAATTTACCGGATACGGAATGTGCTTCTACAATTTGCGATAGTTCCCGTAGCGGGTTACTTGCAGGCTGCAGCGGACCGGCAGATACATTGGCAAGGGAACCCATCAAATGCAGCGGTGTCTACCCTGCCTACAATATGCGCAGAAGGCGGGGAACGCGGGGAACGCTGCTAGTTACTGGTAAGCAATCTTGGCATGCGACGTGCGGATGTCTCTTTGCTAGACATGAAGCATACCAAGTCAAGGCGACATTGTAGAAACTGGCAGCAAGTTTGACAGGTCGTGCGGATACTGTATGCAACACGGAGATTGACCCTAGCCCACCGTAAAGCTCTACGACATGGGGTTTGCTCACCAGCCGCCCTGTCACATTGTTCCTCAGTTCCGCAATGGCGTGGGTAGCCGCTGCCACTGCAGTTTGGCGAATCTTGTCTTGAGAGTTTCAAACGGCGACTTGGGATATCACCCGCTAAATGATTGTTGCTCTTCAATTGCAGAACCAGAAGACTCGTTCAAAGGCCAAGCACGACACAAACGCTTCGACATCACAAGCCACCATGTTGCGACGACGGAATGCCAAGGCTCAATAGAGGCTATTGGTCCGCATACTCGGCTGTGCCACTCTCAAATACAAGGTTCTGCTGTGCGCGTCCTATTCTCTCTGCCGCCAGTGGCGCAGCCTTTCCTTGTATGGTTATTGTGTTCGGGCGACTTTTGGACGAATTTGGCAATTATCAGTACAAAACCATCGCCCAAGCGGACTCCGAAACGAGGAAAGCCTTCTCCCAGCGAATCACCACGTTGACGCTATGGTTTGTGTATCTCCTCGCCGTCAAGTTTGCTTGCAGCTTTATCTCCGCTTATGGTTTCCATCTGGCGGCGATACGTATCTCTGCGACACTACGCTTGCGTTACTGGTCTGGGCTAGTGTATCAGCCCATCTGTGCTCTAGATGCCCTCCCACCCGGAGCAGCCACCAACGCTCTGACAACTGTGGCCAACGGTATCCAGACTTCGATCGCGAACGAGGGAGCCGTGCTGATAGAGAACGCTTCCTTGCTCGTTGCAGCGTATGCAATCAGCTTCTACTACTCGTGGGCTATGACTTTGGCCTGTGCTGGCGTCCTTGGGTTGGCTTTAGCGGGCTGTGGCATATTGATGTCGCAAATAATGGTACTCGAGAGCATTGCTTTCGAGAGCAGCCAGGACTGCACCGCCTTTGCGGGCCAAGTCCTCCGTTCCATGAGAACAATCAAAGTCCTTGCAGCCGAAGCATCTGTGGCGGCGATACACGCAAACTCGGCGCGGAATGGAAACAAATGTATATCCAAAAAGTCACTTCTGATGGGTAGTCTGTACGCTATCTCGTACGGTGCACTGTATGGCAATGGAGCCTTGGCATGTGGGTTGGGCACCTGGCTTTACATACACGGAGTTGTGAAAAGCGCTCACTATATCTTCATGTGTGTATATTGAGAAACGACAACTCCTTCTACACATCAACGCAGCTGACCACCAATCTAGTGTGCTCTTCTCGCTTTCTAACTCTGTCGTGGCACTTGCAAAGGTGATCCAACTCTCCGAGAGCGTCTTCCGGGCCCTGTCCGCAACGAGACAATGTTTCCAGCTTATTGATGCTCCCTTGGCCCCTCGAGCTGGGTTGAAACCTCAGAGTTCATGCGCATCATTCGACATCCGATTCCAAAACGTACATTTCTCGTACCCGAGTCGGCCAGAGATCGCAGTACTTAAAGGCCTGAGTGTCACATTCGCTAGCGGCCGCACTACCGCAATAATTGGACCGTCGGGTTGTGGAAAGAGTACAATCTTAGCACTGCTGTTACGATGGTATCAGCTCTCCGGCGTTAACAGTGCCATACCATCTGGTACCGATGTACCAGGAAATTCACTTGGAAATAGCGACGACTCGGATGGGATCTCTTCTATTTCACCTGACCGCCAGGATATGGGGCAAATATTTGTTGGTCGGCACTCCATCAACGCTATAGATCTTGACTGGTGGCGTTGCAATATTGGAATGGTACAGCAGGAACCTGTGCTCTTTAGTGGAACTATTTATGACAATGTTGCGATGGGCTTGCGAGGATGCTATCGCGGCGAGGGGCCGCCTGACAACGAGGACGAAATGGTGCAACAGGCTTGCAAGGATGCTCACGCACATGATTTCATCCAGAAGCTACCGTGCGGATATTCAACGTTGGTCGGTGACGCCGGACTGAAGCTGTCTGGCGGTCAACGCCAGCGGCTGGCGCTCGCAAGAGCGATTGTGAAGCGACGGAAGGTCCTCATTCTAGATGAAGCGACCAACGCCTTGGACCAAGACACTGAAATTGCGATCGAACATTCTCTGGATCAAGTCAAGAAGGGAACAACGGTTATTGTCGTGGCACATCGATTATCGTCCATTAGGAACGCACATCATGTAGTTGTTCTTGACGATGGCCGCGTGAAAGAAGAGGGCACATACGACGACTTGATTGCGCGTGAGAATGGACTCTCGATGCCCTCTGTCCCAGATGAGGACATCGACGTGTCTCAGGCCACATCAGCCGCGAACGACGAGTCTAATCTCCAGTCGGCGGACGACCGAGCCTCGATGGTGCTCAGCCAACCAGATTCGAGTGCGGAAACGTGCTCGCTGCCGGCCAACAAGGTCAGAGTCTCTGAATCTGTCACGATCCTTCTACAAGCCTTGCGAATGTACCCGAACAGAAAAGCGGTTTATCAGCTGGCATCGATGATTGTGTTAGGGGCCATTGGCTCTGGGCTCTGCAATGCAGCTGATGCCTATATTCTATCCGGATTTTTTACTTCCGTTGAACAGCAAGACCATTCCAAGGTCGCCTCGCAAGGCCAGTTTTGGGCTCTAATGGCCTTGGTCGTCACTCTCAGTATGATGCTGAGCTTTGGCTTGGTCGGATATGGTGCCACCAAGTTAGGTACCGAGATGGCGACAACAATCCGCCAAACTCATTTTGAAGGCATGATCCGCCAATGTATGACATTTTTTGATGCCGAGGAGAACTCAGTTGGTACTCTAACAGCGTTGTACAGCAACGACAACGCGCAGCTGTATGAGGCAATAGGCCCTAGGCTGGTCCTTCCGCTCAGTGGTATTTGCGGCTGCATTGCTTGCCCAATTCTGAGTCTCGTCTACGGCTGGAAGCTCAGCTTGGTCGCCTTGGTCACGGCTCTTCCTCTTCTGGTTTCAGCTTCACGGTTCCGAGTCCGTGCCGAAGAGCGTGCCGCTCAAGCGAGCTCCGAGGTCTTCGCCAAATCAAACAACATCGTCATGGAAAGCTTAAGTGCTATGCACACTATTACTGCGTTAAGCCTTGAAGATGTAATCACCAGGCGGTACCAACAGGTACTCGATGTCCATGCACAAGAGGCTGCACGGAGGCGCTACTCACGAAGCCAATTAACGCCATCAGTCAAAGCTTGGACTTTCCTTTGATGGCACTTATCTTTTGGTATGGTGGACAGCTACTCATACGAGGAGAATATGATGCGAGAACATTCCTGCTTATATATTTTGCGATCATGCGCTCCTCGGCCGACGCAGGACACTACCTGGGAATGGCACCGAACATAGCCCAGGTCGCGGAGGCCTGCCACCGACTTAGAGGCCTGTTGCTTAGTTCTAATAAGCAACAAGAAACCAGAGTTCCAGGAGATTCATCGATCGAAATGCATGACGAAGATGCGAAGCCGCGACCAGGAGTGTCTGTATCTTTTGACCAAGTCAGCTTCGTATATCCCACTCGATGCGGCCATGTTCTCCAGAACTTGACCTTCCACTTCAAGCAAAATGAATACGTCGCCATTATTGGGCCATCTGGGTGCGGCAAGACTACTATCCTATCTCTTCTCCAGCGCTTCTACAACCCAATCGCCGGCAGATTGCTCATTGACGAAATTGACCTAGCAACTTTACCTCGAAGTGCATACTGCTCGCAATTAGCTATCGTGAAGCAGATAACTATGGTCCTGCCCGGCACAATACTGGAGAACTTGACCCTAGGACTTCAGCGTCACGTTGAACTAGATGAAGTCGCGGAAGCGTGCAAGAACGCACAAATTTTTGACTTCATCTCATCCCTCCCGCAGGCGTTCAATACATGTCTATCACCAACCTCGCATGCCGATATTTCGGGAGGGCAGAAGCAACGGATCTGCATTGCCCGTGCGATTCTCCGCAACCCAACCCTTCTATTACTTGATGAACCAACGAGCGAGCTGGATGTGATGAGTTCGACTGCCGTACAACTTGCCCTTGCGGAGATCGTGAGAAAGGGCAACACCACGATCGTTCTAGTTACCCACGATTTGCCGAGCCTGAGACACGTAGATCGTATACTTGTACTTGGGAGCGATGGTCAGCTACTGGAACAAGGCAGTCACTTTCAACTGCTACAGCGAGGCGGAGTGTACAGCAATATGTGCTCTCAAGAATCAGGTTGACTTTCCATCGAAACACTCTGTCACTCAATGATGTTGAATCAAGATTTTGCTCCATATCATTTGACCTTGATTCGATTCCCCACACTTTGAATCGTAGGATGACAATGTCCATTCATAGCTTACAATGCTTTCCTGATAGTGCTTTGGAATGGCAGTATTTGAGCTTTGTGTTGAAATATGTCGAACGCAGTGGCAGCAAGAAAGAGTAAGTGTGTTGTAGAAGTCTAAGTACAACCTGCGCCTAGAGACCCTTTTTGATCTCCTGCACTAGCGTGTGCACGTGCGCTCAGTACTGCTCCTTTAACATCCCCCCTCGCTCGGCATACCGGCTTGTAAATGAATGACTTCTCTTGTTGCCTCAGGCTCTTACCTCGACCGTCGTCCTTTCCCCAACTGACCGCTGCTGGACCATGCGCTTCTGCCCTTTCCATCTTGGATGTTGCTGCGCGTCCACTACTGGCCAATAGTAGGCTTCGAACGTCTGATCACATGGTAGCCTTTCTTAGCCCAAGTGAATGTCTGAACCCAGCGAATGCCTCTTTTGGTAGGGGTTTGGTTAGACCATCTGCTGTCTGCTTCTTGGTCTCAATCCACTGAACGTCAATGACGCCCTCGTCAACCTTCTCGCGTTGCCAGGCGTGCTGAATGCCGATATGTTTTGTACGGCTGTGATATCGAGGGTTTCGGCTGAGTGCCACTGCTCCGGCATTGTCACCATAGATCACAGTGGCGCCAAGCTGTTCGTGCCCAAGCTCTCGGAGTAAGTCTTGCAGCCATATCGCTTCCTTAGCCGCTTGTGTCTGTCCGACAAGCTCGGCTTCACAGGTTGACAATGCCACCGTTGGCTGACGCTTTGATTGCCAAGATATCACGGCACTGCCGATACTGAACAGATAGCCTGATGTTGATCTTTTGATGCGTCGTCACCCCAGCTGGCATCGGTGAACCCAGTGAGCTTGCCAAAGTGGTCGTTGAAGACTAGCTCGTAATCTATCGTGCTCCGGAGGTACCGCATAATTCGCTTAACTGCTGTCCAGTGTTCCTCAGTTGGATTTGCTGAAAAACGGCTCACAACCGAGACTGCGTAGGCGATGTCTGGCCTCGTTCCAAGCATAGCGTACATCAGCGATCCAACAGCGCTTTGATATCGCTGGCGTAGTTCATCAGGTGCTTGGTAGCCGTCTGGTGCAGGTTCCATTTTGTTGGTAGTCATCATAGGCGTGTCTGTTGTACCTACACGCCCATCACTCCAGAACCCGTGCTGTTCCAAGAAGCGCTGAATGTAAGCTCTCTGTCCGAGACAAATGGTGCGTTTCTTCCAGTCACGCCTTACTGTCATGCCAAGATAAGAGTAGCAGGGCCCGAGATCAGTCATATTGAACCGCCTGCTCAGGGCACCTTTGGTTTCCTCGATTTGAGCATCATCCGGTCCAATAACGAGCAAGTCGTCTACATAGACTGCCACAATGGTACTCCCTTTGACAAACACTGCCATGTCGGAAGCCAGCGCAGTGAAACCGATGGAAACAAGGAACTCAGACAGCGTCTTGTACCAGATCCGAGGTGATTGCTTGAGACCATATAACGCCTTCAGAAGCGAGCAGACCATGTCGTCGCCTTCTTCGTAGCCGTGTGGTTGTTCGACGTACACTTCTTCGTCAATATTGCCGTAAAGGAAAGCTGTGTTGACGTCCATTTGATCAATTCGCCATCCTCGTGCAGCCGATAGAGCAAACAAAATCTTGTAGCTCATAGGCTTCACGGTTGGTGCAAAGACCTCGTTGTAGTCACTGCCCTCTTGTTGCTCGAATCCACGTACTACCCAGCGGGCCTTGTACTTGTTGATTGATCCATCGGCGTTGAGTTTGATCTTAAAGACCCACTTCCCTTTGAGTATCTTTCCATTAATCAGCGAGCGTTTCTTCAGTCGCCAAGTCTTGTTCTTGCGCAATGATTCGTACTCGGCATCAGTCGCTTTGTTCCATTTGGACCAGTCAAACCTTGCCTGAGCTTCTTCGATAGTGCGTGGCTCATTGAGGATCCAGTCGGCGTACTGGTTTGCGAGATTGAATGCCATAACTGCATGGAATACCATGTGGAATTGCTTGGTCTTGCGTAGTCGCTTTCCTTCGATAATATGGCTCTCGTCCAGTCTTGCGCCAAGGTCATGGGGTTGTTGCTCTTCTTCAGGCGTGACGGGTTGCCAGTCATACAGGCGGCGCTGTTGTTGTCTTGGAGGGTCCGGAGGAGCTGGCGTTGTTGTATCCTCGCTCTCTGTGTCTGAGACTGTCTGAGTCTCGATATCGTGCCCCCCTGACTCGGCAGTCTCAGGTTCTTTTGTAGGTGGCGCAGGGCCACACTGTTCGCTAAACACGAGATTCGTACGTTCCGTCCAGCTAGTGGAGCCAGTCGTGACAATGTAAGTAGAGTTGCTTTTGAAACCGAGCAACTGTGCGTCTTCTGTCTTGGCTTGAGCAACAACATGCCGCTTCCGCTTTGCTGACGGCTTCAACATGGTAGCAACACTGCCAATCTTGCGGACGTTGGCAAGGTTTGGGCGCAGGCCTGTACGCTTCTCATACGGCGTGCAGTCCAGTCGGGCATGTGGAGAGCGGTCACGGAGGTAGGCAATGCCAAACTGCAACACCTGAGGCCAGTATCTCGGATCCAGGCCAGCTGTTAGCATTGTTGGCATTAGTCGATCCTCGAGTTTGTTGTTGAGGACCTCAGCATATCCGTTAGCTTGATGTTGCTCTGTGTCCGTGTATTCAAGGATAATGCCGTGGTCGTAGGCAAATGCTGCCAGCTCGTTTGATCGGTTCTCACCGGCCCTGTCGAAGTGAATGTGCCGGAAGGGCAGCTCTGGCCGGACATTACGGAGCATATAGTTGATCAGCGTGCTAGGTCCTTCAGAGCGCTGTCGTAGTGGCACGACCTCTGCGCAGTGGTCATAGCCGTCCAAAACAGTGATGAAATAGCGTGATCCATCGAAGCCTGGAGGATCCACTGGGCCAGCGATATCTGAGTGGATAACATCGTTCGTGTGGTGGCCCTGACGTATCTGACCCCGGTGCGGTCTTGACTTCATCCTGCCCTTAACACAGCCTTTACAGCGACAGTCGCCATCCGGCTTGAAGTGGTGCATGCCATCTACCATGTCAAACAGCTTGTTAAGGCTGTCGTCGCTCAAATGGCCCATCCGTTCATGCCATAGCCGCGACTTTGTACTGTAGGCGGTGTAGGCGTCGAGATCGTCGGCTAGTCAGATATCAAGGGCCAGCAGGCCACTCTTGTATGTCGCTGAGAACTCGTATTTGCCCTGGACAATAGCGAGGCCACTTGGCTTCTTCCGGATGCCATCAATGCTGTCCCAGAGCCTGCCGAGAGAGAGCAGATTAGCGCCAACATTTGGAGCGTAGTGAACATCAGGAACCCTAAGCAGGCGTGTCTTGCCGCCGTGAACCCTGCAAAGTAGCTGTATGGTGCCAATACTGATTGGTGTAATTTCAGTGCCGCCAATGCCACGCGAGGTAGATCCAATGACAGGTTTGAGGTCAATAAACACATCCTTTCTGCCGATAAGGTGGCCGTTTGCGCCTGAGTCGAGGATCCATACGTTGTACAGGTTGTGTGGGTCTGTCACAGCGGCCATGTTGTACCTAGGCATTGGTGCCCAGTCAGATGAGGCGTGCGAAGGGGCGTGTTTGTCCAAAGGAGCCTCTTCTGCGTTCTTTGCTGAGCCAAGTATTAGCATGTAATGCTTACTTAGCTGTTGACTCGATTGTTGATTTGCCATGCCCATCACGCTAATGCCTTGGTCATCTTCTTCGCTGTCCGCACGCTGACGCTTCCTGTTGCCTTGCTTTGGAAACCACGGTGGTGCCTTGTGTGGATCCTTGAACCAGCAGACCTTTGGATTGTGATGCTTCTTGCAATGTGGGCACTCTGGCCATCGAGGCTTGTCGCCGCTATAGCTATCTTTGTTGGGGTTGTTGTTGCGGTGACTGTTGTAAAAGACCTCGGTCGATCCGACTGGTTTGAAGTTTGATGCTGCCGCAATAGCTTCGACCAAAGTGGCTTTTGTCTTGCCCTCTTCCACCAGTAAGGAATGCTGGAGGAAGTAGGCCACAATGAAGGGCTGGTACGATTCGCCAAGTGCAATCAAAAAACAGTCGACAACAAAGGGCCCCTGGGTCGGATTCATTTACTGATGCAGCGTCGCCAGTCGAGCTGAGTCTCTTGATGTCGTCCCACAGCTTCTTAATTTCTTGCCCAAGCTTGCTAGGGTTGTTGTCGAAATCTGCAATGCTGATCTGGAGCAACTTTGCCTTTGCACGACGGTAGATGTTAGTCGTGTTGCCCTTGAAATGGGTCTTGAGATCTTCGAGTGCCTGTTGCACTGTCTTGTCGTCTTTCTTAGCGAGGTCCAGCTTGCTGCTGGCTATGTCGCCGCAGACGTTGTCAACCTCAGCATAGGCTTTGATGCGGTCTTCAGTCCACTTGTCGACACGTTTTGCCAATGCAGCTTCCTCATCACCGACCTGGCGGGTTGGCTTGGCTTGCAACACGTGATTGTATCCCTTGATGAGGAGCTTGTTAGTGATCTTCTTGATCCAAACAGGCCATTTCTCGGGGTCGGTGAGCAGCTCGATAGTATCTTCTTTGGTGGAAGCCATAATAGATAGAAAAACATTCCAACCATCGTTGCTCAGCGTCTGCAGTTCGCTTTGGCTGTTGTGGTTACGGCAAAGATAGGGATACCCTAGCTTGCTCGCCCTACCGCTCGCCCTACTGTTCGCTTTGGCTGTTATTGGCTGATCTGGAACGCTCCGATCATTGTAGCCCAACATCTGCATTTTGCTTTGGCTATAGTTGGCTGATCTGGAACGCTCCGATCATTGTAGCCCAACGCCTGCATTTCGCTTTGGCTGTTGTTGGCTAATCCAGAACGCTCTGATTGTTGTTGCTCAGCGCCGAATATATATGGAGAGTTGTTTCAGGTGACTATGCTGCCCAACAAAGAACATGACTCAGAGGTTCAGTGTTCAGCTGGCGGTGTCCTCAAGCTGCCTTGGGAGTCGTTGGGGATCCTGCTACAAGATGGTTAGCTATGCTTTCAAAAAACTTGCAAAAGGTCGTCGGATTGGGCATCATTTTTGAAGCTGTTAGGATCTGCAATCCCTGGACCCTTTTTCTGGTTCCCTCCCAGGAAACAGCCGAGGCAGAGAGTTAGATAGAGGAGCACAGAATTGATGTTGCTCTTTCGATTGGTGATGGTTTCGAGTGCGTCGAAAAGGCAGAAATCGCTCAGGGCCGTGTCGCCTATGGCATCGAGATTCTTATCGCAGTCTCGTAGTGTTGCATCTTATAAAAGATTGGATATATGCGACACGGTCATAGATTAGAGCGCAGAGCCGGGCTCATAACCTGTTGAAATATGTCGAACGCAGTGGCAGCAAGAAAGAGTAAGTGTGTTGTAGAAGTCTAAGTACAACCTGCGCCTAGAGACCCTTTTGATCTCCTGCACTAGCGTGTGCACGTGCGCTCAGTACTGCTCCTTTAACACTTTGTTCCAATTCCACACGTCGTGTTTGGTAAAGACATCCTCTTCGAGCCTCATCTTCACTTCCTCGGGAGACGAAGCCCACGCTACAAGCACTGAGCCCAACATCTCTAAAGCTTCGCCATTCTCGCAGGGTTTGCGCAGATACGGACCTCCCAAGAGAATGAAGTCTGATGGATACTTGGATAGCTCCTTGAGATGTTTCCTAGACGAACAAGAATCAACACATCAATCCTCATGGTGACATTGTACAGCCGAATGCCAGCCTCCCATGTTTAGTAGATAGTATGGTTGAAAGGGCTGAACGTACGGTCGTTGTTGTATTCTCCGTTGTGAAGCACCCTCTTGATCAGGGAGAAACACGAGCCATTCACACTTTTTTCGGCAGGCTACCATGTGTTTGGTCGGTATTGTATGGTATGTGCAGACACCTGTAGGATTTGGCAACCTGCGGTAGACCCTTTTGTACGACACTGCTTGTGTTCAGGATAAACCCGCGAGCCGGGAGGATGGACATGATCATATCGAGTAGGTAATAGCTTGTTACACAACAAACGAAAAATTTCAGTATGCTAGAGGGATTGTTCGAGGATTAGTATATGGTTTCGTCTTCGGGGTCGGTCTGAAAACTTCTACTCAATATCCTTGGAAACCGAGTGACTTCGGCATTTTAATGTTGCTTTACGATAGACGCTCCAAGGGTCCTCTAGGCGCAAAGTTTCTATCTACTCATTCCCCGCCTTAAGAGCTGCAGCTCTTCGGATGACTGGTCTTGCATGAGTTATGGGGCAACTCAGCCCGCAGGATTTACTTGGATGTTTGAATCCTCTCGCGTGCGAATGATAGGTAGCAAGAGCACCGGCTTTAACGGATTCAACGATACATAGCAACTGGACGTGCGTACAAATTCAACAGGACGTCTTGCTGTAACACAATGTGAAGCTCTTTGTCGCACGCCATGACCACTTCAATGCCACCGAGTGCGTTCTTGGGATACGCGTACACCACAGGTGTCATATGAGAGGCGGCAACACAAGCAGCGTAGAGATTCCTCATACGTGCTGGTCTCCCCAGTTGTCCGCCCCATGTCTGCATGTTTGACTCAAGTCTCGACCCATCACTAAAGAGCATATTTCCAGGTTCCATCAGTAGAGAAGGCTTGATGCTGAAAGCCGTCTCTGGACTCATCCGAGCAGCCTTTGCTAACCAGGCTTCCCACTTACCGACATCCCAACTTGTGGTTGCGTCTTGGAGTGACTGTGCAGCCCGTTGTACGGCTACAAAATCTTGAGTAGCCAGATCCATTACCGAACATTCAGTGATCACAGTGTCCACCAGATTACCTAGGTAGTCCTGACAGATCGGCGGACTCAAGTGCTGTCGAATGTTCATTGGCATTAAGGCTCTAGACGACGTGGGAACTGGTGTTTCGAACGTATTCAATCTCGCCGCGTAAGTTCGAGCCCAGAAGAGCCCAAAGATTGCGCTTACCATTGAGACTGGGCCATATATGGACAGTGGAGAGGCATCCTTCCGTAGAGATGTGATTTGATCGTTGTCAAGGTGCCATATGCACCACATTTGCTCTCTCGGCATGGTGTGATCTGGCCGTCCATAGAAATCTTCTATGGGGTGGGCAACCTTTGACAAGTGCAGAACGGACCCTGGAGCAGGCGCGAGCTCGTAACAATCGTCTTCGAAGACATCCACCTGCCGAGGCTTGTTGAAAGATGCTGAAAGTCGGTCTCTGATCGCATTGTTGTCGACACATGATCTGCGTTGTTGGGGCTTTTTGCCGTCCATGACATCGGCCGTGTGGCGGGCCCAGACTCTCTCGGTCAATGCGACTGCCGCTCCATCAAACAGGATGTGGTTATGTGCTGTGAAGAGCACTAGACCGCCAGAGATACTGGTCAACTTTGCGCAGAACATTGGAGCGCTTTCCACAGCTGGCTCTAACGCCAACGGATGAGAAAACGAAGCAATGTATTCGCCACCGACGGGGAACCATCCTTCCTCAAGGGTTTCAAAAGAGGGTAGCTCTTTTACAAGATCTTCATATGCCAGATGAACATGCTCATTGCTCTTGACACACACACAAAGATCGCGCGGGTCATCAGAGAAACGAGAGGTCGCTCCAGTCAATTCCGGGATCTCATCCAGTGAACGACGCAATCCCTCTTTGAGTGCCTCGACTGCTCGAGACAACCTCTGAGCTTGGTGAGAGTCGCCAGAACATGACACGCGGTATCCAGACTTTGGGTGCGTACACATCGCACAGGGTGAGCGGTATGCGACTTGGCTCAATAGGTCTGCTCGGAAAGACGGTGTGGAGTCGCATTTTTCTTGTCGACCGTGGATTGGACCTCGCCGTGGAGTCTGACTCGGGAAGTGGTGACAAGAAGCATACCAAGATGACGTATCGCAGCGTGCAGGGGTTGATGAGCCCCTGGCAGTGTGTGCCCTTCTTCAGAATTTGCTAATCTAAATCATGGAAATATCGTACCAGTTTAGATGCGGAGCAGAAGAGCAGACTGCTCATAATCTGGAGACTGCTCCGAATCAATGTTACACTAGATGTTACCACACAAGGGATCCTTAGCTAGAATAGTTGACACCCAAGGAAACTTCAGTACCCTAGGCTTTGTTGGCGGAGCAGGAACGCCGTGTCATTTTCCGTAACGGAGTAGCAGAGCCGTACTGTATTGCCTGCGACTTGCACAGTAGGATGAGCCAGCATCTCAATGTCCCAGTAAATCTTAAGGTTGGTCTACATCTATATCCCAGTACGTCTTGCTTCACTATAGATCCTTAGAGTTCACACCCAGGGAACCTCGATACTTTAGACACTGTTGACGGGACCAGGGTGCCATACCTTACGTGTTCAGGGTAGAAGTCGCTTTCGCCCTCAGTCGCTCGTCACTCGCTTCAGGCTTTACTGGATTGACGAAGATCAGGCGGACACTTCACAGGCGGACACTTCGTGATGCATGCAATTTTCCCGTCACTCGAAACTGCCGTCATGGGGACTGCTCTCACCTTCAGGCATCTTTCCGTAAACAGACTCGAATCATACGGACGAAACAGGAATGTGTTATGCTTCATGTAGGCTGTCCTCACCTCGGCGGCTTTTGCTTTTTCGGAGACACTGTCTGAATTACTGGACAGACTTCGCGACTGCTGGTCCTTCTTCTCCCTTTGAGCTCTTCAGATTTACAGTCATTCGTAAATCTCTCTCTTGAAAATCGTTACTGGTGTCATCCTACAAGCCAGCACTCCTTTCGTACCTCGATATCCAGGAGGTTACAATCGCCATGAGCAGTTCACCGACTTGGCTGGTGCCTCTAGATGGAATTGATGAGGATATGGTGTCAGACGTGGCTACGGAGTGCGGCGTATTGGTCTCTCAGATTGAAGACATCTACGCATGCACTCCGCTCCAGATTGGAATTCTCGCTCAAAGCTCAAAGCTAGTTGGCACATACATTTACCGCTTCGTGCTTTCCATCGCGAGGGACGTCGACCTGGATCGCTACTGCAACGCCGTACGGAAAGTCATTAAGTCGAATCCGATCCTACGCACCCGTGTCGTCGACACGGAACTCGGTCTCTTTCAAGTAGTGATAGACGAGGACGATTTTATCCAGCCCCGAACCGATAGCATCGAGACATATTTGTCCAAAGACAGAGAGGTCCCCATGGGACTCAACGAGCCTCTTCTGCGAATTGCACTCCTTGAACGAAACCTTGTGCTCACAATTCATCACGCCATCACCGATCACTGGACCAACGCTGCGATGCTCCGCGACATTTCTCAAGTCTACCACGAACGGCAGCCGGATCAGCATGACCCTTATAAATGCTTTTCCTATAAATGCAACGGCACGGATAAGGTTGCTGCTGAATCGTTTTGGCGCTCAAGATTTACCTCAACCGCGACTCTGTACCCCACGGTAGCGCCAAATTACACCCCCGAGTCAACAAACCAGCTTTCGTGGTGCATTGACCTTGGCACATGCGACCTTGAGGCCCGTCGAGCATTGTTACCGGCTTTTCTCGAGGTGGCCTGGGCTCTAACTGCACGTAGCGCCACTACCGAAGAGCGTGTCACCTACGGCATAGTTCTGTCAGGGCGCACTCAAACTCAAGACGGCACTGAAAATATCATGGGACCGACAATTGCCGTTGTTCCCATTGAAATGAATCTGGATCCAGCGTTATCCTTGCAAGAGACACTGAGGGCTACAAGCAAGCAACGCCGCGAATTGCAAAAGACATGGAACATTCACTATGGCTTAAGTAACATACGCAAAGTCGACGAAGCAGCGAGGCACGCATCAAGTTTTCAGACTCTCCTGAACGTTCGTCTCAGCGCAGCTGATGGTGTGAACTCCGCAGAGCATACATTAGATCTGGCAGACTTGGCGCTTGGGCCGTACCCTCTGGTCTTGACGATGACCATCAATGAGGACAACACAATAGCAGTTGATACATACTATGCGAGGACCAAATGCAGCAAATACGCGCTCAGTACAACCAGTATCTCCGGATCTTACTTGACTCGACAATGCAAACAAGTTTGGGTAAGCTGCAACTCTTGAGCCAGGAGCATCGTCAACAAATCGTGCGGTGGAACAGGGACACTCCAACCTGCGAGAGTCGGACGCTGCACGAATGGGTATCTGCTGTAGCTAGGGGGCGCCCTTCAGCTACCGCAATCGATGGCCATGACAGACAACTGCTTTACCAAGACCTGGAGGACTTTTCGAGCCGACTGGCGAATGAGGATTAGCAAGGGCGTGAGTACAGGCAATACTGTTGCTTTCTTGTTCGAGAAATCGACATGGGCGATAGTTGCCATTCTTGCTATCCTCAAATCTGGTGCTGCATGCTTGCCCTTAGATCCAGCGCACCCACACTCTCGCAACAGGCTTCTGATCTCGCGAGCACATGCGTGCATGTGCCTGGCATCAGTTTCAGAGCTCAGCAACGCAGCCCAGGTGACAGGGAATGTAGTCCTGGTCAGCCCGGAGTCCATTGCGCAACTGCCAGCTGTACCATCTGACTCATCTCGCTCGATCTCGGCAGCTAGTACTGCATACATCATGCTCACAGGTGGCTCTACCGGTACACCTAAAGGAGTCATCATGGAGCATCGCTGTCTTGCTTCTTCTTTGACCAGCTTGGCGCCAAGATTGAGACTGAGCACGTCCACTCGAACTATACAGTTTGGTGCATACGTATGGGATGCAAGCATAGTAGAAATCTTCGGGACACTATGGTTTGGCGGCTGCATTTGCATACCCTCGGAACAATGCAGAGAATCTGATCTCGCTGGATTCCTACGCAGGCAACGAGTCAATTGGGCAGGGCTTACTCCGAGCGTAATCGCCACCATACGCCCCTCGGAGGCTTCTACACTAGAGACGCTGGTGTCTTGGGGTGAGCCCATTCGTGCCTCGGTGGTCCAGACATGGAGCAGCGCGCTGCATCTCATCAACATGTACGGGCCGTGCGAGATATCTCTCGGGTGTACTACCGCAGTGATGAACGAGCAATCCAAAAGACCTTACACCGTAGGGCTACCCGTGGGAGCCCGGGTGTGGATAGTGGATCCTAACAACACCGACATACTGTTGCCCATTGGAGTCCAAGGTGAACTTGTGATCAAGGGTCCGGGCGTGACAAGGGGTTATCTTGACGACAAGGAACAAACAGCAGAGAAGTACATTTCCCCACCAGTGTGGGCATCTCTGGTCGCATGGACCGGCAGCGATACCTTTCCCCGGCGTTGGTACCGCACTGGCGATCTTGGACGGTACAGTCAAAATGGGAACATTCTTGTTTGCGGCAGGAGGGACCATCAAATCAAATTAAGAGGCCAGAGGCTGGAGCTTGCGGGCATAGAGCAAATTCTGCTCAGCTACCGGCAAATTCACGAGGTTGTCGTCACCATTCGCGAACATAAGACAGACCATGGCATACTTACTGCTGTGCTCTCTCTCTCTCTTCCCTCCAGCTTCCGGCTGCACGCGTCTTACGCCTGGTGCCGCCGACCAGTCCGGTGGTACAGCGGGAGATTGCCAAAGCCCGCGAGACACTGATTGCAAGTGTCCCTTCGTACATGGTCCCCAGCTTGTGGATCGTTGTTGAGCGTCTTCCTCATGCGGTTTCAACCAAAATCGACCTCACTGCTATATTCTCTTGGCTGCGGAATGTAGACTTATCCGAGTTCAACATGTTGGAAGTGTGCACGTGACAGAGCTAGTGTACTTGGTACAAGATTAGATCCACTGCTGTGCTAGAACCTAGTCACCTACAACAACATTAACCTACATGACTATATACCTTTTTAGTAGGTTATGAGCCCGGATATTGCTTTTCCGCATTACTAAATAATGATTCTATATTATTAAGAACTCTACCTGTATCCTTATAAGCTATAACTAACGAAGAAATAGTTAATATTATCCTATTGTTAACGGCAATGTACGGAAAAATTCCTAGCTATAAAATAACTATTATATACTAAAGATGTCCGAAATCCATATAGGGCGTAATAAGAAACTTCCGGTCTAGATAAGGTTTAAAAGATATAATAGACGGCTATACCGCCTTACTATTAGACTACGACTACTTTAAGTAGCACAATTAACGAGTAATACTATATTACTACCTAGACTATAACTGCCTTTAGTAGTACAACGGACGGCTATACCGCCTTACTATTAGACTACGACTACTTTAAGTAGTATAATTAACGGGTAATACTACGTTACTACTAAGACTACAACTACTTTAAGTAGCACAATTAAGGTTATTTTTCTAAGTACCTTATTCTACCTAAATATCCTACTAAAGGAAGTTCTACTTCTTACCTACTTTAAAATCGATTAAGAGACTTATTATATCTCTTACTAATTAAGATTCTTCTAAGAGGGACCTATAACATATTATAAAGCTTAATAGTTAAGATAACTAGCTACTATAGATTAAGTAAATTAAAAACTATCTTACTATATCCCCTTAGGGGTTTATGTTACGGATGGAACCGAGAGGCGATGGCAGCCAACCAGTCTAAGCGCGGGTCTGCAGCTCAGCCTCGGGAGGTTCCGCTGCAGCTCGCTCACAGTACTCTCGTCGCTCGCAGTGCTTCCACCGGAAGCACAGGAAGCAGAGAAAGCAAGGAGAGCACACGAATCTCCTATGTGTATATAGATCACGTTCTCTACTGAGGTAGATAGGAGCTTCGTGCTCAACTCAATCTCTCAATACTACTCTCTTGAGTAAAGGTTACACTTCTCAAGACTCTGTTACCAAAGAGACATTCCGGGGTTCGACACTTCCTAGGCCTATCCACGTGACAGAGGAGACGGTCCGTAACAGTTTACTACCCTCCTTAAGTTTTAAAAAGAACTACTAATACTATTAGAAGGCGAAGAATAAGCGGCCTTAAACAAACGCTTACTAGACTAGAAAATTATAAGGATCTAGGCTTTCGCTACTATTAACGAGACCTACGGAAGTCGAGCGAGCGGAATTCTTACTAAGAGTAAAGATAATAGTTATACTATCCTTTAGCTATTTAAGGATCTCGAAGTAGTGTTTAAAGGAAAGGGCTTAGGTCGCTATGCTATACTAGTTAATTAACTAGGCGATCTTACCCTCGCTAGCTATAAGGACGTTCCGGTATACAGAGTAGCAATTATTAAGATTAGAGACGATATAGTTACGCTTAATAAGAAGGCTTAGCTTCCGGAATACTATATTATTCAACTATTTATTAAAGGCCTTAGACTATCGTTCTAGTCTTTTAGAGATAGCTTTAGTATATAATATAAAGGAAGCAGTATAGCTAAGAAACCTCCTAAGGGAGCTAGGCTAAGAACAAGTTAATACAACTATTATCTTTAGTAACAATTAAGGAGCAATTGCCCTATTAAAGAACCCCTATAGCTATTATAGAAGGTTAAAGTATATTAATATTTAACACAAGTTCGTAACGGAAAAGGTATCTAATAGCATGACTAATATGTAGTGGACTAATACTAGTTATATAGTAGCAGACGGACTAACCAAGCCACTGTTAAGGGAAGCATTCATTCGCTTTAGAAGACTTCTTAGTCTGCAGCCGAGAGACTAGCTCAATCACGAGCAAGGCGGCTGTTGGAAGTGTGCACGTGACAGAGCTAGTGTACTTGGTACAAGATTAGATCCACTGCTGTGCTAGAACCTAGTCACCTACAACATCAA
Organism: Nothophaeocryptopus gaeumannii; assembly: GCA_031771865.1. Taxonomy (NCBI): domain Eukaryota; kingdom Fungi; phylum Ascomycota; class Dothideomycetes; order Mycosphaerellales; family Mycosphaerellaceae; genus Nothophaeocryptopus; species Nothophaeocryptopus gaeumannii. The sequence goes on from JASISA010000019.1 coordinate 36,693, forward strand.
CCTACATGACCATATACCTTTTCAGCACAACAGGCCGGCGACTCTGCCTAACGGTGGCAAGTCCGCGGCCCCCCTCTCCCAAGAGGAGCTGCTGCTCGCGCAATGCTGGGCATCGGTGTTGAATTTGCCGCCGGCGGAAATCCACCCGGGCAGATCCTGGATCAGTCTCGGGGGAGATTCTATCTCTGCCATGCAGGTGGCGAGCCGATTTCGCCGCTTGGGCTATCAGATTCGCGTGACAGACCTTCTGACCAGTGAGAACTTGGCCACCGCGGCATCTCGAAGCACCACATTGGGGTTCCCTACCTCCATCAATGGCATTCAGCCGTCAGAGAGCCCGTTAGAGGTGGGACTGTCAACGATTCAGGACCTCCTGACGGCAGACTCTGGCCCGGCCGCAGACAGCCACTTTAATCAATCATGGTTGTTGGAGCTAGCGCATGAGGTGCCACTGTCTACCCTTCAAAGCGCACTGCACCGAATAGTCATGTGCCATTCTATGCTCCGAGCCCGGTTCAATCGAACACACACAGGCGATTGGACGCAGGTTCTCTCTCCTGATCCGACGGATTGGTGGCGGTTCCGCAAGCATACACTTTGCAACGAGGACGAAGTTTACGAAGTTGTAAAACATACACAAGAAGGTCTGCATCTCCAAAAAGGGCCGGTATTCGCAGCCGACGTTCTGGAGATGAATAGGAAAACATTTTTGTTCCTTGCTGTTCACCACTTGGTCGTTGATCTTGTCTCATGGCGTGTGATATGGGAAGACCTGGAGACGATCTTACGCGACCCTACCGCGGCTCTTCCCCAAAGCATGACATTTTTTTCCTGGGTCGCTCACATACGCAATCGCGGAGAAGTCGAGGAGCTTGGCGGCCCTATAGTACTTGGCCACATGCGGATTTGGACTTTTGGAAATGTGGTGAGATATCGACACCAACGACCGCCACTCATTCCCGAGCCACTTTCAGTCTCGATGAGCAAGCTACTGAAGCACTCTTTGGTTCATGCAATATACCATTCCGCACGGCACCTATTGAGCTCATGCTCGCGGCAGTGATTTATTCGTTCCGCAGCGTTTTTCCCGAGCGAGCAACGCCCGCGCTTTATTGCGAATGCCATGGTCGCGACTATGAGGACAACTCATTAGACGTCTCACGCACCGTCGGCTGATTTACCGCCCTACTTCCAATAACACCAGCCATTGCCACGGACTCGTCTCTCGAGGATGTCGTGGTAGCGATGAAGGACTATTATCGTGATCAAGCACCGCGGGCAATCACAGCTTTCGCGTCACAGATGCGAAGACAACCCTCTTTTGACCGATCTGACATCGAGCTGCTTTTCAACTTCATTGGCCGCATGCAGCAGCTAGAAGCGCCAAACTCGATGTTCAAGCGGCATGCACTACCCGTGCACCTTCTTCACAACGTTGCAGATCGTGCTGAGCAGGCTGGGTTGTTCAGTATCATCGCATCCTACGAAGAGAGTCGGTTGCACTTCTGTGTCGAATACAGCGATGGTCTTTCGTGGCAAAGTCGCATTCGAGAGTGGATAGAGCGACTCGAACACCATCTGAAACATATCGTCACACACTTTCCGCAGATCCCGCACAGACTGACGGCCAGCGATGTTCCTTTCCTTCGCGTCCACCGTGATCAGATGAAACATATCAATGAGAGAATCATGAACATGGGGCTGGAGCCTTCCAATGTTCTGGCCATATACCCATGTTTGCCAGTGCAAGATGGTATTCTCCTGGCGCAGATGAAGGGCGACGGCAATGCGTACATGTGCACGTTTGATTTCAGGCTCACGGCTCCGCCAGACTCCTCCGCCGCCATCGATACTGAAGTAGTCGCCGGAGCATGGAGGAAGATCTGTGACGTCCATCAAATTCTAAGGGCCGTCTTCACAAGCGGTCTTACGCAGAACACGGCTTTTCAGCAAGTGATTCTCAAAACTTCCGAACCGTGGATCCGAAGTTGCCCAAAAGGCTTGCCTGCAGCTCCAAGCGACAGGCCAATCTACCCGTCTGGCCGGCCGCCCAGGCTGGTCAATAAGTAAGCCATTTCAAGTATACTTGACTTCCTTTACTTGCAAGTAAACCAAGCCGTGCCTTTCATATAGCTTCTTATATAATCAAGTAAGTAAGCCATAAGGTCGCAAGTACTTCAAGTACTTGTTTTGTATGCATATAGAGCGTGGTGTTGTGTATAGTTAGCGATATTGTCGTTCATATGAAGGTGTAGGCAATCGTTCAACCCTAAGATTCCCAAAATGCGGATGTGCCCGCCTTCTCCGGACGCTCCGATTGGCGCGGTTGCATCCGCTGAGCCTCAACTTCGACGCGATTAGAGACGCGATCCGCGACTTTGTGAATCCGTACCAGGATAACAACTATTATATGCCCTTCGGAATCAACGCACACTCCTCGAAGACTCCCGATATGGATAATGATTCAGTATCTGACCTATCTACGGCGATTGGGACAGCCGATATGTCCATACCCTCCGAACTGGCGGCGCGCGTGCCCGACAACCTCTCCACGAAGCCTACCGCGTTTTCATCGGCTTTCATATGCCTAGTGCGGCTAGCGCGAGCGAGCAAACCAAGTCAAGTAACCCAAGTAACCCTCTATTCACTCACAAGTCAAGCCAAGTAAGTCATATGCTACCTAGCAAGTAAGTAAGCCGTCTGTGCGCGGCTTACTTGGTTTACTTAATGACCAGCCTGCGGCCGCCCCACCGATTATCCGTTTTCCAAGCGTCGGCTTCCACCATTCTTGTCAGACTAGAAGTGAGTCACGCCCTGACGGACGCAACTTCGACTCGCGTTATAGGTACGGCTCTTGGCCGAGCGCTGACGAACGGCCTCGTCGTGCCTACTCCCGCCAATATCGAACAATTGGTCGCTCGCACGGAACGCCAACATGACGTTTCCAAGACCTATTGGACCAAATACCTCTCCGGTACTCCATCGTGTCTCGTCCCCATTGACCCGGGTGTGGCATCGGACCTTGATCAAAACCAACCAATTTTTCATGTTCAAGTCCCAATCGCCGTCTCAGCGCAACTCCACACATTCTGTCAGCAGCACCAGATAACCGTGGCTCACTTCATGCAGGTCGCATGGGCCATGGTTCTCGGCCTGGTCACCGGCCAGGAAACCGTTTGTTTCGGTTGTCTACACGATGCAAGAAATACGCTGTGTGATACGGAGAATGCCATAGGACCACTGCTCACGATGCTTGTGTGCAGGTTCAATATGCGACCATCAATGCACATCACAACATTACTCGATCACGCCAAAGAAGATTCGCTTTGCAGCATGGAGCAGTCTGGATGCTCGTTGGGTGAAATATATGAGGAACTCGGAGTAAATTCGCATCCGCTCTTCAACACAGCTTTATCAGTACAGCGCTCCTGGTCCTCCTGGTCAAAGTCTCAAGACGATGACGAGTACGGCGATGTGAAGCTGAGTAGTGTGGATGACCCCACCGAGGTACGAGTATCCCTAATTACGTGTTATACCAACCCGTCGTCACTGACTGTCCATTTGCAGTTCCCTGCAATGGTATACATTCAATACGATGACCAGCACTGCAACAGCAGTATAGCATTTCATCGGACACACTTCACGCCAAGCTATGCTCACGGAGTCGCAGCGTCGTACGGATCGGCTATGCAGTATATAATCGAAAATCCCGCGCGCTCGACCCAATTTTTCGATGGCTCTTTGAGCGGCGAGCCACGTCTCGAGACCCTGGAGTTGGTGCTGCAGAGGCGATCGGCAGAGCTTGTTGCAATAGACGGCTGCCTTCACAACATGACCAAACTGAAGGCCTTGGAGAACCCAAAATCTCCCGCGGTTTGCTCTTGGGATGCCGTTCTGACATATGAATGCTTAGAAGATCTATCTGACAGACTGGCATGCTTGCTGGGCAAATCAGGAGTCCACGTCGGCACCACAGTTCCTTTTTTGTGCGAGAAGTCAGCTCTGGCAGTGGTCCTCATGATGGGCATTTTGAAGGCTGGAGGGAATCTACTTCCACTGGATCCTAGTCAACCGGCACAACGACTGGCGGACATCGCACGTGACTCAGGCGCATCTTTGATCGTTTCTTCACGAGATTCGCTCCAGGACGTTGCAGGAACCAAGACTCTCCAAGTTGATCTAGAGGTCGTGGCGCAGCACAAAAGGCTTACAAGCACAATTTGTGTCACTCCGAACCATCCCTGCTATATTATATATACTTCTGGGAGCACAGGAACGCCCAAAGGCATCGTGATCAGCCACAGCAACGCGTGTACCCGTCTAGCCTCCTCACGGCAAAGACAATTTGGAGTCAACAACCGAACCAGATCCCTGCAAGCAACGAGTTTTGTCTTTGACGTTGCGTTAGGGGACATTTTCCTCACCCTACTGTCTGGCGGGTGTGTATGCATGCCTTCTGAGAGCGACAGACTCAACGACTTGGCATCTGCCGCTGAGCGCATGTCCGCGAACTGGCTTTTCACAACGCCTTCACTTTTGTCCACGCTAGACCCACAAGACGTACCTTCGCTCAAAACAATCATTCTGGCTGGTGAGCCCATAGCACGCCACACTATCCAGAAATGGGCTCCACACGTGAAGCTCATGAACGCATACGGTCCCACGGAAGCTACTGTCTGGTCAAGCTGCGCTCTTATACCCAGCACTCCAACCATTTGCGATCCCGATATCGCGAATAGCCATGTATTCCGAAACATAGGCTGGCCGTCAGCTTGTCATTACTGGATTGTTGACCCATCCGACCATGATCGACCCGTTTCCACCGGCGAACTAGGAGAACTGCTGATCGAGGGCCCGATAGTTGCACAGGGTTATCTGGGTAGACCGGACTTGACCAGGAAGTCATTCATAGCAACACCAACGTGGAGAATCGACGAAGCGCCGTACGGCCCGCCTCAGCTTTTCTACAAGACGGGAGATCTTGCGATGCAGAATGCAGACGGGTCAGTCATGTACATGGGTCGAAAAGACTCTCAGATCAAACTGCACGGCATGAGGGTCGAACTTGAAGAAGTGGAAGTTCATTTGAGCCGCTTTTTTGAGTCCACGGCGCACGTTGTTGTCGAAGCCATCCGACCGCATGATTCAGCCTCTCAGGATCTAGTGCTGATCTCATTCACAGCCAACCAGACCGTTACCAGCGTTGCAAGACTCGACTATGCACAAGAGGAGCTGCACCCACTGGCACAGGATCAACTTGTCGCAGTCCATCACAGCATGCTCAACTCGCTGCCGTCCTACATGGTCCCAAGCTTCTACACCCGTATTCAAGGCATTCCTCTTACGCCGTCCGGGAAACAGGATCGAAAACGTTTACGGAAAATGGCAACACAGCTTACGGTGGCACAACTAGCCGCTTACAGCGCGCCACCATCAGACGTCGACCCTGGCACGCCGGTCGCTATGTCTTCCAGACATGTTTCGAGCCTGAAAGAGTCCGTTCTGCGACGCCTTTGGTCATCAGTTCTCGCGCTACCTAAGGAGACCATTCTGGCAACGGACGACTTCTTCAGTCTTTCAGGAAACAGCATTCGAGGTGAGTGTAGCATCGTACTTTGTCTTCTTCTCTCGTTCTTCCCGAAAGTCTCTTACTGACTTGATCAAAGCGATCCGACTGGTGACCAGAGCACGAGCGGACTGTTGGCTACTGACCGTTGCGGATATCTTTAAACATCCGCGTCTCGCCGACATGGCGAATGCAATGAAGCGAGGAAACCAATCGAACGATACGAAAAGCCGCGTCCCAACCCCGTTCGATCTGCTTGGGGCTTCGGTCGATCGCGCATGGGCGAGAAGTCTTGCGGCCACTTCATGCAACCTTGACGTCTCGGAAATCACTGATATACTTCCTTGTACGCCGCTCCAGCAGGGTTTGTTGGCAATGTCATGTGACAGGAAAGGTGACTTCGTCACACATATTGATCTCAAGCTTCGGCCGGATGTAGACACTGTCAAGTTCGCAGAAGCTTGGGAGCGGACCGTGGCCCAAATACCCATTCTCAGAACACGTATCATCGATTTGCCCGGTGTTGGTCTTGTTCAGGTCGTTGCCAATGATCGTGTTCACTGGGAATCAAGTACACTGGAGAGCGGCTCGGAGCACGCCAAGGACATAACGCTTGGCTCACCACTCAACTACGTGCGTTGGCTTTATGGTACTGAGGGTGGTCCTAGGACTCTGACTTGGACCGCCCATCATGCCATCTATGACGCCTGGACCGTGACTTTGATCCTTGAAACATTCGAAAACGTCTACAAGGCCGTGGAAGCTCAATCACTGCTACCGTTCGCTACTTTCATTGGGTATATCAATGCCACCTGTGAGAAAGATGCACAGAACTATTGGCAATCGCAACTCGATGGCTTCGAAGGACAAATTTTTCCCCAGCCAGGCCGGTCCACATATCGGCCTCGGTCTGATGCCGTCTTTCAACATCGAGTCGTGTCTCCCACAAGCGATAAGCGGCGCTTCACACAAGCTACAAGTATCCGTACAGCTTTGGCACTGACTCTGGCAACGTATACAAACTCAGCAGAAGCCATCTTCGGGGCGGTGGTATCCGGACGACACGGTGATCTCCTCGGCATAGAGTACGTGGCTGGTCCAACGATCACAACTGTTCCAGTTCGCATCCGTGTGGATCCAGCACTAACTATTGAGGAACTCCTGCAACATGTGCAAACTCATGCATCAGATATGATACCTTTCGAGCATGTGGGTCTGCAAAATATCCAACGTTTGAGCGCCAGTGCGCACGATGCCTGCCAGTTCCAAACCCTTCTTGTTGTGCAGCAGCACGAACATGCAGACACGATGCGGAGTGAAATACTCGACATTTCTCCATCCGGCTCGAGTGGCAATGAGCTCGACTTGTTTGGCACTTATCCGCTCACTATCGTTGTCGACCACGACGGTCCCGGTCTGAGACTGACCTTCAGCTTCGACTCGGACATCATTCCCATGACAACCGTGAAGTGCACAGCATACTCATTCGAACATTTCTGGCATCGATGTCAGGACGAGGGCCATGCAAGGTTGCTCGTGAGAGATATAGATCTGGTCAACCCTCAAGACATCGAGACGATCTGGAATTGGAACCGGACTGTTCCCACACCTGTTGAATCTTGTGTACATTCCCTGATCGAGGACACCATGCACAAATCACCAGAAGCCCAGGCCGTTTCTGCCTGGGACGCTAGCCTTACTTACGGGGAGCTGGGAGTATTGTCATCCCGCCTAGCCGAGCAGCTATTGCAGCTACGCGTGGGGCCTGAGGTGAAAGTACCTCTTTGTTTCGAGAAGTCCGTATGGAACGTCGTGGCCATGGTAGCCGTCTTGAGGGCTGGAGGTTCATTCGTTCCGCTCGACGCCACGCAACCACTTACTCGACAAATGCAGCTGCTCGAACGAATCGAATTCCCAGTCCTGCTCACTTCCAAAAGCCACGCTGCTCGTCTCGAACCCGGAATCAAGTCTATCGTCGTTGACGAGTCGCTGTGGCATTCTGATAGTGGCGCTCCAGGCTTGGCTATCCGTGCAGAACAAGATCCTAGCACTGCCGCGTACGTCTTATTTACTTCCGGCTCTACCGGTACGCCAAAAGGTGTCGTCTTGAGCCACCGCGCCGTTAGCTCAAGTTGCCACTATCATGGACACAATATTGGCTTCACATCTCAGTCTCGAGTCTTGCAATTCTCAAACCACAGCTTTGATGGCAGCATAGTGGAAATCATTACAACATTGATATTTGGGGGAGTTGTGTGTATTCCGAGCGAGTCCGACCGCACTGTTCGTTTGGGAGAAACAATAGAGGTCAGTGCCCAGCGTTCGGTTGTGCAATGTCAATTTTCCGTTCTTTGAAGGGTCTGAGGGCACTAACTGGACTTAGGAGATGGATATCACGCTGGCTGCGGTCACACCGTCTGTCGCTAGTACTATCCACACGGCACGACTGGCCTCGCTAAAGACATTGGTGTTGTGCGGTGAGGCAGTGGGAAAGGATGATCGATTGTTGTGGAAACGCAGGGGTATACCAAGATTGCTAATAGGTTACGGGCCTACAGAATGCTGTGTGGGCTGCGTGATTGGGCCATGTTCAGAGGACATCGACGACGACTCGATTGGAACCGCAGTTGGCTCTCGAACCTGGATAGTAGATCCTGCTAACCACGAGAGATTGGTTCCTGTTGGGGCAATAGGGGAACTCGTCATCGAGGGGCCAATAGTCGCTTCTGGCTACCTTGAGGATCCGGTCCAAACGAGCTTGGCTTTCATAGATGCGCCGAAATGGCTTAAAAGTCGAACGGGCTCTCGCGCTCAAGACCGCCTGTACAAGACTGGCGACTTGATGTGCTACAAAGCAAGCGGCAGGCTATCTTTCGTGGGACGCAAGGACCGCCAGGTAAAGATACGAGGCCAGCGCGTCGAATTGGGCGATATTGAGCATGCCGCACAAAGTATGTTACCGACTGGCACACGTGTGATTGCAGAGGCGTTCATTCCAAAGGATGGAAAACGATCAATACTTGCGGCATTTCTCCTGCCGATCGACGATAGGTCTGATTCAGACCATCATCAGCATGCTATCCAGCCAGCGAACCCCGATGTTGCCAGTTACCTGGACGCAGCTCTGTCCAGGGTCTTGCCATCATATATGGTGCCAAGCGTCTTCCTTGAGATACGTTCTCCGCCGATGACCAAAAGCGGAAAAATCGATCGCAATCAAATGCAATCGATTGCCGTGAGCCAGAAGATGGACTACTACCTCGATCACCAACAACAGATTGTGCTACATCCAACGAGCGATGAAGAAGCAGTATTGCGGGACATCTGGAGCGAGGTCTTAGATATGCCGGCTTCCTCGATATCGGTGAACGCAACCTGGGCACGTCTCGGGGGAGATAGTATCACGGCAATGGTATGCTCTGCTCGATGCAGGCAGCGCGGAATATCGATCACGGCGGCCGATTTCCGGGAGCTTCAAACTATCAGGAAAGTCGCTGAACAATGCCATCCACTCACGGCCTCACCCACTGAACCAGAACCACGAAAGGAAGTCAGCCAGGAGCAGCTCGGCTTTCCGCTGTCATCCATGCAGCAATGGTATTTTCAAACTCAGGCTGGTAATGTGTGCTTCGACAGCTACATGTTTCTTTCCATTCGGCACGATCTTACAGTCACTCGCTGCGCGCTAGTCGGAGCTCTGCAAACTTTGGTCTCGAGACATGCGATGCTTCATGCTCGCTTCACACAATCTCAGTGCGGCAAATGGTCCCAGCATATCGCAGAGGAGGTCCAGTCATCCATCATCCTGGAGTGCTTTGAGCAATGGAGCGCCGTCGACATTGGATCGAGCATTACAAAATGTCGACACAAGCTGAATATCGAAACCGGGCCGCTCGTTGCCTGCGCGCTCTTTACAATGTCCGACGGGTCTCAATATTTATTCCTGACTGCCCATCACCTGATTGTGGATCTTCTGTCATTGAAGGTTCTCCTACATGAGTTGGAAATGCTCCTTCGCGGCCAAGTCCTCCAACCCACGCGGTGTGCGAGCTTCTCCGAGTGGTGTCTGGCACAAGTCGATCACCAAACCCCTGAATCTTCGCTCGGTGTCTCAGCACCAAATCTGACAGACTGGGGACTGAGCGAGAAGACACTTCGCAATAGCACCTACAGAACACGACGGATCCACCTGGATTGCGGAGATCTTAGCATTGTCGCTGACTCCCCAGTACACACACAAACAAGACACGCGGTATTGGTGCCAGAGGATGTGCTCCTCGCTATTCTGGTGGACAGCCTCGGCGAGGCGTTTCCCGATCGCCAGCAAGTGCCAACGGTTTGGTGTGTTGCCCTTGGCAGAGAGTCTCCAAATGTCGGCATCAATGTTGAGGAAACTATTGGATGGTTCGCTACACTCTTCCCACCGCGGCTCTCGGAGGCGAGCCGACGGGATCGCGATGTTCGAAGTATTGCACGAGAAATTGCCGTCCGCAAACGATCCGTTACCTCGCAGCTGTCGTTGTCAGCGCTGCTCCGAAAGACACTTGAAGGAGGACCTGCTTGCAGCTTTCCCTTTTTCGAGATCTCCTTCAACTACGTCGGGACGCATTACCACCTTCGCAAAACTTCATCGGCGTTTACTCTTGTGGACTTGCCACCTTCGACACCAAGGGTGTGCGACTCGAGAGTACGCCCTTGGTCGGTCGTAAATGTTGTAGTTATTATGCTCGAAAGTGGTCTCCTTCAGGTCGAATTCGAATATGCTTGTAAGACGAAGAAGGTTGATCATTGGATTGACACTTTTGTAAGATCCTTTAACAACTTCTATTGTATCTAGAAGTCGAAGTATTATACTTCTATAGATTGGTATTTAACTTACTATTGAATCTTGTAGAGCTAAAGTAAGTAGAAATATATACTCGGGTAATAAGAGTAGATTGTAGCTATCGAGTATTGTATAGCCTCTTAACGTCGCTATTTTTATTGTTAGCAATTCCCGTAGCGCCTCCGCCAGCCAGCCGTCCATTACCATTGTGCAGGACCAATCACGACCATGTCGCGCTCAGCCTCAAATGGTATGCGCAGAGAACAATCCTCAGAACCTCAGCCTTGCCTCAGGCGTGCCAATCGAGACCAAATATCGAGATGATCAGAGCATAGATATGCCAGCGCTGTCCGGGAGCTGAAGCCGATGGATCAACAGAGTTGCAAGAAACTTTATGCAACTCAGACCGGCAGGCACTCTGCAGCGACTGAGCGGTATAGTAGAGGTTATGTAAGCCCATCGCCATCGTCGTAATGCCCACGATTCTGCCCTACATTCGCCGGCCGAATATTGATTGACTATCCCAAGGAGAGGGTGCCCCTAGAATATTGATAGACAGTGGTAGAGTCTGGCCCTCCAATTAATCGGTTCGGAGTGTGCAAAGAGAAGCCTCCCTCAGAGCTCCACTTCAACGCGGAGAGGCTAGATCGCCCAGAAGCTGGGTCACCTGGGATCAAACGGCCAGCCGATAGCCAGCTGCCTGCATGACTCGTCTGCATCTTCCCGGCACCGTCTCTTTTGACATTTGATGCTCCTGCGTCATTCCTCCCCATCGCTCTCCTCTCTGTTCTAGCTGGCGTCTGGGTACGTACCGGATGTAGGAGACTACAACTGACAGAGCTAGACGATACCGACGACGGAGGCCGCCGACTCCATACTGGTATCCATATTCTACTGTAGTGCGGGGATTTCTGGATGCGCACAAGGGTGGAGTGGAGTCTGCGCACACGAGGTCAAGCGAAGCGCGCTTTGGCGGGCGCATGGGGGATAGATGAAACATGCAGCGAGTCGACGGCAACATACAGTCGCCCAATGTCCCACCGCCGCAGCCGCCGAAACAGACATCGCAACCGCCATTGCAGCAACAACAGCCAAAAGCACTGCGCTTCGTGACCAACTATGGCGCGCCTCACCCCAAGCGGTAAGAGCACGACTGTGCCCCCGGAACGTACTGTGCGATCACTGACTACATGCTTCATAGGCGACGCATTGGCGCTGCGTGTATGACATGCCGGAAACGAAAGACGGCGTGTTCCGGCGAACGACCGCATTGCGAGACGTGCAAGCAGAACAAACTCGAATGCGGCGGATATTCCACCGAGACACCAGCGGCCCCGACACACAGGCGGACGAATTCAGACGCGGGCACAGCGCGAGCTTCGGAGCAAGATGGCAGCAGTAGGAGGGACTTTGCAGGCAAGAAGAACCCAAACTTCTTGGACAGTGGTTCGAGGTCTCGGTCGGGCAATGATTTGACTCGGACGATATCCGGTGGCCAGTCGCCGCGAAGCATCGGAGACAAGAATCCTCCTGCTTCTGCAGACGGTGACAAGCATGGCGAGCGTGGACAAGACTCGCTCTTCTCCGGAGCACGGAATCGAATGCCTTACTTCCGTTGGCTTGGTCCGACTGCTATCCTGCCTGGGTTCAAGCAGATGGTGGTCAAGGTGAAACGCAACGATACGGATGGAGGCATGCGATCTTCGACAGATGGTGGCATACAATCACCGTCTCTCAACAACCTGCAAAGTAACACCGAACCTCGGCTTCCATCGATGTACTCGAACACACCAGCAGCGGGAGAGTCAGACGTTCGGACACCTTTGACTCTACCATTTTACGATACCTCGCCCATGCCGCCGAGCGAGCTCATCACCAATCTTGCCAATACGTTCTTCACGCACTTGGGCTGCAATTATCCATTCCTGCAACGCGAACGATTTCTCAGGGATCTGGAGGAGAAGCAAGTAGATCCCGTGCTAGTCGATGCTGTGTGTGCTCTCGCCGCGCGATTCTCAACACACCAATTGTTGACACAGTCTGCCGACGGAGAGAAGCCTAGTCCGGCAGAGTACGGTCATGCTTTTGCACAAAGGGCAAAGGCCGCGCTTCCAGACACTTTCCCGTGTCCAACAGTTGCAGCCGCGCAAGCAGCCTTGCTCCTCGCATACAACGAGTTTGGCGAACAACGCGACAGTGGCTTGTGGATGTACTTGGGAATATCGATCCGACTCGCCCAGGATCTTGGCCTACAGAACCTGCAGGGGCTTAGATATGTTGGCCGAGACGGACCTACCCCGAAGATGGTGAAGCAACAGCAGCGCGAGGCCGCTAGGTCAAAGTCACCGGCGGAGATGAAACAAAGCTTTGCAGAAGCGAAGTTTACAGGACCAAGTACAAACGCGACAGAGCAGTCTCCCGAGGATCAAAAAGATATGGAGGAAACCAAATCTGTTGAACAGGAGCGAGTCGACACTTTCTGGGCAATCTTTTTCCTGGACCGGGTAGTTTCTTCTGGCACTGGTCGCCGAAGTACTTTGCGCGACAGGGAAATCGAGATATCATTCCCTTCTATGGATCAGATACACGACAAGTCCGACTGGCCTGCTCCATTCCCGGCGCTCATCCGCATTGTCCATCTTTATGGAAGAGTTGCCGACTTACTCAACACTCTCAAAGAACCATCAGACATTACGGCAGATACGTCCAAGAGACTGGCGGCAATGGAGAGCCAAGTCACTAGCTTCTACCAAAACCTCTCGCCGCGGTCACACTTTGATGCCGTCAACTTCCAACATTATATGAGGGCTGGCGAAGGAACTAACTTTGTTTTACTCCATTTCTGGTTTCACACCATGATCGTGCTTCTGCATCAACCGACGCTGTTAATGACTTTCAAAGGTCGCATGCTGCAGCTGTTCCCAAACTCGCAACAGCTCAGCATGAGTAGCGCGAAGACAATTGCGGATATCCTCAGCTACTCACAACTCATGGATGCCAAGGCGTCGCTCGGAAACCCGTTCACTACACAACCCATCTACATTGCAGCATGCGCGTTCTTGCGAGAGACAGTTGATCAAACCGCAACGAGCAATGCTCAGAGCCGTGCGAACAGTCCTAATCGGACGAAGGAATCCAATTCAAGTTCCGAGCCATCTACCAACGGTACACCGCAGAACGCGTCAAGGAAAGCGTCGATTGCTAGCATTACCATCTCGGACCTGCCCAACGGGAGACGAGCGAGCAATGCTCTCGATTCAAAAGCTCAGATGGCAAAGCACACGCTCTTGGCAACAGCTGCGTCCCAGCACTACCAGCTGTGCTATAAGGCACTGCAATCGCTCGAGACGTACTGGGCAGGTACCAAGTACATCTTGACTATCTTGGATCAGAAGTTCGAAGGCATCGGCGACCCTCTAATGTACACATCTGAAGAAGCAGAGGCTTCGATGGAGCAGCCCCGTCCCGACCCTGCGTTTACATCACCCGGTTGGCGCAGGAAGGAAAACTGGGGCCCGTATGTCTCCAATCCGAATCTACAATCTCCATTTTGGCCGCCGAAGAGCTTTGGACAAGTTCCTGGCAGCCCAGCCGTGGACCCAGCGAAAGGTGAGTATTCAGTGACGGAACGCTTGGCGACCGTGGGAGCTGACAGAATTTCCACAGCAATCGGGTGGACGTTGACTGGCAACATGAATTCGAATCATACGAACCTCGCCTGGCATTTCGCGAATGATCCGAAGAACAACCCGAACATCGATCCGCGACTGAACTCTTTTGCGCCTTCGGAGTATGAAGTCGCGACAGGGCAGACACAAACGGTGCAGTACCCGAAGCACTTGCGAGGAGGATCCGCAGCAGGACAAACCAGGATGCCGTCATCTGAAAACTTGAACAGGACCACAGCACCTCACAAGTTCGCCTCGTCTGGCATTTCGACTGCGGACGCCGAATCGTTGCTGGCTCTAAGCTCGCCCTTCAGTCAGCCTGGAAGTACAGCCTCGCCAGCCAACCGAATGTCAGGAAATTACCAACGACAGCAACATGGCATGCCCCACATGCCTGCTCCAACAAGCGGATCCACGCCTTCGAACATGAACGGCATGAACACACAATACTCCACGCCCGGAGATTGGACGGGTGCAAACCTGCCGATGGACTTCATGCCAGGAAATATGATGATCGAATCTCAAGATGTCGACATGAACATGCTCGGACTTGACATGATGCCATGGTTTGATGCGTATCCGCCGCACGACATGATGCAGCCTTTCTTCGACCCTAGCCAGCAGTCGAATGCGGGAGCAGATGGTACGCCGGGATAATAGTAGAGCCCGCGAGAAGCTGGATATGCTGCCGAAGACATGTTGCCTCATTCGCGACACAGAACGCTTCGACGTCCGCATACGATCTTGATACCCACAGCATACTATTTTGGCTTTTTGCTGTCTCTGTTCACTGGATATCGCCGGGTTGGATCACTTCGCAAAACAGCAAGCGAGCTCTTATCTGAGATGTGAGTCATTCACGATGGGTTGGGGTTGATCAAGCGTGGCGTTTTGGTTTCTGAACAAAAATGGAGGGCTATAGCACAAGTCTCTGGACTCTGATTGACACGCCTTGTACAGCTTCGTTGTAGATACTCAAAGTTACGCCTAACGGACACGCCAATACACACCATGAGCTGAACATCTTTGATGACATAACGCAAAGGTAGGCTCGGCGTGCCGCTATCGGGCCCGATAATCAATTGCCGATTCCCAGCAGAGTTCGATGTAAAAAGAGCTATGTTTTAACTTCCATCGACGCATTCACTTACAATCCATCAAGGTCCTGTCCAGCGCTGGAGCCATTCAACACCCCATAAAAATGTCCCGCCACCAGGTCCCTTCCACCCCACCAGTCCCAGCCTATCAAGCCCAGCCCGGCTCCATCCTCCACGCAGACCGGGACTTCTACCACTCCATCCAAACCTCCAAACGCACCCTCATAGAAGAATTCACCCTCCCCGTCCGCTCCGGCCGCGCCTGGTCCGCTCCGGCCGGCAGCATCATCCGTCTCTCAACCCCCGAAGGCCCTCAAGTCGGCGATCTGAATCTCTGGAATCTCCATAACCCCCGCGAGAAATTCTGGGCCGCGAGGACGAGACAGTTACATGCTTCCCACGTGAGCACTCATGATCGATTATGGAGCTGTCTCCCCTACTTGAGGCCGATGGTCACGATAATCAAGGATACTTTAGCAAATTACCCCAGACCGGATAAATGGGGCGGTCGATGTCATGACCTCCTCGGAACACGCTGTGACCCGTACGTGAACAAAATGCTCTCCGGCGACGAATATGATTTCCATTGTCATTCAAACCTCACCCGAGCCGTCATCCCCTTTGGCCTTGCAGAGTCAGATATCCACGACGTGATCAACATTTTCCAAGTCACAGGTCTCGATTCCGAAGGGAAATACTTCATGGAAGCTTCTCCCGCGCAAAAAGGGGATTGTTTGGAGCTTTTCGCCGAGCAGGATTTGTTGTGTGCGTTGAGTACGTGTCCGGGAGGAGATTTGAGTACGTGGGGATGGGGAGAGGGAGGTTCTGGGGAGGAGGAGGGGGAGAAGAAGAGTATGATTGATTGTTGTCGGCCTTTGAAAGTGGAGGTTTTCAAGATTGAAGACAGTGCGTTGAATGGATGGAGGGAGTTCGAGAGGCCGGGGTATAGCGGGAATCATGGGATGAGTGTGCCGGTGGGCGAGAAGCAGGGTTGAGGAAAAGGGTGATGGTAGAAGGTAGGCAGACTTAGAAGAGGACGTCTATATCGTCGTAGCTGTCAAAGCCCGGCTGTTGCTTTTGATGAGGAGAAGTTCTTTCGATCATTGAATCTTTTCTGATCGTCGCCTGATCTCTCTCGGCCTTTTCTTTTCGGACCTTCTCGTCCCATTTCTCCAATATCGATCGACGTTCCGACAATTTGTAGTCTTCAACGATGCTCGCAGTTGGCCTATCTAACACAAGGATCTGTGAGGACTCTCCATTGAACATCAGGATATCCTTCGCACTCGGCTTTCTCAGCGCACGAATAGCCCTCTCCATCTCCCTCGCCGACCTCCCAGCACCGAATCCAGCCGCCAGACCTGCCATGCTGAAAGTGGCGATTGCAGTAACGGTAATAGCAACTGCGCAACATCTCCAAAGACTGCCGCCGCTAGTCCACTGCATTGCGAAGGTGACGTGATCCACGGCAGTGGCGGTAAAGAGCAGCCCTGACCAAGCTGTTATTTCGCAGCAGTGTATGTCTTCGTTCTTGTAGTAGGGCTCGTCGATCCAAGACCCTTCCGCATGCAGGTCGATCTTGCGCCTCGGGTATATCCAATAACAGGCATACCTCGATATTTCCCGTATTGCCCAAAGGTTGAGTACGCAAGGTGTGACCTGGAAGATCGCTATTGAGTACATGTCTTGCCAAAAGGATATGTAGGCCAGAAAAGCGTCTTGTATAGCCATGCTGCTGGGGATTTATGTTTTGTTTCGTAGTGGTGTCGTGGGTTGCCAGGAAAGATGGCTGCGAGCTTAGTCCTAGGTGTCAGAGTATGCAAGGCAGCGACAGATGAGTCTTATATGTCTTGGGGTGCCTTACTTACCTGTTTCGTGAACTTGAGCCATGAAATGAGCCGACTACGGCGGCGGCCATGAGTCCGATGCCAAGACCGCCGTAACAACGTGGTTGAATTATGCTTACCACCAGTTCATCATTGGCTTCAGGCTCGCTTTCGTTCAGAAAAGTAATGGTGCGGACGTCACGCTGTGATGTCAGGCATCGTGAGGTCCTTGTGACCTAGGTAGGAAAGTGGTACGAATTGTCTACTCGCCGCAGATGGTCATCGCAGGCGAGTCTGGCTCATTGGAGCGACAGGCGCCTTGCCGCTTGCTGCGGCGCTTTCGTTGAAGCATGGATGAGGCCAGTCACGATGACGAGAGCTTCCAAGCCGCTGCCAATGTAAGATGATAGCCTCACCAAGAGTGGTCTGTTTGTGCGAAGACTCCAAGCGATGTCCACGTCGTTCTCGGATCCGGCTGAATCCGAGCATGGGCCAACTTTGAAACAGCAGCAGTGGGTCATTTTGATATTGTGCAAATTGCTATTTTGCGCTCGCTCTCTCAATCGCGTCGATATCGTCTTCGTTGATACGCGTATGGCCATGTCGTTGGATGCAGCGCAATGTTGAAATTGCGCAAGCCGAAAGACTAGCCGGGTATCTGATGCTGCCACTGATAACTTGCATTCGTAGTCGTGATCTGGCAATGAGTGTCGGTACGTCTGTCCGTAGCGTTGAGGCCGACGCAAGGGTTGCAACTTTAATATCATCTAGCTCACTTCTTTCTGAGCACCACAATCCTGGCCTTTACGCCTGCGGCCTTCCTATAGTCTGCACTCTCTGTGCTCACAACATCCACCTTTCGTGCCTCCTTC
This sequence comes from Nothophaeocryptopus gaeumannii, assembly GCA_031771865.1. Classification (NCBI taxonomy): domain Eukaryota; kingdom Fungi; phylum Ascomycota; class Dothideomycetes; order Mycosphaerellales; family Mycosphaerellaceae; genus Nothophaeocryptopus; species Nothophaeocryptopus gaeumannii. Next base: position 54,547 of record JASISA010000019.1, read on the forward strand.
AGTCGGCTCACCTCTTCCTCGTAACCGTGGGATTTCCAGATATCATCTAGTATAGTGGACACGGCAACGCCGCCTTTCTTCAGGATCCGGACGAACTCTTCCAACGCAGGCTTGGGGCCCACATGCCCATGTGTCCACGTTCCGACGCAGGTGACAATATCGTAAGAATTGTCTTCCTTCTCGATGGGCTTCGTAAGATCTGCCGGTTTGAGCTCGCGATATACAGTAGTCTTCTCTGCGATCTTCAACATCGCTGGTGAAGTGTCGTTTCCGTCAATTGTTCTGGCTCCAGCTTGAAACAGCAAGACCAGTTCCACATCCAGCGTCCAGGACCTCGCCATCAAGTCGTCCATTCGCAGCAACGACTGCCTGGGCTACGAGCGTTGGTGCCACATAGCCTTGAGCCTCGCCAAGGACATCTTCGTTGAACTTCTCGGCCCACTCCTCGTACAGCGCTCTGCAGTCCTCAGGCGATTTAACGTTATATGCCCGAGTTAGGAATGGGTTGTTCGCGGTATTCGTGGTTACACTGGTCGACATGATTTCGGTTGACACGTGGTGATGTTTCCTAGGGTACTATTACTGAAGAAGGCGAGGATTCCCATGGACACACATTCCCCTCTTTCGATGTCGTCAGGGTCGGCATTGTGAATGCTATCCGAATAGGCGAAGGGTTTATCCGCATCCTGCTTCACTGTGGCGTGCTGTGGGCCGGCGGCGAAACCAGAGTTCACATCTCTCGACTATCAGTACCTGGATCGAGCCTTGTCAGTAGACAACAGTCATGTGGAGTTGGCGATGAATTGGTAAGTCATGACGAGAATGACGGAAGAAATGAGGAGGTGAAATTGTTTCGGTTGTCACGTCCAAACGCTTGCCAAGGAGCAGGGTTCGGGAAGGAAGAGACGACGCGTTCTGTGCGCTCTCGTCTTCTTGTCAACAACATCGTGCCCGCCATGTTTGCATCTCACTGAGACACTGCCGTCGCGACCATTATCAACACTCTACGCGTAGAGCTGCGAAAGTAGCAGCGACGTACGCTCCGAGGCTTGGAGCATGGTGAGTACAGATAGAAGGTTCTCATGCCAGCAAATTGACGTAATCACTTCATTTACCTCACGTCTGCTCCTCTCCATACACCAGCTTACACCTGACATACCAATCCTTTACCATGGCCCCAAGCAAAGAATCTCAGAAGCTAGCTGAGCTCTTCAAAATATTCGCCGCCAATTTTCCTCAGGACCAGAACCACTACCTAGAGCGAGCTGTCTACGACCAAGTCTATAAAGCTGGAGCAGAATGTCCCGGCGTCTCGTATGCGAGCACCAATGTCGCAGGCCGGCCTTGCATCTGGGCAAAGCCGCAAGGAGCATCGACAAAGCATGTTATGCTCTTCATGCACGGCGGCGGCTTCAGCTTCGGCTCTCCTAATGGACACCGCAAGCTGACTGCCCATCTCGCCAAGGCTTGCAATGTCAATGCCCTGAGTGTGGACTACCGGCTGACACCTGAGCATCCGTACCCGGCACCTCTGGACGACTGTGTCAACGCATACAAGTGGCTACTTGACGCGGGCTATCCTGCCGGCAATATCGTACTCGCGGGAGACTCTTGCGGCGGAGGACTGGTAACAAGCGTTCCACTTGCTGCGGCCAAGAGAGGTCTTTCCATGCCTGGAGCATCTATTTCTCTCTCGCCGTGGTACGATTTGACTCTCTCTGGAGAGTCGATGAAGACCAACGAAGACAACGATGTCCTCAACGCCCAGCCGTTTGTCAATATGTTGGCTGAGCGATACATCGCCGGGAATCAGGAACTTCGAAAGGATCCCGTTGTCAGTCCGCTATTCGCCGACCTCAAGGGCTTGAACCCGCACTGGATCTCGTGTGGCGGTTGTGACATGCTGCTTGATGATGGTATCAGGCTGGCTGGGAAGGCAAAGAAGGCTGGTGTGGAGGTCGTGCTGGAAGTTCATGAGGGACAGCAACACGTCTTCGAGTTTCTAGCAGGCAATGCTCCAGAAGCGGATGAGTCGATCAGGAAAATTGGCGAGTGGGTGAGAAAGAAGATCGGATCGTAGCTTAGCTGCTGAGAGGCTTTCCAAAGTTAATTTCTATCCCACGCCAAAGATATACAATGACCTTTTGAACACCCAGCAACCCCACATCGGTCATCTCACCAAATGTGTCGACTCTTTCCACGAAAAGATCGAGCTTGCTAATACTGATTCACAGCCACAGATTTACGGCCATGCCAAGCGAACCTGTCAAGATCGCAGATTCCCTCAAAGGCCTGAATCGCTGCGAGCTCGATGGATCAAGGCAGCCATCACGAGCGATCTGAATGCAAGAGAAAATGCAGACACAAGGTGTCGCTTCCTCGAACTGCCAGCGGAGCTACGCAATAAGATATACGAACTGGTAGCGAAGGAGGATAGTGCCTCGATGCACAGATCTGGCCTGCTTCAAGCGAACAAGCTAACTCGTAGAGAGTTCTGGCCGATGCTGTACAACAGTGAGTTGATGGAAGTGGGCTATCTCATGCCAAGTCAGACCAGATGTAGGCCTAGATGGCCAACTTGACACAAGGCAGGTTCAAAGCTCGTCAGGACGATCTCTGATGGGAGAGGTGGAGTCAGTACCCCATGGTCGAGAGGAATGTTCCAGGATCGAGGACTCGCCATGGAAGAGGTGTATATGGAGTGGCGAAGGATCGAACATTCCCAGAGTAGAGCGAACGATTATCTTGAGCTGAAAGAGCAGGACAAGAGCAGCCTGTTCATCGTGGTCAGCTTTCCAGAGGCCTTGATTGCGAAATACGAGAATTTGGAGGCTGAGAGCGAGAATAATGAATGTCTACGTTAAAGATTAGGATCACATGAATGACGAAGAGATCAGGACAACTGTAGGACATACATGTAATTAAGTCGAGGCAATGGCTTAATCTTGAGAAACGTTGATATTGCGATCCGGAAGGTGATGCTGTGGTGAGAGTAAGGGCGATCTTCCGAATGCCTCAGGCTTTCTCGCTTGGACCAATCGTGAAGTTCGCCAAGAACCTCTCCACCAACAAATTCCGTCAGGACTTTCGACTGCACTTCAAGGTCGACGTCGCCGAATCCAATACTAATCACCACACAGCAGTCACGGTACGAATACTCGACACATCGCATTGCAGCCGAAATACTGACTGTCATCATCAAGATGGTCGCCGCAAAGTCCCACGTCCCGATCGTCAAGAAGCACACCGCGCGCTTCAACCGCCACCAGTCCGACCGCTTCAAGTGCGTGGACCCATCATGGAGGAAGCCAAAGGGTATCGACAACCGTGTCCGCCGTCGATTTAAGGGCCAGGCCGCTATGCCAAAGGTGCGTTGGAACGAGTGCGAAATGCGAAGATGGTATCATGGAAAGAGCCAAGTTTGCGTTGAATGGAAGATTGAAGAAGTGGGACATACAGAGCAGGCACTGACGAAGAACTTGCATACAGATCGGCTACGGTAACAACAAGAAGACCCGCCACATGATGCCTTCCGGCCACAAGGCTTTCCTCGTCAACAACACCCGCGACTTGGACCTCCTCCTTATGCACAACAAGACCTACGCCGCCGAGTAAGCGAACATCGCACGAACGAGGAGGCAATGCTCTGGATACTGACAGTCTTGCAGGATCGCACACGCCGTCTCGTCGAGAAAGCGGATAGAGATTGTCGCACGCGCCAAGGAGCTCGGCGTCAAGGTCACCAACGGCAAGGCCAAGATCACCTCCGAGTCGTAGAGAATTGCTGGACTTTGGTGGGAACAGACTTGCACGGGTTATGCTGGAGATTCATGAAGCGGAAATGGGACGGCGTTCTCAGAGGTGCAATGATTGAAAGTTGCATTTTCACCGGCTGGCCAACTGTCTTGCTGTGGCCGGGGTTTTCAGTTCTGCAGGAACGCCGCCAGCGCCTCGCTAAAGTACGACAAAAAGTACATAGCGTACCAACTTGCGTGAATGCATGAAGAAGAAACGACATATGACCCCATTTTCATGCTCATCGACCCAGCCCTCTCATAAACGCCTGCCGCCCAGTCGCTGAACCCATGCATTGACTAAGAAAGCGATTGTGCGAATCGCGCTCTTCTAGCCCTCTTCCATTGCATTCCCATCCTGAGCTTGTACCTCGGTGACTTCTGAAGTAGCAGCACTCCAGTACGCGTGCACATCCACCTTGAACTCCGCCATAGCCACACCAAACAGCTTCAGCAGCGCCGTCTGATGACTATTGAGCTCTTGTCCTTCCTCGCAAACCGTGTAGTCATCCGTCAATGTAACCTTTCCCTTATCCAACCTCGTCGGCATGCCCCATTTCCTGACTGTCACCTCCAGACTATGCGGCAACGGCAGATCGTCCTCAACCGCAACCTCTCCCGCCCTGCTGTACATCACTCCAGCGGGCACTGTGAACGCTCTCGGCGCTGCCATTCCCGCCCTCGCAAAATCCACCTGCACAAACTCCTCAAAAAACTCCAAAACTTCCTCCACAGGCCGATTCGTACACAGTAACCCAACACTCCCTTTCAAATACCCACTCAACTTGCTCAGCCCCGGTAAATGCTCATCCGCCTCACTCGTCCCCAGCGCTTTCGCCATGACTTTTGTTTTCCCAAAGAAGATTCTCGAGTCGGAGAAGTGGGCTCGCACGTCTTTGAGGTAATTGTTTCGCATATTTTCGACGCCGAAGACGAAAATGAGCGGGTAGGAGTCGGCGGCTGAGCGGACGTGTTCGTAGAGGAGGGTGCTGCGTTCTTTGGCGGGTTTCTTTTGCACGACGGAGGTGTGGATGATGCGGTTGCGCTTGGATTTCGGCATGGTCGTGGGAGTGGAGTGGGTTGTGGTTGGGAGGAGGGAGGACGGTTTCGTTGCCTGGAGATTTTGTAGAATGTCTTCTCGGTTTGCTGGTGGAAGAGTTCGTTGTTGTTGAAGCTCGGCGCGAATTCAATGTTCAAGCACGTCGTGATTCTCTCTGCTCTCGCTGAAATTCTCTGGCGTCGGCGCAGAGAGCTCTATCTCCGATGCAAGGATGCCTTACAGTAGTCCCACGATAAGGACAATGCTTTCGTCCCAACATGACTGATAGTCTCCGCTGAATAAGATCTGAGATAATGCCCCAGTATTTAGAGCTACAGTTCCCGAATCCTCCGCGATGGCTTCAAAAGAGGTGCCGTCAAAGCCGCCGGCCGACGCGTCAAAGGCTCAAACGCTCGTTTCGATGCTTCTCTTTTCGCCCTTCCGCGCAAAAGTCTTATCCGCATGAGCTGGTCATCGGCAGGGACTATCACTGCTCCATGTTGGTTGTGCGCACAACCTTCTGCTGCGACGAGTCGGTTCCTGATGCAGCAACATCGATGAGGAGAAGCACATAACGACCCGGGACCTAAGGTACTGGTGGCAGGCGTGCACCATGGAGCGGACGGAAACGAACCATACTGGATGTACAAGAAGCAGCTCGTCTTCAGAAGGACAGCCACGACTTCAGAATGGCCCACCAATCAATGGATTCAATGCCCGGATCAAGACGAACTCAAGCTTGGCCACAGCCCGGGACGAAGCCAAGACTGAGCTGCAAGAGAAACCCAAGACAAGCAATTCGCTCCTCTCCAAAGTCGAAGGCTGGTGGATCTCTCTCGGTATCGACAAGCGAACGTATGAGTCCATGTTCAAATGTGCCATAGCGCCAACCATCTCGCTGGCCGCATTCCAAGGCAATGCTTGGGCAAATTACTACACGACTTTAGGCTATCTCGCCATCATTACGACAATTTTCGGAGTTGTTATCATGCCGAGGGCAAAGTTCCTACAGACGATGGCCGTTAATCTGCTATTTGTCTGCTTTGCGACTGCACTCTCTGTGCTGGCAATGTACTGCTGCGTGAAGGCCAGAGATGGAGACACATCCACCTACAACTCGTCAGCAAGCGCCGTGGCTGGCATATGGCTCATAGTTGAAATCTTCCTCATCAGCGTGATCCGAGCGAAGATGCCACAGTACAACCTTCCTTGCATCATGTGGGCTATATTTGCGAATGTCTCGATGACTTATGGGCCGAAGTGGACAAACATGGCACAAGTGGAGTCTTTTGCTGTCAAGCTGCTTACCACGTTCTTGACTGGGTTTGCGATAGCTATTGGAGTTTCGCTGCTGGTGTTTCCGCTCAACAGTCGTCAAGTTGTCTTCGGCGGAATGGCAAAGTACATCTCCTCTTGTCGAGATGCTTTAAAGGCAAATTTGGACTACATGCACTGCCTGGAACATGAGGACATGTTTGCCGCATCTAAGACGAACACAATCGGAGAGAAGCCACCCAAGTCTCCCGAAGCGCAGGTCTTCAAGCAGAAGATGGCTGCTCTGACTGCATTGCATGCTAAGCTTGCCGCCGACATGCCGTTCGCGAAGCGTGAGGTTGCCATTGGAATGTTGGGACCGGACGATATCCAGGAAGTCTTTCGAAAGTTTCGACAGATCATGGTTCCAATCGTAGGCTTGAGCGGCATGGCCGACATCTTCGTCCGACTTGCGGAAGAGAGAGGCTGGGACAGAGACGTGGACCTCTCCGATGCCAAACCAGGTGATGAGCATGACGATAGTGAGAAGATGCGGATAGAAGCAATCAACGAGTGGCATTCGCTCATGCAGCGTTTGAGAGAACCTTTTGATTCACTTACCGAGACTATTGACGAAGGGCTCGAGCATGTGCGTATCGTGCTTCAGCTAGGGCCGAAAAGGACCTGGAAGCATGCTTTGAAGGCAGACGTGGAAGCGGATGGGGCTGACCTAAAACCTGGCCACAAAGGGTTTTCAGCATTGTTCCGCGAACGATCGGTGCAGTTCTTGGAGAGCAAGAAGACTATGCTGACTGGCTGGTGTGAGCTGCACCGGATACAACTGCCAGCCCACTTCTTCGACGACCCCGAGCGATGCGATTTCGATGCGCCTCACTGGATGCAGGAAGGCATGCTCTCCGATGAACACCGACGCCTGCGACGCCAACTGTTCCTCTGTCTGTACATTGAGTTCCTGCTGGTGAACGCAAGCAGGAACGTTCATAAACTGATGGTCGTAGTTGACGAGCTTCGCGAACATGGCAAGCTGGGCAACAAACGACTGGTGGTACCAGGGTATAAGCGTATCAGGAAATGGTTAAAAAGCTTGCTCAGCAATAGCGAGGACTCACATGGCGATGACGACTTGCACCAAGGCGATCGTCCCTCTGTCTATCTCGGGGCTGCGTACAGGAAGAGAAAAGATCCTGAGCACTTACCTCCTCAAAATGCATGGGAGCATTTTGGTAACAAGCTCCGGAAGATTCCTCACTTCTTCGCGTCCCCGGCAGCTTCATTTGGATTAAGAGTCGCGGCGGCTACGATGACCATTGCTGTGGTCAATTACATCAGGAACACGCAGCATTTTTATGCAGAGCAAAGGCTCTTTTGGGCTCAAATCATGGCATCGATTGCCATGAGTCCGACAGCCGGCCAGTCGCTGCGCAACTTCTTCATTAGAGCTGGAGGAACATGCGCCGCCCTGCTTACTGCTTGGATTTCGTGGTACATTGTGGACGAGCATACGGCGGGTACCATCGTCTTCTTTTTCCTGACTATGCATATCGGAGCCTACATCCTCTTGAAATACCCCGCCTGGATTCCTCTTGGAATGATTTTCATGATCACGAACTCTTTGATTATCGGATACGAGCTTGACGTTCGTAAGGTTGGAGTTGCTGTTGCCACATCCAATGGACAAGCTTATTACCCAATCTATGAACTAGGTCCCATCAGGCTTGCTACCGTCTGTGGTGGTTTGTTCGTCGGCTGGATTTGGACGTGGTCAGTATTTGAGAAGTCATTTCGCAACATTGTTCGCTCGTCTACTAACATCTCCCAGGTTTCCCTACGCGATTACTGAGCACAATCAAACCCGCAAACAACTAGGCTCGTCGCTCTATCTTCTTGCCAACTACTACAGCGTCATGCATGAAACAGTGCGCTTACGACTACGAAATGAACAAGGAGACATGAGCCTGAAAGATAGTCCAGGTCGGAGGCTCGAGAAAGCGCGGACGAAGCTTTATGCCAAAGTCAATTTGACGATCTCGAGTTTACGAAGCCAAATTCAATTCCTCCAATACGATATCCCAATCGGCGGCCGGTTTCCTCGAGAACGCTACCAGGCACTGATTAACCAGCTGCAAAGTATTCTCAACTTCATGTCCCTGGTATCTCTGTCTAGCTACAGTTTCCAGGAACTGCGAGAGGAAGGCATGCACCAACATGGCTTGAAGTGGATACAAGGCTTCGAAAAGGTCATTGGCGCAGCAAACTATACATCTGAGCAAGTCACCACTCTGCTGATACTGCTCTCGGCTTCTATCAACACTGAGCAGCCGCTGCCGCCGTATCTGCGCGTTCCAGAACCATACATTCTCACCCAGGAGATGGATGAGATGGACAGGCAACTCTTGAGCGTCAGGAACATCGCCGAGCCAGGGTATGCAAGCTTCGCGGTCATTCAGATTGGGACCAGATTCATCTACGAAGATCTTCGGCGTCTGGTGGGCGGTATCAAAGACCTTGTCGGCGAGCTGGACTTCTCGTATCATATCGTGAGCACCACGGACCCGGACAGGAACGAATCTGAGGAGACTCTAGTCTTTACGAGGACAAAAACCGAACCCACCACGAGCAATAGCCGCATAAAGCAAGAGTAGTGAGAAGAATTTGCATGGTCCACCTCAAGTCTTGTTTTTCTAAAGACTTGGCCCCGCCAGCAAGATGGTCCAGTCGTACTACCACGACTGCTGCGGGCATATGTGGTATCTGTGCTCTCGCAGAGCTAAACAAATGGCACGTCCGGCATCGCAATCCTCCACGTGCGGACCGTGCTGCCCTACCGGCAGAGGTCGGCTATACCAACTCCTCACACATGCCTTGTCTTGGCGGGGCGCTAGCTGGTTCTGAAGCGATCGTCACGGCCGTTCCTGGCTAAATACAGCAATGACGTCCACTCACCGCGAGACCAAACCGCCATGGCAACATTGGCATATACTCAACGACTGCATTGACTCTGTAAGAGCTGATAGATATGACAGAAAGCGTGGCCGGGTGAGATCTGCAGTCTGCACGCGACAACACCATCAAAATGGTCAACATCACGCATGTCAATCTCCTCCAGCTGGCGACAAGCTACGATTACGCCAACCAGCTGATATCGATTACGAACGCATCAACAGATCATGTCTCGTTGCTAGCATACCATCAATCGTTTGTCGACGATGTTCTTGGGACGAACGTCACACAGAAACTCGTTGCTGAGTTCGACTTCGACGCATTCCATGAAGCTGGAGTCTACAACATTGCAACAAAGAAGATATACGCCACCAGCAACTGGGCGGGCAGCTTGGAGAACCCAATCAACATCACCATCATCGATCCCGCCACTGGCGAAGTATCGTTCAACCGATATGGCGCCAACATCTCCGAGGCGAATGGAGGAGCTGCATACTATCCACCGGGCACACCTCTGAACAGCAGCGAAGGTCAGCAGATTGTTTTCTGTGATACTGCCGATGTCAACCACCGTTCCAAGCTTACCCTCCTCGATCCTGCGACGAACAAAACTCAAGTACTTCTCAGCAGCTTCATGGGCCGCAATTTCTCTTCCATCAACGACATCGAACAAAACCATCTCACCGGCGATCTTTGGTTCACTGACGCTCGCTACGCATACTGGCAAGACTTTGGCCTCGAACCTTCCATTCGTCCTCAGGTCTACCGATTCGAGCCTTTGACAGGCATCGTCCAAGCCGTCGCGGATTACTTCGTTGCTCCAAACGGTATTGAATTCTCGCCTGACTTCAAGCATGTCTACGTCACGGACACCGGGTCTCACACTTTCTCCGTTGCGAGAGATAATCTGACCATGCCGGCTACGATCTATCGATATGAGATCACACCTGATGGAAAGAGATTGAGGGATCGACAAGTCTTTGCGTACAGTGATCAGGGTTTCCCGGATGGTATTCATACTGATACGAAGGGGAATGTTTACTCGGCAACTAGTGATGGTGTTCATGTGTAAGTTCACACCACAGGGCGAGGACTGATGGATGGATTGATTGCTGACATGGGGACAGCTGGAACCCAGAAGGCATCCTAATCGGCAAATTCGGCGTGGGCGGTAAAGGTGTGAACAACTTCATTTTCGTGCCCAACGGCATGTACATCTTCAACGCTTACAAGCTGTGGTATGTGTCGATCAAGGCGGAAGGGAGGACGGTGAAGAAGGACTTCGGGCTTTATTGATCGGAAAGAATCGATGCATTGGGACATGACGGCCATGCATTATGAATGCTCACATCCTTGATTTTAAAATATGACAAGACGTTGGAAGAGAGTTCAAGCTTCAAACCAGTGAAGCCCTGGTCCTGGTTGTTGATCGTGTTCGGTTCGCCAAGCCGTCTAACGTCCCGGATCATGTTACCGAACGCTATGTGCAATATCCGGCTGAATTCGGGGCGCGGCATCCCAGCGCATGGCCTGATCATGAGGAGCTCGAAATCGAAGCCCGGCATCCTCAAAACACCGTCCCGTTGACGAAAGTTGTGTTCGTATATTCACCAGCGAGCTATATCGAAGGTCATTAGCCAACGTTGCACTTTCCCCAGGACGTACTACAGCTTTTCAAGAAGATGCGATCCCTTTCCTTTCAGGTACCAATGCCGAAGAGGGAGGAAAGTCGAGAGAACTCACATGCCAAACATCAATCCTCAATGTAAACCCCTCTCCTTCAATCCCACCCTTCCCCTCCCTCGTCCATGTCCCAACAAAATTCAACACACCAACCGCAACAACACTATTCAACCAGTAATATTTCTCATCTCCCGTCTCAATATTCACACTCAAATGCAATCCGCCTCCAGGAACCCCAGGTCCGGACGTTTGGAGGAACAGATTCGTTCCATCGTGCGTCTGCAGGTTGTATCGTGTGTCTGCGCTGGAGATCCCAGTCTGAGGATCGGTGACGCCCCAGTCGGCGCCGAGATCTAACACTTCACCATGGAGACGAGGACCGGTCTAGGGACGGTGATGATGGTCAGCTGCGTGTCTGTCACCACGACGACAGAAGAGGGTTTTGTGTAGTGAGATCAGGAGATCAAAAAGCTACGCACAAAGTTTCCACCAACAATCGGTATAGCTTTCCGAATTCCCCTCGGCCCTTGTGTCTCATATATCGAACTCAAACAATCCACATACGCAGTGTAGAGGAAGTCCAAAGCTGGCGGCGCTGGCTCTGTCCTGGGAGTGAGGACTCCTTGCGAGCTTGCTATAGCCAGGAATGAGAAAAGGCAGGTCAATAGTATGGATAGCATGATGATATGTGAGATCTCAAAATGTCGATGCGAGTATTCGCTGGACATATCCGCATGCGGGGAGGGAACAATATATGTACGATTAGTAGGCTTGCTTGGCTCCGATATGATAGTACAAAGGATCTGCAAAATCAAGACCAAGGTGTAGCTTGGGTTCAGGGGTGCCCGGCTGGTCAAGTCGGGGACCTTGCAGTCAGTACGAGACATTTGCGTGCCTGCCCTGGTGCTGGTGTTGCGTCATGGTGAGCCGGTCCTCCACCGGAATAATAATCCCCAGGACTTGCTTGGCCGAGAGGCGGGGTAAAACAAATGCCTTTGAGAGCCCAGAGATCTGCCGGCCTTTTGCGTTGAAGAGCTCGCTGCGGCCTCATATTTAGAACAATTTCCTTGGGACTTGGCGAGCGGTCTCTGTTGCGCGAGCGATCTTATAAGGTTGAACGCGATTGCGGCCGGATCAACGCCCTCTCGAGAGTTGCGCGATCATTCTGTCGATGTCGAGCATCTGCTGGCTGCTTGCCTTGGTGCGGAGTTCCTCGAGAGCAGCCTTGTCTTTGGCTTTCAGCGCCTCTTCCCCAGCTTTCACGGGCATTCCACACTTCACCCACATCTCCATCCGGTCAGTGTAGGACTGCGAGGTACACTTGGGTATGAAGACGGAAGCAGACTTCGGGTTGCCGGCACCAAGGATTTCGTTGAAGAAGGGCTGTCGGTTGTTAGCAAAGACGTTTCGCAGCAGTGTACGAAATCAGTAACGTACCTCCCACCCGATCGGACTCTTCCGATTTCTTGAAATGTCCTCCAATGCCTTCCAATCTCGGCGGCTGACTAGAGCTCTCAACCTCACCCATTCATATATCTTATCGCTGACCTTGAGCTCGGACTTCATCCTTTCTGATCGCTTCATATTGCCGTGCTTCATGAGCTTGCTCATCGTCTCGTTGACTGAAAGGCCCACATATCTCTCGTTGAGCTCCTTTTCAAACGTCTCTTGCACTCTCAAGAGCTTCTGTGATTCTTCGATGGCCGCGATCTGCAAGGCATACTCCTTGCTGTCTTTGAGCAGCTTCGAAGACATCTTGAGCTTGTCGATAGCAGGTCCTACATCGCTCGCTGAGAGTGCTTCGGACATGAGCAAGTTTGCGCCGTCGAGCCTTCGGTCGTCCTGGTAATAGAGATCTTTCAACATCTCCTGATCTTGATCGATTGCTGATGACTCGACAATTGCGGTCGCCACTGGCCGGCTGTTGATCGTTCGGAAGAACTGCGAAAGCGGTATCTTCTTCTTCAAGTTCAAAAGGACGTAGAAGACAAGATCCGTATCGCCACTGTCGATAGCCTTGTCGAGTGCAATCGTGTCCTCTCCGACGCGCAAGAGCAGAGGAACCTGCTTTCCGGCTCGTGGTTCGTGCTCGAGCAGTTCGGCGGCAAGTTTGTTCCTTCCCTCGTCATGCGCTGCCTTGGCTACTTCTTCGAAAGATATACCTCGCTTGCCAATGAGCTTTCGTACGATCTCATCGCATATGCTGTCCTCGTCCGTACTTGAGCTGCGGACCTTTTGGCGTGCCCAATGCACGTATATCCTGTCAACAGGGAGGTGGAGGTATTGCGAAACCTTGAGCGCCAGTAGGTACTCCTGTCTGTTGATCAGCCTTTGCACAAGACGCTCAGGCGTCAATCGAATGTATTGGTCGTAGGATAACGGTAGACCAATATCGAATGAGCGGACTGCATTGAGCACTCGCAGTGCTTCCGTCATATCCACAAAGTCGTCACTGTTGTATAAGTCCAGTACCGACTTGCCAAATGAAGCGGCTTTTAGCAGTTGCTTCTGCCAGTGCACACTATACTCGTGACCAGCAGCTTTGACACAAACATCGACAGCTTCATCAAGGTTCGGCCTGATCATTTGAATGTAATCGTCGGCCTTGGGTGACTTATTTTCCAGTTGCTGGGAAGCGTCCAGAAGCACGGCAGAGGGCAAGTCCGAGTTCATCTTGAAGACATCTTCTGTGGGCTCTGGCACCTTCTGAATGAAGACGCAGACGTCACTTGTCAACACCCGTATTCCATCAACGTCCGGTAGCAGGTGTACGAAGGAGTCGTATTCGAAGGTCTGAGCAGCACCGTTGGGCCCAATCAAGTGCACCTCGTCTTCCCAAGCAAGCATGACAGCATTGTTGCCGCACCATTGGAGGTCTCGCGGAGCCGTTCTCACTCTTGAGTCATACTCGCTGAATCTTTCCTGGAAGTCGCTGCTGATTACCCAGACTTTACCGTCGTCCGTGTACAAGGCGACGAACTTGCCATTGGGAGAAACTGCGATATGTCGGAAGGGTCCGGCTTCCAGCCCACGGTCTTCGCATTCGACTGCATCGACCACGTATACTGTCTTGTCGATAGCAAGCAGCACCTCGACCGAGCGCGACGACGTGTATTCTGGCGCAATGACTGTCCAGGATATGACCTCTCCGGGCGGTGCCGAGGCCAGAAGCTGCGGTCGAGGCTCTTCATACCGCGTGACAGCTATGATCTTGTTGTTTCCCAGTAGCGCGACAAAGCCGCTCGACCAGAACTTGCAAGCTTGTACGCCATGCTCTTCTGCGCCATGTCCCAGGCTGAACGGGGTGAAGTCGCCCTGCAGATCGGAGTACATGCGCACTGTGCCATCCTCAGTGACGACCAATAGGCGCTCCTCCTCGGACCAGCCCACGCTCTTGATGTTTCCTCTATCCCATGGTATCTGCCTTATCAGCTTGCCAGAGAGATTATGGATGTCGATGGTCGATTTGGAGGACTGGGAACCGCGGAAGGAGTAGACCTTGCGGTCATCTCGTCGCAGGGCTGTATGTGTCAGCGCATGTCATACAAACGTTGCAGAGAGTGCTTACCTACAGCACCACTGTAGGGAGCGCTGGCGACGGTGTAGTTCTCAAGCTCAAGTTCCGGATCGAAGATGCTCGTATACAGCTCGGTCTTGCGGTAGAAGCGGTCACCGATGCGCTCCCAACTGGCATATGGCTTCTGCATCTTCAATATCCACCTTGGTACTCCTCATCATTCATCAGCTGCATATGCAGAGAGGTGTATGTTCGCGGGTCACATGGAGAGATGTTGCTGCCTCTGATGGCTGGGCAAAGCTTGATGGCCTGTGCACCGCGAAAGCTTCACCTCACCTCATCGCACTCACCACCCCACCCATCGGCAATGCGTATCTACCTACCCCGTCCGTCCCACTCTTCCATTGTGACAGGCGGATGAGCCGTTCCAGTTCTCGTGAATGCAACGGTGAGCATATGCTAGGTTTTCGGCCTGTAGTGGGAGCGCGGTAGGCCGAAAAGGCGAGCACGCGTCCTGCACCAGCAGTAACAGCGTTTACCCAGCTGGAGATGCAGCTCACTCGGCGGCAAGTATCATCTTTTTTTTGTATTGTGGAATGTAGTGCATTCATCCTGACATCCCTTATCCTACATTCACTCACCGCAGCGGCCATCTCCGCTCGTACTCCGCTCTCCATGTTACTAATGTAGGGTTCTCGACGTCGCGTGTAGGCGATGTTTAGTGAAGATGACTCAGGATCTGCACTTCTGACGCCCAGACGCATTCATTGAACATATCAATAGCCGCCCTTGGACCAGATCTTGGGTACTGGCCTCGATATCTCGAGCAGACTTCACAATGGGATCTGTCACACCACCCAGCGGGGCCATCAACATCTCCAAGGAGACCGTTACGCACCTGGACCCCGCGCCCTTACCTGAGCCCGGCATTCTTCTTGGTGTTCGGACTGGGAAAGTTGGACGTCTTGCTCACAAGAAGTCCGCCATATTCAAGATTCCGCGCGATGGGCCAGTGTTTGCTACTGAGACCGGTCTGATTGAAGATGAGCACGATTACTATGACCACGGCGGTATCGACCGCGCTATCCACCAGTACTGCATATACAACTACGACGATTGGCGTCAAGAAGACCCTCCAAAGCCAGATCTATTTGACATGGGTGCTTTCGGCGAGAACCTGAACGCCACGAATATGACTGAACACAATGTCTGTGTTGGCGACCTCTATCGAATTGGCGCAGACGTAATCGTAGAAGTCAGCGAGCCTCGGCATCCATGCTACAAGTTGGACATCCGATTCGAATGGTCCCGCGGCCTAAAGCGAATACAGCGCACCGGACGAACTGGCTGGAATTTCCGAGTCCTACAGACTGGGTATATCAAGAAAGGCGACAAGATCGCATTAATCAAGAGACCTCACCCAAAATGGTCTTGCATCAATGTGCAGAGAGTCATCAGGGCTAAGTCTGTACCGCTGGAACTCCTGGAAGAATGTAGTGATCTGGCAGTGCTCACTGATAAGTTTCGAGGCCTCGCTCGGAGAAGGCTTGAGAGCTCTCCAAAGATCTACAGGCTTCTCGAAGCCACGTCTGTAACGCCACGAGTGAAGCAGCTGACGTTCGAATTGAAGAACGATCTACGGCTTGACAACTCAGCTTTTCAGCCGCATGCCTTTGCACAATTACGTTTCGGCCCCCATCTCAGCATTGAGCGCTCCTACTCCCTCGTCTCTGGAGATGTTCGAAGGTTCACCTTGGGCGTTGCACTGGACGATGCCTCTCGCGGCGGTTCAGCTTACATTCACAAGAACTTACAAGTTGGTGACGAGATCGAAATGCTGCCTGGCTCAAACCCCACAGCAGTCGAGCACGACAAAACATGCGAAACGACAGGCATCGAAAACCGCCTAGTCATCATCGGAGGCATCGGCGTTACAGCGTTCCTCCCTATCATCAAACAATGGGAACAACAAAATCTCCCTTTCGAGGTCCACTACGCCATTCAAAGTCCTGAAGAAGCAGCCTTCGCCCACATGCTTCCATCCACGAAGACCACAACATATGCCAAGTGCAAGGCACAGCGACTCAATGTCGACGCCCTTATTCCCTCCCCAACACCAGACGGCCAATATCTCAGCAGAATCTTCTGCTGCGGCCCAACACGCCTAATGCAAGCCGTCCAAACCCGCGCCTCCGAACTAAACTACCCCCAACACCTACTTCACTTCGAAGATTTCGGCACCGCGCCCACCGACAACCTGGGAGACCCGTTCGAAGTCGAAGTCGACGAGCCTGATACGAAGCGAAAAGAGACATTGAACGTACCTTCTGATAAGACGTTGCTTGAAGTTCTGAACGAAGCGGGTTTCGACGTCATGTCCAGTTGTAAGACTGGCGGATGTGGTGCTTGTAAAGTGACGCTTTGTGGGGGGAAGGTGGATTATAGGAGTAGGATTTTGACGGATGAGGGGAAGGCTGTGGCGTTGCAGAGTTGTGTTGATAGAGGGGTTGGGAAGATAAAGGTGGAGATTGATTGATGGCATTAATTGAATAAATGCTTGAGTCTGTCCCATTGCCGTGAGACTTGCTCTAAGCATCGCATCCTGCCCTACCGCCTTTACGTCCCATTCTGATAGCTTCCAGTATAGTAAGGCGCACAAGCCGGCTGCTGCAAAGTAGCAATGAAGTTGTCGATGAGAGCGGCAGCAGACGCATTATTCGTGACGCTGAACGCCAGGCTGTAGACGTTGTTGAAGCCCTTGAAGGTGCCCATGTTCTGATCCTGAACGACACTTCCATTGGTCTTGAAAGCGAATGTCTGGGAAGCGATTTGCTGGCCGGTCTTCGAGAAGCCGGTGGCAGTGACTGCAGATTTTAGTGACCAGGTTATCGGGACGAGGAACGAGAGAGCTTACTATTGCATACCTGTGGCAACGATCCAGCCGTATACGGGCTTGGAAGCACACACCCGTACCAGAAGGACTTCGGCGTGAAAGACGTCAAGGTTGACTCAATGTACTGAGCCGTGATTACCGGCACGGTGTCCGTCAAGGAGTCCGTGCCAGCTCCGAATGTAGCCACGTTTGGGTAGGTATGTGGTGCGAGGCCCAGATGGTTGCCATCGAGATCCGGGTCAGTGTTGACGAAATTGATGTTTTTGAAGTTGAGCAGGTTGTACTCGTTGATGGGTGTGATGCCAGTGATTGGGTCTCCGGAAGCTGTCTCGAAGTTGTAGTTCACTGTGAACTGCTCGTTGGCTGAGGAACCGCTTGTGCATTGTGGAGATGGGAAGCTGGTCTGCGTCTCTGATCAGGAATGCTCTTATGGTGTCTGTGACGAGCGTCTTACCTGTGTTGTCACTGGAAAGGTGACCTGACCGGCTGCAGAGCCGCAAAGGGCCAAAATGTAAGATCGTCTTGTCAGCATTGTAAAGAATTCGTAAAGAAAGCTGAAAGATGTGCCAATCGATTAGATGCCTAGAAACCGGACCTACCTGTAGACAGAGCAATATGTATATATCTCCCCTCTCACCCAAAAATGCAACAGAACAATCTCGTCATCGTAGTGTAAAGCAGCATAAACGCGAGAATATACGAGCGAGCCCGTCCGGATCCATGTCTTGCCACTGTCGATGGCACTTCAAGTGAACAGGCTCTCCTCTTTCTTATAGACAGTTCCGAGGCAGGTTCCTATGACCTGCCTCAATGGTGCAGAAAATCGATGAAGGTTCGGCTGGCGTGTGAGAAGCAGTGTGGGCGACCGAGTTTGTACCAGATCGTCGTGGGACGGAGCGGAGAAAGGTGCTTGTGTATGCTTGTCTTGAGCTTATCTGGACACTGTATATTCTTTCGGTATATGGACACATAGATACAAGAACGCCAAGTCGATATTAGTTTCTGCAGCGGATGGAAGAGAAAAGACGTGGTTGTCAGGGCGCAATGCTTCTTCCGATGATGAGTGCCAAGACTGATAACAATTGGTCGGTGAATGAAGCAGGCTAAGGGGTGTCCCAACTGTATCTTGAAATTGAGGCACAGGCAACTCAAATTTCCGATGAACCATGGTCCAAGCATCGCCATATGAACAACGACATCAGGAAAAACTGCCCGGCCATCAGGACGGAATGCTGAAAGCTGCACCATAACGATCAGCCCGAGGAGAGTAGCATTGGAAGAACGCAGGAACAGCAAGGACGATGAATATAGCCCCGTGAGAACTGTGGCAATATGCTTCTTCATCTCATCGAAACAGCCGGCATGATCTCGGAACCAGACCGAATCTACTCAGAGTTCATATACTCCTGCTGCTCTTGGACAGCCTCCACCAACTCCTTCCTTGCTCTTCCGGCCTTTGCCCACTCGCCACCGAGCTTGGCCCTTACGAGCTTCTTCGCAGCGTCAATAATGGCCTGGTCTTGCTGTCTCTCAGCCTCGAACTGCTCCCGAAGCATGGCTTCTCACTCCGCTTGAGCCACCTCCCTCCTCACTTTGCGTGTGAGCTTGGCGATTTGCTCGCATCTCTGCTGGAGCTGGGCGGCCTACAGAGCCACTTCGTCGTTCGAGGTCCGCAGCTGGCGCTCGAGGTTTCGAATGGCATCTTGGACTTGGAAGACGACAAGCTCTGAGCTTGAAGTGGTATCAGCTTGCCTCTGAGGCTGGTTTGGTATTTGTTGTGTAGGATGTTCGTCTTCTCCAGTGCAGGGCTGATGTGAGTGGTTCCGAGCTGCATTCTTTGATATTCTGTCAGTGTTTGCGCTCTGCCTCTACACGCCTTGCAGAGATACCTATGGCATCCAAGGCTTCGACTGTGTTCACGAAAGCACCATGTCCCTCGGGCGGCTTTGGTTGCCTGCCTGATCTTCGTCTGTCTGGCGGTGCGTCGTAGGCGATCTCTTCGGAGGTTTTGCGTTTGCGCGCCACATACGACGAGGCTGGTTCGCTAAGCATGCTGACAATCTTGTCAAAGGAATGAATTGAAGGCATTTTGATGGTTGATGTAAGTGTGCTTTTGAAATGGGATTTGGCTGGTGAGAAAGCTAGGTATACGTGAGCAGCAGAAGCATGTGATAACGCGCGAGTCGTCCTATCTGAGGCTCACATGCTTTCATCTGAGTTACTGTCCTCTTCAATTGTTGAGGCAGGTGATACCATCAGACCTCCCAATGTGCCCCTGGCGACTTCGGAGTCCTCGAAGCTTTCCGCATCTTCTCGTCGACGGTATCCTGCAACTCCTCGGTCTTACGTCCCGGTGTCTTCCTATCCTCAGCCGATATGGCTGTGCTCTTCCAGTCCTCATGTTTGGTGAGTTTCTCAAGGACTGCAATCCTTCTTCCAAATCTCGCCCAATTCTTGAAGTCACTTGTTGACGGTGTCCGTCAAGCTCTTCAACTTTTGCCCGAAGCTCACCCAGTCCTTTGTTTCGCTCGCGGCTACCAACTGCAGTGCCGCTCTTGCAATGGCCACTTACGTACTCTGAGAAGCCGCAGTGGCCTCTAGTCCGTCCACTCTGACTTGAAGTTCCCGGATTCGAGAAGCTTTTTGGCGCAACATGTTATTCGCTCGTTCTCTCACCTCGGCTGTTTCCTTCTGGTTGCTTTCGACTTCTTTCGCCAACTTAGCTTTCTCGTTTTGGAAACTAGTTTTGCACCTCTTCTCGGTCTGGAGCTCTTCCTCAACTTCCAGGCGACGCTTCCGCGAGTTGCTGGCAACCTCAATATGGAACGCTTCCTTCCAAGAGGAGACCTTCCCGTGGAGCTCCGTTATCACCTGGTCCTTCGCAATGATTGCACTTCGATGCTTCTTGTTTTCCTCATTGCCTTGCTTGGCCTTCTCCGTTTCTGCTTTCTGCTGCTTCAATGCACTGGTCTGGCTCTCGTTCTTGACTTTCTCTTGTTGCAGCGCGGTCTTGAGTTCGTTGATGATCTTCCGATCTCTTTCCTTCGCCCTTTCATCCTCCAGAACATGTTTGCTGTATCGTGATTCGAGCAAACGCTTGTCTTCTCTGAGCTTCAAGACCTCTTGCTGCTGCAGAATTGGAGTTGGAGCTTTGAAGATTATGATCTTCGTCTTTGATCCGGATCCAGGCGACTCGTTTGTAATGTCTGGTCTCGGAGTTAGAGAAACAAAATTTCAACCACGGTAGACTGGAATTGTGTGACTATTGCTTACCATCGTCAGCCTTGCGCTTTCCTGGTATGACAGACGGCCCAGATTGTAAGCTTGTACTCGACGATATGTTGGCCGCCATCGTCGATGGAGGTTGAAGTTGGTTGAGGGAAGCATGCGGATGTTGGAGTTTGATGTTTAGATCACGAAGAAAGGATGTCAACGAAGAATCGAGCTCGAATGGAATAGGCCGCGGGCGCTACGATGCATGTGTAGCTTTCATGTGATGCTTGGCGATCTTGTTGCAGGTGAATGTTCGCAAGCTGCAGCTGAAAATGCCGTTCTGCCGCTCAGCTGATTCAAGCCTTTGCTCATTGAGTCTCACTTTTGGTCCGTGTAGCCAGACTGCCTTGACGCTGTGCAAACGCAGCTTGGCTCGATAGGTGTCTAGCTCAGTAGCGGTGCGTCTTAGACACCAAGCCCTTCAGTCACCATATCTGGAAGCATAGCTGGTTCTTCGATTTGGCTGCTCGACAACGTGAACAGACATGCGTCTATGTGCAGAGCGAGGCTGGCTATCAACTCTGTGTTTAGTGAAGTCGGCCTCCAGCTCAATTGATCTGCTCTCGTCGAAGCCATCTTCGACTTCAAAGCAAGCCCAGGCTCGGTAGCGCGAGACCATCCTGCCTGGCATTTTCACAGATTGCTTTTCACTTGGGACTTGGCAAGCCTTCCTGAAGGCTGGTCGAGAAAGTCATCCTTCTTCGCCTTGTTGCTGCATTTCCAACCTCACTTCCTTCTGATTTCACAACTAATGAGCCGTTCCGATCGCCACTTCAGCATGCCGGTCATGCATGTGATTCTCGATGAATTATCGCTCGAGCAACCATGGCGTACATCAAGCGCGAGCCAGGTCTCGACGACGATGAGCCATACCCCAGCAACTACTCATTCCCACGTCCATCAACAACATCTACCTCATTCACATCCTCTCCACCAGGCTATCTCAGCCAACGCTCCGCCGCCCTCCAACGATCCAGAGTCGTCGACGACTACCCTTCCGGCCTAATCGGCCAATGCTTCGAGACCACCGGCCTAATCTCCAAGTACCATGCCAACACCTGTCTCCAAGTAACCCACATGCTCTTCGACACCGGCGCCTCAGCAACCTTCATCTCCTCCGCCGCAGCAAACGCAGCTCATCTTACCATGCACTCTTGCAGCCCCACACCCTTCTCGATCGCTGATGGCTCGACGACATACCATCGGCAATACGTCAATTTCAATCTTCACATTGCCGGCATTTCCAACCCCATCCTCGCATTCGTCGACGAAGGCCGACCCAGTCACAATCTCCTTATTGGCATGCCGACCCTCAAATAATTCCGCGCGAACCCAAACTTCGCATACGGACCGCGCAAGAAAACCCGCTGGTACGTTTCCCACAACGAGCGAGGCATGCAGAAGAAGCAATTCGTCCTTCAAGAAGATTCCGGGGTGATCCTGCCGACTTTGAAACTCTACTCGTACAATGAGGGGATTCGAGTTGCGGGCACGCCGGGAGAGTCAGCGAGCCAGAGGAAGAGTCGGGAGGTGCTGGAGAGGCATGACGCCAGAGGCCGCCGGTTAAAGGAGAAGCATGCTGGACGGGCGTATGGGCAGAGGGGTGGTGGGCCGAGCCATAGTGGCGGTGGTGGCTATAGCGGAGGCAGTCTCTTCTCGCCGTACTGACGACAGATGGCATTTACGTAACTCATTGAGCAGGCCGGCGTGGTTGAGCAAGCGAGGGTAGTCTCCAGGCGGGATGAGTTCCAAGGGGCAAGCCCAGCAGTCTCGGACATAGGGTCGAGAAGATTCGATGGATGTGGTTCAATACATTGGCCTGAGCACGGTGTCTCAGCACACGATTTTATAAATACAGAGCGAACAAGATTGAAAGACGCTCACATGCTTTAACAGTCCAGATGCGGCTGTACACTTTTTCTCACCCTTCTCACTGCTCATCCCCATCAACAAACCCCAACTTCTGCCCAACCTTAACCTTCATGCCCTTTTCGATGCACCACTGCCAACCGCCCACTCTCTTGTTCTCGTCACCCATGAAGCCCTCGTCAAAGCTAGGCCTCCTACCTTTTGGCGCCTCAAAGACCATGACAATGGTACTTCCCAGCTGAAAGCCGCCCATCTCTTCACCTCTTCTAAGTGGGTGACCGCCAAGCACTGGTGATGAATTTTCGTACTTCGCCTCAGCGTAGCCAGAATATGGCTCTCCTCGCTCGGCGGCCTCCTCGGCAGCCTTGTCGGCGAGCGTATCCGTGAGCAAGTTGTTCGTCCTCAATTCCTTATCGAAATTGATCACGATGGATCCCACGTTTGTCGCTCCGACTGGGGTGTAGCTGAAGAAGCCGTACTTCCATCTTCCAAGCAGACATACTCTTTCGTTCAAAGTGAAGAGTCCAGGCAGCGACTTGACGAGGTACGGACTGACACTGTACAGCTCTCCTGCAAAGTGCCTCCTGCTTTCAACTACCCATGAGACAGGCGAATGGAATCGATGGTAGTCACCAGGTGCTAGATATACAACGCAGTAGTACAGCGCTGTTGGTTGCGCCGGCTTGTCAGGGTAATACCAGGGTCGTGAGGCGTTCGGCCCGCTTTCGAGATCTTTTGAGACTTCCTGTTCTGACTTCTTGGACGACTTTGTCGACTGATCAGTCTGTGATACGGCAGTTCCCTGCGGTGTGCCACCTTCACGCTTTTTCGGATCCATGTTCGCCGGATCTGTCTCCTTTGGCTTCTTCCACCATGTGAGACCTCGATGTTTGGCCTGTCCTCCAGAGAAGAGATTGGGCAGAGTGTACGAGATGCCGTTCACACGGGCAAACTCCTCGTCCGCACGAATGTGTTCTTCGTCTCCGCTCCGAGCTCGGTCTGGGGAAGATGCAGGTGAGTCTTTTGTTCCAGCTACATTGCTGGTGGCCATGGCTCCTGATGTGGGTTGGCTCCCAAGCAGTGCATCTACGCTGTATGTGACACCCTTGACTTGCTCGACCTCTCCATGTTCTATGACTCCAAACTGCACGACCTTGCCGTCGGCTGGTGACAGGAGAGCATTCGGGTGTGGGTCCAGTGGCCGCACTCCTGACTTCAGCGTCCGGTAGAAGAACTCGGACAGATTCCTGTAGGTGTGCAGGTCCGGCTCGCTGACCTCATCAAAGTTGACGCCAAACACCCAGCCATACAGCTTGAAGCCAGGCACACGGAAATAATAAGGTATATCAATGCTATTAAACCATCCCCACCACCTACTCAATGCCTTGAGAGGGATGGTGCTCATAATCTGAACCGTCCATGGCCCGCTCGGTCGTATCCGTTCTCGCCGTTTTGGACTGCCTAAGTCTCCCCAGTCAAACTCGTCTTCTGGATCGTCTTTGTGCCGGCGCCATGCTTCTTCCTCCGCCCTTCTCTCCCGCTCTTGAATTCGATAGAATTGGAATGCTCCGAGGAAAGCTATGCCAAGACCGATGGGGATCGGCTTCCAGACCACGGGGGTTTTGGCGAGGGCATCGCGTAATCTTGAGCTGAAGGAGGACTTACGATGCTGTCGCTGGTTCCGAAATGTGCGGGAGAAGGCGCGTGTTTGGGCGTGAGGTCGTGAGCGGGGAGGGAAAGTTCGCAGGAGAATGCGTGCGGGTTGCGCTATCGTCGGCGGCATCGTGACCGGGTGCAGAGAGGCCTCATATCATATCGTACATCATAAGAGATGCTTGTGAGTTGAGAGCAGAAGGAATATGGAGTATGGATGTGAAGCTGCTTCCCGTGCTTGGAATGACGTCTGCCGTCTGGAGGACCTGCCGAAGCTTAATCATCGTAGCTTCTGTGTTAGTATGGACACCTTGCATGTGAACCTCATTTACTCACTTACATAACGTTCGCAAATTGCCAGCTGAAGCTTCGGGCTTGACATGGCAAACACGTATCAATCACAATAAAAATACCTCAATCTTCGACCCATCACATCCATCCGCCACCGAGCCATGGCTCCTCCGACACCAGAACCCCCGAGCACCATCACACTCCGCGTCAAAGTCCCGCCAGGTCACATTGCCGGCGGCGCGGATGAGTTCACTTTGGGCAGCGATGTGCTTGTGAGCTCAACCATCGGACAGATTCGCCAACAGATCCAGAACGCGATACCATCCAACCCATCTCCCGAGCGACAACGGCTACTTCACGGCGGAAGAGCACTGGTCGACAATGAACAAACACTCGCAGATGCATTGAACGTAAAGAGAGACCCGACTCAGACCGAATATGTTGTGCACTTGCTGGTCAAGGGAGATGGAGCGAACACGGCACCTGTGCCTCATAGAAGAGGCGTCAGCACGCCCGGCAGATCAACAAGCCCAGCTCAGGCAGCGCAGAATGGTGACAACCCGCAACAAGCGCAACCAAACCAACCTCTGCCGCCCCACGTCGGTCTAGATCAACATTACCAGCAACATAATGCTTTCCTCGCTCAACAGCAGCGACTGCAAGCGCAGATGATACAAAATCTGCACGCGCAACATGGTCGTTTTGTTGCAGGTCAGGGAATTCCTGGTATGCTACCTTTCGGCATGCAGCCCGTGAACTTTGGCGGAGGCATGCCAATGATGCCGATGCAACAGCCGCTTCCCAATCAGCCATTCCCGGGAATGCAGCACCCAGTACCACAAACACAACACTTGAATGGACAAGGACAGAATGAGGCGCCTTACAACGCTCCAACGGATGGAGCAAATGAGTCGCGTCCGGATCAAACCGGCGATCAGGCAGGATCTCAACCCCAACAGCGAAGTGCATCTCAGCCGCCACCGCACCAGCCTTTTAACAATCGTGGAATGCACATTCAGGGTATTGGACCGAATGGGGAACGCATAACCGTGCTCCAGCAGACAATTCGAATACCTGATGGTCAACAATTACCGCAAATGGGAGGACATGGGCTATCTTTACCTATTGGAGGACTGCCTCCGCTCCCTGGCATGCCTGCCCAAAATGCACCTCGGAGGAACGGTCCCACTGCGCTTGACCAAGCTCGAGAGAATATTGCAGAGATGCGGCGCATGCTCGATGAGCTGCGCGGGCTAGACGCAGCGACAGACGAGCAGCGCACGCGAATTGAGCGTCTCGAACAACGAACACAGGCGCTCAACGACTACATCGATCCGTTTCATCTCGGGAACGCAAACAGCAGACCCCAGAGAACAAATTCGCCTTTCTCGGCTCAGAACATACAGGCAGCACAAGGCCCGCGATCTAGCTCACAACCGCCTCCCGGACAAGTCCCACCTTTGCATCAGCGTCTCCCAACCATGGCTCACGCAGTGCCTCCCACAACTAATTCTTCACATGCCACATGCTGGCTCCTCTCATCGCCGACCGGCCCTCAAGCAATTCTATACTCTCCTCAACATGGCACCTTTACAGGTGGCCTTCAGGCAACTACAGCAGCTTCTGGTATCAATCCCACTCCGACTACGCAGGCCGGCCCAGCAAGCAACGGACATGATCAGCAGGCAGCTCAGCCCGCACAGCAAGCTCCAGTGCAGGCGCAAGCACAGGCTCCACCAGCCCAACAGGATGGCCTCGGCGCACTCGGTCCTCTCATCAACCACATGTGGCTACTTCTTCGCGTTCTGATATTCGCATATTTCCTACTTGGTGCCAATCTGGGCTGGCGCAGACCGCTCGCACTGATCGCTATTGGCGTCGGCTTCTGGCTGGTCAGACAGGGACTACTGCAAGACGGCGGCGCCCTTAGACGATGGTGGGACGGCGTGATGAATGACGGCCAGCAGCCACGACCGGCTCAAGGAGCAGCACAGGGCCAGCAAGGTCAACAGCAAGGTGAAGGACAAGCTCAAGCTCAAGCTGGCGGTGGGAGACCTGGCCAGATGCCCACTCCCGAGCAAGTCGCACAGCGGTTGATAGATGAGCAACGGAGACAGGGACATCCGAGGTTCGTTTGGCTACGTGAACGTGTGAGGCCTGTGGAGCGGGCTGTTGCACTTCTGGTCGCGAGCTTGTGGCCTGGCGTTGGAGAGGCGTACGTGAGAGCTCGCGAGCAGGAGGAGAGGAGGAGAGCGGAAGAAGAGGTTGAGGCCAGGAGACGAGAAGAGGAAGAGAGGCAGCGGAAGGAAGACGAGGAGAAAAAGCAGGCAGAAGAGGCAGGTGAGTGTAGCGAGAAGCTTGCGTCTGATGAAGGAGCTCCGACCTCCGCAGCGCCGGCGGAGGCTGCAGCCTCTGAAGCAGAGAAGAAGAGTGCTGTTGAGACAGCGCCGGTGACGACTGAGCAGTAGGGAGAGAAAACTTCCAGTACTGTATCACTCATGTCCGCCGAGTGCTTCATAATCAAAAGGAGAGACCCTTTGTATCAATGGCGACCCACTCATACCTCTCTCCCTATTCCTCCACCACACTATCCCTCGCTCTCTCCTCGTGTCCCTTCGAATGTATGTCGTCCAGCTCTTGTAACTCATCTTCCCCCTGCAACGCAAATCCCCTTTGTATAAGGAACTCCGCATCGCCCATTTTCCGTTCTAACCACTCATTCCTCTCCTCCAACTTCAATAGCTTCCGACTGCGCGCTTGTTCATCTCTCAGCTCTCTTCGCACCTCCCTCAACTCCGCCTCCCTCTCTGCCAAAACAGCCTCTTTCCCTGCCAACTCGGCATCTTTCTCCGCAAGCTTTGCCCTTGCATCTGCCCAGGCTTTCCGAACTCCGAGTTTGGCGTTCCGCTTCGTTTCTTCAATAGCGGCCTCAACGACATCTGGAATCTTGTGATTCATTTTCGTGAGATCGGCGATGTATTTTTCTCGCTCCCGATCGGACTTTTCTTGCGCTAGGTCGAGATTTTCGGCGTACATTTCTCGTTCTTCGTGGAGCTCCTTTTCATGAGCTAGGCGCGCTTGGCGTAGCTCGGTTTGGTGGCGAGTCGTCATGCTGGACATGAGGTTTTCCATGATTTTGCATTTCTCAACTGCGTGGGCCTGGGTTTTTTGAGCGGATTGGGCTTCTTGTTTCGCTTTTTGAGCTTCTTCCTCCGCCACCGTAGCTTGATAATTTCTGAGCTCGAATGCACCTAGACAATTGTCCCTTTCCTGTTTCAAGTACGCCATTCGCTTCTTCATCAGTTCCAGTTTCGCTTCAGCAGTAAGTTTAGAGGCTGACGGGGGCGCTTCATTGTCGCTGTCGTTCAACTTGATGGCCTCCTGCGAGCGACTTTGTGATTCTTGAAGGTCTTTAGCATTTGCCTTTCGGAACATGGCGACTGATTTAGCGGCAAATCCTAAGTCAGCCGGAGAAGTGAGGACCGAGTCCCTGCGCCGTGGCACTTCTGGAGGTCTCGAGGTCGCCGCGTTGACTCGCGGAGGCTGTTGAGAATGGGTATGGGTTCGAGGGGCGACAGATGGTGCGATGCCGGGCGTAGGAGCAGGCAGCCCAGTGCCACCGGGATGTACGTAGAGCATTGTTGCAATAGGGCGTTGTTGATATAGGCCATGAGGAATTGGGAAACGTTGATTGCCGTAGAGCGTGGCATTCGGTAGCCCAAGCGACGCCGCAGCGGATCGAGGGGCGTAACGTGCTTGGAAGGCATTTTGCTGGCCGGTATACTGGCTGAGTGGTCTGCCGGAAGTAGGCTGATTATTGTAAGGCTCAAAAGTGGAAGGTTGCAACGTCGCTGGCGGGTATGGAAGTTGCTGAAGGCCAATATTTGGCTCACACATCTGGCTGCTCATATGAAATGCACGATTAAACGACCGCCGTCGACCGACCGTGCCGTTGTTACGGTGCTGCTGAGGATAGTGGAGCTTAGCGACTTCCTCTGTTGGACCGTCTCCCTCTGTGCCTGCAAAAGGGTGTTGGGAGCTCATCATGAGGCTCGGAATGAAATAACAATTGCAGATTTCTGTGCGTGAAATGATGTGACTATGAAGCGGCGAAATATGTAGTGATCAGTTGGTGAAGTCGAGGTCTGTTATTGTTCGTGCGAAACGAAGGGCCTAGAAACACCTACTATCCGAAATACGTAATACCTAGTATTAGCTTATACTTAACGTTAACTAAGTCTAACGCTATCTCTACGGTTACGAATACTATTAACGCTATAATAACTAGACTAGCGAGAAGTCCTACTAGTTCTACTATCCTCGCGATACGTATAACTTCGCTAAGATTAGTAAGAATATAAATCCAAATTACTATATATTCGATAGAGCCCGGAACGATAGCTATATAAACAACTATAGCCGCGTAGTCTAGATAGCGTAGTTAGCTAATAACGACTTTACTCTATATACGGATAAGGGTAGTACCGTAGAATACTTAGCTAAGTACTATAGTAAGTAAGAGAAGTAGAGTAAGCTACCACTTAATATTAGTAAGAAGGTAGTAGTAAAAGGCATTAACGCTAGTAGGCTAATAGTTTCTTTTATAGCTAAGATAATAAACAAGATAATTAGTAAGCGTAATATCTCCGCTTAAGAGGAGATGTACCTACTACTAAAGCTACCCCTAGCCTAAGGCTCTCGCTAAATTATTAACGTGGATTATCGATTACTAGAGACCTAATCTAAGGTTAAGCGATATAAGAATAGGGAGTTAGTTAAGTATAGTAAGTCCCCTATTAAGAAGTATATTAACCGTAATTATACGAAGTACGAGCTAAATTAGAAGGGTATTTAGACAGACTTAGATAAGCTAGAGTATACTATTAACAACGGTCCTACTCTATTCGAGTAGTTAACCGAGTAGGATTAGACTATACTAAAGAAGCGGACTTAGGCGAAGCCTCGCGTATTAAACTACTTCCCTAAGTATAGTACTAACCCCTAGTTACTAGACTAATAATAATAATAATAATAAATGTATTCGAGCTAGCTATAGGCCGTGCCCCTTCTAGCATATCTACATATTATAAAAGAAAACCCTATAGAAAGTGCCTATAGCGTAAAACTTCCTCCCTTCTCTATTATGCCTTATACTCTACTATATCTTAGGTACTATAGAACTAATATGTTTGCCCGTAGGTAGCTAGCTAACACGCTAGAGTTAACATTATCCTCCTTACTTAGGTTCGAGATCTCCGGCCTACTCTAGGAGATGTTTAAGGGTCTACTCGAATTGTCCTATAGGGAGATACCTTATTGCCTACGCTACGGTTTATCTAGGAAACTTAGTAAGCTATCTTCTCGCGTCCTAGTATCTAGTAGCTAAGATAAGTTCCCTTCTACTCTCTCGCATATTTGTATAGTAGGCAAGGTAGTGTCGACTGTCGAGCTGTCCCTCTATCTCTATATTCGTAGTAGGGGCTAGTGTCGGGCACCCCAACCTTGTGGAGGAAGTGAGGAAGGCCAATTGTCTCTGACCGTATCTGGAACACTATCGCGGCCCGGGCTTTGCTAAGCCCTCGATAAAGCTCCCGGGTATTGGTGTTCCATGGAGTCCTGAACGCGAGTGGGAGGATTCCTTCGCGCCTAGCATTGTCCCACTTCTGTGACTCGTCCCGCTCATACTGGCCCTGGAGGATAGTCCATGTTGCTTTCCGAGTCTTCTTTGGATCTGCTCTGTCTATGTGAGAGAGCTGGGACCGTAGGATAGTAGCCTGCTCGTCTGTCTGCTCTAGTGGCGAGCTGTATGGTTTTCTCAGGCGTCTGCTATATGCCCCAAGTTGTCCGCACTTTAGTAGGATCCGCCCCTTCAGCTCTTGCATGGCCTAGTGTATATCCGGCCTCTACCTCTGCGCAGCCATTGCAGCTATAGTAGTTCTCTTCCCATACTCGGTAATGTCTTCGATCTAGAGTTCTTTGTGTAACAGTCGCGTTAGTGTAGCTCGGTAGGCCCCAAGGATTATCCGTAGGAATCTATTCTGCATTACCCGTAGCTTTTATTGGAGCATTTTTGAGATTCTAGTCTCCTTTCCTGCTATCCATACCTCGCTCCCGTGCATTACTGCTGGCCTGATCATTGAGATATATAGCTTACGGGCTGTCTCTACCGTGGCGCCCCACATAGCAGCAGTAATCCGTCGTAGTGCAGCTTCTAGCCGTTTTGCTTTTGTAAGGGTATTCTCTATCTGTGCGTGCCACTTGAGTCTCTTATCAACGATTACTCCTAGGACCCTCGTTGTGTCCTCTGGGCCACTCTGGAGCGACGGGATGTTGGGTGTTCGCTGGGATTCGGATGTGCTCCTTGTGCCCCTTGTAAAGTGCATGACTTTGTATTTCTCAGGGGCGAACTTAGCTCCATGTCTTGAGGCCTATTGTAGACAGCTGTTGTGGTCCTTTTCTAGTGCCTCGCATGTACCTCTTGTCGAATTTAACACTGCAATGAGGTATGTATCATCTGCAAACCCAACTGCTTCGGTGTATTCCATTCCTTCTAGGAGGGAGGCTGTAAAGAAGAGGAACAGGATAGGTGAGATAGTGCTTCCTTGTGGGATTCCGCATGCCACTCGTGCTGCCGGTGACTCGTATCCGGGGATAGCGATTGTTGTCTCTCTGTCCTTCAGGAATGACGCTACAAAAGCTGTAATCCAGTATGGAATCCTCCTGCACCGTAGGTTGTGGATTAACCGTTCGTGATTGACTTTGTCAAACGCTCCTGTCATGTCAAGTGATAACACCGAGGCCACCTTGCCTTTCTTCCACGCAGTCTGAACGCTTTGAAGGATGTACCGTAGTGCGTCTCCGGTCGATCTACCCGCTTGCGCCATTTGGTTTTGAGGAAGCAACTTATGTTCCCGTACAGCCTGTCCTATTTTCCGTGCAACTATTGCTTCTAGTATCTTGCCAATGCACGATAGAAGGGCAATAGGCCTCCATCCCTTTGGAGTAGATGAGTCTTTACCCGCCTTCTGTAGCATAATCGTCCTAGCTTTCCGAAACTGGGCTGGGTGGTAGCCGATTGAAACACACTGTTGGAAGATGCGTTGGAGGATAGGGAGTAGCTGAGCTAGGCACTTCTTAATGCACCTGTTTGGTATCTCGTCGAGGCCGGGAGCCTTGTCGTTCGGCAGTCTTTGGACTACTTTTCGTACCTCCTCTTCTGTAATTTCGCATGCTATATTGACAGGTTCTAGGTATGTGGTGCTCTCGATATCTAATGTGTCTGCGGGCTCTGGCATTGGGAAAAGGGCTGTCCGTAAGATCTCTGTTTTCGCACTGTCCGTCGTGAACTGATCGTTATTGTGTGTTAGTGTAGGCATCTAGGGAGGTCGAATAGGGCTATCGCTGTTCTTTGCCCACTTAGCCAGCTTCCACATTCCCTGTGGCTCGCTAGCGGTTTTGTGAACCGCGGTCCTCCACTGTTTCCTTTTCTCTGTCTAGATAGTTCTCTTTTTCTCCTGGTTTCGTGCCCTCCACTCCTTCCAGTGCTCCTCGCTCCCTGTCCATTGTGCATGCCGTCTTGCCTGCCGAGCCTCCTGAATCGCATGTAGTACCACCGGCACACTCCTTGGATCTGGCGGCCGATATGTTTTACGCCGGACAACAAGGTCCCTTGTCTTTTGTAGAGCATTGCTGAGATTACTCACGGTGCTATCTATATCCTCCTTTGTTGTCATCCCTTCGGCTGTAGGTAGGAGCTTTTGGAGCGTCTCTCTGAACTCCTCCCAGTTAGTGTCCTTCCACATCCATCTTGTTCTCGTCTCCTCCTATATCCCTATGTTAATAGTTGTCTCTATGCTGATATGATTAGAGTTAATGTCTTCCTTGCCTGGCTAACATGCTGTTATCCTCTTTGATATCTCCTCTGTTGCAAGAGTAAGGTCTATCGTCGTCCCAGTTTGGGACTGTGGTGTCTTTCTCCAGGTAGCAAGGCCTAGGGGTGTCGCTAGGTATAGCGTGTCTCGACACGCCTCTCGTAGCTCTCTTGCTCTAAGATCCTCCTGTGGTACTAACGGTCCTCCCTACCAACGGTAGTGAAGATTGAAGTCTCTAACTAGAACGTGTTCTCCCGGTTCCTCAATACCTTCTAAAAGCTCCTCCACTGTAAGCCTCGCATCCCAGTTATAGATGTTATGGAGGTGTACAGTTCCTATTGTCGTTTGTAGTGAGATTAGGATCTTCTAATTACTCATAATCCGGTGCGACCATTCGGATAGGCTGTACTTCTTATGGACGTAGAATACGACTCTCCTGTCTTTGTCTTCCCCTGCAACAGTATAGTACTTCGGATGTGTGACTGTTCTTCCATTGCTTGGGTTAGTGTATGGCTCCTGGATAGCGAGAATGTCTTTCTGGCTGTTATCGAGTAGCTGCCGGTGGGTAGCCTGTGATTTCCGTACGTTTGCCTGCAGTATACTTAGTGTCGGTTGTGTGTTCATTGGGTACTAGCTGGTGGTTGATCCCGCTGTATTGCTCGTCGGATTGACCCTTGTCCTTGCTCCGGTACAATGGTCTTAGCCCTGTTCACCGCCCCAACTGGCCTCCCAAACCTCTGTAGTGTTCGCTTCTCTACTGCTGTTCCTATTGGCCTCCTGCCTAGGACATATTCGCGGCTTGTCCGGGTAGCTGTTTGGACCTCTCCCTCCCCATTCGCTCCTTGCTGTAGAGGGGGGAAGGCAGAGGAGAAGTAGAGCTAGGAGTACTGTAGGTTAGCTTAGCCATGTAGCTCGCCCCTATCTTCTTCATGCTCTGAATCTTGTCCTTGATTGCTTGTCTCTTTGAGCACATATAGTGCCAAGCTGGGTGGTTCTGACTGCAATTTCCGCATTTACTGTGCTTTAATCGGTCTGCCTCTGCAAGCTTCTCGTGCGCACATTCTCTTATGTTATGGCTTCCTCCACACCTTGCACACACCGTACCGTTTGTGCACCTTGTGCCGATATGGCCATATCTTTGGCAGTTGAAGCACTGTGTTATTGTCCATTGGTAGTCCCATTCTTCAGTGTCGTGGAGCACTCCGGAGATGATAATGCCCTTCTCTACCGCAGCTCTGGCAGCTTCCACCGTCTTTAGTTCGACTACTAGAGTGCTCTGTTTCTTTGTTCCCGTTGCTATAGCTTTCTGGCCCTTCCACCAGGCATTCTGTACTTGGATTCCGGGTATTAGCCGCTTGTTGTCTTCCTCAATTGACTGGATCCGCTGTGTAGTAGGGTCGTTTCCTGCAACTGTAAAAAAGTGGACTTGGACTGGGAAGGTTTTCTGTGCTATTCTTGCCTCCTTCAAGACCTTGCCTAGGCCTTGGGTGTCTGCCGCCATTCGGTTCCTTGCTGCAGGGTCCGTAGTCGTGAGAACTAGTCCATCGGGGACCTTCTTGACTGCGACTACATGTGCCCAGTTCCCTCCTTCTGCAGTAAAACGCGAAACAATCCGGGTAGCTTCAGCATCCCTAAGCTCAGCCCTAGTCGCTTCGTTGTCTACGTGAATCTTGAGGAGCACGCAGCTCTTTGTGCTTTGATGCTAGACAGCTGGGCTGGCTGTTGGGCTGCGACTGTAGCCCAGGTTGTCTTTGGTCCTGGACTCTGCTCTATCTTCTTCTGAATCTGTGTAATACTCCGTTGGATAGATTCCAGAGTGGCTTCCTGGTTGGTGCGCTTCGTGGTCCGCGCTGCAGTTGAGTGAATCATATCCAGAATCATCTGGATTGCCCTCTCTGGTTGGAGGGAGGAGTGTTGACTCTGATGCATCAGTTCAGCTGCCTCATTCTGAATCTCTTTCAGGGCCTCCCAAGGTGAGAGGGGACCCTGCTGGTTCTTGTTTACTGCTGCGTTCTTCTCTCTATACCCCTTCTCTTGGGAGGTTGGGTAGGAAGCTAGATTGATACTCCCTGTATCTCTGCCTGTAGTAGTTTCTTCAGTAACCTCTTGAAATGGCTCTAGTCCGTTGTCTGTGCCTGAGGCAGCACAGCCTTGTGCACTGGCCATGCTTGGCAGAGAATTCTCTTCTTCTAATGCTGAGAATCAGTATTTTCGAGCGCTGACTGCGCACCCGCCAACAGCGGCGTGTAGCCGTGCTTTGGATGCGTGTATTGCCTTGATAGGTTCCGTATGTTCTGAGGTTTTGGTAATGCCGCCTCCCCAAATTCGTTCGAGGTCGCTAGAGCGCCTAGCCGAAGAATTAGATACGGAGTTAAGTAATCTAGTCCTATAGGCTACTCCTACTAGTATCGCTATAAACGGCGTTAAGGGCTAGACTCTATATACCGCCTTTCGATTACTACTATAAATAAAGGAGTATATCGATCTTAACGGACGTAATCTCGATAACCTCTAATACTTCTACTACGTAATCGTCTACTATATTATCGATAAGAAGTCTATAATAAACTGCACTATAATAGAGTAGATTAGTAGGCGTCTTTAACAAGTCTATAAATCGGACCTTCTATTTAGAGGAGTTAATATTATTATCTATACTTCTATAGCGACTTCTATTAACTTCTACCTATCTCTAGTAAGCCGCTATTCTCGAAGGACGTAGATATTTATACTATCGAGGATATTAATAGCCGCGCGTTATAGAAGTAGTTTACCTATACTATCTAGCTTAATATAGTTTAGCGCTAATAGGGTAATAATCCAAACTCCCTTGCTTTTTAAGGACGCGCTCGAAGGCCTCCGTAGTAGACTAGGTAAGATAAAAGTCGACTATTAGTAAATACTTACTACTCGTATTAAGATAAATCTTAAGCCTAACGATAGACGACATTTTAATAATACCCTACGGATCTACAATTTCAAGAAGCAGGTTAAGCTCTATAACTGTAATATAATGCGAGATAATAACAAGCCTATTAAGCTACTTAACGCATACTACGAAGGAGGCGATAAAGCGAAGAAGGCTAACTCTAACGCTACGGGCAACCTATATGCTACGATTCCTTTATACATCGGTACTCGAATTATAGTAATAGAGAATCTTTAGGTATAGGGTAGTGTCTTTAACGGTAGTCTTGGTACTATACGCGATATCGTCTAGGCTGAGACTACTGAGGATCCCTAGGACATTATTAATCGCCTACCAATAGTGATCCTAGTTGAGCTCGACTAGTACAGTGGTCCAATACTTAACGATACCTATAACGGGCTGCCTACTAAAGTCGTACCCATCGTTCCTTCACGCCGTGAGTGGCGGCCCAACGAGAATGCACGCTATGCACGCACCTAGTTCCCGTTGACTATTGCCTATACTATCACTGTCCATAAGAGCCAAGGAATGACTGTCGATCGAGCAGTTCTGGACATTTCGAAGAAGGACTTCACCCCTGGCCTGTCCTACGTCGCTGTCTCGCGAGTCCGTCGCTTACAAGATATAATGTTCAAAGAGGTATTCGATTTTGAGAAGCGATTTAGAGGTAAGGTACCCGACTCTGCGATTGCACGATTTGCTGATTACAAGCGACGCCGTGCCGATCGCATTATTCCTGAAGGCCACATCATTTCCTCCTCCCCGCCACCACCGGAAGTTGGACAAGGCCGCCGTATTCGCAGAGGGGAGCCAGCTCAGCGAGGTCAACAAGGCTAACAAGGTCAACAAGGTTAGCGCGACTCACGATCCGATCAGCAGCGACAAGAGGCTCGAGATCATCAGTACGCCCTTGACCTTGTACGTCAGCAAGAAGCTCAAGCTCAGCGCCAAAAGCCTCGATAGGCACCGCCGCCTGGCCTACCTAAGAAGCCTTAGGAACCATTCCATCGTGCTAGTAAGCCATTGATTGACTTTAGGATTCGCACGGCGCAATATGATCAAGACATGGCTCAATATGCTCGTGATGTCGAAGCCTATAATCAACGTTAGGCTCAGGCAGGCAATCCTGGCGGTGTAGGTGCTGGCGGTTAAGGTACTAGTAATCAGAGGCAAAACCGACTTGCGAACGATCCGCCGAATGTTCGAGGCCTCGACTTTAGCCACCTGCCAGCTAATGATGAGCGACACCAGGCCGCAATCTTTGGTGGTCAAACTCAAGAGCCGCCCGAAAGCTCAGGGTGGATGATAGGTAGCGTGCGGCAATCGTCTGCCCTCACTTCAAGTCAGCAGCAACAAGATCAAGCGTAGGGCCCGCTTCAGCAGCAACAGCCACGCGCAGCTCCTGCATGGGAAGTGAGTGCCAGTATGGAGGCTATCCTGAATGCAGACCATCAACGTTACCAGCAGCAGCTAGAGGGTGAGGCAGCGGCCAAACAGGCAGAGGAGAAGGAGCGAGCCTTACAGGTAGCTGAAGAGATGGACATGGGTGCTGATAGTGACGCCGAGGAGGAAGGCGGCGAAGAAGGCGGCCAAGAAGGCGGCGAGGATATTGATGACATGGGCATGACTACTAAGCAGCATGATGAGCTTTACGAGTAGTTGATGCTAGCTCAGCGTATTGCGCTGAGGCCTTTTGTACCTAGCTGAATTGTAAATCTTAGCCGCAGAGGCAGAGAGAGTCTGAATTGTTATTCGCGTGCACTCTATTCGTTTCGCACGACTCTATGAGCCAGGTTCCCTGCCTCTACGGATACATTTTATTCACTCACTGCTTCCAAGCCCCGCAACGAAGTCAAGCAATGGTCCAAGCGCAGAGCCATTGCCCGGAATCAATGTCGCGCACCCTCCTCACCTTCTATATGATTTCTTCGACATTCTTTTCTCTCTACGACTTCCCTCCCAATGAGCGCCGCTCTTCCTCCAACGCATCGTACAGCAGCATGGGTTTGATACCCCGAGTGAGTGCCTGCAACGCACTCCGAGAATCCCACGCAGACCATGGATACGCATCATCGTGGACGGTGCCCGCGTTACATCAAAAAGTAGCAGCGCCGAGGCTCCTACGATGCTCTGCGCGGTTTCGTTTAGATGTCTGTGCTGCTCTCAAAGCCCAGGGTTGCTGACCAATGCCCAGGCCATCTGCTCTGCGCGACACGCTCAGCTCAGGAGGCCATGAACAGCCAAACCGAAGGCTTTGGGGCTCCCATTCCCAAGCAAAAGGTGCCATCTTGCCCTCGGCGCTCTCACCTCGCCTGCATCGATAACATCTGGACGCGGTCGCGCCCGAGCGAATTCCGCCATATCTGGAATCGAGGCTCGAAAGATGATGGTCTGACGTGAAATGATACTTCGCAGTCCCCACGCACCGTCTCGCCGACGATGGTGAAGAGTACACTCGAATGCAGATGTGGAAGTGAGCTTCACACGTGCGCGACGCGAGATCCGACCATGCCTATTCTGTAAGTTTGTGAGCCTCAGGCCCTCGAAGCAAGAATGACTTACGATTGTATTCTAGCTACAGCCAGAACTACGACACGACCCCATTCATCTTCAACGCCGCAGGATCCTTCGACGTGCTGTCGCCAAACTCCGCCTGCCATCCGTTGTCCGCCAAATACTGCTTCCATAACTCATCCTCATCGTCCAGACGCGCGCTCACATCCGGTATGACGAACCATGCAATCAAAGCACCCAATACAGCAAAGCCAGCTCCAATGAGGAAAGTGGCTTGATCACACTTTTCTTCGTTGCTCCAAGATGCCAAGATCGCGCTGAAGACCGACGTACCAATGGCTGCTCCTGCTTTAGACCAAGCGGCAACAAGACCCATCATCTGACCTCGGATTGCGGTTGGAAAGCACTCAGATGCGGTCAATACGACCGTGGAGCCTGGGCCGACTTCTCCGAGGGTCAGGAACAAGCCGTATAGGACGACGAACAGTGGGAAGACTGATTGAATGGGCTGATTTGCACCTCCGAGGACGAAGCCGATGATTGCTTGGAGTGTGAAGCCTAGACACATTGTTTGTCTTCTGCCGATCTGTGCAGATTGTCAGCTAAAAGTACGGATAGGGGAAGACGATGACCGCACCTTGTCGCTCAGATACCCGCCAAGGAACGGGCCAGGAATGTAGAAGCAGTTGATCACGACGCCCCAGCCAAGATTCTTGATGAATGAGTCCGAAGCATTGACACGAGTCGTGATGGTGCTTGAGAAGATTCCAAACGGGATGGAGATGTAGTTGTACAAGAACCACGTCGCAGAACATCCAAGCAAGGCCCGCCAGTAGCGCTTGATGGCCAGCCAGTATGGAACGCGCTGTTTACGCATTGCACTTTTCCGATACGCACTTGAGACGGCCATCCGCATTCGGAACCAAAAGATCGAAAGAGGCGGAATCAGGCCAAGGGCAAAGCTGGTGCGCCATACAATGTCGTAGTTCTCAACTTTCTGTTGCGTCCAGAGCAGCAAGAGTAGTGGCACGAGCCCGCCCCAGACGTAACCCAAGGAAGAAGACAAATCGGCTAGCATGGCAAACATAAACCCTCGATGCTTTCGATAATCTTTATTCTCGTCTGTAGCCTCTGTCGCGCCGGCTCCGCTTACTGGGTATTCGCCTCCAGCGCCCACACCAGCAATACCTCGTGCGATGACCAGCATCCAGAACATGCCGTTGGGGGTTTTGCCAGAGGCTCCGGCCGAGAGTGCGATTCCAACGACGAGTAGGACTGTGGTAGCGACGGCACCTGTCTTGCGGCCCAGCTGGTCTACGATGCCGCCGAAAAGAAGCATGCCCACTATCATGCCGATGAGGAACGCGTTGCTCAGTCTACTGTACATCGATGTCGTGAGCGCGTCTGGGTACAGGACCGCCAGGAGCAGCTCAACGTTGCCGATGACTGCAGCATTGCTGTATTTTGTCAACGTGATAGATGCTCATCGTGCTTGGTACTACTCACTATCCATCGCTGCCAATCGCGAGACCCGAGTACAAGACCATCAGCCATACTGAAAGCTTGCTGTATCTTGGCTTCTCGGCATCTCCCTTCTCTGAGTCGACTTCTGCAATGGCCACATCCTTCTCGTATGTCTTCTTCTCTATGCTGGAGCTCTCCGCTCCGGACGTGAATGTGGTATTGATTGAGGGGTCGTCAGCCATTTTCGTGGTACAGAAGAGGAGACCCAGGAAAAATCCAAAGACATCTCGGAAATGCACTTGTGCCACTCAATGACTTCAGGTCTTCGAGAGGATCGCTACCGGCGAGATAGGCGAGCCTTCAGCCGGCCAAGATCGGCGTGTGTTTTACTGTAGGCTATCATGGTGAAGGCTGCGGCCGCCGGATCCCGATGAACAAGCCAGGCTCAGCATGAATAACAGAGCATGTTTGTCGGTTGAACCCTGATATCTTAGGTACCGCCGCACGTTCGAGAAGACAATGGTGGATACACGACGGAGAGGACGTGAGACAGCAAGTGAGGTGACACGCGAAATTGGAACGCTGGGGGTGTGCTTGAATCTTCGCCGTTTGGCGTAGGCGGTGTCATGGCCATGGGCCTGTCAAATTCTCTCCTGTTGTTACTCTCCTTTCTTCGCGTCAGTTTCGTGCCTACTACCAGAAGCAGTTCATGCTTTCGAACGTCAGCCGAGGAGGAACACACATCTTCAGACGCTCGGTCTCGTCGGGAGAAGATTGATGATGTTAATCACAGCTGTGGACAGTGGCAAAGGGACTGACCAGGATGCTGTTTCTGACGTCAAAACACACGGTAGGTGCGAAAAAGGTCAACAGACATCTCTGTATGCGCAGCAGTGCCTAGATGGAGCTCTCTC
Source organism: Nothophaeocryptopus gaeumannii (assembly GCA_031771865.1). Classification (NCBI taxonomy): domain Eukaryota; kingdom Fungi; phylum Ascomycota; class Dothideomycetes; order Mycosphaerellales; family Mycosphaerellaceae; genus Nothophaeocryptopus; species Nothophaeocryptopus gaeumannii. The sequence continues at coordinate 94,466 of JASISA010000019.1, forward strand.
AACAGGGAACCTCACCAGACCACGATGAACCATACACGAACAGCCTCCGACATCCTCGACTTCGAGGTCCCATTCCATCTGATATACAAACGTCTAGGAGACGACGACGATACTAAACAGCACAAGGCCCACAGAGGACAGATATTCCAGAAACGGTCGATCAGGCATTTCCGGCATGCGACCTCGAAATGGGGAGCAGCATTGGAGAGTTTCAGCCCCATGTGCGCGCGTTCTCTTGCCAACATACTATCCTTGAAATTATTTGTAGCTGACAGCAGATCAGTTCGCCACCTGTATATCGACCGGGAAACTTGGCTCCATAATTGCAGGATCTTTCCCTTACCGGGCACACTGGCAGGTGACAGTCGCCACCATTTGCTATGTTGCGGAGATCGTACTCTTCTTGCTCTTCTCGGGCCTCATGACTGCTCGCTGGACTGTATACCCACACCTCGCCATCCGACGCGCAATGTGTGACCCGGACGAACTCGGCTCGTACGCGATCCCACCGATTGCGCTCATGACCATAGCGGCTTTGATAGCATCCCAAGTCAGTGAAGGGCTATGGGGTGCACATGCCTTCACCATTGTCGCATACGTTTTATGGCGAATTTGCTGTTTCTGGGTGTTTCTCACCGGCTTGGTCATCCTTCCAATGCTTTTCTCCAGTGGCAACCAATCTAGCAGGACAATGAGCCTGGTCTTGTTCATGGCCCCTGTCGGACTTGCTACTGCTGGCGCCGAAGCTGGCTTCGTCACCATCTATGGCTACAATATGTCGGCAAGGATGGCTGTGCCGCAGATTATCGTTGGCTATTTCGCAACGGGCGTGGCGCTCTTCATGGGCATAATCCTCCACACCACATATTTCAATCGACTGCTTTCGGCCGGATTCAGCCCGCCTGTGAAACGCCCGGCTCTGTTCATATTGATCGGCCCGTGTGGCCAGCTCGCAACAGCGCTCCACATGCTTGGACAGTCGGCAGCGGGGTATCGACGTTTCGCGGACTACAACCCGTCATCGATTCAGCCTCCGAATTACGGGACAATGTGGACTCAGGAGACAGCGTAGGGGCTAGAAAGTGCGGGAGTTCTGCTATCTCTCCTCCTACTTGGCTTTGACTATCTGATGTTTGGACTGGCCATCGTTGGCGTGGTAGTCATCCTCATGAGAAGGAAAGCCATGTATTCTCTGGGCTGGTGGAGTCTTGTCTTTCCGGTTGTGACACTAACAAGTGCCTGGAAAAGTCTGGCCAATTCGATGGACTCGCCGGTTTTCAGAGGACTTGGCGATGTTTGTCACGATCGCTTACTTCGTACATTCGGGAAGACGCAGTTTGAGATCGAGGAAGGTTTAATGAGAAAGGCGCAAGACGAGGGATATGACAAGCATGGCTTGAATGGCGAAGTATGAAAGTGTGCCAGTTAATCGTTATGCGCGCGCTTAGCGACATTTGCAGCGCTTCCGGAGGCACGCGGCCCCAATCGATACCGGTTCTTCGCCGACGACTTCATCCGGATCAGCCGCTTCAGCTCTCATATTGCAACATCCTCTTTTCGAAGTCCCCACCGAATCTGTCACGCTTCGCCACGCCGTCCGAGATGTCTGTCCACCAGGCCTTCTGACTGATGAAAATGAGAGAGCTTAGACCCAGAGCATCTCTAACCCTGGAGTCCCTGATGGTTTCTTCGTCCACTGTTCCCAAAGTCAGATGGATAGACTCCGGCTCGTGTTTATATCGCATCGCCAAAGATGAGTAGCAAGAGACACAGAACGCCCTTTCGGCAACTTTTGAGAATCTCAGAAAAACGATGCCGCCGATGCTATCCTTTGGGAGCCCTTCGTACTTGAGGTGCTCCTGGTTGTCAAAGAACGTCACGTTCTTGGATGGGACTTCCGCGAAAGCTTGATATGGTCCTCCGGAGAGCTTGCGGCATGTAATGCAATGGCAAGCGTTCGTTTGGCCGGGTTTCTCGGGTGAAGAGGAGCAGGTGTAGGTGAGTCGTTGGCAAACGCAACTACCTCCAAAGTCGACTACTCTTGTGGGTGGAGCTTTCTCCGGGTCTGCCATGGTGATGTTGATATTGAATAATTTCTTGCTGGATGCAGCATCGAAGCGCCAGATAACGGGATAAGTATCACTCGATTTCTGACTCAGCGAGTGTCACAGAAAGAGGGGCTGCCAATGAAAGCTTTGATAGCATGTGGATCATATTGCTCTGGAAGTTGGATATTACCACAATATGACAGCAACAATTTCTAAGCAAGGAGCTTCCGAGGACCATTGTCGCCCTGAGAGACAACAGTGTCAATTCTGGCGCCTGAGTCATTTCAGATTGCTATCATTCTGACTGTCGATCGAAATACTTCTGCACTGACGGCGATAGTTCCAACTTCATTATCTTTCCGGTTGCATTCAATGGAAACTCTTCCAAACCGAGCTGTTCTAGAGACAATGCCCGACCCAGAGCATAATCTTTACCGAACAAGCGCAGTACCTCCTCTTTCACATCATCCTCCGACTTCCCGTTGAGAGCCTTCACCACGACCACCGGCTCTTGACCTAGGACAGGATGAGGCCACGCCAACGCACATGCTGTCGAACCGACAAAGCTGGAAACACAGCTTTCGATCGCTGCTGGCGTGATGGGAATACCCGATCTTTTTATCACATCTTTTATGCGGCCGAGAATGTAAACTCGGCCCAGGCGATCGACAATGCCCAGATCGCCTGTGCGGAACCAGCGATGGCCTTCCTCGTCCGTAAACCACGAGTCCTCGTTAACGTGGTCTAGATAATGTTTGATAGGAACTGGGCTGCAGATGCACAGCTCCCCGTTCTCGCCGCGTTTCACTGTCTTTCCGGTGTCTGGATCTCGGATACGAACTCTTGTGCCAGGTGTGATCTCCCCGAGTGGAGCAATCTGTTCGCCGTAATATGGAAGATCCTCTACCGGCACATCTGCGAACGGCCATTGTACAAGGCCTCCTGCCTCCGTCATACCATGGGCCGCCCATAGCGCAGCGTTCGGAAACAGCTTCTTAGCTTTGAGAAGAAGGTCTTTGGTGATCATGTCCCCACCAACAGCGATACTCTCAATACTGGAAACATCGACATCTTTCGATCCGGGGTATGCCGCCCATGTATGCATTATCGCCGGAACAAACAAGCAGAACGTAACTTTATGTTCTCGAATCGCATCATTCATCCCTTCCGGTCCAGCTGTCGGATCTGGAATCACGACCGCGGCTCCGACTTTCCACATGCCAATGTGTACCGCTGGCGCTATGATGCGGAAATTCATGCTTGATGCCAGAGCCCGTTGATGCGGTCCCATTTCTTCCCGTGTGGGAGCGAATTGTTGGACTTGAATGGCGTGGAGCATGCTTGCTACGTTGCGGGGACAACCTTTGGGTTTGCCTGAGGATGTACCTGATGTGAAAAGGAGGAGACACTCTCGTGCCGGATCATCGTTTCGTGCAGCTTTCAAAATTGCCTCTGCATCGATTGGATGCTTTTCGCCATCTTCCGCAAGTTGCAAAAGTCTCATCCACCCCTCCAGCGGCGCTCCATCCAACACGATCTTCACTTTCGGCTTCGCAATCCCACCCACTAGTACCGCAGCATCAACCGCCTCCGCCCCCTCTCCATCCTTCACAATCACAACCTCCGGCTTCAACCTCGCCATGAAATTCTCCAACTCAGCCCTTCTTGGCATCGTCAAAGCCCCCGGATCAAGCGAACACAGACTCACTCTAAACAAGAACGACATCCACAACGTCAATGGATATTCCACTCCATTCGACATGAAAGTCGCTATTCGCACATTCGGCTTGATCCCGTGCGCTATCAGGCCGGCGGTGTATTTTAGCGCGGCGCGGTGGAGTTGGGTGAATGTCCAGACAAGGTGGGTTTTGTTGGGAGGAGGTGAGGGTCCGGCGAGGGAGGAGAGGTAGTCGGAAGGCTGATGGAGGACAGCGACGGCCATGCCGTTGGGGTTTGTTTCTAGGCCATGTTCGGCGTAGGAGAAGATGGAGGGTTTGTATTGGCAGGGACCCCCGTGGGCGTCTGCTAGGTCTGAGGTGGACATGGTGAATGCTGTGGTGTTGGTGGGGGTGGTGGTGGGAAGTCTTGCAACAGCGACAGCGGCAGAAGCAGATGCAATGTGACTGTTGCGATATGTGTATGTATATGTATACTAACAAGAAGATCAAGGAACAACATACAACAGGAAGGATCCGGTTCAAGACAGGTCAAGCTGAGGTGAAAAACCAAAAGCGAATGCGTACTACTACCGGTATGTGGTATATCGGACGAGTTCCCCACCTTAAACGCGCAAGTAGGGCAGTCATAATAGACTAAAGAAAACGTCCCTCGAAGAACAAGCTTTCGGCCATCCGAATCCTGCGCATTGGACGGTCATCAAGCGGAGAGCTTAGTCATGACTTGAATGTCAGTAGAGCGACACGCCGAAGTGATGAGTATTTCTTTCAGCGAGGTGGTTTTAGGATCACGCATGATCGATTCGCAGGGCGTGAAAAGGGCTGACGGGGTCAAGACCGTTCCACTACTGTCGGGTATATTGTAAGCGTGACCGCGCTCTTTGACCGCTCTCTTTGACCGCTTGCGCCATCGTCAGTATGCTAAAGAGGAAAACGCTGCAAGAGCTTGGCTGGCCATCTCCCATCAACCAGCTTGAACCAGAGCGAAGATCTCTCACATACTTTGCTGTACAGAGAACACTTCTCTCCTGGCTTTCAGAAAGTCTTCATACCCGAAAGACTCCTCTTCGAATCCCTCTTTTCGTCCCCGAGGTCACTCACAAACCGATATGCGGGGTGTGTCTGCAGATCCTCCACGCGAGAGACATGCAGTTCCCACGAGGCTTAGATCTGACTACAATGTTTGTGCATTCAACATTGTTCTAACAGTATTTTTCATCTCATAAATTTGAAAGATTTTTCTCTCTTCCTCTAACCGCTCAATGCAATAACATCAGCCCAATCTTTCAAGATGGAGCAATCGATGAAGAAAACGAAATACATGATCCCCCGTCCCCGAAACCTCTACAATTTCGGCGTCGCGCTCTTCGTTGCTTGTGGAAGTCTCTGCTATGGATGTGCGTTCCAACCCAGCCTCCGCGGTCTCTTCAATCCGCCATTAACCATATTGACCAGACGCATCATCCATCTCCGCCGCCCTGATCGGCCAGCCCTCCTGGTATGCCTACATGCATCTCGAGGAAGGTACATCACATACCAACGCCATCCTAGGCGCCATAAACGGCGTCTACGCAGCCGGAGGGGCCATAGGTTGCGTGTTTAATATGTGGTCTTCGGAACGTCTCGGCCGCAAAAGATCAATCCAATTGGGAAGCCTGATGTCCATCGTTGGGGCGACGATTATGACGGCCTCGGTGGATATCCCGATGTTCATTGTTGCGAGGTTTATCATGGGATTTGGAATAGGGGTGCTTGTAACGCTGGTACCGTTATATCAGAGTGAGGTTAGTCCGGCGGAGAGTAGGGGATTGATGGTGGGCCTCCATGGGGTCCTCATCGGCTTCTCATACTCCCTGACGGGCTTCGTGACGTATGGGTGCTATTTCGCACCATACGGACAATTCCAGTGGCGGTTTCCTTTGGCTGTGCAGTTGATACCGACGAGCATATTGTTTGTCGGATCATTCTGGCTGCCATTCTCGCCGAGATGGCTATTGTCGAAAGGACGGGCAGAAGAGGCATGGGTGGTGACGCGGAAGCTTCATGCCAATCGATCGGATCCCGAGGACACCTACGCGACTGCGGAATATCGACAGATGCAGGCACAGATTGAGTTTGAAAGATCGAATAACGCGATGGGGACGCTGGCGCAGGCGAAGTTGGCTTTCAGTCAGGCCAGCTTTAGGAAACGGCTTGGACTTGGATTTCTCGTGCAGTTTGGCAACCAGTGTACTGGAGCGTTGGTGAGTTCCACGATCGATACTCCGGTGCAAGTCGTATGCTGAATTTCGACCTAGGTCATCAATAACTACCTCACCCAGATCCTGTCTCGTTTGGATGTGACGGGAGGCACACCGCTTCTGTTGATTGGTTTCTATAATCTTGCTACAGTCCCGGGCAATCTTCTTAATGGCCTGTTTATCGATCGATTCGGACGTCGGAACTTCGTGATGTTGGGCTGCGTTGGCATATTGGTTTGCCTGTCTGGCGAAGCAGCCATGACGGCCGAATTTGTCGAGACTGGGTCCAGTAATCGTGTGGGACTTGGCTGGGGTGGTGAGTATCACTCATGTCACCTTCGGCACATACTGACCCTGACCAGTGGCTTTCATCTTCCTTTATGTGATCTTCTACAGCCTCTGCTTAGACGCGACCATGTACCTGATACCCTCAGAGATGTAAGCAGCTTCTTTCCCGCACGCTTTGCTGCCGACTGACATGGCTAATAGCTTCCCAATGGTCATTCGTAGCTTTGGCATGAGCTGGTCAATCATGGGACAGTTCATTGCTACTGTGATCCTATTGGAAGCGGCCCCGACGGCGTTCCAGACCATTGGGTACAAGTTCTGGATCATCTTGATTTGCTTGACGGCCGTGTACGGTGTTCTGGTGTACTTCTTCCTGCCCGAGACACGAGGCATGACGTTGGAAGACATCAGCGTCTTGTTTGGGGATGCAGTAGAGATGAGCTTCGAGCAGGCGCTCAGCAAGCAGGATGCCCATGATCAGGATGAGACAGGGGATCAAGGGAAGCAGCACACCGCCTTTGTCGAGAGCGTCAAGAGCGTCAAGCACGAAGCCTGAGTGAGAGACAGGGAAGGACCGTAGAAGTCGGTAGTTCTCGAACCGTCCTGTGACATGGTGAAGAGGTTCCACAACCATGTTTGCTTGTATCCAGGAGGTCGGATCTGCGGCAAGGACCTTCTTCATTCAGACGACATTCCATCACGCTTCCAAGTGCAAAACAGACGGTTTGTCTTCGGTACCGCGATGGTGGGAGCGGATCGGGGTGCCTTCCGCAAGCAAGGTAGTTCTAGCCGCATGGGCCTGCTCGACGGAGAAATTTGGTAGAGAGAAGAGCCGTAGAATCAGCGAGGCTGCACAGATGACGAGTCACGACTGTGTCTATCATCATGGAGTCTCCAGTGCTGCGGGACAGGCATGTGAAAGGGATGTCGCATTTACATGTTTGTCCACACTAGAACTAGATTGCTGTGGCTAATAGACTTTGCGTAATCAGACATACTCAACATGTGCCGCGCTTTTGCCGGACCGTCGATGTGCTGGTGACGGTGTTTGAAGGTACATGTAGGTCTAGTTCTAAGTTCTACCGTGCTGTCCTTAAGGTAAGACCAGCGCAGGTCGCTTGCAAAGACTGCACTGCAGTATACAGCCCTTCTCAAGTACCGCGCATCGCTCTGCATCACCTTTCGGCCACGGACTCGCCTTTCTTATTAAGTAACAGAAGCAAAGACTGTGGACGGCCGGCCAGAACAACCTTCAGCTGGGTGGAGACGTTGGAGGTGGAGTGCAGCCTTCAGCTCTAGACCCGCAGCCCTACCGCGCCATCCACCCTATAGCACGAAAGCTTCGAGTCGCGTTTCCCCTCGCGCTCCTTTCTTAAACATTCAGCTTTCAACTTGCGAGGAGGACGTTTCTGGGCGCAGAAAGGCAAGCCGAGCTGTGCGACTCGAAGCGCGGGACTGGACAGGCATTGTTCGGATCAGGCATAGGCAGGGCCCCGGCTGGCGGCAGGCTGCAGGGCATCGCGAGGACAAAGGAGCACGTGGTCTACCTTCGAGACCGCCTTTGCTTGCTGCAGCGTCCACAAAGACTCGAGCGGGCTCCGCGCTCTGGGAGACGGCATCGCGCCGGACATCGACCACTTCTGGAACCGACGACAACGCTTCCGCAAAGGCATCCCGCCGAATACACCCGCCGCATGAAGTCGCGATACCCGGCACTCTCCCCGAGACAAGCGCCCGGCAGCAACGGCTACATGCGCTTCGATGAAAGACACGGGCGATGAAGCGGCGAGCTCAGAAACAGGCCTGTATGGCCGCAAGCCAGCGCTGCAGGTCATATGTCTCGGCAACAGCGGCGGGCCCAGCGAAGAGAACGTGACCGGTTTCCTGGTGCGCTCAATAGGTAGCGAGTGGGCAAAGGGATCGATACTCGCTGTCGATGCGGGTTCACATCTGGCCCCGATAACGAGGATACTGGAGCGGGACTTTCCAAGTGTCAGCGTGGACAGGAAGAGGTCGGGTTCCAATGGGAGACTGTCGCCTACAAGTGGAATGTCAACATCACCTGCAGAGCCAGACGAGCCTCCTACTCCAGAACCGACTGTGCTCAAGTCGGGTCCATTCGCAGGTCTGAAGTTTCCAAATGAGTCGGCTCGAGCTAATGCGCTCCATGTGCTGAGGACCTTCGTTTCGACATATCTAATAACACATCCCCACCTGGATCACCTATCTGGCTTCGCAATAAACACAGCTGCTTTCAACGGAACTTCCAGGCCGAAGACGTTGGCAGCATTGCCGAGCACAGTGAACGCCATCAAGCAGCACATTTTCAATGATATCATATGGCCCAACTTGTCGGACGAAGATGGAGGTGTTGGGTTTGTCACATTTCAACGATTGAAGGAAGGCGGCGACGTCATGGTGGGCGAAGGTGAGGGTAGGGGGTACATTGAAGTCTGCGATGGACTTGCTGCCAGGGCGTTCAAGGTATCTCACGGAACCTGCACCAAAAGCCCACCAAGCCATCAGCATCGAGCGAGCATCGGCGGCGCCTCGGACTCACAGCCACCGTACAATGGATCAATCCAAGGCACGTCGCAGGACCCAATTGCAGTTGCGAATCTGAACCGATCGCTATCCATCTCAGCGACACACTCGCAGCCAGGCACGCCAGGTGGCAATCACCGACACAGCTTCCATAACCAAGGAAACCATCCTTCGCCACACCTGCATCCCGTGGACAATGCTTGCGTCGTCGACAGCACCGCATATTTCTTACGAGATGCCGACACTCAACGGGAAGTGCTTATCTTTGGCGATGTCGAGCCAGACTCGATATCTCTCAGCCCAAGGAACTTGGTCATATGGCAGGAAACAGCTCGAAAGATCGCACAAGGCGTCATGGGCGGCATCTTCATCGAATGCAGCTACGATGACAGCCAAGCAGACGCCGTCCTCTTCGGTCATCTCAACCCTAGGCATCTCATCGCGGAGCTACAGACTCTCGCCACGATGACGATCGATGCCAAGGCCCAGCGAGCGGCTGAAAAGGGTGGGAAGAAGCGCAAGCGCTCGACCATCAGCCATGGTCCGAACGGTCTCGGTGGTTTCACGAACATGGCAATACCAGAGCAGAAACGAAGTCGAGGTCTTACCAGTCGAACTCTTCCTGACGACAGGCGCCGCAGTAGCGCACCTGACCACAGCATCCCCGATCATACAAACTCCAGCGCCATCACCGCCTCGCCGTCTGCCGACTCTTTGAATCATTATCAATTCCAAACCACCAACGCAACCTCATCAAAGGCCCTAGCAGACGCCACTACCTCCCCACGCTCAGTAACCTTTCCCCACTCCATAGACCGGGAGAATTGCAACGCCGGCGGCGGTATCAACGGTGGCGGCGGCAGCGCCCATCACGCAGCGACTTCATCAACGAATAACGAGACCTTGCCTCTCAGTGGCATCAAAATAATCATAATACACATCAAGGATACCTTCAAAGACGGCCCTCATATCAGTGAGAATATTCTTGCGCAGTTGCAGGATTATGAGATGAGGTTGGGGGAGGAAGGGATGGGTCTGGGATGTGAGTTTGTGATTTCGGAGAGTGGGGTGAGTTATTGGTTTTGATGATGATTATTATGTCGAGAAGGTATTTTGGGGGGAAATTGTTGATGATGATACCCACGTATTGAATAATGCGTGCGGATGTTGATGCTGCAGCGCCTGTTAGCATCGAATCTGACGCTGCAGATTACTGATAACGGGTTCTGATGCAGCGGTCGCATGCATGCATTATTCCCCATCGAGGTCTTGCTAGAGGCGGTCAGTCGGACCGAGAATGGGCAATGGACCACGCGACATTGACATTGCGTGATGTCGAGCGACTCCGACGCCTTAGGGCTTCGATAATCTGCATCCGATCTGCTAGGAGGTATGACTCTTCCTCCAATCTCTTCAGAATGACTCGAGTCACTTCTGTAAAAGATCGATCTTGCATACGAAGCAACAGAAGATCCGGGTAGTGGAACCGGGGGTGCTAGGACATCAGCGATCTTCCTAGGCTCTCTTCACGATTTCTTGGGCGAGCGAAGACCAGGCATTTCGGGTATTCAGCATCAAGAGCCGCTGCACAGGGTTCATGTATAGGAGGTGTAGGGCAATTCAGGGTAGGTTGCTTGAGCAAGCTGGAATCAGGCCGTTTGGTTGCGGCACTGCGCGGAACATCCAGGGACGATTGGTAAATATAAACACACCATTCTTGATCTTCTTGGTAGATCAGGCGACTTTGGGAGGCTGCGTGTCTTTTTTTGTGTAGATGAACACAGGAGCTAGGGAACATAGGCACTCAAAGGACGAGAGCGGGATTTGACGGCGTTCTTAGCGGGCAATGGGATTTTGCTGGTTTGTTCCTGCATGGCAATGCAGAGAGATGTATTGAAATGAATTAACATGTTCCTTCCCTCTCATGCTGTTGACAACACTTCTTCTCCTCATCCGCTTTGGCGCTCGATGGTTAGGTATATCGATCAGATGCTGAGAGCATTGCGGAGAGCCGGTTTGGAGACTTCGCATCTTCCGACGGGAAATATGTAAGTGGCAGAAGATGAGGTGTGATTCGGTATCATCCCTTACATGTTCGCGTCCTGAAGGTGGTCGCTAACGATGCGGTGGAGCACTGTCGTTGCAGACCGCTCCTCATATGAGCTTCGGATGATGTGAGCAGCTGGCATGGCATCGTTGTATGAAGAGCAACTGCCGTGTAATGCTCTCGCAGAATTCTCGGCAGATGTGATGAAGTGCGCATATAGATATGCGTACTTACCCGATCTTCTCTACCTTCCTATATCAGCATATCACATGCATTCGTCTTGATATGAAGTCGAAGCCAAGCGACCACGGGACAGCCTATTAATGCAGCATGGTCTCACTTCGGTTGGCGTCCCTGACGACATCCACCAGTGGGACTTGCTGGACCCTCTGTGCAAGGAAGATGGTGGAGATGTCTCAGAGATAGCGTCGAGGAAGGCCCTTGCAATGTGCTCAAAGTAGGTGGTAGTCTGTGGTAGTGGATGAGTGATCTGTGGATCGGCAATCGCAGGGCGTTCAATGAGCCACCGACACCACCTCACCTCCCATGCCACAAGGAAGGCGGAAAGAGCGAATTGACCCGTCGTCGGTCTTGCTTGCCAGGAGGCCTTCCCTCGCTATGCTATGGTTGCTCTCTTACAGCAAATACTACAGATTTATGTGCCTGCTGCAAAGTTGCATTACGGATTGGGTTGAGGTGTTCGTGCCTTGGCTGCAAGTCCGATGTTGGCAGCAGAAGCAAGATCCACGAATCACCAACCATGCCACGACGCTGGGACGACATCTGAAACGACATTCTGAGACGCGTGAAAATACCATCGCGCTGGGGAATGCCGGTCAGCTTCAGGACGTCCTCCATGGATGCTTCCTCAGGAAATGCGGAGGAAGCGGCAAAATTTTCTTGTGCGAGGAGCGAGTCGCGGTATGTTCTGCATGGCATTGCAGCTCAACTGTCAGCTGTGGTTGCATGTGGGGTTGGAATAGGCGGATTGATTGACAATTCCGAAGTCGTTGGCCTATCCGGCCATGGAAATTTCGCTCGGTCGGTCCGAGGTATGGTGACAGCTTCCACGGCCTTTCGAATTTGCTTTTCGCGCCCAAGGCGCTACAGCTGCAAATCCTGAGGCACGACGGTAGTGTGTGCTAGCTTCATTGCAGGGGTGAGGTGCGAGAGCTACCTGGCGTTGCAGGAATAGCCCATGGCAGAGTCGGCCGGCGAGGATGGCGCAATGAGTAATGGCACTCAGAGGCGATCATGTCTCATACAACGGATGCGAATTCTACTGTCGTCGTCTTCGGCCAAGGGCAGAATAATTGCGTTGCGATGCGATGGATTGGCGCGAGGAGCAATTGGTTTTAGAAACTTACCCTGCATTCTCGGCCGGCATAGTCCTCGATGCAATGCATAATGGCGACGATCCTGTATGCGGAGAGAAAAGTTGTCCAGATGCTGTCCGGCGTGCTGTATTGAGGCGTTTAGAGTTCCTGCAGGTTTTCTCACGGGGGGAGCAGAAGTCGTGGAGCTGCGACAGCATCGTCCACCTCGTCAAGACGTCAAGACGTGGACATGGCGAAGTTGAGAGCCAGAACTTGGCAAGATGGGAAAGTGCACGCTCGCTGGCGTGAGCGGATGAGCGCCGCATCCGCGAGTGTTTCAGGTTGTTCGATGTGTTGGTCCGCAGGGCACGAAGGAAAGCGGAGGCATTTCGATTGGTGCAACGCGCAATCCTGGCGTGGACATGGGGTCTGTGAGGTCTGTGAGTGTCCGCAGCAGATGCAGGTAGGCTCGAGATTGGCCGGCGCGGCAACAGAAGCACAGCGGGTGCGGCAAGCGTGCATGGGCGGCCTCCATGGACGAAAAGCATTGCCAATGATCGCGGGAAGAGCTAGCCCGAATGTGAGCCAAGGCCATCGGGGATGGGTGTGCTCGTCTGTGAGAAGCAAGGCGTCAGCTGCATTGCATCGCATGGATGAAGGCATCTCATGTCGAGCGACGACGACGACGACGACGACCCGGGCATCTCGTTGCGCGCCTAGTGGCAGGCAATTGATTATGGCAATGATGTAAGAAGCAGAGTTGGAGCTACCGTTGAAAGACGGAGACAGCAATTGTGGACGTGAAGCTTGCCGCGAGCATTCACATGAAAGGCGAAAGTAGTGGTCAACTGTTTCAAAACACGACGGGTTCGAGATGCTCAGGCGAGGATTCATGCACGCGGAAAGCTTCTTGTCCGCAAGCCGGCTTCATCGCGCTCGTTGCGTTGCAAGACAGCAGCACCGCGGCCAGGCGTTGTAAGTGTCTTGATACCATGCGGGAGAAACACACACACGTTTGAGTATTCGGGTGTGTTCTTGCTCAAGGCCGTGTTGCTGGTGGGACAGTGCGGTGCCATGATATCAGACCGGCAGGGAGACGCAGCAGGCCTTCGTATTGCATGCAATTCAGGCACGGGCAACCCTCAAGCATCCGAGCCTAAAAACAGGCTAGATCGTTTGCAGAGTGACATGCTCACCACCCAAGTGGTCAGCGAGGGAGAATGGTCTGTCTCAGCTTTCACTTGCGGTCGTGAAGAATACAGTAGCAGGAGTAGGTAGACACTTTCTACAAGTGCGGTGGTGCTGGCGAAAGCGTGGCAGTTTATGCAGAATGGAGTGAGCATGGCGCGATATAATGGTCCATATGGGATCGCAAAGGGCTTCTGTAGGGGAGAGACTAGAGCCGCAGCTTGTGCCAAGGCAGTTAGACCCGAGCAAAATAAGTAGCAGTACAGTACTGTAGATGCGGGTGCGTGCTGCAGGAGACGAGAGCGATTTGTGTGGTGTCCTATCGTACCGTCTGTACCACAGTCTGCTTTTCTTCGTGAGCTCACCTGTGCTGGTCACTCCTCTCCCACTGCTCCATCACTCTCCATCAACAAGTAGCCGTTTGGCCTCCTTTGCGTGTTGCTGTCGTTTGATTATTTCCGTCATTCGACGAGGCCAGCGTGTTTCGAAGCACATTCCGAGCAGCTTTTAGACCATCCGCCAGGGGACGCAACACTCGGGCCACTTTCATCTCTCGCCGCTCACTCACAGACACCTCCTCCTCCTCCTTCGTCCGCGCGTTCGACAACACCGCCCACCGCCCATCGCTCGATACGCTGCATTGCATCTTCGACTCTATCAACTATACTGTGTGCATCCACGCGGGCACTTGGATTGCTATTGCCCATGTCGTCCTGAGAGGCTCTCACTTGCCCACTTGGGCCACTTCTCAGGTTGTTGAGGAGGCTCGCTTGAGCCCATTCACGAAGGTACGAACCACACTCCTCCACCCTTTCCGCCGGCTGTCGAGCACGGCGAGCTGTCTCTGTCTCACGCCCGAGCCCTCGCCGCCCTTCGCGAGCCCTCCGCTGCAACATGTCTTGCCGCTTGCCCGAGCCCCAGCGAGTGTAATAGGGGATCATACGCCGTCACCTTCATCTACCGCTCGTCCACGTTCCTTACAACGCGCACGCCGCACCCTTCGAGCCCATCCCCAGCGCTGCAGCATCATCGAGTGCACTTTCATACACGCAAGATACTGACTGCTGGCCGGCCGGCTCATCAGACCATATAATTACTTCCCCGCCAAGCCCCTTCTTCCGCTCGAACCCATTGATTCGATTCTGCACCGCCAATACCGCTACCCGGTACCGCCTTCACCTGCTTTCACCACGGCTGATCCGATGGCTGAGGTACTCTCGCCGCCTACGACACCAACCAGCACCATTACGATGCTGCACTCCCGCCCTTCCTCCTCGGACGCGTTCAACGGCTCTTCACAACAGTACCCGCAAGCTTCTCCGCGGCTAGGACAGCAACAGTCTCGCAGCATGTACAATGGACAGAATACTGGATACAGGAGCACATCGGCCGCTCCCGTGCAGCCGTACGCGTTCCAGAGCACGCCAAACCTGCGGCCAGAGGCGCGCAACGCGTCGAACCCTCCCACATCACATGGCGCCATTGGAAGTCAGCGGCAACATGCACACACTCAGTCAACTCAGTCGGCCTCAGCGTCGTCTACAACATCTTCAGATGCGTCTTCGGCGCCTTCCGCCAAAGATGACTCGGTCATCGGGTCGAAGAACAATTCCTTGATAAACTTATCTTCGAGTGTGCCCGACCTCTCCCTCACCAATTTTGATGCCTCAGCGAAGCCCTCGCCCGACCGATATCGTCGCCCTGTTCAGAAGCAGCGGACTGAGTCTGGGAGCACGACTCCCAAGGCTACTTCTGTTGCTCCATCTGGATCTGGCATGGCCAGCGTTGGGCATTTGGTACAGTCACCGCCAGCCGTTCAGCGCACAGAGAGCGTGGATGACATGGCTGTCAAATCTGGCAGTTCTGAGCTGGCAAAGAGATACAGACGCCGCAGTTTAAATAACATTGACACGGCTACTCTGCAGTCTACGGCTGGCGCCCAGAGGCCATCTTCCGGCCACGGACCGAGTGCCACATCGACTCCGACTACCATCCGGCCAGTGTCGTTTCACGAGCGCTCCGGCAGTGACGATAGCCAGTCCTCACAGCGCAGGAAAGAAGCAGTCTCTCAGGAGACTGCCAAGAACGCAACAGGACTGCGACCTGCACAGTCAGGAGTGACCATCCCTCCACGCACCTCGTCGGAAGCCATCAAGCGAGCCAAGGCACCTTCGCCGTTGTCCCGAGAAACCGAGCCTGACGAGACACCAGCCACTTCACCAAGCAAGCCGAAGACGTATGCTGCCGCTGCTCAAGCTGCCGTATACTCTCACTCGCCCGCTGCCCAGCAGCTCGCGGCCGTGTCGGACAAGGACCTCAACAAAGGCATGAAGTCACGTCTACGTCGTGCTTTCTCCTTTGGCAGCGCACAAGAGTTGAAGCGTGCCACCGATGGGAGCGAGACAAATCACACAGCCGCTGCCCAAAATGCACAGCAGACCAGGGAGCAGCATCAACAGCACATCGATGACGAGTTGGATGCTGAACAGCAAGAGATTGCAAGAAAGCAAGAGGCCAGCGGCCTGGGTGCGAGCATCTATGCCAACACTGCGGTGGCTATGACTGGCTCGACGGACAACATTTCCATATCATCTACCGCATCCTCAGCCTCAATGATGTTACGGAAAATGGGCCGAGGAGCCAAGAAGAGTGCTAGAAGCATCAAGGGGCTTTTCCGGCCCAAGTCTGTCATTGGTGTCCCCGCCGCTGACGGTCCTGTGTCAGTGCAAGCTGGTGGTAGTGCGCAACCTAGTGTGGGACAGGTCTCGATGGTGAGCGTGGAGGCGGAGAGACAGAAGGTCAATGTCGACGCACATCCCGCGGAGAAACACGGAACCACCGGATTCCCGAAGTTGGAGCGCAATTCCATCGACGCCGCCAACAACATGGCGCCGCCGCCGTCGCGAGGGTCTGGAGACCGCTCAGATTCGCTCTCTCGACGCAGCATTGTTGGCAGCGACAAAGAGCGCGCCGAGGTGCTCGCCGCCGTGAAGAAAGGCATTCTCAAGCGGTCTGCAACGGCTTCACCTAACGGATCGCCGGTCATCAAGCCCACCGATGGCATGTCTAATGCGCCTGCTGCCTCCGAGAGTCCGGCATCGAGCATGCCAAGCACTCCCAAAGATGGGCAGAGTCGTAACGACTCGTTGAAGAACGCCACCAACGGCGACTACTTCAGCCCACGACTGGTCACAATGGCAAAGAGCATGCCGGCTACCCCTAATGGTGGTGTTCGGTCCATCAGCTTCAGCCCGCGGATCCAGTTCCACGACGTGTGGTCAAGTACCGAGTATGACCGCCGAGGCGAGATCGCCACATGCAACCGCCTTACGCCAATGCTGGCACAGCAGATTAAGGAGGAGCTCAACACCTTCAAGATGGTAAGTCAAAACCTGCAGCCCCATAGTGGACCGTTTGCAAAGAGTATGGACTGACTGTATTTGCAGGAAATGGAGGTGCACGAGGCTTCCAAGCCGCACACGCACTTCTTCTAGTAAGACCACCGTTATCGATCAAAAGTTTGCGCAACACGACCACGAATCGTACGAAGCGACATCATCAGAGCCACCTGAGCTCAGCCTCGCAATTGCATATTCCCCTTCGAACTCAAGGACTGGAGTAGGATATCATCTAATCTGTTTGCAATGGGAGAGCAATTGGGACATTCGCCGGCGTCCAGGAGATTGCGGTGTGGAATGCGTGTGTGCAGAATAGGGAGTTAGAGATTTGAAAGGGCTGTGAAAGCGCGCAGGGGTTCTTAAGTTGGCTGACGGGTGATTCACTACTTTGACTTTGATTATTTGTGTCCTCTGGATTAGCGATTGCATCTTGCAAAGTCACAACAGGCAGGGAGGGGATTGAACTTGGCTCTTGGCCCGAAATGGCGGCATTTCCACCATGATATCTTCGATCGGGAGAAGGATTCATAGGATTGATCGATGGGACAAGACCAATTGAGGCAGCTCTTATCTACCGTATCGACTTCGACGTCGGCGCCATCTCCGCTTTTCCCAACGCTTCGTACCGAAATACCGATGAAAGACACCGCCTGCACTACGAAGCACCTTCGACTAGGAGGGAACATCAAGAGTCCTTTGGACTTCACTACACACACTCGTTCGATCAGACAGATGCGATACTGCACATGCAGAGCCGTTGCGAGAGACGTGAATGACAGGTACGGACCTAGTAGGGGAGAGAGAGAGAGAGAGAGGCTTGTTTATCTTATGTGTGTATAATGGAATGTAGAAAAGACCGTTTCACGATTGCCGAGCGATCAAGCAAGAAAGAATTTATCCGTGGACCGAGGAGTGATATGAATGAGCTCGTATACCTGCGGCATGCGTACCCGCACTTGATCTAAGCATACGCGGGCTCGTGGCACCACAATGCGGTTCTCTTTGTTTTACTAGTTCTCCCGATGAGATTCTGAAACGATGGACTTTAATGTAACGTGTAATAAGAGGTATCGTACACTTGGGGAACCGGTCTCTTGAGTGACGGGAAAAAGCCGCTCACATGGCACCAAATTTGTGAGGGAGGTGACCGGCTTCTACTGTCACCGGAGAGCCGGTGGTACGTACGAAACCCTTTTCTGTTGTTGGTACCGAGACTGTGGATTGCGAGTTTCCAACGTGTTGGGACAATGTTTCGGTGGAGGGGCATTATTTGTGGATTGTGGATTGGGGCTGCAAGGCATGTGGTCTTCTTTTTGTCTCCCTTTCTTTCTTTCTGTTCCTGTATGCAGGAGTGCATTGCACTATTTTGTCTCAGCACTAACAGATGGACATCGATCGGTCGTGGTGCCCTAAGGTCACGATGTCTGTATCGTGTCGGATGGAAGGCAATGGTACACTCTCTCGCGACTGTTCTTCAGCAGCATCCTTCGACGATCCTTCGTATGTTGAGCTGTCGGTGATCGACCTCCTAATCACATGACCTTCCAGATACCGAGACAAAGCCATGTACGTCGGTGGAGATGGACCAAAAAGCGCCATTGCCGCGCCCGGCTGGTTAAGAGTCAAGAAGATCCCTCCGTCATTGAGTTTGGGTAGATCGTTATTGTCTCACACGACTTCACTTCATCTTTCTTCAGCCTCGCAGCTGCACGACGAAGGGAGGCGATATTGTCTAGCAAATAATATACTTGCTCCGCAGTACGTCGCGGCGCATTGTTGAGCTCGCAGCATAACGCAGGAGGCGAACAACCGCGGTACATATTCACTTACACTCCTATCGTTCTTGCATCTTCTGCGCCTCTACCGGTTAAGCCTATATCTTGTAGCTGGCATAGTAAGATAAGCGCTCACGCCTGCATCTCGGTCTTGGTCTCATTTCCCGGTCGGTGGCACATACAGTCTTTCTCACGAATATTCGAACGATCTTAGCGACCACCATGGCTATGGTATTGCTAGTAGTCGCGGGTGTCGCGGTGAAGGAACACATCGAGAAGAAGAAAGCCACGCGAAGAACGAAAGACGATGCGCGATATCGAAAGCTGCTAGAAGAGACGGAGCAGAGATTAGGTCGTACGGAGAGTGGTAAAGTAGTTCGACAAGCCAGCAGCGATTCGAGTTCGGACGAAGAAGCGGATGATGAGTTGGAGGAACTTGCATCGCCAGCACCGGATGATGACAACTGCGGACAGGATGAGCTCAGCCGGGCGAGGTCGAATCCTGAAAAACTTGAGCGTGCGAGCACCAGAGCCAGCGCGAAGAAGAACAAAGGCTTGCGTGGATTTGTGAGGAGAAAGAAGGCCTCGCTCTCGGCGTAACCTGTGCAGGAATCAGTGGAAGCTGAAAGAGACAAAGTTGGTGGGGACCAATGCAGTGGTCGTGGAGCTGCTGTGCCCTTGAGGCCTCGTGGACTGGACCCGAAGGAATCGTTGGGACGATAATCTTGATGCTGTCCAACAGTGCACACGAGCCGAAATCACAGCAGACTCGTGAATCGATGTGCCAGCTTCGCGGTGGGACAATGATGATGTGACCAAGAATAAAGGAAGACAACGAAGTCGAGACGACTGAACAACGAAGCAACGAGAATTATTAGTCTTACCCAATGTGTAATGGATTGAGAAATAATGAAGTCAGGTTCGAAGGAGGAAGTCGGACAAGGAAAGAGCACATGTACGACGAAGCTCATGTTTGGCACAGGGACATTAAACAGGCCTTCGATCAAACGAACCTGTGTATTCTCGCACCTGGTACTCTTGTATTTCAGTGAGGCTGGCGCAGTGCTTCGTACCGCCTCGTATAACCACGTGTAGTGCGTTCACCGGCCGGTTCTGCTCATCAAGTCACTGCCATCAGTTACCGTGCCGGGCTTCTTCATTGTTGAGGTCACTTCCCCGTGCTTGCCTACGTGGATCGCGCCGGTGCCGCTGTTCCTCAAGCATGGACATCCTGAGTTGTACACCCAAACCCTATCGACCACCACAAGCCGCGGGAACTTTGCGATGACAGGACGTTGCCTCCAAATGAGGCCCATCTCGCCAGCTAGACCATATCATTTCGACATTTCCGGCCTCGGTCCCGTTCCACGCGGCTGGTAGTTCCGTCCGATGAGTGAAGACTCGATACCCGAAAAAGCCGAAATCGTGTTGGGCGAGAAGATCATGAATGGCAATGCAAGGAAGATCCGCACATCCACGTCTTTACGACAACCAGGCTGGCCGTCGGGACCGTCATCTCCAGATCTCAATACCTGGTTTCCTTTCGGCCTGTTCCCCCAGCCTCTTGATTTCTTCTTCACACAGCCCTTGCCGTTCCGACCAGATCCGACGACCATTGGAGAGAGAGAGGAGAGAACAATTACAAAGACGACGACGACACTCCATGGGTCCTGGTTCTTTTCAGCATGCAAGATGTGATCTTGGCATCTTGCATGCATATCTCCATGCACAGATGGGTATGGCTGCCCGAAAGCTAGGCTTGTCAACATCATAGCTACCTACCTGCCTTTGCTTTCGAGCTGATCCGATTTCCGGTTGTATATGGCTCCAGCCGCTAAGCTGTATTCGTGAAGTTGCGATTACCGCATGCTTGTTAGGTCGTGCAGCACTTTTTTGCTATGCTGGCAACAGCACACAGCACCTTTCAGTCATCTGACAGTTTGTCGGACCAACTACCTCTCACGGTGAGCTCCAGATCGGGCCAAAGTCCTTGTTTCTCTTTTATATCCATCCTTCAAGCTTTATAACATCCTTGTTGACAATTGAGAGGAATCCTTTAGAAACTCAAACCCACTTTGATTGAGAGATTTCTCGATGTGTGAATGTATTGCCCAGATAGTAGTGGCCGCGGCACGTCAGCCTTGTCTTTGCTGTCCCTTCTCGCACCTCCTCGCAAGCAGCGCAGTATTGGCAAGGGAGAGGTCCACCAGCCCGACCAATAGATTCCCGAGCAACTCCATTATCACAGGTCTGCCGCCCTGTGGGCTGTACTACTCATCTCATACCTTGTACATAGCACACACACAGCCCATGGCTCCAAAGCAGCAACGCCACAAACCATCTAGAACATGAGATGAAGTGGTCCTCGAGCAAGTCCGATTTCCCGGTCCATGTCGCATTGATGCAGAAAGAAAGGCGGCGGAGCCCAATCGAAGCCCAGCAAGGGAGCAACGAACACGTAGCACAATAGGCGCCATCGGACCGTACATTTGGGTATGATTTACATCTAACATCTATGCTCCCCAGGTGTCGTCATTACACACAAGAACCGGGTATCTCCTCAGGACCAGCCGTAAGAGGTGCATCCCGGGCTCGGCGTGTGGTGGATCACAAGCAAGCAAAAAAATGGCAGCCCAAAATAAGCAGTACAGATCATCGCATCGATGCAGAAAAACACAAAAACCAAAAAAACAAGCGGACGTGCAAAAAAATCAGTCGAATCAGAAAAATCCTCCCGGTAAATCTTGGGCGCAGCTTGCCACATTGCCTGCATTGCGCATCCCTTCCGTTTACTCCATCCTCCAAATAAATGCTATTATCAGTCATCCCTTCATGCAAGCCATGTAATGCACAGAACAAGAACTCCGTCCACTGCTAGTGGAATCAGTCGGTCAGTGGTATCTTGAAAGAAATCGTAGTGTAGCAGTCGCACAGGGTGAACACCTTGCGAAGGCGGACCCGAATGCAGGTCTTCAATGTAGCTCGCATCTGCCGTGCAGCGTGCAGCAGTCAAATCATCTGTATCATTACAGGGCGTGGTGTGTATATAAGCCCACAGCGCGTGGCGCGAACGGCGGGAAATCTCTTGGACTTCTGGTGGGGGGCAGAAGGAGTCAGAAGCGTGTGTGGATTCACGACAGACTGCTATCGTTCTCGTGCTGTTGCAGAACCAGAAGACTCTGCGCCAGCTTGCGCGTCAGGATCGAGGAGGCCAAGGCAACGAAGCAGTACTGCGAGCTGTGTTAGCTGGTGGTTATAGTGCTAAGGTTGCCCAAGGAAAAGCTTACAATCCATGATGACCTCTTCTGAGACGCCCATTTGATAGTCCACCAAACCATGCTTCTCCACGCTGTCGCAAAGTCGCACCAACTCTCTTGACAGATGCTCCAGCATTTGTTGGCTCATTATGGATTGAGGTTCGCGAATCGGCTCACTCGTTTGGATCAATTCTTTGGTGAGGTCGAACTGCTTTTGCAGGGCCACGAGCCAAGCGTTATTGAACTCGTCCCAAAGACGGACGCGATCGTCATGTAGGTTGTCATCGTCGCGAGTAAGTCCTTGCCCTGCGATTAGCTCAGCTTGGAAGGTACCACACTTGGAACGAATACTCACCTAAAGCTTCTGCATTTCCGAGCAAGTAATGAGCGCACTCCATTAGAAGACCTCCGCAGTCGCGCAATTGACCATTGCGGACATTGGTGAAGATGGAGCGTATTTGGCTCTGATAGTTCGAGAAGGCCTGGTCAACAGACTGTGCGGAATTGGGCGCGTATTGCGCCGCCGCTGCGTAAGAGTACGCGCCAGACTGTGTGGGATCGATCATCGTACTGGCGTAGGTCGAGGAAGAACCGGCTGCGGCGTATGCAGAAGGCTGATATTGCGAGGGAAGCTGTGGTGCCGCCAGCTCGGCGGCGGTCGCACTCGGGAGCGACTGTCCTGCAAGGTAAGAGTACTGTGCCTGTGGAACTCCGAATTGGGTTGCCAGTGTCTCGGTTGCTGTACCGGGTCGTTGGGAGTAGCGCGACACCTGGTCATAAGGCGATTGTGTCGCCTGCTGCGAAGGCTGCGTTGCCATGCCATACATAACGTTCGTCGATCCGTACTGCTGATACTGCTGGCTGGTGTCCTGTTGTCGAGGGACGTCCGGACTCTGCAAGTCCGGCTGGTACTGCATCGTTTGCGCCGTTGCCGATGCTCCCGTTCCATACTGTGAGCCCTGCGCGAAGCCGCCGTACACCTGCGCATCACTACCTGCTCTTCCCGCGGATGGCACTGTGGTCGGCGATTGCTGCATGTACGAGGACTGCTGTCTGAAGCGCTCCACAGAGCCGGGAGTCGTGTACTGGCCGCCAGCTTGCGCGCTTCCCGAATGCTGCTGCTGCTGCGTCGCGTATGGGTTCTGCTGCGCGTACTGCCGTCGTGATGGATCATTGTAGTCCATCACACTATTGAAGCGGTCCCCGAGGTCTATCCCTTTCCGCGACGACGCCAATGGCGAGAAGGGCGGTGATGCATAGACAGTCGCCAGATTGACGGTTTGGGGAGTTTATTGGGGTTCGCTGGTAATGGATTGGTCTGATTAGGTAAACCTTTTGTGCGACTGACGCGGTACCAGTCGCTGAGATGTCAAGACGTCGAGTGGTCCGTGAAGTTGGCCAGCGTTCACGTTGATGTTGGTCGCGGTCGAGTAAGAAGAAAGTGCAGAATGAGAATCTTGCGTCCTTGCGCAGATGCCTGTTCCGGGCGGTGCCCAAGACCACCTGAGTTGGCAGATGCTGATGAGTTCGAAGCGTCCCGTCCGTCACACGCACCTGGCTGAGGGTTATCCAAAAGGCCGGCTCACTTCGGAGATCTGCTGTCGAGGGAGTGGATTTGCGCGCGCGCGAGGCCCGAAGAACGTTCGAGCCGGAAAGAAAACGAGCGACTGGATGCTGTTCTTGAACGAGCGACGAAACAATGACAGCAGATGCGAGTAATTGGCAGGCCGAAGGAGTGGCAGTGCGCACAAAACAGACAATGCACCCGCGGTTGGGTAGCCAAAGTGTAGTTGGATATCTCGTAGCAGGGCCGTCCGTGGCGCGAGGTTGATGAGGTCTCCCGGACAGGCCTCTGAGTCGTCTTCTGGCAGGACAAGGGAGGACTGCCGAGGATGGAGCCCTGGTATGCCCTTGCTCGCGATTAGAATTCGGAAACGCAAGGCGTGAAACTGTGAAGCCAGATGATTGAGATTATGGTGGGGCTGGGACGTGTCACGGCCGCGGGCTTCAATCGCAAATCGTGGTAGACAAAAAGTGAGGCTCGACAAAGGCCGGAAAATGTGAGGAAGCGAAGGCCGCCCTTTTCTTGTGAGAGGTCAAACGTGCGAGCGTGCCAGAAGAGAGGACGAGCGCGGGACCTTCACATCTTCATACTCTCGTGCTGCACTGGCTGGTGGTGGTGTGCTGTCATTATAGAGTGTGATCGTGGTCAAGGGACTTCGCAGGCACAGAGTAAGAGGGAGCCAGCCGCAGTCAAACGTCAAACGGCTGCTTGTGCGCAAGTGCCGTCGGTCAGTCGGTCAGTCGGTCAGTCGGTCCTCGTCTCTTGGAAGTGGGAATCCAAAGGTGCGGTCTGAGCGCCGTTGTTGTCAGTCTCAAGTCAGTCAGGTGGGAGGTCGGTGTCAGTCAGTAGTGTCAGCGGGCAGAGGAAGGAGACTCGCGGCGTGCAGGAGCACTGGTCAATGGGTGCCGGGCTGCGCTGCAGGAGGAGTGACTGCAGGTCGCAGGTCGCAGGTCGGAGGTCGTTGGTAGGTGCGGCGAGCGTCTTTGCAGACCGGGATGTCAGGATGAGAGAGGCTCCGAGCGGAGGCACAACGCACAGGATCGCCGTGGCCGTTTGTGGCAGCCCAACCTTCAGGAATCAAGGATCATAACGCAAGAGAGGCGTAAGCTGGAGAGCAGCAGCGATTGGCCGGCGAGGACAGTGCTGCAAGCAAACCACGCCGAATGGGCTCTGCAGGTCCTGCTTAGTGTACCAGCGGCGACGGCCAGAGAGCAGGATTTGTTTGTTTGATGGATATGACCGGAATGCCTGCACGTTTGGGCCGCTGGGCCCAGTTACATCGATGATAGACGGGGCCGGATGGAGACGAAGCGGGATGGGGGCGATAGATGATAGCGGGATAGGCCGTAATGGAATCAGTGTAAGGGTAAGGGTAAGGGGCCTGGTTAGGTGCTAATGAGCCACATGAAGAGGAGCAGCAGACGCAGCGGGAGCTCGGGTTGCGCGCGTGCTAGGTACAGCATTTTAGCATTCAGCATTCAGCATTCAGCATTCAGCATTCAGCATTCAGCATCCGCACCAGCATCAGTACCAGCACCAGCACCAGCATCAGCAGAGCTCCCGAGCGGAAAGGTCGAGGTCGACTACAGTAAGCTGCCCGGTCCGATAAGGTGTGGTGTCCTGATCTCTGCTGTGCCGTTAAACTTTACACTAGCCTGCTCTGCGATCCGATGCGAAGCGATGGGCTGCTCCTTTCTCATCATCACCATTGATCCCGGCCGATACTGCACGCTGCCCCCGACACAACAGCGTCGTGTAGCGCCGCGCCTTCACCATCGAAACATGCGAACATGCTGCGACTGATGACGAAATGCAAGGGATGGGATGCCGCCGCAGAGTTTGGTGTCGAGTGCATCTTAGCGGCGCATGTCCAGGCCTGGTACCTGCAGGAAGCGTTGTTTTGTGCCTGATGCCAGATCCCGACAGCGAACTCCGACTGGTGGATCCCATGGCGCTGGCAAAAGACAGGTCGCCGGGTTGAGAGCCTCGCCGCCCAGCAGCTGGCGCCGATTGATTGCTTTCCCCCGTCCACTCACGCCCAATGCGCAACATCGCCCATATTGATGATCAGCACTCAGCTGCGGTGGTCGGGCACAACGGCATATGGCAGTGGCACCTCACGTGGCTGTGCTCGGGACTTGACGCCGATCAATGAAACCGGGCGAAACGGTCGCTCTGCACTTCTTTCCCTGCCTCAGGACCTTGAAACCTCTGAGCGAAGTCACCGGTGTGTGAAGTCGCCCACTGCAGTAAGCTCAAACACGGCCATTGCCCTGCGATTGTGCGCCGCTGTCCATGCACGCCTCGCGACCACTTCGTAGTGTGCCTCGTTGCGCAGGACACCAAACCGCTGTCTCCTTGCCGTATGTACTTCTCGCGTGCTTCGCTCGCCGGAGCCTGAGACAAGCTTCCACGTGCTGAAACAATAGCTCCGTTCCTCTTCGCGCAAGAGCAGACATGAGGAAACAGACTTCGACCGACGTGTAGCTTTATCCAACCACCGCTAGGCCACGTTACGGTTCAGCGGCATCGCGAATGATCGGCGTACTCGGCTGTCGGCCAGTTGCAGATCGCTGTCGGGACAGCAGGTCAGGTCACACCGCAGAGAGAACAGGGGAATGAGACCTGTGAGGCGACGCGAGATGACCCGGACTGGGCAGCATACAGTAGCATGAGCACAGCATCTGTCGTCGGGCATTTATGACGAACGCAGACGCCGCCGAGCATGTCCATAGATGAAGGCGACCGAGTTTTCCCTCATCATCATTCATCAGGCTTCGACAAAATCCCCTCTCTGGCCTGTTGCAGCCGTCGCAGCCACGCGGCTAATCCGGATATACACGGGTAATGTGACTTGAGCTTGAGCTTCCAGAAGCCCGGTTAGCACCGCCGCTTTGACTAGGATTTCCTCGACACGACAACAGACACATCAAACGATACACTGCCCGCCCCCATCGCCGCTTGGCTTCTCTTGTCGAAAGCCTCGTCTCACTTAGGACCGTCGAGCCGGTGGAGGAAACACGACATCTCCTTCAGGGTCAAACCTATAGCACACATTTTAAGAGCCGTAAAGGTTAGGCCAGCTGCAACATCAAAGGGGTATCCCAGATATCAGGACCGCCAGACGCTACGTTCTCACCAACTGCTGCTTCACGGCTGCTAGTGCCTTGATGAGCCCGCTCCGCACATGAAATCTTCTCGCTATTCGTCAAAATCACCTGGCGTCGAAGTAATGGATAACACAAACGTTTTAGTGGTCTTGCCTTCTATGTAGACGAGTCGTATGCCGCCACCTCGACCAAAACCAGGTCCCTGTCCCCAACACGTCCATCCGGACCATACTACGCCGGCCGTTGCAGAGCGGCGCGCAAACTTTTTGCTCCCCACATCGTGGAGGATGCGATGGGTATCACGCGACAAACATGTTGAAGGTTGTTGAAACACCGGCGAAACTAAACAAACAACGCATCTATGATCTATGCCATCATGATGAGGCCGTGTACGTCTTCCTGGGGAAAGGGTAACTGTGAATCCTGTCAGCGGAAGGCGCGGCTTGCGAGTTTTCCGCGATGCCAAAACATACGAAGGACCAAGCTCACGCAGGCTTTGGGCGGCGAGCCACGAGCCCATGTCGACACATGTTTCAATGGACTTGCCCTGAACAGCACCCGCGAAAAATCCGCCAGCGAAAGCATCGCCAGCGCCAGTCGTGTCGACGATCTCGTCCTTGTTGATAGGGTGGACTGGGAATGTCTTCACGTCGTGCTCGCCCTGGACGGCAATAATCGTCGGGTCGGTACCTTGAGTGATGATGGCAATTCGCTTGCGCTGCTTGTTCTCCTTTGGCACATTGGCGAGGGCCTTGGCAATAGTCGGAATGTCGTGGGTGTTGAGCTCATGCGAGTCAGCGTACGCAATGGCCTCGGTCTCGTTACCGACAACGTAATCCCAGTAAGGTGCGGTCTGGTCGAGAGGTTCCTTGAAGAACTGCGGAATGAACGGCGCGGAGAGTGAAAAGATAAACGGCTGTAGATCGTGTCAGTATGTCAACCATCCTTGAGCCGATTGAGAAACCCCAGCCTACCTTGTTATTTTTCGCAGCTTCTTCGGCGAGCGCCAAAACGGCTGGCACGCAGACTGTCAAATGGTACCCACCGACGAAGTATGCCTTCGCCTTCTCTGCGACGCTCCAGTTCTCCTTCAAGTGTTCGATCTTGTAACAGTTCGCAGCTGCAAGATCTGTGCACATGCTTCGGTTGTGTCCTGTAATGATCACACCACACCGACCGGTTGGCTCTTTCTCATCATACCGGTATCGCACTGCGAGACCAGCCTGTTTATTGGCATCCTGAAGAATCTCGGCGTACTTGTCCTTGCCGACGCAGCCGAAGAAGACGACAGAGTCAGGGGGCAGAAGGTACTGTAGGAACACCAGTTAGCTTTAATGGCCCTTGAGCTTCTTGAAACGTAAGCTGTCGCATCACATCAACCAGACTGCACGCTCTTTCGCACTGCAGCAACCACATAATGTGTCGGTCATCAACTGGCTCATGCCACCAGAAGTGCAGCAGGCGGACAATGCAGAGCAGCCACTTCTGCAGGCTGCAGCCATTGATCACAAGCATGAACTCAGCTCTCCACTGCAAGGCTCGACTTCGTGGTGGATGCGGGATCTAGCTCTCTCCATGCAACCCTCTCTTGTTCACTGAAGAAGCTCCAGCTGTCAGAGCACTCCTCACCGCGATGTAGCCTTCGTGTTTCATGTTCAGACTTCCCGCCGGCATGATCAGTCGATACCGAAGTTCCCACCAGATGCAGGAACAACAAAGCGCGGGTCACGTGGGTGCAGAGTCAGGTCGTGCCTGCTCAGCACCAGCACAGCGGCAACCAGACCGACAACCCTCTGCATACAGTGCGAACCTACGATGTCCATTCTTCTCACACCGGTGGTAGAAGTGAAATTATGCTTCAGGTTCCGGTGCCACTGACGTTTTGCTCGCGAGTTCCATCTCTTTTCTCCGGAACCTTCCGCCTCTTCACTCATGTCTTCAATTGCATGAAGGAGAGCTCGAAGACAGGAAACGTGTGACATACCTGTGCTCCTCGAGCGGTGTTCTGAGCCGCACCACCAGCCAACAGCTTCGCATCACGGTTGTTCATAAGCTCATCGTAAAGCGTGAGGTGCTGCTTCTCGGCGAGGATAGCATCGTTGGCCTTGAGGCCGTATTGGTTGAGGAGGGCTTCGTCACTGTCACGTAGAAAATGTCAGAGTCAGTGAACCGGAAGGAAGCATTGAGAGCCAATCAAAGGGTTCTCTCGAATCAGTGAACAGTTCCACACGAGGTATGAATCCTGAATCAGGAACGTTGACTGCTCATGAGGATTTGTATGGCGTAGCCATTGGGAGAGTGAGGAAACGCAATGCAGCACATACCCCTGACCCTGGATGTCCAGCAGCGGATTCTCCAAGCAGAGAAGCTCGTATGAGTGATCGGCCATCGTGGATGTTGCTTTGGAGGTTGAGAGGTGTCGTGGGAGAAAAGCTTGAGAATGTTGTGAGGAAAGGAAGAGCGTTGGAGTTTTTCCAGGGACGAACGTGTCCCTCACTGCAGGTGCCCCGCCACGCCCGCCAAACCTGGAGACCGATGACATCGCCGAAGCTGGCCGGCTCAACATCATCGCTCTCCGAAGCACCACTTTTGAACATGGCATCCGAATATTAACTGCACTGTTGTGACTTTTTCGCAGGGGACTTGCGTACTTGCAGACTTTTTCTGCCAAGGCCAGTCAGCGGCAAATAGACCTCAGCACATTCGAACTCTGATGACGAGTACGAGACGTCTGGAGAGGCCTGATGTGATGTCGACAAGGTCATATCATTATGCGTGTATAGTCTTGCTCAACAACCTCGCATCAAGCGGGTGGAGCTCTGATTCATCTGTTTGGGGAAATTGTCTCAAGGG
Organism: Nothophaeocryptopus gaeumannii; assembly: GCA_031771865.1. Lineage (NCBI taxonomy): Eukaryota > Fungi > Ascomycota > Dothideomycetes > Mycosphaerellales > Mycosphaerellaceae > Nothophaeocryptopus > Nothophaeocryptopus gaeumannii. Next base: position 123,770 of record JASISA010000019.1, read on the forward strand.
TATCGAACACCATACCAATGCTGAACGCCGCCCGACTGTACTAATCCGCTGAAACGCAACTAAACCCAGACGACCATGTGCCTGCCCGCACGCACTGCCCATACGAAAAGATCTCAGAGAGCAATGAGATCGACGTTGCTAAAGTCCGGCGGACTGCGCCTAAAGACCACTCGGCCTTTTCCATCCAGCGCAGTGCCCTTGTTGCTCATCCAGATGTTCGTCTTTTCCTCCCCATCGACCTTGACCGTGCTCATCTTCTTAGCTCTCTTAATCTCATCATCACTGACACCAAGACTGTCACGCGGAATCCACACGACCGGGCGTCTGGCACGTAGCGCAGAGTGCTGGAAGGCATACCTGACCAGAACGTCGCGGTCCTCTGGACTCAGATCCTCGAGTTCATCCGCAAATCCACTAAAAAGTACGTCTCCCACGGTATGCTGAGCTTCCGGATCTTCCGACCGTTCGTTCTCGCGCACTGGCTTGCCATCGGCGAGGTATCTCAATCGAGCGACAGCTTCGGGAGCGGCCTTTTTCCATGCGTCTGACTTCCAGACTGGCTTGGATTCTGAGCGTTTATGCCAACCTGAGCCCTTCTGTCCGGATCGTGGGTTTTTCTCGCGAACCTCTGGCGATTGGGAGCCCGACTTTCCCCATCGGCGACGCTTAGCCTGTCCCTTCTCCACGTCTCTACCATGATGGTCCACGTCATGCTCATCTCTTTCCTCTTCCTCGAGCACATCTTGAATGTCTTGTTTGTCCTCGCTCTGGTTGAGTGGAGCGAACTTGCTGGCTTGCGCCTTAGCAAACGCCTCATCGCGAATGACAGCTTCGTCTTCAAGGGTGATTGGCAGGTACTGGAATAACGGTTTGCAAGCCATGTTCATCAGCCATTGGAACACGATCGTGACAATCATAACGACGATCATGATGACTGCCTGGGGTATGCTGACAAGCTTATTGTGGGTGTCGGTCAGAGTGAAGAAGAGTCCGATCAAGCATAGTTCCAGAACATACAGACCAGTGAATAGCTGATTGACCGCGACGGGGAAGAGCAAGCCGCCAGTATCGTGCCTGAATTGATAAACGTATAGAACGTTGTATCGATAGACAACCCAGAAAAGGCCAAAGATGAAGATCAGGAATACCAGAATTAAAGGTGAAATAACCGAGTAGATCAAACCGATCACGGCAAAGTTGGTGAAGGGCGGGAAGAACGTGCCCCACTGCACATTATTCAGGACAGTCTGTCGTTTCCATTTCGCCCGCGCCGTGGAGTCGAGTAGAGGAGCGAGTAGAAACCATCCAAGAAGACTCGCAACCTGAACAAGTGCGGACGCTGAGTTCGACAGGGCCTGAACCGTCAAGTAGGAAAAGAAGTATGTCGACGCCTTGGGCAAGTTGGTGGCCAGAGTCCTGACGATGCTGCCGGGATCGCTGGCAAAATCCTGAAAGAAGGCTATCAGGCCTCCGGAAATCGTGACGACCAAGAAGACTTGAATGAACAAGAAAGCGAAGTACCAAGCCTGCACTCCGAGTTCTCTGTCGTTTCCGGTTGCCACTCCTTGCTGTTTGATCAACAGTCGGAATATTATCGGCACAAGCAAGAGAATCAAACTCAGCAGTATGGGTGGTAGGACACCCTGAATAATACTGATGACAGCGTCCGGCGCGTCTGCCAGCCATGAAAGCCAGGGCACAACTTCTGCGAGCGTACCGACTTTGTTGACCAGCGATGTGAATGCGACTGGGATGGCGTAGAACACTATCAAGCCAGCGCAGACGAGGAGGACCAGTGTTGTGCGGAGGTAGCGCTCCCACCATTTGATCGACAGATTGTCCCAGATCACGTCGTCAGGGCTTATTTCCACAAGCCTTGGAGCCATATGTTGCGGAATATGATGACTGAGAGACTGACAGCACATGTGAGCCGCCACTTGATGATTGAACTGAATGAAGGCCGAGTTCATGAGGGGGAATTTGTCAATGTCGTTCTGATCAGTTTCGATCTCCAGGTTGAGTCTGGCTAATTCGCGGCGTAGATGATAAATCCGATCGACCTTCTTGCCGACAAGCGGGATGCCTGGGAACCAAGTTGGACTGAACAATGGTAAACGTATGGTCTCGCGGTCATTGGACTCCACGAAACGACGCCAATATGGCTCTTCGTCTTGATCTTCGTCCCATTCCTTGTCGTATGCGTCGGGATAAGGATAAGCCTCTTCATCATCGTGATGTCTCCAGAAAGCGAGCTTGTCAAACCAGCTGCCACTTTCATGTTGCTCGTTTCCTTGCTTCTCTGCTTCAGAGCGGAACGGAAATTCATCTTCTTCAGCTATGTGCGGCTGCGGAGAGGGCATTGCGAGCGACTCATCGTGATTTTTGAAGACATTCCATGACCTCTTCGTTGCCTTATGAGAAGTTGGCTCTTCGATCTCCATGCCTGCCTTTGGTTTCGAATCACCAGAAGGCCTCACGGTTCGGAAGGCGGAATTCCTAAGAGTCTCGTCGCTGGTGGGCGAGTCCCTCGTGCCATCTGTTGGTGAGTTTGCGTTGGGATGCCGAGTGTTACGCGGTCTTCTGTCGCTCGTGGATGGTCGGTGGTCCCCGTCTTGTTTATTGTGATGTAGTTGATTTAACTTTGTCTCCGCATTATTTGTGTAGGCATGTCCTCTAGCAGGTGTTGGAGGTGTTTGGTTGGCACTGGGGATGCGGTAGAGGGAATCGTCGGCAATGAAGCCACCGCCAATGCCACCGTCATTAACGGTCTTGGTGGCTCGGTTGAAGTCGTCGCCAGCCTTGTGGAAACCTGCATCTACGCCACCAACCACCTTCTCTCCAAACTTGCCAAGGCCCTTTCCCACCTTTCCTATACCTTGTGTGACTGCGCCAAACGGATTACGCGAGCGCTTCTCGAAGGTTTGGTGCTGACGACCTTCTTCATCGACGATATCCTGAACTCCTTGAGGCACTTCTTGGTGGTCCCCAGCACTGACTCCTTGTCCTTCAGCCATCTGCTCGGCAGCTGCATCTTCTTCGGCCCGATTCTGCTGCTTCTCTTGTTTTGTCCTTTTGCTGCGACCCTCCTCTTTTCTCCGTTTCTTTTCCGCCTCTTCGTGCTTCTTACGGCACTTTTTGATTAGGACCGTCTCAGCATCTTCCAAGTTCTTAGCTAACTTGTCTCGATACTCAACCTTATCCGCAAGCTCGTCGAAGTTTCGGTTGATCCAAATATTTCTGATACCGCCGGGGAACACATCGTAGAGCCCAGACAGGGCTTCCATGGTCAGCCATTTGTCCGGTATGCCAGTAACAAGCACGGTGGTGGCTGATGCTCGGATTCTATGTTGTGGGCTTGTCAGGTAGGCCTGTCTCACACGAATGTAGCCGCGTAATTCCTTAAATGAGACGTAGAGCACCCATCCGATGAAGATAATGGCCAGGATACAATGCGCCCATAGTGCGTGGCCGAAGGATGGTCCAATGTTGGAAATAGACAAACGATCTAATCCTGTTGCCGTGCCTTTGCCAGAGTGATTGACAGGGAGCAGGATGGGCAGCAGGAGAAGCGCGGCTGGGATGAAAATCTTTAGCAGCATGCGCAGATACCGCAGAAAGAAGTAGGCGTCGAGACCGCATTTCTGGATCAAGACCAGGTTGGTGGTGGTGAAGAGTGGGTAGAGCCATCCGATGATGCCTCGTGGCGGCGGCGGAACGCGTTCTCGTTCGGGGACCAGGTACGATCGCGGACGGTAGATTCTCGACAGACGCAGCCTCAGGATCACGAAGACTAGCAACTGAAGGCCCAACGAGGCAAACGATGCGGCCAGAGATGCTATCAACGTCCCCACAGTCTGCTCCTCGTTGTTGAGTGCGGCGCCGGACCCGCAGTTCAGCAGGCCCAGAATTCCTTTGGAGCAAGTCCCCGTGGGCGCAGGGGGGCTGCTCATGGTGGTGGTGGATGCTGGATGCTGGATCGCGGACTCAGGTCCCTCAGTAGGTCTGCATTGGTAGGAGATGTTCGCGACGACGATGCTGCTGAAGTTTGTGCATGTGGACCTGGGGAAGTGATATTATTCTCCAAGCAACGGTGAAGGGGAAAAGGTGCCAGCAGTCGCGCTTGCTCGTTGCCGCACAGTTGCAGTTGCAGTTGTTTCAGCGAGATCCAAAGGCGCGGCCCGCGTCCCTGCTTTCTGCTGGCGCCCCTGGCAATGGTGACGTCGGCGACGATCGCAGCATTGAACACTGCAAGGTTGCTGCCAAGGCCGTGGAAAGCGTTCCCCACTTCACTTCAACCATACTTCCACAACCAAGACCAAAACCAAGACCCGAACCATGACCATGCAACTCATACCTCGTGCTCGGAGTACTGCCACCTACATGGATGCTCACATGTACTGTCTACATATGAAACATCTTCTCCATCGCCCTCCATGGCCTTCACTGTCAACTGATATGGACGGCAGTGAGCCCTGCTGGAGGCCATTGACATCTCCGCCGTTCACGCATCGTCTTTGGGCCCAACTATTCTCCATGGCTTCAAACTCTTTCAAGCGCAAGGAGAGCCTCACCAGCGACCCGGCTGTACTCCTCAGAAGTCACGTATTGTCTCTGCCTGCCAATTGTACTCCGTGCTGTCCAGCTCCCACCTATGGACGTGAGAGGCAGTATATCTCGCGCATGTTGCACCGATGATCGGCTAAAGCTGGTTGGTGAGCCGGTCAGCAATATCACTCTCATTGTCCAGACTTCACACGCAGGAGTCTCACGTGTTAGCATGTGATCGGCTCAAGGCATCATGTGGTGCATCCTCTTAGACTTGTAATCCACATCATTGACAAGTCTCGGCTCTTGCTGCCATCAATATCTTGCGTGACTGTGCACTGTACTACGCAAGATACACTCATCAACTAGGGACAAGCCCCGTCTGGCTCGCAGCGCACTTCTATAACGACTGTTGGGGCATCCGTCCTGCTACGATCACAGACGTGTCTGATCTGTCACAAGCTGGCGCAAGAGATTTCCCACAACCGACAGCCAAGTTTCCAAAAAACAGTTCCTTCGAAGTCGCTGCCGAAGCACAAAGCAACCACATAGACCCGGAATGGCGCTGATTCTATTGTTCGCCATCGCATTATTGCTTCCCTTGCACGCCAGTGCTTGCTCCCCGAGAAACTTTACCCTTCAACCTGATCACAGACACTCGCTTTCGAAGAGATGGTACGGTATGAAAGAGCTTCCCGAAGGCCAAAACTACGAGTCGCCTTATATCTATCCTTGGCCCGTCACGTGCCAGAACCCCTACATCCAACCCGTTCGCTATTGCTGGAAAGATGCCAGATCCTACAAGAACTTAGGCCCAATTGTGGATGCCGCCATTGCTCGTTTTGCTCCGGCCATGTCCAATGGTAAGGACAAGATCTCTGCGCTAGCTTTTATGCTAGATCCAGGCTGCCAAGGGAAGGACGATTGCATCTGCAGTAATCTCCCCATCGACTCCATGGACGCTCTGCAGATTTCCGATGAGACGAAAGACGGCGACGACGAATGGAACGATGGGCCTCACTGCCAGACCGTATCCACCACTGGTTACAAATACGTTCCAAAAGGCGAGCCGGACGCACCATTCCGCCACTTTCTGAAATTCTGCGGTTATGATCCGCATGACAGAAATCGCCAGTTTGAGAAGGCGGTTCTGATCATGATGCACGAATTAGGTGTGTTATAGTGAGATATCGCAAATTATCATACACAAATACTGACACGTTCCAGCTCACGTCCTTGGCCTGCACCATGGGCATCAACGCGGAGACCGAGGCAATTACCTCTGGGTCAAGATGAAGAATCTATTAGGCTACGACGAAGCAGTGCAAATGGCCGACCTGGATCCCGAAGACTTCTTCTCGGACGAAGATGATCCAAACGTGAAGATCAAATGGGTCTATCAGGAAGGCGACTATGCTCAGGCATACTGGCCAAACGCAGTCGATTATGTGAAGTTGAATACGTGGAATGATCCGACGAGCGACAAGAAGATGATGGTCGATGCATCAGAATTCTCGAAACAGTTCGACTATGACAGTATCACTATATACAGTTCAGAGCAGGGTTCTTCGACAAAGGGTAAGAAGATCATCTGGCGAAAAGACAATAATCAGCCTGTCTATATGGGTGGAGACCCGGACCCTGCAAAGGCGGGCTTGTCAGCCGGTGACATAGCACGCTTCTGTCAGCTGTATCCTGCCCATACAGAGCCCGGCGAAGCTGCGAAGAAAGGTGACACCTGGGGAGCTTCGGAGGACGACGCCGGTGCTGGACCGTCTCGACTCAAGGTCAGGATCCGAGGGATCCTACACAGCGTCTTGACGCCCAGCGGGAGGAAGCGACAGAGGCAAAAGAGAGACGAGCTGTGATAGCAGCGTTTCTATTAGTCTTTGAGCAATTTGGTAAGTACACCATCAGGCCCTGCTCCCGCGAAGGCCTGCGGTAAGAAGCTCTGTTGCCCCAAATCACTTCAACTCCACCTCCACAACACTCCCGCAAAACTCTCCCATCTTCCCCGCACAAGCCACATACAATCTCGTATCATCCTTACTTACTGCCAACGCCGTCGGCTCTTCAAAAGCTCCATATCCCTCCCCGCCTCCCGCGAGCAATTCCTGCTTCCCGTCCTTCCCAATCTTGAATATACTGTTCGAATGCACAGCCACATACGCATTTCCCTCTGAATCCATATCAAAATCATCACACGTACCGTCCACTCCCTCCTTTCCCGGATTTCTAAGCAGAGCCTCCACTTCCCCTACCACATTTCCTTCATTGTCGATTTGAACCCGACAAAATAGTTCGTTGGCGGAATTCGTGAAATAAAAGAACCCGTTTTTGATTGCGCATCCATTCGCTCCACAGGGAACTTTCTTCGGATCGTCACTCTTCCCCATCGTCTCTGCGTGGTCCAGTACAATATCACACTTCCCGGTTTGGGTGTTTACGCGAACGATTTTCCCCTCGAGCGACTCGACTCCGAGGATTATGTGCGGGTTTGAGGGGAGGGCGGACATGCCGTTTATGAATTCTACGATGCTTGCGTCGATTGTCTTCGTCACGGTAGCTGCTTTTAGACCTTTGGAAAGGTCCACCAGCCATACCTTGAAGGCATTATCGTCGAAGCGAAAGGGTTTACTCTTGGGACCACCGGCGACTGCGAAGATTTCTGGGGCGACTTCGACGATGCCGGTCAATGCGGAGGCACCAGGGAGTTGAGCAATCAGGTGTGGCTCTGCATTGGGTATATTGGGGTCCAGAGAGTAGAGAGAGGCTTCGCGGAAGGTTGTGAGGAGGAGGGTGCCGTCTGAGCGGATCAGGATGTTCTCTATGAAGGTTTGGGTTGGGAATTCGTAGATTTTGCGAGTGGAGGGAGCCATTGTGTCACAAATATGAGCTTGATGTAAGTAAGAGAGAGAGAGAGGCGGTTGTTTGTAGGATGATGTGTGATTAATGTATGAACCATAGCTGAACTCTATGCCCCGGTTCAGTGGCTCCACATACCTTCCTATTGTGGTTAGTACGAAACAGGTGAGCAGGTACGTCTGAGGGCTTGGTCGGTTGAGTGGTAGTTGCGATTATTCGACTTCAGCTGAGGAAATTACACGCTTTTGTGACATTCGAGTGAGACACAAAGGTTCCTCGCAGGGTAATCTGAGGCAAACACCGTGCCTGGAGGTCTGGCTTGGCGTTGCGCAGCCTGCCGCAGCTGCCTTGAATCCTCCAGCTGTAGATCATGCTACAGCAAACAACATCAACTTCGACTCGACATTCTGCTTCTTCCAAATGACCAACTCTTAACAATCAATGTACATCCACCTCTCCCTACGTACCTTCATGAAACGGAAAGCCTCAACAATGGCCGGCTCAGCGCCAACACTCCTCAAGCCGGAACTCGAGACGCAGGTCACAGACGCCTCGCTGTCAATCTGCAATCACCAATCCCAATGCCCTCTCTTCAACAAACTCTCCGCCGAACTCAGAAACACCATATTTGAACTCGCCACCCTCCCCTTCGACGACCTAAAGAACAAGTACAAAGAAACCGACTTCTGGTATCGACCCGGCCACCACGCCAAATCGAAGCACTCAACAGGTTTGTTACTCACATGCCGCCGTATCTGGCTAGAGACAAACAGTCTCCCCATCCGCAACGCCCGCCCGGCATTCTGGTTCAAAGACGAGGACCGCCGTCCACAATGGACGAAAGAGGTCCAGAACCCGAGTTCTCGCGTCCGGAGGCTGCGGAACTCGTCTCGTCGCGGTCATCCATTTGAGCAGACCGAGGAGAAACGCCTCATCAATTTTTTCACATCCCTCACGCCCGCAAACACCTCCAATCTGCAGGTCGTGCAATTCTTCACGCAAATGTATTGGTTAGAAGGAGATAACATGATGATGTTTCTCAATCGCTTGCGCGGGGAGATTACGTGGCCGGAGACGGTGGTGTTCACGATAAAGTATACGGATTGGTGGCTCTGGGAGAACGACCAACCCTTACGGATGGAGGAATCATGGATCGAGAGATTATTGAGAAACAACAATTTCAAGGGAAAGGGGACAAAGGTTTTTCGATTGGAGTTGGAGATGATTGGGCCGAGGGTGCAACAGCTTATGCCGATTATTGAGAGGGTGAAGACGAAATGTAAGGATGTTGGGAAATGGAAGGTGGATCGGGGATCGGGGAAGCAGGTGGCGGAGTGGGAGGGTCCGACGAATATTGGTGACGGGAGGAGACACCCGTATATGAATTTGGAGAGGTTGGAGTATAAGGTGTTTGAGCTGGTTTGGAGGCATCATGAATGAGGGCGGAATAGGTACCATCCTTGATGTTTAGAGCGCCCTTGGGAGCTCGCCGACTGATAGCCATCGCTTTGCGGGCTTGTGACCAAAGTTAGCATTGGTATTGGAAGCTGGATAAGCAGCGATGCCTGTGACCCATGATAAGCAAAGCAGTACCAGGGGTTTCATCGTGCGAAGGTGAGAGAGGCTAGACTGTGGTGCTTCGTGATGTGAATTGGCTTCTTCTGGCGCTTGTTATCGAAGATTGGCTACAGTTTCAGTGAGTGGTGTACAAATACATAGAGCTGGCCGAGCAGCTTAAGTACCCTGCAATGTGTCGCCTCTGTGTTTCGCTTCGCGTGCACGTCACGCACCTAAGGCGGGCGATTGAGTTGATGCTAGAACGTGTGCTCGATGGAAAGAAGCGAATATCAGGAGCTGGTCGACGTCTACCTTTGCCATGCTGAGGGAGCTGATGGCTTAGCTTCATGACTTTGGTGTACGAGCCCATGGCACGAGATGTTGAAGCGCACATGCCGCTGGCGACGTGAGACCGTGGCCTACATGAGCATTCAGCTGGGACAGAGAGCGGTGGAGGATCACATGCTGAGCAGTTGCAAAGTTGATCGTCAAACGGGAAAAAAAGGTAAGAATAATAGGTAGCAATGAGAACTTTCATTCGTGCAGCTGCAGCCTGTTGCGCCGCGCTATGCTCGTGAAGTCCTTCATTATGCCGCTAACACATGCGCCGTACATGTCGTGATCATGCACCTAGTAGAAAAACCCTATGATCTTGCCGGCAACGTGCTTTCTCCTGGCCTCCTCGTGGTCCATGATACCGGCAGAGGTGGTGAGGACGATGTAACCGAACTGACGCGATGGGAGAAGCTTGACGACCCACTTCTCCATGTCACGAAGCTGGACGTTGTAGCGTGGGGAAATGACACCGGTCTTGTTGAGGCTGAGAGATAGTCAGATGGGTGTCAAGGGATATCGACATGACTTTATCACTTACCGGCCGTTGAGCTGGATGACGATCTTGCCGTTGCGGTGGTCGTCGACCTCCTCGAACTCGCCGATATAGCCTGAGAACAACTGTCAGTGATTGTTGCGAAGAATTAAAAGTGCCTCTTCAGCCGATGGATCCAAGGACATGTAAGATCTTCGCCAATATCTCAATCTTCCGAGCACTTAAAGGGCACAGGTCTTAGGAGCAAAGAAACCATAGCCTAGTTATCAACCCGGTATCCCATATGCATCGATCTTTCAATGTCCGTATCCTCCTCTAGCGCTGAATTCGAGGCACTCGAGCATCGCGGCAGACTTACCGTGCTTCTGCATGACCTGGAGAAATTTGACAATGACCTTGGAGGATGGGCGGATCATAACCTGGCGCTTGCCGGTCTTCTCGGCGTTGTTGATGGCGTTGAGCGCATCGTTGAGGACGGAAGTCTTGACCATTCTGGCGGTAGTGGGAGGGAGATTCTCAAGGCGCGAGGTGCGGCGTGAGGTGTCTGTATGGGAATACTCAATCAGCTTCAGGAGCCATTTCGAGAGCGCAAAGAGTGCCCTTCGGTGCGTGACCGACTTGGGTTCTTCAGCTCGGTCTATCGAAGGCCAGCGGTGTCATTGCGGTGCGCACAATGATCGCTGGCCTCTGGCAACCTGAAGGGCACGTCGAATCCATGAACCTACCTCGAGGGAGTGTGTGGTGAGCGGCGAGCTAGGTGTAGCGTTGAATGTGCAGCTGTTGCAGAGACGAAGTTGAACTAGAACTTTTCGCGGTGTGGGCTTCTTGGCGTAAGTGCACGGACTGCTTTACGATCCATACATGTTACCCTCGAGATCTAAGATGCCCCGCCAATCCAGTCCAGAAAAGTCTCCATTTTTCTGCTATTGACCTCGCCGACGACCACAGCACTCTTTACAAGTCCGAAAACAACATCTTGCCTCTTCTTGGACCTCTGGCAGTCTCCGCCCACCACCGCCAACATGATTATTTACAACGTATGTCCACCTCCCGCCCAAAAGACTCGCATAAAGCCACTCCGTCCTCGACCGCCTCAAGAGCCAGCTTTCATGTGAAGGCTCAACTAACATTTTGTGCTCTGCAGGACCTTCTCACCGGTGACGAGATCATCTCCGACTCGTATGATCTGAAGGAGGTCGACGGTGCCGTCTACGAGGCCGACTGCTCGAAGATCACCCTTGGTGCCGTCGAGGTTAACACCGGTGCGAACGCTTCCGCCGAAGAGGCCGAGGAGGGCGCCGACGATTCTGCGCAGCAGGTCATTGACATTGTCCACTCTTTCCGCCTGAACGAGACCAGCTTCGACAAGAAGAGCTATCTTTCCCACCTCAAGGGCTACATGAAGGCTGTCAAGGAGAAGCTGAAGGAGAACGGCGCCAGTGACGAGACGGTCACAGCCTTTGAGAAGGGTGCACAGGCATACGCAAAGAAGATCGTAGCCAACTTCAAGGACTACGAGTTCCTCATTGGCGAGTCCATGGATCCAGATGGAATGTGCGTATACCCCCATACAATTGTCGCCTCGGCCTGCCACTAATGCGTCGACAGGGTTGTTCTCCTCAACTACCGCGAGGACGGTATCACCCCATACGTGACCGTCTGGAAGTACGGTCTCAAGGAGACCAAGGTCTAAACGAGTTTGATGATGATACCAGTTGAAAAAGCGGAACGGAAGATGACTTGCATTACCACCGGCCATCGAAAGCGAATGTGTCTGAGCCGTGGGATCTGAGAGTTGAGATAATGCTAGACACGACTTCGCGCATTTACCAGGGCCGCCGCGAATCTTTAGGCCTCGAAATGCTTCACGACATACCATACCACGTCAGCGTTCACATTCGACTTTCAAGTTCTTTGCTCTCAGTCTGTGTATTGTGTCTCTGGCTCTACCTCATTCCCGAGCCACTTGATGTGGAAGCAAATTGCCTCACATTTGACGCTCTTAAGCCGCAATTTGCCACTAATGGGTCTTCGATATTTGTACCATATGGGTCGGAACGTTGAAGTTCCGATAACGCTATCTTAATTGTCACTTCTCACTTCTCACTTCATACTCAAATTCTGCACGCACTTGTAAATCCATGCCGAGTTTGCCTCATCACGTCGCGTTCAAGTCGTCGCTAGCAACGCGTGGGAAGAGTTCAGGCACCCAACCGCCAAGCCGGGACACAGCCAATGGGAGACATGTGGATCACCAGGTAAGGGCCGTCCCAGGCCACGTGCCCACGCGCACGCTTGATGAACTCAATCCCTCCAATGCTTCGGCGGTTGACGCAGTATTTATCCACCATTTCTCTCGAATACAACTACGACATGTCGGCAGGGTTTGGAGGCTACATATAGAGGCACTGGGCCGTCCGGCGGCTTCACTCCATGGCGCGGAAACGCCAGAGCTCTGAAATGGGGCATGGGGATGGGAAACAGGCACAACCGCGGGACATCAGGCATTACTTTCGGGACCTTTGCGAAAGAGCAGCCATTCACCTCCCATGGAATGAAGCAGCATCGCCGTACAAGTCCGAAAATTCGATCACGCACAAATGTGTCAGGAATATCAACTTCTTGTACTATCAGCACTACGATGTGCTTCAAGAGGTTGATCGAGACTTCTTCCAGTCCCTCAGGGTTAACATGTCTGAGGCACAGAGAGCTGACCTACTTCTTCACATGCTGCAGAGCCGATCGTTGCCCTTGATGACTCCTGGAACGAAGAAAGACGTGGATCATCTGGAAACATTCCCATCCCTGAGCTTTCCTCGCCTTGTCCTTCTCTGGCCGTATCTCCCACTCGCAAGTCGCCTAGTCTGGGTATCAAGGGCTCATTCAAGGCGACAAAGGCTGGAGCTAGCCGACCACCATCTCCATCGCCGCCCGGCTCCTCCAAGTTTGATTCTCGACCAGTACCGGCCCCAGTCTTCCCTCCCAAATCAGTCAACACGAGCGTCAAGATACCCGACCCTCCAAAAGTCCAAAATGCTCAGACATCCTTTGCAAGCACGGCAGCCAACACGTCGTTCGGCCAGAGGTCCCTTTGGTCGACTCCAAGCACACGGAACTCTGTGCAAACGCAAGCGACCTCCTTCAGTGAGGACATGCCTCCGCCAGAACCGCCACGGCCGAGAAAGGATGACTCCATCAGCATGTCTTCATTCGATACTGATACAGCTCAGCAGCTACGGAACACAGTGGACCAGGCAGAATTCTCCCAAAAATCAAACTCCACCGACAAAACGGTCTGGCCGCAGAGGCCACAACTGGACCGCCAACAACGTCGGAATCTTCAGAGTATGATACTGCTCCGACCTCACCACTCGAGGATAGAGTGAAGCCACGTCATATGCAAACAAAATCCGACTCGCAAGACTCTGTACGCGAATCCGAATACTATGGATCATCACTCGGCGCCAGTACTGTTGACGGCTTGTATGATGGCCACTATGCGTACGGATCGCCTGGCATGGATGTTGACTTGACCGATGCGTCTCCCTGTGGACAGAACGAAAACCCTCGATCCATATACCAACCAGCAAGAGCTCCTTGTGGATCGCCGAAGAAAGTGCCAACAAGCCCCTCTCGCCAGACAGCCATGCGATTCGAGCCTGCTAGTGGCTTTGCCCAGATGAAGATTCCGAACTCCTTTCAGAAACTGCCGTTTGTGGTGCAATGGGAGGCTCAACGCCTGTTGCAAACTGGAAATATCAGTGCAGATGAGCTCGTAGCACGTTGGAAGCCAAAGAATTTGGAGACCCTCTATGAAATTGCGTCGTCTCTTCGGAAGCCATTTCACCGCGCATGGGATCCTTTCGAAGTTTCGGATTTCAAGGGAGTGACTATGAGTGGCAAACTGACCTATGCCTCGTCTGGCATTGGTCCTGTCTTCGATCTCACATTGAATGCGCCTAAGAAGGACAAAGATTGCGACTTGCAGAGGAAGTTTGGACCTCAGCGAGTCTTGTACGTGGACATGCCATCTCTGTCGAAGCCACCTGATCTCCATGCTGGCAGAGGTATGCGAACGAAGTTTAAAGAGATGGCATCAACTCCCCAAGAGTTTTTGGGTCAAAGATGGATGCTCTATCTTATACAGCCCAACAAGAGAAACCAAAAGGCGAGCAACCCTGAGTCTGCGAAGGCTGGCACAAGTCGACTTGTCTTCTTTGCCATCAACGATGACAACATTCGTGATCTGTTCGATTATGTGCTTCCTTTCGAACACAATGCACATCAGGCTGCGCAGAAAGTCTACACGAGGTTGGAGCTGATGATCTCTCGCACAACCCAGACAGCCCGATTCGAGAAGGACGACATAGATTTCATGGCTGATGACCAATATGCGAGCAGAGATGCAGACGATGTCAGATTTCTTGATCCGAATCTACGGCGAGACAAAGCTAAGTGCGATCCCGAGCGTAACTTCGATTCAAAGAAGGAAATGAGCGACGGCTGCGCTGAGATGTCGTTTTGGGCGTATTGGCAGGCGCATGACGCGCTTGGCTTGAACGAAGTCCACTCTGCAGTACAAGCACGTATATGTGGTGCCAAAGGAGTGTGGTTCCGTCCACGAGAGGACTTCGCAAGTCTTGAGCAGAAGCCCTCAGGAAAGCACATCAAGTTGATGAAGAGCCAAGTCAAGGTGCTCCGGGATGATCTCGGCAGGTGTGATCCTGGAAGTTTGGTGCTGAACGTGGTCAAAGCAAACGCACTGCCTCGGCCTTCAGTCCTGCACACTGGTTTCATGCCGATTCTCCAGGACCGCGGTGTGCCGAAGCAAGCCATGCTCGATGTCATCCGCACGCAGGTACGCGCAGAAATGCGTGAGTTCGAGCAAGCTGTCACAGATGGTGCAGAGGCCTTGAGAAGATGGATGCATTCTCAAAACGAGCTATTTGAGGAGCGAAACCGCATCAAGGGGCTTCAAGAGCTTGCGGGATTCCCTGCGCGTCGTGAAGAAAGAATTGTTCAGATGCTGGAGGCAGGCTTTGATCCACGCACGTGCCCATATCTGGCAAGAGAGGTCAAACTGTTGGCGAGGCAAGTGTTTGACTTGAAGCGCAAGCACTACAAGATCAAACTGAGCCGTTCCACGACGCTCATGGGTGTATCCGATCCCAAAGGGATCCTGAAGCCAGGCGAGGTGCAAGTCAACTTCAGCAAACACTTCACAGAAGCTGCTGGTATGTCTTGGACTCGACTTCACGATATGCTAGGCTTGATTGCGCGGAACCCAGCAATGGCTCCGTGGGACATCCAGAAGATCAGGTTTGTCTGCTACGCTGAGCTCGAGCATATGCGAGATGTTGTTGTCTTCCCATCTAGAGGCCGTCGTCCTCTAGCTGGTGTGCTGCAAGGTGGAGACTATGATGGTGACACGTTCTGGCTTTGCTGGGAACCGAAGCTGGTCGATCCATTTAAGAACGCTCCTTGCCCTTGGGAGCCGCCGCCACCAGAGCACTTCAACATTCGAAAGAAGACAGAAAAACTGCACGACTACATCCAGGATCCAAGGTCCGAGGAACAGTGGTGCGCCTGGCTCGCGGATATGGGATTGATACGCACTGACTTCAATCTGCTTGGGATGGTCACGAAGTACCACGAGCGACTCATATACGCCACTGGGAACATTCATTCTGCCGAGGCACTTGCTCTCGTGCATTTGCATGACTATTTGGTCGACGCCGACAAGCAAGGCTACATCTTCGACAAGAACTGCTTCATCGCTTTCAGGAAATCCATGAATCTGCCGAATGACCTCCCCGATCCCTTGTACTGGGAATTCACGAAGCTCGACGATGATAATGAGCCCACAGACTACGCTGCCGTTACATCTAATGTCAAGGACAATATCATTGACGATGCGTACTTCAAGATCATCGCGCCGACGATGAAAGAGTACCTCGCTAGGACAGACCTGATCCTCTCTATTAATGATATGGAAGACCCAGACCTTCCGAAATTCTTCGACCACACTTGGGCTTCAGTCTCCGAGGATAGCGTCCTGCGCGACGAGCTTTCAACCCTGAAGACAAGTCTCCAATTTGTCCGCGACTTCTGGGCCGTGAACGCAAAATGCATGCCATGGGACGACTTCATCGCGGAACTCCGCCTCAGATACGACAACATCCAACCCACAAACCTCACCCATCCCGCCGTCAACGAATGGCTTCGTCGCGCTGGCAACGAAATGACGATCTGGGACAAGTTGAAAGCGTCAGCCCTCGCGAAATTCCAACATCGAGCTTTTGGTCGACCGGGGAATTTTATTTTCGCGGTGGCTGGGTATGAGCTTTGCGCTTTGAAGGTGCATTTTATTGGACGACCGAGGATGTTGTGTATGGATCAGTATCGGATGTTGAAGTTGAGGAAGGTGAGGAAGGTGGATGTTGTAGACGAGTATGGGAGTGATGGTGAGGATGGGGAGGACGGAGGAGCGGTTGAAGATACGGCGTACTACTGACGAGGAGATCGCTGCTGTGGTTGAGTGGCAGGCGCGCAAATTACCCAACAGCATCTACGATTTGACCGATACACGATGTTGGACGAACATCTGAGCCTGACATGTGTCTATGGATGGGTCTGATGCTTTCGGCAGGTTTCATGTTTGATGTGAACTTTTGCGTTTGGGAGGCTGTATTGATACCCATTTGATTCTACGTTGCAGAAGAGAAAGTCTTAGAGCTAGATATCCGGCCTTCGTCGATGTGTTGAGGGTATCCTTGTAGCGCAAAATGCAGAAGTGTGCTTTGATATAACTTGCTTCGCTTCCTCATGGAATGGCTTTGTGTGCTTGGATATTGTTTGGATCTCTGGCGCCCTCAGCGCTAAAGGTCGTGCTGCTGACGACTGCAACTGTCGTTAGACACGGCTCCAATCCCAGCTCGTGAGGACCACACCAGCCCTTCGTTATTGCTGGCGCCCCAGACCGGCCAGCGATGACCGTGGTCTCGTGGTAATACGGTGTCGTCTGTCGGTGATGCTGCGCTGTTGTCGTCGTGCTCTTGATATCACATTTCCCTGCAGTCTCCCCATCTCCTGTAGCCTCTTCTCCTTCTCCCTTTCGTATCTGACGCCCACCTCCAGCCTCCTAAGACCCATCAGCAACCGCTAAACACGTCTCATATCTATCCTACACTTTCGCGACTTCATCGTCAATCGCTGCTGCTGATGCGCTTCTTGAGTTTGATCGTTTAGTCGCTGTTGCCGCTCCTCCTGGGATCCCTTCTCTACCTCACTCGCGTACTCAAAGCCTTGTTGAACGAACGCCTCAGCGACACTCTTGTTCAGCGTGCTGTTGCCATTGATCGCGGTGTACGTGAGGTTCAGGCAGAGACTCTCGCCCTGGTGATAGTGGAGGCAGATTGAGGCACCCGTCGAGATGTGGTACCTGAAGCGCAAGATGTTAGCACACACTCGGGTCAGGGATCCTGGATATGTCGGCGAGGTACAGGATGTAGATGGTGATGACGAAGAGCGCGGTGCGGAAGAAGCGCCCCATGGCGATGATGATGGACACGATGGACATTGATGGTTACGACACGTTCTTATCTTGCCTGTTCGTAAGTGTGGTGTATGCGAGTGAGCTTGCAGAAAGGAAAAGAAAGGCCGACGCGCTTGCGCGCATGTGACAGTGAGTGAAACCGGAAGGTGCATGTGAATGAGAAAGAGCAAGAACGACGTCGATGTCAAACGGGTATCTCTTTACTTTCCGTCGTCTGAATACGTAACGCTGAACCATTGCGACAGGAAAGCACACTGACCAAGCATCTTTCGTGCCTCGTCATCATGCTCGTGAAGTGCCGCCAAAGCTCATCGAAACTTTTGAAGTCATGCAAACGTTCCATCATGCAGCACATCTATCTAAAGATGCCATTAAGGCATAACGAAAGGTCAAACAAGGTGCGCCCGCACTGGATGCGAGGCGTTTACTTGAAGACCTTGCCGTCAGCCCAGTCGTAGCTCTTGCCACCCACGGTGATCGGCTTGTCCCAGGCCCACTGGTCGTTAACGAACTCCTGGTCCTCCTTCTTGGTTGGGTCGAGCTTGGTGAATTCGTAGCTCTCCCAGTCAGGGGCGACATCGAAAGCTGGGAGAGCCTCCTGGCCACGGATGAGGAAGGCACCCTTGACAATGCTGTCATTGGTGACACCGTAGACGGAGCAAGCACCGAAGAGGTACTTGCGGCTGGCCTCGAGACGGGCGAAGAAACCGCCAATCAAGTTGGAGGTCATGAAGGTCATGGTGAGCTCGTCGTTGTACTTGTAATCAACCTGCCACAGGCTGTACTCCTCGAAGTTGACGTTCTTCCAGAACCATGGGAGAGCAGTCTCACGGGTCTCCTCGTTCGAGTAGCAGCGCTTCCAGTCATCAAGAATGAAAGTGGGCTTGCCAAGAGCCTCCAGAGGGTGCTTTGGCTTTGGTGCCGGCGCTGGCTCGTCCTCATCGTCCGCAGCAGTGGCGACAGCCTTTGGCTTCTCAGCCTTCTTTGGCTGCTCCTTTGGCTTCTCCTCCTTCTTTGGTGGGGTGTTAGGGATGGCCTTCTCAACGAGCTTGACATCGCCAGCGACAGCCTTGAAGATGTCCTGGTGGGCGACAGTCTCGAACCATCGGGTGACGGCTGGGTGCTGTGCGCGCCACTCCTTGTCGAAGAAAAACTCGAAGCCACGAGAAGCGATGGCAGCGGTGAAAAGGTCGGCGAGGGTGAGGCGCTCGCTGACGAGGTAGGTGTTGACGGTCAAGTGCTCCTCGAGAGCCTTGGTGTTCTCAGTTGTCCTCTTTTGCGAATCCTCAACGCTCTTCTTGTTGTATGGGTCGCGGCCGACGAGAGGACGGAACCAGCCACCGAGGGCTGGGAGGAGCTCGGTGTTGGCAAAGGACATCCATCGGAGGATGGAAGCGTAGTCCTGCTTGGTCTTGCCGAGGAGAGTGGTCTTCTCGTTCTGGGAGGTGACTGCGCAGTCTCGTCAGTAGCTGTTGAGGCAAGTTTTGACGTGCTGCGTATGTTTGAGTGTGGAATTCGCGTTTCAGAGTGTGAATACGTTCTCAACAGTAATCTTCAGACAGGGATAACTGAAATGATATTGATCTATCATCATTGCAAAGGATGTGGTTTGGGACGAAGCTCTTGCGGATTCGACGAGGAGGCGGTACTCACGGTAGATGGCAATGGCCATAGCCTCAGTCAAGACATAGCCATCGGCGCCCTCGAAAGTTGGGATTTTGCCCAGCTTGTTGAGCTTGCGGTAGTCATCGCTGACACCCTTGGCGGGCTCGGTGTGGACGAACTCGAGGTCAAGGTTGTTGGCCTTGGCGACGGCGAGGAGCGCAGTGGTGCGCGGGTTGTTCTGGAGGAAGTACTGTTAGCGGGACTCTTCTGAGAGGTTTTGTTGTTGTGGGCGCAGGAGCTGGCAGCAGGCGGTGCATGTCTGTCTTAAAGGCTGCAACGTACTGGGTAGCTGTAAATCTTGCCGAATGGGGCCATTGTGTATGTTGTGTCCGCTGTGAGTCTGTATCTCAAGTGCGCCTTCGTTGGCTGGTAGCAGTACAAGTAAAGGGGGTTGTGTTTGTGTAGAGAGTTGGAGGGGACGAGGAGTCGAAGGACTTTTTCGCGGTGCTGGATTTGGAGCTGCCCGCACGGATTCTGCAGGGGTTTTTGTGACATCCTGAGGCACGCATGTTTCATGCCAAGACTGCGATTGGTCTTTAGCAGCAACTCCGACCAAGATCAGTATACCACGCGCCTTGCCATCGCCATGGAAGCCAACGTCATACGCAATGGCTCGCGCAGGGCCATTGCAGCCTGTCGACATCAGAGACGATGCTTTCACCAGTCCAAACGGCAACTCGCGACCCCAGCGGGAGAAGGAAGCATTCGCGCTGCTGCTCCCATCAGGTTCTCCCAGGACCGAACTCAGTTCCAGCGAGGCCGCCCCCAGGCACAGTTCATTGAAGGAGGTGGAAGAAGAGGCGGAAGAGGAGATCAAGATGGTGAAAGAGGCGGACGAGCACCTTTACTACGACGGATTCGAATCGTTCCCGCCAGCCCTTCCTACTTTACGGCGACTCCACGATATACAGACGATCTCCTATACCTTTCTGCGCTACTCCGAAAGCACCAGACATTGCCCGTCTTACCAATGGGAGAAGCGCCGCGAGTAGCATGGAAGACTCTTGACCAGTATAAAGCGGAAAAGGCCGAACCGAATATTCGTTCCAAAAGCTACAAGATGTTGCTGGAGCTGCTCAAAAGGCTGAACTATATCCATCCTTCCTTGATACCAGAGGAGGTCACGCAAGCTCTGGAGATGTTCAAGAGATTGGTTCAGCCACATCAGAACAGGCCCAAACCTATCGTTGTCAACCACTTTGGGATGGCACGAGCAATTGGCAGGAGAAAGGCCAGCTCTGCAGCGGTCATTGTCGTACCGGGTGATGGCAAAGCGTTAGTGAACGGGCGGTCATTGACCGCATACTTTGCCCGGCTGCACGATCGAGAATCAGCACTGTGGGCGCTGAAAGCGACGAAAAGACTGGACAAATACAATGTATGGGTGTTGACGAGAGGAGGTGGTACTACAGGACAAGCAGACGCCATCGCACTGGGTGTTGCGAAAGCACTATTGGCACATGAGCCGGCGCTAAAGCCAGCGCTGCGAAGAGGTGAGTTGGGCTTACCTGCATGTGACACAGCGGTCGCTAACACATATTCCAGCCGGCGTCCTCACCCGCGACCCCAGAAGAGTCGAGAGAAAGAAACCTGGCAAACTCAAGGCTCGCAAGATGCCCGCCTGGGTCAAGCGATAGTCGCTTTCACTGTATCATACCTTTGTACATATATCAAACCTGGTGTGGCGGGCCCAAACACGCCGTGCGCTCACCTTTCACAGAACGCCCCGCAAGCAAACGCTGCACACCACATTTCTCCCTGCTCGCTGACTATCAAACCCGTCAGATTAACGAACTATCGAGAGGAAGTGAAGTCCATCGCCTTAATTCTCGTTCACCATGAACGAACGTCTTTGGCCATGGCTGCACACACCGCCACGGATACCCAGAAGCGTCATCTTGAGCTTCAAGGCAAGCTTAATCAGCTGGGCGCAATACTGGTAGGACGCAACGAGACCGTGGCGAAAGACGAAAACAAGGAGATCCTACACGTAACCGACTCGTCGCTCGAAACAAGAGGCTCCAAGCCACCGAGCTCGATCGCATCATACATCTGCTGAGAAAACTCCACGATTCAGAAAGGTCATACAGAATCTGATGACCCTCCATTCTCCACCGATGCTGTCAACGGCCCTACTCGCGCCGACACTGAACAGCACAACCGTCACCACAACAAGCTCGAGCAGAGGCCGCCCTCGGATATAGCTTGAGCGTCAATGCGAAGTATCGCGCGCACGTCGACGATGCGCCACGACGAGCCATCCGTCTACGGCAGGAGCTACATCGTGCGAAGAGAGCATCTGAGGAAATGAACGGACTCGTGGAGCAGATGAAGGGCCAAGTCTCCGGATTGATGCGCGATCTCCAAGCGGGCGATGTGCGAGTAAAGAACGAAGGAGATGAGATCGCAAACGGAAGCATCGACAACCCTGATACCAGATGCAAGGCCACAGTCGAAGATGCAGATGAGCAGGGAGAAGTGCCAGCCTCTCGAGAGCCAACACTCGACGACCGGAAAAAGCGTGCTGGATTCTGGTCGACATCTTATCTCTGAAGCTCTGAAGACTGGGCAATTCGGCTTTGGAAGCTCGTGCCCTAAGTTCTCACCAGCTGCAGACCTGGTGGAGCAGCTCTCAAGGTTGATAACGTCTCAACCTTGTCAACCTTGTTTTACATTGTGCAGGACTGCAGGTACGGTAGATACGGCAGGTACATCGTCGTGGCACCCTGGTCTCGTTTCAAGTCTCATGTCTGTTGGTGTTGCGCTGACAATCCAAAAATGGCTCAACGTTTCTTAGTTCCGAATGTCCGCGAAGGGCTTCTTTCCAACCTCTTCCAGTGGGTCGATGTCTATATGTCTTTTGTATTGCTTACGGTGGAAGACAGTCCCTTGACGACGCGCAGACGTTTACCTGTGATCGGCTTTTTCGGCAACGATGAACTCTCCAGTCTCAGCAGATGCAAAGGATCCGACCGACCTCACCCACGTGCAGGCACAACTCGAACATCTCAAGACGCTTCTCCATGGATCTTCAGCAAGCCGCTCTACAGTTCGAGATAGCATCCAGACCTTCGCAACAGCTCCTTCTCACGAACCTACACCGAAAGCTACAGCCACTGATCATCCACCTACCAATAAGGCCATCATCGATGCCACCGACTCTCCTCGGGGCTTCACCTGGCAACACGATGTGCTCCGCCGCGCATTCCCCGAAGCCTTGGCGGAACATATCTACGAGGCACTCGAATCAACCCACGGCGATCTTAACGGCGCATTGGAATACCTACAACGAGCGGAAGAGGAAGACCTGGGTCTCGTAGAGCCGATCTCACCACTAGATCTTACCGATCCCACGTTCAACTATCATGGAATTGAAGCGTACCTAGACAATGCCGCCAACAACGACTGGGAAAGGCCGAAGCTGGAAGAGCGACATGATAGTAGGAACAGTTACCATAAACGAGGGAGGACGTTGGACCAGGAACTCCTCCCCGATGGTCACAATTACGAACGGCAACCGCTCTTCTCCCCACACCATCCACATGTAGACGTGACGAGTGAGCGCGAAGCTGAGGCCTTACAGCAGGGGCTAGACGGCTTGGAGGCTGATTATGCGAGGCTAAGGGCTGAAAGGGAGAAAGTCGAGCATGACCGGGTTGCCCGGTTGGGGAGGGCCGGGCACGATGAGGAGGATGCCTGGGAAGACGGTAAAGCTTCTGGACTTCTACAGTTGTTGAAAGACGCTGCGCACGAGTTTCGAGAGAGTCGTCATAATGATGATGTGCAAACAAATGGTGTCGAGCGCCCTTTCTCACCGACGTTGACTCGAACTGAGAGGCCTTTCTCGCCGAGTTCTTGGAGCGAAAGGGTGGTGTCGCCGGACTCAGTGAAGGGGAATGATGAAAAGCAGGAAAAGGACTTCGAGAAGTACAAGAAGTTTTATCTAGAAGAGAATGTGAGGAGGGGAGAGGTGAGATGGAAGTTGAAGAGGGCAGTTGACGCTGCGGAGGAGATTGAGATGGTCATGGAACGAATCGAAGGCGCGCTGGAGAGGGTTGGAGAAGGAGCCGGATGAGACATTCCCTCAGTGTGAGGCTTGCTTGCTACGAATGTCTCAGCCAGCCTATCTAGACTGTTCTGTCTGTTCGATGAACAAACGGTCCACGGCTTCAGAAGCGCTGGCAGCGACTCATGCTCTCGAGTTTTCAACTGGCTAGCACAGCAACTGCTCCGAGAGCCTCGCCACCAACGCAACATCAAACCGGAGAAATAGCATCAGCCGAAGACATACAAGAAAGTATTCGCCAGCTCAAACTCCTTCTGCATGGCGCTCCAAAAGCAACCCTAGACCGAGCGCCACCGGCGAAAGACCAACAGGGTCAACATAGAGGCATCACCGTTCGATCTCACGCTTACCTACAGTATCTGAAAGGCCTCATCCAGGGCGAACTCTATGAGCTGGAGGACCAGGAGGCTAGAGAAAGAGAATATCTCTTGATCGAGCGCGAAGAAAGAGCACGCAATGAGTTGCGCGAGCGTCAACGACGGTGGAAGGAGACAGTCGGATCGAGTGTTCACTTCTCCGGCACTCAACATGCCTGGAGTGGTGCTGCTGCCCAAGGCGAGTTGGTGATGCGGCCCTTGTTACGCTACGCCTCGGATATGGCTAAGTGATTGGGCACTCTCGGCGATCAGGCCAAGGCCAAGAAGACAAGTGTGGAGTGCACGCTTGCGGAAGCCATGGTCGTCGCAGAGAGGCTCGAGGAAGAATTGAAGAGACTGGAGGCACTCCTTGTGGCCAACGAACTCTCATCACAAGAGATAAAGGGTTAGTGGTGGAGCCTGCGCTGATAATACAAGCTCTGCAACTCGGACAATGCATCTCCTGAAAAATATATCTCGCTCCCTTCCAAGCCTCTTCTATCCTCACTTTTTCCCCTCTACATCCTCATACTTCGGCGGAGGCATAATAGCCAACGCCCCCATCCTCTCACTCAACCTCGCCGTCTCCATCACCTCCATACTCGGTATCGTCGAAGGCAACCTCCTCAACATCTCCCCCGCCTTCAACTCAACATGTCTCCTCAACACCCCAAACGCACTCCCCTGATCCCTTCCATGCGTCGGAGACAAAATCTTCGCCACACAAACGCCATCTTTATTCACGATTATAGCGGCCGTAAGCAGCTCGCTAGAGCCAGCAAGACGGAGAAATTTGACGTGGAAAGCGTAGCCTTCGGAACCCATGGTGGCCATGACTTCGGCATTGTTGGAGGAGAGGAGTTGGAGCGTCCAGCCTGGTTATAGATTAGGTCTGTCTTTCTTTCTTTCATTGATGCAGTGGTGTGGAATGACAGGTAGTGACAAGGGTGAGGTTTACCGATAAAATCATTCAGATCCTGAGGGCAGAAGAATCTGTGGCGAGCCTCGAAGGCGGTTTTGAGACGCTGGTAGGCGACGCTTCTATGGTGGGCAGGCGAGGCAGACATGCTGTGACAGACACCCAAGGAAATGTTCTATCGCGGAGAAAAGGGAGATGTTGTCGAGAATGATCCGAGTTCACATGCTCTCCTTTGTATGCGCCTCGCTGTGTATATGAGGCTGTGTCGCTCGCAATACTGCCATGTGCGGAATCCATGGGTCAGGGACCCGTGCGCTCGGTCAGCTGCTGGAGGTAAGCTCCCACAAAAGCTGGTAGCTTTGGTATTATATAGAACTTGAATGCTCGCTGGTACTGAGACTGGGTCTGCCAAGATTCCTCCAAACATGGGCCTGAGGCGTGTGAGGACGCTCTCTATGATTGACAATGAGGTAAACTTCGAGTAGGTCCTCCCACTCACTCACTCACGCCTCTTCTCAACATCCTCATAACTCGGTAGCCCAAATTCCCTCACAGCCGCCTTCTCCTCCCCGTTCCGCCCTATCCTCTCCCTCCTACCATCAGAAGTAAGTATCCCTTTTCGCCTATCAATCTTCTTCAACTCCCTCTCCATCTTCTTCGCAACACTCCCCCTAAACCCGCGCAACGCACCCCACCTCCCCAAGTATCCCCAACTCCTCTTCCCCTCCACCTTCGCCTCGACAACCCAATCGCGCATCGCCACCACTACAGCAATATACCCTCCCGACCAACACGACCTCGTGAAGAAGATTTGGAAATCGTGGGTCGAGAGGTCGAGTTTCCCGTTGGAAGATAGGAGGAAGAGGAGTTGCTCTATATACCGGGGTTGCGTTAGTCTGTCTTGGGTAGCGAGAACGGAAGGAGGCAACATCTACGTACGGATGAATTGTGTTCGATCTTGACCGTTAATAAAGTGACCTTTGAATTCGGGAACGCTGGCGATGGCTTTCGAGAGGCGCTCATGCGCTGTTTGGGCGATCTGGTGTTGGCCATCATTGAGGTACTGATTAAAGACTGCAGGTGGTCCAGGACGAGGCATTTGCGATTTGACCTCGGAGTAGTAGGTCATTCTCGGTTCCCGCCAAGTCTTTTGCGATCCAAGGAGCTGGTAAAGGTAAGCTAAGCTTGTGATCAACTTAGTACCAAGCTTTGATATTGGAGGACGCACGTGAAGAATTCGAACTTGGAGGGGGCTTGCGCATTGAAACATTTCCATACTCAATTGCACACATATCCGCTGTACGCTAGAATCATCAAACATATACATCGTCTATTGCTTATCCTCCAAAACATACAATCAGAGCGCGCGAGTCTGTCCGCCCGTGCAACCTGCCCCAAGAAAGCCACTGTTGAAGGCTTCTTCCAACTCTAGAAGATCTCCTCCAATCCCTCGTCTTCCCACTTCCTCTTCCCTTCGGCGACCTGATCTCTAACCTTCCAGTATTCGTGGTTGAAGATCCAGTAGTCTTCACCGGTAACGGGGTGCTTGCCCTTTGAGAACCATCTTGCCACAAAGTCCTCGCCCTTCGCTTCTCGCTCTCGCCTTCTGGAACGTTGCCCCTCTTCCACTCGATTCTTCTCCGTAGCAGCGAAGTCGTACTGTCCCTCTTCCATGGCGCGCTGGTCAGGCCGCAGACGAGAGTCTGTCGGAGCAACGATTGGCTTCAGCTTGTCGGGAAGAGCGTTGAGCGTAACGACAAATGGCGTAACGTTGAAGGGGATCTCGCCCTGCGGCGGTCGGTAGTGTGCTTCCCACACGAGGACAGCTCGGTTCGAGGACTTCTCATCGGCTTCTGATGGTTCAGCAGAAGCCTCGTATCCTGGAGTGAGGCGCGCATAGATCTTGTCATTCCATCTGCCACCCATGCTCCACCTCGTCCTACCGCTTGCATCAACCACTTTGCCAGAAACTTGGAAGGCTGAGCTCGCCTTCCATCCGCGAGGCTTGAAGTCAAGATAGCATACTTCGCCAGTAGTCCAGTTCTTGACCTCCATCGGTCCGTAATTGTCCACGACCGGGTTGCCAGTCAGGATACCAACGACACTGGATGTCACCTTCTTCCACGTGTACAGCTCCTCTGGCCCGCCGTCGAGAGGCTTGATATGCAAGAACCACGTCCCGAGAGGATTGAACTCGAACGACTTGCCATAAAACTTTGACTTGACTGAAGACTCGCCGTAATAGGTCCACCTCGGACTGTCCGCGTACGCTGCACCAACCGGCGGGTGGTGGGACACTTGTTCGATAAAGAATCTGTAGCCCAAGTCGGGACGAACATATTCGTAAGTCTCGCCGAGGAGGGGATTGAATGGTTTGGCTACGCGGCCAATCGTACTGGCATACTCGGAAGCTGCAAATGCAGCGACGTAGACCAGTCTCTCGGTGGAGTCTGTTCGATCGGCGGCAATATTGAGGAGGTTGGTGTACTCCATATCCTCGACCACACGGTAGAGTAGAGAGGTCGGCTCGTTGAAGGTAACAGGCAGAGTCATCTTCGTCATATCCTTTCCGATCATAGATTTGAGCACAGCCCACAGTGAGACCTTCGGCCTGTTGTCAGCATCGATCTTCAGCTTCTTCCTCAGGCCGTCCTCGTAGCCACGATAGCTCTTCACGATTTGCAATTCTCTTGCCTTCCGTTCTGCTTCGATGTCTTCGGCAACGCCATCTGTCTTCTCCTGCACAACGGGCTCTGGGGACTTCGGCGGTGGACTTGGCAGAGACTCCACGATCTCAACCTCGCCAGCGTCAACGGCATCGAAGAATTCTTCCTCGTTCTCACTCTCGTCGTCTGAGATCTCATTGTTGGTGAGCTCAGCAATCGTCTGCCGTCTCTTGACGGGCAAAGCCGGCACTTCCAGCAGAGGTTTCGAGGTCTCTCCAGCCACCTGAGGAGTAGATGGTTTAGAACTGGCGAACTTCTCATCGAGAGCCTCCTTAAGAGCTCTCTTGGTCCGTTTTCGTTTATCCTCAGACTCGTCGACGCGCTTCTCTAGCTCTTCTTGCTCCTTGGCGACCTTGGCCATGCTGTCTTCCCACAATCGCCTAATGTTCTGCTCACGCTCCAAACGGTATTGCCAGTAGGCTTCGTGGTCGCGCGAGATGCGGAGCAGATCAATCAGCAACCCCTTGAGATTGCCGACTGCTCTTTCGTACGACGACAGAGCTTGCGCAACCGTCGGATTAGCAAGGGCTATTTCTGGGTTCTTTCGCTGTTCGCTGTGTAACGCAGCCGACACCTGCTCTAGCAGATCAAGCTGCAGCTTCGCAGACTGTGCGGTGATGCTGAACGCGTCCTTGTTTGCTGGCCGGACCTCGTGACTGCTCGCGTCGTCGCCGTACTCTTCATCATCGTCAAGATCGCCTTCGATGGTTGCAGTGTTGGTGCGACTGATGTTGCGCATGATCTGAGAAGCACCATCCGTCTCACTGGGCTCGTATGCGCTCGGGTCACCCAAGGTGCTCCCGTGCAAAGGGGTGGACCCTCCGCTAACAGCAGAGCTCACGGCCGTGGCTGGATGTAGGCCAGCCCCGCTGTGTGCGACGTCCGCTTCCCTCGTCTTGATGCGCTCAATTTGCTCGTGTCTTGCGCTGGCTTCTTGCTGCTCGCGACGCTGCTCTTCCTTTGCTTCGTCCTTGGCCCACTGGATCGCGTTGTTGAGCGCCCAATACCAACGCTTTGCCTCGACTTGATGGTTGGCCTTGAGGTCGTACTTGACAGAGCTCTTCCCGTGAATCTCGAAGTGCAGCTTGTCCTTCGCGTCCATGTTCAGCCTCGCAATACGCATGTTGATCGCGCCTCTGCAAGCGCTGCCAGCATCATCCTGGTGTTTGTAATAGGACAACACACCGTCCTCCAGCACGAACCACCGCAGCTTGTAGCCAGACGTGTAGTTCGTCCACTTTTTCAAGTATCCCTTGATCTCCCTGCACCCTTTGCTGCCAGGCCCAGTCTCGCCTGTAGGTACAGCTTGGGCGCCTTCGCCCAAGATTGTCTTCTCTTGAATTTGTCTTTGAGCTGCTGCAGCAGCTGGGGACTTCTTGAGAATCGCGCGCGTCTTGTCGTCTTTCGTGACGTCTTGGGGTAGTTTGCCACGTCGATCGCGTCTGAATGGGTCTGCGCCATTGAGCAGCAGTAGTTGTGCCAATTTCAGATCCTTCTTGCGTGCAGCCTCGTGCAGCAAGGTGCCACCGTCCGAAGCCGTTACAGAATCCGTTGCCAGCTCAGGACCGTTGATGTCCAGCGTAGACTTGACACGGGTCTCATTCAATAGTCTCTCCAAGCTCTCGTAGTCACCATTGCCAACTAAGTGGTGAATCTGTCGCAATTGATGATCAATGTAGACGGATCGCGCCAGTTGTAGCAGCTGAAAGATCTCTGGGTTCCTAGCCAGATCCAACGCTGTCTTGCCCTGGTAGTTGGGGATCGCATCGCTAAGATCCTTTTGCTCGAGCAGCAGCTTCACCACTGGCACGCGGCCTAGCGAGGCTGCCACATTGAGCGGAGTGTTCCCTTCACGATCTCTTGCATTGACATCGGTGTCGTGTTGCGACAGGACGTATTCGATGACGGGCATCTCCGCGCATTGAATCGCCAGATGCAGGATTGTGGTGCCTGCCAGCTTCGCATCTCCATCTGCTCTGGTCGCTTTCGAAATAGCAGCCGTGTCTCCATTTCGCAAAGCCTCGAACACCTTGAACAACCGTACGCTCTGTTCTATCGAAGCGCCTTGTGTTGCACTCATTGGCGTTACTGGGCTGACGTCTTTGCTCGGTGAGCCTAACCCCTGGGGTACCTGCGTATTGGACATGGTCGTCGAAAGATGTGGGCGGTGCGAGAGCGACGTTCGGGTCGGGGAGAGGAAAGTGCCATTGGTAGGCGAAGCGCTCGAGGCATCGGCGGGGCTGGACATGTTGTCGTCGTCGGTGGTATTCGAAGCTGTCGCGTTCTTGTCTGTCTTGTCTGTCTTCAACGCGCCAAGGGTCGGCACATCGCCTCTACTAGATATTCGTTGTAGAGCGCGTGTTACTGCGGACTTTGTCCTTTTACTGAGGGAAAGAAGCGGTCCTGTTAGCCTTGTGACCAAATTGATCGCCTGCCACCAGCCAATTTGTGCTCAGTTGGTAGCACGGCATGCAGAATGGTTGTTGTACACGTCTCGGCGCACGTGGAAGCTTTGTGTGGTCATCATGAGCAAGGGAAGGGGGGCGGAGGAACCTACTGTGGCGGTGGTGTGTCCGAAGCCATTGTCAAAGTCGCCGGAGCTTTTCCAGAAAGCCTCGTGTTCTCTTGAGTCTCTATTCCGTTCAAATCACGTACAACATGGCAATGTATATTAGGAAGCACGGTTTCTCCGAAACAGGAGTTCACGACGAGACAAGACCCTTCGGCTGTTCGTCAGTCCCTCCAGCAGCCACAATCAATGCACAATGACGCCGCCCATCCTCATGTTCACGCACGCCGGCGCGCTCGCTAGGCCATGTAGGCAGAGGCTAATCACACCTGCTGCTGCAACACAATCGATGGCGTCTTCAACCCGAGCATGTGAATGGACAGCGTCAACTGGTGTCGGCATAGCAACGTGGGAGACACCACAGGTCTGGAATCAGTGTTAGGGGCGACAGCAATCTTCACTCTGCAATTGGATCATCTAGAATCGGTACTTGCGCGTCTCGGCGCTGATGAGATGATGCACTGCTGAGATGGATTCGAAAAGCAATCCTCACCAAATCAGTGTCACGAAGATACCTGGAGGCGTTCTTTCCATCTTTCGGAGACATCAGGCTTCTTCGGTTCTCACAGAGCATCCGCAATACATCCTCATCGAACATGCCGAACGAAAGCATTGATCGCCAGTGTGGAAGTACATAGCCGACGAATGGGGTTATGGATATGTTGCCACGGAGACTGACCGGCATGTCCACACCTCGTCGACAGGGTGCTAATTTGCTTGGTCATACTGCAAGCTATGAAGAGCGATTACCACACTATCAATCCATGCCATTCGTTCGCGACGTTCTCGAGCTTGCTGTATCCTTCTCTCAGCTGGTGACTCATCATTGTCTCCATCAAAGCTCCTTTGCGTGGGAGCTGCCCTTCGCATCTTCCCATATGTTCGATGCACTGTCACGCTTCTCATACTCCTGCTTCACCTGATTCTCTACGGCATCCTCAAACTCTTCTTTCATCTCAACCTCCTCCTTGATCTCACCCTCTTCAGTGCTCTCGGACTCCGGTTTGATCTCCCGCTCAGGAGTCGCGCTCCTCCGTGTAGTCACCTCACTCATCGTCTCCAAATCCAACATCTCCTCATCCTCATCCTCGGCCCCAGCCTCCACACTCCTCACAGGAGCCTCCTCATTAGCAACCTTCGTAAACACCATCTCCTTCCTCGGCGAGGGCCTGTAATGGAATGTGTTCCTCATTCGTAGAGCCTGCTCAACACATCAGTGCCCCCTTCACTCCAATCGAGAGTTGAGGGGCGTCTGCTTACTTTCATCTCCTTCGCATTCTGAATATGCATCTCCAATCTCCTCGTTTCATTCACCACCCACTGAATCTCTGCCCTCACCAACTCCAAATACTTGCAAACCAACACCCTTCCCATCCCTCTCACCTCCTCCTCCCCCATGTCCCATAGTCCTTCTACGTTGATCGCCCTTCCCACCCAAAACTCCTCTTCCTCCAACTCAATCCCATGATCCCGATCCCCCGCCGCATGGATCGTAGCTTCAAGTTCCGGGTCAAGACGTTGATGGAGTTCGGCGATGCCGCATTGCAGCGCGGAGTGCAGGTCGGTAAGGCGTGGCGGTGGGTTGGTGAGGAAGTCTGGACGGGTGATGTGAGTGAGGAGCCAGGACTTGAGGTCGTTGAGGCTGTATTCTTCGAACTCCGGGTCGGTTGGGGAGAGGTATGAATGAGTTGCAGACATGTTTGCGCCGGAGGTGGCTTGCTGCTTCTGGTGGGTGCTTGTTTGGTGAAAGAGGAAGGAGCGAGCGGTCGGTGGTTTGCCTCTTGGAGATGATTGTGGAATCGGATGTCGCGTTCCAAGATTGCTTGTGTGCAATCTCTAGGTCTCCATAAGGGCGCGCATGATGCCGAAGTTCCTGTGCAGCATGTTTGTGTCTTTCGACGATGTGCGGTCGTGAAGTCCGAAAGCAAGCCGATTTCAAAACGGCTCCGTTCACTGTGCTGCCATCGCAACCTTTTGAGCTCAACGCAAATCATTCAGCACTGCTCGCATCCTCTCCGATGCTCAGATTTAGTGCCAACTGAGCTTGCATTCTGCTCAGATGCATTATTTTCAATGCATGGCCCATGTTTCTCGTCTCAATTTGACCCTCTCTCCATTAGCTTGCTTGTGAGCAAGTGTCCGATCCCTCAATGGCAGGGTCGTTGAGTCCGACCGTCAGAGGCCTCAATTCGACATTCTACCCAATGTCTACGCGAGTTCAACTCCCGTCCTCTCGTCGCATAAAAGCAGATCTGGTAACGTCAGCTCTCCTCCTGCGTGTAGAAATAGGGCTTGCAAAGGCCTTTTCGCAGATCTTATCACATTTCCGTCCGACCTGCAGACATTCTATACATTACATTGATACTGTGGTCTCCTCTCTATGCCATGATCATGTCACAATCTGCTGAATTTGATCTTTTCCCAAACTCTCAGGATCATCCGATGCTCCATCTTGCGTCCGTCCGGTCTTCGCGTCCAGCGCAGAGTCGCAATCGACACCCTGCTAGAGAGCAGTGCTCCTCCTACGGCCCAGGGTTGGTCGCCTCACTTGCTTAGGCCGAGCTTTCACCTTCAAGTTCTCGATGAACGCGTCCTCCAACTGCTGATGGCTGTTCTTCAAGAAACCCTTCACGAACCCAGCAAATGTCTTGTTGCACTTCGCATCGCTCACGATCTGCACATACCAGCCACTGCCGTCCTGATCCGCGTGCAACGCATCTTTCGATAGCATCCGGTCAAGTGCTGGCTCAGAGTGGTCTGCAGTATTTTCTCGTATCAACCGCCAGTGGTTCGTCGATGTGAAGCCTCCAGGAGCATGCACGGTAATGTCACACCCGTCTGCTGTTGGCACGAAGTCTGCCTGGTACTTGACACCGCCGCTCCAGAGCCGCTTTGGTATGAATGGTAGATCATCCTCCACTTCGTAGTATTTGACTTCTTGGCTGGTGCCGTTCGGTGCGTTTCCGTTGGTCATTGCTGGTACTGTCTTGGCTTCGATGGGTCTGCAACCACGGCAATCGGGACTTAGGCGTACGACGAAATCGAAGTCGTGGAGAAGCTCGATCCCGGTCTCGATGGAAACGTTTGGAGGAATCGGTGTAGAAGAGGCGTGCTGGAAAGTTGTCTCCCACATGGTTGGCTGTAGTAGGCGATTCGTTTAGGTAGAAGGATGGCGGTGAGTTGGCAGTCTGTGGGTCAAGTCCCTGATCTTACAGCGAGAGAGAGAGATGTTTCCACTGGAAGATTCTCAGGTGATGTCGTCAAAAGCAAGGGCCTCTGATGCAAGCCGAAGCAAGAACGAACAACTTGATGAAACCGAGGTCAGTCGAGAACCCGAACTTTACCTTTGCATTTGAAATGGAGGGCTCGATGCCCGAGGCAGGGTGCAGTACAATCGTACCGATGCAGGTCATTGAAGACTTAGACCGTCATCGTCCCGTGGGCTGGATTGCGGCCTTCCGCTCATCAGTGGCCGTTCAGATATGCACGCGTCTTTGTCAAAGGCTGAGGTCCACAGCATCACCTCGCAATGGCCAGATCCGGCGGCGGGTCCCGAGGGCAGATCCCTCAGATCCCTGTGCGCTTGGGAAAGCTTGTTTGTGTGAGATGTTTTGCTGCCAACATTGACGACGTGGTCGGTCTGTCCACGGATAATAAAGCAGCCGTGTCTTCCAAGCACAGTGGCAGTGTCACGGGCTTGCGTATAGATGGGTCCGTCTGACGCTGGAAACTTGCTGCCTCCACTGACTTCACTTCTCTGAACAAATGCTGCCCATCGCACCGCCATCCTCGGGGCTGAACGAGCGATTGGAGGCGTCCAAAACGGGGGCCAGTGATGACATGGTCAAGCAGATGATATGGCCAAGCAGACGACATCAGCCGCTGCCTAGCTGTTTGAGTTGGTACCGAACAAGAACATGATGGTTGCAGGCTTTTGACTGTGCCAGAGATGGCGAAACAACAGGTATTTAAGTCTGTCAGCCTTCAGCGGAAGCCCGGGTTCAGATATTCCCGCTTCTCGCCGGACGTCGACCTCGTACGAGGCTATCAAGAAAGTGAGTTGTTTCCCGGGAAAGCTTCCAAAGTGCTTGCGAGGTGGAAGAAGAGCGCAATGGACAAGCTAGTCTCAATGAGACGGGATCTGGAGAGACGTGAAAGCAGCTACTGGGCCCACTCTTCCCGATCGAGAACTGCACGTCGTACTGCGTTAGGACATCCCAATCGTCGTAGCAGAACGTGAAGAGCTTATTCTGTGAGTTGCCCGTGGTATCGTTCTAGGATCAGAGCCCTTGCTTGAAAGCGACGTGGACGCGACGGCCGATCCCTGTGCCAACAAGCATTTGACCAGAACATATCGCACTTGAAAGCAGCTCCTTCTTGATTATTTTGTTGCGGTCGTGGCCGGTGTATACTCGCAAAGACAGCATAATTGACAAGGGACAAGTAGTCTCCACAGCCAACATCCAGGCTAAACCCCCGAAATGGAGCATGCTTCAGGAAGAGTGTTCGCTATCTACGAGCTCGTGGAGCAAGTCCTGCAACACAGCACTTTCCTCGATCTTCAGCGATGCTCAAGACTCGACCGATTCATTGAGAGCGTAATCCGGACATCCGCGGTCATTCAGGAAACTCTTCAGGCTTCAATGTACAGCCAGCCAACGCCCTTACTCAATGGTGCTCGAATGGTACGCTATGTACCGAAGGCCACAATGACACGAGGGAACTCGCTGCATATCTGATGAGCATATGGCAGTAACCAGAGCATACGATAGTGTTGAGCTCCGCGAGGAAATCCTCCTTCTGTGCGACTTCACCGCCGTTCTGAGATGCTTACGCCTCGACTCGACCTTCTACGCTATCACAAGTTCTATCAACTTGCGGCGAAAGCTCCACCTCGAGCATGGACCGGACTCCCCAGATGGCACTATTTCCGTCTTGCCGCCTCGTATCAATGTTGCTGAGAGCATCTGGGACGGTGGTGACTCTGTCGATTCTGTATGGGAATGACCCCGAAGCTACCTGACCGAAGTCTCGGTCACTATCAACATGGACGAGATCATTGGTAAAGCAGCGAGTGGATCTTGGCGTCATATGCTCATCTGTCAAGCATCACTGCCGATCACCCAGGTCTACGTTGAAGTGCGCTGCGAACTCGCCCACTTCACTGAGTTCGACCTTATGCAAATCAGACCCGTCGAAGCTATCGAAGGCAGAGTGTTCACGCACGAGCAAGGAGTCACACTCGCGGACCTGGCACGGGATGCGATGAAGCTCGTCCATCGACATGAGTTGCGTACCCTTTGGTGTCATGGACTGGGAGCATCTCCTTCACTGCGGATTCAAGGGCGATGCATCTTTTCGACTTATTCGCGGCGCTCCAACTAAGCAGCAACAGGCGAATATCACGAAGGTCATGGCGAGTGGGTGGAGTTTTGAGGAGCTGCGTGAGACGAGAGTCGGGCAGGATGATGAGAAGCGAGGGATCTTGTGGATGGGATTGGCTGATGATGGAGACTACGATCGACTTTCAGAACCTGAGTGAAGGGTCGAGATGCATTTGAACTGATCAGGGTAGCGAAGTCCGTCTCACTTTTGCACGAAGACTGAGCGACAGGCGAGATTCTAGAGGTGGCTGACAGGGATCCCAGAATGCGTAGGTCAGAGGCTTGGGGCGCCTCGGATGGCATTGGCTCAGGATGTGCGCTATCAGCAGGCTTTGAAGAGTGAGGTGGTTACGGGATCAGTCTAGGCAGCTCGCAAGAGGAACAAATTCATCCTATAAATCAAACAATCGGTTTTGCCAGTGCTTTAATGTCGCTTAGCGATATCGAACCATGGAGTACATCTTATTGAGATACGCACCATCGATTACGTTGCCACCACCAAGCTCTTGCCTGTCCATTCTCAATGCTTGAACTTGATGGTGATCCTCGCCATAGCACACTGTAGCAGCCTCGATCGCATGATCAAGACCAGCGGCAGCCGCGTCCAGATGTGAATTACGATGGATTGGGAATTTGCACCCCGAGCAATAATTTCCGTTCTTCCGTATCTTTGGAAGCCATATCAGACCCATCATCTTGCTGTTCAAAGCGTCAGAGCTGAAGTGTCCCACAACACTTCCGTGGAAATTCTGAATAAGCCGATAGGCATCGATCAGCTTCTGACCTTTCGCATCGAGCTTTTCCAGATTGCGGATGTATTTCCAGTGAAGCTTTAGGTGATCGCTTGAATTCACATGATTCGCATGTATCCGCAAGTCAACCGTATCGTCGATCTTCGGCAAAGCAGCGACATCCTCGAGCAGTTCCCAGGTCTCGGCCCTCAGGTTATCTTCCCAAGGATCGAAGCATTCCAACGTGGTCTGGACATCGAAGTTATACTTCATGGAGAAGGCAAGTGCTCGCTCGAGCGCGGGCTGCAGGAAGATCTCAGTATCTGGCATGAAGTCGACAGTTATCTCCTGGTCCTTTTGAATGTCGTCGACGGCACGAAGGACCATTTCGTTTGATTCTGAGTCGTAGTACTGTACGGCAGTTGGATGAACGGAATGGCGTACGTCGCAAATGGTATTATTGACGTTGAGGAGGCACATGGGGCCGTTGTATGATAAGAATCTGCTCACCAGGAGCGATGTCTTCTGATGCTACAAGGTGTTGTCTATCGTTTGGCAGCCGGCTAAGGGCGTATTTCTGCGGGATGTGTTCAGCCATTTTACGAGTATTGAGAAATGATCGTCAAGTAGAAAGTGCGATTGTGTTGGCAGTGACCATAGACAGCGAAGCCGAGAAAAATATAGGAATAGAGCTGGTGGCTGAGACCGTGATGTTAGACATCCTCCAGACAATGTTCGTAAATTTGAGACCGATCTCAATTGAGTCTTCAACTTCCCTAGCAGAGGCACGGTGGGCTGTCGATATGAGCATATCATACACTGAGTACCGACAGTCACCGTGAGCGAGCGACATGAGCGATTGATGCGGAGGGGGCATATTGTCTTCCAATTTCTGTGTCTGAGTCGGCGAGTCAAAGTGGATTTTTAAGCTCAAAACTTCGCCATTCCTGGACCGTTTTCTACCATCTTTAGACGATTGAGAACAGCAAAAAGAGAGCTGAAGAAAGAGAGCTGAAGAAAGGCTCAACCATGGATCGAACGCGCTCAAAAGTCAGGGGAAAAAATATCAGTCAGGGCCGAACCGCTAATTTACTTGTTAGAATTTGCACACTGAGGGCGAAATATGTCGGAACATACTGGATCGAACACGGGGCCTCTTGCATATTGGAGCACCCAAAGCAAGAATCATACCCTAGTTTTCGTTAGCACGGAATCGTTGGACGTGTGGAAGACGAGTCGACGAACACTAGACCATTCGGCCGAATTCGAACCTGTAGAACAAGCTGTGATTGATAGAAGCTGCGATTTTGAATTGTATAAAAAGCTGCTTGTCTGGGCGCCGGCAGGATCCGTTGAGGACCCGCTTTTCCGATCGAAAGTCCGCTGCAAACCAGGGTACGAGGTTCGGTTGACACTAAGTTGGCGTGCAAAGCACAACTCGGTGATCTTCACACTCCTGAACCGACAGCGACATTAATACCAAAGGATCACTAAGCACGTACGTATATTCATTAGCCTTCGTTCTATCGATCACGCTCTTTAAAGTTATTCGGACTTCGTTCATTCGCGCAGAAATTGCGACCGAAGACGAGGTATCGCTGACTCACCCGCCAAATTAGTGTATGCCAACCCTCGGTACTTTGGACACATTCATTGCAGCTCATAAGGACATGGGAAAGCCTGCTGAAGGGCTTAAGAAAAGGTTTGCTGAGCCGTATATATGCTGAGGTGGTAGATCTATCTGACCAGATTATTTGGTGGCGGCAGTGAACTTCGATAGCAAGGATCGGACGGTGCAACGCCGAGTAAATTGAGCGCCTCATGGATACAACTCGTCTGTCAATCGAATGCGTCCAGGCTATTGGAGTAGAGCCTTTCTTGATTGAAAATATATTATTTGGACAACAGGGGGTTTTCCTGGCGGTCTACTGGCTTGCTGAGCGTTGATCGCAGCATGACAAACCGCAGATGATGTAAGACAAGAAGGTACCGAGCTATTTTGAAGCAGAAGGCTGTAAGAAGATCGATATGAGTGAAGAGTAGCACTGTTATGATGAATTCGGCAACGACTGCGAGTCTTCGAAGATGCCCGAGGGCCGCGACGTGACGTTGGCCAAACCCGAAACCGAACCTAAAATCTTACGCGACTTGCTCTTCACGACTCTGCTTTGCGACAACTTACATACAACACAACGCTGTCCGTGCCAAACTATCACAATGGGCAAAGGTGAGTCGCTAAAACCAGAACTACGTGTTACCGATTGCTGAAACGATCTTCCAGGCACTGACAAGCTGTACGTACGTTTCGATGCGACCAAATCTACATTCAACCCTCGCTAAAATATGACCAGATCACTCACTCCGAGTGGAATTCAGCAGATGCGTTCGGCGCGAGCGCTGGAGCGAATGCGCGGACATCAGCAAACGCCGGCGCTGGCGCCAACTTCAAGCGCTTACCCTTCAACTTCTGCGCTGTATCACTCCAACCTTTCGAGCACCCAGTGTGCACTGCCGACGGAACGATCTTTGACCTGACGAATATTCTACCGTGGATCAAGAAGCATGGCACAAATCCAGTAGATGGGCAGCCACTGAAAAGCTCAGAGCTGATAAAGCTCAATTTCACCAAGAACGATGAGGGCGAATACGTCGATCCTGTCACTTTCAAAGTAATCACAGACAACACACACTTGGTCGCATTGAGGAATACCGGCAATGTCTTCAGCTACGATACTGTGGAGCGGCTGAATATCAAGGCAAAGAACTGGCGAGATCTGATCAGTGACGAGGAGTTCAAGAGAAGTGGTATAATCACGTTACAAGATCCCCAAAATCTTGAATCGCGGAATCTGAGCGACTTCAAATACATTCAGAAAGGCCAAAGCACATTGTCGGCAGAACAGCAGGCCGAGAGGAGGGCTGGCGTCAAGCAGGAGAACCTGGGCTCGGCAGCCAAGATACTCAAGGCGAAGGAGGCAGTCGCGAAGGCTCGAGCAGAGCGTGAAAAGACTTCTCAAGGAAAAGGCTACACTGAATCGCAGGCTCTTGCAAATGCGCGCAAAGCCCATGCTGAAGTGGCAATATCGTCCCGCACGACTAAACCGACTCCCTACAACGCTGCGCAGTATACCACTGGCCAAGCCGCGGCATCATTTACCAGCACTGGGCTCACGCCCAACACATCTGGCGAACGCGCCATCATGTCCGACGAAGAGTACATGCTCAAGCCGAAACGGGTGAAACAAAAGGGCTACATTCGCATGACAACGAATCTTGGCTCGCTCAACATCGAGCTCTACCCTGAATTTGCACCAAAAGCCGTATGGAACTTCATCCAGCTATCAAAGCGAGGCTACTACAACGGAGTCAACTTCCACCGGAACATCCAACGATTCATGATCCAGGGTGGGGACCCGACAGGCACAGGACGAGGTGGACAGTCATGCTGGGGCAAGTCTTTCTCGGACGAATTCGATGGACCTCTGACGCATGATGGGCAAGGTGTACTTTCGATGGCGAACAAAGGCAAAGATACAAACACTTCGCAATTCTTCTTGCTATACCGGCAAGCACCA
Source organism: Nothophaeocryptopus gaeumannii (assembly GCA_031771865.1). Classification (NCBI taxonomy): domain Eukaryota; kingdom Fungi; phylum Ascomycota; class Dothideomycetes; order Mycosphaerellales; family Mycosphaerellaceae; genus Nothophaeocryptopus; species Nothophaeocryptopus gaeumannii. The sequence goes on from JASISA010000019.1 coordinate 163,112, forward strand.
CACCTCAACCGCAAGCATACCATCTTCGGCAGAATTGTGGAGGGGCTCGACGTTCTGGAAAGAATGGAAAACGTGCCTGTTGACGACAAGAGCCGGCCCGAGAGAGATATCACCATCGAAGACATGGCCGTCCTGATAGACCCGTTTGAAGACTTTCTAAAGCAACGGGGCGAAAAGGAGGCAGAGGAAGCGCGGAAAGAGCAGCTCAAACTGGAGGGTGGGGCTGAAGATGAGCGAACGACTTGGACTGGCAAGCGCATTCGAGCAGACGGCAAGGTAGAAAACGCAGAGGGAGGAGGTGGTGTTGGGAAATACCTTAAGCAGGCTGCTGGGCCTGTGGACGACGAGATTGTGGGTGAATGGGATGAGGCAGAACCCGCAGCGCCTCCACCGAAGAAAGCAAAGAAAGGTGGAGGATTTGGCAATTTCTCTGGTTGGTAAATGATTGCTACGAATGGGAGGTGAATGGTCGATGGTTGAGAGAAAGACTGTCGTATCAAAGTCATACTTGGTCAAAGTTTCAAGACCATCACTTCAGTGAGTATACCGTTTATGGAAGTCGCGAAGACCAACGCTGCCCGCCAACGCAAAGGACATCGCAAGTTGCTACGCGCAACAAACACGAAATCTCGGAGTCCAGACCTGTCCGTAAATGGGAGCTGCACTGCTATCGTGATACGAGGTCAAAATCTGCGGTAGAGCTGCGAAGAGCTTACGCACTCCTCGCCTCATCCGCACCGAAACCTGGCATAGATGGAGCAGTTCTGCAGAAGCGTCTTTGTCACAATGGCCATCCCAGGAAGCCCAGCAGCATGATTGATACCTTACTTGCATGACCAAGCGCACCCCACGATTTGAAAGCTCGCAACCGGGACTGCAGCTCCCTTTGCAGCATTGCCTCGACTCAAGGCATGTATTGCCGATCACATGCGACTCACTGCTGACAATACGAGAAACGAGAACCGCACTGATTTGGAACAAATCGAATTGCTGCAGCAGGGTATGCTAAACGTGAACCAAAATGCATTGCATGCTTTCATCTCCTGCCTGACTCCAATTCGTACTCCATTGGCCATCAATCCATAGCATCGGCTAATACCGTGCGTTCCTTCCCAGTATAAACAAAGAAATTACAGTGTTCCTCCAGCCATTCACGTGCTTCAACGCTGCACAAAAGAATACACCTCAATCTCCATTTTGCAAACATCCAGATCCAGTGACAACATGTGTGTGGTATATTCGATGAAAAGGGCCATGCGCCTGCTCCAACTCTACCTCACAATCCAGTCAATCGTCATAATTCTCAGTCCTCTTAAATGTCAAATCATTGCGGCCCTCCAACAGGAACCCATCCACTCCTCCCCAAATCCATACTCCGATTAATCCTCCCACCCGGTGTAAGCGGCACCGTCATTCTCCCCGGCGTCCTTACAGTCCCCTCATCACCGCTCGAATCATCATCATACGCATCACTCAGCCGAGAGAAGTAATCTGACAATCCCGTCGTCGGACTGGCGATACTGTCATACTGCGGCGGAGGCGTAATGAGCTGTGGTGGCGGCTCTTCCTCCTCAAAAGCAGGAGGATTGAATGATGGCGCTCGTAGGAGGTGGATCGGTCTGTCAACGGATTGTAGTCGACCGATATGGTTCGCGGCGTGTATTGTAGGCGGTCTTTGTAGACCGGGTGATTGCATCATTGTCGGTGTCGTAGGCCGGTCGGATTGCTGTGATGAGCCTGTGTTGAGAGCGCGGAGTGCGGGGACCATATTTGGTGGCGAATTTCGTCGCTGTGCGGCGCCTGGACAGCCACACTCGAAGAGGCTTGTGCTCACTGATGAGGGGCCGGGAGAGGAATATGCTGGGAGAGATATGTTTTGTTGGGTTGCTCGACATGATAGGATGTGGAAAGGCGAGTCGATTGAGATTTCGAAATGCCTTCGCTTTGTCGGGTCGGTTGCGTCTGGTTTTGATAATCGCATGACAATCTTGATCCAGTGGTGGACTTGAATGTTCTGATATGTTGTATCGAAATGCAGACGTTGACTTCGGTCGCGTTCCTTCATGCTGTGGCAGCTCGGCAACTGAACGCTGAATTCCATCTCGGTGGGTCCAATGCCGGTGTCGTTCTCAAGATTGCCGAGCAAGTTCGTGGTGTCAGATGGTGCCACGTCCTCACCCCTCGCGGCTCGAGCACGTTGGTCGTACGGGATGCCACCGCCCGCTGTCACTCTCATTGTACTACCAGGGAACGTGCTCGTTGGTGGACCATCTGATCGTTTCTCAAATAGTTGTACTTTTCGAGTTGGCTCCATCCGGTGTACCCGCTTGTTCGAGCAGAAGTATTCGATATTCTCAGTGATCAACACTTTGATCCGATGACATTGCACCTTTGCTAGCGGTGTCAGCTTGAAGGCTACGGGCACTTGTGTGCCTAACGGAAAGCTCTTTCCAGATATCACGATATCGTAATGTAACTGATCTTCCCAATTCCGACTGATTGCAATGGGTTCGACTTGCTCGAGCGAGCCCTCTGCTGGAGCGCGGATGAGAGTGACCTCCTTGTTTCCGACCAGGTTTGAGCGGAAGGCTCCGGACCGCTCCACGATAGCCTCAAGCTCGTACTTGACAGACCCCAGTTCGACATCAATCGTCTCCGGTAACCGACTGTCCAACGGCAACTCGAAGTTGTAAATGTAGTCTCCTGGCAAGAACGTCCTATACCCCTTTGCAGCAACAGTCGGGCCAGGCGCATCTCCTTTTCCAAAACTGCGGGATTGGTTTACATTCAGCGCGAGCTTCTTCGCATCTTTTGCGGTCAAGTTAATTTGAGATCCAGTATCAGTGGAACGCCCCAAGGGGTCAAGTCGCGTGACAGTCGAGCTGACACCTTCTTGTTTGTTGAAAAGCTGCACATGATCTGCGTTAGTGCCCTTCTCCGCAGTGGGAAACTGCGCGTTGAAGAATGGCCAGGTGTGTGACATGATCGTGTCCCTTTCTTCGAACTCGGTCTTTCGGGGAGGGATGCCTTCCGGCCACTTCGTTACTGCGGTACCTTTGAACTTCAGCGTGATTGCCTTGATTTTTGCGCTTTTGGTCACCCGCAAATGCAGACCACCTCTGAGCATGGCTGTATTGCCAGGAGAATGGTCTTGATTTTCGAAACCCTGCAGAAAGAGTACTGGCTCGGCAAGGTGCATACCCATCGCGACTCCATTTCCAGAAGCAATCGGCTTTTCGTCCTCAAGGTTGAGATTCGGGATGATAGTGTTATCCATGATTGTGCTTTCTATCCGTGGTGATGCTTCCGCGCCGTTGTTGCTACCGAAAGATGAAGCAGAGTATGTTGGGCTATCTCGCGCATCGCTATTGATTCGCGGTCTTTGCAAATGCACGTTAATAGGGCCGCCAATCGAATGGCGAATGTTTCCTCGCATGTTGCCGATGAAGGACTGCGATCTCGGTCTGATTACTGCTTCCGTGGTTCCCACAGGGTTCCCCGCCGAATTCAGAACCAACGACACCGGACGCGCCGCTCGACCACTGACTTCAGGCAAGTGTAGAGCTGCACTTTGTATTGGTGGGGTCTGCAGTTGCGGGGCTTCTTCTTGCGCAGGAGATGGCGGTGTCTGGGTCACCAAAGGTGGTGCTGGAGTCACCAGGAGCGAAACAGGCCTGGAACGCGCACCGCTCTCACCAGATTGCTGAGAATTGGACCTCAGCGCTGGAGTCCACGACCTTCTCTTCCAAGAATTGTCGACTCTTTTGGTTGGACTTGTTTGCGGATCGCTCTTCGTGTTCGAATTGGAGTCGTTGATTACGGACTTGAGAAACCGCCTAGCGTACTCTCGTGTGACCGCCAGTTTGAGTAACGACTCTCGCTTCTCCGATTCTCCTTTCTGCGTCTTCTCCTTCTTGTTCTTGTCCTTGGCCTTGAAAGGGTAAGGAACAGTGAACCTGTTCTCTCTGTCGAGTCCGGGATCGACAGACTTGATACACACTCGTCCTGCGCCTACTCGTCGGGGCCGATATAGTCGCGGAGCTTTGTCGATATCGTTCTGGTGTTGAGCCGGATCGTAGTAGAGGAGACCGTAAGTTGAAGAACGATAGGACACTGCCATGGTGAAGTCAGGTCAGTACGGTCGTGCCCGAAGATAAGGATGTGGGAGGAAGCGAGCAAGCGAGCAAGCGAATGGCACGTATTGGCTCTTGGCTGGCAGCAGGATATGAGTTGGCTAGCAAGGCAAGACATGTTCTAGTACCTGCTAGCAATAGTATGCAGGATTAAGATGCAGGATTTGTGTCTGTGGTGCTCTGTGTGCCAGGTTGCAGGAGCCATCCATGCGGCTCGCCATAAGGACCAAGGCGAGCAAAAAGATCGGTCACACGTCGCGTCATGGGTCTGCCAGCGCAAATGGGCACATGCGGACTGATGGGCCGAGACAGGGAGGTGCTGTGTTACTTACAGTCAAACAGACGTTCGGATCCAGGGCCGCGGGAAGGTGTATCACGTTGCAATCAGTGATGCTGCGTTTCATATAACTTCCAGAGCGGATCCCAAGCATGCGGCGTCGCAAGCCTGCCTCATGAAATGAAGGCTGTGTGTGTGGTGTTTTGACACCCGCACTGTGCACGTCAGCCCTTGGACATGCGGGTAACTTAGGCAGGGCAGCTGGCGATGATCCCGTTGTGCCGTGGTGGCCGAGCGCACTCTTCCAAGAGGAGACAGAAGGGGGCCCCGGGGCGCGCCAATTGGCCTGCTGTGGGAAAACTGTGTTCCTGGTCGTGCTCCTGGGCACAACCTGGGCCGCGTGCAGCTGCTGATACACGCCGAAACCCCGGCGAAAAGATGGCCAGCGCTGCAGAGGTCCGAAGAAGCCTTTGATGAGGACGTCAAGCGTCAAGCGTCAAGCGTCAAGCGTCAAGCGTCAAGCGTCAAGTACTGCGAGAGGTGTCGATCGGTGTGGAGTCTGCGCTGCGAAAACCGGCCGAGTGGATGCTGGGGTTGGACAGTACTGTAGCGCCGTTACGGAGGTACTGCGGGCGCAGAGTGGTCCGAAAGCAGAAGCCGTCCCAAGCCAAGGCGTCCAAGAATGGCTGTTTGGTGGCTGCGCGCTGGGCAGCAGGTCGAGTAGTACTTCGTAGCAGTGCTTCGGTGGGAAGAGGCGCTTCGATCCAAAGGTGCGGAAGGAGGGGAAGAGGGAGAGTAGTAGTGTCTCTCATACATAAAGTCCAGAACACAGCGCAGTCTACTAGTCTAGTGGTGTCAGCAGCTCCCACAGGCAGTCAGACAGTAGTTTTGCAGTGCAAGCATGCATCCAGTCGTGCCAGTGACAGCTTCGCCGTTGCACTTCTCTTCTTCCTCATCCAACGTCACTGCGTCGCGCCAGTGGGAAGTCTACGGGAACCGCTAGTCGCCCGGAAGACGATGTGATCCGCAGGAACCTTACCCAAGCGAACGGCTCACCGTCATGCACCTGGCCGGTGCTTTGTCGACCACCGAGCAGTTCTCCGGAACTTCTCCCTACAAAGCAACGTGCAATTCTCTCAGTGCCGCCGCCGCCAACACCTCTTCCGCGCTGCCGTGATATGCAGGAGACGCAATCATCACGCCGCCGACCCTCTCGTTTCACGCCCAGAATTGCAGAGATATATCACATAGATTGTCGAGCCAGACCATTCCGGCCTGCCGACGATCCGACTGTTCCGACCAAATAACTGCCGTGATGCTCGCAGGGATGGTATGTACTGTAGATATGGAGCAGATGCGCTTCGCGAGTGCGCACGCGAATGAGAGACAGTCACGCGAGAACAGCACTGCCCACGCGAAGACTCTTCGCTGCTCTTTCGCCTCTTGTCTCCAAGGAGTCATGAGCATGCGCGGCTCGAGGACTTTGGGCAATCGCAGACCAGCGTATATGCAGCTCTGTCTATCACTGAGGAATCTCCAAGGAGCTGTCCAGTTGTATGAGGGGCTTGACAAGCGCTCAAGCACGTAGTCAGCGGCCATGACAAACCGGTACTGGACAGGTGCATTGGAGCTATCAAGCTTTTGCCCATCTCCACAGCCAAGTATTGAATTATGTAGTAGATGAAGCATTTCAGAAGACTGGCGGAGGAAGCCCCGTAAGTGAACTCATGTGCAGGACGCGATATGTCGTTCGCCAACCACGTCCTCCGAGTATCGACTCGGACGGCAAGGAGCAGCAGGCATGTGAACAGGCATGTCTGGACGCAGTGGCAAGCAGGTAAGGCTAGATCTTATCCGCCATCCTTCCGCCGGGCGCCTTTCGTCGTTTTGTCGTACGCACTACTACTACTTGTACTACAGCTACTGTACTGTGGTGAAGAAAATGTCATATCGCTCAAATCGCTCAAGCAGCTTCCGCGGGCTGCCGTGAGCGTCGCGTCTGCCTCCCCGCGACCTCGGCGAGTCCCCTTTTGCTCCTTTGCTCAGTGATCCTTCCACACTACCTCCTAGTCTCATGGCAACAACGTCCGCATTCGAATACTGATGGAGGGATCGAGACGTGGAACGCGCGTGCGGCATTAAACACTAATTTTCGGAATGAGCAAATCACCCGCAACCTTAGTTCTAAAACGGACAAACTTCGTCTTCACCAGAGAGCATTCTGTGCTCACATGAGAGAACAATACTAAGATGATTTCACACGGCGAGGCGAGCGAGCCATGTTGAGCAGAGTCCGACCATGCAAGGATACGCCTCGCACATGTCGACACTAACGGCCGACTTTGAGGCGGTGTTGGCATCTGTGGACATGCTAGCACGCCCGTCATTTGAGGCTGCGAAATATTCGCATAGCGCCCAAAGCTGTCGGTCCTACGTACAACAACAACGACAACAGCGTCCTAGGATGATACCAGAGCGATGGGCAGAGTTTCAGGGTGACAATTTGACAGAACCTTGGTCTTAGCGCCATGTATTTCTGGAAGCCTGGAAGAACGTTGCCTATGCGCCCCTCTATCTGCGCGCTGAGACGATCTGGTTCACGATACGAAACAGATATCGACGATTTGTACGCTGAGCTGGCGTTGCCAATAGGATCAACCACACAGGCATTACAGATTCTCTTCGTGTCTGAACAAGGTCGCCTGCAGCAGCGCCCGCGACAACAGCCAGTTCTAGAACTCGTTGGTCGGGCATGAAGGCGGTTGCAATGCAACAGCGAGAGACGTGTTCTTGAACGTCAACCAAGTTCGCGAACAAAGTGCTGACACCCTCTCAGGTCGTCCTTCTTTAACAAGATCAACAATAGGGACAAACCTCGCTCGGTACCGGCGGCGACCACGTCTGTTTTATAGAAGTAACGAGGCATCTCTGTAGCCATCGCCGATGGTTATTCTGAAGCCATGCGACATTTGAAGTACATCTGCCGACGACTCATCTGGCGACTTCAAACGCGCTGGAAGGCCGGGAATGCATAGACGCACAACTCAAAGTCGTAGTGCTATTTCGGAGTGTGGTGGATGCATTGAGTCTGGAACAAAGATCTCATTGAGCTCCAGAAGCTCCGATACTGGAGTCTGCTGGTCAGACTTAGCCGCCACTCTGAAGACGCCACATGTACTGTCTCCGAACAGCACACATCATGACCACCACCTTGAAACATCTTGGCTCTGATCCGTTGACGGAGGAACGCGCCACTGTTAGGGCCTTGATCTCAGACCGTCGGAGAGTACAGCACCCGTTCAAGATAAGCTTCCAGCTCGGACACCGTCTCTTGGCCAAGAGCAATCAGCGTGCCAATCCATCCATCGGGTCTGATCACGACCATTACTCCTTCTTTCAGGGGCACACCGTACTTACCGTATGCGTCGCCTTCAGCGTTGTCGTAGAAGACTCGTCCAAATGGCTCATGGCCAAGCACATTGTACGCTGATGGAGCTCTGACTGGTAGTACAGTCAAGATGTTGATGAGTTCTGCTTGCACGTCAATGTCTCCTTTAGTGCCAGAAGTAGTCCAATGGTACTCACTATGTGTCAACAATCTTGCCGGAAAGACCGACTTCTCCATACCAGAGTATATCATCCGTTCCGCTGTCATCTCTGGATCACCAGAAAACACCACAACATTAAAGCAAGCCTTATTCAAAGTCTGCAGAATAAGTCTCGTCTGCTCAAAAGTCCCCGGCTTCAACAACGTAACATCAGGCGCTCTCCTCCCAGCCCTCACATCCTTCTTTCCCTCAAACGACCCAGCGACACTCAAAGCATCGCCCTCTCCAAGCTCGTAGAAAATACCCAATCCTGAACTAAAACTCCCAGCCTCGGCCATCACCTTCCCCAGCACCTCGTTCACATCAACCTCCTCTCCTTCCTTTCTTTGGTACCCTTCGGGCAACCGTCCCGTCATCAACCGGCTTATATCTCTATCATACTGTATCAACCTCTCTACATTCGGCATCCTCTCATTTTGATAAGTCTTCAACAGATCAGGCTTCGCCAGGCCCCTGAGTACCAGGCTGAGCTTCCACGCGAGATTCACAGAATCGTGAATACCGGTATTCATCCCCTGCGCAGCACCTGAAGAATGCGTATGACATGCATCTCCGGCCAGAAATACGCAGTCTTCGATGTAGAAGGAGGAAGCGATTCTTTGACCGACCGAGTAGATGGTCCACCAATCTACCTCCTCAAACTCCAGCTCGAATGGCTTCACCGCCGCCACTGCCTCCCTTATCGCCGCCTCCTCATCAAACACCTCGTATTTCTGCGTGTGTTTGGGAGTGAATGCGTATCCGATCCTCGTCCGTCCGCGGTCGAGGGCGACCCAGAGGACGTTTCCATGGGTGGGGGATTCGATGGCGCAATAAGTCATAGGTTTTGGGAGGTTTGTGCGAACGAGGCCGTCGATGCGGATCCATTTGTCTTCTGTGGAGGTTCCTGGGAAGGAGATATTCATGAATCTTCTTACTGACGAATGGCCTCCATCACAGCCGATCATATACTTCGCTCGCACTCTCTCCATCTCACCGGTTGTCCCATTCTTGATCGTGGCGGTTACGCGATACTCCTCCTCTTCTTTCCCCTCCGAACCCCCAACTTGCACACCTACGAGTTTCTTCGGCGCCTCGACTTCCACCCCTCTCTCTCGCAACCGGTGTCTAAGAACCTCCTCAATAAATTTCTGCCTCAAAACCAATGCGAAATTCCACTTCGTATCTCCCCCTACAACCTCATCCTTCATAAATCCCCATCCCCTCCTTTTGCCCTCCACCTCCCTCCCCTCGGAATCATACGTCACGGTTTCTCTGCATGCGAAACATTGCTGGGCCAGATCGTCTGCGAGGCCGAGTTGGTCGAGGAGTTCGGAGGAGCGAGGGTAGAGCGTTATGGCGCGACCGTAGGTATCTTGAACAGGTTTAGGATTGGCTTCGATGATGGAGATTCTGGTGTCGGGAGAAAAGGAGGCTAGTTGATAAGCTGTTAGAAGACCAACAGGACCAGCGCCTACGATGAGGACGTCGACTTCACGCCATTTTGGAGTATGTGGTGGTTCGTTGGCCATATTCGGTGCGGGAAGAAATTTGGCACAACAAGGCAAAGTTGAGAATCGAGTGAGAGAGTCGTGGAGAATGAAGAGAGTGAAAGGAGTTGACGCTTTACTTTACCGTGTGTGAGACCAAAGTACCGAATGGTCTCGGTGAACTTCATTGCTCTCCGAGTCGTTGATTGTGTACGAGTTCGGACGCACGATAAGGATGATGTTCCTGCATATCGCTGATCCTCTGACTGATAGGCGAAGCTTACGGCACGAGAGACGCCTAGTGTGCTTCCGTCCTCGTCGCAGGTGATGTTTTGTTCCGGGTCTGCGTGACGTGCAATTGCGCAAATGGCCATGGTTTGCATCATCCTTTCTCAGTACAGATGCTTGAAACCGTTGTCGTCTGCTGTGTAGTATTCCTCGACTGACACGTTTTGCTCTTAAACAATGCTCCTTGTTTGCCACTTGCGCATGAGCTCCAGCATCGCAATTATCTTCTCCTTTCCTTCCATGCATGTTATCGAAAATGCTCCCAGAATGCTAGCCAACCAATCTAATGCATCGTCAACTCGTAAGTCATATCGTCATGTCTCTGCGCAATTCGCAAACAATGCGTAAGTGGTCTCAGGCCTTCGCTCTTGATCTGGCCTTGCTTCTGCCACCTGCAGCGCCAGCTGCACCTCCGGCGCCAGAACGTGACAAGTTCTCACGGTCCTTCACGGTCCCTACACTCGCCACACGCTTCAGGCCACTCTCATCGTCAAAAGCACCTCCCATCTTCTTGCTGAATTGCTTCCGATGAGCGGCGGCGTCTGGCGAATCGTAGCCCAGTTGAGTGCCGGGAGGCAGGGTTTGTACTTCTGATCTAGCAGGTGCAAAGCCATCTGCCTCAGAACGTTCTTCATCAACAGCTGGAGGGATAGCAGGCGATGCAGAAGCTCCTGAGCTGGTTCGGTTGGTCAGGGAAGCCCCGCTCAAATTTCTTCCCAGTGGACGGTTCTTGCGTTTCTGAGGCTCTACGGGCGGTGCTTGTCCGGATCCAGTCATTCGCTTCATCAGGCCAGCGACCTCAGACGTGAAGTCATTGCTTGACCTCGGAGGCGGTTGTGGAGCGTTCTCTTTGACAGGGCTATTACGATCGGGCGAGTTCGGCGGTGATACAGGCACCTGTGTCGGTGCCTGCTCTATCTTTGAAATGTCACCAAGCCGAGGCTTGGTCGCTGCTTGCGATCCACGTTCGCTCCGGTCCTGAGAAACATTAGGTGAGATCTCGCGCAAGGCATGGGATACTCCTGGCGACGCCGCGGGGGCTGCAGTCAGCTGGTCTTCCGCGCCGTTGTTGGTTATGACAGCGGTGGCTGCATCGTCGTCGTCGTCGTCGTCTTCGCAGATGAACGGCCCGGCTCTCTGCTCCTTCGACGCTGCAGTAATCTCAATAGGCTTGGGTCCAGACTTCAGCACCAGTGTGGGAGTTGCGTGGCGCTTGCGTGTATTGGAAAGGCGTTTGGGGTACGTCGAGTCGTCAACCCTGCGTTGCTTGTCAGCTTCACCTCTGTTGACTAAGGTACATTCTGCTTACTTTCTACTCTCCTCGCGAGATCCGCGCAAAGGTATACTGTCACTTGGCACGGGACTGCTCGCGGCTGAGCCTCCTGCGAGTTGACTCGGGTCGTATGCAGGAAGCTTGAGCTCGAAGCGGTCCATAGGTGCCTGATGTTTGAACTTCAATGACTGAAAAAGCCATTCCAACGAGACGACTGGTATTCGGTGCTTCGCGGCATAGAGGCCCTTCTCTTTCTTGATTGCTTTCGATGCGCAAATGAGAATCGAAGTTGATGGGTTCAACTGCTCCTGGTATGTTGCACCCATCAACTTGACTGTCTCTGCCGTCTGTCTCAAGTCCAAGGAGCTGAAGCCCGTGGTTGAAATTGTCAGCTTGGAGAATTCCGGTACGAGCGCGTCCTGAAGAGGCTGGCTTAGTGTGTCATCTGAGGGATTAAGCTGCTGCTTGAAGTGAAGACAGCGCTCAAGCCACCATTCGGTCACGAGAACTGTCCCGGGCGGAACATCGGGCAGCGTAGTAGGCTGCGCGTGTGGCATGAGAAGGCATCGCGCCTTGAAGAAAGGGTTATCGGAAGCATATTCGAGCTCGGCAGGTGAATGGACGACAGTGGCCCCATCCTTTTCGCAAGCTTTGTGAAGCATCTTCGTTTTCGCCGAGTCGAAACCATGGATGCAGACGTAATACCCAGAAAAGAGGCCCCGCGGACCATCGAAGTCTTGTCGCTCGACACTCTCAGTGACATCGGAATTTCGCTTGCTCTTGGGTCCAACGCTTTGCCTAAGCGTTTGGCTTTCATCCTCCCAAGCGCTGATCTCGGTTTTTTCCACTTGCACCTCATGTTGTGACATCGAGTTCCACAGCTCTTGACTCTCGCCTCCCAGACGCATGCTTGCACTCTTTCTCAGCTTCTTTCTAGCACAATCTCCCGCAGCCGCAGCTTGTTCACCCACACGCGCTCTCTTGCCAAGCGTAGCCTTCGGTACCGTCCTGTAGGCGCCAATTCCTTGTTGACTGCGCGGAACCTCTGGCGGATAGAGGTTCTCTTCCACGGCCATGCCACGCATCAGACTGTCCTCGTACCACTTGACTCCCACAACTTTGAGACCCCACTGTTTGCCCGCAGTAAACTTCGCGCCCTCTGGCTTCGCGGCGATCAGATGTGTGACCTGCTTTGTCAAATCGGCCGAATACTGCGCTCCTCTGCTTTTCAACGTGTTCTCCATCTCCTTCCTCTCCACCGGGTCATTAAATCCAGTAATGGAGATCAACAGTCCAAAGAAAACCGGAAGCGCGTATCTCCTCTCAAACTCCGCCACATCAACCGTCTCGCCAGCAACCCATACCTCGCGCACTCTTTCGACGAACTCGGGATTGAGGACCTTGATATCCGGCCGATCTTTCACGACATATCGATACTTTGCTGTTTGAATATCGCCAACCAGGAGATGCGTCACGTCAGATGTGAGGTCCAACTTATGGACGGCGCCCATGTCACACGCGGCGGCGGCGAGGGTTGTCTTGCGTAGAAGATCAGCATTGCTGCCTGTGATGATAGTCATCTCGTATGGGGTCTTCTCTTACTCGGACATCCTGCGCCAGAGACGTACAGCATAACACTACTCCGGCGAGAGGAGCGTTGTCTTGGGAGGTTGAAGTCAGCATGTTTCTTGAGCTTTCTGGATTTAGCTGGCATGTTGTTGCGCGTACCTGTGTCGTTTGGCTGCGCCATTGCTGGCCGTGACAGTTGTGTGAAGTCCAAGACGCGTACGAAGTTCGAAGGTACGCGTCTGTTGCCGCTGGAGTTCGGGCCGAAATGCTCCGATCTGCGCACGGACGCATCAAGCATCAAGCATTAAGCATTCACTCACATAAGCAAACAGCAGCGAACTGCTCTGGGAGCTAAGGGATAATGAGTATTTGCAGTAACCAGTTGAAGTGGTTCTGCTAACAGTGTGTGACTGACCATCTTGAATATGACCTGAACGTCTTGAGAACGGCACTGACGCAAGCAAATTGGTATATCGCTCCAAACCATAGCTACCTATGCCTGCAATGCAACCATATGCTCCCAAATCGTGATCCCCTCTCTGCCTTCCACGCAGTCAGAATTCACATCAAGTCCCTAGATGATCTTCCGCATATCCGCTAAGACCCCCTCATGACCGCGTCCAGCGACTGCATACCATTGCTAGCCACAGAGCTGGCGTTTGATTGACTAGTCGACGGCCGCTCATCCTGCGCCGGCGGCGGGTTGTTTCCAAATGCAGAGTGCTCATTGTGCTTCTTGTAGTAATAGCTGCCCTCTTTAGGACTCAACCCCGGCGAGATACCCTCCAACACAGTCTTCAAAACCCTGTCAATGCCCGCCTGATGAGCCGCGTCACGGTTCCAGATCTGCACCAACATGCTGTTGAACCTGACACTTATGCTCACACCGCAGATATCGTCTCTAAAAGTCTTCTTCTCCGGCTCTTCTACAGCTTCCTGCAGTTGCTCTCCGATAGCCATCAGACAGACCTCCTGCCAGATGCTTGCCGCCTGGTTCTTTGGCACGCGAAACGTCCAGCTTCCACCTCTCTCATTTCGTGGGTCCTCCCATACCGGCTTCACGCCTTTGTGGAAGAGATGTACCGAGTCGCGTAGCTTGAGCTGGGAGATGTCGAAGTTGTTGAATACACTCCAAAATTGCTTCACGTCGCTGATGTCCGCGAGAGGCTCCAAACGGTCTTCATACGTGCTCTCTTTCGACTCATTGCTCTCTGATCGATCTTGTCGGTCGTGCCAGAATTGCCAGCTGTGGACCAAAGGCGGTGCTCGGTTCTTCTGATTGAGGCGGGACTGGAGGAAGTTGAGCATTTCTGCTCCACGTGCGGGAGACGTCGTCGCGGCTTGTTCTTCGGCGCCGATGGCCGGGAGTCCAGAGACTCGCAGACGAGGAGGGTTCACCATGTTGATAGGATGGTCGTATTGCCTTGGTAGCGTGATCCAGCGAAGCAGTGCGATATGAAAGTAGGTTGGAAACACAAAATGCTCTCCGGGCTGATTTTGTAGATTTGTTCGGTGCGAGACAAAGGGAGATGGATGGGGCTAAGGAACGTGCCTCGTGTACTTCATCCCAAGCAAGGCAGTGTACAGGAGGAACATGTCTTGCGAGGAAGGGAGAATCGCTATGATGTCGGTGCTGAGGCTGTGTTCGTGCTCACATTCTTTGCGTGCGTCGTACCACTCGAGCTGTCTTGTTTCACGTATACAGCTCGCTGGCGACGTGGGCGGCTGGTGATGCATGGCGCAAGTCCGTGCCTGAGATGGCGCCGACATGGAGAACAGGGATATGGAGGGGCTGTCGTCCAAAAAGTCTAATCAATGTGACAGAAACGTCCGAGGCCTGGCGGGGACGTGTCAACACCATACCACTGCACCACCACCCATACTAGGTACACAGTGAGAACAAGATGGCGGAGACAATGGACACTGCGGGCTCCGCTCCGCCGCCTCCGCAGGACGACAAGATGCACACCGTTCACAAGGCCTCTCAACAAGGGCCCGATACCCAGACCTTCCACGTTGGCACGCGACGATCTATCCTCGCCCGAATTCAAGCAGATGAGGTGGTGAAGGCATTGCGGGAGGTGTGGCCGCAGCACAACTTCGAGATCCATGCCATGAGCACAACGGGCGACAACAACCAGAAGACAGCACTGCACAAGTTCAATGAGAAGGCATTGTGGACCCAAGAGCTGGAGGTCTTGCTCGAAAACAAATCGCTGGACCTGATTGTCCACAGCCTGAAGGACATGCCAACACAACTACCAGTCGGCTTGACACTTGGGTGTGTGACCAAGCGAGAGGACCCGCGAGACGCATTGGTGCTCAAGCCTACATTGGCTGGAAAAGTCAAGACATTGAAGGACCTTCCAGACGGCTCTGTTGTGGGCACGTCCAGCTTGCGCAGAACAGCTCAATTGAAGCGTCACTATCCTCAATTGAAATTCCAGGATGTTCGTGGTAACATTGGCACACGACTCGGCAAGCTCGACGATCCAAACTCAGACTACTCCGCCATTTGCATTGCTGTTGCTGGTCTTCAAAGGCTGGGCATGACAAGTCGCATCACTCAGTACCTGTCTAAGGACAGCGGAAACATGTTGCATGCTGTTGGGCAGGGCGGTCTTGGCATTGAGACGCGGTCAGACGACACGAGAATGAAAGAGCTCCTCTCCAAGATCGGCGACGATCGCACATGGCGGCAAGCATTGGCGGAGCGGTCTTTGATGCGAACGCTGGAAGGGGGCTGCTCAGTGCCCATAGGAGTGGAAACGGAGTGGGTCACGAAGAACCGCATGCACGATCAGCACGTCGGAGTCGGTATCAAGCCCGCGGAAGATTACGACCATGCAACCGGCGAGGCCACCTCTACCGGAGCATTCACCGAACAAACAGAGGAAGCCGGCGACGAGTTGAGAATGCGAGCTATTGTCGTCAGTCTCGACGGCCAAGAGGCTGCTGAGATTGAGACACGGAGACGAATCATGACACATGAGCAGGCTAATGAATTCGGTTTCGACGCTGCCAAGATGCTTGTCGAGAAGGGTGCGGACAAGATTCTTGAGCAAGTACAGCTGAACAGAGGCATCATAAAAGAGCAAGGTAACGCATAAATAGCGAGCGAGTGACTGACGATAGACTCCTGCTGGTGCGACTGGCTCGAAGCAAGCATGTTCAAAAAGTATAGGACTGCATTATACCATTTGATATCGACAGCATCATAAGAGATTGGGGTCACGACGGTAACGGATCGTGTCAGAACTCCCTATCCGCTGCTCTTGTCTGGCGCTCTTACTTCCGACAATCTCAACGTTACGTTGTCTGATCAATGAAGTGGTGCTCGACAGCACTAACATACTCTTCACGGGTTCCTTCTCATGCCAGCACCCTCGACCCTGAGGTCGATCTCACATGGCACAACTAGTCAAACCTTGTCATGGCACCCATGTGAGCGATGATTTTGAAGAACGTTGCATTCGACATCATCGCTGAGATCAATGTCAACATCTACAGCGAGCTGATTGTATCGTTCCAGATGACCTAAAGGCGTTGATTTGGTGGGAGGAAATTTGTAACGTAAGCACGACAGGTGTTTGTGCTTCTGGTTTCCTGTCCAGTAACAGAAGCTGACTGATATTCCACGAAAGAGCTGTTTCGAATCTACTGGGCAACATTACGAGCGAGCTTCCATGAACTCAAGTCGAAACCACGATTCAATCTCATATCAATGGCTGATGGCTGTTCTCTACGACATCAATTCTGACAGGCGAGCGGCTTCTAAGCTCTCCAACTAACGCTCAAACCCCACAACAGCTCTTTCGTTGAGAACGATATACGAAGACTCAAAAAAATCAAAGGGCGTGTGACTTGCAATCGCAACATTCAAACATGGATGCTCGTACCGTCGATCTCCCTCCAGTCTATCTCTCAGCATGACCGATCAAGCATTTCAACACGCGGCCGCTGGTGCAACGTTCGTCATTCTTCTTCAAGAGCATGGATGTCTTGATGTGATTGTCCTACGCAGGTGTACGACTCGCGAGGTGCTGTCCATGCAAGTATCTTCGGGACGAAGATCACCCACTGCACGGTGCAATAGCGAAGCGAACTCACTGGGGTACTAGACAAGGTTTACCAGATCTGGAAAACTTTCAAGTTGAGACAAGCCTTTTGATCCTGGTTCAATAACTCCAGAGCTCCGAGCGGGATATTCATGTGGACGCCGAATGGTCGACTAACGATAACAAGAGAGTTCCAAGATCGAACGCAGAAACAACAGAGGTGAAGTCCAACGGAGACGGTCCCTCTTCCGCCTAGAATGCCTTGAAGAGAGTCATTGAGTTCGAATGTCATGCATTGAAATGAACCTACAACCAATTGGATGCCCTACCGCAAAGAGACTTCGATACGACACTTCGATACGACACTTTGATACTCGGAAGATTTGTTTCGATACCCTTCCAACCGCGAACATCGTCTCCAACTTCGGCTGAGCGCAACATTCTCGTCTCCAAGCACCGAAAACCCACTGCCTTCCTCATACAGTTTACGTTCTTAACAACTAGGCCCCTCGCTTCTCCATGTCGACAAGCGGGTCTCTTCGTGCCCGGCGAACATGGAAGTGATGCAATCTGACGGTGCAATCATCACATGAGCTGATGTGAATTGTCCGCCAGGCCGCTTGCACGCTCTGTGCTCTGTCCCCCGCTGGACTCGTATCCGCAACAGTTTCCTCCGACAGGACCGAAAAGAACACCCGGTAAGGGACGACGCTACGACGCTACACTGGGGAAGAACACCGTATCTATGTACGGAGATGCCGAATAAACATGCGGGCATCTAGAAGGGATCCTTCCTCAAATGAGCTTCCTGGATGAATGTTGTGCGAAAGAGCACCGAGGCTTCTGCGCTCACTCCCTCAATCACGCTTGCACGCTTGACACGTCGGCTCTGTGTGACCTTTTCTCGGGGATATCTCCGTAAAAGAAGTCACGACCACAGGCCTGACAGTCGGCTTACCGTTTAAACCTCCACCAACCATCCGGATATTCATGCCATAACCGATGGAAAGAGTTTCGGCAAGCCGGCTCCTCCAAGTCGAATATATGGTCATTACTGTGCTGTGCATCGGCGGCGAGTCCTCAAAAGTATAAAAGTTAGAAGGCACCGGCCTTTTGGGATGGATATGTGGAAGAGGAGAGGAGGATTTGTGTAGACAGAGCTCTCTTCGATCCTATCGAGGACATGACCGCGGAGAATGTGGAAATATCTCAACCAAGGAGACGACGATATCCCATCATCACGTGAGAAGCTTCAGAGGTGTATGTGCTCCGACCTACCCCTTCATCGGACTTACACAAACAACTATATGCATACCGATTCTTGTCGCACGTGGCTGTCCCTCTAGCCCTCTATCTATCCCCATCGCCGTCTTCATTCGTAGCCGATCAACCGTAGCATATGCGTAGTGTTGGTCATTTCTTAGCCTTGCTAGGGAACCTGGCGAAAAAAACCCCGTCACGCGTTCACAGGCTAAAAGTTCAAGGGATCACAGTATCTTGCAGCAAGGTTCATGGTTCATGTGCTATCTACAATCCATTGACGATGATGAAAGCGTATTGACGTACCTCTACTCTCTCTCTCTCTCTCACTCTCAAAGGGAGGCAGGGAGGGAGGACTTCTTTGTGGGAGTGGTAGGTACTTACTTAGTGCTTGAGCCGTAGCGTATTGGTGAAAAGCTGCCATCTGTCTACTTACCTCTAACATCTTGTTCGCTTGCTCGCTTGCTCACTTGGTCGCTGCATTTCTTTGCTACCTATACCTCACCTCTGCTGCTGTGCCTCCCACAGACGGAAGCATCTCCGACATAGCAGCGCACAGTCTACCAGCCAGCACCACAAGCTCTCCCGCATCTCGCAGTACCTACCGGGAGCACAAGCCGCAGTTCAATTCTTGCTTCATCCTTCGAAACGATTATGAATAGCGAACGGACTCTACATCCCATGTCAACCCGACGACAATCTTTCAGAGACCAGCAAGCCCTTTCGTTTTTCAAGACGGATACGCTACCTGCTGCAGATCAGACGGTCATGATGGAGGGGAGTAAGAAAGTGGCGGTACCAGTCAGACCCACTGCATTGACTCTGGGGGGGAAGACTCAGAGAAAGCGAGCTGCGAGGGCGTGTGATCAGTGTAGGCGCAGGAAATCAAGATGTGAGGGGAATTTCAACTGTCAGCCGTGTGCTACGATTGGGTAAGTCGTGGATCGCAACTTACCTTGCTTCCTCTCTGAATAAGTTGCTCTTGAATGACGTTTCTGAACGTTAGACTTCAATGCTCATACGGACACCAAGTGAAGCAAACCCGAGGGCCTGCCTATGTCGCGCATCTCGAGAAGAAAGTTGAAGACCTTCAGGACCAGTTGCGACGATCGTCCGTAGTTTCTTGTATTATTGCGGAAGAGGGAAACAGTCCTGGAAGCGAGCAGTCTGCTTCGTTCAGCGCGGCTAGAAGTAGTCCTGTCAAGCCAAAGCCACTGCGAACCTCGATACCTTCAGCAGCATCCTCGACTCGTGCAAGCTGGACACCTGCGTCTCCGAACTCCGCAGCTCAATTAGGTCCTGCTAGGTCTTGCACAACAAATGCGTACATTACGACAATCACCACGGAGCCTCGAGGCAAGCCATTTGGAATCGATATCCTTCGACAGCTCTGCAACTTCTGCGATCCAGTGGGGCAGAACGCTGCGACTCTTTCATTCGGCGAGTGTTCCATGAAGATTGTGGAAGCTCTTGATTCACCTCAGACGATTGATGCAATCAGTACCATCGCCGCTGGTAACCCGCTTTTGCCACCAAAGCCTAGTACGTTGAAACTGGTCGACATCGCATTTTCGGAAGCGCTGCATCTGTGGCCGTTTCTGGATCGCGCGCAAGTCGAGAGAATCGTATTTCGCATATACAACACAAATACCTTTGGTCGAGAGGTGGGTGACAAGGATGATCTGGGTCTGATCTATGCGATTTTGGCGTTGGGTCAGCGATTCGATGATAGGATCGATACTCCAGGCTTCCAACGGAGAACGCAAGGGATCCAGTACTTTGCTGGCGCGAGGGACATGGTCCCGTTGGTGTACTGCGACAGGAGCTTGACGATGTTGCAGACAGTCTTGTGTCTTGCGCTGTATCTGAAGGCCGGTTCATCATTGAGCCGGACGCATGCGTACATCACTGCAGCTGCGAGCGGTGCACTGAGGATGGGCCTTCACGAGTGCATCGTTGGTTTTCCCAAGGACGAGGTGGCTTTGCGCCAACGAGTGTGGTCCACGATTTGCGTGCTGGACGCCTATGTCTCGGCAGGACTCGGAATTCCCAGTACGGTGACTGTCGATGATCGCATAGACGATGCCTTTCCAGCGCTTTCATCTGGGCCCAATGCTGAGCTTTCGGTAAGCGCAGCGCATTCTGAAGTGATGGGCATCCTACGACGTGGGATCCATTCAATATATCTCAGTAGCGAGGCCCGGAGACCCCTAGGAGAAGGGTCGTACACAGTCCCGAGACACGAGCTTGACCGGACTTGCGGAGAGCTTGAGGCAGGGCAAGGGATTGTCCTGTTATGAAGCAGTCAGCAGAGAACATGACAAGGTGAGGGTTCATCTTCATTCTGTGCCAGCTGGACGTGTGAGGTGCGATGCTGACTTGGTAACAGGTCTCAGCTCTTGCTGTCCTATGCTTACGACTACGCCCAAATGCTGCTTTACTTGCCCTTCGTTCATCATCTGGTGTTCGGAGAGGCAGATCGATCATCAAGCGAATATCAATACGGCATGAAATGCTTCCAAGCGGCATTGCATGCCATCCAGATCGCTGAGCTCCTTAACAAGCGGATGCAGTTGAACGAGGCTTACTTCTTCACTGTGGACGTCCTAGCTTGCGCCGCTATGGCGCTGTTGATCGTCCAGTGCGGGAGCAGTGACAACTCACTGGTGCTCAATTCCATGAGAGGCGGCCGAGCAGCGAGGGAGCTTCTGCTTGTTCTCTCGCTGCAGAATCAGACGGCGTCTGATTGTTGGGAGGTCTTCGCGATCCGCTCAGGAGCAGCGACTGCTGAAGGAGAAGGACATCCTCTGACAGCAGGGACCACAATTCCAACTTCGACGGAGGCTGTTATCTCACGCGTGCACGGCTTCTCCAAGATGGCTGGCACGTGTCCTCCGCAACGACCAGGACTGGTTCCGTTCGACAGCGGAATTGATGTGGGCATGCAGATGGTTTCGTGCACCACGGATAGCGGAATCTCCAGTATTTCACCGACGACGGCAAGCCTCAATCCCACATTGAGTGTTCCGTCGCCGTTAGGTATGCTGCTTGCAACTCGAGCATGAGGAGGGTGGTTGACACTGGCTGAAATGCCATCCATGGACGATGGAGACGTGTTGCGACCATGAGCAACGATGACGATTTCCGATGACTGATGAAGTTCCAGTTTTTCCTGGTTGTACGATGTCCCGTTGCTTCGGTTTTGCGGTGTTCGAGGGATTTTCAGGCCCAGCAGTGTTGAAGGGGCTACGTCCGAAAAGCATCAACACCAGTGAGTTGTTCTGAAAAGTGGTGCCGCTCCTCGGTGGATCATGGGATTAAATGTCGGGGTCGCGGCCGATAATTATCTTCGATGTGTAAGGTCGGCTAGGCAGGAGATCGTCGGAGAAGCCTCCAACAACACCCATGGATGTGCCACAGCGCTTTATGCAAAGCTTGCGTCGATATATCAACGGTGACGCGCTGGCAGAGAGCTTACTGCCTCCAGAATGTCCCAGCTCGCGTAAAGAAGTTCTTCGGCACTCAGCTCAACCTCCCTTCTATCGACGAGGCTCGCACAACACTCGGCGATTGTTGGAGCTGCCAGATCGCCTGGGTCCTTCCGTCAATCTGACGTTGGAGGACTCCATTGAACATATCAGACCTTCTGCAGGGGAAGCTGGAAGAGTAGCTGCTGAGGAATGGCGTCCAGAGAGGTGGTAGCCAGAGCTGGCAGAATTGGTGAAGCAGTCATGAGACATCCAGCACTAAGGAGTGTACGCGCTCGAGCACGAGGACAGTCTTCGGTGAGATTCGTTCCATGTGGTAAGTCTGAAGTTGCTACTCGATCTAGTAAAGAAGCCCTAAAGAGAGCGGGTTCTCTATAGGACGCACGTTGAGCGGAACAAAGTCCGTTCATTCATTATCACCGTAGCATCGTGTTAGCAATAGGAGGCAGAGCCGGGCATATTGGACGGATGAGCGCCATCATAGCGGACATAGCTCCGAAAGTAGTCGATCATGCGCAAACACGGCGAGGGACCTTACGCATTCTCAACTGCTTTTTTCAACTATCCTAGCCGACTCTATTCTATTTCCTGCGTGCTGCTGCTCTCGTCGTCCCACGCCTTCCCGTCGCCAGCCTCAGGCGGCGCCACGGTAATGCCGGCGCTGACAGTGAGCAAGTGTATGCTGCAGGCGCGCTGCACGTCACTGTGTCGGGTGCGATTGTCATGTCTTGCGTGATGTTCATGTTCCACCTAAGGACTCGGCTGAGGTCGTTTGTTCGGTGTACACTCCGGACGACCAGGCCAGCATGAACAGCCGCACAGGGTGACTCCCGAGCTAGCGCGTCTCGGTCTCGGCATGCCGGGCCGTGCAGTTGGCTCGGTTACTCCCGTCCCCGGACGTCTTTCAAACCTTCTGCCGGCGTTGGGGACGGGGACAGCTTAAATGCTCGCCTTACGCTCAGTCCTCACCTCACGCCATGCTCCGTCCTTCTTCCTACCCCTACGCCAGCTGCAGATATGGCACAGAAGCGCACTCCGACCCAAGCTAGCATGCAGTCTATGCTGAATCCATCAGAACCGTCCAAGCGCAGCAAGATGTCTTCTTCTCCCGTGAAGAACACGTTTTCTCCTGTCCCTGCGCCCAGTCGGAACGACTCTGCACCGCAAGGCAGCTTGGAGCCCGCTGCGAAGACTTTGGACAGCAGGCTTGACCCAGAACACACCGCATCGGCCACAGACAGTAACACGAGCGACGATGAGAGTTTGGACCCGAGTTCCATCGCAAGCGAGAGCGAAGACGACGCTGAGGGAGAGAGCGAGGGAGAAATGACTATTCCAGATGTGCCGGAGGACGTCGTAACTCTTCGCCCCTTTCACCGCCCTGCAAATCAACAAGCGCGGCCGAATATGGATCCAGAGCATTTGATGCGTTACGCAGAGCATCTTCGTCAGCAACTTCACAGCTTCCTTCCCAAGCTCCAAAAGGCCAACAAAGACCTTGCCAACCAAGGTAGCAAGGCGAACATGGAAGAGGTGGGAGATGGCGAGCCGCATATCGAGATGAGTCTAGGTCTTGGCGTTCTGGAGGAGCAGAAAGAGTCGCAAACCCAGGACATCAAGTTACCAACTGCGGCGGCGGATAACGACCAGAGCGATTCAGGCGACGAGATGGACCCGCTCAAAGCATTGAACACTCGAAAGCATGTCGGTATCGAGGAAGTCGACACCTCCATACCGCACCGCCCAGCGCCAAGCGAAACGATCTCGGGCGTTGATTCATCCCGAAAGTGACGCTGAATCAATCCGTCTGTCTCTTGACCATGGAACATTATTTGTACGTTCTGCGCGTACGCTCGCTCGATCTCGTTCCGAGATGCATCTACAATCCCCCGCGTTGCACTTGCAGCATGCGTGGGATCAAGCAAACTGAAACTTGCATAAAATGTGCATGCCATGTCCAGGATCACCGGCAACCTCAGCCCCCTTGACAGCGTATTCCATGGATTCGCAAAAACTCAATAAGGCAGCTGCTCCGGGCTCTGCCCGTTGTATCCGAATGCGCACACCTCGCTCCAGTGATGGGCCTAAATGGGGCCTATCCTTCCCCGGCGTCGGCCAGTCACGTTGCAATTCACTGCACTACGGACAAGCTTTTTCAACTTCATCCGTACTGAGCTTGCTTGAGGGTCATTCTCGAAGGCATTGGCATGAGGGGACATAGGTAAGTTTACAAGCTTCATACTCACATTATCTGCTTCCTGTCACGTCCCCGTCTCTTCTACTAGGTACCGTGCGCAGCCACTCAGCAGCACGTCCTACCTACGTCGTTCTCTTCTGTCCACTTGATGTCTTTGCGACCGCTAGAGCTGTGGAAGTCGCGACATGTCACGTGCCATCACAACACGCTTTATCTAACGGCACGGCAGATGACTCCCCACCGATCTCTAGCGCCTTCGCAGAATGCGCGCAAGATGCCACCATCATCTTCGCCGTACGCATCGACTACAACGTCCTCACTCCTATCAGCGCCACCAATTTAAGCAATCTCGAGATTCGAATGCTAGGTAACTTGCATCTGCCGCAGGACGTAGCTCATGTTCGAAAGCTACACAACGACAAGGTCCGCGATTCGGGCGACTCTCTGTGCTGTTCCGAGTTCTCTGGACCTGGCATCAGCTGGATTGGCACGAGTAATGTGACAACCGGCTGGATCAAGTCATACGGTCAAGCGTGGTGGGACGCCAATCCCGTCAACAGCACTGAAATTGACGGCAGACCTCACCTGATGCTTCTCAACACCACGAACGGCTCTGCCGAACACCTTCAAAGTCTGAAGCCGATAGCCTGGAATTTTCGACTTGTCGGTAGTAACATTACCGCCATCGATACCGCTATCGATGCATCTTCCGAGACTGCTGGCTTCCCTTTCAACACGGACGGATTCCAAGTAGCAGGGACGGATATCACTATTATGGATTCGGTCATCTATAATGGTGATGATGCTTTTGCTATCCAAAGCGGCGCGCATAATATCCACATCCACCGCGCAACCATCGGCTATGCAGTCATGGCCATTCTATCGGAAGTCTGGGACAGAATCGACTATGCGTAAGGCTGCAGCTACGCTCTCCATCAGCGATTTCGAGTAGCTGACATCTACCAGAACTGCAAGCATTTACTATGCAAACGGAACCAGCGCTGGCATCGCCAAGATCGAAGGCGATCGAGCACACAAGCAAATGATGCGCTCTCAGGACTGGATTCTACCAGGAAGTGACGTGGCGTTCCAACTTAGGACTCCCGCCCAGGCGGAAGAGAAGTTTCCGCAGACTGTACTCGGCCTCGACACATCATGTCTTAAGAAATACTTCTCCTCCTGGCAAGTGCTTCAACAGCCACCTGGGACGGAGTAGCTGATACCAGTGCTGAGAGCTCTCAAGACCGCAACAGAAGAATACACTGGCTTGGAGACTAAGGACGTCCAAGTCGTCTCCCCGAACAAGCCATCTTCGTCTCTATTCGAAGCACTCTAAACTACCTGCAGTCGGTTAGACCCCCATATGCCGAGACGCTGAATTCACTGCAGCGCTTGTTAACGAGGTCACGAGAAAGAATTTGCCTTGCAATATCGAGCAACTTGTGCTCACGGTCGACTATAGCCGCGCGGCATTGACGGTGACGCTGTATGCAGAGAGTTGTGGTGCTTTCGAGGAAGTGAGAGGTGTTCATAACACGACGCTAGGGAATGACAGTCTGTCTACGGATGAGAAGGCTTCGCTTGTTGATGGCTGAGGGAGTTGCTGAGTCTGCCGATTGAAAGGTCGGATGGAGTTCCTCTTGATCATGTTGGTGCTTTGGTGCTGTGCTGCTTGGAGAGGCGGCGCAGAGCCTAGGACTATGAGACGCCTTGGGCAATGTGTTCGATGCGGAACGAGTCAGCATTCTTCTAAACGATGAGCACCAGGTTGATCCTCTGTATGCCGCGAGTGCTGGCGCAGCTATGGTTTGCCATGACTGGTTGTGGCAGGAAGCGAATGACGGACGTTTCGGTGTCAAACTGTCTCTTCCTCCAGAGCTTGCATTATGAGGTTTATGAGCCATTCTGGCGTCTGTGTCGTTGCAGTGTATCTCGAGGCCTGGTGAAGCTCATATGACGTTTTTGGGTGCGGTCGAACTTCGCGTACCGTGGTAGGACCGTAGCCGTTCAAGGACAACACAAAACTTGGATTTGACACCTTGGATTCTTTCTTGAACTTTCGTTATTTTCTTTATATCTTTTCGAGCTGGTAGTTGGTTTTGTCGAATCGATTGGTTGCTTCCAAATGCTGTAATCATAGCGCTGGAGTGCCTGCCTCTGACCTCATATGAGCTGAAGTTCAAACGCCTGATGTAAACCGTCAGTCGTCCAATGCAATATCGTACGCACATTCCAGGACGACGCTATATCCCACTAATACTGAGCCGCATCACGGTGTTGAGGGATTAGAATCTATTTTGCCACTGAGACATCACATTCTCCATACGTCTTCAACCAAACCACCTCAAGATCCACCGCTGGCCATTCCAGCAGACAGCATGCCTTTCTATCGTATCAGTGAAATTCAGGTAGTGTAAGTGAAGAAACCCTTGAAGAGAGAAATAGGACATGAGGAACGATACCAACATTACCACGGTTTCAGACCACAGCGATAATGACGTGACCCAAAATCGCAAACCACTCCACTCTGATCTGTCCTGCTCTTAAAGCCCTCGCGAATATGAGCTCTCGTCGTCAGCGGTACGGATAGCTAACGTTTGGCAGCGTCATGATTCATGAAACTAGGTCTTCATCGTTTTTCTTCCTCAAGACTTGTGTTACCAGCCCCTCCTCATGTTCCGCCTACGGTGTCGGTCGCTCGGAGTTCGCAGATGTCGGAAAACTTCCAGCAAAAGCTTCGCTGGCAGTAGTCCCAGGTATTTTTCCCGCAAATGCTTCTCTCCGTCTCTCCGAGATTCTCGACTGGTCCAAAGCCCTCAATAGTATTCGACGTAGTAGTGGTAATCGAAGCTTCGACCAAACAGAACCTCTCCCACATCGATCAGCACATTGATGAAACCGTCGTGGCCTTTTAGTCTCCCCTCATCCCTATCAGGATGCCCTGCTGGCAGATTCCGATACCAGTAATTGGCCACTCGTCGACCCTCAATCTCTTGCGCGAGGAAGTGCTCCATGTCGTCGCTTCGGGCTATACCGTTGAACAGTCGGACGATCTCAGCGAGCTTGCGATACGGGAGTAGAGAGTCGATTGCACCGCCTGAAGTCCTGGTGGGAAGCGGCTCCTCGGTTCGGGGCCAGAATGGTGCTGCAGCTTGGAGAAGGAGCGCAGCAAACCGCTCGCCGGCCACGTGGTATTCGTGTGATAGGAATGCGACGTCCCTGGAATCGGATCTCGGGGTGAGATAGTAGGACAGGCTGACCCGAGGCGTATTCCACGTGCTGGCGCCTATGGATCTCGGCTGATCTTCCAGTATTTCAATCATCCGTTCAAGTTTGCGGAGTGCTCGTTGCTGGGCAACATCTTTCTATCGGGGCAAGTCACTGGTCGAGTATTTAACGTAGTATTCTGTGACCTTCGCTCTAGCCTTGTGGGACGTCTTGAGAACTGCAATCGTGTATCGTCGGAGCGATGGGTCCTGCCTGTCTCGTAAGACCTCTGCGAGCTTGACAAGGTCCGACAGATGTTCAGTACCATGCTCCATGTCTGACTGCTCATTGATCTGCTTCACACGCGCCACGGTCTCAAGCGTACAGAATTTTGAGGCTTTGCGAGCCAGCGAGGTGGCGAAGCTTGCGAACGTCTGATGATAGGTTTGGACCAAGCGGCGTATGGAGGTAGTCAAATGTGAAGGGATCTCTGCAGATACTGCGATCGGGGCAGCAGCGATCGTACGTGGTGATGAATGCACAATAAGATCGTTGCCTGAAGAAGAGACGACGATATGGGTCTGCCCAGTCCGCGTGGTAGCAGATGGGGGACGAGCTATGTTTTGGTCCTGCTGGCCTGAAGATAGAATGTGAAGATAGAATGTCGCTGGGTCTCGTCGTGACGGCTTGAGGTGATACAGGGGCGCCGTTGCGTGTCGTGTTCGTCGTTGGGTTGTTCACAGCACGAGGACCTGTGTACCCTGGTGGTTAATACAATGATGCTCGCGAAGGTACTGCTTCATCATCTTGATCCGACACTCCCAAGGCAGGCTCCGCAACAACCTGTGGCGAGCGTGATGGTGCCTCATTATCGGTCGGTGAACGAGATTGGACGCTGCTAGATAGGAAGCTAAGAATGCTAGTGACGGCGTGTTGAAAGTACCGAAGGTATAGCTCAAGGAACCGTGTAGCACTTTGCAGTGAGGACCCCGATGTCTCGACTTGAGGCTGTTGTTGGCTGACATGCGTGGCTTCGGTTGACTCAGTGACTGCAACAACAGGTCCGAACGCCTCTTCCAGCGTGGCTTCAATTTCTGCCCACGTGTAGGTCGTCCTCAAAGACAGGGTGTGTGCGTACACGTCCCGATCAGTCCACAGCTTGGTGGGTGTATCTGGAAAGGCACCTCCATCGTCTTTTAGGCCAAGCGATTGGTTTCTCGGATCGACAGCGGGCTTGACGACAGCTTGCAGCAGACAATGAGCTTCCTGTGCGGAAAGTGATCTCTCAGTTTTCAGGAAGCGCCGAAATGGGATGAGCCGAAGCCTTCTGAACAAGTTGTGTTGGCTCGAGCCTTCAGAGTGCAGCTTTCGCAAACTGATCGTGCCGCGTACGGCATAGCTTCTATACGTCAGTATTGTTTCAAGCATGGTCGCTCCAGCCGCTTACTGATTCTCAGCTTCGAATCCAATGCTTCGCAGATCCGCTAAGACCTACTCTGGATCATGGAGGACCAGCAGCAGGTTAAACTTAAATGCTCGAGAAGGTATTTGAGTCTCCAAGGAGCTACTCCTCGAGCAAATGGCCTCAAACGTACGGTCGACTTCGTAGCGCAGACTTCCGAACGCCCAGTCTGGCAAAGGCTGATCACCAGTCACGCCCCAAAAGTGGGACGTATCGGTATCATGCGCAGCCAAAGTCTTCATGTGCATACTCTCGTTCCAGTAAGCGCCGTCATACCCAGGCGGGCGCCGGAGTTCTGCCATCTCCTGAGTGTCGAGCCAAGCGATACCAACTTCGGCAGACACAATAAACCCATTTCTGCGCTTCACATTCATGGAGATGCTCAGGAACACAGCTCTATTTTCGAAAGGGAAAGGCGCAGGCTGCAAGGGGTCGGCCGCCGCATCTACAGCCCCAGAAGCTGTCCTGGACGTCAGTTGCTGTTTCGACCTAGCAGCGCTTCAAGTCGATAATATACCTGCGCGACTCGCGTTGCTAAGCCTCAGGCCAAGCTCTCTTTGGATGCCATAGAGCTTCGAGGACGCGCTTGCCGATATGGTGGTCATGGTTGGCCGGCGCAGCGTTGAGCTTGGTATCTAGCGTAAACGTCGAATTTACCTAGTTTGTTGGAGTTTGGGGAAGTAAGTCAGCCGTTTGCGATTCCAAAACTGGCGTTTGCGGAAGCACGTGCGTTTGTTGCAGATCTAGTTCAGTCGATGCGTGGCTTACATGTGATGTCAGGGTCTGTCGGAATTGTGCATTGCGGGAGTCTGGCGCTTACTTTCCTCTTCAATCAAGGAGCAGCAATGTATCTATATTCTCCTCGCCCTGGCTCGACAGTTCGAGCTCCTCAAATGCTTCAATTGCACCCGGATAGCGCCATACTCCCGCATCACTCGGTAGCATCTTATATGCCTCTGTTGAACTCAACAAGACCGTCCTCGCCACCTTGATCCCAGAACTCCTTCTCTAGAGACGTAGCTTTCACCGCTTGTCTCTGCGGGAATGCTGCAAGCGCCAGCGGAAGAGCAAAGATGCTAGTCGTAAAGATCAAGCCAAGATTGACAGGCATTACCATCCGTGGCCTACTCTTCAGCCATTGAGTCTGCTGTAACCGCACTAGGATAAGTGGTGGTAGAACCATGATCGGGGTCGCGTTCAGAACACGGGAAACGGCTGTCTCTCCAACGGCGATGGTGGCTGCCTTCTTGCTCTTCCCGACAGGCTCCAGTGTACCACCAGCTTCTTCTCGCTTCTTCTTCGCCTCCTCAGATTCTTTGGGGTAGACGTTGATTCCTTGCCGAATCTCTTCGCCACGCATGAGGAAGACGTTCAACACACCAGCGCTAGCCACTGCCGCGAAAGGAACCAACCTGCCAAGAATGGTCTTTGTGGCGGGACTGACTCTCTTCAGCCGCGGAACGATGGAGTTTAGGCCAACAGCAACACCACAGCTTGCTCCAACTGCCAAGAAGTACGACTGCACGATGCTTGACATCGACATTGGCGTGCTCTTGTTCGCATTTGAGAAGTTGATTGCCACGTTTAGGGACTGATTGGCCACCTGCCATGCAATAGTTCCGGTGTTGCTCAAGTTCGGTGTGAGCATACCTCCAGTGACGATCAAGTTCGAAATCACGAAGCATGACATTCGAAATGGAAGCAGCACGGGTTCTCCGGTGTCTGCAAGATGGGTCAGTCCCGGTCTGTGCAGACGTTCTTCGTGGTCCTACCAGGATGAAGAGTGGAATCGACAAATTTCTTTGCCTTCCACAACTCAGGCGTCATCTCTTGGACTTTGCCCTGCTTGTACTGAGTGATGAGTGATTTGGCATGTTCAAGGCCGGCACTCGAAGTGAACAATGTTCTACAGTCACCAAGTCAGCTCATGATCCTCTGATCGTCTCGCCAGCCATGCCTATAACGAATGCGGTATATACTGACCCTTTCGGATCATATTGGGACGGACTGCTTGTCTGTAGCCTCACCTCGGGTCTGATATGTCTGCGGAGTGTTTGACTCTTCCCCAGTAAGTGTTGAGATCATGTCGGGAGGCGGGCAGATCTCTGCTGCCTGGGAGTGACGCCGACATGGTGTTCGACGGAACTACCCCAGCAGTCGCAGGCGGTAAATATGGACGACTGGAGGTGGTCGAGACGTGAAAGATGTAGTCTCAAGAATTGGAATCGGTGAAGTTGGTCGAATCTCGGCTAAGAAACACGCTAAGGGCATTAGGTTTGAGGTGGTCTTGGCGCGATAGCAAGAGAAAACTTTGGACACTCGCCATTTCCCTTCACCTCACTGCAACAACATCGCATCTTCACATGCAGCACAGGCAACGTACGACGCGCCGTGCTACATACTGACTTCATTGATCAGCTAGGTAAGTCGATCTGCTCTGATAAGCCCTGACCTCGCACGTATTCCTACGTCTCTCACCGCGCTCGGTCTTGCGTTCTTCATCACAGATCTTGAGCTGGCTACACAGTTTGTGTATGAGACAAGATCAATTCTCGGCGGTCTTTGAGTACGGGAAGGGCTTGCGCTCGCCATAGCCCGTCTGCGTAATTTGCCAGCCGAAACAATCCGGATCTTACAAGCGGCTTGAAGTTCACTCAGATATCATTATTCATTTTCATACTCTGCTCAAATACACTATACAATGTGCCGCCACGTCATCAACACACAGAGGGTATATCCATCATGCCAGATGCCACATTCCAAAACGTCTCGGGGTCAACACATATACATCCCGGCATTACCGCCTGCCGCTCTGCTCTATCTCCTGCCTTCTCGCTTCTCTGATCTCTGTGCTCGATGGACGCTGCTGAGGCGAGCCGCGACCGAGAGCCGTCGCTGTTCTCCAGATACCATCCCACGGTCTCAGGTCGTTCGTCCATTGCCGCACGATTCCCGGTGAGGGATATGCGGTGTTTGGATATGCAAAAGAGGCACCGGAACGCGGCGCATAGTATCCGTTCGCAGGTGCGTGGTCGTCTTCATCTCGGCCTTGCCAGTCTATCCTGAAAGTACTCTGGGTGGGATCAGGGGTGGATGGCTGCTCTCGCGCCAGAAGCAGCATGAGCATCTGCTGTCGTTGCATTTCTTCTTCGGTTATGGAATTTGAGTCGTATCCAGTGGGAGCAGGCTGCGCTCGATTATACGCAGACGGGAACATATTGCGGTTATAGTTCTCGTAGTATGAGTTGTCTTGCCATAGGGTGGCTTCACTGTGCCGGTGCAAGTTCGTCATCGGCATATGCTGCTGCTTTCTCTTGATCGCACCTACTCTCCGTTGAGAGTAGATCAAGAGGCCTCCATATACTATCGTGCTTATCGCCGCAGCGATGGTCGTCAATAACGCAGGCACGTTGAAATCATATCTCGAAAACACGAGGAAATCATAAAAGATCGTCAACAGACCCAAAGCGCTGGACGTCAAAGCAGGAAGAAAGACGCTATCAGCCTGGAACAGAGGATTGCGGACAGCGAAGCATAGTAGTCCCGTGAACGAAAGGCCAGCTGTGAGTAATGCGACTGCGAAAATGCCGACCACAGCTGATGTTACGCGCAGACTGTTCTTTGGGTCCTGTTCGAAAGTCGCCGGGAGCATGAGGAATCTGGCAAACTGTCAGCCCATTGTTCTCCAACTCACCTCCTGGGAGACATCTACTCACCCTCCCAGTATCATGAACGATGCGCCAACCGCAACCCCTCTCCAGTACCACGCGACCGCATCTCGATCTGCCGACAATCCATCCAGTGTGCGATAACTCTGCGCTCGCGGACGACTAGGCGTCCGCAGTCGCTTTAACGCATCCAGCGTCGCCGACTTAGACCTTTTTTTCTGCGACGGGTATGGATGTCCCTCTTCTGCGTACATTCCAAGCCTCAACGGCCCAAGGAATGAGTGGATCCTTTTCTCAATCCTTCTCTTGCGCGAATCGCAATCGTTCGATATCGACTCTTTCAATCTTCTGTTTACTACTTCTTTCCCGAGAGTCTTCGTATCTCAACCCAAGCTTTTACAGCCTCACCCTCGCCGGACACACCACCTTGCGCTCGTCAGCCGGTGCCGATTGGTCCGGGTCGTACACGGCAGACTGCCGAGATCGAAGGGTAGGGATGGGCGGATTCCTCGTCGCAATCGGCCAGCATCCAATGCAGCATCCAACAAAAGACCCAATGCCAGCGAAATAGGGAGGAACAAGAGTTTGAGAGGTGTCAGACGAGCTGGGAGGACCTGGAGGTCGTCCTCCAATACGAGGTCACAAGACCGATCGCCGAGCTTGGCATGGAAGGTAGCCGTACTTTGCACCGCCGCGTAGCTACGCCGCATCGTCCCACGGTCCTGAATACGGGCCCAAAACTCTGTGGCAGTGCGGCTTTCTTTCGAAACAAATTTGAACTGCGACGCCTTCTGGCTTTTCGTAACACGGCACCAATTAACGGCGGCTCTGCTGGCCGGTTTTTGATGTTCTACAATGCGGCGTCTGACGGTCTGCCATTGACCGGTCTGTATATGCCTCAGGATTCGAAATCGATGTCGGTAGGAGCTGAAAGTGAGTTCAAGCTAAATCCCTATATTTGGCGAATCTTCGTACGCCTCATCAGTGCCATGTTGTGCAGTCAAAGAAATATCAGATGGAGGAGCCTCCTTCAATATCAGACCTCAACTTTCGCATCAAGTTCAACAATCCGTACATGCTCAGATGCCTTTCAGAGCGATGAGGCTCTTCGTGTGGAGTGTTCGCAGCATTCTCTCAACCTCTCGAAGACCTAAGGAAGGGCAAAAAGGTCGCACTGGCATGCAGTCGTCCTCGCTGGGACACAGTGGCAGCATACCGGGAAATATTCCTATCTCGACGAAAACTCAACCGATTTCGACCATGTTGATACCAAGATGTTTCTCTGAACGGCAAAAAGACAGCGAGCAGCAAGGGGCTCGAACTGGTCTCAATGTTAGCACATGAGATTGGGTGAAAGGCAGATCACCGGCTACGAACCCCTCAACCTTTGGTGCTTCTCTATGGAGTGATACGCCCTGAAACGATCACCCAAACCGAAAACCAACGCGCTACCATTGCGCCAACCACCCAATTTAAACATCTCCAAATCCTTCTTTCATTATATACACTCTATTTAGCATGTGGCGAATGCACAAAGGAGGGGTTTCAGGAGCCGTTAAAATCCGCACCTGTACGTCTGCTCTTCATTGCGGGGCTCAATTGCACTCTTCTCAAGCTCTAACAAGATTGTTCTGATCCTCAATTGCGTAGCTCGTCTGATAATAGCAATGCGTGGACCATGGATCCGGACATCGAAGGAATGTTGATCGATGTCACCATGGTCCTTCGGCTTTCGATCGTTCGCACAACATTGAAAATAACCGATAACTCGTTAGAACAGTCCAAGAGCTGCAATGGTCTGCAGTGCAGGTCTCTGGGTTTAGAGATTTGACGCTTTGGGTTGAGAAGTGTCGTCGATGCAAAGTTCTGCCTGAGGCAGACACCAATTGCGACTTCAGGCAGGACAGACCACTTGTACCTGAACATTGACTGGAACATTGCGAGTTTGGAAGACATGACGGAGACGGATCAGGTTGGATCTGTTGTCAAGAGTGTGACGTGATGCTGTTTAACGACGATGCAAGACTGTTGTCTTCAAGACAAGAACACTGTGCCAACGAACCGTCTGAGAGGGAAGACACCCAGAAATTAAGAACAGCCACCGGTGTCTTCGAAACGATTTGAGTCTATGTTGATGCTATGCAGCTGGATGTATAGCAGCATTGGACCAGCTCACATCTACTTGTTATACTGCTTAACACTCTTCGCCACAGTCTCCTCAAGACTCTCCTCCGGCAACCCCAACCGCTTATTCCACAACCCCCTCGTCTTGGAGTAATTTCCCATCCCACCATACCCATACAAACAAGACGTGATAACCTGCAGAGCAGCAGACTTCGCCACATCCTGGAAGCGCGGATCATCCAAGTGTTTCACAGCCTCCTTATGCACCTCAGCGCCAACCACATTCGTCACCTCAAACTTATCCCCAGTCTCCTTCTCCAGCGCCGCAAGGACTCTATTCTGCGTCAATGTGAAGCTGCTCACATAGACATACTGATTCGCAGCCTCCGCTTGATGTTCATCAGACAAGGTGGCAGCTACAGCTCGACCGATCTGAAGCAAGTTCGTCGCTTCGTAGGGAGTATCGCCGCCGTCGAAGATGGTCGCCTTCCGTCCGGGAATATTCCAGCCAAAGACACCTGGGATTCCAAGGGACCAGTCGAAGAAAGCACCGACGATGATACAACTCCAGCTGATTTTGTCTTCCCTCGCTTTCAAGTATTTGACGATTTCTGGTTTTGGGCCGATGAATGGGACGTACTTTTTGACATCGGGATCGGCTGTGTCCAGTCCGTACTCGGTTGGGAGGAAGCGAACCACGCCGTTCTCGATTGCGGCATCGATGACTGATTCTTGCAAGAGGGCGCTGTGCGTTGCTAGAGTGGAGACCGCGGCGTCCTGGCCTTTGAGCATGTCGCGCAGACTCGCTGGGGAGTAGTCTGTCTCGAAGACTTGCACGGAGCTTGGGAAATTCGCCTTCGACTTATCGCGGGTCGTGACGGACACCTTGTATCCTGCTGGATGTGCGAGCAGAGCCTCTACTATTGCAGGGCCGACGTTTCCGCTCCTGGGCTCGAAGTTCTGCTTAGCGAAGTGTTCGATCAATTGGTGGTGATTGTAGGTTCACTCACCCTCCCAACACCAAGACACTCTTGATTGGACGTGCTGCCATGTTTGACTAAAGTTTGCAAACTCGACGAGTTGCCTGGTGGAATTCGTGGAACTGAGCAATCGAGGCCTGTGACTTGTTTGGTTTTCCTGAGATACCAGCATTTGACCTACCAATCGTCTGTATATATGCATAGCCAGAGCTAAGTCCTAGTCTGCTTTCTCTTCAGCTCAATGATGCCATGGATGGTTTGAAATTGCTTGGTAATGAACTTGCTCAGTATCCAACAACTGCAGCGGGGCAGCGTCGAAGTTCCTACGTCGAATAATCGATTCTTCTGTATGAAGTTGAGTGGTAATCATTCTTTCGGATTTCAATAAACCCGCTGGGAATGGATTACTAAACACAGCTTTCAGTACAAGGCCAAAACGCAACATCCGCCAAGAAAGGAAAAGCCCTGATACTCCATCTGGAGCAGAGTATAGCTCGCATCCTACCCCTTTACTTGTGCACTGAGGCTACATGCCTCCTGTCCTTCATCTAATCGCTCATGGTCTAAGCCTGCGCAAGCTGAACGGTATGAGTAACGGGGACCAGCTTGCCACGAAGTCTGTTTGTCACCCTTCGTGGAGAGACGTGATAAAGCACACAAGTCTCCAAAGCGAATTCAGGTTCAGGTTGGCACTTTGGTGATCTTGCATGTCCGAGGTTTTGGCGAGGTCTTTGGTGTATGTGAGGTGTGTCAATCGCGTGTCGCCCTTACAATGAATTCACCTAATGGCCTAGCAAGCATACTTGACTGACCGCTCACTTTAAAGGCCATCATACCCACCTGATCATCGGACCGTTCGGGAATTGTATGTCAATAGCCCTGGTCATCTCGAAGGAGCATATCTGCCCATGGGAAGCATTGCCGTATCCGGAAGGGATGGGTGCACTGTCACCTCTCAAAGCGTTGGGAATTTACAC
Organism: Nothophaeocryptopus gaeumannii; assembly: GCA_031771865.1. Classification (NCBI taxonomy): domain Eukaryota; kingdom Fungi; phylum Ascomycota; class Dothideomycetes; order Mycosphaerellales; family Mycosphaerellaceae; genus Nothophaeocryptopus; species Nothophaeocryptopus gaeumannii. The sequence continues at coordinate 199,150 of JASISA010000019.1, forward strand.
CCCCGTCGGAGAGAACTTGAATTGAGACTAGAAGAAGCCAGGCATCTATCAGTCGAGGCGTCCGGAATAGAGACCTATCGGCCAAGAAAGTCCAGTGCGCTCGTAAGCTTCTTGTTTTCTGGACACGTCCAAGAAATCATATATCAACCAGCTTCGCATCGGACCTTGGCGGCATCGCTCGGAGCTGGGGTCGTTCAAACTATCAAGCTGTTGGCATGAATTCGACTCCGTTTTCTGCACACTCGCATATCCCGGCCGATGCCGATCGGAGACCTGCATGCATTGCTATACACCCACTTCACTCTGAAGCTGCTGGGGCCGCCAGAGACACTTGGGAGGGGAGACTTGTTTCCGTTCTGAACATCAGAGAAGCTCTGGATGCCAATTGAATGGCTCAATGAGTGAGGTATGTCCTTGCGAAGAGGTGAAGAGAGATCGACCCCTCAGGGATATCGAACTTAGCTTGGAGCAGGGCAGAGGAAGGCAGCTGGGAGGTGGAGTTTTGCCGGGAGCAGGCCGTTAATCAATAGTAATAACACACAGCCATCTCTGCACAAAACAAACCTCTCCGCGATCTCGTCAAGTGGTGTTCCGTCCCAGGTATTCATGGATGTCAGCATGAATCACTGATGGATGGCGCCCGTCTCTCCATGCCGAGAAGGGTAAACAAGTCCAGAGGTGTTGGGATGCCCGCCTTTTGCGTGGCCAGGCGATTATCGCCCCGTGGACGCCTCGCTCGGCCACGTCGGTTCACTTTCGTCATGCCACCGTCTCATACATTTTTGTTGCCACTTCTGTTTGTCCTGAATCGTATACCATCTGCGCGCATTGTGAAGACCAACGTGAGCAGGAAGTGAACGGCTGCGTGAAGAAACTCAAAGAGACAAGGAGAGTGGGCCAGATTGCCCCACCTTTGCACAGACGCCGCCTCGGACCGCCCGCCGCCACATGTCACTTCATGTTGCCGCCAGTGCGTGTCTCCAAGACAATATGAAAAGGGCGTCCAAGTCGTCAAAATCGCGCAACGGCTGTCTCCGATGCAAGCAGAAACACATCAAGTGTGACGAAACGAAGGTAGACGAGAGCCTACCCGCCACCATAAACACCTTCGCTGATCGTACTATCGCAGCCCGAATGCCGCATTTGTCAGGCTCAAGGAGCTGAATGTCCAGGATACGCCAGGCCTTTGAAGTGGTCCAACAAGCATGAGGTCTTTGTTCCGCCTCCGGGGAAGAGGCGTCGGGTAGAGCTTGTCGAGAATGCTAGCTCTGCCTGCCACCGTGAGGCACAAGACGACAACGCTGAACTCCAGGACATAGGCAGTCATGCTCACTCCTCTGCCTCGCCGCCTTCTGCTGAAGGACTACCCACAACGGAGCCATCAACACTTACTATACCGGGTCAGGCATTGACGGCAGATGCCGACCTTGATTGGCCGAACCTCGAGCTATACGGCTATGAGTATCTTGCCTTCTCCAACCCCGACTTCGGCGCCGGACTTGATACAAATTACATGTATCCTTTCCTTGGGGATCTTTGCGGCAACACATCTGCATTGACTGATTCTGCAGGGGACACCTCTGAGAAACACGCTCCTCCTGGCACCGAAAGCGGGCATCTGGACACACGCGTAATCAGACACGACTCCGGCATTGTCGAAAAGAAGTCACCCGCGGCTGCCAGTCTCTTGTCCACATTCTACAGACTCACTGTGCCCAATGAAGTCCCAGGATATGCGGACAATGATCTGGTCAAGTACTATTTCGATTGCATTTGCAGTCTATATTCGTGCTTCGACTCTGAGCAGAATCCATTTCGTACTTTGGTGTCAGCTTGTTGGCAAGAATCTCGAACGATCTATTATACAATACAGAGCATGGCGGTTGGGCACCTCGCTAATCACTACCCACACATGGCATCGATGGGACTTGTAAAGCGAGGTCAAGCTTGGAAGTCATTACAGCAGGATTTGCAACAGCTTCGAGCTGGAAAGCAAACTGCGGACCATGTGCTCCTCAGTCTGCTCCTACTCGGACTTTCATCTGCTTGGCAACAAGCTTCAAATCTCGGCCTGCAATACCTTTTCATCACCCGTGACATTGTGCAAGGCAGGCTTCAAAGAGGCGAGGAGTCAGAACATGATGACTTTTATCTCGATGCCATCATGCACTGGGAACTGTTGGCAAGCTTTGTTGATCCAGTCCCTATGATGCCTCTGTCAGGGCTCAAGTGCCCATCTTTGAACTTACCGAATGAAATAGGACCGAAAACACCGCACCCGTGGACCGGCATCAGCAACTCAGTACACTTTCTCCTTGGAGAGGTCGGCAGAGTACTACGGCGACGACACAAAGACGGTTCAGTCAATGCTATTGACGATCAATGGACGGACATGCTGGAAGACAAACTCCACAATCTCAAGATCGCCAGCGAAGACGACATTGTTGATTTTCAAGACTCGAAGACATCAAAAGACCATCTGATCCGCATCGCCAGAGCTTATCGAATTCTCGGTTTCTTGGAACTCTACAGAGTCAAACCGCAATTACTTTTCGACCGGCTCAAGAATAAGACTTTACACGATGACGTCCGCGCCGTCTTTTCTGCATCCACAGCCGGCTACACCAACGAGATCGATGCGAAACTAGCTTGCATGGCCAACTGTGTCCTGGAGACAATCAGACCGGTTTTCATCACTTCATGCGCGTGTCGGTCGCTACCGCTCGCTCTGCTCATAAGTGCGAGCCAGCTACGCTTGCCGGATAGCGAGTGCAACGAGACTACAATCAATGAGGAGGTGATCAATGGCCGGTATGTGGTCGAGCAGCGAATGCTTATATTGTCGAGGAGATATCCGCAAAGGCCGCTGATGCAGACTGTTGATGTTATTAAGGAAGTTTGGGAGAGGGCTGATGCTGGTTCGCAAGGCGCTCATTGGATGGATGTCTCTCACGAGAAGTCATGGCAGACAATATTGGGATGATTATACGATTGGTGTCTGGAGATTGGACTGACTAGATGACTATTTCGGCAGTAACTTGAGCGTACACGTGAATTGTACAAATGTAGCTTGAAATATATCTTCTTAATGACGTTGCGGCGCATCATGAGCATTCACTCAAGCAGCAGCTGGGCTAACCAAAATTGGCAAAAGACTGAGCTTACCATCTTCGCCAGATGTAATAACTACTCATCTGCTGGCTCTTAAATCAACACACATGCACACAGATCAATGAATGAGTGAACAGTGCACGTTCTGAGGCGACTGTCCGCGCCAATGGCTGACGTCATCCAAGGGGCTCTCTCAAGGATTGAGCTTGCTTGTCACGTGCCTTCCTCTTCTACGTACCTGCATGATGATCGTCAGCGTTCTCAATCATCGACAACAACATCACTCATCAGTCTCTTGTATCTTCCAGGAAGGAAACAAACTATTCGACAATGGCGCACGACTTCTGTTTGAACATCACTTCGAAGAATACGCCTGATCCTTTCTTTACGTACTCCTCCACCACGGGGAAATTCTACCTTACATTCACGGGGAGTGATCGCGTACCGTTATGGGAAGCCGATTGTCTCACAGGTTTCTGGGAAGATAAGCCCCTCATCGGGCCTATCCATCGTCCATCTCCCAACACTCCGCATTCTGCAAGACTGTGGGCGCCGGAACTGCATGCCCTAGATGGGAGATGGTATGTGTATTATGCGGCGATGGATGAGAAGCAGGGGAATCGGAGTCATAGGATGTATGTTCTTGGAGGACCGAAGGCGGATGATGATCCTCACAACGGGGAGTGGGAGTTTTTGGGGCCGATTGAAGGAATGGATCAAAGGCAATGGGCGATCGATGGGACGGTATTCGAATTACCCGAGGGAGGGATGTATTTCGTCTACTCAGGATGGCCGCTGGAAAGGCACTGGGATGACTATCGAGAAGATTGTCAGGAACTGTACATTTTGCGATTGAGGGACGCTGTCACCGCAGGAAGCAGACCAGTTTGCATTTCCAGACCGGAGCAGCACTGGGAGAGGACAGGCCCAGTCGGAATTAATGAAGGACCGCAATGGGTCGTCTCGCCAGATAAAACTTGGCAAGGACTGGTATATTCTTGTGGGGCGAGCTGGACGAAGGAGTATAAGATGGCCACACTTCGCCTTGTTGGGAAAGACCCTCTGGATCCTCGAAGTTGGGGGAAAAGCAGAAAGCCGCTTCTCCAGAATGCGGAGCATGGAGAAGGGCCGTTTGGACCGGGCCATGGTGGGTTCTTGCAGTTTGGGGATGAGACGGTCGCGTTGTATCATGCTACGGATCGAGCTACAGATGGGAATCAGGGTAGGAAGTGTCGAATGCAGAGGGTTCTCTGGACGGACGATGGGCCGGATATGGGTGGGCGTTGCGGGAGAGCCACCAGAGATGTTGAGCGATTTATCGGTGAGGGATGTGGAGAAGAGTTGGAAAGGGCGTTGAAGGGTGTTGTCTCATGATCTGGAATCCGGCATGCTGGGTGAGAAGTAGTCAGCGTGAAAAACAGTGACTTGTTCTGTTCTTATCGCAGGATTGGTGGCTGAGGTCGTGCCGAATGAAGCGTTTGATTCAGATGTGCCTAGTGTCCGAAAGCCGTTCGGTACGCATTACGGAGTTCCTCGCAGCGGACCGTCAGCCAATGGCTGCTGCGGCTGTTGATGTTCATCGGAGCTTTGGGATCCACTCCTTGATCAAACAGCCAAGAGAGGATATGCTGCTGATAAACCCCTGGCGAGCGCGATCAATCAAGTGCTGGGTTCGCTTGCGTGTCGAGGTTGGCCCTGCTACGCTCTGCACATCGTAGAACCTCTAGCGAGACATTCGCTTTTCGCAATAACAAACATCACTGTCGCTACGAAACGCTGTCCGTACCGTCGGTCGCTGTGTTTGGAAGGAAGCTGGGAAGAGTGCGAAGGAGCAACGCTGCAGGAATACACACACATACATACAGCGGAAAGTGCTTACGACGATATCGACGTTGCACCTGGATACGGGATACGAATCGACGTGCAGGAAGCCACGAACGACCTACGACGCGCTCACCCTGTGCCACAACTCCCACGCCTGAACGAGATTCACACGACGCTTCATTGCCTTAATCACAGACATTGGTCGATAACACTCGCGCCCGCCTTTTCCAAGACACGCATTCCAGTGCATCTCCAGCCCTGAACGACATACCAGTCTAGAACTTCCACCAAGAATTGAACATACCGCCTTTGAACATTCAGCTGTCTTCCAATCCTCCCACCCCGAATCGAACAAATTCTCCGACATCATGAGACTGTCAACCGTATTCTGCCTTCTCACCGCACTCATCTCTTCGCCTCTGGTTCTCGCCGACAATCTTGCTGCAGAGGTCACCCAAACAGTGTTCGAAAGACTGCTCGCAACAGACGCCGCCGAGCTTGTGGATGGCCGCCCTAACCTGGAGTAAGCAGTGTCCTGCAACCAAACACATACAAATACTGACTGCTTCCCCCAGGCTGCGAGCAATTGTTGAGAACGTCGGTGCGACACAAGTCGCCACACCAGCACCCACCATAACCACCGTCTGGATCCAATCCCAAGTCGGCTCGACCGTAACCTATGTCGAAGTGATATACACACAAACATTCGCCGAAGTTCCCGATCAATACCCAAGCCCAGCGAGCGGCGCGATAGGATACGGAACGCTGGTGAAGCAGAACAACAAGAGAGAGGCTGAGCCTACGGGTATTGCTGGAAGAATACTCACCTGAGACTTGTCTTGCTAATGTGAGTGCTCCCATTAGCAGGTAATGGTCAAGGCAGCGCGACCAGCTTCGTGTTGGAATACCAGACGGCGGTGAAGACGATTCATCTCACGCGGATGACTCGGGTCGTGGAGGTTACGACGGTGACTGGTGCGCCTGAGGACGGCGAACCGACCGTCAGCGCGGACGATGGTGCGAGCAATACCACCACAACGCGCAGCCAGATCGTCTTTCCGAGCCAGATGAATCCGGAGTTCGCGCAACCAACTTTCACGTTCGAACCGGCGCTGAACCTATGAGGGTCTCGATCTCCTTGGGCCTCTTAAGATGTTGGGTCAGCATGATTTCATTGAATTGCAGCGTCTAAGCGAGAAGAGTTAAAGAGATAGAAAGAGCAGAGAGCTGGACAGAAGCATGAGCAGACACTGTACAGCATACAAGCAAGCATTTAGCATGGCATCCAAGACGGAATGTATCGTAATGCGACATATGGCCGAGGCCAGCATCAAGTCATATACGCCCATTCTTCGTCCAAGTGCAATCAGGCAGAGAGGGACGACGTGTGTGAAGTCGCAATAAGATGTATGGATCTGGCCATTCCTCCCGTCTTGATGGCCAAGGCCAAGAAGCGCTTGAGGCGAAACGAGTTTGAACATGGCGCAACCTGTGCAAGCCAATGGTGGAGCTGTTCAGCTGCGATGATCGCAACAGCTCATCGCTGTACGAAGCTGAAACAGGGTACAGTCTGGAGGGACTCTTACAGCGAACGGCTTGCCATCTTGGCGAGAAACACCGACTACCTTCATTTTGCAATACTACCGGTCCACTTGTATACTGAAGTGGATTTGTTCAACATAAAAGACGTAGTCGTTCCATCGGTACAGAACGCTAGAGGCGTTTTGTGGCTAACGAGTAAGTCGCTTCCTCTTTGCCGCCTATGCACTCCACGGACCCTCCACTCAACGACAAGGTCCTATCACCTCCACCAACTGCACCGCAACAGCTCGTCTCTTCTGCATCCTTTATTTACATCAAAACAGACATGACGATGATCATGCAGGTACCAGATGCAGCAAGCTTCCTAGTGCCACCGAACCGAAGTTCCTTCTCCAATGCCTCCGCGGGTACTTCATACAACACGGGATCGTCTAAACGGCACAGAGAGAGTCAATCTGAACGAGGCCAATGGAAACCGTGTAATGACCGCGTCACTGCGCCTTGTAGGAATGGCTGTACAGGTAAGCCAGTTCTGCATGGTCGCTGCATTTCAACTTGCAAGCAGACATCGTCGCTCTCCTGCCTCAACTGCAGAGGAAAGTACAGCATAGACTTTGAAGATGCCTCACGACGTTCCGTGGAGAGTCAACGTGCAGCACCACCCAGGCTCTTCGGCCAAAGACATTCACGACGAGCCGGAATGGACTGGAGGACATCAGCACAGAGTTGGCTTCCGCAATCGACAAGGCCGCATTCCTGGAGTGACACCCAACGATGACGAGGCAAGCGACGTGCCGGATCTGACCACGTCCTCTGGCAGCTCGGAGCCAGATGAAGAGGAGCAATTCGATGAGGAAGCAGAAAGAGAGTATGAGGACCTAAAATCGAGGGCGAAGAAAGGCGAGCTTGTGAACTTTCGGGACATCATCAGCGATGAGAAGGACTTTCATTTGCGATATCCTGAGAATCGAAGTCTGGGCTGGAGGTATGTTCTCGAGGCTACCGAGGATTGGGTGAAGAATGAAGAGGAATGGCCGGCGAATGTTGAGAAGCGGAAGATGGAGGATGCTGCGAAGAAAGAGAAGGAGACGCATACAATTGATGGAGTGGAAATGAGCAATGGAGATAAGCAGGACGATGAGAAGGACAATGGTACAAATGGAGAGGAGAACGAGTGGAAGAGGAAAGAGGGTGAGAACAGCAAACACCATGATGCGTACGCTGCAGATAACGAGCAATCATCTGGCAGTGATAGCGATGAGGATAAGTCCGAGTATCAGGAGCTACTCGAGCGATACACGCCACAAGAGATTGCTCTGTTACGAGCACTGCAGCACGAGAAGCAGTACCGGAGTACGCTCAAGCAGAACGACGGGAAGCAAAACAGCCCACAAAAGCACAACAGAAGTACTATCGCCATTGACGAGCAGGACCAATTCTCGCCGGATAATTGGCTGCCGAGATCAGATCATCTCATCCGATTGACGGGAAAGCACCCTATGAACGCCGAAGCGGAGCTGTCGGCCCTGTTCGGTGGAGGACTGATCACGCCGAACGAATTGCACTATATCCGGAATCATGGAGCTGTTCCAAGGATCCTATGGGAGTTTCACGAGCTCGATGTCGAGAATGGCAAGCTCAAAATGTCGATGGACGATCTCAAGGACAAGTTCGAACATATCAACATCCCCGTGGCACTTGCGTGTGACGGCAACAGACGAAAGGAGCTCAACATGATCAAACGCAGCAAAGGCTTCAACTGGGGTTCTGGTGCTACTGGTTGTGCGTACTGGAAAGGTCCTTTGCTCCGTGATGTCCTCCTGGCAGCTGGAGTGGAAGAGGGGAAGTACTCCGGCGAAGGCAGGCTACGGTGGGTGAATTTCGAGGGCGCTGACGATCCCAGCGAGGGTAAATATCAGACTTGCATTCCACTGGACTATGCCATGGATCCGTCAAACGACGTGCTATTAGCGATGGAGATGAACGATATACCTCTGCCTCCAGACCATGGATACCCAGTTCGTCTGCTCATTCCAGGCTATGTCGGTGGGAGATGCGTGAAGTGGCTGCAGAGGATTTGGATCACTGATTACGAGAACGACTCGCACTATCATATTTGGGATAATCGTGTGCTGCCTTCATTCATCACTGAGAAAGACGGCGAATTCGCAAGTACCATGTTTGCTCATCCGGACACGGCTTGTAATGAGCAGAACCTCAATTCGGTCATCGTCAAGCCAGCGCAAGGTGAGAAAATCCCTCTCACCTCAGCGAGGAAAGGCAAAACGTATCGTATCGAAGGATACGCATACGACGGAGGAGGCCATGAAGTCCAACGCATTGAAGTCTCGCTAGACGGAGGCGAGACATGGCTTTACTGCATTCGCCAATTCCCAGAATATCCCATCCGCCACGGCAATAAGTTCTGGACATGGCTGCATTGGTACGTTGACGTTTCTATCGTCCATGTCCTTCAAGCAAAGAGCATCAGCGTCAGGGCATGGAATGTGTTCAAGAATACGCAGCCGGAGCGTCCGAGCTGGAACACGATGGGTATGATGAACAACTGCTGGTATGTCGTCAGACCTTCCGTCTCGCAGGGCAAGGACGAAGACGTGCCGCACATCGTATTCCGACATCCCGTAGAGCCAGGCACTGGAGACGGGGGCTGGATGAAACCTAGTGTCGAGAATCAGGTCGCGCAGGCCAAGCAGGACGCCGGAGCGCCCCAGAAGCAGTTCACTCGACAGGAGATTGAGAAGCACAGCGCCGAAAATGACTGCTGGCTCGTTGTCGATGGGAAAGTGTACGATTGCACAACTGTCCTCGCATGGCATCCTGGTGGCAAAGCCGCTATCCTCGGCCACGCGGGCAAAGTCCACCAAGAAACCAGCGATGAATTTGCCAGCATTCACGATGGCTTCGCATACCAGAAACTCAAAGAATGTGCCCTCGGTGTAGTGACAGAGAAAGCAGCCAACTTTATCAGAGCCAATGCCGAAGCGGCCGCTAAAGAGAAAGCCCAAAGTGCCAGCAAGAGCGGTGATGTGGTATTGCAGAAACATAAATGGGTACCAGTCAAACTCATCAACCGCGAAAAGCTGTCCGAAGACACGAGGAAGTACACTTTCGGTCTTCCAGACAACATGAAAGACCTCGGCTTAGGAACTTGTCAACACATCCAACTCGGTTTTCACATGAAAGATAAAATGCTCATTCGATCATACACGCCCACTAAACCCCTCTTGCCAGACGTCAAAAACGCCCCCGCCAACAAAACCTCGACCAAGGACGATGCTCAATCAACCGAGATCCAATCTCTCCGCGACGGCCACGGAACCTTCGAACTCGTCATCAAGACATACTTTCCCAATGACAAACAACCCGGAGGCGCCATGTCCAACCTATTAGACTGCATGCCCCTCGGTGAAGAGATTGAAATCCGTGGTCCCACCGGAGAAATCGTATACAACGGTTCCGGGTCATTCACCATTTCCGACAATGAGATGAAGTTCAAGAAAATAAACCTCATCCTCGGAGGGAGTGGCATCACGCCTGGATACGCTCTGATCGCTAGGTGTATCATGGGGACAGGAGAAGGGGATATGGAAGTGAGGGTGGTGGATGCGAATAAATCTGAGAAAGATATCCTTCTCCGGGACGAACTTGATGATTTCGTGAAACAGTCGAATGGGAGGTTGAAAGTCACTCATGTCCTCTCCCATCCTTCTGAGAACTGGAAGGGGATCAAAGGACACGTGAATGACAAGATTATTCGAGAGAGTTTGTTCGGTCCGAAGGAGGAGGGGAGTGTTACTTTCTTGTGTGGACCTCCAGCGATGATACAAAAGGCTGCTCTGCCGGCTTTGACGGAGTGGGGGTTTGTGGAGGATGATAATGTTTTTGGGTTTTAGACGCAGCATATATAAACACACTTTCGACGTAAAATGTATATTCTGGTATTTCTCGTTGTGACTACCCCGTCAATCTCTTCGCGGATTCAAATCCCTGATAGCAAAGATGCTATACAGCGAAGTAAACAGGAAATACCAATCCTCTCGCGTCGTTTGCGTGAGTAAAGAGCCGACTAGACCTAACATGGCATACCAGCAAGTAACTCGAAGGTCGTTGGAGCTGTTAGCTTTCGTCTCACCCCCAACACTCGTAGTGCCGTTTCCATTCCCTCCATCTGCCCCCTCCAAACCAGCCGGATCCTCACTCAAAAACGTCGTCTGCCCCGTAATATTTCCCTCCTTCCCCATCGGATCAGGCGGCGTGAGTTGATCAGGCACTTTACATACTTCTCCGCCATCGCAGCCATCAAGTGTACTAGCCGCATCACTTGTGTTGAAGTAGGCTTTCACATAGCTGACTATCATCACCGCATCTTGATCTGGTGGGCCTCCACTCCATCCTGAGTTGCCATTGCTCCAGTGACTCAGATGAATCGCCCCAGCTTCATCGGGCACGTTATCAGACACGCTTCCGATCACTTTCCCGTTTGCGAAGAAGGTCACTTGGGAAGGTGTCCAGTCGAATCGAAATTCGTTGTATCCTTCCCCCGGTGCGAACGCGAGTGTTGACTTGAGTGCATCGTTGCCCGTCGCGTAGCCTAGTTGTGCGGATGTGGATGATTGAATCACTAGGTTTGCAGTCTGCGGTGACTTTGAGAGAAACTCCATGTCGATTTCCGTCTGGTCATTCAAGTAAAAGAAGAAGGCCCCACATGTCCCATTGACCAATGTCGTTTTCATGCCGATTCTGAAACTTCCATACAGTATGTCTGTCCTCGAAGACACGATCTCCGCCATCGGTACAAGTTGACCCTCCTCTCCTTCCAGCGTTGCGGTGAGTGGTGATTTAGACCAAAGTTGCAAACCCGAGTCACCTCCCCTCACCCCTTCGCCAGTCCAGTCGTATTGCGAAGAGGCGATGGGGTTCGGAACGACATTCTCGACCTGTGCAGCTTTCCCGTAAGGACCATGGGAGTTGGCAGGAGTGACATTGTAGGCTTGTGGAATCCAGATGGGATCGCTATTGGCATCGAGGAGGGCGGAGAAATTGGCGACGTGGAGGAAATCCGTCTCCAAGATTTCTGTAAAGAACAATCCGTTCGATGCCGGGTCAGTAGATGTCGCTACTTCACCGCCTGACGTCGTTGATTGTGTTGTTGTTGTCGTCGTTATTGCCAATGCCGTTCTTGTTCCTGTGGCGTCAATGGTGTAACCACACCGACATCCCTCAGAATTCGCACTTCGCACCGCAGTCGAAATGGTCAGGAGACCAACCAATGTGAGATTGCGCGCGGGCAAGCGCATGGCTTTTCGAGAGACGAGATGATGGATGTTCAAGTGGAGCGAAGTGGATGTTTCGGAGGACGCCGGTGGCCGCAAATGGAGATCGCTTTGGTGTTTGGTGGATGGTGTTTGTGAGATGTAACAGAAGGAACACCAGCACCCCGGTCGATGCGATTTCTCAAATTGATGGATTCGATAGACTTGTGTTGTGGTTGTTCAATTGTGTGCAAGTGCGACCGTCGCTCGGGGTGACTGCTCTTCTGAGCATTCACGAGAGATGGACGTTGCTCCTGCTTGTCGAATTATCACTTCACTTGGAAGGATTGTCGTCGAAGGGCTCATTCCTCAGCAAGTGATCATATGAAAGATAGTGTTGTGCGCCCGGGCAGGCCGTGAAGTACAAGTGCAACAGAAGTACCGTATCGCACTCTTCACTGCTCCTGCAGGTGTCCGGCTGCTGTGAAACTCGACTTAGATAAGAGTAGCTACACCACCGAATAGCTACACAGCATGAACTTATCTCTTGGAGACAACGGTTCAACAAGATCAAATCAATATCATCCGCTTCACTTGCCATGCCGCTCTCTTGTGCATGCCTTTGACGCCGGGCGTCTGTCCCTCTTTCCATCAGGAAAAGTCTGCGACTGCTGATGCACCCGCAACAAGCAGCGCAGTGTGTCTCCGAAAATGCATCGCATCTGTAGAAGCAAACTTGATACTGTCGAACCTCTGAAAGTTCCAATTCGGTCATTACATTCGTCCCATTCATGTCACCATTCGCGTCCCATTCTCTCCCCCCCGCCTCCTGTCCAGAGATCCAGTAGATCGGCAAGATCGGCCCAAGATGATGTCCAGTGCTATATGTGATGTTTGTCTGCCTCAAGCAGGCTCGAGCGTGTCTAGCCTCTGTTGCTCGACTACCACCAACCACTCTTAGGGTCGTCAGAGTCGGAAGAAAGGCCGCCGCTATTGACCAGTGTTGTCGATGATTTCGACTTGACGTTGGCGTGTAGCTTTTGAGTTGGGAGGGAGGTTGTCTCAGATACGCTCCGTTCCCTATGCTACAGGAAGCCGGACTCTGATAACAATCTGTGAAAACAGTCAGTACTGGTGTTCGTGGAGGCGGTAGCTCAACATACCTCGCGATCTTTTCATCTTCTCTCTCGCGTGGCTCGACCGCCAAACTGCGCTCATACATCTCATGTACGTCACCAGCGCTTTGCATGTTCCGCAGAATATACTCCTGTAGCTCAGGCACCGGTTGCAGACCGTATGGCACGTTCTGGTATTGCTGAATATCTCGAATGACTTCAGCCGTCTTTGCGCGCTTCGCGAAGTTGATGAGCTGCGTCTTCTTGATGATACTTGGGATACCGTCCTCGATAAAGGTCAGATCCGTGAGATAGATACCGAAGAAGGGAATGCATGGCGGGTTCGCTTTGTGCAGAGCTTCTCTGTACTCGTTGAAATTCTTCGTCGAACCCATGAGTTTGCGCATAGATTCCAAAGTTTGGGTGGTCCGCGCGTTGACTTGCGCCCACGTCCTGTTAAGTCGGTGAATCGGCGCAGATCCTAGGGCGGAGATGATGGAAGTCAGGCAGGAGAAGTTGTTCAGCGATCGGCACTTGTCCGCGATCGAGACGAAGTGCTTAATGACCACCACACGCCGCTTGACGTCTGCCTGAGTGAGGATCATTTGCGCCACCCAGTTTGTGAGTTGGTTTGAGTGCAGAATCAAAGCCTTCACGTTCTCCGCTGGATCGGGTTCACCAGGCGCCAGCTTCTTCTGCCAGGTCTTGTTCAGACACTCCGTTGGCTTGATCTTGCCGTAGAGCTTAGATTCGATTATTGTCAGTTGTCGAGCAAATTCCAGCGCGTCGATATCGAGGAACTTGAGCTTCTTCATGTTCTTCGGAATGATCGGTGGCGGTGCTTGCGCGTTGAGTGTCAAGACGAGTCGCTTGTTCGAAGCATCGTGCCCACGCATTCTCTGCTCGATCGAAGTCATCAGCGGTCCGGCGCCGGGAGTTGCTGTGGATTGCACGGTGTCTTTGGCAAATTGGTAGACTCGCTGCATGAGTTGTTGGCTCTCGTCATTGTTTGGCTCCATCCAATAGTTGTCAAACCAGGACTTGAGGATGTTCACCACACGGAACCTGATCGGCTTCTGCTTCTTGTCTACCCACGTCTGCAGATCTTGACCTGCCAAGCCATACGGTGGTTGTAGCATCCACCTCTTGACAAGCATCTCGAAGAGCTCTGGTCCAGTTGTGAAAGACCTGTAAGTGAGGAGGAAGGTGTTGTTGAATGGAGAGTCCAGGCGGTCGTGTCGGGTGAGCTGTTCCACGAGGCCAGTCAAGGTACCACCACGCAGCGCTGGAGGATCTGTCTTCACATCGTACGCGATCTCGCCTTCGTGGTCTAGCTTGAGGAAGTTCGGCATCTCCTCCGAGTCTCGCCCTGCAATGCTCTCTCTTTCTAAAGGAACCTCTCCGAAGAAGCGGTTGACCTTGGAGCTTTCTCCTTGACGCTGAGCATCTCGGAATGGTTGTGTTCCTTGCTGGCCTTCAGAGTATGACTTCGAGGGTCCAACATCTGCCAGGTTTGGTCGCAAGCCCTTTGAGTTGGTTCTCTGGTGCTGATCGTACGGGGCGCCGCCATCCGTCAAGCGATGTGAGTCTCGCTGACTTGCGTCTTGCGGCATCAGTTCGGAGAGGAGTTGAAGTGAAAAGTGTATTTGGGATGCGGCCACGTCGAGATCTCGTCCCACGGCCTTGACTTTACCCAATCGTTCTTCCAACGAAGGGCCTCTGACTTCTGACCATTCATCGCCCAAGGGGCTCGCGACAGTCTGACACGCCACAATGAGATCGGATGTAGAGTCGTAAAGCCTTTGCTTATGTTCCGCGAAATCGTTGAGCTGTGGAGTTTGCAGAGCGGAATTGAGTGGGCCAAGATTGATGGATTCGATGGTGGAGAGATACGGTCGGCAGACTTCGATTACTTGGCTCCCGCTCTTGCAGACAACGTCACCAATCTTGCGATGTCTTTGAGATGTAATTAGCTTCTCGCGGAGCACCAAGTGCTCGTCCAGGCGCTTGATGCTCGCATTAATCAAACGCTTCAAGTCCTCGAGCCGGTCGAGCAGGGCCTGGTTCAGAGCTTCGCTTGGTTCATTGAAGTTCTCGCCCTCCTCGTCCATGAAGGAAATGGCGGCCATGTGGTGTTTCGGATCCAGGCCATTGGATTTCCAATTACCTGCGGTCCGGCTTCCGGAGACAAAGCCAGGCGTCAACCGCGGTATCTCTTCGCCACGTTGTTGTCGCGCGACTTCAACAAAGCCGTACACGCCATGCAGAACGCCCTCTGCCTCTTGCAGGCACTTTTGAGCCGAATCGGGTGCGGGAAAGTCCGCCGCAGCGATATGGGAAGAAAGAACCAGCTTTGAGAACCTTGACATCATCTCCCTGAAGTGTGGATAAAGAGCCTTGTTTGTCGAAATGATGGATGGATTGCCAGAGTGGTTGTCCGTGGTGCCAGAACCGGCGGCGAGGAGCAGGCGCAAGTGGTCGGAAATGTCTTCTGCCTTGCGGACGAACTCAGACCGATCGCCGGCGTTGATGACTTCACGATATCTCTGAACAGCGCGTCGCATGTCTTCGACCATAGTATTCCAAGTCAATGGAACAGCATGTCCATCGTCGAAGAAGCGCCGAGGTAATAACGGAGTGCTCGATGCGTTACTCTGTGCGTTAGCGAAAGATGTCATGGTAGTACCGACTGGCGGGATTCCCTGCTGCATTGCCGAAAGCGATACGTTGCTTGCTTCAGTAAGATTTGTGCGCGAGCGGGTCATCGGAGACGCTGCGTTCAAAGAATCCATGGACGTTGCAGGTGACACGCCGTCGGACAGATACGAACGCCTGCGTCGATGCTGACAGATAGAGTACGTTAGTGATGTGCCACATATATTGCGGGTGTGTATACCGCACGTGCAGAGGTGTGACTTACGTTTGAAGACTTCGATCCTTGTGTCGCCGCCGACGCGTCTTCAGCTTCGGAGGCAGAGACATAGTCGGTATCCTCCTCCCGTTGCTCGTAGCCCGCCTGGAGGATCTCCGCTGGCGGGCGTGTCTGGTCTGGGATGGAAATGTTTGTGCGATCGCGCGGGCCGGTCTCGTTGGAGGAAGTGGGCGCCTCCAGTGGCAATTCCATAGTGCTTTCGCCAGTCAGGGTATTGAAGTAGAAGAGGCGACCATCGGGTGTAGCCTGTGGGATCCAAAACGCAGCTTCCTCCTGCTGGCTTGTGGTCCCATTCTCGTGCGGTGTGTGCGCGCCGT
This sequence comes from Nothophaeocryptopus gaeumannii, assembly GCA_031771865.1. Classification (NCBI taxonomy): domain Eukaryota; kingdom Fungi; phylum Ascomycota; class Dothideomycetes; order Mycosphaerellales; family Mycosphaerellaceae; genus Nothophaeocryptopus; species Nothophaeocryptopus gaeumannii. The sequence continues at coordinate 215,264 of JASISA010000019.1, forward strand.
TTGTAGCGTGATGATACGCCTCTTGTCCACGCTCCTCGTAGTCTTCTCCAGACTCCTCGCCCTCTGGGTCGCCTCTGCCAGACCGATTGCCCATTCCATCTTCATAGGGAGGCGCCACCACGGCACAGTAATTGCTTGGAAACCACCCTCGCACGCCGTGAATAACTCCATCCCACCAGCCACTCTCTAGTTGCGTGATAACCTGAATGATGTCGCCCTGGCGAAAGCTCAAACTCGTGCGGTCGTCGGCATCGTAGTCGTATAAGGCGCGGACGTACAGCTGGCCCCCGGTGGAGACGCTGCCGGCTAGCCCGTTCATTTTGCCCCTGCCGCCAGCGCGGTGAGGCCTCTACCGGCGGTGAGGTATCTCCAATGGGTGTTCGATGTCGCTAGTGATGCTGTCTGCGGGGGTTCGACGGTGAGTTCGCAGGTCACGGCCAGTTCGCGGTGGTATGGTTCGCGGTATAGCGGTGGAAGGTCGGGTTGTCGAGACCGCCCGCGCCGCAGATACAGCAGAGTACGTGTTGGCTCTGCTGGAATGTGCAGTCGCCTGCCGGGTTGCCTCGTTGGGGTCACAAGCAGACAGTATATTCCCTTGCAGCAGCAACGCAACACAGCAGCGGCAGCACTGCGCGACCTGGAGGCTGCCGTAAGTCCCCTCCTTCGTCCGACAGATGCGTCTGCGCGCTGCAGACCGTTATGGGACCCTTCCACACTTCTCCCTTCTCGGACGTCTTATTCGTCTCTCCAGCGCGAGCTGAGTGCCAGCCGTGGCGAGTTCAGCATGCCATTCGGTGGAGCAGATGAGTTGTTCCTGAGGAGCGTTTGTGGGAGCAGGTCCCGCTGTGTTGATTCGACACGCTGACGCCGGCGGTACCAAATCACAGCAGCGCAGAACAAAGTCCCCCAGAGCCCTCCGCTTGTTTTGGCGGTACGGCTCCTGCACGTGACGCGACAGTTCGGCACTATGGTGGCCGTCTCACCGATGAAGAAAGACTCTATCGTGGTATCGACTGCAACTCTCCGTGCAAGTGACAATGGCTATGGCTATGGCTATGGCTATGGCTATGACGGCGACTAACGCACTGCTGACCCTCGCTCGCACTGAGGGATGATATGGAAGCCCCGCGGTCAGGCTAGCACCGCTGTAATCAGCGAGTCAACAAGGCATGCTATACCTCCATCCATATATTCATTCCCCTTTCAAACCCCCACCGCCCCTAAGGGCAGGCACCCCTCTCCCAGGGAACGGTGTTGTGGAAATTCCGATCTCAACAAACACCTTCTACTTCGAACCCAATGCTTGCTCACATTCTCGAACAACAATAATTCCTCCAGTCTTCCACGTACGATCGCAGTCGTCTCGCCGATGTACTCACACAAGGGCATCCCAGTCTGTGTCATGCCTACAAACTCTGCACGCTGCAACCGACGACGGCGACGCGGGGAACGAGGAGCGTTCGTTTCGCCTTCCGCTTCTCGCCGAAGAACCCTTTATCTGGTTGTTCGGCTGCAAGGAGACGAGTCGTTGTGTGTCCGATTGCCGCTGCCCAAGTTATTTTAGCAGAATGGCGATCCGTAAAGTGTGCTATGTACAGCGCGTTAAGGCGATGGATGTCGTTCGATGGCAGAAAAATGTAAGAGATATTCGCGGTGCTGATGCTGTGATCGCGAGGTCTCTCGCCATCGAAATGTCAGTACCGTCGGTACTGTGAGCCGCAAAATGCTTGTCAGTCAGGTCTCGAGACTTTCCGCATTTTCCTTGCGATCCACGTACCTCGAATCGTCCCTATAGAAAAGTACCCTCTGTTGAAATGCCTCCGCAGTATCGCCAACGACTCGTAAAGCCCGAATACCAATTCTAAGGCCTTCAATACGCTAGACGAGCCGTTTTCACACACTCTTTTGCGGCCCTTATTGCGCGAGGAATATAGGGTCTCTTTGAAATCGCGAAACGTTGCCTACTTCTGACTGACAGGCTTTATGCGGCTCACAGTATACGACGGCGCCAGTCAGAATCGCTGCCCACATTTAATGTCTTTACGTCGAGCGCTGTCTCACCCCGAAGGCCCGAAGGGTCGACTTGTGCCTGTTCAAGCAGCTCTGTTGGATAGGAACTCGCGCAGTGTACATGGCATCAATATACACCTACCTTGACCGATCTTCCGCACATCTCGTCACCAGCTCGTCACATCTCGGCACCAGCTCGTCACATCGTCGGTGCTTGACGAACAGCAATAACAGTGGAAATACCTTCGTACTTTGATGTCAAGTGCGTGTCCCTTGAATCAAGCTGGGCGAGTGTGATCGAGAAGCGTCTGACACCAGCACATTTGACTTTCGCCGTTTGACTCGTGTTGCCGCGGCCGCTAGGAAGCGCGTGGAAGGGAGCGCTTCGTCCGGAAGGAGTAGCTAACGCGAATGATCTTAGCAAAGGCCCGTACCCGACTCGGGAGAGGTCTCCGCTGCCGGTCAAAACTCCAGCAAACGCTGGCAACGAGCCAGGCGAAGTTGTTGTATTGGAGGTGGCTGGCAAGGGCCAAAATGGCGTGAACGGCGGAAGTCCGCATGAAAGAGTTACTTCGACCGTTCGTCGAGAGGATCAAAATCAGATCCGCTCCAAACGAGACGCCGAAACGCTGGCCGACGAGGGGCAGCTTTGTTTGCGATATGCCCCTCTTGGTGGGCAGGCGGGGCTGATAATGTTGTGGTGAGAAATAAGGTCGCTCATGACAACCTGACGAGTCGTCCTTGCATCGCACTCACCTGGCATGACGGCAACTTGTCGTTTGTAAGAGCTACACAAGTTGTCTAAGACCTGTTTATTTCGATCGCAGGAGAGCTGCGGTAAAGATCCCATTTGTTGGCCCACGAGCGGGGCGAAGATCGAACGGCGAAAGAAAACAAGCATGAAGGGGAAAATGCCCCTTAAGGAGCTGGCCGAAATGACGGATCGCGAAAGCGGCCGTCGATGGCTCTCTCGGTCGCACTGGCTGTTTGAATATGATGGATGGAGTTTTGCTGTACAGTGGTGGTGTAGAGCTTGCAATACGGATTGGATGAAGGCTGTTGAAATTGCAACTGAAGGTTGATGAACAGGTCGACCGATTATTTACACAAGATGGGCCGGTCACCCACCTGCCGGATCCGCTCTTGACTCTTCCCCGAGCCGAGCAAACGCTTGCATGGTCCGGTGAGAACGAAGTGGGCCACCATCAGGACTTCCTGACTTCCCCGATAAGCTATAAACGGCCGGTGTCCAGGAACATGGTCTCTGGGACTCAAAAGATCCGCAGCAAATTGAATCTGTGCACACTGAGGCTCGGCCGTTCGATCTCGAAATGCGCATCATCAGGCGACCGGAAAGCCCTGAGGGGTTGCCTGAGATTGGACGACTTGTTCTGCGACAGAGCCCAAATTCCTGCCGAATTCGAGGTACTGTACGTTAGAGAGAGGCTGGGAAAGGAGGGGAAGGCAGATGACGAAGCAGCGGCGGCTCTGCTCTCCTTTCTGGACTCGCAGCAGGTAGCGCCTCGCGTGGCGTGTGCAGAAACTCGATGTGAGGCTTTCAAGCGTCGAGGCGTGGGCGGTGAACACGAAGCTGCCGGACATGCTGCAACAGGTGGGTTTGATTATTGAGCGGTCAAGACTGGTCGCTGTTGCAAGAAAGGGTGCTGCTGATGTGACACGACAGCGTCCTCGCACCAGATTCGTATCGCAGACAGGAAATCGAAGGCATCACAAATATAACCCAGCGCAACCAGGCGTGTAGGCCCGAGCGTGGCGTCAGCGTCCGATCAAACCTTCATCGTGAAGTGGCCGACAGTCATTCGTGGTGATGCTGGCGCTCCTCGACCCAAGAGCGAGTAAGAGGTGTGGGATGTCTTCGCCTGCTTCCATTTGATGCGTAAATGCTGCAGTTCAGCCCGGAAGTGTGCGCATGCCGGCAATTGATACAAACATCAGCCCCAGGTAGACAGGTAGAAGCATGTGTTCGTTCGGGTAGTTGAACGGTCCTAGCGTGGTGCGGCTTCGATGTCCCGAGAGTGGCTGCAGTCCACCGCAGAGAACTTGGCTTGGCTCTGCGTCTGGTGTCTCTCATTCCCTCCCCTCCCCTCCTCTCCTCTCCTCGTCGACAGACCCCCGCTACGCCCGCCTCCATCATCAACACCACCACCCACCCCATCATCGCCGGCGCGCATTTGCGACTGCCTCCGAGTGTGCTTCCATCCACACACACGCGACGGGAACGCCCCGCCGCCGCCGCCAGAAACCTCCCGCTCCCGCGACGTCAGACTCATACTCGCAATGGTCCAGTCCATACGAAACATCCAACACCCGTCCATCAAGCATTAATACATTCGAGTCGCTGGCTGTCCCGGGCGCTTTCAACAGCATCGTCAATACCACGACCCACAGCACCAGCGACACAATGTCAGCCGTCGCGGGCGCCGTTCAGCCCGCTGCCACCGCCGCATCACCCACCGCTAGCCGGAAGGCCTCGACCTCGGGCGACACCAAAGAGAAAGAGAAGCGCTACAAATGCCAATACTGTAGTAGAGCCTTCAGTAGAAGCGAGCATCGCTCGCGACATGAGAGATCTCGTAAGTAAATTTTGTTTTTGCCAGAGGAGCTGGGCGCGCGAAACCGCGAAGAGCTCCAGCAACGCGAAGTGGGATGGAGGGGTAAAAGCATCAACCATCACTAACCATCATCAAACAGATACCAAAGAGCGTCCTTTCAAATGCCTCAAGTGCAGGAGCACATTCGTACGTCGGGATCTGCTGCTGAGACATGACCGTACCGTGCACGCGAAGGACGGAGGCGTTCCTCTGCAGAGCGAAGCCAAGCGACGAAACAACAGCAACAAAACGTCGCAAGGCAATGGCGCCGATGCCAAAATGCCCGATATCGATGATAACTCCTTCGACCAGCTACCTGATGCCTCCAACCTCATCGATGACCAGCAGGCTGCCCTGTTAATGACGAACTTTCAGCACAAGGCCGCCATGTCTGGTCAAGACATCTCGTCTATCACGACCGAGCCACTTATACCAACACATGGACCTTCGATGATGGATACCACTACTGTCCCGTCATATCATCCGGGGTCTATGACTCTGCCTCAGATGTCGGGCTGGGACCAAATGCTTCCTCAAACTCTTCAGCAGCCGAAGGCACCTTCGATATCGTCGAATGGCGACACTCACAACGACTTACTTCCATACCCCAACGGAAACGCTGCGCTTACTGCCGCGAGTACTACTCTGCCACCTTTGATGGAGCGCACACAAAGTCAACCGGATGGCCTGCCTTCATTTGGCTCGTCTTTGATGAATGGCGGCCTCGCGACTCCAGGCGCCCTATCGCCCTTCCCATCCATGATGGGACCTGTCTCTCCCGTCGACTATAGGAGGTCACCTGGCCCACCTCAGCAGTGTACCATCGCCAAAGCACCACAGGCGGACTCCGATGAGCAAGTTGGCCGCATCATGGACAACATCAGACGATGCGACAGCGAAGGCGCTCTGGTTGAGACCTTCCGCCTGCCAAAGATATCTGATCTCAACCGGTACCTGTCCACATACTTCAACTTCTTCCATCATCATCTGCCTTTCTTGCATCCTGCGTCATTTGAGCCGGCGACTGTGTCAGCACCGCTACTGCTCTCTGTGCTGTCCATCGGTGCCTTATACACCTTTGCACAAGACGAAGCCTACATGCTGCACATCGGCTCGAAAGTCCTGGTCACTCAATTCTTGCAGAAGAAGAACAACTTCAGCTCGAGGAAGTGTCCGTTGTGGATGATGCAGAGCTCTCTGCTCAACATGAGCTTCGCAAGCTGGAGTGGTGATCCAAAAGGTCTGGAATGGGCTTGCTCCATTAAGTCGCTCCTTGCCAACATGGTTGCTGGCAACAGGTACGAGTTGAAGCTGCGCACTGAGGCCCGCGAGGGACGACAGCCGACTCACGCAGAGTGGATTGAGGACGAAGGGTGCAGACGGACGTATTATGCCGTCTACATCTTTTTCGGCCTCCTCACTCTGACTTACAACCACACCCCCGCCATCAGCTTCAATGAGTTCGATAGCCTAGAGCTCCCATCATCAGAAACCCTCTGGAACTTGGATCCGGCTGACAACGAGAGCTGGACGGAAAGCTTGACTGCGTCTACGATCATCACGTTCCGCGAAGCCCACGATGCCCTGTTCCAAGGAGAGGATGCGCGCTACAGCGCATTCGCAACACGTGTTATGATCAATGCACTGTTCTTGGAAGTCTGGTACCATAAGCGCAGTCCCGAGGCGCTTCAGGACGTGGTCACGGAGTACAAGCTCCGCCTAGCTCTCGACACCTGGGAGAAGTCACTGCAGCTCTGCGAACCGGAGACCGTTGTGGTTCAGCTCAGTGCTCCACACAAGGGCCATCCTCTCATCTTCAACGCGATGGCCATGTACAGAAACACTCGCACGCGACTGCTCGTCGACTTGAAAGCCGTCCAGGAAGCTCTCCGCTACCACGACTCTTATGAAGTTGCAGCAGCCATGACGCATGCGCGAGAGAAGGTTAAGCGCAGCCAGGAAATGCTCAACATCATTCAGAATTGCTTCGAGTGTATTGAGGTTGCTGCTTTGCAAGGCATAAGATGGGTCGCGCGAACCTCGGCCACGAACTGGAGCATAGAGCACCCACTTTGCGGGTTGGACCTCATGGTCATTCTGAGCCTGTGGCTGTGGCGAGTCGAGCACGAGGAAGAGCCAGCCAGCGAAGATGAGAAGGCCATGTATCAGAAGCTCCGTGCCCTCTTCGATGATGACACTATCGATGGCTTTGGCTCGAAGTTGAGCTCCACTGTTGCCAGACTCTGGGGCAGTATGATAGATGAGGTGGTGGTCTGGGGGTAAGATTTTCCATTGCGCCAATATTCCAACTCTCGCTAACACTAACATTTCATAGGATCACCAAGCTCATGGGCGAATCATTCAAACTGCACAGTCAGTCTTTGATCGGTTACGAAGACGCCCTCCTCGCGGAACAGCAGAACGGCAGCACCACTCCACCTGTTCCAATTCCCGCCCTCCCCACCGAAGTCGCCGCTTTCTAATTCTAATCACGAACATGACGAATAATAAATCGATACACACGCACATGCGGGCGGCTGCTGTCTTCGACTGTACTTTACTTATCTGTATCTCCGGCGTTGAAGGGGCCATCGGTGTAACAGCTTTCCGACTTGTGCAGCATCCGGCAACAGCTGCATCACTCAGGTGTACGACTCCACGAAACGACTTCGTTGGGCTGTACCACTGGATCGAACCTGACATTACTACTAATACCCGAACATGCGCGTGACGCCAATTGGCGAGCGCGCGCAGGTTCACCCATCGGCTGGTCCGCGAAATCGGGCGACCTGGCTCCTTTGTCCTCTGCTTTTTGCTTTGCCTGTTATATACCATGTGCGTGTATCAGCATCTGCTCTTGACGGATGGAAGGATCTTCTGCGCTTCCACAGCGGCGCATTGAGGAGGGTGGAGCATAGCGTGGCCTTTTGACTTTTGGGGAAACACGGCGTTGTATTATATGTATTGGTATCGTATGCAACAAGACTGGACATTTCGACCCTTCCCATCTCAATTTGATCTCGATATGGCTTCATTCACTTGCTCAATATTGAGCGCTCCTTCCTTGACAGCCAGCTCCTTCCCTGACCAAACGCGAATTCATCACTCACTTCCAAACAGGAAACTGCCATCACAGCATCCACCTTCGATACGCGACTACTCCAACTCCCACCACCACCGCCAGCACAGATCCAACCTGCATCAACCTCCTCACCATCAACTTCTTCAAATACGCCCCTATGACTCCATCAAAAGCAGCTGTATCATTCACCCTCGGAAAAGGCTTCACCTCTCCCTTCTCATCTCTCGGCACATCAACCTCTAGAAACTTACACAACGGTTCCCAACCCTCCCTAACATCAAACTCCAAAACCTCCCTCCCACCCTCCTTCGCGGCGCATTCCCTCACCATGCGCAGATTCTTATTCCAGATGCCCTCCAGTTCGCGATCGGTACGTTCCCACCACTTTGGACCGTAGGTGTGCAGGTTTGCGGTGCGGAGTTCGCGGAATATGGAGCCCGTGGTTGGGGAGAGGATAGATAAAAGGGCCGCTAGAAAGTTGGGGATAGAGTCGGGGCCTAGAATCGTGGCGCGACAGGATGCGAACCAGGATGGGAGGGGACGAGTTGTGATGAGGATTTTGGCGGTGGGGTAGGCAGAGGTGAGTTCGGGGATGAAGTGGGTGGAGGGTTGGTCGATGATTGCGCTGGAGAACATGTTAGGTGGGGGTTGGAAGAAAAGGGGTGTATGGGGAGGGGGAGGGGTACTCGTTATTATAGAAAAGGGCGTCGAAGTCCTTTTTGGTCCAAAGGGGACCTTTGCCATCGTATTTGGCGAGCATGGCTGAGCGGGCGAGAGCGGCGTCTGGTGGATTTTCGAACACGGAGAATCTGTTGACGATCAGCTATGATCGATCGCTCTGGGTTTTTTCACACTCTGACCCGTGCCATGGGTGATATCCCAGCTCCCACAATGCCATGCGCAGGGAAGCAGTGCCTGTCCTTCCAAGTCCAAAACATAGCAGTCTCATGGGCACTTCCCTCTTCTTGCCACGCTTATCAATCCATGTTGTTTGTCGCTGAACGAAAGGACAATCAGTCTCTTCAGGTATACCCATCTTTTCACAGTCAAATCTAGAGTGACAACAGAACAAGGGTCGCAAAAAGCTGAGTTCTTTTAAACGACGTGAAGTCTTACGTACGCCATGCCCTCTAAAGACTAAGTCCCGACAGCAGTGTAAGAGCGTAAATCTATCCCGATCGGGAATCCGCTTCTGACCAATCCCGCCGAAACGCCATCGCCGGAACCCCAACTATCATCCTTCAAGGTCTCCAAGCTTTTCTAGGGTCCAAACGTGGATAACAAAGCAAGCTCATTGCTGGCCTCTCGCGGGGTGTCACGTCGTGAAGTGTCGTGACAACAACGACTGCGGCTTAGAACATTCAGACACCACGGAGCAAGAGAAGTTGCGCCCGAGCACGGCTCTCAGACACGCCCCAGGTCTATGCCAGCATCATCGCTTTTGGTATGCTCAGAACAGTGCAATACAATGAGAGGCAACACGCTTTGTGACCTGCGTCTAATTCAAGCTCTTCAGACGATGCACGTCGGTAGGAGGTAACGACAACCGGCGATGGGGTGTATGATTCGTCGCATTCTTTCCAAATTCTTCCATCAAAACATGCTCCGACTCCAACGCCTGATCCAGCGAATGGCTCTGTATGGTCAGAGAAATCAACAGCCCAAGTCCACTGATCCCACACAGAGTAGCAAAGAGCATCCGAAACGACCATGCATAAGCACCGACAATGCTCTGCTTGAGTCCCTCATCAGCCATCGTCCTCAGCATTTGCGCCACAGCTTCCGAATTCTTCGCAATTGAATCTGGAAGCCCCACGTGGGAGAGACGATGCTGCAAAAAGTTCTGAAAAATAGTACTTCCGAGCGTGACGCCGAAGCAAAGACCCAGACTTCGAGAGAAACTGTACATGCTCATAGCATGAGCAGCGTCCTGCTGAAGACAGGCGGCTTGCGAAGCGACAGAATGTGCGATGAAGAGGATACCTTGCCCGATACCTGCGCAGACGAAGAGGAGGACCCAGCCGTATGTTGGGATGTTCTTTCGGAGTAGGCAGAGGAGGCCGAGGGCGGCGGTGTTTAGTGTCCATCCGGTCCAGACAGCCCATCGGAATCTACCGACGCGGACGATGATGGGACCGATGATTCCGCTGACGGGTATGCAGACTAAGCTGAAGGCGAGGAGGTAGATGCCGGCGCTCAGTGCGGTGAGTAGCTTGACGCTCATGAGCCATAGGGTCAAGAAGTAGACCTCCGAGAATAGCGTGAGGGCCTGGAGGACCGTGCAGACGTAGACGGCAACAGCAGACCATGTCGAGAATAGCTGCAGGCGTAGGAAGTGGACCTTGGCGAGGTACTTCTCGTAAAGACCGGTCATGAAGACGACTGCCAAGCCAAGGATGATCGGGACTAGGGTAGCTGCGCTCTTCCAGGCGAACTGAGAACCAGCCCAGGTCAGGCCAACCAAGAACGTGGTCATCCCGATGATGAAGGAGGCGGACCCAATCCAGTCGACAGATGATAGCTTGTCCTGGACAGTCGAGGTCGGCCGCTGGTATCTCAACGAGAACTAAATGACAGCCAGACCGATGGCGCAGAATGGCAGGTTAATGTAGAACAGCCTTTACGAACATCAGCGCCTGCACATGAATGTACGTCTCCTGCTTTGCTTACCATCTCCACGTCGTGACTTTCACGAGAGCCCCTCCGACAATCGGTGCGATGTTGAAACCGATCGAGACGACGAGCTGCTGGATGCTGATGTATTTTGGCCGGACTCGAAGTGGAATAAGATCGGACATGATGATGAGATTGACGCTGAGGATGCCGCCGCCTCCGATACCTTGGATGGTCCGGCCGGCAAGCATGGCGGCAACATTGTTGGCCACGGAGCATATGATGGAGCCGACCGTGAAAAGAGCAAGTGCGGTGAAGGTTACGCTTCGTCTCCCGAAGATGTCGGCCAGGGAGGCCATTAACGGTTGGACGACAGCATTCGCGAGTAGATATGAAGATGCGATCCAGAAGGCCTTGATCGAGTCGGCGTGTAAAGCTTCGGCGACGGTCTGCATGGATGTCAGCGTGGCCCGTGACATGCATGTGCTCGAGCTCATACCGGTAGGGTTGCTGTGAGTATGGTCATGTCGAGGCTGATAGCGAAGACGACGAATATCTGGCCGATGAGTACGACGATAATCTGCCTCGAGGGCTTCCAGGCCGGCGCGATATCTGGTTGGATTTCCTCTACCTTCTCGAGCGAGACTGCGGACACCACGCTCGACATCGTGGCTGTTCTTGTCGTCGAAAAGTGTTGCTCAGCCTTCTTCAAAGACGAGCTGGAGAGGTGTTTGTTTTGGAAGCCCGCCATCCCGAAGATTTGGGCAAGTTCAGCCAAGACTGTTGACGAATGTGCGCGTTCAACCAAAGAGCCACGTGAATATGAATCTGCTTCCGGGGTGTCTCTCGGCTTTGCTACCCGTGAAGTGGCCGCTGTTACCGACGAGATGAGGGAGAACACAGTACTTACATATCTTCTGCTGTGCCTTACAAAACAAGCCTTAATGCACGCCCACGCTTCGAGGACGGCAGGGCACTCTATCTGGCGGCATCGTGTGGGAGGCCGTCAGAAGCTTCGGACATTGCAGGTGAGGTCTGATATGCCGGCATCCGCACCGATGTGGGTTACGCCAGTGACATGCAAAGCTCAACGCCAGATCTGCACATGGCAATGTCGCGGCAAGCAAGACGCCAAGTATACCAATGGGGACTCGCATGGTGGCTTCCAACACTGCTGGCGTCTGATAGCTCGAGGTCGGGTAGCGGAAGGCCGAGCGCACGTGGCTGCATGAACGCCAAAGACGAAGCGGCAGAGTATCTACATGATGCAGTTCGAGCTGCGTACCAGTCAGCCACATTCCGCATCTTAGCACAAAGGACGCTTCGGGGCGATGCCAATCTGTCCAGCACTGCAGGGCCGTTGTGTGCTGTGACGTTGATCTGGATCCTGTGTTCCAGAAGCGTCGCACCGTTGACTGTGATGAGCGGGATCCCGTGCTCCTGGATCACAGGATGGATTGGGCGACCAGCGTGTCGTTGAAACAATGCTTCCTTGGAAATGCAGCTGCCGCTCTGGTAAGGCTGAAATGAGGGTTGAAGAGAGTGGATAGATCCTTGTGACGGGAAGGTCGACATTGCAGGAAGCCACACGGAGCTGTCGCCTTGAGCCTTCCGGGCACCGCGAATCTGAGCTCATGTCGACGAAGCTTCCGCCAGCGAGGCAGTATACTATGGGAGCTGGTACGAGAGTTTGTTGATGCCGACACGTGGTGGGTATACATTGTTGTTGTGAAAGTTGATGTTGGAGAGAGGAATTCGACGGCATGTGAAAAGTGAGATAGAACTACGCCAGCTCAAGCTTTGGGTGGGCGGTGAGAGTGCCAAGGAGTGGCAGATCATACTTTACCACGTGCTCCCGGTGCTAACATTCTAGACTTCCTCAAGCACCACGGCCATCTACCTTCTCCATCAACTTCTTGCATCTCCTCACCAAGCTTTCATTACTGACGGTTTGGTACATCTCTCTTGCTTCATCATATCTCCCCCCTTCAAATGAAGCCAAACCACTTCATCAGCTTCAGTGTCCATTCCCTGTACAAAGCAAGACTTTTCAGATCGTTGACAGGGGAATCGCCTCTTTCGCTCTCGTAGTACTCATTTGTCGGGAAGCGAGTGCTGCTTGGCCTCTCGCACCTCTTCATCACGCCCAAAAATTGTCCATTCTCTGCCAACATCATAGCATCGTTGACGTACCCCTCCCATGACCTGACCGCCTTCACGACTTCAGCCAGCTCAGCCGCCGAGATTCCACCAGGATTACGATATTGCTCGAAAGATTCTTCTTCCTTGGGCCCGAGAGATACGCCGCCTTCTTTCGAGAAACCTCTCTTGGCGTCGAAGAAGAACAACGTCGCATGCACAGTGTCCAGAGGAACCTCCGAGGTATGGTACGCCAGCGCCGGAACAGAATAGCTCATGTCACGAGTATGCGTCTCCCGTACGCTCTTCGTGACATTCACCAGCTTTCCGATGTTTTTAATTATAGTCCCTGATCCCGCAGTCGCCGGTTGATGTTCTGCGAGCGCATACACGGCATGCGTTGCCTGCGAGAAGTCTTCTACCTCATCCACTTTCCAATCGGCATTGGTACCTTCACCACACAGAATCCAGCTCTGGGCGAACGACTTGTGCGAATGAATCGCGAGTCTCGGATCTGGCTGTGGCCGATTCTGCAGCCAGACGTGCAGTCGCCACAGCTCTTCGCTCTCTCCATCCGGCTGCTTCAAGTCGCACAAAGCCACTGAAAGGAAACCCTGATGACTACGCGCAGCGAGTCGGTTCGCGAATGGCGGACTTGTCAGCGCATCGTGGATAACTTTCCAAATGTCCCCTTGATCTTGCTCAGAGAGGTCCTGATGTGAACGTGCTCGTTCTCTGGCGTATGTGATGGCGAGTGCTAATGCTAACAAGCGTCGGGAAAGGTTGCGCTCCGGGTCGCCATCGTCTCTGGAGAGTACGCAAAAGCTGTGTATAACAGAAATTATCCAGCGGTCTGTTCCTGTCAGGTCGATCGTTGAAAGCATCTGCTTCGCGAGAAAAATTGCTTCTGCATTTGCTTGCGAAGCCCGAGCGACTCCATCCAACGAACGTAGAGCAGATTGGTATCGATCATTGCAGAGGTCGTTTGTGGCCATTGTGTCTTGGTCTTCGCGGGTAGGTCGTTGAGTGCGTTTTGAAACCTTTCATGAATTAGTCGCAACAGCTTGATGGCCACTTGCTTATACTTCGATTCGCATCGTATTGAATGCTGCATGATAGGCCTCAATCTCTGGAATCACGTTCTTACAGGGCACACCGGAGTCGCCGCTTTAGCGTCATTCAAGCAAGCAGCGCCTCAGTGCCCAATGGCCTGAGCCCCAAGCAAGAACAACATCGAGAGCATTATCGCCAATGGTAAGCAAAGCTAAGTGAAGCGAGTCAGCCTGAGGCATTCGCTTGACAACACACTCCAGCATTGTAAGCTTGAGCTCGCAGCGGATACGTTCCTTGTGAGCATCGTGAAGTGGCCTCAAATTCAATGTCAGCTGCAGTGGCTGTGTGGAAAAGCTTCATCAAAAGATCCTGCTCAGTTTCCTAGGCCTCTCTGAACCCATTGCTGAGGGCTTGAAAGACAATGCACACTGAACAGATTCATACTGTCATAAATCATGAGCTGATGTGCTACAGACAAGAGGACCTTCCTCTTGGAGCAACAAGCGGCCCCGATCCAAACCATCGACTCATGCCAACTTCATTGCACACTATACCCGTAAGCCGCCAGCACATCCTCGTCAATAACGCGAAATTGTTCCTGGTCATCGCTGGAGTCGAAAAATTGCACGCACTCCCACTGCCTAGTCGAGAGGCGATAGTGCAGATCGAAAGAATAGTGCACGTAGCTACAAAGGAGCGGTTAGCATCGGCAAGGTCGAAACGAACAGATGCACGGCGTACTTTTGAGTATAAGCAGCCTTCGCACATGCTGCGACAGCATGGCATTCGGGGAGTGAGCCGTCGAAGTAAGAGGTAATGGCTGCGAAGTGAGGAAATTCAGCATTGTCAGAAATGTTCACGGCTGCGATTTTGCCGCATGCCTATGACCACTTTAGCTTGGGCGGTATCACAGACAACCATTTTGAGAGTTCTTAGACTCACTATGTAGTAGTTATTGTAAACGAAACCATTCACATCGACATTGCTGCAATTCCTTGGCTCCGGAACGCCAGTCGCTTTCGTGAGGCTGGTAGAAGTCGAAGTGACAGTAGTCGTGATCGTGGTCGTCGGTTCAGGAAGCTTCAAGCAGTTGCATGCGCTCGTTACTGCGGGCGGTATAGATTGCTGCGCCGTACCAGTCGGCGTCAACATTGTTGATATCGGTGTGGAGCTAAGTGTTATTGTCACTGTCGGCGTGGCTTCTACGGTGCGAGTCGAGGTCGTGGCTGCCAGACTTTGAAGGATGACCTGATCCGGGTGATGGTGGGCGCATTCTTGATTGAGAGGAATATTTTGCAGTGTCATAGTAGCACGTGGCAGTCCGGGCTCAGTAGACTGGGTAACCGAAACGCCTGTCACCGGGCAGATGGTCTGGCGCTCGGTAACCGTACTGGCAGATTGATCAGTACATGCAACTCCGCCATGAATTGTATCAAGGTGTATTGACCTAGTGCTCAAGACCGTAGCAGTTGACGTTGTGGTGGCTAGCTTCAACATCGATGAGCAAAATGGTGCATCTAGACCCAGAAACTCCTGCGCCGCTAACACAGCCCCATGGCAGGAGGCCTGCTCATCAGCGTTCCTCAACGGAAAGGGGACAGCGAAAGCCGCAAAGGACAGGAGAGACGATGCTTGGAAACGCATATTCTGGGTCAGGAAGGAGCGACAAGTCGCTGGATGAGAGAAAGCGAACCAGACAATGTGGGATGGCGGTGAAAAAGAGTACTTACCTGTGTTATGTATGCATAGGCTTTGTGATATAGCTGCTCCACATCTCCAAGATCTCGAGCATATCGCGATGGAACCCACATAGATGGCAAAGTCGGCAGGTGTAGACGTGTGGCATTTGTTGTTTCACTGCAACGTGGGAGCTGTTTTGACTTCACGTGCTCTCGTCACTGCATCACTAGCGGAGATGCACTAGTCGATTCGTCTTTCGAAGAGTGCTGTTCACGATCATCGCTCATAGACAAGGGGTCTCGACCGAGCTGCCATGGCTTGTGACATGTCGTCGGCAGTTTTAAGTCCGAATTCGCTTGAAAGCTGCAGTTGTTGCATACTCATTCTTTGACCAATCATGGTCAGTGAAGCTTCTTTTTCGGCGCTATTGCAGATATCCAGCGTATCGTCACGTTCGTCTCTCCTTGTCCAGCGGGTGATCTTAAGGTTCGCATGAACCTTACGTGCGAATGCTTGCCACGTGGAAGTAACTCTGAGAAGCCACAACTGCCGGGCCTCGAGAACAATATCCGCCACCTGGCTACATTGATGCTGATTGGGCGTATCTCTTCCAAAGTCGCACGCGGGGGAAAGAGTCCTAGGCTTCGTTCGCCTGCGAGGGCTGGCCGCCGGGCGATGAGAGCTGTAAAAGGACAGAAGATCCGACTCGGTTGTTCCAAGTACGCGCATCGAGGCGATTTTGCCGACGTGGAGATCTGCTAGATGGAACATCAACGTCAACGCTAAGTTCAAGCAGAAGGTCCAGAACACTTCGGGAAGCACCACTGTACAGCGTGAAGATATACACTCAAATGTTCTTTCCCAGCGTCTCTCGGAAGGTGGCTTTTGTCTCCGCCCAGCGTTAGGGGCTCTTGCTATCGCTCGGCCAGTAGTGTTGCATCGAGCCTGTGGTTTGCCTTGAAGTCCATCGTATCATGCCTGTGTAGGCAGCATAGAGGTTGTTGGAGCAAGGTGAGGTGTAAAGGCGATGTTGAGAGAGAGAGAGAGAAAGACAGAGAGATATCTCAATTCACTTGGCTGACATCATCAAGGCCTGTGCTCCTAATGACCTTCTTTCGTTGCAGCCACAGAACGGACTTTCCTAAGACCGAACATTGCGTTCTCCATCTTTTGGATGTGATGCGTCGTGATGCCGAACTATATCGAGATTGAGTACATATGGCAAGTATTTATACCATCTCCAGTTCTTAAAATCGACGCCATCTTTCCAGCAATTCAAGAACAAAAGACCAAGATGTCTGCGATCACGAAGACAGCCCAAGTCTTGAGCATCTCAATTTCTCTACTAGGATCTGGAGGCATCGCGACTCTGTCTCTCTTTGACAACCCAGAGATCGCAGCTCAGCCGGCAGACCGAGCGCTTCCAGCGATCAGATGGCTCTTCTCACGCGGAAGCCATATCTTTCCCTCCGCTTCCGTATGTTCCCCAAAAAATCATGACTTGAGATTGTCGCTAACGAGCACAACACAGGTCATCTCGAGCGCTGCATTTGCTTTCCTAGCGTATCAGTCGCTGCCTCAGAACCTCCGGACTTTCAGCCAATTGCTCAAGACGACAAATGGGCTAAAAGTGAATGGCTACATTGCCGCCGCGATCTTGGCTTTCAGCATTGCCCCTTGGACTTCCATTGTCATGGTCCCGAACAACTTTGCTCTCATTAAGAAGAACGAAGAGCTCGGCGGTGCACGCAGCTCAGCCAGTGCCGAGGAGAAGCGGCGTCTGGGAACTAAGCCAGGCCAACACAGCGTGGACGACTCTATTAACGGCAAAGGGGCGGCCAACCAATACACAGACTTGAGCGGGCCACAGACCAAGACTGAGAAGTCCTCTTCAGAGACAGAAGACAAAGAAGTGAAACAGATGCTTGAAAAGTTTGGCAGACAGAACCTGGCCCGAGCAGTGCTGTTGGGTGCTGGAGGTATCGTTGGACTACTGACTGCGCTTGCTTAGACCTGCCGATAATTCGAAGATGCACATTTGACCCGTCTCTGCCATATCATTCACTCCTCAAGTCGTCAGTCCGATGACAGAGGTGGCCGCGCATAATTTATGTCAAGGTTACCGTCAGTCGCGCAAAACGGATCATCATCATCGCATAATGACCTCAGTACACTGGTGTAAGTGTTCAAGGTCGCAAGAGTGTCGTCGCGCGCAAATATTCCACTGGTCGTAGATCTACCGGCGTCAAAGGTCTGGCCTTCGTTGAGAGTAGGATCAGCGAACGCGACGACTGCTGCAACTGTTCCCCGTTAGCACATTGAATACCATGACAACAATAGCGAGTTCAATACCTTACTATGCTGCCCATATGCCGAAGACAAAGGCTCTGGCAGCAAATTCCCCCCAGATGAAGTCGAAGTCATAACATTCGCCCCTTGCGAATACCCTGACAAAGCTTCGCGACTGGCGTTTGCACAGCATGTCATTCATAACTCACTCACAGGTCTTTTCATCATTCACCGTACAACATCATCTATTCACCAGCCTGTCGATTTTAGGAAAAAGATCATTGACTCTGAAAGGTTTAGAGACAGAATCATCCATCCCGAAGTGAATCGCTTCGCTGACCTGGGCATCTCGCGCGTTTGCTGAGACCGCGATGATGGGCAAGTGCCATTTGATCGTGCCTTGCTCTTGGAGCTCTCGTATTCAACGGGTGCATTCATTTCCACCCATCACCGGCATCTACACGCGAGTCAGCGTACATTTCGGGCAGAATCTGTCTCTCTTTTTGAGCTACTCGCTTCGATGTCCATCAAGATGACCGAAAGATGTATTTGGCTAGTGGTGTTCGCTTTCCAGCATGACGTGGTCTTTAGGAAGTCTTATGCTTCGCTACCATGTGAAACCACATGAACCTCGGGGTTTAGCTTTTGCAACTGCATCCAAAGCACTTTCTGATTAACCAGGTCATCTTCGACGACGAGGATGGTGTATCTGGAATCCATCGATCGCCGTTGGGTACCATTAGAGCGAGGGCGGATGGGCAGACCATTTGTTGGCTCGGCTGTGGGTTCATCTATGATGCGAGCGGCGATATAAAAGCCAAACGTCGAGCCTGCTCCAGGCTTGGAAGAGACACCGATCTCGCCGCCTTGTAGCTCGATCATTTCGCGACTGATGAACAGACCTAGTCCGGAGCCACCATACTTGGAGTGCGTCCTCGGTGAAGCTTGCGAGAATCGGCCAAATATACGTGATTTCTGTTCCTTGTTGAACCCGCAGCCTGTATCGCGGACGGTGCAGTAAAGGAAGATGTCCTCTCCATGAGCCCATTGACCATCGCACTGTCGACGATCACGAGCGATGCCCGCTGGTATGAATTCGATAGCCAAGTCCCGCTCAGTTGGCCTGCTCCGGGAGACTCCGACGTTCAGCGTAACAGTGCGCTCTGCTTCTTCTTTCTGAGTTAATTTCATAGCGTTTGTTACAAGATTGATGAGAACCTGCATCAAGCGGCCAGAATCCAACACAACCCAGCGACTCGCAAGAGTCTCAAGCGACTTGTCCTTGATGGCACGCAGGTCGACATCGGCTTTACGCGCGTCCGCATCGAACATGCTGGAGACCTCACGCAGCATGTCGTCTAACTTGACGGGCGAAGGTGCTATCGTCAACAGCTTCGAGTCGAGTTTTGAGAGACTTAGAATGTCATCGACGATTCGTTTCTGGTGCGCACAGCACGATATCTGAAGACGAAAGACCGTCAGCACAACTACTCTAGTTTTTCACCTCTGCAGGAGCCTACAATGATGTTGATGGCCTCGAAAGCACTTTCAGAGAACCCGTTCAGGCGAGCTCGATCTGACGACTTTGACACGCTATGCCGTTTCTACTTCATCTCGAACGTCAAAGATATGCCTTGTGTCATTTTGATCCATTGTCCCATTAGCCAGTCTCTATCCTCGGGGAAAATGGCATTTTGCCATGTCACCTCTTCTTTTCTTGAATCCCGTGGATGACCACTCAGGTTGTAGAATGCATCGTTGCCGTATCACAACTTGCCCTTTCCATTGTATTCGAAGATCCCAACATCCACCATGTCCATCATTTTGAGGAGGCATTGGCGCTTTTCTGTGGCATCATCGGGATCGGCGAGGACATCTTGGAGTTCTGCAGTACTATCCGCTTTGTGATCCTCCACCACCCATTGGATGACCCTCCATCGATTCTCAATGATGTACGTGAATATCGAGCGGCTCTTCGAGGTCGGCAACGATCCGCTATAGGTTCGATCGCAGGTCCATCGTTGCAGTCCTGTCTTAGTCGTAGGGTCGAGGATGTCGTCTAGCAAGTAGCTTTGGGAATCGAGCGCTTGGTTGCTGTGCTGTGCGAGACGTAGGTTGAAGTAGCGGACAGTCTGGGTGGAGATTCAGTTTCGCTGTCCAAGTCCAGGACGCAAGTCGGTCTGGGGTCCGCATCAATGGACGAGATCCAGGACACACCGTCCATTAAGGAAAGCCTCTCTCGTCTCCCGCGCCTCTAGTACCACTACGCTGCCAGTCTCTCGCCCGGGCTCTCATCTGGACTGTTAGGATAATAATTGCATGCTGTCTAGAGGAATGTGAGCTGCACGTAGGCTTGACCTGGCCCAAGCAGACAAAGGGACGTAATGCGATAGGAAAAGAACAGCATGGATACTTCATGCAGTCTGTTGTTGCGTATACAGTGGTCGAAGACCTACTCATATTGCCACCGGTAGGAGCTTGGCGACCCGAATGTCGCTGCCGTAGCAGGATTCTGGATGCGCGTCTGCGCGAAAGCGTAGACAAACTTTGCGCTCGACCTGCACCTGCCACTCGTGTCATAGCCACTCGACATGCCCGCTGGTGTGGTCGAGCCTGCCATTACTGTGTTCAGCTTTGACAGCATTGATGAGATGAGTAAAGTTGGATGTGGTTGAGTGAGGAAGGATTGTCTTCGTGATGGGAAGACGAGCTGTTGGACGCGATTCCGTGAGAGACAGCATGGATCGGACAGGAGTTCGTTCCTTACCCACACCTCCCCTACTGCTCCACTACCCTCCACGTTCTTCAGAAACCCTCACACGCTTGCACCGGAAGTGGGAAAGCAAAAGACATTACCTCACTTCATCCATTTGGCCTGCGAGAGCGCATCTGCCTGGACGGCCCACGCCTCTCTTCCCAATTCCGCGAGCTCCTCCCCAAAGTCCTGAAGAACCTGCTCCACTTCGGTCTCATCAACCTCCTGCAGCAAGCGGTTGTCCTCTCCAGTTCCAAAAGTGGCCACCTTCCACTGCTTCTTCCACTCGGCAATTGCGCTGCGTGCTTCTGGGCTTGTCGATTGAATATCCTGCGCGATCACGTAGAAGGACGAGCGAGTACGATGTCCGCTTTTGGGCTTGAACGGCTGGATTGTTGCGAAGTTGCTGAGCGTGTGGAGCAACTGCACGCTCCTCCAAATCTCGGCTTTGTGTAGGAGAATAATCATAGTGCCACCGAGCTTGACTCTATCCAGACCCAGGGCGAGCTGTGTGTAACGCAGTCTTCTGGATTCCCTGCGCTCACGATAGGATGCTCGAGAGTGCGTACGCAAGACCATTCCATCGCAGATGACCAAGTCGAACGGCTCGGATGCATCGTCGAACTCGCGAGCGAGGAAGTGCTCCTTGTCCGGATGATCGGAAGGGATCTCCTTTCCTGAAACACCCATATCTGCAGACAGCATTGTGAGATCCAGATACTTCACCTGAACGTTTTCATGCTCTGGCAGAAGAACCGGGTGCCCTCCACTCGATACTGGAAGCGTGTAGGCTTGGACCACAATGCTTGGATCCAGGGCCAGAGCGGCGCTCAAGAAACCACCGGGGGCCATGCAGAAGTCCAGAATGGAATTGCCTGATTCCGTGAACACGCCAGTGGCTTCCTCCATTTCCGACGCGATGCGACCCATCATATGGTAAAATATGTATCTTGTCCGCTCATCCGCAAAGTCGGCTGTCTTTCGCTGATTCTGAAAATGTGCGTCGCCCTGCTCGCTGTTCCAGCCCTACTCAATAGGTCAGTATTGACGGTAGCTCGAACCCAAGTGATGACGCAGACGGACCTTCTCCCTCAACTCGACGGCCCTCTTGAACTCTGGCACTCGCGCCATCAGATACTCAGCAATGAGCTCATCAGCACGCTGCTCAGACTCAGAGATGAGCTCGATCCTCCTCTCAGTACGACCGTTCTGGTCGATGCGCTTCTGGTCGCTGCCGTTCTCTCCAAGCGTGAGAGACCGCTCGAGACGCTCATGGATCTGCTCCGCGTCGGTCTTGTGCACAGCGTCATTCGTCTGGGCTGCTTGAGTGTTGCTTGGTGCTGCTGCTGCTCGGCGCTCTGCTGCCCATTTCTCGAAACCTCGAGTAGACGATTCTGAAGGAAGGCGACGATTCGACATGGTGTCTGTCACGATGGCGAAGAGTTGAACTCCTTGTGCGAACAGCGGTGTTGAGATATTGCAGCTCGATCAAAGACCTCTGTCGTGGTCGCCTTTTCGTGAGTCGAATTTGAGACTTTGAATGTCTGTTGTTTCGTTTGACAAAAGCCGTTGGGCGCGCCGTTTGTTCGACTGGACGCACGGACCTTCCACATGCACTGCAGCCTTACCACGAATCGAAGCCGTCTGGGAAGGTACGGCAACCCTGAGGAAGCTCTCGTGCTGGAGTGACTGTTAGTTTGGAGGACAGCACCAAGCCTGCCCGACTTTTCTAAAAACAATTTATCAACTACCTGCGAGCACTCGTTACGAAAGCCAGCTGGAGATACACTGCGAAGTCTTCTTCCTCACAATCTTACCAAGTTGCTGGGCGTTCACATCTTGACTCAAATACAAGGCAATTTCGCCCACCGGAACATCCACAACAACATGTCTGGCCTATTACATTCAGCATGCGCTCGACTCGCCGCTCAGAGCTCTCACTTTTCGGAAATAATCCGGTGATCACGACCACGGCCGTCGGCCTCGCCATATGCTTCTCGATCTCGAAGATATCTACCATGCGAGGCAGTCTTCCGACAAAGCGAAAATTCCTTCAGTCTGTCCCTGGCGCGCATCAGAAAGATTTGCCATATTCAGACTGCCTCATCTGTCGAGACGACTTCGATGGTCGCATAAAATTCCGTTGCCATCACGTCTACTGTCGCGAGTGCGCGACACACTACTTCGAGAGGATGGAGCAAAACCATTGCCCACTTCGCTTTCGAGTGCTCTTCGCCGAGGCAGAGACACCTTTCGAGGGGCGCTACAAACTCGCTATTGCCGCAATCTGCTTCCACCTTGCAACCGCTACAAATCAGATGTTCCGGGCGATCAGCAGCGTGGCTTTTGAATCAATGTCGGCGATCCTTCAGGCTTCTTCTATCTTCGGCTGGCTCTTCCGGGCGGAATATTGTTCAGTTGTGCTCTACGGAGCCACCAGATTATATCAGAAGCTGGGCCAAGAATTCTGGCAGTTCATCCCCGACAACCGTGCGAGGAGTCTCTTCATTCTTGGGTGGCTGATCGCGACGGTGTCAGTAAAATACTTGCTCCCACCGTGGGCTGGGCTTTATTTTATTCCGGAAGTCCTTGCCTTTGGCGAACTCGATGATTATGGCACAGCTTGTATCATTCATTGTTTCGGCTCTCGGCAAGTGGCCCTAAGTCGACCACCTTGCCCGAGCAGAGGCCCCTGTCCGCAAGGCCGAAGAACCTCAGCACAGCGTTCCAATTCCAATTCGCGCCAGACTGTCTTCCTTCCATTACCAGCGCATAGTCTATGCACTTCACATACCGCAGCGGATATCAGCTCCAACACGCTGGATTGGAAAAGCCACTCCAGCTCACCGGAACCGGATGCGGCTGATGTTCACAACCCATGCTGTGAACATGCGCAGCATCATCCAGGCTGAGCATTCCCATTGTCTCCTCTCAACGGCCGAGGAGGACGGCACACAAGGCTATACAGCACGCAATTTTGAGGCCATCAATGCTACGCCTCACGCTATTGACGCAAAGAATACTGCAAACGTGGATGCTTGCCGCGTATACCACCACGCGGCGAAAGATGCTAGCAAGGGTTCTTCGGTCTCTCTTCAACCTCTGCTGATGATATATACAAGTAATGGCATGGCAAGATGAGTTCAATCCTTCACTGCCTAGCTTCAGTTCTGCGCCAGAATGCATTTCGTATCTTTTGCCTTCCTGCTGGCTATTGCCGCCAGGTATTCTTTTGCCGATTTCATGATTGCGAACACCACTTCTTGCTTCGGAGAATTCCTAGTTGGTTCCTGCGATGACAACGTTCAGATCATCACTGACAGCGTGGACTTCAATACTTCTTTTACATGTGATGAGCTCTACGACAAGCAAACAACACAATATGTAAAGACAAACAGCGCAGGCCCATCAGGGTCCGACTTCACAAGTACGGGGGACGTGTGTGGAGAAGGGCGACTATACTTCACGCGCGACTACACCGACACCAGTACGAATGGCACGTACGAAATCTACAAGGGATCTGACGATACGGGTGACCATGTTGGACCTTGTTCTTATGCGGAGAGTACAGGAGGCTATAAGAGAAGGTGCAGTCAATGGATGGGGACGATCTTCTATGAGGGCATGTACCGATGCAACTCGACAATCTGCGCCTCCGACGATACTACGACAACCTTGTCTTCAAGCTTGACAACATGGACTGCAACATCATCGAGCAGCACATCGACAGGGTTGTCGTCGGTGACGACTACCACCTCAGGATTATCATCAACGTCCGCTACTAGTTCTGCAACCGACAGTAGCTCCTCCAGCACTTCCGCCACTGCAACTTCGTCATCATCTACTGAAGACTCGTCTAGCAGTTCGGCGACCTCAACAAGCACCGAGAGCTCAAGCTCAACGGCAACAGACGATACTACCACTACAACAGCTGCAGCCAAGCGAAGCGCTGCCTCCAGACGCTGGGTTGGGTGAAGAGTGCGATGCTTTCAAACCTCAGACCTACACGACACCCTATCATCGTAAGCTGTCGTTCGGACAATGCTCCATCAAGACCATCGATGCACGCCTATTGCCTCAATGTTTGACATGTGTTGACCACGTCGCAAAGATCAAGACTAAAGTCCTTGACTTGTGGGAGATGGGACTGCGAGAACAATGTCGACAATGATAGAATGGACTCTATCATACTGCATCACGGCGCTGGTACGTACCGCGAGCGCCGAGGGAAAGGCAGGTCGCTGTGAACATAAGGGCAGTGCTGGATGACGCTTAGCGAAGAAGATACCCCAAGAGGCTGTATGAGAGAATAGAGGCATGGATGCCAACGTAATGTCATCTGCGTTGAGAATTCGCTCGAGCTGTCTTCCGGCTCGCGGTACATGTAGGATACATGTAGAAAGTCAGCATGCCAAGCTTGTTGTATACATACCGGGCTAGCATAGTCGTTGGGAGTAAGCTCATCTTGATCGCCTACAAGGTAGGCCGCATCCATCAGGCCTCCGTGGCTGAAAACCGGTCTGACACCAGGCCTGTCTCTGACGCAGCTTCACATGAATGCCAAAACATTTGACTTTGAACAAACAATGGTACCCAATCTTAACCTCAGATTCTTCTTTCTGAGACATTGAAAAAGCAGTCATCAGTCGCAGACCAGCCGCATCTCGCTGCCGTTGTACCCGCAAGCGCTGTGTGCAACGAGACTAAAGCACCGCAATATGAAAGCAGCAGGCTGGAGCTCGCTACACAGCTCCACAGGCTCGCCACTCGGTAGGTCTGCCGTCTGCGTATCGCCGGGAGAGGTTGGGTCGTTCATCCAAGAATGGGACATAGCTGTTTGCTAGGTCCCAATGCGGGTCTACAGTACTCCATCTGCATGGCGCTCTGCGAGAAAAGAGACCTGTCCGGACTTGGAAAGATCCGAGCACTCGTCCATTGTCAGGCATGACCAGGCTCGACAAGCAGCTTGTCCGATCGAGCTTGAGCAGATCTCCACAGCGGCCTCACATGGCTGAACCAGGCTGGAAGACAATGTATCCTGGTATAGACTGAGCAACGTGGTGTAAACGTCAAGATTCCAGCGCGTAAAGGTCATTCCTAGTCTTCTATATGAAGTTTTGACCTTCTTCACGCAAACCATTGGGCACACGACCTCCCAGACAAAGGCTCCCGTAACAGGTAACGCAATTCACGCAGACGCCCGTCGCGGAAACCAGTTCCACGACCTCGTCCCGTCGACTCTGAAACGACCAGATCTGTGCAGGCAAATCGGAATGGGGAGTTGCGAGCCAACCATTTCCGAGTCGCCGCGGGTTGTAAGCGCCGGACGGGATTCGATTGGTGTAGCTGCGACGACGTGCAGCGGGAGATGGAGTGAAGGTTGGAATTGTGGAGGTAATTTGCTCAGAATAGAATTTGAGCTAAATGCTGCTTTCAGCTAGCGTGGGGAAGTCTGCTTGCCGAATGGAGAAGCTGGCTTCAAAATCACCGTAACGAGGAATTGAGAGAACGGTATGAAGGCAGGGAAGACTCAAGAGTGCTGGACACACGAATGGCCCTCTAACCTCAGTTTGTGCAGATTTCCCAGAAGCTCCGATCGATAGCCTCCGTCTGCTCGGGGAATTCTTGCCCACTGATCTGCAGAGAGATCTGCAAAGCCGCACGAGCCACCTCATATGCAAGCTTGCCAAAATCTCCACTAATTAGGTTTCTATTTTGACCACGGCGGCTAACAGCGCAGACATTTGTACCCCACCGTTGTACAATGTCAGCCATGTATATAGAATTAAGGCCCTTCGCAGGATTACATTCCAACAGAGAGAGAGAAAGTGAGAAAAGACGCCCTTCTGATCGAGCCCTTCCTGTCGCGCTTTTTGCTTTGCTACGCCTTACGACTGCATTGCATACAACAACCATTTACACCAACACTTTCGTTCAAGCAAAGTTCGAAGAAGCAGCTACGTTCGTACGCATTGTTTGATCGATCGACATTCGATTTCCAACAGCCATTTCGATTCGATAATTCCGACCAAGATGTTGTTCTCGAGAACGAGCTTACTGCTCGCATTCACAAGCCTCGTCGCCGCAGCACCATACAACCCAGAGACGAAAAGATGGTGGCATCCATCAAATTCCAACAGCGCTTCTTCTGGATCTTCATTCGACTTCTACGGTAGCCGGAGAGATCACTCATGGCATGGTCGAGGAACACACCAACAAGAAGCGGGACAATGCAACGTCAAGTCAGCATCGATGCCTCAAGGTACGTCCCACACCCACCTCACTCCCTCAACCCACATTCTAACAACATTCTTTACAGCCCCAACTCCCCTCCCAGCACCTTCAGAAGGCCTCTCCCTCTACCACGTAGCCGTCGGTCGTGGAACCCAAAACTACACCTGCGACCTCTCCAACGCAACAGCAACACCCGTGGCAGCCGGAGCCCTGGCCTCCCTCTTCAACGTCACTTGCCTATCAGCCGATAGTCCAACACTGCTCTCATCACTCCCGAACATCGCGTTGGGCCTCCCAATCCCTTCCTCAACATCCAACTCCTCCCCAGCCGTGCAAGACCTCTCCGGCTATCATTATTTCACAGACGCCACAACAGCCTACTTCAACCTCGACACGACACTCGTCGAATACGGTCGCGGCGCATTCAAAAAGATCAATGCCACCAATGCTCCCTCAGACGCGATGGTCGGACAGAATGGGCAGGGGTACGGTGCTGTTCCTTGGTTGAAGTTGACATCAAAGGAATCTGCGGAAGATTGTTCGTTCCGCGAAGTCTACCGCATCAATACTGCAGGAGGACAACCGCCGAAGATGTGTACGGGTCAGCAAGCCGAGTTTCAAATCGAGTACGCGGCGGAGTATTGGTTTTATTCTTAAGCCATCGGAAACCGGCATAGGCACGCGAACATGTTTGAATTGATGTTTGCTTTCTATCTTGTAATTCAGCGGCATATTGGAAGACGGAGTTGCTTCTTGATGGGCAGATTTTTTTGTTTCTGTGCATAGATACCAACGACGTGAGACGGCCGAAAAAATTGAATACGGCCAGATCTGAGTCATTAGCAGACGGGTGATCATACGACGACACATACGAAGAAAGACACAGAAATTAGAAACCACTTACTAATTTTGCTCGTCTTCCCTCTTCCATTCAATGTTCCAAGTCCCGTTTCCCTAAGCGCCCAACTTCAGACACGCACGCGACACGCGACACGTAGACAGTAGTCCATGATCCAACTCTGATTCAAAAGTTTTGAAACTCTCACACGACTTGTCCATGTGACATTCCCATTGCGTGCGTATCCTCTTCATACTCTTTAAGCGCCGTGTGGTATCATCCGAACTGTCATTTCGCCGTGCCGTCGTAGCAAGTGCAAGAGGACCGCAATAGAACATCCGAAATCTCCACCTTTTTTCCCATGCGCGCCTCGCCAAAGCTCTCCAACCACCATGTGCAATGATTGTTCTGTACATCATACGTACCTCAATAGCAATAAAGGTATAACGCTCGCTCACTCGCTCTTTCGCTTGCTATGAATACACCTCCCTTCCCCCCCCTCATCCATCAATCATCTATCCCAAGCAACAAGTGTATCATCATCGATGCATCATGACGGATTATGGATCTTCAAGTCCTTAAGCGCTTCCTCGCCCCAATCATCACTCTGCGTACTCGTCCTATTAGCGATCTTCAGCGTACCAAGAGGTCGTGGG
Organism: Nothophaeocryptopus gaeumannii; assembly: GCA_031771865.1. Lineage (NCBI taxonomy): Eukaryota > Fungi > Ascomycota > Dothideomycetes > Mycosphaerellales > Mycosphaerellaceae > Nothophaeocryptopus > Nothophaeocryptopus gaeumannii. Next base: position 243,225 of record JASISA010000019.1, read on the forward strand.
ATGTCAACGGGAGAATCATCATCATATACGTCCAACTGTGGTGGGCCAGAGAGATTGTGTGAAGGGTATTCAGGGTAGCCGTGCTTTGGCTCGTACGTCTCGTCGTAGTCGTTGTTGTTCCAATTAGACCGCGGGTGGGAGTACTGCGTTTCGTCATCATTAAACTGCTCCACGGGCGAATAGTCGGTCGTGGTGTTCAAGTGGAGTTGAGGGTGGCGCTCGTTCGTGGGCGTGTGATCGTTTCGGCCTTCGTTGTAGACGGTCTCTTGCATCGTTTGCGATCTTGACGTTTCCAAGCTTAGCGGGTCGACTTGAGCTGCTTTCTCTTCCGGTGTCGGGATCTGGTTTATGCTCTGCATGTGTCGTAACGAGCTCTCTCCTCTCGTTGGTCCTCCTGCTGGCATACCACTCATCGTGCTAGATCTTCGATCGTAAGCCTCCTCGGGAACGGCGGTGCCGACGCTACCCTCCGCATCTGGATCACGAATGCTGAACTGCGCTATCGTGCGCATCTTTCTGCCAACCCAGGTGGCCAGGATTTTGCCTCTTTGCTTCTCACCGAGTCTCGATCGTGGGAAGTCGCCTAGTCCTACGAAAGCGACAATATCCAAGACTAGCTGATGCTCGTTTAGTACAGTGTTGACGATGATTGGGACAAGTGATGCGAGGAATGCGCGAGTGCGGGTTTCTGCGATCAGCACAAGAAGACTACCAGCTTGGAAGATGGCACTGATAACATGTTAGCGCGTTTGAAATAAGAGAAGTGGAGGACAACACTTACCATCCACTGCGCACGAGCGCCCGATGACACTTTTCAACACTCGCCTCAACATCCATTGGGAAATGCTGCAGACCATTCACCTCAAACGTGTCACCAATCGAGCCCAGCACGAAGAGAACTTGCATTTCCACCATATTGCCTCCAGGACCAATAGGCCTACTGACGTTATGCAGAAAGCCCAGGTCTCCCGTCCGCACATATCGAACACCCGGGTCGCCATCTATCGTACGACCATTGAATCGCTCCGCATCAAAAGCGTCCTTGGAACCGTAGAAAGAATGTGCGTTGGCTTCAGACTGCACCCAGATCTCACCGTATTCACCAGCGAGGCAAAGATGGTTGGTCTCAGGATTGACTATGCTGATCTGCGTGCTCACGGGTACCATGCCGGAGTCTTGGACGAGCAGCGCAAACGGCTCTTGATCTGGATCCACTGGTACGATAAGTCCGCGGCGTAAAGACGTCGCTTCCAAGAAGAGCTCGATAGGCTCAATACACATGTAGCTCCTACTTGCGACCATGGGATTGAGCACGTGGCTGTAAATGGTGTTGATGGCTGTAAGGTCCAGTGATGATGGCGCAAATGCCTGCTTGACTCGTCCGTAGACATCGGTCTTTGGCCGCTGTTCCGTCGTGATCATTAGGTTTTTGAGTTCGTGAAGCTGAATACCCTTTCCAGCGCCATGCGCAATGGCATGGTCAAGCATTTGTTGCGTCGCATATGTATCCTTGATTTTGTAACGAGCCAGCGTTTGGATGAGGATGTTGGGGTTTGCTGCGAAGTCCACGGGCGACACCAGATATGTGGGCGTGGCAAGGAAGATACCCATCATGCACGTATGCAAGAAACCAATGCCCATCGTTGTCCTAACACAGGCAAGCACAGGTCTCGTAGACGTCATCTGACAAGTCTCCTTCTGCACCTTACAGAGCGCCATCAGACTATTGTGGCCTAGTTGAACGGCAATGCGACGTTGATCAGGGGTCCAGTATGTCCAGATGACAGCCGGATATCCAGGAGCTATCCAAGCAGGACGAAGAGTCAAGCCGAGCTCTCTACACCCGTGTGACTGCTTGGGCGGCTTTGATGTATTGTATGTGTTGGGCAGGTTCACCTTCAAGATCAGTGCAGACTGCTTCAGGTGCTGAGAAACCGTCTTTTGCTTGAGGAGGGTGTCCACGTCAGCGTTGACGAGTATCGCCTTGATCCTAAAGTCAGCAATCATGTGCAAGAGCGCCGGAGCATCTTCGCTGAGCCTGTTGGAGTCGACTGGCGCCATAGGCACAACGACTGCGCCCAGACAGAGACACGCGTGAACAGCGTAGACAAAGTCCTCCGAGTGGGTGTACATCAGCAACAAGTGGTCGCCAGGCTGAACCTTGACCTTGTTTTTGAGGTACATCGCCACTGCGGCAACTTTGGTGTCGAACTTCTTCCAATTGACACCTTTGCCCTCGCGTCCTCTGTTGTCAATCGTACAGAAGGAAAGCTCTTCGGCTTGTCGTGACACGCGCCATTGCATCAGGTCGTGGATGTTGCTGAATTGATTGAGAGGGGTACTTGTCCTGTCATCAATCACGACCTCCCTATGGTCGACACCAGAATATTGCTTCTCGGAGTGCATAGCCAGCATGTCCTGCCGTAATTGACTTGCCGCAGGTGACCAGATGCCACCAGCAGGATCATCGCCAAGAGGCAGATTCTGTACAGCTCGCTCCACGCCGAACTTGACGTGCACACATGGCAAGTTACCATTGTCGAACTCCTTTCTGCATAGCATGTTGCCAATGTCCCTTCGACCGTTCTTGATGATACGCGGCAACGTGTTGGGAGCAGTCATCATGACGCAGTACACTCGCAAGTGGTGCTCCTGGTAGAGAACCTCCATAACGCGTTCACTAAGCGAGTCCAGGAAAGGAATGTCCAGCTGCCTAGGCGGGCCTCCTGTCGTTGTCGGTGCGGTACTAGCGGCTTGCGTCTCAATGAGTATTATCGGAAGGTACTCGCCGTTAACATGAGCATCGAACGCCGAGCAATCATATATCTTCGGCACTGTCTTCATCACACTCAAGACCAGGTGCTGCACGAAGAAGTATCGATGCTCGACCTCATTGGCTCCGTGCTCGACCCATTCAACTCTCTGTCTTATTCGATCCTCGTAGAGACCGAGCACGAAAACCTTGCCTTCAACAATGAAGCCAAGCAGCCCAGTTCTCAAGAACTCCGGCTCAACCAGCACGGGTGTCGGACTGCCCTCAACAAATCGGTATGGCCTGGCGTGGAATATTGTCTCGGTATGCCTTGGAAGTGCCCAGAACCCGCCAGACAAGGACGGAGAATCAACCCAGATCTCACCAATAGTCATCGGCGCGCAAAGTAGATTAGTTTCTGGATCCACAGCGGCCAGTGTAGCATCTGGGATGGGATAGCCAAATGCGCCTACTCGGACCGTGCCAGGTTCAGTAGACCTCTTCCGAGCCTCCTCGCCCATAGCAAGAATGACAACTTCGTTAGTCTTAAGGGATTCCTTGTCCAACAAGACCTCGCTGAGCTCTGTACGACTACGCTTCTGTTGCAGCTTCTTCTTCGTGGTACTGCTTGCATCGAGGAGACTGGTGAAATTGTTGTTGCCGGTAACTGACGGATTGTTCGGAGTGTCATCGTCACTATCATCTTCATTATCTTGAATCGTCAATGGGCAACCCATGCGCTCTTCGCCGCCTAGCCAGTCTCGCACGGAGATGATCATGCCTCCGTGCTCGGGCAAAGCTAGCATTGGAGCCACCAATTCTCGTGCACGAGGATTGCGCATTGGTTTCAGCCATCTGTCGGCCAAGATCTCGTGGAATTCAGTGTCAACAGTCAGGCAGTCAATCAAGCAGATCTTCACAGATGCGAAGTTCGGCTCCATATTCTTCTTGAAGTTCCTCGTTGCCATCGGATCTTGTTGGTAGTTGTATGCAGCTCGCTTCAGTCCCGGGTAGTCGGCCGCTAGTACCGTTGCTCGATACTTCGAGATTAGATGTGCGTACATTCCTGGCGTGTCGACAGTCTTGCTCTCGAACCACACAGTCGTATGCCCGCCATAAACACCGAGTAACACGCCAATAATGAGACCGCAGCTTTCTCTAGGGTCAAGGTATGACATGATGGTTTCGTGCCTGCTATGCCGTGGTACAACGAACGCGCCATCCGGACCCCGGAGACCAGAAGAGAAAGTGTCCTGGTGCTCACTGATAGGTATGGTCGACATCATCGCGGACAGGCAAGCCATTTGGTGCATAATGGTCCTGTGCGACAGCACGACGCCACGCAGGTCGCCTGTAGGAGCGCGTGAGAACTCAATGTACGCCAGGTCCGGTACCTGCAGTGGCGTATCCGCATCCTTCTTCTTGGGATGGTACGAGCCGAACTCGTTTGTCTTCCACCACTCGACGCCTGTAGGCCACTTTAGTCGATTATTGGAGATGTCGCGTGCGAACGCCTTCAGGTTGTTGTCGGTGGTCAACGCCAGATGCGCTTGCGTTGTGGTGAGTAGCAGAGATAGCTTTTGATAATCGTTGACGTTGTTAATCGGGACAGCGACAACACCTGCGATGAAGCAGCCGAGCAATGCAATAGCGAACTCTATCACTTCTGTATCGCGGTAGACAAGAGCCACGCGATCGCCTCGGTAGAGATTCGATTTGTCTCGTATGATTTGCGCCACCTTCTCTGCCCGAGACGCTAGCTTGTCCCATGTGATCGATGCAGTCTCTTTCCCTTTTGGATCCAACACCCAATACGCAGGTTGTCTTGCCTGCATCTTCCCTCGATGTCGCAGTACGGCTCCGATATTGTCGAACTTGGACATCGGGATGTTGTTGTTGTGCGGATCGTATACAGCGAAGGGTACGTCTCTAGGCTCGAGGGGTAATTGATGCACGTGTGCAACCGGTATGTCATCCCTCATCAACGGCGGCGCTATCATGGCAGTGGGGGAGAAAGCCTCGCCCATGCTGTATCGTTGCGGGCCGCCGTAGCTCTCTCTTGGCCTGTGATCCTCCGCCTGGCTGCCCGTGAAGTCTGAGAAGTATCCCTGCTGCGAGTCGAGCATTGTGCTCATCCTGCTCCCAGCGTCGGTCGACCAAGGCCCTTGGCCAGCTTGTTGCGCATCAGGATTGAAGGCGTAGTCGGAGCCCACCATGGTCGAGCCGCCTTGACCAGAGATCGAACTATATCTGCTCCCTGGCGTATCCGGTCTGCTCCCAGCTGGAGTCAAAGACTGCAGTCGGCCTCCATTTGAAGGCGCGCGCTGCTGTATCGGTGGCAGTCTCATGCCCAACTGCTGCTCTTGAAACCTCTGCACTTGGCTCGGCGGGCCTGATATTGAACCTGGAGTGATCGGTCGCGACTGCTCTCCATAGTGCTGTTGTTGCTGCTGTCCATATCCATTGCCGTCGTAGGTGCTGTAATCGCTCGTGAAGATGCTGGGTTGTATGCTTCCGTAGCTCGACTGCCGCCCATGCGCGCCCGAATCTGCCGAGTACATGCTCGCTCGGTCGTCCCTGGGGACACCCGCAGCATCTAGTTGCTCTCGGGGGAGGTGTTGGGACAAGATCAGGGTCCGCCTCTTCTCATAGCCTTTTCGAGTAATATCCCCTTCTTCCAGCTCAAAATCCAGCTGAGCCAGCTTCTGCTGCAGCTCCGGGCTCGCATCGGCCATGATTGCGTGCACGGTGGTCTATTATGGGTGTTGGTGTTGGCCACGGATCCTCATTCCATACACCCGCTTCAGACGTCTGTGTGTGTCGGGAGCGGCGAAGGTGCAGAAGCCCAGCTGCCCGTCGCCAGTGACGCTTCACCTTCCAGCACTGCAACTCATCTGCTATGGTCGGCCGCTGCAATCACGGGTCCTGGCACTGATATTCAACACGCGCAAACGTGTGAAAACTGTCTCTTAATGTGAAGACGCCTTCCAGTGTGGCAGACCGCCTGCCTGCTGAAGCTTGGCTATGAATAGTCCGAGCTTGCTTCTATGCTGCGTAGTAATTCGGCGGTTTCGGTGTCGATGGTGGACCTTGTTTCTGGTCCAGCAGAGCAAGAGCTGTGTGTTTCGAAACTCGATTCTCTCCGACACCCCATCATCTGCAGGGTCCAGCCGGCCACTGGACGTCACCAACGGAAGGTCCTCTGGCGCCGAACCTTCCCGTCATAGTTCGTTCTACCAAGACTTCAATACGAACGAATTACACTATTGATTCGAAGGAATGAACACAAGAAGAATACGATCAATCTTCCACAATATTCGCTTTCAATGTCTTCTATGAACAAAACAAGCCGCTATGCTCCACAATTCGCAAAGGGTATCTTGAGGTCGAATAAACAACAATGCTGATGAGCCCGCCGTAACATCGTGATATGTGATGCCTGTGTAACATATCTTCTCTCTGGTCTAGCCCACTGCTGGTGCTGTACAGAGCACTGTGCTCTGTCTAGTATGTAAAAGCCTCTTCCACGAAATCCAGAGAAGCCGTCGTCACGACCGACCGACAAGCCGCACGAACATCGTCCGCGAGCGCTCCCGGACCACACACTGTGACCCCGACGGAGCCTATGCGCTCTGGCATCTCTCGTTCGATGATTGTCTTCGGATTACAGCGACCTGGATACATCGAAACGGAACCTGTTGACGAGACGACTTCGCCTCGGTGGCGTGGTTTCGTGACGAAAAGGTGTATTCGAAGGACTTCTCGTCGGGCCTCCATTCGCAGGATCTTGTCCATCCACTCGCGTACCCATTCGAGCGCTTCGGTATTGGGTACTGACCAGACTAGTAAAATCTTGCGTGTACTGCATGTCCCAGCGTGGTATTGCTGTAGGAGATGGTGGATGAAGCCCACTTGATGTGTGATGCCCACTCCACCAGCGAACAGTATTACTGTGCCGTACGAAGTGAGCGACTCATGTCCACCATACGGCCCTTCGATGAAACCCCAGGTGATTAACGGTTGTCTGTCGTTTTTGCACACTTTCTCGTACAGCCTTTTTGTCATGCCTTCGCGAGCACGTACGATGAGTGAGAGCGTGGTGACATTCGCTTCACGTGGCAAAGTGATGTTTGTCTCTGCCGGTCTATGTGTAGCTTCTGCTATTGTAGCCATCTCGGTGAGAGTCGCGCTCTTGGTGGAAAAGTGAGAGGTGTGTCGTGCCAAGCTGGGTCGCTGGTGGTGTCCAGGTATCGGAATGGCGCTTGCTCTGGTGACGACTGGAGAAAGCTTCTCCATCTCAATCATTTCCATAGGCACGCCTCTAGGCTTGTTCTCCGCCCACGCGATTGAGAAAGGATGGCTGCTCCACCAGGCTATCCGCGGGATGTAGGCATGCACATGACAGCCCGGCTTCCATTTCCACGGTCTTGAGAGCTCAAAGGTCACGCGGCAAGCTTCCGACGGAAGCCATTCCACTGTCACCTTTGTGAGACCTCGTTTCCGGCTCAAGTTGTGGTATGCTATGCGGCCAAATCTCCAGACAAGCTCATACACCCAAAATGCGAGACTAAGTTGGATATAAGGCAGCATTGGTAGATTCGCCTTCTCCAAGTGGACGTATACTCCAGCAAGAGCCAGAGCGACTAGAACTCGATGCGAGTTGACAAAGAATTCGTAGAGCTGATGTCTGAAGGGTCCGGAGGAAAATATGACGATCCAGGTAAACACGGCTGTGCCCACCATTCCCCATTTGTAGCTCGTTGATGTTTGCAGTGAAATTGTAATTTGGTGCGCGCCGCCAGCGTCGTAGGCATTGACGCCCCAGCAGAATGTATGGATAATGCTCTCCATCACCATCATTCGAGCACACCATCGGTGTAGAAGGTTAAAAGTATCGTAGGAGACCCTCAGTAGAGGGATTGCCGGATTGTTCCGGAGTGCAAAGAGAATTGTCGGTATTATGTTGAGTGCGGCCAGGACTCCAGTACGACCGCGAAGCTCTGCTATTACTGCTGCATGCTCGTCGGTCCAGTCCAGTGCCACGCAGTATCCAATGTTGGACAGAAGGTAGATTGCCAAAAGGAGCGAGTGGAATCGTGACGGGAGCGTGCAGACACTGACAGCTTTGGTGCCAGGCAGACTGAACTCCTTGTTATGTCGATATTTCCAGAAAGGCGCATAAAGCAACTGTTGCTTCACCCATGGCCAAAATCGTGTATGGTTGTACTGGAAGTATCTTTGATCCTGCTCCTTCCCCATTGTGAACAAATGCCGCATATGCGAATGCCCCATCTTGACCCATCTGTAAATAAGAGTGCCGGCCAAAAGGCCGCAGAATGATATCACCAGTACATTGGCGAAGAGGAAGTTCATGTACTGGTTGACACCCTCCAAGCCATGGCTGAAAGGATTCGCGTTGGCGCTCAAGTTGAGCTGCACTCCGAAATCGCCCACAGGTCCTTTGCCTGGGTGAGGTATAGGTATCGCATCCGGCAGCGGGTCAGGACTTCGAGGTGCCATGATGTGGCCGGCATCAGAGGCAAAGGGTACTCCGGGCCCGGCGCGGCCGTGTGCTCGAGAGAGGTGGTGAAGGTGTGCAGGATGCATCGCGAACCAGCGCGACGAGAGATTGGTAAAGTGTCCGTGCTTGGACAATGAAAGGGGCCAAAGCGGCGATCGACGTTGAACCAAGTCCGGCTAGGAATGTTGTGGGTCCAAGACAAAGGCCGGCAGCAAGATGCCGTTCTTGCTTTCAAATGGCTAGCGGCGCTGGATGAAGCAAGACTCCGGTTGGCTGAAGACTCGATTTCTTGAATGAAAGTGGTGGAATGGCTTCCCGCAGTCAATGCGGATAGCGATAGAGTTCCTGAAGGGCAAGAAGGTTTGTCTGAGTCGCCAGTGGTCGAGAGATTGAAGGCTTTTGATGCTATGCAATGCACAAAGACAGTAGTGAATGAATGCACACCAAGATCACACGCAACCCAACAATAGCACCTTCAATATTGTTCCATTGTTCGCACGCTGCTGGAGGAGGCCGCGGGAGGGGAGCGCTGAAAAAGGGACGTCCGAAGCGAAAGTTCGAGGTGAGGTCGCGGTGGCGGCTCCTTTCGCGTTGGCTGCGTCTGGGCCACGCGAGTCGTTGGTTGGACAAAGAGAGATGAGTGTCGCCAAGCCCACGAATGCAGTGTGGTGGGCAAAGTACACCTTTAATGACGACTTCTTCGATGGAAATTTGAAGAGGTGCTGCTTCCGGGGGACCGCTGCTTGGTGTCGAGGGGTGTTGATGCTGGAAAGTGGGCGGAATGAAGATCGTCGTGGGCAGGATTTCGATGCCGGCGTGAGAGGAACAAGCGGGACCAAGACCAGATGACTTGTATGCGTTGAAGCTGCAGTTGCCCGAGCAGACGACTGGTGAGCAGTGGAGGGCAATTGAAACACTTGAGAGACGTGCGACTTTGCACTGCGTCCAGCGTCCAGCGTCCAGACACCAACAAGAATGCTTCCAACTGCTGGCGCTCTCCTCCCGGAGACAAGTACTACTAGCCGTTTCATCTTCGTCATGCACCCGCCTCGCGGCTCCTGCCGGTACCTACATTAGCCTCCCTCCTGAACTCATCTCCTTCCAATCGTCGTCCAGTCAGCAGACAAATCGGAAGACGTGTCGCACAAAGCGCGTGCGAAACCAAGCATCGCCTTCCAAGATACAAGATGCGCCCAGAGGCCTCCATCTGGGTGTCTGCTGCATGGAACGTCGGATGCGGCCGTTCCAGATTGCCGCCAGGTCTTGGAAGAGGCCACGGACTTCGCTGAGAACGAGCCCGCCGTGGCACGCCATCGCGGGTTGGCTGCCTTCGTGTTGATTGCATCTGTCAGTCTTCGCGCCCAGATCTCGTGTCTACACCCGGAAGCGTGCCTCAGTATGTCGACGAGTGACGGAGAAATATGAAATGAACGAACGAGTGCTCGAGAGAGCGAGAAAGAGGAATGTTGTCTTCTTTGCTCACGCCACTAAGCTCCCCGCTCGACCTCACCCTGCCCGACACGTGGACATCTTGAACCACACACAGAGTACGGGTGCAGATGTGAGACTCATCACTCCCATTCCACAAAGGGTACATGTATTCATGCAGACGAGCTTTCGCTTCTCATTGATGCATCTACGCTTATGCGTCCCCTCTCAAATCTATACATGCATGCGAGAACGCTGTTCAGAATGCCCATCCCAATCCATCCCGCCCACCTTTACACCTCTTTTAATCCCTACAGATCTCACTCAGCACTTGATCCAACGCAAGCGCATTCACCTCTCTTCCAGCACTAGCCTTCTCACCCGCCATCAAGCTCGCCGTGCCCCAAAGTCCCCTCGCATCATCCCAATGCCTAAACAACATCTTCACATCCCTCGGCACACCAGAAAACAGCACCCAGCATTTTGGTATTGAAGGCCGATCTTCCATCGAAGCAGCCATGATCGCGTAGTCAGAAGCGAAGAGCAATGCTTGTCCCAAGACGGCACTGCGGACAGGTTCCGGCTGGTAGCTGAAGAGAGGTCCGATCATGACGTACAGTACGCCACATCCATCCAGCAGGTAAATATGTTCTGCCTCAAGTTGAGATTGGTTAAAGTGCGCCAGCTCCTTGACGTCTACCTTGATGCCATCAGACGTCGGTGATCGAGCAGGCGAAAGGCTGTTCCAACTCGGTCGTCGATTCCAAATTGCTCCGAGAAGACCGGTCTTCTGCTCCGCTTGTTGCACTTTGAATAGCCTCGGTTGGAACTTGTCAGGTGCCGCAGCTTTCTGCAACCAGAAGTCCGAAGCCTTGACAATATTCCACTTCTTCGTATTGGGTCCAAAGATCTTGAGGAACGATGGAAACTCAGCGCCACCATCAACTTCGATGATCTCGCCCGTCTGACTTAGGTCCATCGCTGCCAAGCGAGCTGCGCTGTGCTCTTCAGTTGAGGATGCTGCTCCCTTCCAGAGGTACAGCTTCGTCTCCTGTAGTGTGATCGGGTACGAGATCAGGAAAACGAAGCCGGCGCACAGCGACTCAGGTGCGAAGTCGACCTCATCAAAGGTGATATGTCCAAGATGTTTGCGCCCGCACAGCATGAACTGCTTTGGCGCGCTCTCGCTGGCTCCTCGCCGCGTGATTAAGATGCCGCCGAACGCCTCGAGCATGGCCGCCGTCTCCTGCCCTTGTCGTACGAGATGCACCGGTGCCGAACCATTCTCCTTCGAAATGCGCTTAGCATTCACATTGGCTGCCTCGATCGTTGTCTCGAACGCTGATTCGCCGGCCCAAACATATATCGTGGCTGTTTTAGTACCCCTGGCATTGACGAAGGTATGTGTGCACAGGAAGACAGATTCATCGTGAAACGTGTAGTCCTGCTGAGGTGGCAGCGGTTTGGACGAGCCATCCGGATACACCACCAGACCTGTCCGTCGGAGGGTCTTGACTTCTTCTGTCTCCAGTGATTGCGCTTTATTTGAGATGGCCGCCGACGTATCAATTCCAAGAGGCTCTTTGTGCTTTGGCAGTGTCTTGAATGTACGGACCAGCAGTCGACCAGCTTCCGTCTTCGGCATATCAACAGGAGTGGGAGGCGTTTTATTTGGGCTCAGTCCTTGGCAGGTTGTTAGTCATCAACAACTTGGAGGGTGCGCGCTTCTATGGGACTGCACGTCTTTTGGTCAGAATGAAAGTCAAGAAAGCAGCAAGAGGCTGGAGAGCGCTAGCTAGCATCATCGCTTACCTTTGTTGGCAGAAGTCTCTACGAGCTGGCCACTAACCGCTCGCGATGACTTCGCCGGTTTGGGTGGCAGCCCAGCAGAGACAGGAGTAGGCGGCTTGTCACCGCTCTTGTCAACTGATATGCCAAGGCCTGGTTTTGGGCTTGCTGCGAGCAGACCAGCTGACCTCATTGCTGCTTCCTCATCTTTGCGATTAGGTAGTTGTATTTGTGATGGCGGTGTCTCAATCTTTGGTGGGGATGGCCGGCGGCCCCAGAGGGAGGTCGACGCTTTGACAGAGGGCAAGCCGCCAGTCGAGTTCTCCTTGTTTTCGTCGCTTGACTGCGTTGACCTCTCCACACGGGAGGCACCGAAGCCTTTGAATTCTGGAATTGCTGCCGCGGGTTCAGAGGGTGCAGACTTCTCAGCCGGAGGTGTCGTTCTGGAAACCAGCCCGGGGCTTTTTGCCGGAGCCGCTGGCTTTGAGGATCCAAATGGATCAGTCTTGCTAGTGTCGGTTGTCGAGACTTCTTCAGCAGGCTTGTGGGTTGTTGCTGCCTTTCCCATGGATGCCATCATGAGAGAGCCCATCGAACCCGGTCCAGCGCGTCCTTGCGAACTTCTGAACGGCGATGAGTTCAATGGTGGGCTCTCCACTTGATGCGACTTTGCGGGCGGAGACTTTGGAGGTCCAGGTGGTTCAGCTGCGACTTCATCCTTCGAGTAGGGACCGATGCTGATCGGTTGGGGAGACTTGTTCAGTGAAGCATTCATCACAGATGCCATAGAGCCAGGCTGGATAGGCTTCAGCTTAGAGAAGTTGGGCTGGCTCTCAGACTGAGATGTAACCGCATCACTCTCAGGTGGTGGCAATTTGTCCAGCGGCGCTACCTTCAGCGCAGCAGCCGATTTAGGCGCAGTCAGTGGTTTCGGCATTGCAATAGTCGGCTCCTTCGCGACCTCTTCTTGAGGTGGCCCTGCCGCTCGCTCCGCCTTGGCCTCCGTCGTTGCGCCTGGTGAGCCAGCCTTTGCGCCTCCCTTCCTGCGCTTCGGTCCTTTCGCTCTCCCTTTCCGCATGTCTTCAAGAGGCTCGCCAGGGGCCACGGGCTCGGTGGCAGTGTTCTGAGGCGGGGAAGAGAAGGCTTGACCAGGAGTGCCCGGCGTTCCTGATCTCGAAGGAGGCTGTGAAGGCCCGCGGGCCAACATTGAGGCCAAACCGGGATTGAATCGTGCAGCAAGTTTGTAGTTTTCTTTGGCTGCCTTCGTCTCGACAGCACTAGACTGACTGATCTGCTTGCTCAAGGGCTCCAGCTTGGGTTCGACCGGCTCCGGCATCGGGTCGACTTTCTCTGAAGGAAGTTTCTTCGCAGGCTCCTGCACACTTTTAGTTGGAGCAGGCTTCGGCAGATCGTTAATACGTCGAGACTTCAGACTCTTGTGCCTCGAGAGAGCCTCAGGGATGGCCTCTCTTGTCTGCTCTGGTACCGTCTTGGCACTGTCGGAGCGGTTCAGATACTCGCGCTTCTGTAGACCCTCGGGCTTGCTTGGAGCAGATGGAACAGTCGTGCTGCTGATCTTCCGCTCATGCGCAGCACCGGGTAGCTCTCGCCCCTCCTCCTTTGCCTTCTGCCAGTCGCCTTTCTTGGCTAGCAGACTTTCCTTCAATTCGTCTTTCCTGTTCGACCTGACAGGTCCGTTCGTCTTGGCCAAGTCTGATTTGCCGCGAAGGATATTACCCTTAAGCACATCAGGCGCGACGTATTTCTCTTGCTGCGTCTTGCGAAGAGCGCCAAACTTTGAAAGAAACTCAGGCTGTTCGGATGTCTTGACTTCGGGCGGCGGCCGAGACTTGAGCTGGCTACGGAAGTCAGTTGGCATCTTCGGTGGCGTGTCTGGCTTCGGTCTTTCTGCGTCGGAGCGAGTGGGTGATTTGAAGCTTTTTGATCTCATCCTGGTGGTTTGAGGCTCCGGCGTCTTCTTCGCAGGAGGCGGCGTGGGGTCTCTAGCCACTGGAGCCATGTTGAGAGCCTCTTCGTCTTTCACTAGGGCCTTTTTATCCAAGCCAGGCTCAGGTACTGTAGGCTCGACCTCTGTTGTAGGAGCTGCATTTGCGGGTTCTAGTTCAATGGGTGCGTCTAGATTCCGTTCTGGTCCTGCAATGGGCTTAGACGATGGTGAAGAGGTCGCCGGCGACTGCTCAAATTTGTCTGCCAGCTTCAGCGGTTGCAGTTTGTTATTTGGAGTAGCGGAAGTGGGCGTCTTGGGGAGGTCTCGGGACTCTGTACGCTTGAGCATGCTTTGGCCGAATGGTGTTTGTTTCGTTGGCGAGCCGGGTCGTGAACCTTCATCCTCTGTCGGCTTAGGTGTCCCAGTGAGCGGTGTGGACTCCACGCTTGCGCGCTGCGCTTTTCGGCTTGCCAGATCCGCCATCCAACTTGGTTGCGAATTCTTGGAAGGAGCCGATTGTTTCGGCGACTCTGGTCTGGTAAGCGAGCTCTCCAACCAGCTTGATTTCATAGGGCTGAATCGCTTCGAAGGACTACCGGGCGATTGCGGTACTTCGTCATTCGTGCTGTGGACGGAAGCGACAGATTTGCTTCTGCTATGTGAAGGCAACGCAGGCTTCACAAACCCATCCTTGTCATGCTTGGTGACCAGGCTAGTCAAATCGTTACTTGAGCTTGTGGGCCGCGCCGTCTCAATCGGAATGTCCTTTGTGCCACCAGTAGGCTCAAGTTTCGGCATACTAAGCGATCCTTGAAGTCCACCATGTCCGCTGCGTGTGCTTGTTATAGAGTTCGTTCTGCTCAGACTCGCGCCAGGTTGTGCACTCCAGCGCTTGTTCTGGCTATCCGATCTCCTCATCATGGCACTGTGCACAAATCCTCCCATGCCCTTCGTGGGAGAAGCGGGTCTCTCTGTAGCATTCGCAATACGCGCCTGCGAAGATGACATGGTCAAGGCGCGAGCAACTCCGCTGGACTCGGAGCTGCCCACTGACTGTTGATCAAAGCTGGGACTAGCACGCTGTTGATCTTCATCTTCAGCGATGAGCGATTTCAAGTCTGGTTTGTTATTGCTTGAGGTCGAAGTCGCCGAGATTCGGCTTCCCGCAGAGATTGTGCTGCCTCTGACAGAGCCGCCTCGAGACACCACATCTGACGGAACGCTCTCTGATGCCGAAGAGCTGGTCTGACTATCAGGTCCTTTGGATGGCTCGCGTGACATTCCTGGAAGCCCTCGTCGACCAGACGCATTGCTCTCGTTGCCAGAAAGCGACTCGTCCTTGCTCCTTCTGTAAGCCGCAGAGCCATTGCCTCGATCAGCCGTCTGCTTGAACCAGGACGGATCCCGCGCGCCCAGCGATGCGGCTATTTGATCTCTCGTCGGCTCTGGCTTGTCGACTGACGCGTTCCTGGTATGTGCGGAAGTACTTTCAGGCTGTGTGTCTACTACTGACTGCGGCCTGCTTCTTACCAACTGCGATTGCGGCCTACTCCCTCCCAATTGTGATTGCGGTCTCCGATTCCATGTCAGAGTACCCGACCTCGCAAGTCCTGAAGCACTCCTTGCGGGCGTCTCGGAGTCTGTGTCTGCTGATGTGGGTGCTGTCGAGTCCTGAGCTGTGGATGCCACACTCGATCGTTGCGAAGGTGATGATCGCGTACTCCCGCTTGATCGCTTGATGCTGCCGAAACCCTTGAAGTCGGGGATGTCGGCTGCATCTGTCTTGAGAGTCTTTTCAGGCTCCATCGCGTCTGCTTCTCGTGTATTGCGCGTGGGAGTGATGTTCACTGGCGGCGAGGACATGAGGCTGGCATTGGTTGTCGTTCGTGAGAGTGGTCGGTTCGCTGGAGACGGTGCTTGCTGCTTCTCAGGCGATATTGATCTGGCGCGTTCTGCACGAAAGCGATGTCGTCAGCATCCAAACATTGAAAATGCAACTTTCTCACGCCCTTGCGCATTGGGCGAGGATGGCGGCGGGCCGTTGGCTGGAGGGCAGCTTTGTATCACGAAAGCTGGTCCCACGCAACAACGAATGCAAGTAAACATAGGCTTCCAAGCAACAAAAACCTGCGTTACAAGCACCAATGGCATCAATGTCTCATGCACTGTGAATACTGACCTGCTCTTCGCGCTGCACGTTCCTGCCTGCCTTTCTGCACTTCCTCCTCCAGCTTCCTGAACCGTTCTGCGTCTTCGCGCTCACGCTTCTCAGACAGTTCCCGCACCGACTTTAAGAAGGCCGCGGGGTCGAGGTCGCTATCGTCCTCCTTCGCACTCCGGCCTAGATTCGCAGGCGGCGCATTGGCACCGGGTGTTGATTGCGGAGGGTTCGCGGAGGTGGCCTCGTGGTCCGCAAAAGCCATGGTGAATAATTATGGCAACATGCACGTCCGATCCAGCTCCCTAACCGGAGCAGGGATGTCGCTGCCGGCTGTCGCTCGGTGGTGTTCTCGCGGCTGGGGCAAGCAAGCCAGCCGAGCCTGCGTCGCGCGGAAAAACAAGAAAGAAGCCCCTTCGAACAGGTGGATATTCGAACAGCCAGGTCGGCGATGTCTCCGTGTAGGGTTCGCGACTCAACGGCATGTCAAAACAAAACGAATGACAGAGTTGCAAGTCAGAAATGCTGAGAGACGCGCCCAAGCGAGTGGAGCATGTAAATACACTTTCACTACATATCCATCTCCCCTTCTTCCCGCACCGGCGAGGGCCCCGCAGGCGCGTTTCGATCCAAGATCTTAGTTCTGGAATGTACCATTTACCGCTTGGCTCATTCATTCATGCTCGTGGCCGCGTCTTTGCCAGTCCAAGCAACCTTGTTCTTTCTTTCCTGCGCGTGCTAGACGCAATTTGAGCTGTAGGGTGTTCCCAAGAAGAAACAGGAAAGCAAAGAGCTTCCTGTTGCAGCAGCTGAAACAGGGCTGACCCAATGCAACGATGGCGTTACCTGGTCGTTGTTTATGCCGTTGCATGCCGCTAGACCCGATATCGTCAGGAGGGAGATCTTTTCAAAGTCAATGTCTGCATTATGAACCATCTTTTCATCATCGAAGAGACACATTTAGTAGAGAAAGAGCCTGTCCTTCGCATCCTGAACGACCCATTGAAGGCCTTTTTGCAAGTTGATACCCGTCATGGCAGAGCAAGGCAGTATGTGCCATTTATGCGTTCGAATGCTGTCGAGTTGCAATCCCTGTAGATGCTTAAGTAAGTCGATTTGTGCTGTTTTTGGCGCGATCGCCCGGAGACCCAGACGACGCGTCGTGGGAGGAGGAGCTCACGTGTCTGATGTCGTCTTCAGTCATACAGCCTGGGACATCGCTTTTGTTGTTGAAGACGAGCAGTGAAGCTCCCATGAGCCGCTGGGCACCTTTAGCAATGGACGCGGCAAAGTGAGAAGGGAAAGAGACGGTACCTCTTGCACGAGAAGACCTTTCAGCTCCTGCCGACAGTCGTCCAGGCGCTCGTTGTCTGTGGCATCAACCACCCAGATGAGAGTATCCGTCTTCTCGAAGTAGTTCTTCCAGTATGTACGGAGGGTCTTCTGGCCTCCGACGTCCCCTGAAGGCGGGTCAATGAGGGAAGAGTGAGAGGCAAAGGCGACACGAACAGATGTTCAGTTTGTATCTTTCACATCACTTGTCAGCTCATGCGGAAACGCAATCACATGCTTGCGGGCTCACCCTTCGTAGTCGATAGTCTTGATGATAAATCCAAGAGTCGGACTGACTTGGCTTACATCCTCCTCCATGATCTTCTTCACGATCGTGGTCTTTCCAGCATTGTCCAAGCCACTTCGTCTCATCAGCTACAGCTCTCAACGAGCGGCGGCGCCAACTCACAGCATCAAGATTCTCATCTCCTTGTCTTTGAGACGGGCCTTTCTCAGTATCGACAACATTCTCGGATATTGACTTGGTTTGTGTAGAAGCAGACCGACGAGAAAAAGCAGAGCAAGAGAAGAGCACCGGTCACGTGCCAGAAGTCATACCTGAATCGACAACATTGAAGTCGACGGCAAGCCAGAGAGAGTGCCTATTGTTGATCACTCAGATTGAAGTGATCAAGGCGACAGCGACGTCGAAGGCAGGTTCGAGTCTTTGCACATGACATTCGTTCTTCTCGCAGCGACTGACATCTTCCTCAGACGCACAACAACTCCCCTTGACATCAACGCGACCTTCCACTGACCCTCAACAAGCACTGAAACCCTTGATCCGTGGCGATTGTGGTAGAGATGGCGACGTTCTTGGGCGGCCCGCCACAACCTGGCGACGGCTCGTTTCTGCTGCAGAACGACAAATCGCCGCCTCGTCCCAAGCGCAGGCGGAACAAGAGAAGAGGCCAGAAGAAGTTGAAGAGCTTTCTGGCGCGCAATGACAGCGTGGTGGACGATGAAGACGAAGATTCGCAGCCAAGCGAAGCGGGAAGGCAACACATTCAGACTTTCCTCCAGCAGAATCAGAAGCAGCCAATCCCCAATTCATCCCACCGGCGCTTTCCACCCCCGAATCAGCCGACGACAATAGAGAACGGAACAATAGCCGCACGTCGCACCAGAAACAAAATGCAGGCTCAGCAACAAGACCACACTCTTCCACCAGCACCTTCCACTCAGGCTTCACTACCACCTGCCAACTTCACCACCTTCTTCACGAAGCTACCACCTACACCCCCGGAAGAAACACAAACCCCGCCAACAGATACATTACCAGACAACGAGCGCTCAATGGCTGCGTCAGTCAAAACAAAAGCAGTGCCGCCGCATTTGCGTCCTCGAAAGCCAGTCCAGCCGCAAGTCAACATTGCTGCATCCGCGCAAACCGCTCCCATCACCCCCGACAGCAACACCGAGAACGTTCGCGAGAGGCTCTCGAAGCTGGGCGTCCGAGTTGGTGACCCGAAGCCTGCTGCATCGGTCAACGCATGGTCGAATCCGGACCAGTGGACCATTCGCGACGAAAGCAAGACCTCAAGCCAGGAATGGAAGCCTGACATCCCGAACTCGCCAGACTCAGAGGTCGTCACATTTCGCGCCCGCGGCGGTGCCGGTGGCGGTGGCAACGTACGAGGACGCGGGCGAGGGCGTGGCGGGCCCAACAACACACCAAAGAACAGTGCCCCTCCAAATGGCAGAAGTCGCTGGGCCAGCAGACAAGATTTTCCCAAAGTCGAACCCGACAGACATGAGACAGATTGGACTGGAAAATACGCCAAACCAGTAAACGAGAGCAGAAAGAAATCGGATAGCTTCGATTCAGTCGACTCCGCTCGCGCGGACGGTGGATGGGATGCCAACGGAAGGCGAAGACGCAAGAGCGTGGACAGCGCCGGCTGGACGATCCGCGACTACGATGGCAACTTTGTGCCAGCTCCCGTGGACTGGGACTGCCGTCCAGCATTTCGGGCGAACCAGAACGAAGCTCAAGTCCAGCAGTGGGTCGATATCACAGCGACCATGCTCCAAGGCACTCACGAGCCGAATCTAGATAATCTATCGACTGTAGACGGCATCACATATCAGTTCAGTGTTGAGACCGGCAGCGATGAGTCCAAGATCGAACAAATCGGAGAGATCGTCCCATACTACTGGCTGCCAAAAATCGTTGGCAAACAAGATCCGCAGACATTCTGGAGAGATCTGGTGCGATCGACCAAACCCAAACCGGCAGATGACGATGACCTCGAAGGCGTTCGACCGTACTGGGAGCGAGTTGTCCCAGGAGGCCCCTTTCTGCCGAACTACGTGCAGCCTGAGATTGTGGGAGTGGACCCGGATGAGACACAATACGAGAAGATGAAGCGAGAGAACGACTTTGGCTCTGCGCAACATGCCGAGAACAGGAAGCGCTACGCGCTTGCGAAGATAGACAGCAAGCGTGCGACCCACAAGCGCAAAGAAGACAAGGAGAAGCGCAGAGCAGCCCGAAAGGCAGTTAATGGTGGTCACACTCCCGAAGAACTCGAGCGCGTCCAACACAGTGCAAATAACATGCTCATCCGGAGAGCTCGAGCAGAAGACATGAGTAACATCAGGGACATCTACAACTTCTACGTCGACTTCACCTGCACAGTACCGGAGACGGAACGAGTGACCAAGCAAGAGCTCACCGCTCGCCTCCAAGATATCGTCAAGTCGAAGCTGCCTTTCCTGGTTGCATATGAGAAAGGCGAAGTGATCAAGGCTCGACCCAAAAGCAAGGGCAAGTATCGTCTCGAGGAGGACATGGTGAAACCCGACGAAGTCCTCGGCTTTGCCTTTGCGAAAATCCATCAACAAGAGTCAGAGATCTACCGCTACAGCGCCGAAGTTGAGGTCTACACGCGTCAAGGCCACTACATGAAAGGCGTCGCCAAATGCCTTCTCGATAAGCTTACGGCTTTCCTCGATCCCGAATACATCGAGCGCGGCACCTACAAAGTTGAAGACGACGACCTCGAGGCTGTTAGGCCCAGCCGTGTTATCAAGAACGTGCTCATCAATTATCTGTACGACAGCACGAAGCCAGCGAAATACGAGTGGCTCGCCGGATGGCTCTCCAGATTCCAGGGGTTTCAGAGCGTTGGCCATCTTGAAGGTATTGGAACTAAGTTGGGCAAGCCCGTCAACAAGGCTATCTTTCAGCGCACTACTGGCGTTGAATTGAATCAAGCTGATCCACCGAAGACTGGAGCGACTCCGACGAAGAGGGCCCCCTAGAGCCACAGCATTGGTAGAGCTGAGCCATAGAAGCTTGACTTGGCACCTCCATCACGACTATTACGAGTACCACGACAGATTGATACCCAAAAAGCTTGCAGTAATGAGAGCGACAGGCAAGAGCAAATTTGTTTCAACACCGGTTGGTATTCTTTTTGAGGCGTTTACGGGTTGATTTGAGACTCTTTTCATCTCATGCTCATCGATGCAGTCTCTCCGCTCTTCCTTGGTCTCGCTCAAAGAGTGTATCTTGGAGGAGAGGAGGCAGCGACAGGCTGGATTGGCATGAGCACACTGGTACAATGGGCGTACTGTTACATAGCATAGGAGACGACGAAATTGTATTCTATCTCCACTACTCATCGTCCACTGTCTCGTTGTGACAGGAGACCTTGTTGATTACACATTAAGCATACTTCCTCAGGTCTCTCGTGCCTCGCTCACTGATGCTTCACTTCGAACCTCATCTCGCCAAGTCGCCCACCATCCACCTGCCTCTTCTCCTCCTCAAAGCGGATTCACCTTCTGCGCGACCCTCGCCTTCGCAAGTCTGACGAATTTCTGCAACGTCGTGATCTCCGTGAAGCACATATAGCTCTGACTATTTTTGATCCAGGTCAGGTTGGTGAGATCTTGACCTGCTTCGTTCTCCCCGTCGCTGGAGAGATCGCCGACTTCGATGTAAGGGGATGAGGCATCGCATTGCAATTGCATGAGCAGACATTCGTAGCCGCTGTCGGGGAGGAAGGAGGTTACGAGGCCCGCACTGTGGGTGCAAAAGTCAGCTATGTAAGATGAATTCATCTCAGGGTGTTGGAGTGGTCGGTTACTTACTACCCCTTCAGGTCGATGCAGCTATTCACCGGCCAGACGGCATGGTAGCATTGGCCCGTGAAGTTTGTGCCTGTGCACAACTCCACGCCCGCTTTGGGCAGAACCGTCCCGTTCGCGGCAGATGTAGAAGTAGCTGTGGCGTTCGAAGCATCCGTCTGTCTCGGCTTCACTACATGAGCTGGTCGAGGGAGGCGGATTTCATTGTCGGTGCGCTTCTCAACAGCGACGTCGTCGGCTTCGAGGATGCTGAGAAACTCGTTGAGTGATGGACCGGTAGCTGGTTGTGGCAAGGCGTTTGCATCGGGGTTGGCGTTCGCTGCTGGAAGGGCAGTCACGACGGACGCTGTGGTTACGAGGAGGGTGGTGAGGAGGGTGATGGTGCGCATCTTGATTGAATTTCGAAATTCTCTTTCAATGTTTTGTAATGATCTTGCTCTCAGATACCGATGACGGTGAAGCTTTAGGTCATGCAGTGGTAGTTTGTTAGTGTAAAACTTTTGATGAGGTTTGTCTTGTCTTGTTTACTCCGTAAATTGCGATTTATGTAGCTGCTGATGAAAGTGATGCATCGTTCCGACGTGCAGATTCGCGGTTGAGACGCGAGACAGAGGAATGCGCCAACGCCTACCTGGTAATGACCACGCCAAGACTCGCATGTGACCATCTGGCCAGCTTCATTTGCCTTTATTCGCTTCAATCGTTGCTTTAGCATTCGAAACGGCCGTGACTTGAAACGCGCTGACATTCCGTCTGGAGAGTTTAGTTGTCTGTTGTGTCAAAGAGAAGCAGTCTCGGAACGTTCTGCAAAGGTCCAGTCTGTGTAACTCGCCAACGGCTTGGCAGATGCATGTTCCAGCAGCATGGGTGCCAGGATCATGTGACAAGGCAGGAACGTTGAACTTGTTGCCAATGAATGGTATTCAATTCGGTTCGTACTTTGAATCCGTTTCGATAGTAGAAGCATAGCAGTACGAATCCGCTCATCATCTTTCCGTATTCACGAAGGGGAGCTTTGCACGCAGTTTTGCTAATGCCCCTTGCCCGGCCCACGAACGCCTCGCTGTAAGAACTACCCTGGAATCGGAAAGCTTCCGCCAATATCAATCTTTCGAGAAAGAACAGAGCACAGCTACAATGGCCCCGACGAGGGGGGTTTCCATCGCCACATGCGCTTCTGCTGGTTCCAGGCCATTTGTGTAATGCCTAATTTGCCAAGCTGCTCAAGCTGGCAGTGCTAGGCCAGTCTGCTGAAAGCCTTGTGCATCGCCTTTTTCTCCCTCCCATCTCGCTCCAGTACTAGTAGCCAATCTCGAAGCTCAATGCTCTTACCATCGGCCTCTCGCCAGTCACCCCAGGTCGGAATCCTCTTTTCCTCGACCTTCTTGGTGACCGCGGCTATCGCATCTTTCGCGGGCTCTTGTGCTTTCGGGGTGGCCGTTCCGCTGCCACCAGTCTTGGCAAATCGGTTCGTGGGCATGTTGCTGACGCCACCGCTCATCCAGGAGTACTTGTTCTTGCGGCCTCCAAGGGCCATCATGGCGGCAGTTTGATTCGATTGATTGAATGCATGAGATTCGTTATTCGCTTGGGCCTCCTTCGCCTTCTTTGCCAGTTCCTTCTTGTTCCCCTTGGCTGGCGCAGCGGCTGCAGCAGCCTCGGTGGCAGCGGGCGTCTCGGCTGGCGTCTCCGTCGGCGTCTCCGTGGAGTTCTCGGCTTTCCGCTTCCGAGCCTCGCGCTTCTTCCGACGCTCCTCCTCTGCTTGTCTGTCCCGTTCAGCCAGCTCTCGAAGCTTCAAATTAAGGACGCTTTCGAATGACACAGTCGGTACGGGTTGAGGCGTAGGCGTCGACTTTACGCCGCTCGTCTGTGGCTCGCCGTTCACTGCATCTGCTGAGGTGTTCTGCGGCTTATCCCACTGTGACCCTGTGACACTCTCAGGAACAACGCTGTCCTCTGTCTTCTTGCCCTCTCCGACTGCAATGTCTGCAAACTCGGGCGGCACTACTCTTCCATGATCGCCGTACTGTCTCGCACGTGCCAAGCCGTAAGCATCGTCCATCAATCCTCTTAGCCGCTCGCCCGCCGCCAGACTTATCAGGCTAAGAATATGCTCATACGGTGCGTTTGCTTCAATCATAGCCTCTGGCTTATTCCTGGTCGCAGCGATGCCTTCTGTACCATCACCGTTGACAATTACTTGGGTCTGCGGCTCCGGGTTTCTAACGTAGACTCCCTGGATGTCGAGCCGCACAGAGTTTTCGGATGCCCGCGCATGCATTCGATTCCTAAGGCAGTTGCCTTGAAGGAACTGGTTTTGCATGTGGTGCTGGTGTGATTCGGCCCTTCTCCGCGCCGCCTGCTCTCGCTTTTGTCTTGCCTCGTTCTCAATCTCTTGCTGGGTTTGTGGTTGTCCAAGAGTGCCTGCGAATGCGCCGCCTTGCCCTGATCCACTTCCAAATGATGTTCCTTGTGTGAGATAGTTGAAGCTATTGTTCGCGCTTGCCGTACTCGAGCCAAATGAGGTAGACTGTGCCGTGTTGAAGCTATCACTCTGCGAGTGACGGTTGTTCCACAGGTTATGCACGTAGTTCTCCTCGGCCTTCAAATCAACACCGCTCCCGAAGAGGCTGTCACTGAGGTCATCCACCCCGCCTGCCCGCTCATCTTTATCCTCTTTGTTCGGCCGCGGCGGAGGAGGCATCATACTCGAAGACGACTGTTGTGGAGGAGGGCTGATCTGACTCGGTCTCTGCTGTGGCGGTGGAGGCTGGACCGGCCACTGTTGCTGAGGCGAGTATGCCTGAGGCGTGTTGAAGGAGCTCTGGGGAGACGCTGCATACTGCGGGCTGTATGGCGAGTGCGCGGCGGACTGAGGACCGTACGGATTCGAGTAGACTGGCGATTGTCCATACGCGGGACTACCGTTCGCTGGTGATCGCGGATCGGGAGAAAGTCGCGGTCGCTTCGCTGGCGGTTGCGCAAATGGTGACTGCGCGGTCGGGGAGCCGGCGCCCTGGTATGGCGGAGGATATGGAGTGGGCAGCGGCTTCTGCGCCGGCGGCGACATCTGATATGCCATGCTGATGATATCTATGCCCTCGCCGGCCGCAGGTGGTAATAACTGTGGTGGTGCAGTCGATGGCGACGAGCGACTGCCCTGGTGATTCTGCCTGTGGTGCCTGTTGGTCGAGGCACGCGAGTGCGCCTCCTCACTCGGTCGTAGCTGCTTCTGCCCTCATCAGATGTCGGTCGCGCCTTCGTGTATTCGCTAGGATATCGCTTGCGATTTCGTAGGTCGTTTGCGGTGGTTTGAGAATGTTCTGGCGGTATTATGGCTCGTGTGGCCTTCTGGTCGCCGTTGGTGTTGGAGAGATGGTCACAAATGATGCGACTGCTTCCGGAGTGGCCCGTGCTTCACGCAAGCTACAACACACGCGATTTCACTCCCTACTCTCCACCTCACATACTCAATCACGAGATCACGACACATCTTCTTGACAGCCATTGTGCGCTCCTGACACGTGCAGTATAGGCCTTGAAGCTACGACACACACTACCGCGACTGGCCACACCTACGCGTTTCCGCCGCGCGCCTTGCGCGACCGTCGAACATGGCGACAAAGCGCCCGCACGCCGCGATGAACGCGAAGCCCGAGGACGAGGAGCCAGTAGATCCGTCAGATGAGCTGATGTTTCTTGCTCTGGGTGGTGGCAATGAGGTGGGACGATCATGCCATATCATCCAGTACAAGGGCAAGACAGTGATGCTGGACGCTGGGATACATCCTTCATTTGAGGGCCTGGGCGCATTGCCTTTCTACGATGAGTTCGACCTGAGTACAGTCGATCTCCTCCTCATTACACAGTAAGTCCTTTATCACTACAGCTTGGCGTTGAGCGCGACACGGCATGGGATGGGACAAGACGGGCAGCTACCACGGCAGGACGAAGCGAATTGGAGCGACTTTGTCTTTCCCTCTGATCGGCTTCCCGGACTTATCGTACACCTCCAGCGATAGCGCGGTAGAGTTCATAGCAATCGTATGCCAGCTGTACATCTCCAGACTTAGTTCCTTCCAGCATCTGCCGTGGTATCTGCCTGCAAGGAAAAGGGACAAGGGACAAGGAAGTCGAAGGATCGAAGCTAATCGCAGTCCCTTGCAGCTTTCACCAAGATCACTCGGCCTCATTACCATATGTCTTGTCCAAGACGAACTTCGCAGGTCGAGTGTACATGACACATCCCACCAAAGCCATCTACAAGTGGACAACACAAGATGCCGTTCGTGTACACAACACACATACCCCCTCGTCAACAACCTCCGGAACCGATGGCTATGTCAGCCAGCTATACACGGAACAGGACATACTGTCGACACTGCCTATGATCCAGACCATATCATTCCACACTACGCACTCGCATAACGGCATCCGCTTCACCCCTTACCCCGCAGGGCATGTCCTTGGAGCCTGCATGTACCTCATAGAAATCGCCGGCCTTAACATCCTCTTCACTGGAGACTACTCCCGCGAAAACGACAGGCATCTCATCCCGGCCGCCGTACCTCGCAACATCAAGATTGACTGCCTCATCACTGAATCGACGTTTGGTATCAGCACACGAACACCGAGACAAGAAAGGGAGAACGCGTTGATCAAGTCTATCACCACTATCCTCAATCGAGGAGGCCGAGTATTGATGCCGACTACTGCTGTCGGTAACACTCAAGAGCTTCTGCTCATCCTGGAAGACTACTGGCAACGACACGAAGAGTACCGTAGATTCCCAATCTACTACGCTTCCGGTCTGGCTCGAAAAGTCATGGTGGTCTACCAGACGTACGTGGACGACATGAACGATAGCATCAAGGCCAAGTTCCAAGCTAGCGCCGTTGGTGCTTCTGTTGGTGAAGGCGGAACTGCCGGGCCCTGGGACTTCCAGTACGTCCGTGCCTTGAAAGGCGTTGACCGATTTGAAGACGTCGGAGGTAGCGTCGTGCTTGCTTCACCTGGTATGCTGCAGAATGGACCCTCACGAGCTCTTCTGGAGCGATGGGCACCAGACGCGAAGAACGGTGTTGTCATTACCGGATACAGTGTTGAGGGCACAATGGCGAAGAACATCCTCATGGAGCCAGACGCTATCCCCGCTGTGACAGTTGATCGTTCCGCAGGTATGACACTGGGTAAGCGAGCCGGTGGTGGAGATGGCGAGCGCCAAATGATCCCTCGACGATGTACAGTACAAGAGTTCAACTTTGCCGTACACGTCGATGGCGCCGAGAATCGCGAATTCATCGAAGAAGTCGGCGCTCCAGTGGTAATCCTAGTCCACGGCGAAAAACACAACATGAACCGACTCAAATCCCGCCTGCTCGGTCTAGGCAAAATGAAAGTCTACTCGCCCGCCAACTGCGAAGAAATCCGCATACCCTTCCGCCAAGAAAAAGTCGCGAGAGTTGTCGGCCGACTCGCAAGCCAAATTCAACCACCAACGCTCCTTCCAAGCCCACCAGCTTCCAGCGAGGACGACGAAGAGATGGCCGAAGGCGAGACTAAGAAGCATAAAGCCGAGCATGACTCCGCTCTGGGACAAGTCATCTCCGGCGTCCTCGTTCAAAACGACTTCAAACTTTCCCTCATGGCCCCCGAGGACCTGAAGGAGTACGCCGGGTTAGCGACCACCTCCATCGTCTGCCGTCAACGTCTCACGCTCGCTTCCGCTAGCACAGAGCTTATCAAATGGGCCTTGGAAGGCACGTTCGGCACAGTCGATGTCATCAAGCCCTCAAACGCCAACAAGGCTGTCACGAACGGGAAGGTTGAGGCGGCGGACGAAGAACTTTCTAGACGTGAGGACGTCACGTTTGAAGTCATGGGCGGAGCTGTGGTCGTAAAATGCCATGCGCAAGGGGAGATGGAACTGGAATGGGAAGGCAATGCGACAAATGACGGGATTGCTGATGCAGTCATGGCTGTGCTTTTGACGGTGGAGAGTTCACCGGCAGCTGTCAAGCAGAGCAGTAGCCAAGGGCACAGCCATTCTCATGGGCAGGAAGAGGAGAAGGTAGAATATGATGCATTCGGGGAGCCGATTCAGAAGAAGGAGGAAGGAAATGGCGGAGATGTGGCATCGAAGAGAAACCCGCACGCGAACCTGAGTCCAGACGAGAAGTTGAACAGGCTGTTCATGTTTCTCGAATCGCAATTTGGAGAGGATGCTATTACGCCGATCGCCAAACCAAAGCTACCAGCCACCAACGGCACCGACGCCGAGAAGGGTACCATCGATCTGGAGAAGCAAGAAGCGCAAGAATTAGCTCGCCTGCATGCGATTGGCATTCCGGTTCCGGGTTTGGAGATCAAAGTCGATAAGAACATCGCCAAGGTTTGGTTGGAGAGATTGGAGGTCGAATGTGCGAATAAGACTCTCGCGGATCGAGTCCGAGCGGTGGTCGAGAGGGCTGTGGAGACGGTGGCGCCGTTATGGGCATAAGGACATGGAATATTAGAGAGGCGAGAGGTACGGTTGGCTTGAGGCTGTAGAAGGGGCTTGGACCGCGTGACTTAACGGGTGGTCCCTAAGTCTGGTGTACCAATACCAATGCCACTTAGCTGGCCTTCTCTTCGGTGTCAGCGCCTACGAACCCACCGATCGCGACGTGAGGAACATAGAGCGCGGACATTCGAGAGAGATTCTGGGTAATATTCAGGAGTTCATCAGTAGCTCTATCTCGCGGAAGTTGTATTCGTAGCCGTCTGAGAAAGTGCTGGCGCCAAGGTCCTCGTGAACGGTGACGGTGACGTGCTGGAGCGGATTGAAAGATAGTAGTGCCCAGCAGGGCATGGCGGAGAGATTGGCGCGGTATACGGTTGTAAATTTGGTGTTTGTAACGAATCGTATAACTTGATGATGCGTGTTTGCGTGCTCTCTGGCACGGATGCACACCTTCACCAGCTTCGGAACGTTGTTTCAGAATCAGTGCGATGTGAGGTCCGTGGCTCATGTTCGTTTCGAAGAAAACAATATGTTTTTCTGAACGTGAGAATATCGCTTACAATCTACATCTGCCACCGTTTGACTGCATAGCCGTACACACTCTCTGCTGTACAGTGATCGTGGCTCTCCACAAGCCTTCTCCATACAGGCGTAGGAGGTCGGTTAGCTGTCCTCACACCGCAGGCCACAGCCGTTCAGACCTTAGGCGAGTCTGGTCCGTGCAGTATTGAGTTCAGCATAAGTAAATGTTGAAGGCAGCTTGAGCCTTCCTACTTTTCGTTCTGGGCGTGACATCGTACAGAGCCCTTTGATCACGACCATTTCGGAACGGATATGCAAATGTGACCTCATTGCCAGCAGGCAACACCCGGTCCAAAATGTCGTTGGGGAGTTCCGCCGGAATGCTGATCAGACTCATGCTTGAGCTAGTCTGTAGAAGTCTTGTTCGTGTCGAGAGGTCAAGTGTCTGTGGGTCCCGTGTTCCATACAATCCTCCAATCCCTTCTCAAGCTCGCCATCAAGTGCCAAACTCAAGCTTCGCACAGCTTCCTAGCTCTGCCTCCCCAAATTCCCAGCCCGCAGTCTCAATCTGGAAACAATGGCCCCTCTTGACCACAGAGAGATGCGCGAAAACCACTTTTGCCGGCGACAACGCCCAACGCTTCGTCCCTTAGACTCCCGGTGCATAGTTCCACATGGCTTCAAAGGCCTTTGACAAGTCTTGGTGGTGTGAACGCAGAGTAGGTCGGCTCAATCGAAGCAGACTGGGTCAATGTGCTCTGGATGATGCGGCGCTGCTCTTCCATGCGCGAGGGGTTGATACGCTGGACATGAGCCGCAGTACCGAGCATCGGTATCACCATGTCTTGCTCACAATCGCGTATGACGTTCGGAAGTTGAGGCAGTTGGAAATGGGACGCTCGCTCTGCTAGCGATATGCCGACAGGCGGTATCTCATCAACCGCCTAGGCGTGATTGCTGGACTCCAGTTGGGTATAACTCGAGCGTGCAGGTGAAGTCGTCTTCTTGTGCGGCTGCGAACCGAAGACTGATTGGTGCAACGATGTCGTGTTGTCCAGGATGGATCCAGTCTTGATCGGAGCTCCAGAAAGAGGTGTTCGAGATTGTTGAAGCAGCTGGGCCAGTATATATTGGTATTCGGTGTGTGTATACTTTTCTTGACTTGATGTTCTCAGATCGAAGTGCAGAGCGACAAGCTGATATATGGAGTTAGGCGCTCTTGCGCTTGACCACAGCTTTTTGTTTGCTGATGAGCTTGGCTCTTTGACACTCTGCACCTTGACCCGACATCACCACTCCATGATCTCTTCTATCCAAAATGCTTCTACTAGCTTGGCTTCTTCCACTGTTTCGTTCGCTCCAAACACGTACTTTTCGATTGCGCGCCTGTTCGGCAGGAAGGTGGGTCTGACAAGCCTCACTCTTGCATGGTTGGGTATTTGGCCTGATGCAGCCAGCTTTTCAGTACTTTCAAGGTTGCTCAACACCTCTTGAGCCTCGCTCTCCTCGATCAATATGATTCGCTGTCCAAGCTTCGCGGCGAGAGCGGAATCCCACACGCCTTCTCTACGATTGCAGCGACTCATCAGATTCCATGCTCGTCGCCGGATCACTGGGTTATGACATCGAGAGATAGTCGTGTACAGTGGGTAGAAGATGCCGTGCGAGAAGGTAAACGTGGGTTTGATGAGGGTATCACTTGCAAAAATCTGCTCCAAACGTGTTGTACTCTCGGTGTGAAGAGCCCGTGACTGCTTGAGTAACTTGATGGCGCCATCTCGCGCATGCGCAGCTTCGAGACAGATTTGTGACTTCAATGAGGACTCCGAAAGACCAAGCATCAGGAAGCCGCTAAGTCGCTGGTCTTCGTCCGTGACTGCACGGTGCTTCTTCTCCAACTCAACAGGCAGAAGCTCGTTCAGGCTCAGGTTTAGGGAGCGAAAATTCTCGACAGGATCATCGATGAGCTTCGCTGTGTGACACATGTACTCTTCCGACAACGATACAATCAATTCAAACTCCTGGAGGAAGTGATCAAAGCCCATTTCACCTTGGTCAGGGTCCATGCGCAGCATGATACTCACAATGAGCCGCCATATCTGCATCAAGATCGCAGAAGACAAATGTTCCTCCACATTGGCCCTGTCCAAAAGCTCATCAAAGAAAGTAGCCCAAGTGAGGTAGTCAAGAACAACCCATTCTTGAGTTGCAGGATGATCGCCTGGGTGATCATGGCGATGTTGTATGTGAAATACAAGGCCGTTGAGGACGCTGTCGAAGGTGTGGCGGGCTTCTGAGAAGTCGGGCAGTCGGGACTCGTGTGTACCTGGACGCATCGCCAGTGTGCGATAGGATCCAAAAGCAGAATCTCCAAGTTCCATCCGTTGGGTGTCGAGGCGTTTGAACACATGATACAGTCTCCTGAGCATATCGGTCCAGACGCCAGTCGTAGCAGCAGTGGCATGTTTGCGATCTACCATGACCTTCAAACCACTAGTGATATGGGATAAAGCTGAGAGGAGATGGTAGCCCATGCTTTCGAACGCAGAGAACATGGCGCAAGCCAGCATGGGCGTATCCTTGGAAACGAATGATCCGGTCTTCATGGCAGCACATAGTATGTTGATCGACTTTCCGTACAAGGCCATAGGCTGTTTCATGTCCACATCTTTAAGGGATCGGCCGGCTTTGGCTTCAAATTGTTCATGCAGAGAGGCCAGAGCCAAGGTCGCGTACCAAATGGAAGGCTCCAGGAAAGCGAGTTGAATGACATCGCGGCCCCATAGCTGCGGATCATGAACTCCAGACAAGTCGGAAGCTGTCTTGAGGCGAAAATGCTCCAGTTGTTTCCACTCGGTTGCGTCTATGGTGTTTACTGGTCCAACCAGGCTCGGCTGAGAAGTATAATGAACCATGCGGAGGCTTGCATCGCCAGTTCTCTGCATGCACTCTTTTCCAGCTTTCAGACATCGTTGACATGAGGGCTTCCCCTCATCGCACTTGAGGTGCCTCTTGACGCATGTCAGACATCCCGTTCTGACCTTGCTGGAGCCGAAGCGAGATGCTTTGGCAGGGTCCAGGCTCATTGCATAGCACCTGATGGCTCCTACAACAGAGGAATCAAGTTGTCTATTGAGCAGGCGCCGGGTCGCCAATGGTGAGCATGATATACACCTGAAACGCCATGATGGTGAGACCTTCCGGGGTTAAGAGCGCATTTCCGGACTCATCCTTCAGCTCCTACAGCCATCAAGAAACGCCAGACCACCTGCGCGTAGCATCACGGCCACAAGAGGGGACTTTCCTCTTCGTGGCGTGGCGAGCTTGATGGAGCTAACATAGATACGAAGTTGTGAGGTCGAATTAGAAATGTAGTCGCTGCTCCAAAACAAGGTCGGCATGGTGGGCGGAGTGTAGCGATGCGTGTGGTAGATGAATTATATACAGACCACATGGGGCATCTCCTAAGTCCTACGGTAGATCTCATGATCTGCAGTTGACATCAAACACGCCTGATGCGTACCTCGCTCCTCGTCCAATCGTCCGTAGACCCAGAAGAGAACGTTGCAAGGCCGTCCAGAACAAGAGGCCGAGAGAAACATGACAAAAGGCGAAAAGGAAATCAACCAGCACGTTCGAGACGCGCCTTTGGCCATTCGATACTCTTCGTGCTGCACGTAACATCACTTTCATTCATTCATGCAAAATCAGGTTAAGATATCTTGGTATCATGACGCTCCTGCTGGCGTCGAAGAGGATGGCGCATCGAGCAAGAGAGCAATTGGGAAACAACGCTTCTCCTCTTCGACGGCTGCTGAGAAACCCGAGATCCGGTCCTGCGCGCAGTCCCGTCCCCGGCTCCAGACATCCATCAAAATTAATTGATCTTCCGTACCAAAGCCGGACCACCGATCACCATCAGTCGACCTCCCGTTTCGCCGAAAATGCATCGAAGTCGGAACGCAGCAACGCTTGAACGCATCTGCAACCGGAAGAGCAAGGGCAAGTAACAAGCGGGAAAGTTTTACACCCTTCACTTTCTGTTGTTGCGAAGAGACCGCACACGCTCACGATACGCGTTCCAGCCTTGCCGCCTGTACTCGATCGCCGCGGACCTCCGATCCTCAGCAGCCACGATGCCTCGACCGACAATAATAATGTCAGTGCCAGCCTCGCCAATGACTTTGGAAGGTGTGTTGTACTGCTGTCCCAGAGCATCACCACCGGCTTGCAGCTGAACACCGGGAGTCATCGTAATGAAGTTGTCCTCTGGCTTTTCGTTCATGCCCTCTTGAGCGATGAAGCCCATGACGAAGTCTCTGTTCTCCCGGGCGTGTTTCAGACATGCCTTTGTGTACTCTGGCGTGAAGAAGTTGTTTGCGGAGGACATTTGAGCCAGGATGAGCAGAGAGCGGAAGAACGGTGGAGGTCCCAAGTTGTCCAGTGCAGACGGATCGTCGCCCTCGTCTTCCTCCTGATCGTTGCCATTGCCAGACGACACCCGGGAGATCGAGGGCCGCATGTGTGGTTGAGGGCTGATAGCTTCCGACTTCATGCTGATGGTTGTGCTTACGGATACCACTGACTGTTTCCGTGCCCGGCTATCGTAGTCGTCTTCGTACTCGTCCTCCGAGTAGCGGCTGCCGTTGTAGCCGTCCTCAGACTCGTCGTCCTCATCATCCAATGGTGCCACTCTCGGGGAGGCTCGAATATCCGTCTGGACTGAAGTGTTGTGGGCCGCGACTGCCTCTTGCGCAGCTTTGGAAAGAGCGGTGATAATGGCAGGTCCAGGAAAGATGTGACAGTTCACAATGGGCGCCCATCGCGCAATGGTCAAGGGACCTCCGGTGTACTGCTGCTGAACGGTATCTGCAAGCCTCCACATTAGCCTTTGCATGAAAGAACAGCGTTTGTGCTTATGCTTATCCACACACTTCCAATATCTCCAAACTTTCGGTCCTCAAACACCAGAAACTTCTTCCTCCGAGCCACCTCGTTCAATCCTCTGATTGTCTTCTCTCCAAAATCACTGATGATGTCTGCGTGTGTCTTTAATACGCATATATGGTCTCCTACCTCCTCTGCAATCCGCAAGAGCTCGTTCGTGGTGGTGACGTCGGCCGAAACGCAAAGATTCGTCCGCTTGATATGGATCAAACGCAGGAGGTAGTTGGCGAGAGGATTGAGGGTCGAAGACTCGGAGCGTTCGATGTAGGTCTGAGCGAGAGTGGGATGGCGTGCCATGATTGTGCCTTGATTTGAGCCCTGGACGGTGATCGGCAGTGAGTGTCAAGAAAGGAAGGGCAGTACGATTCTGCTTCTCCTTACTGTCCGACTTGGTCGTTTGCTTGCTTGCTTGCTCTAGGGGGCCAGATGAGGGGTCTGCGTAAGGTAGTCGCTCGCTGTGGCAGTCTGCTCACAAGCCAAAGTCTCCTTAGAGCAGATTCCACTAAGTTGTCCGCACGGTACGGTTCAAGATGCGGTCAGAGAACGGCCAGCGCTGTTCGACCAACAAAAGCGCCAGCTGCTGCAGGAGAATGTTTGACCAGATCTGCTGCTTCACCACCCACTTCCTCTTCCCAGTCACCTTCTTTTACCGCCAGAAAAGAGTACACCAAGCGTCCAGACCGACACCTGCAGAGGGACGGCGTACGCGGCGTAAGGTAAGTTAATGCAGGTCTGCGGTCTGCGGCGCAATATGCAAGTCAAGACGCAAGACAAGGCGGAAACAATTTCCAACCACACGTCTTTCCCGCCCACTTCGCTGATCGAATCCGCGAATCCACCCAGATTTCCAACTCGGTCTAGATGTGCCGACGGCGGAATCCAAGCATCCAAGCCTCCAAGCATCCAAGCCTCCAAGCATCCAAGCATCCAAGCGGAACAGGAACAGGGTGTGAACAGGAACAGGGTGTGATAGAATCAATTCTGTGCAATTTCTTCGATAACTAGACATTCACATCCTACTTTTATACGTCCATCATTTATTTATACAACAATTTCCTGACTGACACTCGTCCGCCTCGTACATCACAAACTCTCCCTTTTCACTCCCTTTCCTCCTCCTCCACCGTCCGGACCCCTTCCACCACTAGAGAGCGCAAGCCCAAGCTCGCACAGCAGCGGGCGGCTCCTCGCATCTTCATCTCAAACTCAGCATCCGCCCGTGCAGATGATTTGCAGCCATATCCCATTCGGCCCGCCGGCAATGCAAGCTTATTTGTCCCATGATCCAATAATTGCTGGGAGGTACGTGCCCCTGCGTGTCTCCGCCAAGAAGTGAACCTAGTCTCTACACAAGCCATTCCGGCCGCCGAGGCCATGGACACAGCGGTACAAGGGGGACCTGAGGAGCTGGACCATGTTGTGTCACCACAGAATTCTTCTGCCGATGCAAAATCTGATACCAGATTGGTTTTCGAATTGATGAGAATGCAGCTGATGATACATGCATGCGACAAGGCGGTGACGACTGGATGAAGCAGAATCTGCACTTCATTCGTACCACCTTTTCCATTCGGTCACGATCGGATTCTCATCCCATTCGCAGTCGCGGGAACGAACGACCGACAAGAACCAAGACTGGCAACATGAATAGTGATCCTGCATGCATATCGAACGAGTCGCACGCCAGATCAGGCGCTGCGCCTCAAACTCGCAAACGCAGACGCAGGTCGAAGAGATCTGGAGATTGCATGCAGGTTATAAAACATTGCATTGGGCATGATTCCATCATTTTAGTTCAATTCGCATTCGTCTCAAACAAGCGACAGCGCCATTCGCCTTATGCCCGCTCGCCCAGTGGTATCGTCGATGGATCCTCTTTCGTCGCGCTTCGCTTCGCTTCTACCGATGCAGACTGGACCACTGATCAGACTGTTTAACAAATTGTACAATCGCTCGCACAGCACAGCACAAATCTCGCCGCGAATGTCGTGCAACCATGCCTACGGCAGCGGCCGCAGAGGGTTACATGATGTGGTCCAAGGTTACTCCACTTAATCGTTACGAGGAAGAAGTCGTCCCCTCAGCTTTCGCAACAAACCTCTTCGTCTGCGCCATCTCGGCGGCGCTGAGCGGTGCGGCTCCATACCTGTTTCAGCCAGCTGTCAGTATCCGTCTTCCGAAGAACCCAGCAAGGGTGAGGGCTGTCGTGCAGGAAATCGTCGGGCGATCATGCTGCACATATGCAAAGACGATCATGTGCGCACAGATGGTGCAGTGGATCTTGAAACTTACCAAGCAATCACCGCTATTCCCAAGAAAGCTACGATACAACTGAACACAAACGCGACGATGCCGCGGGCCGTGAAGCCCGCGGGCAAAGGCGGTATGCTCATGTACTGTCCGTCTAGGTCGAGGGGGTCTTGCGTATTGGCTGCAGCGTTGCCAGCGTACGGTACGCCAGCCGCCTTACAGACATCGTAATGATTCTGCGGAACCGAAATCGTCTTCTGTATATCAAGTGGGGCTTCCACCATTGTGGCTACTAGTCCACTGACCAAGTGCCATTCTGCGCATAAGACCGTTAGCGAGCTGGATGAGAGGATGTGCGTTTCAGGTATGTGAACACTTACCAAGATGGCAATGGAAGAGCCAGATGCCTGGGTTATCGGCTCGGAAGCGAATGACAAAGTTTCCTTCAGGCTTGACCCAAAAGGTATCACGGCGCATTGGGACCTGCGGGAAGGCTGTGTGGTTGCTTGTATCGTAGGTGCCCCACTCATCGGGGCTGCGATAGATCATTTGGAAGTTGTGACCGTGAAGGTGGAATGGATGCTTGCCGGTATCGAGGTTATTAAGCACAATCTCGATAACGTCGTTCTTTTGGAGCACAAAGGAGTTGGTGTCGCGGCCGTAGACGGAAGCGTTGTTGGCGTACTCTCCGGTAGTAAGAGCGGAGTAGAGGGTAGGCACTTTCGGTCGAACGTAGGTGATGTCGTTGAACCAAGCATAGTTTGCGCCATTGCCCAAGTTGTTCATGGACAGGTTGAGATTGAAGGAGTAGTCGACCTGATCGAAAATCTTCATTCCATCTGTCGGCACGAGTGTCGCGTCGTCAAACTGGGCATCCCAGCTATCAACATACGCCGGCTGAGGCTTGTCTTTCGAGTCATCATACACCAGCCACCCAGTGACATTGACAGGTAGATCAGGAGAGAAGGAGTCAAACAAGTCGGTGTCCATACTGCTGACGATAGCGAAGTTGGCGTTTGTGTCATTCTTGGTGGTGACGAGGAAGCTGTAGCGCTGAGCAGCAGTGATGTAGATCATCTCTGCATCTGCCGCGTCGGTGTACACACCATCAACCTCTACGATACGCATGGTGTGGCCTTCAATCCAGAAGTATTGACCGGCGAAAGCGGCAACGTTGCTCAAGCGGAAGTAGTATGTCTTGCCTGGCTGCACTGGGATCGTGAGGTTCTGAGTGTCGTTCATCAGAGCCGACTTGGGCACAGGTTCGGCACCTGTGGGGTTCGTGACGCTGATGAACTCGTTAATGAGGCCAGGCATCTCATCGTGGTACCAGTCGGAGACTGTCAAAGCGACCTCCTCGTCAAAGTGGCCAATGTATGGATTTTCGGGGTCAT
This sequence comes from Nothophaeocryptopus gaeumannii, assembly GCA_031771865.1. NCBI lineage: Eukaryota > Fungi > Ascomycota > Dothideomycetes > Mycosphaerellales > Mycosphaerellaceae > Nothophaeocryptopus > Nothophaeocryptopus gaeumannii. The sequence goes on from JASISA010000019.1 coordinate 279,865, forward strand.
TGACAATGAATTGTTGGCGCAGGCCATCGGGATACTGCCCTCGGCTGTGCGAGTGGTACCAGTATGTGCCGGGTTGGTCAATCTGATCTTTTCAGTCCACTGACATTCTCGTAGATTGGCCGACACTCACTGTGAAGTTGTACACGAAGGTGGAGCCCGGCGGCACATCGCATTGCGTGACGCCAACCGGGCCATCCATCTCGTTTGTGCCATTTTGGAACAGACCGTGGAAATGTAAACTTGTGCTCTCGTTCCCTAGCTGAATCTATGTCAGACTTGCATTGTGTGTGGTGACTCGATCGCTCGTCTTACTTGGTTGTTCATGTTGATTACCACTCGGTCGCCTTTAGTGATGTTGAGTTGTGGCAGAGGCCACTGGTTGTTGATGCCGATGACAGGCCTATCTGCCATGCCATCTGGATTCCGGTTCACCCAGGTAATGTTCCAATCGAATGTCTGGGTTGCTGCTGCAGCGTAGCTCACCAAAGAGCTCGCCGCGAGGGCGCTGGTCAAAGCGCGCACCATTTTTACGATGGGCTTGTGAAGACTGACACTGAGTTCAAGACAGACGCTTGACGCCCTTTCCGTGATGTCGAGCCTCAGGAGGTCTATCTGATTGAAGTCAAGGGAGTCAGATAAGATGTGATCCGATTAGATTCTCAGGAAGTCGGCGCTCATCCGGTGTTGCCACGAGCTGGTGCACTTGCCGATGACCGGAGAGACAAGGATCTTGAGGGACGCAGCCTGAAAAAGGATCTGATAAGAAACACAGCTGACCAGCTCTAGCTGCTGCATGAAGGAGCACAGAGGTGTGCACGATCAAAGCCTAGTCCGGCGAAAACAAACGAAGTCTTCCCGCCAATGTGCTTGCACAGCATATAAAAGACGCTTGCTGCACGAAGTGGGGGTATTCAGACTTCTCACACGCGGGAGTGGGTGGATATTGGGAGCCAAGTCCTTCTAAGCAAACTGCCCTCTTGTCTGGTGTGTCTAGTACGATTCCTTCTCCTGGGGTTCTTCGACTTCACCTTGGTTTGTCTGAGCTCAAATGGTTGACCTTTCAATGGGAATGCCGTCTGCTTGTGGTGTTGCGCAGGTACACGCTCTCTTGGACGCTCTGTTGAACTGAGCTGAACCTCCTCGGTGCCTGCCCTGCCGTCGGTGAGGTACATGAGGGGGCACCGACGGCCGATTTCCTCGCGTAATGCAAAAACTCTCCGACTGTTGTTGCAGATCTAGTGCTGAAAGAGCGAGATGCCGAGTTCTGTAGCCAATTGCCGACTGAGGTGAGAAATATCGCCATGGGTGGAGTTCGGCTTAGGCTTTCAATAAGCTTTCGCTAGCTGGAGTCTAGATCATCTCGCATTATCTTCGATCGAGGGACCTTTGCCCGCGGACGAACAGGAAAAGATGACAATCCAAAAGCTCCGAGGCGCGAAGCCGCTCCAATGAGACTGCGTGTCTCGCGTGAACGGAGGATGATGGATGAAGGTCGGTACTTGCCTTTTCGAAGCGCTCACAATCCCACACCACCCGCGGCTCATCGACAAATTCGTAGCAACCCAAACATGGGTTGCTGCAGCGTGCATCCCACATATCAGCTTGTTCTTCGTCCATGACTCCATGGTATGGTTCCATTTGCAGCCGAGATCGGACAAGAAGTGTGACAACTGCAAGGTGTCAAGGTGTCTTCCCACGCTACACAGGGACAAGGACCAGGCTAGGGAATAAGCTGCTTGCAGGGCCGTGCGCGCCGCTACCACCATCAGCCGCTGCCGCCATCTCTTGTTCCTTCCTTGATCCATATCAGATCCTGATTATCTGGGCCCAAGATCTTATCATTCTGATCTGATACCTCGTCCAGGCGAAAGAAGACTCAAACTACAAGTCGATTGCTTTGCTGCTGAACAGCAACTGCCGCCATAATGGTCAACGTCTTTGCAGTGCCAGGTATGTCATGCGGCTCCCGATACTGCCATTGTCGCGAGTGGTGACTGATGAAGCGTCGCAGTCTTCTTCATCTGCTTTCGAGAATGTCTCGAGTGCACCATCATCATATCCGTTATGCTTGCTTTCCTCAAGCAGAGCATTGGAGGTCTTGAGCGCGATCAAGCAGTGTACAAGAAGCTGCTTAAACAGATCTGGTTCGGGATAGCGGCAGGCATCTTAATCTGTCTCATCATCGGAGGGGCTTTCATTGGTACCTTCTACGGCCTCGGCAGCGACATCTTCGGCAAGACAGAAGACATCTGGGAGGGAGTCTTCGGTCTCATTGCGTCTCTCATCATCACACTGATGGGCATTGGCCTGCTGCGAGTAGCCAAGCTCCAAGACAAGTGGAGGGTCAAGATCGCGCAGGCACTTGAGAAGCATCACAGCGGCCAAGGCTTGGGCATGAGATCTCGCTTCAAGCTATTTTGCGAGAAGTATGCCATGTTCCTGCTGCCATTTGTGACCGTCCTCCGTGAAGGTCTCGAGGCTGTCGTCTTCATTGGCGGTGTTGGCCTCGGTCTGCCGGCGACCTCGTTCCCTCTGGCCGTGATCTGCGGTCTATTGGCAGGTCTCGTGATCGGGTATCTTATCTACCGGTGAGTGACACGAATCGCATCTAAGAGGCCAGTGTCTGACGTGCGATAGGGGTGGCAACACTGCGAAGCTTCAGATTTTTCTAATCATCTCTACCTGCTTCCTGTACCTGGTAGCAGCAGGTCTGTTTTCCAAGGCCGTCTGGAACTTTGAGATGAATACATGGAGCAAGCTGACTGGTGGCGATGCTGCCGAGACTGGCTCAGGACCAGGCTCCTATGACATCCGCAAGAGTGTGTGGCACGTCAACTGCTGCAACCCCGAGGTCAATGGCGGTGGCGGATGGGGCATCTTCAATGCCCTCTTCGGCTGGACCAACTCTGCCACGTACGGCTCCGTCATCTCGTACAATCTGTACTGGCTGGCCGTCATCGTTGCATTCCTTTGTCTTGGCTTCTACGAGAAGCGTGGCCACTGGCCATTGATGAAGAGCAAGCGTAGAGGCAGCGAGGACGAGCTGGTCGTGAGCGATGGCACCAGCGATATCAGTGATGAGAAGAAGGGGCCAACCGTGGTGACCAGGCCGAACCAGCACGAGATCTCGGAGTGATTGATGATAACCAAGTGTTCTGGTGCGTGACGCGTTATCCAAGCGAAAAATGATGGAATGAAGAAGAGCCAACGAATGCGTGTCGTAGCAATTATGTATGAACGACAAGAAGCTTTTGTACTATGCCCTTCAAGGTCCGAGTGAGCAATTTTGAGTGACTAGGTCCTATATGTCGAGATTGGAAGGACAGCACGTGTAGGATATCTTGATTGCTGACAAGGGTATATTGCAGGGGCTGTGATTGGTTCGTCGCTGTTTCTTCGGTGGAGTTGCCTGACATGAACTCATCGCCGCCTCTCTAATGTCTCCTCTCGATGATGCCTCACGTTTCTCTTCCTCTCTCACCACCACCCGCTTTACACCACCAACTGCAGCAGGCCGCCAATATGTTCTGGCCATACCCTTGAGTTGAATCACGACTACCCTTCTCCGCGAAGGCATTCCAAACTATTTAACGAACCAGCATCACGATGCCTCCAAAGCAGCGAGGGAAACATGCGAAGAGCGACTCGCTTATGGAATCTTCTACCTCGTCAGAGCTGTCCGAGGCTGGCGACAGGATTGTCGATATAGACAGCGCTGGCGACATTGTGCTCAGTATTCAGCACGAACCCTGTCCCACGAACACCCATCATCGATTCCGAGTATGCTCTGCAGTCCTCGCCACGAAGTCAAGGTACTTCGCTGGACTATTACAGAGCCGCTTTGGAGAGAGCGAACGCATCAAGAAAGAGCATGAAGAGCTAAAGCAGAAGTACGGCGCAACGAAAGAGTTTCCTTCTCTCGAGCTGCCTAACATCCGCATCGAAGACGTAGGCCGGATATCCGCCGTTAAGTCAATTGAACCTCTCTGCACCGTCTTCCTACGTATCATACATGATAAGGACCTCGCAGCCTCTCCACCGGTGGCCAATCTCGCAAACCTTGCCATCGTAGCAGACCGATTCGATGCTCTTGAGACAGTGCGCATCTATCTCCAGCGGAAGAAGATCCTTCGCGCCATCGATGCGAAGACGACTGTCAAAGCAGACAGTGCGCTGTCAGAGGAAAAGTTGCGGCAGAGACTCTTGGTTGCGATTTTGCTAGACCATCCTCAGTGGTTGGACAAATACTCCGCACGCATGGTCATCAAGGGTTGGGTTGGAAGAGAGCCTGGAGAGCATGCTGCAGTGTGGTGGAGCCTTCCACGTCGCGTTGAAGAGGAGCTTTTGGCGCGAAGGGAGTACATCCTAGACACCATGCAGTCTGTAATTGCCCATTTTGTGGGGCTCTATACATCCAGAGAGCGACAATGCCGGTTGGGATACGATTCATCTGCGGCATGCGACAGCTTTCAGCTCGGAGAGATGATGCGCTTCTTTACTCGCATCGGCACCTTGTGCATCAAAGGCACGGTCTTCGATTCGACAGAGCCGCCGGAGCCTTATGCTGGAGACATTTTCGCATTGATCGAATCATTGCGGCAAGCACCGGAGTACCAGATCGACAGAAATCACTCGCATTGCGGTATCAGGACCAGACTGATACCTATTCTGGATGTGCTTACTGACACTCTACACAATGTCGGCATTTGTGCTGTTTGCTGGACGGAGCGCCAGGTTGAATACTCATGGCTAGAGGTCAAGCGTCCGCTCGTTTTCAAGCGGCAAAACTATCGGTCACGCGGTCTGGCCCACGAAGCACTGCACGCACAGGTACGGACACTGTTCACCGCGGCTGACAGAGATTGGAGCTCTTAGAGACATGAGCTGTGCTGGTGGCCTCATTCTACTTATGTTGAGGCCCTTCGCTCCGGCTAGATCACGCTGGTAGGTATCGACACCTTGCTGTACAAAAGCACATTTCTTCTCCATTGCGGCGGGCGGCCATTTCATTTTGGAAGGGGTCAGACACTGCCGAAAAGGCTGAGGGCCGCAAACGAGGCCACCAGAGGGTAGAGAAGGCTGAAGAAAGGCTTAGCACGGTAGTGTAAGGAGAGAGCCGCTCACAGGCTGTCTGGTTGGCTGCACAGCCACAGCCGCTGCGCCCTCTCGCCTCCATCTCGGGCTTGCACAGCTGCCAAGCCTCCAGTTCCACCTCACGTTGTGTATACTGAGACCGGTGCACAATGTCGCTCTCAATATTGCGGCGAGCGTTGTAGAAAGGTGTGTGCTTGATTACCATGCTCGGTTGAGGCAAGAGCTGACGGGCGGTGCAAAATCACAAGATGCAGTCAACGCCGCCATCGTTTTCAACACCATCTATAAGACACCGTGTAGGTCATCATCGACCCCCTTACACTTGGCATTACCAGACCTGGATCACATTCACATCCACAGTAACATTCACATTCTCAGTGGTGAACCGCTACGCCTTCCCGCGGAGACCCACATTAGTGACTGCTTGTCTTTGAAATCGCGAACAATGGCAACTGCATCCGTACTTCCTCCGTCCTCGCTGCAATCACACCGAACAAACTCTTCACTACAACGGCAGAACAATATGTTCGGCTCACTCAAGCATAAGCTTAGTCGGAAAGGCAACGCCGCGACATCATCGACAAATGGCAGTATGAAGCACGAGAGCGACTCACATCCGCAAACGAGAAGCACACCGTCAACGAGGCGACCTGCAGCACGCACCTCCAACGATCCCTTGTCAATCATGCACAGCGACGCGCCACTAGCCTACTCGCCCGCGCCAAACGCAGCTCCTCTCCCAACAGTAACAATCCCCTCCCCAACCGACACCGGCGCAGACGACCCTTACGCCTTTCTCACATCCTTCGACACAATCTTCCTCATAGACGACTCCGGCAGCATGGCCGGCTCCCGCTGGCGCGAAACAGCCCTCGCCTTGGAGACAATCACCCCAATTTGCACAGCGCACGATTCCGACGGAATCGATATATTCTTTCTCAACCACTCAGATTCTGAATTCCATCATGGCGTAAAGGACGCGGGTACCGTTCGGGAGATTTTCGAGTCTGTCCGGCCGGGTGGTGGGACGCCGACAGGGCAACGATTGAATGGGATATTGAAGCCTTATTTGAGGAGGTTGGAAGGGGAGGGGGAGGGAGGGGTGAAGCCGATTAATATTATATGCATCACGGATGGGGAGCCGAGTGACGATGTCGAGTCGCCACTCATCGCCGCAGCCAAGAAACTTGATAAACTGGATGCGCCGGCTTGGCAGGTTGGTGTGCAGTTTTTTCAGGTGGGGAGGGATGAAGAGGCCAAGAGGCATTTGAAGCAGTTGGATGATGAGTTGGCGGAGATCGCGGGCGATGATGATTTGAGGGATGTTGTTGACACGGTTCCGTTCACTGGTGCAGAGGGAACGCATCTTACGGGCGATGGGATTCTCAAGGTTGTGCTTGGTGCGGTTAATCGGAGGTTGGATCGGAAGAAGAGTAAGGATTTACATCGGTGATGGCTTGCTGGTGATGAGGGAGGTGTTAATGAGAGTTGGAGCGCAAGACAAGCGCAGGTTAGAGCGGACATGGGATCACAGCGACCATGGCGCACTTCTATATCTCATTGATGAGAAATAATTCATATCGGAAGAAAACTTCATTTCAGGACTATCACAGCGACTTCTCAAGATCAGTCGAAGAGTGTTCCGGCGCCTTCAGGTCGGTCTTCGTTGTCTCCACTTCCGTCTCCAAGCCGGTGATGGAATCGACACGTTCTTCCATGTTGGTGTCTTTGAGCCAGTACTTGATGATCGGCAGGATGCAGATCGGTCCAGCAGCGACGAACTGGAACACATCAGCGAATATACGTGCAGTGAGTCTAATGATCTTGCTTACAGCCCACGATGTGCCGAACATGAACTCTTTGGAATATCCAGAAAGATCCAGACTGTAGGCACAAATTTGACAAGCGGCATTGAGAAGTCGATATAGTGCTGCGTAGACGGAAAGCTAGAGGTGGCTGTCAGTGAGATCTTCCGAATCGACATATCTCTTATCCTACTCACCTCAGAAGTCTTATTGCTCAACGCCCCCATAAACCAAAAGCAATAACAATTGTACGTTGCATCCATAAACCCATACATGACAAATACAAAACAAGCAACTCCAAACCCATCGTCAAAAACGTCTACTCGCTCCAATTCAGTCCAGTCATAACTAGTCCGCTTCATGATCCAATACCCTCCAATCCAAAGCGCATTAAACGCAACAAACACATACACCGCTGCCCAGAACGCCCGTTTCCGACGTTTACAGGGTAATTTATCCGTGAAGATGTTCAAGATCCATGGAGCGACGAGTTGGACGGCGCCGGAAAGGAAGACGTTTAGGGCACGGCCGCGGACGGTGAAGTAGACCCCATTGAAATCGTTGTTTTGGTAGATGGTGTAGTAATTAACAGCCCAACACATAGGATAGAAGAAGATGATCCACCAGTTCCGGACCATGACTTCGACGGATGAGCGGAGTTCTTCTTTGAATGTTTTCTGGTCTTGGAGAAGAACGACGCGGGAACCGTCTTCTCGGACGATTTTCTGCCAGGGACAGAGGAATAAGCCGAAAATAGCGCCGCAGAGCATAAGGATCATGAGACCTATGTATGTTCCATCGTTGACGGTGGAGTTGTTATTGATACCAGCGTTCCAATTCTGGCCTACTGGGATTGCTGAGCCGATTACGACGCCGAATTGGAAGATTGTCCAGAATATACTGACGTAGAGACCTTTCTTCTCTTCGGATGCGTAGGCAGTTATTGCTGTGCCTTCTGCTGTCCAGAGGAAGGCGGCTGAGAGGCCGCACCATGCTCCTCCGAAGATGACGAAGGGGACGTTGCTGGTGTGATTGTAGCACCAGAGACTTGCGGCGTACGCTGCGTAGCCGAAGCCGCCGAAGCAGAGGGTCAGTTGAACTCCGAAGTAATTAAGGCAGGCGGGTGCAATAAGACAGAAAGCTGTGAAGACGGTGTAGAGGGATATGTTGGCGACGTCTGAGAGCCAGGCTGTTTGTTGACCGGCTCCTCCGATGAACGTGATCACGTTGTACATGCCGACTGTCATGAAGAGGACGCAGCCGAGCATGATGGCTTGCATGCGTGGATGACTGTATGCCCATATCTTGAGCCCGAAGATATTGTAAGGCTCTGGCAGCTGAGTGAAGTCAGTAGTGTCTTGTGTATGAGTGTATGGAGGGGCATACAGCTGAAGTGCCTCTAACATATCGAAGTTCGTCGGGCTCTGCGGTGTCGAAATCATCATGTCTTCCTAGCCGCAGGAGGCCAGATCGAAAGCGTACACGGCGAGCCATTCTGGGCAAATTTAATGCTTCTGCGAGACGTCCTTTGGCAGAGAAATTGAGCAAAATGAATCGAGCTGCGTTGATCGTTCTGGCTCTCCATCTTTTATCCTTCTCCTCGCCCAGTCAATTGAGGATGAGATAGCTGCTGATCAGAAGCAAACCGAGATACAGTCGGCAAGGAGGCTTCTCCTCAACTGTGAGCGGTGCATGGTAGCAGGCCAAAGACCATCAGAAGCCATTGTGATAAGCATACTTGCCCTTCTGGGACTGCTATCAGTTCTATCGAGAGTTACAACAGCTCCTCCTTCTGCACTCGCAGAGGCCCCTGTCCCCAGATCGGCCAAGTCTGCGCCATGCGACGTGGGGCTTCACCCAGATACGCTCTACATCCTGGCCTGAACTGTGCCTGAAGAACATCTTGGAGGTGGTGCTTCGTACACCACAAGAGCGAGCGGTAAGAAGTTGGTAGGAGGCGATGACGTGCCATGCCTGCCTCAAGGGGGGTGACGGTGAGCGAGAGACGGCAGAATTCTGACCTTCCTCCTTTCTCGTTCGGCATCCTGGACATCATCTGCCCTCAACTTCTCATATCCATCTAACACGCGACATACGCACCGGAGATCGCAATTGCTTACCAGTCTGCTTGCTGTACCGCTCACTCATGCCACAATCACGCATTCACGAAGGCGAGATCCGCGCCTACTCAATGGGATCTATCCCGCACAATGACCAGGATAGCACGTGCTGATAACCCATTGGGCCCTCGATTGATATGTAATCCTGAAAGCATCCTTGTCCCAGGCTCGTCCAGAATGCGAGCTTCACCATGTCCTACGGATCGATAACAGCTCGAAGACTCATCGGTTAAAGATTCCGAGTTTGATCACACTCACGCGTCTTACGCGTACTGTGCTCCTTCATTGACCAAGTATTTGCTAGACCTACTCACGAGCAGCAGTTCATGACACCATCATGCCTCGAGCGATCGAGAAAGACGACTGCTTCAATTGCTCTGCCAACGGACGCTACTGCGACAGACAATTGCATCGCTGCAAGACATGTATCACTGCTTCGGAGATCTGTCGCTACCCAATCAATCTCCGCTGGAGGAAAGGCCTCACGGTTGGAGAGAGGCGAAAGGCGAGCATAATAGCCTCTCACGCTATGCTCGACTGACACGGCACGCAGCGAGTGAATAACGGGCATAGGCGGAAGATTCTGCCGCAAACCGCACCGCAAACACGATCTTTCAAGAGATTACTACGAGAGATAGCTGATTTTACCATGATCTTGGCAGCTCCGTCCGCAGATTCTGAGGCCGTGGAGTTACTACCGAGGTTTTGTTCGCAGCCTTCCAATGAGGGGACAATTACATCACCGTTGTTGCAGTCTAGTCAAGACGAAATCGAGTCCGACTCTGCCTCTACCGCTGTGGAAGACACAGCGCCGAGCACAGTTGATTACCTAGAAGACATCCAGCATCATGAAGACACCGAAGAGTCTGCAGAGATCCCAGAAACGGTGCTCGCTTTTGGACCAGAGAGAAATCCACTATCTTCAGTTACATCGTTCTCTCCCAATGGGCTCGCTTCAAGCTCATTTGAGCGCACGGAGACGATAGCAATCACGCCAACAGCATGGTCAAGTACGATGTTGTGGCAACAGCACGTGTACTTCACTCAGCCGGTGCAAATTAGCAGCCTCCTCGACCTCTGTCAGTGATGCAAGCTCCGAGTGCAAATCGAATACTGCTGACATCCACGAAGACAACGGCCAGCTTTGCAGTCTCCCTATCACACACGACATAATTGCGAATCCCTTCCGTTGCGATACCACTTCTGCACAATCAAAGTATCAGCTACACGCTATACTGGCGTTCTCCGCTCAATACTTGAGCCACTCGAAATATGAACCCTCTTCTGATGCGCTTTGGCTCAGAATGACCGCGGTAAACCAGCAAAGCTTGGCACTATTGGGCAGACGAGGCCACTTTCGAAGCTCCTTTCTAGACACTCTGCTCATACTCTGCACTCTGGAGGTATGGTATTTGAACACGGGCGCGAGGGCACAACTGATTGGATTGCAGCATTTGAATCGCGCCGCTGGCCCTTGGAGGAGCCTCTTCGCAGACGCTGTAGAAGTACTCGAGTCGGCAGGCGGAATTGCAAACATGCCTCGCTCATCACGTCGGGAAGCACAGCTTGCCATGTTTTCCTGGTAAGATCATTCCATTGTACCGTTTCTGGCGCTCACAGTTGCAGGTGGGACGTTACTGTAGCTTTACTTGCTCGGAAACCCTACGTTCTTCCGCGACAATACTACGAATACGTCATGAAGTCGCAATCGGACGAGTGGACTTTTTTTAGTCTCACGGGTGTACCTAAAGAGCTGTTTCAACTCATGATCGAACTTGTGGAACTCACAAACGAGAAAGAACGGGCTCTGACCATGAGATATGTACGCTTCCAATTGGACCGAGTGGTCGAGATTGAGAGCGAGCTGAGCGACGCAGATGCACATATATCACCAGCATTTGATATCGAGACTGGCGATGGCGTGGAAGCTGTCCAGCACAAGATTGACTGCTCTTCATGCATCAGAGCATGGAAGTTCGCATTACTTCTATACATCGAACGAGTATTTCGAAGGGAGAGCTCGGCACAGCTACGGCCAACTAGGGTCATTGCTCTAGCCCGTCACACGCTGGACTCTGTTAGATGCTGCAGATCAACTTCAACAATCCACAAGCAGTTGCTACTCCCAATTTTCCTGGCAGGTTCGGATTCCCGCGATGCATATTCCAGGAGCTACGCGAAAGAGTATTGTGAGCAATGGCAAGCAAAGACACGATACCAGCTATTTGAAGATTCCGCGAGGCTTCTCACTACGATCTGGAGCAGGCAGGATATCAATGGTAGCTCTCAAGTATGGTGGGGCTCTGTGCTGGCTGAAACTCAGGCCACTACGTTGCACGATGGCAAAGTAGTACCAATTCATTATCTTCTTGGCTGAATGTGCAAGTTCGCAACTTGCAGCGAAAGGATGAAGCCATATTGGTGGTACTTCGCCAAGACCCAATTTTCAGCGACTATTCAAGACCATCTTCTGTCTGGACCATGTCTTTGTTGCCCTGCGACCAGTCAGCGGAAGGATGATGGAGGATTGAAACCTGAAACGATATACCTCAATGCTTGGATCGAGCACCACGCGCGGTGTATTCGAGTTTACCCATCCTAGGAATGGCTCACTCAGTGTATACCCACACACGTCCTGGATATCTCGCGGCAGCGTTTTGACGGTCTCCAAGCCCATGTTGAGATAGTGGTTCTCTTCCTGACGCAGCCACCCTCGGGTCATGAAGCAGCTGTATAAAAGTCGCTCCTCATCATGGGTCTTATTAGCGCCTCCGCCATGATAGCAAGAAGCGAACATCATGAATGCGTCGCCTTTCTCCAATTCGGCATATGCACACAAGCTGTCATCGGGCTCTCGCTCGTGCTCCCACAAGTGGCTTCCAGGGATGAAGCGAGTGCACCCATTCTCGTATGTCGCCTTCTTGCCTGCAACGAAGAAGCCGATGCCAGTATCGCGCTGCAGATCGTCTGGATACTTATCTGCCTTCTGGGAAACAACATGGTAGCACCAGTCATCGCGATGCAGAGGCTGCTCATGTGCTCCCGGTCGAATGGAGAAGCAGGCTGTATTCATGATCTGTGGCTTCGAAGTCGCAAAGGTCTTCTTGTGCCCGCTCCAGAACCAGTTCTTGGTGGTGAGGAACTTCTCGCATACAGCCTGGTAAAGAGGATGCATGACGACCTTTTCAGCACAGGTCCGCGAATTCGGGATCAATCCGTAGCAACGGCGAGTCTCAGGCGGAAAGAAGTCGCCATCCCATGCTCTGTCCGCTTCGAGGAGCGGACGAAGGTCCTCTGGAAACCATCAGTCATCACGCGCTTATCATCTTGACCGACTTGAAACGCACTCTCGATTTGATCGAGATACTTGTGCTCAACTGCATTCTTGATGACACATCCTCCGGCGATCTGAACGTTCCGATGATCAGCACCTGTTTCTTCAACACTGCGGATCCATAGCGTACCTTCAACGCTTCTACCACCTCGTCAACAGAGCTGTCAATTTGAAGGACGGGAACTTCGGGCACCCGCGTATCTCTTGAGATACCGTTGCTATGCTGTTTGCTATGATGATAGCTTGTAGGGTCAGTGTGCGCAAGACCCAATCCAGGAGACATATTGATCAATCAATACAATCATGAGTGGTGTCAGGAAGTGAGATACGCCGGGGCTGTACATCAACGATTTGAACAAGAAGCCATTGCTCAAACTTGACAGCACACCATGGGACCCGAAAGCCGGCCAGCTGCGGTTGATCCTGTCAGACTCTTACAGATCATCAATATTTGAGCTCCATTCGGGAAGACCGACGACTTGAGCTGGGAGTAAGGCGTTTGTCCAGATAGGCAAGTCTGCTTATCGTCAAGGTCCCAGTCCACCTCACGTGCGCCCAACCTCACCGGCAGATCCAACAAGGCCAGGATGCTGGTCGATCTGGAAAATCTCGCCCAACGTCTGCAGCGCACTCGCCGAATCACGTCGCCGACGGCAACGGCATCGGCCAGCAAAATGAGGATACCCTTAGCCATGCTTTGCCTATCACCGGCTCCCACAGCCGCATCACATGTCTCAGCAATCTGGCGAGATCCAAGTCGCACTGTTGACAGCATGAAGCAATTCAGTTGTATCAGTGTCACTCTGCTTACGATGCTAGAAGCACTCTATGGACTGAACCCATCAATTCCACTTCTATGCCACCAGAGCGACGATGAATGGCTCTCCAGATGATGTGGAACTATCCCTAGACAGCACCTTGCCCGCTAGATATCAGAACGAAGATGAAATTCTTGGTTACGTCGACCCATGGATCACGTCGCCGGGCGAGGCAATTGCCGTCAAGGTCTGTTCGACGCAAGCAAGCCGAGAGATCTAGCTTTAACACACGATTTAGGTCTCAAGTACCGGTGCGGAATATCGATGGAGTCTTGTTCGTCTCATCAACGGGCTGCCACTCGAGCACGCGCCGCCTCTGCGCAGCGAGATGATGATACCGGAGAGTGATCAGACCCGTCGCCCGGGGTCCTACAAGAAAGCGAAGGTAGGCTCCTTTGCATCGATAGACAGTTGGCCTCCTAAACACCAAATCACGATTGAGAAGCTTGAGTGTGTACGGTTTAGCTTCTATGCTCAGCCATGGCTCACCGAGTGTGATCATATTCAGACTCTAGTGTCTGCATTGGATGCCACGGCGAAGTCTGGGTTTGCCCTCTGCCTCGATACGAATGGAGAGCTGTGTGTGTTGATTGGCGACCGCAGCTCTATTAGGACATACCCGACCGCCATCAGGCCTCGCCGATGGAGGTGGATTCATGTGGAATGTTCCCTCTCGTTGGACCACATTCGGCTAAAAGTCACTCATGTCCAGCGATTATCTGAGCCAGCCCCAGCAGTATCCGAGCATGAAACGGTACCCGACCATAATATATCATTTTCTGATACAGCCGCTCTGATACTCGCCGCTGGACCTTTTGATAATTCAATCCAGCCCACCTGCTGGCCAAGCAGCAACTTCAACGGCAAGATCGACTATTTCAAGGTCGAGAAGCAGATGCAAGGATCACAGGATTTCCAGACATGGGCCGAGTACGATTTCTCAATTGACATCCCCTCGGATCATATTGTGGATGTCTCTGGCATGCAAAACCATGGGCAATTACTGAATGCACCCACTCGAGCAGTAAAAGGACATGACTGGGATGGCTCAGAACCAGACTGGACGAAAGCAAAGTATGGTTACGGAGCGATTCATTTCCACGAAGATGATGTAGACGATGCGGGATGGGAAACGGACTTCAGGGTGACAATCCCGGACGACGCCGTGTCTGGTGCTTATGCAGTCGTCGTCAGAGGCACGAAGACTCAAGCTGAAGATAGTATAGTATTCTTCGTTACGCCAAGAGCTGGTGCGAGGGCTTCACGTGTGGCTATGATCATGCCGACATTCACGTACCTCGCATACGCCAACGAAAGGATGTACGACCAGGACCGTGCGTCGCGGATGGAGCTTGCCGGTGGCGTGAAGATTCGCAAGGACAAGAATTGGAGACGCCTAGCTCGTAGAACCGATGTGGGGCTCAGCTTGTACGATGTGCATCGGGATGGGTCGGTAAATGTATTTTCGAGCAGTAAGCGGCCGATTCTCAACATGCGTCCGGATTATGTGCAGTGGGGTTTCCATCGACCGAGAGAGTTTCCGGCTGATCTGCTCATGATTGGTTTCTTGGAAGAGAAGCTGGGAAGGGGTGGATATGATGTTCTCACTGAGCATGATTTGCATATCAGAGGTGTTGACGCTGTCAAAGGGTGTAAGTAGTCGATCTGGCAAGGCTGGTATGAGTGCTCGCTAATCAGCACCTTCAGACGAAATCCTCATCACCGGCTCGCATCCCGAATACCCCAGCCTCAAAGAGCTCGACACATATGCCGCGTTCCTCGATGAAGGCGGTCATGTCATGTACTTAGGCGGTAATGGATTCTACTGGCACACCGAGACCGATGCTCAAAGACCTCACAGACTCGAAGTCCGCAAAGGCGATCAAGGGTGTCGTTCCGTCACTTGTCCAGCTGGCGAGCGGCATCACGCTCTTACTGGTGCTCAAGGCGGGTTATGGAGATCTCGTGGACGAGCTCCTCAGACGATGTTCGGTATTGGAAGCTGCGCTTGTGGCTCGGGGCCTGGTGTGCCGTATAAAGTGAGTGAAGAAGTGGTGAAATATGAAAGGTTTACATGGCTATGGGAGGGTCTGCGCGTCGATGCAACAGGGAAAGAAGCTTTGATCATTGGTCGTGAAGGGTTTGGAGGAGGCGCTTCAGGCGATGAAATCGATCGACTGGACTATGAACTTGGCACACCTTCGAATGCTGTGCTTCTGGCTACGAGTACGGGGCACGATGACTCTTTCGCTCTATTCAATGAGGAAGCGATGTTCCCCATGGTCGATACACTTGGTACGCAATGTGACAAGGTTCGCAGCGATATGATTTACTACGATACAGCTGCCGGCGGTGCTGTTTTCAGCGTGGGCAGTATCAATTGGTATTGCTCGCTGGGGTGGAAGGCTTATCGGAATGACGTGGCGATGGTGACTTGGAATGTGCTGAGGGAGTTCATGAAGAGGGGAGAGCGGAGAGACTCCAAAGTGAGCTGATGTAGCAGGCTAGAGTGAGACATTGCAAGCTGTCTCAGTCATGTCTCTTCGATGATGTTGGAGCACAGCCTACCCAGCGTCAGTATAACTCTGCGCATGCCTGCCCATCGAGACTCAAGAATCTTCTCCTCTGTTCTCTTCTACCTCCTTCCTACAGCTATGGATTCTCAAAGCCAGTCTCAACCACCCTCAGCCCAACCGTCTGGCACGGACCTGGCGCAACAGGACAGCACGACTCAGACCAACACCACCCTCTCTCGTCAGCCCTCCCTCCCGGCGCGACGCCCCTCCACAACCAAAAACAACTTCTCCCGCCCAACCCGCTACCGCAACACCGTCCGCTTCACACCAACCCTCGCACCCATTCCCTCCTCCACCCTCCCCACCCCCAAACCAATTTTCGACCCCTCCCGAGGCCGTAAACCCCGCTCGCCTCTCTCCCTCTCCAACGCAGGACGTATATGGGCAGATCGTAAAAGAGGAATAGCGTTGAAACCGTATAGACGACCGACGTTAGGCTTCCTCAAGAGTCCGTCGTTGAAAATGTGGTCTGGAGGAAAGGGAGGTGGAAGGGGTTGGAGTGATGAGTGGAAGACGATTGCGGATGATGTTGAGAAGGGAGGAGATGAGGAGGAGGAGTTTAGAGCTGGAATGGGAGAGGTGGATATGAAGCGGGTGGAGGATTATCTTTGTATGTTGCCTAGTCCGGAGGCGCCTGAGTGGCCACCGAAGGGAGTCGGAGAGGGGATCGAGACGGTGGATTTGGAGGCCGGGAGGAATCGAGAGATGGCTAGATGGAATGATTGGGAAGGGGCGGAGAGGGAGGTTGATGAGAGGCGGATGGTAGGAGTGGTACCTGAGTTGCCGAAGAGAAGAGTTATTGTTAACAAGGGGCCCAAGCGGAGAAGGACGTGGGGCTTGGTGATGCTGGTGGTGTTGATTGTACTGTTAATACTGCTACTGATCTTGACGCTGGCACTCAAGGCCTGGGTGATATAAGTCGCATCGCAAGTTGTACAATTAGAACGCCTAGTCGTGCTGAAAAGCGAAGAGAAACGATCGGCTTGATTCTGCCAGCGATACTGGCGTGCTTCCGTGTCCGATCTCTCTCCAATACCCCTCGTCACCATATGCTCATCTTCCAAGGCATATTCTTCCTGTTCGGTGCTGGACATTGCCTCCCGCCATATCTTAATGATCCTCTCGGTATCGTCCCTGTTGATCGCGCCGAGGATTTTTTGACATTCTCTTTGTACCACACTGTCCTGAGGGTCGTAATGCGAAGGAACGAGCCTTGCGACCATGCTTGATGTGGGTGTCTCAGCAGGTAAACAAGGAGGCGGCTGAGGTTTGCAATCGTTGTATTCGTATCAAGATCTAGCCGCAGATGGTATCTATGTTACAAGGCATGCCGCGCCTTTTCAGCCAACTTGGCCTCTTCATAATTCCAGTATCATGTCATCTCAGACTTCATTGTCCGAGTCTACAACTCCTCCTTCGCCTCCTCCTTGCCCTTGAAGACACCAAGAATGTTCTTACGGCTTGTCAAGTCATCCGACTTCTCAGAAGCCAAGTTACCCTTGCTAATCATATTAGACAAGCGCATCAACTCTTTCTCAACGTAGTTCTTGTTCTCTTCCAGCTTCTTGCCGACCTTGACGTAATACTCGGCGTACTTGTCTTGCAGCTTGGCAGCAGCCTTGTAGAGCTCCTTGGAGGCCTTGTCGCCGCCGTTGTTGCGAATGGCCTCGACGGCGCTGTCGAGCGATGGAATGATACCGGCGAGGTTGTTGAGAGTGCCACCCGGAGCACGGAATGTGCCAGCCTTCTCGTTCAGGAAGTCAACCAAGTCTTGCTCAGAGCGGCCGCTGTTGTATGGGATGGGCTCGGCGGAGCCTTTGGCGAAGTAGAAGATGGTAGGGTACGACTTGACACCGAGCTTCTCAGCGGTAGCCTTTGCGTTCGGGGCTTCGCAGTCGACCTTGGCGACGAGAACGTTGGACTCGGAGGCGAAGTCTTGGGCGACCTTCTCCCATGTTGGGGCAAGGGTCTTGCAGTCTAGATATCGATGTCAGCTAAGTTCTCCTCCGCCTCTGAAGCTTTTCAACACTCACGTCCACACCATGGCGCGGTGAATGCGACAATGGCATCCTGATCCTTGCCAATCTTGCTCTCGAAGGTCGAATCGGTCAACATCTCGACGGCGCTGGCTGGCTTCTTCGCCGCCTTGGCCTTGACATTAGTCTTCTCGCTAATGAAAGCAGACAGACTCTCGAGGTCACGTCCGCCTTTGTAGTCCTCAGGCTTCTCCTTGCCTGAGCCATCAAACCATTTCAGTGTAGGGAAGCCTGAAATGTCGTATCTCTTGCCCAAGTCCTTGTGCTCGTCGGCGTCGACCTTGGCGATGGTAACCTTGTCCTTGGCGAACTCGAAGCTGCTCGCGAGCTGTTCGTATACAGGGGCGAGGTTCTTGCAGTGGCCGCACCACGGCGCAAAGAATTCGACTAATGCTGGCTTGCCCGACTTGAGGATCTCCTTGTCGAAGTTCTTGGATGTGAGGTCGAGGACGCTTGCTGAAGCGCTGGCGACGGCCAGCACCGCAGTGAAGACTTGTGTGAAGCGAGGCATGGTGGTGTGTGGTGTAGCACAGGTGGGTTCTCAGAAGCAGAAAGTATGAGAAGTTGAAGTCGTGGTCGTGGTCGTGGTCGGTGGTGGAGCGAAGCAGGCAAGGGTCCACGCTGATGACAAAGCACGGAGGCCGAACGTCAAGTCCCACTCTGTCTGTTGATGTCGCGGCTTTGGTTCTGGCCAGCTTGTCACGATCGACTACTATCTCATCGATCGCTGCTTCTGCCTCTCTTCTCCTTTCACGCGTCTCCCATCCAATTTTTCCCTCTAATTGCACAATGTCTTTTGCATTGAGACGGTCTTCATAAGATGCCGCGGAAGCACCCACAGCTTTGACGAATACCATCCAAGCCAGGCCGGACTACGAGCGCCTCTCCTTGTATTAAACGATAGTCCTCGCATTATGGTATCAATGCTATGGAATCTACGCGTTGAGGCAAGACGTGGGAAGAACATGCCAAAGTTCTGCTCATGAGACATAAGCGTGCCCCTTCCGAACGGGATCGACTTCGGGGTTCTTGACAGCTGATACTATGCTGACATGCACGGCTTTCGCGAAGATGGCGTGGGACCTTTGACCGAAGTCTTCGCCCTCGAGTTACTCCGTCCGGCCGTGTTTGTCGATGGCCCTCAATATGTCTGCAATGCCTCATGAGAATGGGTAGTCGCAGACTTGCTAGAGCCATTTGATTGAGCAGAGCAGCAGCTCGTGCGGCTTCTGAATTATGCTGCACTTGAAGTGCATGCTGACGGGCGCGCCAGTTGTCGGGTGTGCAGCCTGTTAGGTAGGTACAAAGGATAATCCAGGGCTTACCAGCTGCTCCCCTGACGAAACGCGTGCTGGGCTTGAGCCTTGAACAAAGGAACGCACACAATGACTACCGGAATGTGGTGGCTTTGCTTGCGGCGATGATCATCACTCCTCCATCCGGCTCTTCGGAGGCGATATCATCTTATTGAAGTTTTCTTGAATATACTGACACAACGAGATCGAGAGGGCGGCGATTTTTCATTTCGAGCTCCTCAGCGAGCATGGCAGTCAACATCCCTTCGAGCAACGTTTGGGCCGGAAATAATGGGAACTGGTCGCTTTTCACAATTCAAATTGGCAGTCCGCCACAGGCAATCAGCGTACTACCTTCGACATCCGGATCTGCAATCTACGTTCCAACCTTGGATGGATGTGGTGGCCTTGGGATTCTAAGTTCTGAACAATGCAAGACTCTGCGTGGAGGATACTTTGCGCGAGTGAACTCAACTTCATATAACGGCTATGGACAGTCCGGCATACAGATTGGCAATGTGTTCAACTACACGTTACCTGCTTTTTGGGGGACTGACCTCGCAGTGCTTGATTCCCGGGGCAACTTGACGCTATCACGCGAGATAGTAGCCGGATATACAACTCTGAATCCTTGGCTAGGATATCTGGGACTGTCTGGCAATTCCATCGGTCTTCCCTGGGACACGACAGCGAATGCAACGTCCTACAGCGTACTAGACGATCTCTTCTCGAACAAAAAGATCGCGTACAAGTATTGGGCATACAACGGAGGTGCAAGCTATCGATCGACTCCTGGCAGCTTGACACTTGGAGGGTATGACGCTATCAGGGGTAACGAGCATAATGTCCTTACTGTTCCCATGAACGCCGCCGCCGGCGTGAGTGGTGATTTGGCGGTCTCTATCTCTTCGATCGACATTAAAGGCAAAGCAAACAGCACCGGATTACCAGTCAGCGCCGTCATCGATACCTATATTCCAGACATGTGGCTTCCACCAGCTGCCTGTCAGATCTTTGAATCTGCATTTGGGCTCGTCTGGAACAACACTCTCCAGTTGTATATCGTTAACGAAACTCAGCACGATATTCTCCTTCAGCAAAATACCTCGGTTACACTTACCTTGGCAGCCCCAGGTGGCTCCTCCGGAACGACTACGAATATCACCTTTCCCTACGCGAGTTTCGATTTTCAGGCGTCATATCCCATTGCAGCGATCACGGATAGTTCCACTCGAAAGAGATTCTTTCCGCTTAGGAGGAGCATAGACAAGTTCTTTCTCGGTCGTACGTTCATGCAAGAAGCCTACTTGGCCGTCGATTACGATAAGCAGAGTTTCAGCGTCTCGCCCGCTCAATGGCCTTCTGACTTGACACCTCAACTCAAAACTCCAGATCAGGCGACATATACTCAACCCAAGGAGGGCCTGGGTAAAGGAGCCCTGGTAGCGGTCATCGTCTGCGCGTTGCTTGTGTTCATACTGTTGGTTCTAGCAGGCCTTTGGTGGATGAAGAGGAAGAAAGAGCAGCGACTGGCTGTGCTGGACAAAAGTAGGAGATTGGCCGGAGAGCGATCACTCTCCAGCTCGACGCCGTATCAAAAGCATCGGGATTTTTGGCTTCCGAAACGCCTGACAAGTGGTGGTGATTTTGTCATGACCAGGTCAACGGCGAGCGGGCATGGCGGGTATGAGGATGGCACCAGTGCTGTACTTCCGGCGTATCAAGAGAGGTATGATGGTCCTTCTTCTAGGTATCCCACTCAGTATGACGGTGGGTCGTGGACAATGGGGCAGAATCCAAGGGACGTTGTCGATGAGAGATACGAGATGGAAGCACCAGACAATGGTATCAGGTCTCCACCGAAGGGATTTGTGTATTCAGAACTGAGCGGAAGAGACTCATTTGGGAGGGAGAGGGGAAGTCCACATGTTGAGATGAACGGAAGACACGGGAAAGATCTCAGAGGAAACCCGTGGTTTTGAGTGACGAATACACGATCTATCGATCTGAAGGTATGAGGAAGGACCGAAATTGCTCCACGCGGCTACCCATGCTCGTTCAGACAAGGTTTTGCATGTGATGGCGAGGTCACATGCAATTGAGCGGCTTGCTGATATTGCAGCTGCTTACTCCTTTGCTTTGCTACTCAACAACGACACCAACCACAATCGGTCCAAAGACAAAGCAGCGAGCTCGACATGGCTTCCACTACGAACCCCAAGCCAGAAGGCGTGAAGAAAAGAGGACGGCCGAGAACCAAACCTCACCCGCCCCGGAAACGCGCCGACTCAGTCATGGCAGATACAATCCGTACATCTACGCTCACAATATCGCCCAACTGATCCCTCACGCTGACTGAATAAACAGCTGCTCAAGACTCAAAGCCAGTACCAACCACCGAGCCATCTGAACCAACCCCACCAACCATATCCCCAAGCAAAGCACTCTCGTCCAAAACAGCCCAACAAATCCGCGAACTGATGGAAAAGCGCTATCCGCCCCGAGACACCCCAATTCCTCCACCGGGTTATCCACCAGACACTGCTGAGAGTGTACGCAAGGCTATCATCGAGGGTAAGATGAGTATTGATCAAGCTTATCGATCTAGTGACGAGGCGGTTTGGAGAGGTGGCATGGCAAGTTGGGGCTGTGTGGTTTTGGAGTGTCAGGTAGTGAAAGGCGAGTTTGAGGTCGAGATGAGGGAGCATGGAGAGGGATGTATGTTGAAGATGTAGGAGGTGAAGGACGTGGGAGATGGAATATGAGAAGAACTCTTGGTCTAGGAAGGCAAGGAGAGGAGCGTTGAGGAGGACTCAAGAACGATTGATGCTACCATTGTATTGTCGAGGCTGCGAGCAATGAAGAAAGTCTTTCACTTAGTTCATGTCCATTCGAGTACCAAAATATCAATTTGCCTTTCGACTCCGGATTGATATAGAGTTTCGCGAGAACTATATTCCGACACCGCTCATCTGAGTCATCACATGCGCGACAATTTATCCAACCGGATACGTGAGGTTCGAGGAAGACCATACCTCCGACAACCTCACCCCACCCATTGCAACAAACAGATAACCTACGCAACCAACCTATCCAACCGAGACATGCGCTGTTACGAATCCGGATTCCAGATCGAGAACATCCCTTCCGCGAGCACGAATCACCTCCATCGAGCGAACGACATGGCGTGTTCTCAGTAGGAAAGATGGCGACCACCACGCTAGCCCACAGTCGCACGATCTTGCGATCAACGAGATTGTCTTATCATCTGCGGACAAAGCCCTCAAATAGAGGCCCAACTTGAGCAACCAAGAGCTGGTCGAAACTCACAAACTACTAGAAAGGCAATACCTATACCCATAACCACAATGTCTGAACAACAGAACCAGGACAAAAAGCTGGCGGAGCAGCCTAGGGTGGAGGCAGCGCCACCGGCTGAGGGCGAGCAGAAATTGTCGGCGGCGGAGCTCAAAAAGCGTGCCAAGGCGGAGAAGGCAGCCCGTCGAGCCGCCGCTGTAGCAGCGAAGGGAGGAGAAGGCGAAGGAGATGCGCCGGTCGCAGGATCAAGTGGTACAAATGGCGCAGCAAATGGAGAGCTTAGAGCTCCAAAGCAGGCACAACAGCAAAAGCCCAAGGGCGAGCAGAAGGGCCAGCCACAAAGAGGTCAAGTGCAGCAGAGGCAAGGAGGAGGGCACCGGAGAACACCTTCGGGTCAGCAACAGCAACAGTTGCCAGTAAGAGTACACGGTGGCCAGCAGAATGCTGTCGAAAGGAAAGAGCCGGTGAAAAAGCAGGAGAACAAGAACGTTGAATTGTTCAGCCATCTATACCTCCAGCCGCGTCGGCATGACATCGAAGGCGCATCGAAAGACGTCCACCCATCCGTACTTGCGCTCGGCTTGCAAATCAGCACATACGAGATATGCGGCAGCAGCGCGCGATGCGTCGGCATGCTGAAAGCCTTCAGAGATGCCATCCTGGATTACCACACTCCTGGAGGTACATCCTTGGCACGGCACATGACCCAGCACTACCTGTCACCTCAAATCGAATTCCTCAAGTCATGTCGACCGATATCTGAATCTATGGGAAACGCGATCAGATGGCTGAAGAAACTCGTTGTGGAGATTGATCCAAGCATCCCAGAACACGAGGCGAAGGACTACCTGTGCGAAAACATCGACACCTTTATTAGAGAGCGTATCATGGTGACCGACCAAGCTATTGCGACTGCGACTGCGAAGCAGATCAAGCACGGCTCAGTCGTGCTCACATACGCCAAGTCTTCAATCGTCGAAAAGACGATTCTGCAAGCCAACGCCAGCGGAACAGAGTTCCGAGTCATCTGCCTCGACTCACGTCCGCTCTTTGAAGGCAGAAAGCTCGCTCTCTCACTGACACGTGCCGGGCTGGATGTCGAGTATCTGCCCTTCTCTGGCATTCAACGCGCTATCGCCGACTCAACTGTCATGCTAACCGGAGCGCATAGTATGCTCTCGAATGGCCACATGCAGTCGCGCGTCGGCACCGCAGCAGTAGCAATGGCTGCGCACAAAGCACACATACCGGTCATTGTGTGTTGCGAGTCTGTAAAATTCAGCGGAAAAGTGGCGCTCGACAGCATTGTCCAAAATGAGGTCGCGCCTGCAGAGGAGCTCCTGGCATCTGTCCCGGCAGCGGCGTCTGTCACTACGAGTGATAAGGACGACGAGGAAGATGAACCGAAGCTCAAGACCCTGCACGACTGGAAGGACATTCAGAATCTCCAGATTCTGAACTTGATGTACGACACCACTCCGGCTGAGTACCTCAGCATGATCATTTGCGAGTACGGAAGTGTCCCGCCGACCTCTGTACCGGTCGTTCACAGGCTGGCGAACGAAGGCGAGTGAACAGGCCACTTTGTGGAGGCATGGTTGGATGCGGCGGGTGTACGAGACTTATGACCAAAGCGTTACAGTTCGGAGAGCGTGGCCATTTCCTGGAACTCGGAAGGGCAGAAACGCAAAACCGATTGAACTTCATCCTTCCTCTTATCTCCTTTTTAACACCGCATGCTTTTCCCATCTGTCCATCAAGATCGCTGAAGCACAGGACAGAACGGCAACCGCAACGTCTAGCGCAAAGACGTGCTGCGCTGACTTCTTTTGGAATGGCACGATATCGGACCACCCATCCATCTAGTCCAGCCATTTTCAAATCCACGGCACGCTAACCAGAGGAGAGCATCGTAATGTGCATTGCTGCTGACTTTGGTAGAACGTTGCCGCGCCGTTGTAAAGAACCGCTGGATTGCCCAGCCTCTACCAAATCTCTCCGAAGGTTTTCCAGCACACAACAACCCTTCAGCCTCAACCACCTCTGTCGGTGTTTATTCTCCGGAACGCATGGCGTGAGAATGGCTGAAGATTCTGCGAAAAGGGCTGCAGTACCGTCTTGTTGATCTACACGCTCCGGCTCGACTTCAAGCCTTCGCTCGTCCACCAGCCCATGCACTTGCCGTTCATATCTGACTTTTGTCTTCTCGCCACGGCGACCATCTACAATGGAGGAAAGTAGCTGATACAGTGCTGGACAGGCGGGCGAACGACAGCCGCTCCCTTTTCTCCTCCAGACACGGACAGAAAATGGCAAGAAGACTCCTTCACTTTAATATAAATCCAACTAGGCCTTCGTCTTGGTCATGGCATCCTCACTGGAGTCTAACAATCCTTCACTATGACACAGTATACTCTATTCGCAGCTATGACTGCGGTCATTGCACTCTTGCCTCTATCCGCTCATAGTAGCCCACTCTTACGACTGACACCTCGACAGCAAGAACGCCAAATCAGCAATCTTTCAGGTCACGACTCTTCCTGTGTGCGGAACTTGACCTACGACGACATCATCCCACAACAAACCCTCTTCAATTCTACTACCAGTCTCTACCCCAACTCCAATACCACCGATAACTCATCAGCTCTAGTCTCAGATGCTCTCTTCGTAGAATCTGAACAACCGTATATCCCAGCGGACGCTACTTACTTCGAGAGCAACGACGATGCCTCTAACTCAACGGCATCCCTTACCAGACGCTACATAAACCCCCCAGACAACCGCTACCTCTGGACAAAAGGCGGCATCCCCTTCATCTGGGTCGGTCGCATAACCTGGACAAACGGAATCATCTGCTCCGCAGCCCTCATCGGCCCGCGCCACGTACTAACTGCAAAACACTGCTGGGCCCCCGCTACCGACGCCTACGTCTCAGGAACATTCGCGCCGGGGTATGATAATGGACCTATCCTTGGGTCAGCGAAAATCCTGCATGGGTACATGAACAGCGTACCATGGGGGACTGCGTGCGGTTTTAAATCAGATTGGGCGGTGTTGGTGATTGATCAACGCCTCGGCGACAAGCTGGGATACTTCGGCGTCCGTCTTCCCAACACCTCCCCCTCCGTCCGCGGCCGTCCCGGCTATTACCACGAAGGCTACCCCGGCGATCTCGGCGGCGCAACCCAACCCTACCGCGTCGATGGAAACCCGCTCTTCAGAGATCCTCCGGGAAGGGAGCAGTTTGATTGTGATGCTACAGGTCCATTCTATTCAGATACGGATTGCTCGGGCGGGCAGAGTGGAGGGCCGTTTTGGGGCGAGAGGAAGATGATTTGGGGGACTTTGAGTGTTACGGGGGAGAATGATGGGAGGGCTTGGGCGGGATGGGGGAGTGGGGATGAGATGTTGGGGGCTGTGAGGAGGGCGAAGGCGGATTTTCCTTGAGAAGGGGGAGAGGGATTGCATGGTTCGATGATTACGTTGCGCATGTGACTGATGATTGGCGAATGATGCCTGATGTGTTGATGATATATATGAGGCGAGCTAGGTGTCTCTGCCTCCTTTGATATTACAGTATGGTATCTACTTTACAGATATATGCATCGCTAACAGCACATGTTCCTTCTCTTTAACGCCTGTCGATGCAGCAATTGGGTATCAAAATTTCGAGCAAGAAAGCAGCGTCATTCGTCTCTCACACCTCCTCTTCTCAGTAAAACGCCGCCCAACCTTGAAAAAGCACAGCAAGATTCTTCTCATCCGTCGCCATCTGGATCAATTCATTCACAGCAGCAGAAGTGCTCAAATCTTTTGAAAGCTTCTTTTCCACAACCGAAAGCGCTCTACCCGCTTCTCCAGCTTCCTGCTCCCTCTTCCTAGATGAGTTCTGCTGAGGCCCTGGTATACCGTTGTCCTCTTGATCTTGCACTTTCTTCGCTCGCACCGGGTTCAATGCCCATGTGTACAGTGGATCATAGCGCAGCACGTTCAGCAGCGTCATGATGCTGTCTTTGTCTTCTCGCACAGCCTTGAGGGTGAATTCGCAACAGCGACGGAAGACACCTTCTGTCCCGGTCACGCCCATACCGTCGACGATGTCGCGTGTGAGTCGAAAAGGAACCAACTCTGGAATTGGCAAGACTCTGCCTTGCTCGAATGCAACGCCGAGATCGATGTGGATGATTTCGCCAGTGATCGTGTCGAGCATGATGTTGCTGCAGTGCCTGTCGCCAAGACCAAGGATGTAGCCGAGTATGGATACACTTGCGGTCGTGCGTGTGTATGCAGTCCTCTTCGCGAACCACTCGTCCGGATCGTCAAAGTGCTCGAAAAAGAAGTGGCGTAGGACAGGAGGCATATTCGCGCAGACCTTGCGATATGCATCGAGTCGTTGTTCGAAGGTGCCGCCGGCTCGATAGATACCACTAATCGCCTCTCGAGCCTTTGCATCCGAACAGCCATTGGGGTGGTATCGACGGTGTGCGGGCTTTATCCAGTCGTTGAGTGGGATAGAGTTGGGCACAAATTCGATAATGCCGGCTCTACTCGTCAATGGGATGACCTTGTATGTGCGCACTGTCAATTGTCGCTGGCGCGTGACCTTATGATTCTGCAGCATAGTGCTGACCTCCTCGAACACCTGCTCCATGATCGCGTCTTGTCTCAGATCGTCATTGCCACTTTTGAATAGCTGCTTGTACTTTTTACCATCTGATGCTTTTGCCGCCATGACCTTAGGAACACTGAGACCAGTCATGACCGCAACCTCCTTATCGAAACCGGTGATGACTGGGACGTCACTGTAGCCGCCGCTGGGCCTTAGTGGCAGCGTGATCGTAGCTGGCGGCAGGCGATACTTGACAACATTATCGAAGACTTCCTTCGCTTCTTTAAACTTTCCGACAGGGACCTTGTTGGTGCCCCGGGGCGGATCTGGAGCAGCAACCTCAGCCAGCTTCCGGTACAGTCGACATGCGGCCCAAAAGCGATCGATGAAGTTCCTTTGCTTCAGGTCGGCTCGCAGATCTTCAGTTATTGCATTGGCGGCACTCAGCCGGGAGAGGGCTGCGCCATCAGCTCCCGGTTTCGCTGATCGTGCTGCAAAAAGATGGTGCAGACTGTGATGGGGATGTTCCTTAAAGATGCGGTGCATCAGCTCACCAAGGGCTTGTTGGAAGGGCGAAACTCCATCGTCGAGCCGTGACATCAACTGGTTCATGAGCCGTACGAACTTCCAGCTAGGCACCAGAGGAAGGTATTTCAAGACCTCATTGTCAGCTTCTACGTCTCCGTCATCCGAGTTTTCTAGCCAAAGAGCAAAAAAGCGGAGCACACAGATGTCGTGTTGGTCTGATGCTGCAAGCGCCTGCAGATAGCTTCGGAGCGAGGCTTGAACATGGCCGCGACGAGCTTCCTTCAGACGCTTCTCTTCTGCGCTGTCAAGCTCAAGCCAGACTTGGGCTTGCCGCAGTTCCTTATTTCTGATTTTCTCCTGGTCTGCCCTTGACTTAGTACGTAGCGACTGCTTTATGGCTGCAATTTCTTCTTCTTTGCCTTGCCTCAACTTGCACATGCGGCTCAAATTCTCGATGTTGCCTGGGCTCTGCAGCTCGTTGTCACAGAACTTTGCGAATTCATAGTAGACTTTGCCAGCTTCCGCAGTTCGTGGCTGCTTGTTCGCATGTGAGAGCGCGGGCTTCAAGTACAGCGACAGGATGTCTTCAGGCTTCTCCAGGCGCGCTTCTGCCAATTGGTGGCCAAGTTGAGCCAGCAGACCTGCTCGGCCTACAACCACATCCTGCTTCTCGAGGTCTTTGAGACTGGCCACCTCGCGAAGTATCTTGACTGAGATGTCTGCTTCTTTGGACTCCCAAAGTACCAGAGCTGTTTCGTGTTTCATGGCTCCGTTCAGGCTCAAATTCAGGTCTCGAAAAGACTGGGACAATCCGTTCAAGGCTGTCGTGGCAGCCAGTGCTTCCTGCAGTTGTGAATGCTCACGAGACAGTTGCGAGGTTGCAAGAAGAGCTTCGGCCTCGAAGAGCCTAAAGCGTTTTTGGTCGAGATGCAGAGCCTTTTGTAAAGCAGCGTTGTGGCTGAGGATGCCGAACAACGTCTCTCGACCAGATAAAACAGATTTGACATCGTCAAAACGAGCCATGTGCATCCACTGCTGGCGGCTTTTCATGACGTCCCAACGGAAAGCGGCATCAGGCTCATTTGCTGAAGATATAATTTCTCCAATCTCCGTGAGCGTGGTCAGCACACCGTGCCAGGCATGAGACGGAATGGCGGATTTGCCTTTCGAGATTCCCTCTTTCATGTGCTCCAGCATAGCAGATTGGGACTTTCCCTGGACGTGAAATAGATCGCTGGCCCGACTCAGTTCCTGGAATACGCCGAATGTGCGCGAAGTATCGCTTCGAGTCTCGGGCGGGGTGATTTCCCATTGTTGAAGTTTCTGGGCCGCACTCAGCATTTCACTCGAGCAGGTCATGGTATCGCCGATGCCGCGTGTGACCAGCGCAAAAGTGAGACTATTGAAGCTTAAAGTAGACAGTGACTGGATCATGCCTATGGCGTCAGCCTCCGGGAGCCGCTGCTGATGGCGCATGTGGCTGTCCATCTGAGCAGACCGGAACATAAGGCCACGAAACCCATTCGCTTCATGGTCCAAGCGACTTAACACTGAATCAAGAGAAGCAGGTTGCGGCACGCCGTAGAATGAGTCTGGTTCCTCGACTTGCTTGTAGATTGAAAGCAGCAGGTCCTCCGGGAGCGTTTGCGATGCTTCCAACTGAGACGACCGCTTGGACGAGCGGCGGTTTTTCTCCTCTGCCGGTGATATCGTGGATTCCGCGAGCAGCAGTGCAGACGTGGGCATACCACAGCGTGATCCTGCACGAGCCACTGCCATGTAGTTGACGTTGAGCCACTTGCTACGATCGGCCTTCGTGGCTTCGCCTGGATAGCGCTGCCGCCTTAGATAGAGGAGAAGCCGCAAGAAGAATTGGTGTTTGGAGCAGAGAAATGGGTCGTCATCGGCCACGTGCGCATCTATGGCGGCTGAGAGAGCGTCTTGAAGAATCGAAGAGGCATTCACGTTCCTGGCGAGCAGTATGTGAATGACACACGGTATTAGATCGACAGCTACTGCAGGAAGGTTTTGCAGTAAAGGCGCGAGGCAAGATACAATTGGGTCATCCGACACCCAGCGACATACTGTTACCGCCAGGTGAGTCGCCCATTGATCCAACGACTGGTGGCAATTCACTTCCAGGGCTTTGTGAATCGCTTGCTCGTTGGGGTTCGCTGGTGCTTCGTAGATGACCATGGGCGGCTCATATGAGTGATTACCGTCACACACGGCGGCGAATATAGCGTCTCCCAGCATGTTCTCGAAACCAATGAACTCGGAAGCATTCCCAGCAGTGTTGAACGCATGCGAGATCTTCCGCAAGCTGAATTCGGCCAACCCAGCCTCTGAACGATTCCTGGAGTATAGAGACCGATGCAACCGCTGGATGATAGCATTCTGTGAGGGCAGAATGCCATCAAGATCCTCCACCGCTGGGCTAGGGAGATCCTGAGTCTCAAGACTACCTGTATGGGTCGGTCGGATTCCTGTGGAGGCGTACGCACGTCCAAGCGACCGTGCAGCCCACACCACAAACCCCTCGTCAAGCGCCGGCGTATGCAGCATCTCCCAGAGCTCCTGAGCATAATGGGCAGCATCGCAATCCTTCCCAAGCAAATCTTCTGACACATTCACAGGAGCATGAAAGTTCTCAGATAGCAGCCCAAGAGCCTCGACTGTGTCTTCACGTGAACACAGAGGCTCCGCAGATCGCCATTGATCGAAGAGGAAAGACAGAATTACGCTCTCAGCGCTGCCGGACCTCGCGTTTCCTGGGAGCTGAATGTCATTAAGCGCAGTAACGAGTTCTCCAATGTCTGAGGTATCTTGGGACTCAGTCAACTGTGTGAGGTAGTTGACCAGCCACGTCTGAAAGTCCCTCATTTTCTCCACTGTTGCAATGTGCTGGCTTTCCTGTGTTATACTCTCATGCTCCGATCGAGAATGTCTCCTCATCCTGAGAATGAGCAAGATGGCGGCGCCCATCGTGAAAGCCAGACGGGTCCTTAGGTAGGTCCTGCTGTTGTTGAGTAGGTATTTCAAGATACCTAGAACATCGTCGGCGCATTCGCCATCACTCAAGAAAGGGCGTAGAGAGTGGATGAGCATTTCAACGCCAAACCCACCCAACGCAACATCTCCGGCCATTGCCACCAAGATTCTGATTCTTCTGATCATGAGGCATGAGTGCAGAGAGCCGAGGGTATCGTCCATCCTGTCCAGAAGCATTCGCGCAGTCAAAGCGAACGAGGAAGGTGTCCACATTGTTTGAGGATCGTACCTCAAACGCCTGCAGAGTCTCTCGAACGTGTCGACAAGATACTTTTTCGGCAAACAAGGCTGTAGACCTGGTGGCAGCTCGCGATCAGAGAAGCTGTAGCCCGTCATTGCCCTCAAGGCCTTGTGTGCGGTCTTGTAGGGATTCTTGTTGTCTTCATTCTTCTTATCGAGCCACACGTCGCGAACGTCCTCATGCCCAAGAGCAAGGAAGAAGTACCCAGCAACCGAGGGATAGCACTCTTTGAGCAGCGGCAAGCTGTGCTCCTTGCCTCCGATGGCAGCCACGAGCTCGATCTCAGCCTTATTCTGTTTGCCATCTTTTGGCTTTATCACCACGTCTGCTATCATGCAATAAGCAACGCACTTCGCGAAGGACTGCTTGACAGCATGTCTGGTCGTCATCATTAGGGCCTTGCTCATAAGATTCAGCCCTTCGTTATTTCCAAGCATCGTCAGCAGGCCTAAAATTTCGGCTCTGTTTTGCTTGAGAAGATCGTGAAGCGAGCGGTAATGAAAGGCTGCAAATGGCAAGTCTTTCAGAGCCCGGCCATTGTCGAACCATGAATAGAGTAATTGCGGCGCGAAGAGTAGAAAGAGACTCCTCGAATTCTTGACCGAGGTTGACGATGCAAGTTCTAAGATGCAATGCGTTGCATGAGCCAAGGAAGTGTGTAATCGTCCTGCGGCGTCCAGCACAAACCAGACGCAACTCACGAGGAGCGTTCGCCATCTGCAACCCAGTTTCGTCAAGAAGAGCAGCCGCATCGCAATGTCCTCGGTGCGATCGACGGAGTCTGGCAGGCGGCGTTGAAGATCCTCGAAAAGGCTAGCATGACGCGAGAGAACGAATTGTCCAAAGATGGAGGGTATACTTCCCGCCAGACCAAATTGGACCGCAACTGGAGCCTGTTGTATGAGATCGAACAAGCTAGATCTGGCGGATACTATGCCTTCAGATCTCTTGCTGACCTCCGGATACTCTGGATCGACTTGGCAAAGCTTCAGCAGAAGCTGCGCGAGGCGCCTCTGCGCGCCGGGCGAAAGGGATTCGTCTTTAAGTGCTCTCCCAGTGAACCACTCGTAGATGTCCATGCCAAAGTCATACAGCTTCTTGTTGCTGCTGTCAGACCAGACTTGTGCGAGGTCTGTCATGATGTCGAGCAGGGTTCCCAGGGCTACCTCAGACATGCCGTAACGGTACTGACCAACATAGTCGTCCATAAAGCAGCTCAGAAGACGATCCACTTCCTCTGCGCCCAGGTGGATACCGATATGCGGCAAAACACCGATGGCATCCCGGCACGACAGTAAAGCATCTTCGCTCTGCGCGAGGATGAAGTCAGTGACAAGTACTGATGTACACTGGGCATTTTCAGACGACGCGTTCTCAACATCGAGGGCTTGCAAGGCAGCGGCGTACAATGAAGAAGTGGACCTCAGCCTCTCGCGCCCGAATGCCACGGCCATGTCGTTAGCCAGGTCACCTGGGGCGGAGGCGGACGCTGCGGTCCTGCTACTTTGTGAGTCAGATGTGCCATCCAAATCCATGAAATCGTCGTCATCTGTATGTTCTCTGGCAACCTGTCGGCGGCTGAGCCCATCTTTGACTGCCATAGATATGCCTTTTTCGCAGCCTGAGCATTGGTATTCATCTTCGCCATCGTTGCGGAGAAGGCCGGAGTAGGTCGAGGAGAAGATCGACAACGCGTAATCGACTTTCTCCTGATCGCAACGAGTGGAAGCAACGAAGTCGCGTATCAAGTTCAGGAGGACCTGTGACTGGTCGCGTAGCTGTGTCATCCGACGGGGGTCTCGATGAGGGACGCAAGAGGTCAGGCAAGTGAGCGCGGTGCTTGTCTTGCATATCAGGGCGAATGCATCGATACTAGGCGGCCGTGTTCCCTGTACGACTGATTTGGTCCAGGAATCTATCAATCGTGTGACCTCCATCGTCAGGTAGGATACGATGGAACTCTCGGTGGATTGACGGGGTAGCGATGCTTTCGTCTGCGGAGTCGAGGGAGGTTCTGTGTACAGCTTTTCGTTCAGTAGAGCTCGGGGCGACGGCTGCAATAAAAGGTACGAAATGAGCTCCGAGTCTCGTTCTGTTAGTAGCCATGAGCGAGCGATGCCCTCCCACACGTAGAGTCCTGTAGCATTGAGCTGATGTGTTGCGACGTTGAAGCAAGCACAGACCAGCGACACGACGTCTGCGGCATCGTAATTGATCGCGCCACTGGACAGATGCTTGTCGTCGAAGCTGCCCGGGGTGAACACTTGCGTGAGCCAACTCGCGATGCTGTCCGCCGCGAGAGAAGCTGTACGGGGATTGATTTGCTCAGAAAGCCGTAACAACGTCGTCAGCAACATCGATACCGCTTCGGAAAATTGGCTAGGTCCGTTTAGATCCATTGAATGTGTGATGAGCTGGCATATATCTGTCACGTAGCTCTGCTGGACCATCTGGAGACGAAGCATAATGTAGAGGCAGTACGATGCGGCGCGGCAGGAAAACGTGTTGCTGAGAGACCGACAAGCCAGCTGCCACAATGATGTCCAGCAGTCTGAAAGCCGAGGACTTGTAGCAGAGGCCTGAGAAGCGCAAGCTAGTGAGGCGATGAAAGCCCAAGATGAAAGTCCGGCATTCTCCTCATTGCAGCTCACAGCCAAAGCCTCCGTCGCTGATTGCAACTGACTTATGCTGAGAGCTTGTTGTTGAGCAAAGAAACACAATACCTGCAGTGCAGCGACACGCTCTTGCGCCGTTCCTCTTGTCGTAGCCTCGATCATGGCGCCGAAATGGTCCTGCAATCGTAGTCGCTTTGACGCTCGGTGGTTGACCCGAGCACGTCCGAGGTCAGGCTCGTCATTTGCGTCTGCACTCTCGTAGTCCTTTGAAAGCAGCATCGTGTTGAGGAAAGCTAGGATGTAAACTAGAACCCAACTTGATTCGGACTTTAGGCCAATGCTAGACTCTGACTTTTTGTTGACCGACTCTGCTGAGCGCAGGTTGGCACAGCGCAGAGTGAACAAGGCCGTACCAATTTTTCCCTTGCAATGACTTAAGTCATCGACTTTCAACTGTATGTCTTCGAGACCCAGTTGATCACGC
Source organism: Nothophaeocryptopus gaeumannii (assembly GCA_031771865.1). NCBI lineage: Eukaryota > Fungi > Ascomycota > Dothideomycetes > Mycosphaerellales > Mycosphaerellaceae > Nothophaeocryptopus > Nothophaeocryptopus gaeumannii. Next base: position 313,789 of record JASISA010000019.1, read on the forward strand.
TCTTGGCGCTTTGCGTATTCGCCCTGCAAGGTCGTCAAGAGTCCGTCAAGCTCAGGGCGTAGTATCGTCCATGATCCGTCAGTCATTGCGTGTGCGATGTATGGCTTGAGTAGGAGTATAGTAACGAGCATTTGGCTGGACGCCGTCAATGACCTCGCTGTCCAGAGCAGTCTCACCAAGCGAAGGAGCTGGCTCAAGACATTCTGCGTGAGGGTCATGTCTTCAGTCCTCGACCACGCCAGGATTTGATTTATGGACGCGAAAGCTTCGGTCTGCGATGCGCGCGTGAAGATCGTAGAGGTTTTCATGGCGTCGATGAGCGCCCACAACAAATGTTGTGCTTTGCTCTGCAACGGCGCGTTTGGAGCTGCGGTCAACAGGCGCACAGATCCCACGAGCTCCTCCGCGACACCCCTAAGCCCAGACTGCTTCCCTTGCGATGCAGAGTCCCTTGCCATAGATCGATACGAGCGGAAGCCATTGGTACTGCCCGCCGTGGACGCAAAATCGTCTTGGAGTGTAGCATCTTCACGACCCACGTCGTCTTGGGCTCGCCTGATGATCTCGATGCAAAAATCTGCGTACGCTGGCCAGCCTTTGTCGCTGTTCATCCGCTCCACATGGGGCTGATAGTCCAAGACAGCTCGCATGCACTTCGCATACTCGAGCGCAAGCGGCTCGCAAAGGGTTCCATCCTCGAATAAAATGGTCTGCGTTACGTGGTCTAAGACGGCAATGGCGGTTTTTGGCTTCAGAAGTGGAGCACCAGCTTCCACTGCCACTCGCAGAGCGTTCGCTATGGTCCAGAGCGTGTTCTCGGACGTGGTCTTTGTACTCGGTTTGTTTGCTCTCAAATAGCTCTGCTGCTGGTCCAAGGCGCGTTGAAAAAGGGCCTCAAATATTTTGTGGAAGTCAGTGTCCGTAAGAACCCGCAACTGGGGGCTGTTCTTGTTATGGCGGAGGACGTGCTTGAGATTCTCGAGGCCTTCCTTTCGATCTTTGGCAGCTGACGAGTCAATGCCTCGTAGGGCATCATTCAGCGTCACCGCTGCCATGGTGACTCGGTCGGCATGAGACGTTCAGCGGCAAACGCAAGACAGCTGCTGTCACGCGCGGCATTGAAAGTGAACGCCGCACGCGTTGGAAGCTTGGCGGGTGGTTGTCGATATGAGCGTGACGCCGTCAACGGCCCTCCAAACGAATGTGCTGTATGTACAAATCAGTTGCATGCGACAATGAGTGGCCACTAGTCACCGCGCTGTCGTCATCACCGTGAGTGGTGAAGGTTGATGTAGTGAGTGAGTATTGCACAGAAATGTTTCGCCTGTGAAAGTGAGGTCGCTGACCCTTCGCTTAGAAGTATCTAAATTCAGGCCCCAAGGCATCCTTGCATCCGACTCCATCGCGTCTCGCGTTTTGTTGGCTTTGGCTTTGTCGACAGAAACCGCGGACCTCTCTTCCACTCTCCCTCCAAGACAGGCGCAACGTCGCCGCCGCCGCCAACGAGCACACGTCCACCTCCTCCGCATCCGCCTTCTTCGCCTCCACCCCCAGCACTGCATCATGGAGGAATCTCCTTTGATGCGGCTGCAGATTCTTCAGCGGGACCTCATTGCCCAGACAGAGCACCAGTTGCAAAACATCGACCGCCTCTCGAGCCAGCTAGACGCAAGCGCCAAAGACCTGGAAAAATTGTTGAGCAGATCCAGGAAGAATGAAGCGAGCCGCGCCCTTGTTAAGCCATCCACCGGCACCAACACTACCGGCCCACCCTCAGACACCATCAAAATTGGCGATGTGGAATACCGAGTTCGAGATGAATTCCGCGAGGCTGCTCTTACAGTGGCCGATGAGCTTGACCTGGACGAGCTGGAGGCCGCGGAATTGTGTATACAGTCGCAAATTGGCGAGAGTGGACAAGATCCAGTGCTAGCATTAAGGGCTATGGTGCGATTCCACGAGCAACGACAGGCGCTCCTGGACTGCACGCGCCTCATTCTGCAGCTCGGAGTAGACTCAGATGATGCGGATCCGGACAGCATGGACGATGAGATGGGAACTGCATTCCGTGAAGTGGGAACGAAGATTGTGGAAGGTCGCGCGCAGAAGGGAGCCGAGAACAGGCAAGCTGATCCTGCGGCTTATTGGCGGAGATGTGTCGAGGGCTTGACGGACATTGAAGGCTTTCTGAAGAAAATGGGTGACTATAAGGACAAGCTGGTAATGACGGGTCAGAGTGCGACTGGCGAAGTGGGAGACGCGCTACAAGCTCAAAGATTCCTCCTCACCCGGCAACACGAATCCCTGGCTTCTATTCTATCCTACCTGATACGCGGTAATTTTGTACAGCCGGCCGACTACCGCATGTTCCTCAGTAAGGCGGCCTCGCTGGAATCCGAAATCGACATCACACTTCATTATCTACCAATCCTGATCAGCGGAGCCGCACACTTCGCAGCAGACAGTAATCAAGTCAGCCCGGGAGTGGTTGAGGATCTTCACAAGCTTTTCGCTGCCGGGCACGCGCAGCTACAGTGGAAGCAGACGAAGTTGAAAGCCGCTGCGACAGTTTGCTGGCTCGCCGAATACAGCTCGCGAAGCCAGGCGCATCAAAACGAGGATGAGCGTCGGAACGATGAAGAAGCTCGTTCAAAGCTATTCTTCGACTCGCTGAAAGATCAAGCGTTCCATTGCATGCTTGCTGCCGCCGCTTTCCTCAAGCCTGTCAAGTGGTACGATCCTTCGCGAGTTGGAATAGTAGACTTTTTGGTGGATAATGCGGTCAGCTTGATTGACATGCCCCGAGCCTCGGACGACTTCTCGTCATTGACAGCGCGAGAGCTACAGGTCTTCGCTGACGCCTTCGTCACGAACATGCCCGACACCTTGCGGAAGTTGAAGTGGGACGAAGACGAAAAGAGGAAGCAATTCTTGCCACAGGTGCCCAACAGCGGCGGACAAGCAGAGTTGGACCTGGAGCGGTTCATGGTCATCATGGCATGTGCCTATGAGGATGATGCCGATGCAGCCCGAGACTTTTGGTCCGACAAAGAAAGCAACCTGTACGGTTTTCTGCGATGGGTGTCGCAGCGCCTGCCGACACCAAGAGTCGCAGCGTTCTGTCAGCTGCTCAGATCTATTTCGTGCGACGATCAATGCGCCAATCAGGCCCATCGCTTCCTTCTCGAGGACGTCGCAATGGCCTCTGGGAAGCTAAGAAAAGCGTATGCGGTCAGCTGGGCACAGATATTCGCCGAGTTGGATCTGTACGCCGCCAACTTGAAGGACCGGCCAGCGGCACCGGCCGTGCCTGGACAAGAACAAAATGGCACCGCAGACGTCCTAGTCGAGCCCGAGACAGACATTATGCTCGACGCTTATCTGGGACTGGCAGCACACATTTGTCGCACCAGCCCTGATGCAAGGAACTGGCTATTGAAGGATCAGCCTTTTCATCTGGGAGAAGTCATGTTTCAATTGGCTCGGAGTGCGCTACTACCACGTGTCAAAGCCTGTTGTTTGGATATGCTTTCGGCTCTGCTGACTGAAAAGAGCCTTGAAGTGCGAAACGGGATGTGGGTTCTGCTTGACAGTTGGCTATCAAGCGGCGGCCTTGATGGCTCAAATCTGCCTCGGACGCAAAACCGAGTGCAATACCCTGCAAAACAATATCTGCAGGTGTTTGCCAACAACGCAGAAGCCGGTGCAGCTCTGTTGACGTTGCTCAATCACCTGGTTTCGCCGTTCGCCAGCTCTACGGACGTACCAGCGGACACACTGCCGTTTCCAGAGAGCCTTGGAGCGCCGCACAGGCATGCCGGAATGGAGATATATGTCGATTTCGTCATGGACGCGGTTCTTGCGCACAAGGTACCTCGAATGCAGCTTGAAGGTGATCACGGATTGTTGAATCTCATCCGATACGAAAGTTTGCACTTTGCATTCCAATGCCTGTCCACCTTCAACGAAGACCTCGTGCTCTTGGCCAACACGACCAATGTCGCGGTGGAATCCGCCATGGAAACGAAGTCGTTAAACACATATGCTCGACTCCATCCGTTTGCGCGGGTCATGGAATGGCTGTTTGACAGGCGAGTCGTCTCGTCAATCTTCTCAACTGTCCAGCAGAATATTGATACTATCGACAACGCCGAGCCAGCGTCACCCATCGTTCAGGCAACTTTGAAGGGACTGCAGGTGCTGAATCTCGCGTGGAAGCTGCAGCCGACGTACTTTGACATAGTACGGCCCATCATTGTGAGCCAAAGTTCAAAAGCACAGCCAGTAACAAGCTCCACCTTGACCTCTGTGGACGAAATTTTCCTCTACCAGCTGCCCGCCGTGGTTGGAATAGCGCAATGCACTGCGTGTAGGCACGTTGAGATCGGGCTGGAATGCATTGCACTGCTGCAACGCATCGGTTCATCAAGGAAATTGGCGGAAACCACCGATACAAGTGCTCCGCGGCCGCGCCGTACCACTCGCTTGATCGGACTCCTTTCGCCAATATCCGCAGCTCTAACGCTTGAATTGCAGCAAGATTTCCATCTTCAGGCCTGGGACCTCGAGACCGAAGGCGTGCCTATCAAGCTGACCCGCGCGAAAGCACTCTTGGATCTCCTACACGCTAGCATTGATGCATCGAACGGCATGCCCGGCGTTGCCCACTGCCTGCTCGGATTTAACTGTTACGACCGCATGGTAGACGTCTCTCCTCAAAGTGCTTTCGCCGAATCAAGTGCCTTGTTCCATGCGATTGCAACCCAGGCAGCAGAGCTGCCGATCATTAACGGAAATGCTGGGTATCGACATTGGTTACTCAATGTCAAAAGAGCGTGCGTGGAGCTGGTACTGAAATTGGCAACTTCGCCGCTCACTCAGAGAATTGTTCAACCACAGCTACGTGCGATGGACTTCCTGCCCGCATTATCGAAGTCACAAGGCCCTGTGGCCGTCAGTCCACTCTGGGACGGAAAACCGATTCTTGACCCGAGTGTACTCTTGGACAGCTCTTCCGGAGCCATTCGAGACTTCATGCACATGCGCGAAGCTTTCTTCGAATTCGCCGCTGCTGATCTCCGGGCTGCATCCGAGATTGGTGCCTTCTCAGTGCAGGAGAAAATTGTAAGTGCACTCCTTGGCACCATCAAGCTGCCTTCAGGGGAGCAAATGCCAACCTCGTCCATTTTCGAGCTGTTCGACTTCTTTGATCTGGAGACGGTGCCCGCTGTCGAGCCCAACTACTCACAGTGCACATACTTGGCTGATGTTGACTTGACGACCTGTACGAAAGACGACCCTGAAGCACTCGTCGCATTTGACACAAATTTGGCTTTCGAGCTGCTCACTCTCCGCAAGAAGGAGCTGAAAGAGAAGGGCATCATTAAGGAGCCTGCCGATGCGGATAAGGCACAAGACGAGATGCAGGCTATTCTGGCGTCTTTGACGAGCCAGAACAATTGGAGAGCAATTGAGGCAGCACGCGTTGCCGCGCTGGAAGCCTGGACGGAGTTGTTGTCTTTAATCGTCACCAAGGGCGGTCTTGGAGCATCCGATGTGGTCACGCTTTCTCTTCAGGGACTACTTGTCGCGCTCCCGAAATACGAGAGATGCCTGACAACTAACATAGAGGCCACTGGTCTCCTGGCGAAGCTGACCTTGACTTTCACGAACGCCGTCAGTCCAGCTTCACAAGACAAGTCGCAACAAACCGCGAACGTTGCTATCGAACGACTTTTGAACATCTTCCGCGTCTCGCTGAAAGTTCTTACGGACAGCAGCGCTGATGTGGCACTGCGTGATGTCTGTTACAGAACATGCTGCGCGGTAATTGGGTCCTTGCCTGCATCATCTGGGAATCCAAAGTCCCCAGCTACGGCCAGCGCGAGACAACTCCTGCAGCTGGTACAGAACGCGGGCGAACGCCTTCTTACAGTGGTCACTGAGGACGCATTCTCAGGTCACGGAATCACACGCGTATCGGCTCTGCTATTCCTGGACAGTCTCGTTGGATTATTCCAGAGTCTCAAAGTGACGTCGGTCTTGCTCCGATCGCTAATGAAGCTCAACTTCGTCCCAGTGCTCATTGACAACAGTATCGGAAGTGTCGCCGCGGCGTTTAGTAGTGACGATGACATGCCCGCCATGCTTGCATATCACCACACCGCACTGGCATTGCTTCTCAGGCTATGTCAAACGCCGGACGGCACCCTGCTTGTCCTCAACTCGAGCTTCTTCTCCGCCATTGACGACAGCAAGCTGTTTGGCACGGACCCGGACATCGGTCTTGACGTCGACAACCCAGCAGCGTTGAAGGAGTTCTACACGATCCTCGCAGATATAATACGTGTAATCACAGCAGCTGTACTAAGCAAAGACCCCCAACCTGGACAAGTCTTTTTGCAGCAGAATCGATATACGGTACAGGCGATTTTCAAGCAGGCTGCTCGCGGGCAGGCTTTGGACGTTGCGGACGAGCTTGGTCGGCTGATTTTAACAACGGACTTTCTTGACGTGAGTGATATCCCGTGCCGTGCGTCCTTGCATTTCCACTGATTGCTTGTTTAGGAAGACGAAGCCGCCCTTGGTGGAGCCTTGAAGCACGGCTTTTCATGAAGCCCTAGATAGTGTCAAATCTACAAATGAGAAAGAGGTGGCTTTCCGTCAATGTCACTCTGAAATGCATGTCATGAATGCTGCCCACAGCGAAATATCTTTCTTTGTCCGTCTCCAAACGCCGGTAAATGCCGTTGTGAAGCACACGTCATAGTGCATTGCTTGGCTCGCGGGACCTTGTGGAAGTTCGCAAGCCTCTGTGACACGCGATACTGCTTGCGATGGACAGCGGTTGTTGTTGTTGTTGTTGTTGTTGTTATTATTACCTGCACCAAGTACGCTTCTGGGCGGTAATACTCACTTCTGATTTAGTGCAGCATGGATAGAGCCAAGGGATTGGTGAAGGGAGGATGGCACCCCTCCGGCGACCGTCAGATCCACCGCGATTCCTGGAAGAGCGATCTGAAGGGAATGGCTACGGGCAAGAAGAAGGACCCATACGAAGATGCACGAAACCACCAGTCTGCGCCGTTGACCAGTCTGCGCGACCCCGAATCCTTTGGTCCTCCTCCGAAACACAACGCATACTACGGAGCAGATGGCCAAGCCCGCTCTCCAACTTCTGCCACGCCCAGCAGAATAGGCACTGGTCTATCAACGACTTCGAGCGCATCGACACGGACTGGCGGATGGGGATCGAATGCTGTTGAGCCAGGATACGCCGAGCGAAAGAGACAAGAGGCGGAGCAGAGAGAAGCGCAAGAACAGGCCGAGTTCGATCAGCAGAGAGTGCAGCCATATCGCACAGATACTTCGGGTTTGAGAACAGATAACCTACCCAAGCCACCTGTCAGAAGGACGGATGGTACGCCGCCAGCTGTAGGTGGTCGGTCGTCTTCGCCGGCACTCCCGCCGAGAGCTCCGCCACGGCAGACAACTGGCATAATTCCTCCGCCCACTTCTGCTAGACAGAACACAGGTAGTGTCGCATCTCATAACTCCGGAGCGCCGCCTCCCATTCTACCTCCCAGACAGCATGAGTACCCAGATGAGCACACCCCAGCTCCGCCACCTCCGTATCAAGAAGCAGCGAAGGATCCTCCAGTGCAAAGTCAGTATGGCAACCTTGCCCAAGGCGTAGCACAAAGATTCGGACACGCAGCACAATCATTTCCAAGGCCACAACAGTCGCAAGATCCGGCTGCTGTGAATCCAGGAGCAGTGAGCAGATTGGGCCAAGCGGGCGTGAATGTGTCAGGCTTCGGCATTGGAGGCAGCAACAACAGCAATACCACCACATACACACCGTCAGCGCAACAAGTACAGAGTGCTGCGTCCTTTGCCCAGGGCGCTGCATCGCGCTTCGGCCAGTCCAATGCTTCTACAGCATCAGCACAGTCCAACGTCCATGGAGGGCAGCTCAGTGAGCTACAACAGCGCTTTGCCCGTATGAAACCCGGATCTTCAAATGAAGCTTCGGCTCCCTCTACATCATCTGCGGCGCCTGCGGTAGGACAAAAGAAACCGCCACCCCCTCCGCCTCCGAAGAAGGCAGCTCTTGGTGCACCAAGTGTAGGACAGCAGGGCGGTGCTTTTGATAGTCAAGGAGCTCCTCCGCCCATTCCGATGGGTACTAAGCCGAAGCCTTCATGAAGGATATGGTCAAGAAGTAACTGTGCTGCTGCACTATATCTCCTGTCAATCCATCGGCTTTCGCTTCTCGTTTTCCTGATGCTTGGCACGAGCGAGGATGTTGCCCAGCTGTGGAGCAAATGCTGGCGCAGCTCCGCTGGAGCTCTTCCTAGGCGCACACTGCAGATCGTGGGTCCATCTACCGCAGCAACATCGCTGAAGACCTCTACTTGGGTTCGCATTAGGCTTTGAAGAAATAGACACCCCCTCTGTCTCTGCCCGAGGTCTTCTGGAAACACTATCATGCGCGCCTCGAAAAGCTCCAATCAGCCGGCAGGGGCCTTTTCAGCTCGCAATGCGCTTCGGGGGATCTTACGATGCTCATAGACAGTGGGCATCCGAACAGCACAAAAGGAGAGCGTATTCCCCTGCAGCCTGAGCGTGTAGCTCTCTCTCCTACAAAACGGTAGCTCCTGTCCGCATAGAGCAACAACTGTACAACTCTTCACCATGTTACAAACAGACACTCTTGAAGGCAAGGTCGTAGCAATCACCGGCGCCGCATCTGGAATGGGACTTGCTTCAGCGAAGCTGCTGGTTCCAACAAATGCGAAGTTAGCATTGCCGATGTCACCGCTGAAGCGCTTGAGAAGGCTGTCACAGAGCTGCGCCAGCTCGGCAGCGAGGACGCTGTCTTGGCACAGACCGTCGACGTTCAAGACCAGACCTCAGTCAACAATTGGATCGAAGCTACCATCGAGAAATTCGCCACCCTCGATGCGGCAGCCAACTGCGCCGGTGTCCTCGATGCCCCTGAACCAGGAAAGCTTTTCCACGAGGAAGGCGCGTCCAGCAGTCGAGGATGGGACTGGATCCTCGGCGTCAACCTCACCGGCGTAGCCAATTGCATGCGCGCGGAACTAAAGCACATGGACTCCGGTTCTTCCATCGTCAACATCGCCTCTGTCGCCGGTCTCAAGGGTGGTTTGGGACCAGCAGCGCACACTGCTTCCAAGCACGGGGTTGTTGGACTTACGAAAGCTGTTGCTAGAAAGCATGATCCGAAGGAGATCAGGATGAAAGCGGTTGCACCTGGTGTCGTGGAAACGGGGATGTTGAGGGAGAGTAGTCAGATTCATGGAGGGGATGTTCAGAGAAGACTCTACGAGAGTACGCTTGGCTAGGAAAGGGGAGGCAGAGGAGTTGGCGTTTGCGTTTGCGTTTGCGATTTTGCTGAGTGAGGATGCGAGTCTTGTTACGGGGTCGATTTATCGTGTTGATGCTGGGATGTTGGCTCGAGCGGGAGGGAATGAGTATGCGGAGGTGGCAGCAGTCCCTGAGTCCGCGCGGTGGACAAAGTGTAGTCCGGCTATCGCGTTTTAATAGTGTAGTGAGGATATACATGAATATGATGAGCGCCACCGCCATGAGTTGGACGGGCTTTTCATAGCTCAAGTCACATGCAGCTTGTCCCATCGTACATCCCATCGACCGTAATTGTTTCTCCCATTTGCATGTGCGTGTCCTCTGCTCCGAGCATCCACCCCGCTACTCTCCAAGCGCATCTCGCTACGAAAACCGTCTCGTTTGATCGGCCTCTCAATCACAGTACCTAGCCTGGCCTCCAACACGCTCGCGACCGAGTGCGTTGTAGAATCTGCGGCCTGCGATCGGGTATTCTGGTTTGCAAGCATTGTACAAACTGCGTAAGCCAGCGTTTTGCGGCGACATGGGAATATCGTGGGGCGTGGTATGTACCTTTCTTGACTCGAGATGTGCTGGACGTGTTTGTAAAAGTTCAAAATCGCGCCGTTTGAAGTTCGTCATAAGCTTCGGCTAGCGTCGCATGGGGAAGCCGACATGACGGTTGAGCGAGTTTACTGCCGGCCTCTCGCTCGGAGCCACATTCAGAGGTATCGCGAAGCGCGACGACAGCAGCTCGGCAAATCGAAGAGCCTGGGAGATGACAGACTTTGGCTTCAAGTGGCACCTCCAAATTCGAGAAGATTCCACGTCAATGTCGTTGCACTCTGTCTGCTCAAAAACTGCTGCTAGCCGGTAGGCAGCGAGCTCTGTCGCCTGGCTTAAGATGCGCCCAGAGCCCTCTCAAGCTGCCTCGGGTATGCCGAATTCATGATTAGCCACGGTCTTCTCCAGCATATCGGCATAGATACGAAGACTCCCTCCGATCAGGTCCACGACGGCCCATGGACTATTGTGCCCAGTAAACAAGAGGACCCAGACTCTGGTGACACGCACAGCAAGATCGCTTGCTAGCTTCACGGGGTCTTGCTCCATGGTCGCAGGTGAAGAGCCAATCTGAATATTTCCATCGCCTTTGTCCAAAGCATCTTCCGCCTCTTGGACGATTCGCCCGACTGTTCTAATAACCTTCATCTCGCACTCTCTGACTGGATCGCGAGAATGGCTCTTGGCAATGCAAAGCAGCCATTTCGTCAGGAATGCCGCAGCCTCCAGATGGCATATGTGATTCAGGAAGTCCCAATGCAGAAATAGTGACCGGCTGCAATATTCCACTCCAACCTTGACAGGAATGTATATTGCCTGAATCGCATACAGTAGCGGAGACAAAATTCGCCTCGATCTCGCGGGCGCTGGCGTCTGGAAGATGCTTCGTGCAATGAGTTCTGGATCCCAAGTTGCCAATTGCTGCTTCGAGGAGAAGTTTGTGTGCAGCCGAATGTGAGCAAGGCCAAGGAAGGATGTCGAGGTGAAGGAATTTGAGGCATCAGGATTGCGTGGGTCGAGGATAGACTCAGGCGCCTGCTGCCAGGCCAAGGTCCAACGCTCAAGTGCATGTCTACAAAGTGTCAGCTGAAACAACTTCATCCTTTTGCGTAGTGAAACTCACTCAAGCTCGTCGAGATCCGCTGGTCGCAAGGGTCCTTCCGAGCAATCCAAATTCATTTGTCGTGCCACATACAGTCGTTGCAGAAGGCCATACATCAGAACAAAATTCGCCATTGGAGAGTGCAGGTGGTTCTGTGCGGATGAGAACAACGCCGAAAAGGCTTGGTGGAAATGCAGCTGCTGAGGAGCCCTAAATCGTGCGTTCGCCCACTCTGTCTCCGTCTTAGCCGTCCATTCAGCGGTAGAGCAAGGCAGTAGCGTGTCCAGCTGAGTCCCAAGGTAGGACGGCGGACACTCAAGGACAACAGTATACATATTGAACACGCAGAAGATCATGCATTTGGTTCTCCTCATACTCTCGGCGTAGATCCAGTTATGCCAGTCGTCTTCTTTTAGGGGTTCGAATGGGGTGTTCTCCAGCGCCCAGACGTGTATTATGTCTCGAAGCGAAGCTGAGTTCATGGTCTGCGGTTTGCATTCTACGAACGAAAACGTCGTCAACAGGACTGCCGCTTGCACGTTGCGAAGTCGAGCCCATGCTTGGGATGGCGGATTATCGGTAACCACACGGTTTTGGAATTCATCCTCCCAACGACGAAGCGTGATGTGCTTTCCCACGTTGAACAACCTACAGGCGTTCGCCCTCTCGTACTTGCTCAATGCACCAGTCGCCGACATAGCAATGACCAATTCTGGAGACCCTGGACATTCTTGAGGGCGTAATGTAGGTGCGTGCAGGAAAGGCAGGTGGTTGTTGGGATCGTCGAAGTATCCTGTGATGTACCGACTGAAAGACTTTTGAGATGGCCACTTGACCGGTGGGTAGTGTTGGAGATATGGCGTTGAAGCTTGTATCAGACCATTACGCTGAAATTCTGTAAGCCTCCATGGACATGGCATCGGACGTAATTCTTGGGGATCGTCGGCATGCTCATCAGGAGGCGGCATCTCCAGGAATGGAAACGACTCTTGCCCATACGCTCCGGAGCCCATATCCGCGAAGTCGGAAAGCATGTCAAAGTCCATCGGCATATCCATTCCCATGGTGTTGAGGAAAGCCTCAAAGTTCTGGAAAGCGTTCGCATTAAGCAGTCCGCCGTTCGGAATGGAGAGGATACCCTCATCGTGTACGCTGACACGGCCGTTTGGCGAAGTTTGCGGCTGCTGAACATTTGACGCCAAGCTGGACGGCGAGTCAAATGACGACGGCGCAGTATCGGATTTCGATGTGGCGGTTGGCGTTGTTCCAGAGTCACTGGAAGTGGACGACGAAGTGATTGAAAGATGCTTGCCAATCTGCTCATGGCGCTTCAAGAGATCTTTGCGCGCGAACGACTTGCCGCAGAAACAGAGGAACGGCTTCTCATTTGTATCTATACTCAGTCAGATTGCTGGCCCAAAACGAGGTCTTCAAGACTCGTACGGGTCGTTCTATGTCGCTTCAGATGCTCGCATCGAGCGAAGTGCCTCCTGCATATCTCGCATTCGAAAGGGCGAGCAGGGGCTTTCCTCTTGACGTGGGTATTACTGGCCTCAGTGCGGGAGAGCATGATCTCAAATCGTTCCTGACATTCATTTTGGAGTCTGAGAGTGTTGCAGACCCAACAGACCTGAAGTTGCTCTGTTAGAATTATTTGGAGTAGGACCTAGCCATCTCCAAAAGTTGGGGTAAGGTAATGATCCTTTCTTGGACAGCCGATTTCTAAGCCTGCCCTGCCCTGGGTCGTATAGCACACGCTGATGCCGTGCTGGCGGGTTGAGGGCGGCGTGCCATGTTCGAGCAGTCCGACAACATGTCGGTGTCAATGATGATGCATATCGATGAAGGGCGAGGAGGGCGACGGCGGGGACGATGGCAGCGGATGTGTTGGCTTGGCATCACGTGGATTCAATCTTTTGGTTGGAGGTTCTCTTTGCATGTTGCTCTTCCTCCCCGACACGAGCTGTACCTAACCTACCTTTTGCACGTCCGTGTGCCCAAGATTCAAGACGGCGAGAAGATGATCCCCGAGCAGGCTCTGATACCAGCACTCTCCGCCTGCTTCTCGCCTCCAGTCGCGCTTTTCCTTTTGGCTGGTCATCGAATCCGAACACGAGATGGAAACAGCTAAAAAAGAATATAGATCAACGAATACGAGTAGACGTCCAGTCAACCACTTGGAGCATTACTACCCATGAACCCCCTCAAGCTGCACAGCAACATCTAAAAAGACTTCTTAGTCCCCACTAGATTAGAGACGAACCGAGTCTCTGACGCCGTGACGCCAAGTATCGAATATATGAAGACTTGGAGCCGAGGCCAGCCCTGTCAACACCTTAGAACTAGCGAGCCTGCTCCCGTTTCTGAAACCCGGTCATGAGATAGACTTCGTTCCTTGACCAGCACGCTGCGCTCTCTCGAAGAACAATAGGCGCCTGACTTTACATCATCAGTCTGTCAGTGCCGGATAAAGTACGACGCAATATGCGCGCTAGGTGGTGAACATGATTTCCTATTTGAGGCATTGAGCCGCTCTGGTCGACCTCAATATCTACACGTTTCACGACACAGTAGTCTCAAAGCCTCATCTTCATCAATCTGGACGGAACCAGGAGAAAATCTTCCGTCTGAGTGGCATATAAGACGATCTCTCCAGGCAAGTACTCTTCCCTCACCACAATCATCGACGCTAGACGCGTTCCTTCCCTCTTTTCAATTCTACACACTCCTTCAAAATGTTTTCCCAAACCACCCTCCTTACCATCTCCCTCCTCGCTGCAGGTATCAGCGCTCAACAAGCCGGTACCAACACCGCAGAAACCCGTCCGGCAGTCGCCATCTCAGAATGCACCGATACTGGCTGTACTTCCCTTAACACCTCCGCCACTCTAGACGCCAACTGGCGCTGGGTCCACACCACCGACGGCTCCACGAACTGCTACACGGGCAATGAGTGGGATACATCCATCTGCACCTCGGGCGAAGTCTGCGCTCAGAAGTGTGCTCTCGATGGAGCTGACTACGCGGGGACTTACGGTATCTCAGCCACCGACGGCGCTTTGTCTTTGACATTTGTGACGGGCTCGAACGTAGGTAGCAGAACGTACCTCATGGACGCTGCCGGGGACGAATACAAAATGTTCGACCTGCGAAACAAGGAATTCACATTCGATGTCGACGTTTCTGGACTACCATGCGGTCTCAAAGGCGCTCTGTATTTCGTCGAAATGGCCGCTGACGGAGGCATGTCCACCCAACCGAATAATGCCGCGGGAGCGAAGTATGGCACTGGGTATTGTGACAGTCAATGTCCACAGGATGTAAAATTCATCAACGGCAGCGTAAGTCCTCCCTCCCCCACACCCATGCATCCCCAGCTGACTGTTCGTTTTCAGGCCAACACAAACAACTGGGCCCCCTCCTCCGGCGACCCAAATACCGGCACAGGTTCCAACGGCGCCTGCTGCGCCGAAATGGACATCTGGGAAGCAAACTCCATTTCCGCCGCCTTCACCCCTCACCCCTGCAATTCCAACGGCCTGGAAGTATGCTCTTCAAACGAAACCTGCGGAACCGGCGAAGACCGTTACTCCGGAATCTGCGACCGCGATGGCTGCGATTTCAATTCCTACCGTCTGGGAAACGAATCCTTCTACGGCGACGCCGCCATCGTCGATACTGCGAGTGAATTCACGGTTGTGACGCAGTTTATTACCGATGATGGAACAGACACCGGCACCCTTACTCAAATCCGTCGAATTTACATCCAAGGAAACCAAACGATTCAAAACTCCATCTCCGACATTTCCGGAATCGACGCATCAAATTCAATAACAACAGATTTCTGTACGCAACAAAAATCCGCGTTTGGCGATACAGATTCCTTCTCCTCCCGCGGCGGACTCGCATCTATGGGCGAAGCCTTTTCGCGAGGGATGGTCCTCGTCATGTCGATTTGGGATGATCATGCTGCGGACATGCTCTGGTTGGATAGCGCGTACCCGACGAATGGTACTGGGCCGGGTGTCAAGCGTGGGACATGTGATGCCGCGAGTGGAGCGCCGGCGACAGTGGAGGGTGCGCATCCCGATGCCACGGTTACGTTTTCTGCGATTAAGTATGGGGCTCTGAACTCGACGTTTAGTCAGTAAGAGAAGTAGATATGGGAAGGAAGACTGAAGTAGCTGGAGCTGGTCTCTCTGAAGCGCAAGAGTCTGCCTCTCTAGCATCGCTTTTTTCGCTGTCGATATTATTTTGAACTCTATATGTACAGTTTGGACCGTCAAGTCATGATGCGTATGTCAGTCTACTCTCAGTCTGCACGGCGTTTCGCTGTGAAGGTTTCATGACACGCAATCGTCTAGTCACATCTAGTGCTTCGACTTGTTGAGGTTGTCGTGAGCCCACTTCTCTCGGATCCTGTCTTCCTGCTCAACGATAGCACGAGGAAGTGCGGACCCGATGCCAGTCAGAACAAAAAGCGCCCACTTCCAGCGGAATGGATTGATGAGAATGACGAAGACGAACCAGTACATCAGCTCAGCGTAGGTGAAGAAGTCGAAAGCACCAGTTGGAGCACGCTGCTTGACCCAGCGAGTGAAGTCGATCCAGGTCTTCATCAGGCGTTCAGTGGGTTGCGCCAGTGGATCCACGAGAAACATGAGCAAGAAGCGGGTGTAGATGCCGATGTGGTAGTTGCCGACTGTACCAATTGCGTTGACGTAGGTGCAGTTGTTGGCGCACACGCTCATATGCTTAGGGGGGAAGCACTGCAGGTACCAGTTGGGTGGCGAGTAGTTCTCCTCGAAGCATTCCGGCGGCAAGAAGCCAAGCGATGGACGCTCGTACCCAGTGGCCATGATGCAAATATCGCCTTTGATGAGCTCCTCACGACCAGGACCGCCTTTGGGTGTACCTTGGCTTCTGTGATTGAACTTGATGCCTTCTTTCTCAAATCGCTTGATGTCGCCGCGTAGCCAGCTGGCCTTGCCATCGCGGATCTGCTCCAGCACATCATTGTTGACCATTGGTGTTTCCATGAAGATACCCTTGCCACTATTGGGCGCAGGTGAGATGTCACTGAGGTCGCGGTAGAAGAAGAGTCGAAGCAGCGATTCCGGAATGAAGGAGAGTGGTGTCTCGGCACCAAAGATGTTCAGGGAGAGCAGCGCGTCGACGAAAGGGTTGCGCGGAATGATCCACTTCTCGCTTCGGGCAAGGATGTAGGACTTCTTTGCCTTCGCAGCGATAGCGAACTCAAGCGCTTCAATGGCAGATGCACCACCGCCAACGACGAGGATGTTCTTGTCCTTGCACTCTTCTTCCTTTCCATCCAGTTGAGAGGAGTGGAAGATAGGTCCTTTGAACCAATCCTCGCCTTTAATGTGTCCCATTTTGGGATCGCCGCAAGTGCCGACAGCAACGATGATTCCGTCGAAGCGGCCGTTGCTCTCGTTGTTGACGATCCAGCGTCCTTGGTTGTCCTTGTAGATCTTCTCGACCCTTGTGTCAAATTTGGTCTTCTTCTCCAGGCCATATCGCTTCCACAGCTTTTCAATTTCGCTCACGATCTGCTTGCGATCTGGATAGCCTTTATTCCATTGTACAGTCGGGTGGAAGCGGTACATGACAGAGTGGATCTGCAGCCCAGATGTGTTGTTTACTTTCGCCCAGATGCCACCTAGATTGGTTCTCGGACCAGCCTCAAAGAGCGTGACGTCGAAGCCATGGCCGACACAGTGTGAGGCAGAGCTAACACCCGTGAGACCGGCCCCAACAATGGCAATCTTCGGTCTGCCGAGCTTCGTGGAAGGGGTTGGCGGAGCTGGGGCGAGGATGTAGCTCAGCAGCCATTGCAGCGCTTGGAAGAGGAACGTGAACGGGTCGTTGATGAAGTGCTGGAGGTAGCTCTCGATGGTGTTTCGCGCCATGATGGGCGGTGTTGGCGACGGTGTCGGTGGCGATGTTCTTCGTCGTCGCCGGAGCAGAGAAATTGAGCTGCTCAAGAAACAGGAACAAGCACAGCGAGCTCTGATGTCACGCCTGCTTCATCAAAGTCGCGCCTGCTTGACGCGCTGCTAAGCTCTTTAGGAGGAGATCATTCGAGCCCCCCAGCAACGCAGCTCGTCCGGATGCGCCTTCCCAGGAACAAGCTTTCATGTGACGTAACATTGGCACGTTTCTGGCATGTGAAAGCCATTGGCTTCCGACCCATGCAAGAGCTATCAACCCCAGCTTTCGCCCGCAGTGCGATCTCAACAAAAGTCGACTCTCACACCCACACGATCAACTTTTGGCACTGTTGACAGAGCACACGAGCAACATGGACGACCCGATTCAGGACATCACCGGCGTGGTCCACCGATTGACCCAAGGCTCGCCCAAGCAACAGGAGGAAGCCATTAACGAGTACTTTACCAATGATGCGAGCTTTACACATCCTTTCTGCAGAACCGGCAGCTTTGATGGCAGTCGATACCTCATACACCAAATATTTCAATGGTACAAGATTATGAGCCCGAGGATAGACCTGAACGTGAACTCAGTTGGTAGGGAGCAACTCAGCTTGCTGTGGGAGAGCTCTGCTGACTTGAGGAAGCTTTCGATGAACAAAACCTCATACTATACGTGAACATCAGCCAGGTCTTCGCAATCTGGTTCATACCCTTCCACCGAAGTCCAGTCACTTTGACGACCCAGCTGCAACTCGTCCGCAAGCCTTCGTCCCGCAAGTACTACATTCAATCGCAGAACGATCTCTACCAGACCGATCAATTCGTCAAGTTCTTCGTGCCATGGGGTATTGGATCTACGATCGTCATCCTCTGGCAGATCTGGGCCACATTCTTCTGCGTGATCCTCGCGCACCTTGGCTCGCCGCTCCTGAAGTTTACGCAGTCGCAATGGGTCAAAAAGCAGCAAGCTCGCGGGTCTAGTACAAACGGCGTTCCTGAATGGGAGTCAAGACAAGACGAGATTCGGAGCAGAGGAGAGAGCAGTTACATGGACGCGAGAGGGGTGAAAGAGCTCATGAGCGTTGGCATAACACCGAGCCGTGTCAATGGTGGGTCCTAGGAGGCCACTGAGACGCGATATGAAACTGTGACACCACAACCACACTCGAGACTGTGCAGTCTAGGGAATGAAGAGGATTTTCACCCAGAGTACGAGAATGATGGCGTATTCTACGTGGACGAAGAGTGGTATAGGGAGCACCAGGGTTGACAGCACCGAGCATTGAACCGGATTTGATATGACTAATTGAAGATGTACACGACTACACGAAGGGATATATACATGTAGAACAGCATGGACTTGGAGCCATGGCAGATGTGTTTGGGTATCGATTGGACAAAAACCATTAATCAAATCTGCTCATCAATTTTGATCAACTACCTTTGTCAAATTGCAGCCTGCGTATAATGACGTCGTTACGAATGATCAGCGGTTTGATGTTCCAGGCTTTTGGAACACTTCTCGGTTGATCTTGCGACTCCAACCTCTTGTTCAATGTCCAGAGCGTATCTGTAAGATACAATCGAATAAAGATGCCTGGACTGGCCAGAAAGCTTGTCGTCTTCGCTGCCGCAGAAGGCCTCTTCCTGCAACCCGCTGGACAACGAGTCTCAGATGCTAGCACAGGCGTCAAGATCGAATATGGCAGCAACGAGATCAGCACCAGTAGGAAAGAGGAAGATATAGAGAACGGACTGGAGGTCTACGGCCTTGTTGGTAAAGATACCAGGTCACGCGAGCGCACATATAGGAAGCGTGGCTGATGCACACGGTAGGTCTCCTCGACCTCGTTTCCTCATCCTATCTCATTTCCATATCGAAACGCGAGCAAGTCGCACAGATACGCGAGAAGCCGATCTTCCGAATCACAGACGTCACACTTATACCATTGACCTCCAAAGCCGAAGCTACAAAAGCCATAGCCAATGCGCAGAAGCTACTGAAGCAAAACGCAGCAGGTACTGGCGAACAGGCGGGAGAGGACGATGTGGGAGATGAGGCAGAGACCAGTACGATCAATACCGAGCCGGAAGAGAGTGGAAGTGCGACGCCGAAGCAGAACCCTGAAGAAGAAGCCAAGGCTCTCGAGCCCCCAAAGAGCGGGCCATTAAGGAAGAGCACGACGTTCGTGAAAGATGTGGTACAAAAGCAAGGTCGCTTTGGTCGTTTCGCTACTAGCTGGTTCAGCAGGAACGGCAGTCAAGCCAGTGCCAATGGAGACGAGGAGCTGAGCAACCCTGAAGACAGCGAGGAGTTGACGCGGGAACAGCAAAAGCAGGCGAGCGAGGCCTTGCCTGATACAGAAGCCAAAGACCATGATGAGCATGACGATGCCCGGGAGACTGACCAGCCACGATCAAGCACTGAGAAGAGGAGACAGAGCTCGATCGACTACCTTACGCTACGAATACTGCGAAGCGCTAGGCTGTACTTCAGCTCAAGTGGTTTCTACTTCTCCTACGACCATGATCTGTCTGGCACTCTGTCGCAGAGGAATCACATCACCAGCTCTGTGCCCACGTGGAAGCGATTCGACAACCTCTTCTTCTGGAACCGACATTTGATGAAGCCTCTAATCGACGCTGGCCAAGACAGCCTGGTGCTTCCTCTCATGCAAGGCTTCGTGGGACAGCGAGCTTTCTCCATAGCGCAAACCGGAGACCAAGCTCAGGATATCGTCGCGGCGGCCGACGGCACGGAGCTCGCAGATCTGAATGACACCGACGTAAATAAGAAGCATGACTTCTTTGTGACAATCGTCAGCAGAAGATCTGTGAAGCGTGCTGGGCTACGCTATCTCCGGCGCGGCATCGATGACGAAGGCAACGTCGCGAATAATGTCGAAACCGAGCAGATTCTGTCTCCTCAATCATGGAGTGACTCAGAAAAAACGTTCTCGCTGATACAGACGCGAGGATCCATGCCCATGTTCTTTTCGCAGACACCATACAGCTTCAAGCCGCTGCCTGTAACGTTTGGATCCGAGGCTACAAATCAAGCCGCCTTCCGAAAGCACTTCACTTCCCTATTTAAGCGCTACGGAAACGTGCAAGCGGCATCGCTCATTGACAAGCATGGCACCGAAGTGGCGATCGGAGAGCTGTACGAGAAGCATGCGAAACAGTTCAACGACAGCGGTGGTATTGATGGAAAACAGCTTGGTTTTGAATGGTTTGACTTCCACGGCCAATGCAAGGGCATGCGATTTGAGAATGTCTCCATCCTTCTCGATACGCTCAATGCGTTTTTGACTTCTTCCGGCTACATCGTGAAACAGAACGACATCAACCAGCGACAACAGACTGGCGTCCTACGAACCAATTGCATGGACTGCCTAGACAGGACCAACGTCGTGCAGTCTGCAGTAGCAGGATGGGCTCTGCAACAACAGCTATTGGAGTTGGGCCTCAACATCGATCTCAAGACGGATCCAAAGACACAGTGGTTCAACACTCTCTGGGCAGACAATGGTGACGCCATCTCAAAGCAATACGCAGGCACATCAGCTCTTAAAGGCGACTTCACAAGAACTCGGAAACGAAACTGGACCGGCGCCCTCTCCGACTTCAGTCTCACTCTCAACCGATACTACAATAACATCTTCGGCGATTATTTCCTCCAAACCAACATCGATTACTTCCTCGGCGCCAGCCCCTCTGTCTTCGACGAATTCGAAACCGACATGACTTCACAAGATTACGCTTTAGACATGAGCAGCATCCGCCAGAACGCCATTGACACCTGCATCAAGATCGTCCTCGAGGATCCCAAAGAGGACCTCCTGGCTGGCTGGACTCTCGCTTGTCCTCGCCAATCCAACACGTTTCGCAGCATGCCTTTCGAAGAATCCGTTCTATTGCTGACAAACTCCGTGCTCTATTTCTGCCGTTTTGATTGGGATACCGACAAAGTTGGCTCGTTCGAACGAGTAGATCTCCTCGATATCAAGGAGATCTGGAGAGGAGCTTACATCACTAGTGCGCTTGGCCCAACGCATTTAGATGAGAGTAAGAATACCGGATTTGTGGTACGGTATACGAATCAGGGACCTAGTACAGTGCGGACGAACACGCGTAGTATGTCCGTCGCAGAAGGCCTGGAGGAGCCGACGGATGAAGAGACCAAGGACGATAGTGACAGGAAGAAAGAGTCTGTTGATGTGGGAGAGACGAGAATATTGGCTTTCAAGGCTTTGCAACCTAAGAACTCTGCTGCGAAGAATACTGGCAATAGAGAAGATCTGACGAAGGTGGGTGAGAATGAAGCCATGAAGCGGATATCAAATGAGATTCAGAAGGCATTGGCTGCGGCGATCAGAAAGGATCAAGGAGTAGGGTTTAACAGCGACGATGTGCCAAAGGTGCAAGAGCACGATGTTATTTCTAAGGATGAAGCGAGAAAGAGCACAGGATACGTTGAGAGTTTGGGATACTCACTTAAGAGATTGGTATGGTCTTGAGCAACGGCAGCTGGTGCGAGAATCGCAAGGACATGACTGAAACGGCGAAAGATGATTGCATATGATGATGAGACATTGATTAGATTGTAGTAGATATCGTTCAGGACATACAGAAACCACTTGACTTCCTCGCACCTCGAACGCCATTCTTTCGCCGCGCTTCCTTCAACAAACAAGTAGCACACAATAAGGTAATGTCGTGACCCTTCTCAAACACCCGACGCACCAGAAGCGGAAAGCGCTTCTGCTTCCAAAACCATCGAAGGATGCAAAACAACCACGCAGAAGCGAGAAACGCAGTCAGCATCCTCTCAATCCTCCCAATCCTCGGACTAACTCCACAAATATAAAACCTCCCTTTCCAACCTCACCTCTTCCCCCTCAGTGCTCCATAACCTTCCACCCCTCCCTCAAAACCGTCCGTCCCAAAAACAACGATCCCAAAATCACTCCAAACCCTGCAAGTGCTACGCCTGTATACCAGGCGCACCTAATCCCGTGCATGACATCCTCGGGCGTCTTAGCCCCGTTATTCACATGCACTTCGACAGTCCCCGCGATTCCAAGAGCGATGGAGATGGAATAATTGACCATTGTGTTTGTGAGCGAGGCGGCGAGACCTTGGTGTTCGCGAGGCATGTGGTTGGAGAGGAGGAGGGTGCCGGCTGGGAAGGACATGTCCATGCCTACAAAAACACAGCAAGATTAGTAAGGGGATGTTGATGGGGTGGGAAGAGAGAGGGAGGGGGCCCTTACCAAACGGCATAATCAAAATCGCCACAAACATCTGCGCCCAATACGTCTGAAAAATCGGCTGCGTCGCAGTAATCAATTCTCCCACGAAGAACGCAAGCATAGCAATCAACATTGTGAACGCAACGGGCGTATGCGTCAACATAAACCCCGTCGCCCCCGCCGCAAGTAACCCACAAACCAAAGCAGGCGTATACTGCGCACTCACACTCAACGGCGTAAAACCCCTCACATTCTCCAAAAACCGCCAAGAGTAATATATCCAAATCCCAAAAGATCCCCAACCGATGCCGACGAGCGCCATGGTGAAGGCGACTGTGCTGGTCATGGCTTTGACGGGGAGGATGGGGGATATGGCGCGTGCTTCGACCCAGACGAAAGCGATGAGGCAGAAGAGAGCGATGATGAGGATGAAGTAGACGTGAGGCTGACCCCAGCCGAAAAGGGGGCCGTTGTTCCAGGCTACGTTGACGAGGACGAGACCTGTCACGCCGAGGATTGAGCCCGTCCAGTCCATTCCTGGCTTGCTCGAGCGACCGGCGAATTGCGCTTCATGATTGAGGGCTTTGGGAACGATGATGATAGCGAAAGCTGAAAGAGCCCAGGCAGCGATTCCATAGCTCCAGTATGCCCATGGCCACCAGGCGAGTTCGGCGAAGATGGAAGAGAACAGGGCGCCCATGACGAAACCCCAGGGAGCCATGGCTCCAAAGAGGGAGAAGACGATATTCTTCTTAATACCAGGAGGATACGCACGCCCCAGCAATGCGAGAGCGTTAGGTGCTAGAAGTGCAGCTCCAATCCCCTGAAACGCCCGACAAACATCAAAGAAAATCTGATGTTTCACGTATGCGCTGAAACCAGCAAAAGCGGACCAGCATCCGAGGAAGAAGTAGCCGAAAACGAAGACTCGTTTGTGGCCGATGATGTCGCCCATTCTGCCGGAGATGAGGATGAATGTGCCGACTGTGAGGGAGAAAGCTGCTGCGAACCAGGCTTCTTCACCGGGGTTCTTGACTCCTAGGCCGTCTGCGATGATGCCCATGGGTGCGATCGATTGGCCTAGTCCGGCGAGACCCATGAATTGAGCCATTATGACCACGCCAACGAAGAGAACTTCGTGGAAAACCGATATGTTCAACACTCCTGCTTGCGTTAATGGTGCAGGCGGTGTGTCAGGATGCACCGTCGAAGTTGGGGACTCCGGACACGTCGAGACATCAGTATAATCCTTCATCGACTCAGGATTCTTCGCCAATCTCATCACGCTCGGGTCCATAAGGAAGGATGTTGATCGACCTCGGCCATTACTGTAAATTGCTGGGATCTCTGGTACTGACGCTCGGCTTTCGTCCCAGAGGCTTTCGTTTGCGAGGGATTCGACTCTGGATTGGAGGGATATGTGGCGGGATTTGTAGAGGGATGTTCGGGAGGAGTTTGTGTCTGAGCCATCCTTTGAGGGGGGAGGATATCCGGGGAGAACCATTGTGAAGGGATGTAAGATCGATGGAGACAGAAACGATTGATATCGCAAAGAAGATCGTTGCAACGAGTGACCAACGACAACAACTTCACGAGAATGCTCTAACGAAGGAAGGACAAAAATACTGCACAACACAGGTCAATACACCACACGCCAGGACAGAGCGGACGACCAGGTAGTTTTGCTCCAGCTACCTCCTCCCCATCAGCCGCGTTCAGCATACCTCGTCGATACTATGCAGCGGCCCTCACCTCAGTCTAGCATCCACATCGCCGCTTGCCCCTGCGGCGAAGCCAGCGATGGTAGTGTTCTCGAAGACACGAGAGTCGTTCTCGAAGCCATCGAAACGCCTTCCATGCCAGCCGGGATGAACTCGCCAGCCAAATCATCTCATTGCGGCCTGTGTAGGCTCGTAGCATGACAAGATGAGGGCGTGTAGCGGTTAGGCCAGGCGAGTGTGGATGTATTGCCGTCAGGCTAGTCTGCATGAGGCCAATCCACGTGTCGGCGAAGCGATACGCCTGCCCAAGATGGCAAGGCAGAAGAAGAAGCTCGGACGGAAAAATGTAATGAGGTGGCCCTGCGTGGCTTTCATGTGGAGAAGTTAGGTTGAAGAATATGCCGTCCTGATGCCGATAGTCATGATGATGAGAGAGAGACGCGTAGTTGGCAGGTTGAGAAGACCATCAGTCCGGTGATAACAGATCCCCAAGTGGAGTCAAGATATCGCATCTTCACATGCCAGTCAGCAGCCTCACACACATGTTGTTGATCCTCTGATGTAAGCGCATGCCCGTGAAGGAGTTTCGAGCCGTGATGTTTGACGTGCATGTTCACGCGAGGCAGGAAGAAAAGGAGCGCGGTTGGCCCGGAACTTAACCCTCGATATGGCCAAGCATGGCCTCTCCAGTCCGATCTAGAAGAACGACTGCACGCCCTGACGTTGAAACTCCCAAAACTGATAATACAAACAGTACGTAGATGTTGTGCCAAGAGCATGATGCCGTCTGATTCGAAGGTCCGAACGTATCGTTTTCTGGTCGGTCCTTCGATCCATCATCTTCGTTGAACATCCGATTCAACAGCAATCCGGATCTGCTACCGGCTCCGGCTACCCGGTTCTTCACGCACCCTGGCACGGCATCACTGCAAACCTCACCTCTCAATCCGCTCTCGTCCACTGCCGAGGACAGCAACCTACAGATTGCTATGCTCGTACAAGAAGCTGCACAGAGCATGACCGATCCATGAGCCGTCCTCCCGTAAAACGATAGTCTGTCGTAGTACAAACTGTCTTCACGCCATCGGCACGACAGCGTGTAACAGCAAGCCACAAACTCGCAGGAGTCGCGTGGCAATCTTTTCGAACGCCGAACGTCCACATCGGACATTTCTTCCTGGGCCACCAGTCTGAGACAGAAATGTATCTGCAGTTTGTTATCATGCAACCTCATCCTTCAGGCGAGAGACTACGTGCGTCTGGAGATCAGTTCAAATGAAGATGAAGTTGTAGGAAGATCGTATGCTTCAAAACTGCATTGCAAGACAAGGCTAAACTACAAATAAGGGCAAGATTTCTCCAGCCAAGCGCATCATTATTAACTCATGTAAGGGTCTGATTTTGTGTATTCGAACGCAGCAGTGGTATCATCAATCCGTAAGCTTTTTCCAGAACAAAAACGAGTTGGGGGTATCTCCGCAGCTGACCAATGCCGAAGCGGCTGTCGTGAGGGTATCATCAAATTAGAAGATTCCTGGGATCCTTTCGTACGTCGTGCTGTGCTCCTTTCCAAGACCGACGCTTAGACAGTATCAAAGCTGGCACTTTACTGAGGGGCGGCGTAAGGGTTACCACCTGGAATGGTCGTGTTTGGCTGGAAAGCGCCGTCGACCTGGGAAGCGAAGTTACCGTTCGTGACTGGCTTGTTAACGCCGGCAGCACCAGGCTGGCGGAGGACAGCCGGGGTAGTGGCGTGGGGCTTGCGGATTGGGTGAGAGACGCTTGGTAGCGCGGAAGTCTCCTTAGCACCTCCGATGCTGAACACTGGGCTCTCCCACTTCTCGCCCTTGCCGGCAAGGTCCTGGTACTCGGTAGCCTTGCTGGAGATCCCGCCCGGAAGAGAGATGTTCTTGAAGATGGAGTCGTTCTGAGTAACAGCGACGTTGACGTTGGTGTCCTTGGTCTTGGCCTTGACCTCTTCCTTCTTTTGCTCTCCCTTCTGCATCTGCCTCTGGAACGCGTTGAAGTAGCGCTGGTAGATGTTCTCGATATTCTCCGGGTCTGGGTTGGCCTTGGCCTCCTCGACGGCACGGTCGACCTCCTGCTTAACCTGGAACAAGAAGCCATCAAGCTTGTGAACGTTATCACGAACCTGCTTCTCGACCGCCTTCTGGATGACAGGGCGGAGAACCTTGAACAAGATTGGCTTGAAGAGGCTGAACAGCAGCTTGTGGTTGGACTGCTTGACCTTGATGTTCATGTTCTTGATGTCAACATTGACGGTGTTGATCTTGAAGAAGTGGGCCTTGTCGCTCTTGTCGGCAGTCTCCATTGCGACCTTGAAGGACAGACCAGTACCACCAAGGAAGATGTCCATGACACCCTTGTCGGTGATGGCTGGGAAGCCTTGCTT
Source organism: Nothophaeocryptopus gaeumannii (assembly GCA_031771865.1). NCBI lineage: Eukaryota > Fungi > Ascomycota > Dothideomycetes > Mycosphaerellales > Mycosphaerellaceae > Nothophaeocryptopus > Nothophaeocryptopus gaeumannii. Next base: position 340,170 of record JASISA010000019.1, read on the forward strand.
GCGCTTGACGTAGAAGGCGACGTCGCGGAGGTCCATTTGTACACCAGATACAGAGAGCATGACCTTGTTCTTATTCTTATTCTGAATGCCGCGGCGTCCCCAGCGCCAATAGTTGTCGGAACCGAACTCCATCATGTTTGGAGCAAGGTTGTCTCCCTCAATGACGAGGTTCTCGATAATGGCATCCACTTGCGGGTCGGAGAACTCGATGCGAGGGATTGGGACGTAGCGGACGTTCTCGAAGAAGGCGGGGATGAGAACCTCGGTGAGATCCTATTCAACGGTCAGCACGCTTCAGTCAAGATGATCAGTCTTCCAGCGCATACCTTGATCAAGTGTGGCTTGAACTCTGGCTTGCCCTGAGAGTCGTTGCCAAGATCCTTGAACAGTTTGTCCATGGCATCGCCAAAGGCCTTGTTCTGTGGGTCTTCCTCGAACTGGCCAGCAAGGAACTTGACCTCATCGACAATGCGGTCGGTGTGGCTGCGGTATCTCTCGCGGAGGAGGAAGTTACCGTGGTCTGGTGGAGCGTCAGCACGATCTCAAGATCGGTTCGATTGAGCGGTTCGTACCGTAGAGCTTGTTCCACTCCTCGTTCGACTCGTCTTGGAGGATGTAGCCCTGCTCCTGCAAGCAGCGGCGCACGAAGCGGTCGGCGCTCTTGAAGAAGTTCTTGAGCTCGGGGTCCTGGTCGGCGTCTCTGTAAATCTGGTTGATTGAATCGAAGAGGTCATCGAATGAGGTGCCGTTGGCGAAGCGCTCCAAAAGGGTCTTGATATCTGTCAGCGCTGGCTGACTTCTTACATGAAGATCTAGAAGTACGCACCCTGAGGTCAGCTTCAGCAGAGGTTAGGGAATCCTGATCGTGGGCACCTTTAACGGCTCCAGAAGACTGGCCCGCGACGTTCTTAGTGTGGCCAGTGTACTCCTCGGCCAAGCGGAGCAGGGTATCAATTGCCTGCTGGTCTGTGGATGTTGGTCAGTATATTTTCTTTCGTATCAGTAACTGCACTTGGGCAGGCGATCTCTCTGCAGGATGCCTCGACGGTGTCTCGTATCATTTCGGCGCGAGAGAGTAGCCCGTCGTTCGCGGATGTGGCAACTTACAGTCCTGGTGTCCCTGAATCTCAACAATCATCTTCTTCAGGCGGTAAACGATCTGCTCACGACGCTCCTTTGGAACCTTCTTCTGAAAGTATTCCTTGGTGCGCTCGCGGTACTCGCGGATCTGTTGCTTCTGATCCTCGTCCATCTGGTCCCAGGTCTTGTTCTTGGCGCTCTGAGCACCAGCCTTAGCGCCAGTCTGCGCATCAAGGCCAGTCGAGATACCCTGCTGCTGCTCATTCTGAGCAAGAGCAGCGGCATCTGCCGGATCGCGAGATCCAGTTGGGTGAGCGCCCTGAGTAGCATCTCCGGCAACATCCTTGGCGTCCTTCTTGCTCAGTGGCACGTTCGACTTGATCTGGTTTCTGATGTTGTCCTTGGAGAGGTCTGGGGCCTCGTGCCAAGTGTTGTCCTCGGCTGGAGCATCAATCTGGTTGAGCTTCTCCTCGTCGGGCTTCAACGTGGAAGCTGCGTTCTGAGCAGCGTCACCGGCAATGTCGCGGAAGAGGATGACAGAGTCGCTCACTACATGACTGTTAGTACATTTTCAACCAATCGGTAAGCCTTGTGAATTCCTACAGAGCTTGCGGAATTGGCCGTTGGTGATGATGAGCTGGCCAAGAGTGCGCAGACCCTCGAGGGCCTGGTTTCCGTGTTGCTTGGCGGTCTCCTTGTCAATCGGCGCATTTGGTGATTGCGCGTTGCCAGAGCCGATGGACTGTGTCTGCCAGACAAAGTCTTGGATGAGGTTACCATCGTTCTTGGTGAGGAGCAGGAGCTTGGCCTTCTCGATGACATCGCGCAAGTCGGCGACGAGCTTCTGGCCATCAGCGGAGAGCTTGCCAGATGGCTGCTGAAGTGGCTTCCATGCGAGAGCGGTGTTCATGGCGACGTCAATCTGCTTGTTGGAAGGGACCTTGCCCTTGGCGAAAGCTATAATATGTCAGTCGCGCCTCCAACATACCTGTAATCACTTTAAAGTGCTGATTGCGGGCTCACGTACCTGCGTAGATGCCATAGAGCTGGAGCTTGGCATTGATGTCCTTCTCCTTGATCTTAGGATCAGTGGGCACATTGACAGCCTTGGAAGTCATCTTGACGGCTGTTGTGTCGCGTTTCTCTGTCGAACTTGGTTCTTCAACTGACTCTCGCTTTACGACCTCTGTGGATGGCTGTTTCGCAGGTCCTTTTTCAGATTCGTGAGTCGCCGGTTCTGATGTCTCGGCGTCTGGAGGAGCTGCTGATGAGTCTGCTGGGTTGTTGGTAGACGATTCAGGAGCGTTTGCTGGTGGTTGATGAGCACGTGGTCTTTTCTTGCAACACGGGCAGCAAAACTATTGCATTACAATGGCGCGCGTAAGGGGTATCTCAAGTATTATGCAGGTCAAAATAGCGGCGCGGATGTATTGCGCGCGTACTGCTGCAGTGTAGTGAAGATTGATGAAGGGTTGGTTTGTTGGAAGAAGCAGAATGAAGCGGCGGCAAGAAGGAGAGCTACAGTATTGGCAAGCGCACAGACAAAAGTTACACGTTGTGACGTCTTCTGAACAAACCAATGGGTGGTCGTGGTGCTGAGAGAGAAGGGATGCCTCGCCCAACCTCGATCTGCAGCCGCGACGCATTGCACCTGCTCTCCTTGAAACCCCTAGGACCCCCTTGGCGCATGTGATATTTTTCGCTGTCGTCGCCCGCGTGTGCCTTGTTTCGACGCATGCAAATCCACGCCAGGCGCACGCCCGTTCCAAGCTCGACGTGCCAGCCTGCAGCAAGGAGTCCACCGCGTCCACATCCCAGGCCAGGACCGGCGGGAGGGCTGCAAGCATGGACGTTCCAAGCGCGTCGCTCCCACCACGTCATCGACGAAGAAGGCGATGATCTCAATTCTGCGTACCTGACCTTTGTCTGAACAACTCCATCCCGCCGCTGCTTTCTTGCACGCGCCTACAATACTTCACGATGACGCCGTCAAGCCACATGCGGCGAATTGAAGCTATGTTCAACTGTTCTCTCATCATCGCTGGGATCGAATCTCCCAGCGTGTTTCCTAGCCAACATGATCTCTGGGGAAGATTGATTGAGATCGCCAGCCCCACGCATCGACCACGCGGCGCTCTTTCCCCAGCGCGAACTTGCAAAATGCAAAACCTTATTTCACTTGGTGTGGCGCTCGACCCATTAGTGGCGCCGAACGCGTCTCGAACGACAACATCGCTTCTCTTGCCGCCGCCAAGCCGGTCTGTATACTCGTTGTCGTCATGGCTTTCATATGTTGAGGAGAGCAACATCATCGTGATCTAGTGGTGAGTACGTACCTCACGCGTGGAAGGTAGACTGCAGAGGCCGCAGAGCAGTGATCAATCAGAATAATTAGTGCCAACACTGACTGTCACACTGTGATAGCGCAAGGAGCTCCTCATCATCAATGCTGCAAGCGAGGGAAGGAACAGGGTATCGCCTGCACGTGCGATGCGAACCATGCCTTCAGATCCAGCTTGTCCCCGAACCAAATGAAGCACTACTGGTGTTGCTTAGGGCCATGATCCAAAGTACGCCACAATGTACCTGAATAGAGATGGGTGTCAACTTCCGTCTGTGCGTAGCAGCGCGGGACCGCCGAGAGTTGACTTCAGCCACTGAGTGCGAGACTCTATCTTTATCCTTCCTGTCTATTGTATCGTGGTCCCAAACATACCATACATGCGCTGCCAGCCATGAATGCTGTCCGTCTTCACTCCATCGGCCTCGTCCAGCTGTACTCCATACTCCTCAATGCAGCATTCGAATGGCAAATTGCTTAGACTATCCCCTCCGCCTGTTTCTTCGAGATTGCCCCAGAGGATGAAGAGCTTCTCGCGCAGTTGACCAAGCAATGCGGAATTATGTCTCAAATCATCAGGATCTTCTACTCCATTGCCGAACAGGAAGACTGCTTGCTCATGTTGGAGATGTACCCACATCCTGTGAGCATCCATGTCTTCTTTGGATGGCGTCTTGATGGCATCCTCAAGCAGAAGTGAGAAAGACCATTCATAGCTGGGCGAGTTGCCAGTGAATTGCCAGTCCATGCTGTCCGGACTACTTCCAGACTCTGGTTCTGACTGCACTGCGAAGTCTTCGAGCAACTTAGGCTCATAATCGACCACGCGAACCCTGGCTCTATGTTTGGCGTTTATGAAGGGAAGCAAATACGCGTGGCCGTTTGGCGACTCATTGATATGGTTTACGTTGTCGACATCCAGGATATCCTTGACCCTGGTGACCGCCACTTCTTGGTGGCTACACCGCATGTTCGGGTTCGTCCTGACCTTGGCAGTGTCTTTTGTGGGGATTACCCCTGGTTCTGAGGTGGTTTGTGCCGCTTTCTGACGTTCTCGTTTCTCTTGCTTCTTCTGCTTCTTCTTTTGACGATTACTCATCAGTCTGTCGTCGTCCTTCTCCTTGTCTTCTCCAAGCTGTATTCTTCGAGCAGCCCAGTACTTCTCCTTTCTCTGCAATACGGCCTGGACTTCAGGCGGAGACGTAGTAGCGACCTTGGAGATCAAGACTCTATCGCGATTGCGGTCATCGGGCCACATGTCTCCCTCCAGCTTTGGAAACCCTTCTTTGTTATATTGAATCTTGACGTTTCTCAGAAAGACCAGATCGCCCTCTCGCACGTTGGCACTTGCGAATTGGGCATGCGGTGGTTTGACATTGACCTTCAGCACAAGCCAACCCCAAGGCCCTTGCCAGGACTTCCCTGAGGGCGCAGTGTAGCTAAAGTGATCTCCATCACGGCCACGCGGATCGCCTTCTTCGGGTGGTGGGTAGTATCGCATTTGCTCGTTTGGTGTATAGTCTGTGATGTACAAATCGCAGCCACCATATGCGGCGCTGATGCACTTGACGACAATGCCGTACAGATCCACGAAAGTCTTGGGCTGCAGGTCTTTGACAAGCCTGTATTTGGGATTGCCGCTGTCTTCGGTCTTCGGTCGCTTCGCAGATGGAGGTGCCATTGCATCTGACGATAGTCCCCGCTGCTTCGAGTGCTTGGCGGCCTCCAATGCGATACGGCCGCACATGATGTCCTTGAGATGTATGATGTATTCCTGCTCTCCAAGCTTGAACTTCTCTACGTCCAACGGCGTTCCAAGGCATTCAATTCGTTGCTTGTCGACATATGCTATGCTGAATGCTTTACTCGGGATCCCCCCTCCGGGAAATACCATGGTTGATGTTTGATAGTTCGACAGCACAAGAGTCTCGCCATTGAACGTGCTCATCTTCGCACTTCGTAACAAAACGACATCCCCGATATTCCGAACTTTGGGCAGAGACTCCGGATCTTCCTTGAAAAATCGGCAAGGCAGGCCATCAGAGCCAGAAATTGCCATGGACAAAGGATGATCCAAGAGCTTGAAGGTGAACATATACGTGCCTTTCCTTGTAGGAGCCGGGGCCATGATGTCCACAACAACGCCAATGATGTTGACGAAGGTGCCTTCTGGTGATTGACGGGCTTTCGCCAGGTCCACGAACCCTCCAGGAAGTGCCATCTTGACGTAGATTTTCTTTCCAACTATGTAGTCTCGGTCAAACCGGATAGCGCTGAGCTGCTCACTTCTGCCCCTACAACACAGCTCACGGTGTCCGTAAGCCGCTATTGTCTTTTCGATGACAATGTGTGCCTCGCAGGAGCATGGTTGGTGCCTGGAAACCTCTGCAAAGCTGTCTTTGCAAAGAGAGACTAGCGAGTGGAATAGGTGAGGTAAAAGAGGCGCCGCGGATGTAGCTCAGCGTACTATTCGTCTCCGCAACAATTGCATCGAAAGAAACTCATGGCAGGCAGGTCAATGCCATACTGTCGCGTGAGCCCAGAGAAGACGCGCCGCGGGGTGAGTAGTCGAAGTCTATTTGTAGAAACATGTGAAACTGCTGACACCGAACAATCGGTGACTGGAAGGCAGGAGCCTGCGCTACTTCACCGCAGCATATTCATTCACTTGAGTCTGCTGTTTGACACATGTTAGTCACCGCTTGTCAGTTCATGTGCTTATTGCTTCCTTTCACCAATCGCTCTTGCTCCAGCAAACGGTCATCCGCGTCCACGACTTTTGCCGCGGTCAAATCCAACGGTTACGAGTGCGGGACTCTCCAGCTTTGTTTTCGCTCTTCCTCAGGTGCCTTCCAACGTCACACTCCAAACACACCTGCACTCTGCCCGCGCTTGGAATTTTACTGTCGCACTTGCAGCTTCAGCAGCTGAAAACACCACCTCGAACATCATACTCGCCACCGCAGAGCAATTCCATCCTTCGAACCCGGCGAACACCAGCGACCATGGCGGAGCGCTACATCCCCGAGCATCGCCGAAACAACTTCAAGGCAAAGAGCACCTTCAAGCCGGATGAGCTCCGCCGCCGCCGCGAAGAACAGCAGGTCGAGATCAGAAAGCAGAAGCGTGAAGAGAATCTCGCCAAGCGAAGAGGCATCGGCGCCCGCGGTGACCAGCCTGGCGCCTCCCTCGGCGCAGCTCCTGATAGCGACGATGAGGGCGCAAACACCGAGAGCCAGGTAAAGATCCCCTGTACTGTCACTATAGTGTAGCTCGACTGACGTGCACTCTAGCTGAATGAGGAGCTGCCGATAATGGTGCAGGGCGTCTTCTCCGACAAGATTGACGACCAGATTGCCGCCACTACCAAGTTCCGAAAACTGCTGTCGAAAGAGCGCAACCCCCCGATCGAGCGAGTTATCGAGACTGGAGTCGTCGGCCGATTTGTCGAGTTCCTGCGCTCACCCCACACCCTCGTCCAGTTTGAAGCCGCCTGGGCACTCACCAACATCGCTTCCGGTTCGGCTCAACAGACTCAAGTAGTCATCGAGGCAGGAGCCGTGCCAATCTTTGTCGAGCTGCTCAGCAGCCCAGAGCCCGACGTGCGGGAGCAGGCAGTATGGGCGCTCGGAAACATTGCTGGTGACAGCCCGGCTTGCAGAGACTTCGTTCTTGCGTCCGGAGCTCTGGCGCCCCTGGTCCGCCTCTTGGGCGACAGCCGCAAGCTCAGCATGCTCAGGAATGCCACATGGACACTCAGCAACTTCTGCCGTGGCAAGACTCCACAGCCCGACTGGAACACAATTGCACCGGCTCTCCCAGTCCTTGCGAAGCTCGTCTACTCTCTCGATGACGAGGTCCTCATCGACGCCTGCTGGGCTATTTCATACCTTTCAGATGGCTCGAACGACAAAATTCAAGCTGTCATCGAGGCCAACATCCCACGTCGCTTGGTCGAGCTTCTCATGCACGCATCCACCTCAGTCCAGACTCCAGCTCTCCGTTCGGTTGGAAATATAGTAACTGGCGACGATGTGCAGACTCAGCTCATCATCAACTGTGGTGCTCTCCCAGCTCTCTTGTCTCTCCTTAGCAGCACTAAGGATGGTATCCGAAAGGAGGCATGCTGGACCATCTCCAACATCACCGCTGGCAACAGTACCCAGATACAGTCTGTGGTTGATGCCAACATCATCCCACCGCTCATCCATCTTCTGAGCCACGGCGACTTCAAGACACGCAAGGAAGCTTGCTGGGCCATCTCGAATGCCACAAGCGGTGGCCTTCAGAAGCCGGACCAGATTCGCTACCTCGTCAACCAGGGCGCCATCCGTCCTCTTTGCGACCTTCTTGCCTGCCCAGACAACAAGATCATCCAGGTCGCTCTCGATGGCCTTGAGAACATCCTCAAGGTTGGTGACATGGACAAGGAGGCCCAGGGTGATAGCGCAGAGCCACCAGTCAACCGGTATGCTTTGTTCATCGAGGACTGTGGTGGCATGGAGAAGATCCACGATTGCCAGAACAACAGCAACGAGGAGATCTACATGAAGGCGTACAGCATCATCGAGAAGTACTTCTCCGATGACGACGGCGACGCGGAAGTCGGGGATCTTGCACCTCAACAAGGTCAAGACGGTCAATTTGGGTTTGGTGCTCAACAGCAGCAACAAAACTTCAACTTCGCCAATGGAGGAGACAGCATGGACATGTAAGAAGCACTTCATGGCATCCTCTTTCATCACTAGCTCCATCATCAGGGCGCGAGGAGCGGAAGAATAGAACAGTCCTGTCGCCAACTCCCAGCTTCGAGGACACAGGTAAGTAAGCATTGTCAAGCGCTATAAAAACGCGATCGTCGGAAACGACGGACGGCCGCGCAGACAACTGCAACATCCCACGGCGCGAGCACGAGCCCAGCATCGATCCGACACAGCACCCAGGCAGCTTCTAGCGATCCACTGCATGACTCGTTTCGTTTCGACACCACCCGTACCACCACCATCTATCCCTCTCAGCATGGCCCTGATACCCCAACAATGGACCCCTTCGACATCTACGACGCACGCATTATGGACTTCAACATCAACACGAATTACTTTGGCACGGCTGGTCACTCCGAAAAACTCTTTTGCGTGACATGACTGGCGTTTTGAGTGGACACGAGCTTTGGGAATGTTTTAGGCGCACACGCGAGAAAGACAGGACCGAGGAGGCGGACATGGCACGATGATTTGCCTTCTTTGTGCTTTTGCCGAAGGCTGAGCTGGTTAAAGTGCGTGCTGCGTTGCGTGTTGATAGATTCCGAATGTGAAATGTACGTTTTGCTCAAAAGTTTGTCCTCTCATTCTATCCCAGACATTCGGTCGTCCACTTCACATTCAAGGTTACGACTCACCAGATGAATGAGGTCGACGAATCGTCACCCACTCAGGCACCTATCCTAAAGAAGTCGTTGACTGCTTGAAATTCAAGAAGCGAAGTATGAGTTCGTGAGATGAAGAGAGCGTTGTTAGCGTTAAAGGAGTTCGAAAGGAAGCATTCCAAAGTGTGGACTGTTCACACTCTGCTCGACCCTGACAAGTACAGAGAAGTTACTTCACGTATCCCCTTGCAATCGACCCGTCCTCCTGCGTTCCCTTCTCCATGTCTCCCTCCGACTGTGCACTCACTGCTTTCCCCTCTTTCAGAATTCGAAGCAGTTCGTCTTGCGTCAAGGAAAGTCTGAGTTCGACGTTCTCTCCGTCCCGTTTGACTGATGCTGAGGTCAAGCTCAATGGCTGGCAAGTAGATGTGGATTTTACGTCGCAGCTTGGTGGAGCGGGTAGAGGACTTGATCTCGGTTCTGGACTCTGATCGTCTGCAGTGTGAGAAGGGGTGGGATCGTCGACTGTCATCTGGTCATCCTCATCCAAGGCTCTTCTTCTCCCGACCGTCTCCCTTGGAGCTTTCGACGGCGTATCTGCTTCAGGCTCAGGACCAGACATTCTTCGCATGAGCCCTGTCGAAGTGATTGACCGTCCTTTCTGAAACCTATGGCGCAAGTTAGTGAGTGGAGACGATGGTGGCCTTTGCTTGCGCGGTGTCTGTGGGTTCTTTTGCTTGTATTGGTCGAGAAGCTCAATCTGAGAAAGTGGCGGGGCCATTTCCTGGTTGTTAGTGCTGTGACTTGTTCGTGGAACACTGCTTGGAGATGGAGCATTGGATAAGATATAGCAAATAGCTCTATGTCGGTCAGGAATCTTGAGTATTCTGAGGCATCCGAGACAGGGCTGGATCTGAATCAACATGAAATTGAGTCGAGAAGGGGTATTAGGTACATGTCTCGCTGCTGCTACTGTTCACCGGGCCTGTCTCATTCGTCTTAAAAAGCTCGTCACTTCGAAGGCGGTCGAAGACTCGCTCCATCATGCCTTATCCTGCTTCTTCCAAAGACTATCAGCATCCGGATGCGTCTCCGGCTCCTTGATATACGCCCTGCTTTCTGCCTTCTTCCTACTCTCAACCCCAAACCTCCTATCCCGATCCGTCACCAACTTGTCGAAGTCGCACTGGCCATAGCTCGTGAAGCTCGTCATCAATTCTGGCTTGCCCAATGGCACTTGGTCGCCTCGATCGGTCTGCCATAGTTGAAACACCTTGCCATAGAGGTGAATGACCTCTTCCATCTCTGCGTTTTCAGCCTTCTCCCACACGGCATTCGGAAGACCCTTTGGAGCGGGCATGATGAGCATTCCGGACTTGACTTCGAAAACGTGAGAGTGCCAGAGCTTACGCTCCTCCGGATCTAGAGTTTCGTAGATGCGTGGCGAGACCATATATTCGACGCCAATGAGCCGAGCGTTCGGACCTGGGCTGTCGTAGAGGATGCATTGCCGGACTTCTTCGTTTACGTGAGCACAATAGTGATTGGCTTCAGATGTGCGCTTTGGGTCGTTCACGTAGACGTGGAAGGCGTTCCTGAGCACTGGTTAGTCTATACGCCACCGAGTTCAGATAAGCTCGTATGTGACTTGCAAGTGAGCGCAGAGACGCTTGGGTGGATCGAAGTTCTGAACCATAGATGCGCCAGTCTCCAGTACTGTCTCCTTAGTGGACTCAGGCTCGCCCTTTGCGTTGTTGGTGACCGCAATGGTGTCCATGTTGCTTGATTGTTCTGGAGCTGAAAGCAGTGGAATTCGACACAGCTTTGGTCAACGCTCTTATACACGCCTCACTTCATCGGAATGACACAAGAGATAGGAGAGAAGAGCGATTGAGCGAAGTTTGAACGAACATGAGCCAGGACAATGCATGAGTAGCCTACGGATGCCGCTCGCTGTCGCTGTACAGCTTGACGTCACCGAATCATCATGGCAGGCGAGATATCGGGAGGGCGTTTTGCAGAAAGGAGAGCGAAGCGCAGGGAAGCAGAATGCGCGTCTGAGAGCTGAAAGGGAGGCATGAGTACTGAGATATGGCTTCTCGATGGGGAGGACGTGTATCCGGCAGATTGTGAGCAACTTGACGAACTTTGATGGCGCGCATTCACGTGCGAGCCTGGGCCCCAGTTACGCGGGTGCCTTTCAAGTTCTTAGATCTCTACGCTGCGGTCCTGCTATGCTCTCCAAATGAGTGGACAGTGTGGAGGCGCTGAAGGATTGCTGTAGGGCGTTGAGACGGTACGTGTGCTGCAGAGAGACACGTTTCAACTTATCTTCTACTTCTACCTTTCTCACAAAGTTCGGGTCTGAATCGCAATATGAAAGCGACAAGCAGCAGCGCGGTTGACAGGATGAACGATGAGATACTCTAACGTGAGAACATCTCACCCAGCTCCAGCTACTCAGGTGAGATGTCCGATCGCGGCTGACGACGCTGCAGCCAAGCCTTTCATTCCTTCTGCGTTCGGCAAATTGTCCCTCGTCCCGCCTGGCATGTTGGCAAGGGATTTCCCATCCCGGCTCACTTTCGCGTCTCCTCCGTGTCCTCGTGAGCACGCTTCACGCTGTCTCCAACGCATCTCCTACAAACACACTCTCTCATAAGATCCACGACTCTCTCTGCTAGCCGACAGTCCTTTCGACCGTTATTTTGCGAAATTTTTCTCAAGAGCATGACCCCTCTTGCATCACCATCAACATGAACTTCGGGGGCGGCAGCAGCAAACCTAAGGTCTCCACCGTCCGTAAGACAGTCGTTCGAGTTCCTACACAGACCGTCACCCCGAATGCGAATCGCCTCAAACCACCCGTACGGCAGCATGACCCGAACCGATTCAAGCCAACCGGAACACCCGCCTTCACCAAGAAGCCTCAAAACCCAGCCAAACGAGCCGTTTCCGCCGCGCGAGGGGTGAAGCGCAAGAGCGCGACACCGCAGCCTGCTTGGAGCAGCGATTCTGAAGATGGGAGTAGCGATAATGGCGGCAGCGATTCCGACGCCTCCCGTAAACGCATCAAGAGCAGCGTAAGCTCAATCGACAGCCATGGGCCTAGAAGAAGCTTGGTTTGCGAGGAAGCGTTCAAAGCAGAAATCGAGTTTGATGTCATACATGGCGCAAGCGCAACGTCCGGAAAACACACGCCCAAGTTTAAGAACCCTTGGGGCGAGGAAAGCTTCGAAACTTGCAAGCTGCGGTACCCGAGCAAAGGACAGAAAGAGCGGTTCCAGCTTAAGTGGCCAAAGAATGAGACGGATGATTACAAGCCTATGGAGGATATTATCGAGACAGTCGACACGATCTGCAGATACTACTTTCCAGAAGAACTAGCCCAGAAGTACTCCAGTGAAGAAATTGGCTTCAGGAGACAGTACAACCGCGCTTGGCAGCGCGAGAGCGTGGATGAGTTCATTCAGATCACAAAAGACTTTAACGCCATTTGCAAAAAGCTCGTGGACGACGGCACAATACGGCAGAACCTGCGCACCGAAAGCAGCATGAGCTTGGATTGGGTCAGACGAATACTCGATCAGACATATTCCAGAACGGTATCTCCGAAGGTGGAAACGCTGCGAGCTTACAAGAACGGGAGTGACAACGTCTACGGCGAGCTCCTTCCACGTTTCGTCAGCGACATCTTCAAGAAGACGAGACTGAATCACGAGCAGGTCTTTATCGATCTGGGATCAGGAGTGGGCAATGTCAACCTGCAAGCCGCTCTCGAAGTGGGGTGCGAGAGCTGGGGCATCGAAATGATGCGCAACCCCTGCGACTTGGCTGAGCTGCAAGAGAAGGAGTTTCCAGAGCGTACGCGCCTCTGGGGGCTTTTAGCGGGCAAAGTGAAGCTCCTACGCGGCGATTTTACACAGAATCACGAGATTGGAGCTGTTCTGAAGCGCGCCGACGTGGTCCTCGTCAACAATCAGGCTTTTACGCCTCAGCTGAACGCCCAATTATTGTCGATCTTTCTCGATCTGAAGGACGGCTCCCAGGTAGTCAGTCTCAAGCCCTTCGTACCAGAGGGCTTCAAAATGTCGAGTCGCAATGTTGACGATCCTGTCAACATGTTTGTTCAACGCAAATTCGAGTACTTTTCGGACTCCGTTAGCTGGGGCGCCGATTATGGAAACTGGTATATTGCGACCAAGGATCCGCGCCCGCTCGAGCGCTTCATGAGGCATATGTGAGCGACCGTGCCGCTCGACTGGAAGTCAGAGGCAGGAAATGAGTCGAGAAAACGGAGAGGCTGCTTGGCGGCAGGACCAGAGAGGCCCATTGGATAGGCCAGGGACGAATTTTCGCTCATTTTCATATCTGCATCTCACTCAGCAGATGGCTCTCACTACTATGGAGCCATAGGGTACGGCAGGCAATTCTTCTTGCATCGGAGCTTTCGAGAAAGGACAGGATTGGAAAATGATACCCAGATGGCATTGATCTAGCACATTATGTACAGATATCAAGTTCTTGAATCCCTCACGAAGCATCCCGGCCTCTCTTCCCACATTCCTCCTCCAACATCGTTGTGACTTCTACGTTTGTACGCTCCACATCAAGTCATCGTCTCAGCAAAAAGAAGCCGAAACAAACAAGCGATGGAGCGAGCACCTGTATCCTACAGGAACAGGGCCGGGCTTTGATTTTGCACTTCTGTCCACACCTATCATCCTGGTTTGGGTTGGAGATGATAGGCTCTAGCTATATTGAGTGCTGAAGGTAAGAGGGAAGAAAACGTGGCGCCATTCTTTAGCGCATATGATTGCTGTAGTTCTCATACAACAGCGTCGCACATTCATGCTCGTGGCCATCGACGTCTGCTCCGTAGCAGTGTCTGGCTCGGAGCAAAGGTTTGCAGGTCGCGTGAAGATCGGAGGACGACTGCCTTCAATCACTCTAAGGCAACGCTGAAGGAGACAGGGGCGCTCAATACGATACGCGTGAACCTGAGCGCGGCGCTGAAGTGTGCGAAATCCATGATTGGGAGGGTGGTGAAGTGAGGGAAAGCTGGAAGTGCGAGGAAAATTGTGAAAGGCGCGCTTTGACCCATGCCGGCCGGTATTGGAGCTTGTAATTACGAGCTTTAATCTGAGTCAGCACTCGAGGACTGGGACTGAGGACATTGTAACGCTTTTGAAAGTGACCTCATTTGTGAGAAGGGGGGTGGATGTTCGGCATTGAACACACAGGAGATAGATCTTCTACCAGCTATAGTTCTCTCAGCAGTATCTGCCCAGTATATAGGTCTCATATAGGACTGTGAAATGAAATGCATTCCAGAGCGCTTGCGAACGGGAGATGCCACCCGGCCCGTGTGGCTGCCGTCGTCATGCAAGGTGCTTGTAGATCTCACGTCCTGTCTCACTTAAAGTCATGTGTAGAAGTAGCGATGTGACACCGTAGCCGTGAATTATAATGGTACTTACAACTCAGATGACCTCTCCATCGACCATACTGATCTCTCTTCCAGCCTCCCAAGCGCAAGCGCGGCGCGACAGCCTCCTCGTCCACCCCCAAAGCCCCAGCAAAGCGCCGCTCCAAGCTCGCCAAAGAGAATGATATCACCGCCGACGACGAAGCCGAGATCCAAGAAGCCTTCTCCCTCTTCACTATCCAGAACGATGGCTCCTCCTCTAAAGAAGGCGAAATCCAGTCTGCCGACGTACGCCGTTGCCTCATAGCCCTCAACGCCTCGCCAGACAACACCGAAGAACTCCAAGAGCTTCTCGACGTCGCCGATCCAGATGGGAGTGGATGGGTATCATATGAGCATTTCTTACCGGTTGCTGCGTTGAAGATGAACCAGGTACGGGACCGTGGAGGAGATGATGATGGGAGGGCCAATGAGGAAGTGAATAAGGCATACCGTCTTTTTACAAAGGGGGAGGAGCGGGATATCACCATCGCGGACCTGAGGCGAATCACCAAGGAGTTGAGGGAGGATGTGCCGGATAATGTCTTGAAGGATATGATTCGGGAGGCTACCGGTGGTGGGCTTGGTGGGGTTGGCAGAGGGGACTTCGAGGATGTGATGCGCAGGGCTGGGGTCTTCGGTTGAGCATGCACTCGATGAAGGAAAATGCTGCGTGAGAGGTAATGGCATGCATCAAGGGTGTTGCAGGCGTTCAGAGGATATACCCGGCATGTGTCTACATTGACCTGACCTGTTGACCTCACCTTCGCGTCCTCATCCAAGCCAAGTCACATGGCTTTGACTTCACTCTCTACCCACTCAGGATCCTTCCCGCCTGCTACTGCTACCACTGGAGGGACTCGACGGCGTGTGGACGCCTTCTGCCAAGAACTTGCGATTTCTCGCGCACTCCGACCCACTCAGGTGAATGGGTTACTGGCTACCGGCAGTACTCGACATCAGAGTCATACTGGAGCCCGTGAGGACACCGGATACTCCCCTAACATCCAGTTCGCTGGCCGCAGCTATTCTCGTCCCGATCGTCGCCTTATCGTCGAGTCTGGAGAAGGTCTATTCCCAATACCACAGCTCTGCTCGGTGCGCGCGTGACGTGAGTCTTCTCTGCGAGCTCGGACACCGTCTCAGCCTGTGCAGCTCGAGACGGAAAGTCCCCATTGGCATCTTCTGCACAGACCTGCGTCAAACGCTGGTTCGCTTTCTATTGTCCCCATTGATCGGCAAAGGCGAATAGAGGTCCAGCCAACAATAGGAAGGTTTATTCATGACAATAGAGCTCGCTCAAGTCCTCAATTTTGCACAGCCCCGTGCAATTGCAAGTAGGTATCCTACACCTGAAGGAATTTCGCCCATCTCTGCATCTCCCCTTTTTCACCAAATCACCACTGCATACTGTACGAGAAACCGCTGCACAAGCAACACACTTGTACCAACACGCTCATCTGCAAACGCATTTCACATACTACTGCACTTTACTCTACATCTACTACTACTATTCTGCTACCACTACTACTATTTTGACACAAGCCAAATTTGGCGCTCCATCAAATTTACAACCACCAAGATCCGAAACACGGATCCCACACACCCAAGAGACAAGCAACAGAAACAGAGCTTCGAAGCAGTCGTATCTCACCTGCAAATCAACAAGATGTCTTCCACCCAGCACGCAACCACCATGGGCATGCTGTTCACGCCACCATCAACTCCCGACCTGCGCGAGGTCGAGAGCGACGATGACCTCTTCGGCGATAATGATTCTCTCTTCGGAGATGAATCTGGTCTCGAACAGCAAGTCTCACCAAAGCTGGCTACGACCACACCAGCGACCTCGACTCCTGCCGCGCCAGCCAAGCCAGCACAGCAAGAGAAGCCCAAGGTGAAGTCGCTTTCGTCCAATTTGGCACTTCCCAAGAAGGCAGCACCAGCGCCTGAGGTGGAGTCACTTTCCTCAAATTTGTGGCTCCCAGGCCGACCGCAAACTGCCGAGACGATAAACTCGGCTTCCGCTGTACCTGCTGTCGCTGTCGAGCAAGAGAAGCTCGCAGTGAGCCAGGTTCCCTCTGTCGCCCTATCCACGCCGCCTCCACCAGCCGTGATAGTCGCTCCCGCTCCCGCTGCACCACTGGTCGCCGCTCCTCAAGAGAAGCCGGTGGTGAAGTCGGCTTTCCCCTTGGCACTCCCAAGGAAGCTTCCACCAACTGAAGCAGTCAATGCGGCTCCCGTCGCTCCATCAGCCGCTGTGCAGCAAGAGAGTGCGGTGGTGACCACAATCCACCCAGAGGACTCTGACAGCAGCCTCTCCACGTCGCCGCCATCCGCTGGGGCGGTCGCTTCTGCTCCCGATACACTAGAAGATGACGACCTTGAAGAGGCTCTTGCTGAAGTCATGGCTGAAGATGATGAAGGAAGCTCACCTGACAATCCAATCGACGTTGACGAGATCGAGAGAAAGAAGAAGGAGGAAAAGGCTCGGCCCAGACGACCTACCCCAGACATGGCCGTGCTGTGCGAGGGACGACACGCATTCCGTGAGATGTGCGTGAAAGGCAGCCATGGACACTTCAAGCCTACTGGGAACCGCTATTCGAACGGCAATGCTAGCAAGAAACGCCGCCGAGACGATGACGAGACAGCGGATGGCTCTTCTACGTCAAGCTCCTCTTCCTCTCCGAGCAAGCGCCATAGAACCGAGACGCGGAGCGCTACTCCCGCACCTTCATGCCTGGGTGCCTCTCAGGAGCAACCAACACTTCTCGATGACGATATGGTCGACAACATCGAGCAGCCCACCGACCTTGATGACGAGCTTGCCAACGAGCTCGAGCGGTACATGGCCTCCGAAGACGACGAAATCACCAGCATCGAGCAACCAGAAGTCGCCGGCGCTGAGCCACCACAGCCTAAGACCACTCAGGAATACGACACCGTTGCCTTGTCACAACGCATCGCAGGAATGACGCGCCCAGTCGAAGACTACGAGAACCGCAATCCACTCCGCCGAACCTACTTCAACGACCAAAACGGCAACAGAATTGAAACGGACGAGGAATTTGGCTTTCATAACCAAGACAATTTTCTCGCACAACAAATGGCCGCGATGCCTGAGAATTTTGGGCGGGAGAAGCAGGAGCGGAAGAATATCAAGCAGCGAGCGTGGAGGCAGGCGCAGAAGGATAAGGAGTTTGATTTGAGTGGACGGACTTGAAGCATCACCAGCCAACCGAGCGAGCATTTCAGTCATCAAGCAAGCACCATAAAGCACCACTAAACAAGCACGATCATGTGGAAGGGAGGTGGCCGCCAGCGAGGACTCAACGTTGCTGCCGTCACTACGCGATTCTGACGAGCTTGGTGGCCACGAGGAGAGGAGAAATGGCTACAGCCAGCGAGCACTCAACCATCGCTGTCATCACTATGCGACGCTCGTGAGCTTGGTAGCCACAAGAACGGAGGATATGGAGAGGTGCAGAGGTGGAAAGTCAAAGCGGAGAGGAAGAGAGGAGAGGGAGAATGAGAGCATGAAGACAGAATGAGAGAGGGCTGAAGCCAGTGAGGACTCAACGTCGCTGCCATCTACTATGCGACGCTGACGAGCTTGGCGCCCACAAGCAGACGAGCATGAGGAGAGCGAAAGCACGAGCAACATGGCGAAGACGCAAGGAGATGAGGGCAGCACAAGCACACAACAACACCAACGCGCGAGAGGAGGGAAGGGAAGGAACCCTACCAAACTTACTGCCGCTGGCGAGGACTCACCGTCGCCGCCACATCATGCGATTTTGATGAGCTGCGCAGCACCTGCGACATGATGAGAAGAAAAAGGAGACCGCCTCAGACTACCTCGAAGCGCATGCTCAACGGCTAGGTGGCGAGTGTCTCGATGGCGAGTCGAACGCATGAATATTCTGAACGTCGCAGGAAAGGTCCCCCTCTCTGCTTCATTTGATATCTAAGAGAGACGGTATGATTTGATGGCAACATGAAGGAATATGGTTGTTTGAAAGTTGTATTGATTTATGAGTGATGGAAGATGACGTCGCTCAAGGGCATGCATGTTAAAGCGAGGAGTTATGGCGCAAGTTGTTAGGATGGGACTTGGACGAAGCCAAGGAGTGAGTCACTGATATGAAACCACGATACTTAAGCGCGCAAGCGCAAATCGTCTCTACTTCGGAATAGGACAAACATATCAGATGCTGGAAGGACGATTCAAATGATACACGCATCACAACACATTCTTCAACATCGCTTTCCATTCTCATTTCATTTTCAATAAGGGTAGTGAGTATCTCGCTACACCAGTAGCTTCCCTATACCCATCGCCTTTCCATCGCATCCCATTTTCATCCTAAGCAAGCAAAAACCAGCAACATCCGCATTTGAATAGCCATGTCACGCGCTAAACCGTACTTCCGAATGCAGAAGCCACGCAGAGACAAAAGCAGTAGTAGTTGAAATCCCTTTCCTCATCCTGAGATCGACTGAAAAAGGTACTGCAAGGGGTATCCAACGCAAACGGTAAAGTATCCATCGCCATGAGTGTAGCAACAACAAAGTCGAAGAAGGTAGCCCTACCAGTTCCACCAGCACGCAACATTCAAGTCAGGAGGACAAGTGTGCATGCGGCGAGATGGTGCGAGGCTGTAAGCGCGCAATGACCTAGGACACCTAACCCTGGTAGCCGCCGTAGCCACGACCGAAAGGAGGAGGCTGACCAGCTTGAGGCATAGCGAATCTACCTGGAGTCTGTGGGTTGTAACCACCAGCGCTCTGCGGAACTTGAGTAGGCCAGCCACCAGAAGGCGTCATCGTAGATGGAGTCATGCTGGGGCCCCAATTGCCAGAAGCCGGGTGCTGGCCTGGAAACTGGCCAGACGGTGTCGCGGCTATGTAGAAGTCAATAGATGTTCAGTTGCGAGGATAAGATGGCGCTTACGCTGAGGGGACATAGCGCTTGGCTGACCGTACTGTGGGAAGTAGGTCTGAGGAGTAGGTGGAAATGCGGAGCCGGGCGTTTGAGCTGGAGAGAAGCCGTCGAACTGGCCGGTTGGTGGGCGGTCCTTGCCCCACTAGAGCGTTGTCAGTAAAGTTGTCCGACAATCAGAGGGATTTGAGGAACGTACGCTGCACTTGAGAGGTCGGCCATTAACCTGATAGCCGCTGAGGTGACAGATGGCGTTGGCAGCGTTCTCGTGGGTGTCCATCTTGATGAAAGCAAAACCGCGGTCGGACTGGAACCGAGTCTCGGTGACGTAGCCAAAGTTCTGGAAGAGAGGAACAAGGTCATTCTGGGTCGTGTAAGGCGTGAGATTGCCCACGTAGCAGGTCGTCTGCCACTGCGGAGTCTGCTGGACGATGATCTCGTAGGACTGAGGGCCTTGAGTCGGGAAAGAGTGGTGACCGTATGGTGTGGTTGGCGTCATGCCCATGGAAGCCATGGCCTGCTGCTGGGAGAAAGATGGCTGACCTTTCTGGTTGGCCCAATTGCAGCGGATCGCACGTGAACCAAGCCACTCGCCGTCCATGGAGCTGAGCGCCTTCTCGGCCTCTCCGCGGTCACGGAAGGCGACGAAACCGTAGCCACGCGACCGACCAGTCTTCATGTCCCACATAACGCGAGCCTCGGAGACGTTTCCGAACGCAGAGAAGGCTTGAAGAAGAACCTCATCGTTGACCTCGTTTGACAGATCACCAACGAAGATGTGGAAGTGGTTGGAGGTGTCCTCCTTGGATGTCGTGTTGGACTGATAGGCCCAGTTGACACGAATCTCCTGTTGGTGAACACGTCGTCCGTTGAGGGTCTGCATGGCTCTTTCTGCTGCACCTGGGTCGTCGTATTCCACGAATCCGTAGTTGTAGCCCTTGGATTGGAACTGGTAGGGTCAGCTTGTGTGCAATGGTAATGTGGTTGAGCGATATGTGTTGCGATGGCTATGGCGATGTCTTGAATGCTGATAGCAAACAATATGGTGTATTGTGACAATGAAGGTGATTGTTGTCGGCTGAGCCAGGCAGCCATGTGCTGCGTATCTGCGCATCGGCTTGCTGTCACATGCATGCGCACTTACATTCTTGTCAGGGATGATCTTGACGCTCTGCACGTGCCCGGTCGTTTCAAAAATCTGCTTCAGGACATCCTCCGTGACGCGCGGGTCTAGTCCTCCAACATACAGAGCTCTGTTGTTCGGCTCAGGCGCAGCGCGTCTGACCTGTCCTCCAGCGCTCGTGGGAGAGAGGATGCCATCGATGGCAGTCGGCACCGGATTGTTGTTCTGAGGGATGTTGAGCGGGGGGATCGGAGGTGGAGGCATATGGCTGCCAGAGCCATTCTGATAGCCCGGCTGGCCTGGCGCTGGGCCAGCGGTCGGCGGTGGTGGGAGCGAAGCGGCTCCTCCGGTGGCAGAGTCGGCCATGATGTAAGACTTGAAAGATTATAGGAGATAGGAGTAGATAGGAGCAGCAACAGAGATGCGATGAAAGTGTGTGTTGGCCTGTCGCAATTAGGAGCCGAGTCTTTTGGAGAGCTCCTGCGAAAGGAAAGCGGAACGCACAAAGAGACAAAGCTCGTGAATGCTTAGCTTGGCCCGGGCGCTGGCAGCTATGCGTGATGCCTTGCGATGCCTTGAGCGCTGTGGTCTTCCACAGGAGATGCAGAAGAGGATTGTATGTGCGGTGACGCGGTATTAGGTGGGGCTGCGGTGATGATGGCAGCGACCAGGAACCCGAAAGAAGATTGGCGATTATGGCGGTGTTGGTGTCTGTGGGTTGCCGGATACGAAAGTCGTGTTTGTATAGCCGGCCGTACAATGGGAAGCAGCAAAATCCAGAGACGAGCAAACGACAAAGGAGATGCGCACAACGTAAGGAAGAAAAGACAAGAGGAGGAAACGCGCTCGTCGTCGGCGCCTCTGTCAGTGATCGAGGTGATGGGAGCAGCGATGAAGTGGACAGACGCGAGAGCGGAGACTGCAACTGCCAAAACCAAGGACGGGACTCGCCGAATCGCCAAGCCCCAAACCTAATTCTGCCTCAGGGTCTCTCCTGACACCGGCTGCAACATCCCGCCTCGTCCGAACCACAGGATGCAGCGCTAGCGGTGACAAGCATCCACCACTCACCATCCACCACCCATCGACCTCTCCTCTCCCTCACTCTCACCTCACCCTCACCTCACACAGACTACATCACTCTCGACGATCCGACGGCAGGCCGCAGAAGTTACTCACAACCCCGCCGATTTCGATATGGCGAGCCAAGATCAGACCGCAACGCTGGATCAACTGCAGCAACAAGTCAACCTCGTCCTGGAGCAGACCGGACGAGTATTCGCAGCTGTGAACGTGAGCCCGAAAACACCACCCACCGCCCAACTCAACAAGCTCAAGCAACTTCTGCCAACCGCCAACAACCGCTTCCACGATGCGCTGGACCAGCTGGAGACTGAGCTTCAACTGGCTCAATTGGTGATGCGACGCGATCTTGCTCTGCTCCGTGAAAAGCAAGGCCAGCAAGCGCAAACCACAGCACCAAGCCAACCAATTCAGGAGACTCCCTCGGTCGCCGCGAAAGATGCTGCGCCGTCTCAAGAACCAAGTGCAGTCGCCACTGAGCCCGAAGCTGCCAAGCCAGCTCAAGACCAAGACGTGACCATGGAAGATCTCATCTCAGACGAGAAGCAAGCTCCAGCAGGCGAACCACCAGCAGACGTTGACATGATCGAGCAGTCTGAAGGAACGGCTCCAGAACTTCCAAAGGAGAAATCAAACGAAAAGCCGGCCGAGAAGCCAGCCGAACCAACGCCTCCAGCGCCCGAGCCACCCGCCGAAATGCAACCCAAAAAAGAAGATCGTCAAACAGAAACTACCACCCTCCAAATCGACACCAAACCACCACCAGCCGACATATTCTCCAAAGGAAACGACAAACCCGCCGACGAAGACCCCGTCCCCAACACCGCCCGCGACAGCAACATGGGCGACCTGGACTCCCTCTTCAACGACCCAACCGGCGACAACAACGACGCCTCCAACACAGACTTCAATTTCGACCAAGACAATTCCGGCGATATCGATTTCGGCGACTTTGGGACTTTCACCAACGATAGCAACGACAATGATAACATCTCCTCTCTGCTGCCAGGTCTTGAGGATTATGCCAATACGCAGACTAATAATGATTCGACTGAGCTGGATCTGAATACTTTCTTCGGGACGGCCGGGGATAGCAATGGTGGTGGAATGGATAGTCAAGGAGGGGACAACGGTGAACAACGCGATGCTACATTCGACGATCTGATGGATCTGGCGAATTTTGATGGGGCGGGTATGAGTGGTGATGGAAACAACCCTGAGACGTTGGACTTTGACTCGCTCTTCAATTGAAAGGGGACTATATGTTTGATGGAGACCGTGTACTATACCGCGGCTGCGGCGATGGCAGCAATCCCCCTGAGACATTGGACGTCGACTGACTGTTCAATTAAGAGGCGATTGAGAAGGAAGATGCTTTTCAAAGCTTTTCTTAATTGATGATAGATAGCTATACCATGTTCGCTTCTTTGGCGAAGAAGATGGTACGGCAACGCGTTTTACGCTGCCAGCAGGCAGAGCCGTCAATGCAATATCCGACCTTTCTCTACTGCCTCATCTTTCTTTCGCCTCGTGTCAATGCTCTTGCTCAAATGATCGCTCCAGATGAAGTACTTCCGCTTGATATGTCAAGCTCTTTCTCCCATGATCGTTTCTCATATTCCTTGTTCCGCGCCCTTTTTTTTGCTCAATTTTCGTTTCTTGTTTCCGTATGTCCCATAGACCATCCAATATCTTCCTCGATCCGTATCGTACAACCCATATTGTTTTCTTCCTTCTTGCTACATCCAGAATGTCCTTGTCCTATCCCGTCCAATCTCATTCTGTTTCCTATCGCATCTTCTAGATGTCGCTCGGCATTGTTCGTAAAGTAGTAAGTCGTCACCAAGTCGTCGTAAGCTGTAATAAAGAGTTGTATCGTATCGTGTTTCGTGAGGGGACATGAGGGGATGTGTCGAGTACTTCGCCGTGTAGACAGTCGATGTCGATGTCGCTGTCGGTGGCGGTAGCGGTCGAGGCTTTACTGCTGCTGCTGCTGCTGCCGCGCCGCCTGAATCTCACTCTCATCCCGCTCATCAACCTCGACAATCTTCCCAGCGCGGTTTACAGCCTTGAGAACAGGCAAGTTCTCATGAACGGCAGGCCGGCTGGTCATGATCTTCGCCAAAGCATCCGTGTACACGATTGGCAGATCGCCATCGAAAGTGACCTGCTTGAGACCGCGGACCTTCTTGAGGCCCTTGAGTGACGCGGCGATCTTGTTGTCAGGGTAAGACTGAGTCGAAACCGCCAGGAACTCCTTCTTGAGGGAGTCACGGAAGCTGAGGTGGAAGTTCTCAAGATGGACGGAGGCGGACAAGGCGGCAATGAGGCGACGGTCGAAGTTAAACACCCACTCCCAGCTCTCCATCTTCATGTTGATGGTCTTGGCCTTCTTAAAGGCGTTGCGGGAGATGAAGCCGAGGATGGAGGGGATCTTGTCTTGCTGGGTGATGCTGTGGTCGGCTGGGAATGTGATGTTGAGAGGCTTGTTCTTGAGAGCCTCGGTCGCCTCACGGTTGATCTGCTTGCTGAGCAGGAGGACGGTTGGGCAGGTGCGGGTTGGAAACGGGAACGGCTGCTTCTTGTCGGTCCAGTTGGCGAGAGAGCGGTTGAGCTGCTGAGAGACGTCGGACCAGTCCATGCAGTAATCATAGACCATATCGCGCAGCTCGCGCGGAAGGTGGGAGAAGTTGACCTCGTCAGAGGTCATACGCTTGGTGAGATCGGCAGCCTCGCCAGCGTTCAGGCCAATGAGCTCAACCTTCTTGACGCTGCGAACTTGGCGGAGGGACCATAGTGCCTCAGTCATCTGGTCGCGGAATCCGCACTTGTGTGGGTTCTCGTGGCATAGGGTCATGTGCTCCTGCAGGCGCTCGTTGTGGAAGTTAATCTTGAACTCCTTCAAGTTGTGTCCTCGACCCAGAATGTCGCCCAGCTGCTTGATGAGCTTCATGTAGCCAGACCAGCTGGTTGGAAGAATCCGGCCCTGCAGCATGTTGTGCCCATCGTCGGAGATCTCGATGGACGTGAGCTTGCGGAGGATGTCAACGGTGATGACATCAGAGACATGGTCGATCTTCAAGAGGCCGTGGGTGAAGTTAATGGAGCTGGATAATAGTCAGCAGGGAATCTATGGATAGTGTCGGGGGCAGGGTGGACTCACCGCTTCTGGAGAAGGTAGCAAGCCTCTTGAAAGATCTGTCTGTTGACGAGGAAGACGTTTGGGGTCTTCTTGCGAGGAGACAAGCGCTGGCGTCGAAAGTCATGACTGCTGGTAAGCTTGGCGTGCGCCTTGTCGAAGAAAGCCTCAATGGCGTCGATGTTGGTAGCGTAGACGTAAATGAGGTTGCGCATCTCTGCTGGTAGCAGAAGAAACGGGAATGTGCGCTTGACGAGGTCGACCTGGAAGCGAGTGACGCGACGGCCAGTGACGAAGAGGTCCTTCGAGGTAGTTCGGCCCTTCTCGTGGTCAGCTAATGTCTGGCGCAGGCTTGCACTAGGTAGTTCGCTCACCATTGCGAAATGCGTGGTCGCTGTTGGTGGAAGTCGTAAGAAGTAATAGGGTTACAGAAAGCAGATAGATGTCAAGATACGAACCACTAGATGGTGCTGGAGAGTGGTATGAGTGCCAATTCTGGTACTGTTGCTGGTGCTGGTGCTTTTGAGGTTGTTGACAAGTCTGAAAGAAGGTAGGTTTAGAAGAGGCGGTAGTGAGGAAGTTATAGGATAGCGACCTCGCTACGGTGCTCGGAGCTAGCGCCACCGCGCATGGTCAAGAATGAATGGCGACACGTTGTTCATTGTTGCATTTCCTGTGAAGAACAGGAAATGAATAGGATGGTATCGGGGGAGCTCGATGGAGGCTGGGGGTGGGTGAGCGGAGACGCCACACTTGATTGATCCCGCACCCATCGTCCGCCACGCCCGCCGTTGAGCTTGGGTGACTGGCGCACGGCCTACTGACTGAAGGGCAGAGGACAAGATCGCAAGTCCAAGTCTCTGGGAGGCATGGGAAGGTCGTGGGAGCATCGTGGGATCGACGTACCACGGCAGCTCGGGCTCCTCAAACGCTCTCCCGCCAAGACATATTCGGCTCCCGATCACAAGCTGACCTGGCCGTTTGAATGAGCTCACATTCAGAAAATAGCGTTGACGAAGTGTTTCAGGTCCTGCATTAGCGCCGTTTTCCTTCACAACTTGGCTGTCGATGCCCGTGGTTGACGCTGCCGTGTGTACCAGTCGCCGGTGTAGCGATTTTTCAGCCAGTCTTCATAGATGATCTTGGCGCCGTCGCAGTCCTTCGCATTGAGCATGTCGTGATAGGTGTCCAGCTGCTCCATGAAGCCCGGGTTCGGCTCGCAGACAGGTCGTCCTTCACAGAGTTGTTCGAGAGCTTGATCTGGAGTCAGGCTGTACTTCCACATGAGATATGCGCAGACGATGGTCGCAGACCTCGACTTTCCCATCGCACAGTGAACGAAAACAGCACCATCATGTGAAAGTGCCGTATCGATGAAGTCATTTGTCGTTTCGAAATGGGCCAGAATGTTCTCGTTCGGATCGTCGTCTAAACGCACATGCAGATGGTTGTATTCTTTGAAATGGCCGGCCTCATATATATCGAAGTCCTGAGAGCTGCTCAGCCGACGTGTTGCTCAGAGCGTTTCGCACACACGCACCAGTATCGATACGATATGCGATATCTTGTATTCTTTGAACAGATCCTGGCGCTGCTCGAGTCAGTTGGGTCCTTGGACTTCAGACAGCTGTCCAACCTGGTAAAGAGCGTGTAGACCGCCAATGAAGAGACCGCCGCCCTCTGTCCTGGGCACGCGGTCGACCTGAAAGTCGAAGATTAGCATGTGATCGCCATGATGGTGGCTTTTCGCGTTCGGAGCTCTTACCCAGCCCATTTCGCGACTTCGAGCGCGTGTTGTATATGTGAGAATGCTTTGAAGATGGTGAGAGAGTGGAAAGACGAGATGGAATGGCAGTGTAGCAAGTTGATGGGAAGGGCAGTGAGGTCGGCATCTGCCGGGAGCCTCGGCTCTGGATGGAGTGGTATTGTCATCAGGCCGGCAGGATTCTGTCTTCGTCTCCTACCATCGTGCTCTCCGTCAAGGGAAATCTTACAGGCAGATCCATCGCTTGGCCGACGAGATGGCGGTGGTGTGGGCGATGTTGTGGGAGCTGGGAAGCCGCAGAGAAATGGAGAGAAGTCGAATTGTCGGTCGCGGCGACGATGAAGCCGTCTCCTTGGCAACTCGCACAGGGATGACAACAACCGTAGCGACGACAACATCGCTCGCCTCAGGCGAGCAAGTGTTGCATATAAGCCGGAGCAGCTCAGGCTGGATCATGTGCAAGTCGTAGATTGAGGAAGGGCTCCTGCATGTTCACATCGCTATGAATCTCAGACGACGCACATGGCAGATGGACCTCGACAAGGTGCTGAAGTCCTTGGGGACCCTGCACTGGAACATGTTCAGACGAACTGCCGTCTTACCGCTTCAACGTCTTCTGCTTCTCAGCAGCCTCAACAACCTTCTTCTTCACAGCAAGCCCCTTCCTCTCCCTCACCGCATCCACATACCGCTTGGCCACATTCTCCTTATCCGCCTTCTCACCCAGATCCTCAAGCTCCTCCTCCGTAAATGGCACCCAGAACGGATCCTCATCCAACATTTCAAACCCCTCGAAAACAAGCTGTGGCGCCGCGAAGCCAGATGTCCGTTGCCGGATCTCATCAGAGAACCCAAAAGAGTTGGCGACGGGCAGCAGCGAGAGAATGGTGAAGTTCGTTGATGGCTCTAAAAGGGACTCGCTGACGATACGGCCACCTCTGCGCGTGATGACGGAGTAGACTCTTCCGAGCACTTCTGCGGATGCTTGGATCTCGCAGCTGTACATGGCGAGCAGGATGCGAGGGCTCCAGTCGAGGAAGCCTTGCCGGACGGATTCACGGGTCGTGCGAATGAGCTCTCCTGTCAGGCGACCCATGTTGGCACTAATCTCTCCCTCGCTGAGCTCGGTAGCGACATCTTCCAGGAAGACTGCCACGCCTTGCATCGGCTCGTTACAGAGCGGGCCTTGGTATGTCGCGAGCTGAAATGCGTATGCGATCTTGTCCGCCAGCGTTGATACCGAAGATGATCCGCTCGACTGATGCTCCTCGCCATCTTCCTGGAGGCTACAACGATATTAGCTCTTGCGTCTCACTTGCAATTGTGATGTTAAACTTACAATTTGGCGCACACGCCCCCCTGTGTAGCATCGATGAGCACATTTAGCCCTACTCGTCGCGGTCCGAAACAAGTAATGTTCTCGACGGCGTCCTTCCAAACCTCTCGATCCGCTTTCTCCTCAGCAAAAGCTTCGGACAGCCGTTGCTTGAATTCTGTTATGGTCAGCTGTTGCTGCGTGTCCGCTGCTGCGTCTTCTGCGCCAAATTCTTGTTGCTCTTCCTCTTCGACCTCCTCCTTTTGCTCCCCGTTATGATGGCCTGTCAGTCTTTCTTCCTCCTGCGCTTTGCGGTCCGAGTATAGACGCTTGACAGCACCGGTGTGCTTGACAAGGAACTCAGTGACGGGTGCCGGCAGCGGGCGGACTCTCAGTCGGACAGTGACTTGTTTACTCGACGAGATGCCTTCTACCCTGCCACGTCCAAGGGCGGGATCTCGTGGCGGGTTCATCTCCTCAGCCTTCACGATGCCTTCTCTGTACGGCACCATGGCTTCGCCGGCTTGGATCTCACACTTTGCGAAGCGTTCTTGGAGGTCCTTCAGACATCTCTCGAGGTGCAATTCGCCGGCAGTCAAAATGACATGCTCGCCACTCTCAAGTTGCTCGTAAGCTACAGCTGGATCAGCCTGGACTAGGAGACGTAGACCCCTGATCATCTTGTCCAGGTCGCCAGGAAACGCGGGCTCAAGTGCCACTCGCACGATAGGGGCGTTAGTGGAGATGGCGGCAGTCGATGACAAGTTCGGAGCACCCTCTAACCGCGAACAGATTGTACCTGACTTCAAGATTGCACCCTCAAGGCCGGCAATGCCGACAATGTTTCCGGCGGGCACAGAATTGAGAGACTCCAAGCTGCGGCCCATTAGCAGGTACAGAGCTGTGATAGTAACCTTCTTCGGCTGAGGGTTCGCTTGTGGTCGAGCAGGAGTGAATTTCGGAGGTAGAACGTAGACTTCGTCCCCAACGGTAAGCGTGCCTGAATACAGTCGAGCGAAGCCGATCAGATGTTCTGGATCGGCCTGCTGCTCCTCTTCTGCTGAAGTAGAGTCAATCTCCTCGTTATCGCCAATCGCAGCACTGCTTAAAGCGTCGGAGACAGAGTCAACGCTGCCCTCACCGTTAGCCAATGCTTGCGCTCGCGCGATCTCTGCACGCTTCTTTCGCCCCAGCTCTCGGGCCTCTTCGGCAGTCAACTGTCCGCCTCGCCGTCTGTTCATAGTCAGCTCGCTCTCTGGTATTGAGACCATCTTGCTGACGTATGCAACTGTCGGCTGTCCGATTGTCGCGTCTGAATGTATCATGGCTTCTTTGAGCTGGCCATCGACAAACTCTGCACCTGGCGACTGTTCAATGAGGTCGGGCATGCGGTTCTCCTGCGCTTTCTTGGGGGACGGCAAGCCTTCTATGACTGAGACCAACAAAGCAGTCGACAGTGGAAGCCACGCAGAAAATACAGCTGCCAACAGTGCTTTGGGATCTCTCGATCGCATCACGTGCGCTGGGATGTTGATGCTTAAGCTTTTGGTGATCTTCTCGAAAAGAGCAGGGTCACCCTTGTTGTTCGGTCCGCCCTGAGTCGCCTCGTACACCGCCCATATTTGCTCAAGGACGAGCTGTACGAACATGGGCTTCAAATGTCGTCCCTTCAAGTGCTTCGGTCCAAGCACTCGCTTCGTCTTCGGGTCCAGGTAAAAGTCGCCCCAGAGAACCTTCTCCAAAATCTGGCGCTTGATGCCGAGTTTCTTTTCGTAGAGGCTGGCGAATTGGCGAGGCGTGAAAGCCCAGCCATCGATGGCTGAGCTGAAAATGACATTGTTCTTTTCCGGCTCGAAGTAGATATCTTCGTCGTCCTTTTCCTCGTACTCTGCCGGTGTGCCACTAGTCACCACACCTTCATCGTCCAGTCCGATGCTTCCCTTTCGGCTCTTCTCATCTCCCTGATCCTTTGCTGCAGATGCGGCTGTGACTTTCCCCTCGATCCGCTCTCGCCACCGTAAGTCGTCCTCCATACGCTCTCCAAGAGCAAAGCTGCCTACAACGGCGTTCACCTGCTCTAAAAGCTTGGAAAGATGAGTATAGGCTTCTGCGGGACTTAGCTTGAGTTCGGTGATGAGCCGATCCATCTTGTTGATTACGAGCAGTGGCTTCAGCTTCTCAACCCAGACTTGCCGTAGCACAGTAACTGTCTGTGAGCAAACGCCTTCTACAGCGTCCACAAGTACGACAGCACCATCACACAGTCTTGAGGCGGTTGAGACTTCGGAGCTGAAGTCGATGTGGCCGGGTGAGTCAATCAGATTGATCAAATATTCTTTTTGCTCCGGCTGAGCATCTGGTGCGTTTCTTCGCAGTAATGAAAAATACAGGGAGATGGCAGAAGACTCCATGGTAATTCCACGTAGTTGCTCATCGGGCCTGGAGTCCAGGTAGCGGATCTTGCCCGCGAGCTTGGGTGATATAATGCCATTCGTGGCGATGAGGGCGTCTGTGAGAGACGTCTTGCCATGATCGACGTGGGCCAAAATACATATCTAGGGGACTATTAGCTGCCAAGCCATCAGCATCATATGCGTGGTGTCAAGTCAATACATACATTTCGGATACCATCGCCGGCCTGCTGGAGCTTGACAAGCTTCTCTGGCTGAACGACCGGCATCTTCAACGTCCAAACTCGCTAGATGAATCGGTCGTGAAGCGAAAAGGAGGAGAGTGTTCAATCCGGTGTATGAAATAACTGGTTCAAAAAGTTGTTCGCGTGAGAATGGCAGGGATTTGTCCTCAAAGTCTCCCCGCCATGCGGTCATCACCCTCAGGCACCGTCACTCTCTGGTTCGTCGCTCGAGCACATGAAACGGCCTGCCTTTCCACTGTCCGACCTCCCACACACTAACACACTCGTTGTATCTATTATTTGCCCGCCTGTATCGCCTATCCTCCTCGTCCTAATGGTGATTGCTGGTGGATATGGTGCTCACTTGGACTCAACACCACTCATCCACATTCGTGCGGCGCCGAGCCAATAGCCTTCCCGCCGTCTCCTGATCGTTCGAGCCACCGCGAGCTGCACCTGTCGATCGCACTCGCCTCCTCGTGACAGTCGCGGGGACCACGCGATATATTCTAGGGCGACTTCACGTATCATCATTGCTATGCCATCGACAGTGCCGGACACGAACACGGCGAACATGGCAGACGTCGCGTCTTCGACCCAGCCCAGACCCATCGCGAATGGCAGCTTAGCTGTCTCTAATCCTCCGAACCTGTCCATTCCGACGACCACGCCGAATCGAAACAGCCATCTGGCGCGGCTGGAGACCTTGTCTCCTGTGACACAGTTCGGCAGTTACGACTATGACAGGATTATTAGACACGGAGAAGTGCTCAAGAGGACACGGAGGACCAAGGTACGTCTTCGCACGCGACCAGGTTTTCATTGGATATAGCAGAGCATCTCGCTGAGACTCGGTGTAGAAATGGAAACCCGTATATCTAGTGTTACGACCACACATATTATCCATCTATAAAGACAAGGACGAGACTAGACTCCGCCACCAACTCAACCTCTCCGACCTCACGGCTGTCGCACGGCAGAAGGATCCGAAGCGAAAGGAGAAACATGTGTTCGGCCTGTTCTCGCCCTCGCGGAATTTCCACCTCGAGGCATCTTCAGATAAAGAGGCGCAAGCATGGGTCGAATCCATAAGACGGGAGGCTCGCATGGACGAGCAGGAAGAGGAAATGTTCCTGGCCAGTCCAGGGGGTGCCAAGATGTCTTACCAGGGCTTCTCTAGCATCGATGCCAACATCAGTCCTTCTGCGGACGAGCGGGCAGCGGGATACAGCTCATCTGACGCCGAGGCGTTTGGACAGAGCGCACCTCTCCCTCGGGCAAGAAACAGGGCAAGCGTGAATATGGCCAAGCGGAAGTCTTCCGCGATCGACTACTCTGGAGCTGAGCATGGTTCATACTCGGACTTCTCGGACTCAGCAGGTGGATGCACAGCTCGCATGTCGGCGCTCTCACTGGCATACACAGATGGGCGGCCTTCGACAAGTAGTGCTCAGCCACCATCCCAGCTCAACTCTCCTTACGGACAAGCTCCAACCCGGCCTTCGATGGGTGCTAGGAACCCTAGTCAACTGTCCGGGTTGGCCTTAGGCTCTGAGGATAAGAAGGCTCCAAATCCTCAAGATGAAGAACGGGTTCTCTACCATGGCTGGATATACCTTTTGAAGTCCAAGTCCGGCGTGCGACGATGGAACAAGGTCTGGATGGTGCTACGACCGAAGGGACTCTCCATGTACAAGAACGAGGAAGAATACTCAGCCCTGCTCATCCTCCCTTTCTCCACGATCATCGACGCAGTAGAAATCGACAATGTCTCGAAAACAAAGACAAGCTGCATGCAGATCCTCACAGAGGAACGAAATTACCGTTTCTGCGCACTGGACGAAGAAAGCTTGGCGCGGTGGTTGGGAGGACTCAAGAGCCTGCTTGCTCGAAGAAAAGCAAAAGCCGTGGCAACGACAACATGATGACTTACGTTGACGAATGACTATACCCCTGGTGGCGGTTCCTTGTATCACTCCACTTCTTGTACATACCTTCTCGAAGGGTAATTGTTTAACATTGGCAGCTTTGGATTAAGAATTACGCTTTTTTGGCAGCGTCTCTCGATTCAAAAGTACATTACTATACTATGCTCATTTTCATATGTCCACCCAATACCTCTCGCGTATCGCCCCACCATAAAAGAAGAAAATCAATGGCGCTGGCGAGATGACGAGTGATAAGAACCCGAAAACACTAATTCCCCATCCATACCCCAAATCCTCAAACATCTTCGGCGCGAAAATAGGTACAACCCCGCCAACGACAGATCTGAACACCGCTCCAGCAGCGATCGCCGAAGCAGCATATCGTTCAAAACAGTCGATGTAGTAGTTCGTGGTCGAGTTGAGGATTATGATCTGTCCAATTCCATAGAAGAAACTCGCAATAACGGAAACGTACCAGGGGTTATGATATTCCACTGACCAAGCGAACCAGAAAAGGCCAATAGGGATTAGTACAGCGCCGATGTTGGCTAAAGGGAGCCGATATTCGGGGAGACCTTTTCCGCCGTTTCTGGACGCGAGGGAGTTGTAGACGGTGTCGATCCGGGGGACGAGGAACCAGACTGAGGCGAGGAAACCTAGCCCGGGACCGAGGTACATGAGGCCTACTTGTTCTGTGTTGAAACCGTATTGGCCTTGGTAGATTGGTTGGAAGTTTGTGTAGAGGGAGTAGGTTGTTGCGAAGAGGATGGCTTGGTAGATTGACATTACCAGGACGATTGGTTGGATGAGGATTCGTAGAGGTCGAGTGAGGGAGTAGCGGAGTTTGACGAGTAAGGGACGGTAGTCTTCTCCTTCGTAGCGGTATTTGCCGGGAGTGTTGTAGAGTTGTTCGAGACGGGCTTTGCGACGGGCGAGGATGACGGGTGCGTAGGTTTCTTTGAGGAAGATGTAGCCCATGCATGTGTTTACTGCGCACACGATTGTGAGGATCCAGAAGATCCAACGCCAGTGGAGTCGTTGCACGATTAAGCCTCCGAAGAGGGGGCCTAGGGTTGGACCCATTAGGGGGCCGAGTAGATACCAGCCGTAGATTCCGCTGCGTTGGCCGGGGACGAACATGTCTGAGAGGGAGCCTCCGCCATTCGCGATTGAGACTGAACCAAAGAAGCCTGAGAGAGTTCGCGATGCGATGAGTGTTCCAATGTTGGGAGCCAGAGCACTTGGGATCTGAAGCAGAGTGAAGATTCCGAAGCAGGAGAGATACAGTGCTCTTCTCCCAAATGTCTCAGACAATGGAGCCAGGATGAGAGGTCCAACACCGAGCATGATCACGAAGCCTGTCGTGCAAGAGATGACTTGGTCCGTCGTCGTGTTCAAGCCTTCCGCGATCTGTCCTATTCCAGGCGTGAACATGCTGCTGGCCAGTGGGGAGAGGATGGCCATGCCAGCGATCGTCGCCACGTTGAACATCTTTCTCGTGTAGCTCCATTGTCGAGGATTTTCGGGATCGTGATCTTCAAACTCCAGTAGCTCTCGTGTATCGACTTCTTCACCTCTGTCGAGGTTTTGTTCGTCGGGTAACAAAGGATCTGTCTCTTGTGGCTCTCCATGTTGCTGCCTCGCCGTCTGCTGTATTGACTCTGTCTCCGTCGTGCTCCGAAAGCTTCCTCTTCGTTCCACATCGTTCGCCATCTTCATCTTCAGCCGCGCATTAACGTTAAAAACAGGAACAGGAAGAGCAAGCTGATGAGAAACAGATGGAGGTGATCCTACCGTGTTCTCCAACTGAAAGCCGCCGCGCCGTACGCCAATGGGATTTGATGATGACGCGGTGGTTGGTGGTCGCGGTGAGGTCTCGTGCGGATCTTCGGTGCATTGCTAGCGTAAACTGTATCTTAGAACTAATGACATGGCTAGAATTAGTTCTACGGCAGACCATTGCAAAATTGTGGATGCTGGGGAATTTCAACTCACGCGTCTTTCTCCTGCGAAAATGGCACCAAAATATCACGAGAAAATGGCTCATGAACGGAATACTGAGGTGGTGCTCTAATTCACGTTACTGCAGCCAGCTTCCGAGGCCGGTTCGCGCCTGGCGATCCTTCTCAATGACAACTTTTCAGGGTCAGGCCGCACGCCTCCTCCTTGACCGAATTCCAGAGGATGAGCGTCAACGAGTTGTTCGCGAAGTGGCACAGTCGCTCGACTCACAGAGCGGCAAGAACGATGTTGCTTTCGCTGCGTCTCTGCTGAGGTTGCAGCCAGAAGGCAGTGCGACGAAGACGCTCCTTGACCACCTCCAAGAACGGGCCGAGAGAGGCGAGTATGATGTTGTGTATGCAGTCTGCGATGAGCATACTGACGTCGGACGTGAACTGCTCGCGAGGGCATCTGCACTCATTGCGGATACAGCAGCAGCCCTCGAAGGGGTATGTACGGTAGGATATACCGTGCGTGGCGTTTGAGACAACCCACGCATTGGTACGTTCGGTCTCTCTACGTTCTTTTTCCGTGTGTCCTGACTTCACTACCAGGTAGAAAACAGCAAGTCATTCTCGGTCGCCATACTAAATCTGGACACTGAAAGATTG
The DNA here is from genome assembly GCA_031771865.1 of Nothophaeocryptopus gaeumannii. Lineage (NCBI taxonomy): Eukaryota > Fungi > Ascomycota > Dothideomycetes > Mycosphaerellales > Mycosphaerellaceae > Nothophaeocryptopus > Nothophaeocryptopus gaeumannii. The sequence goes on from JASISA010000019.1 coordinate 374,968, forward strand.
GCCAATGGCTACAACAAAGACTCGGACCTGCTGAACACCCTCGATCGAACAGCGCACTACTTGAGGCTGGTCAACCGCATCATTGCTCCTGGTATCCAAGTGGAATGTCCAAACATCTTGTTTCACTCATGCCTGACATTGGTTGGCGCTTTGGACAAGAGACTCGTGTCATTAGCACAAGAAACGCTATTCTGCCTGTTGTCACTCCAGAAAGGCCTCACATCTCACGACCAACAGGCATTATGGACCAGGATTAGGAACTTGATTGCTGCGAAGGACACTTTCTATTCGTCCCTCGGCTTTTCGCTGTGGCTTCGCTGGATATCTTCGAACCGGCTCATTGACGCCTCCATTCTCTGCGAGCAACAATATTGGGACGCCATTGTGGATGGTCTGCGACTTGGTGACTCCGAAAGGCGCAAGAGCTGTCTCCAGATTCTTAGGGCTTCAGTCGAGACAGCCGCGGAAGATCCGCCTTTACTTTCCATGATCACAACGGACACGCATGTGGACCCGGCTAGTGCTCAGAAGCAATACAATCGATTTTGCAATGTCTTTGAGACGATTGTTCTTGGTCGATACCTGAACCAAGTGCAAGAGTGTGAGCCAGATCTGGACTTTCTCTCCTCCGCCCACTCGGTAGTGAAGCCAATCTGGGTATATACGCTACTCGCGTCTGCGCTTGATCAGAAGATGCAAGATTCCAATCGGAAATTCATCGGAAACTGGGTTTTGCGGTCAGATCTGCGTGCAGACGATCATGAATTCATGAAGTTCTTTCGATCGGCTTTGCTACCCTGGCTCACCTCTGGCTACTTGTACACTTCCTCGTTGCGCAGGCGGGGCCCAACACTGTACTGTGAACATGGAGAAAAAGCTGCAAGCTATGTTGCTCGCCTACTTCAAACACATCCAAGGCTTTCCTACAGCGTCGTCGATACAATTGTGGAGACAATCTCGAACAGACACGGGAACATGTTCCCTTACGCCATGGTGTACCTCATCGAAGGCATCGGAAGAAGTCTTGATGCTAGTGGCGATAACCTTCGTGGGCCGATGGGCAATGGAGAGAGTCAAGGGGAGCTGGAACAGTTCGACCCTAGTCAGCTCGAAGACTTACACAATGCCGCAACGTGGATCAATCTGCCGGAGGTATCTAGGGACTTTGTGCTGTCCAGGATCTGGAAAATGGCGTTCGATCAGAGTACTAGATGGCCAACAGAGAACACAGACGATTTCACCAGCATAGCGGCATCGAACTGGCGGCATCTGCTGGAGAAGGCTAACAAACTCAATTCAACGTCCACTGTTCAGAAAGATGGACCTATTGCGATAATGACAATTCCACCGTCCAAACGTGAGCTCGCCGAGCAGAATGCACAGCAGAAGTGCAAGTCGTTCATCAAGGAGCTTTCGTCAGCACAGCAGCGTTTAGAGTTCGCAGACCTGGAGCGGAGCTTGGACGATATCTGGAGCGATATGGAGTATCTCGAGTACCCAAAGAACCTGGTAGGTATGATGCCACAAGTCTTTGTCAACACAGGCATTATTAATGTGGCTATCCGTGCCAATTATGGCGCTGGTGCGACGCTCGGATTGACGATTGCTCGCAGAGCGAATGATCTGTTGCGGTTGTCTGAGACTAGATCGTATCTTTTTGCACCTCTCATGAAGGCGGTCAGAAACGTGGTTTTGGCAAATCCTTCAGCTGCCTCGCTTCTCAATATCAAAGATCTTGCGACATATCTGGCGGAGCACCCACCTGCCGCGACAGTGGATGCACAGCTGGAGCAAGCGACTGTGCCACTTTTACAGTTGATCAGTCCCGAGCTTGAGAAGTACAGCTATGAGTTCTATTTTGGTCAGAGGGAGAGCTTTGGGTTCGCGGCGATCTTAGACCTCATAAGTCGTCTCAAGACCGTCGACCCCAGCGAAATGCACGAGACTCTCAACGCCATTCTTCAGCGATGGCTTGGACAGAAGATTCCTCCTCCAACGGTCAGCCCCTGGAAGAAAGTCATTCAACTGCAATTCCTCCTTCTCTGCCATGAGCAGTACGTCCCTAGTCTGAGCACCGAAGATGCAAGGCAGAGATTGAAGGACCTGCATTACATCCTCGCCATCGAACCGCTGCCACGATATCGCTATCTGTTCGAATGGATGATTGCTCGCACGTACCTCCAGCATCCGCAGCTTCTACCTGTGATCTTCGATGAGCTGCGAACTAAGGATCACCACTCTAATCCCAAGTTCTTGGCCTCGCTGATGAAGATTGGAGTGATGATTGCGAAGACTGAGAGCTCGGATGAAGACTTTGCACTGCAGCTCGCAACCGTGTTTGTTCCGCTTGCCGCGTCTTCAAAGGTCATCATTCGCCATGAGGCGCAATGGCAAGTACCTGTCTTGATGGACTACTGTCGAGAGCAGCAGTATCAGACTATCACAAGCAGCTCCGCCTTCCAATCGCTGGACGACTTCATTCGCAGCCTTGAACGCTACGATGACCCTCCATTAGAACGCAAGATTGACAAATTAGATCCCATCATCGACCACAACCTGACTAATCTCGTCGAAGGTCTCTGGTACGATCTCGACGAAGTCGAAATGCGACATAGCAGTCGGGAAGACTTCCAGCAACTCTACGCTTCTGACGAAGCAAATGCAAGCCTGCCACCTTCCTGCATTCCTCTCGGCGAACCCATCGCCGCCCACGCTTCCGAGCAACAAACCTCCGAGTCTGCTCAACTCTCCACAATCGACCACTCCCGCCGCCTCCTCCAAAACATAGACAACATCTCCCGCGCCCTCGGCTCCGGCGCCGTAGGCCCAACCTCCTCCCTAGCTCTGCAAACAAAAGGCTCCGCCTACCTCTCGACCACCTCCCAACGAAACCCCAACCTCCTCGTCGTCTGCTCCCTAGTAGACAACCCATACAATTTAGGAGGCCTTTCGCGTGTATCGGAAATTTTCGGTGCTGGGGAAATGTATCTGCAAAATCCACAGGTTACGTCGAATAAGGATTTTACGAATGTTAGTGTTAGTTCGCATTCGCATATTCCGATTTTGGCTTTGAAGGGGGAGGATATGGGGGCATGGCTGGGGAGGAAGAAGAGGGAGGAGGGGTTTAAGGTTGTGGGGATTGAGCAGACGGATCGGAGCGTTCTGCTAGGCACGAAGGAGTGTGTGTTGCCGGAGAGATGCGTCTTGGTCATTGGGAGTGAGAGGGAAGGAATACCAGCTCTGGTGTTGGGGGAGTGTGATGTGTTGGTGGAGATTAAGCAGGCCGGCGTTACGAGGAGTTTGAATGTGCAGACTGCTACGGGGATTGTGCTTTGTGAGTACAATCGGCAGTGGAGGAAGTAGGGAGATGTACATAGCTGCTCTTTGGGACACAGCCTTTCTGTTAGTGCTCTACAGGATTCATTTCTCACCTCTGCCATTGCAGCCTTCCACCCTCCTCTCTCGTCTTGCGATCGAGAATCTCGTTCACCTTTTCCACAACACCCTGCTTACCCTCTGTCCTCTTGACAAAGTCATCCACAATCTGTTGTCTCGTCCAACCTTTGACCTTGTTCTGCACCTCAATCTCATTCGGGAGACCTACCCATGCATGAGGATATTCCTTGAAGTCTTCTCCAGTGCTCCCTGAGCTCGTGTCCAGAAGCTCGAAATCGGTTCGGTACTCGAAAAAGCTCTCTACGTCCTGGTCTGAGACTTTGTCGAGAGATTCTGGGCTCCAGTTCGGCGTCCGCTTTGGTTTGTCAACGAGTAGAGCCGTGACGCCCTCCACGAAATCTGGGTGTTCCATGAAGCGAGCCGCGATCGCATGCTCTTTTTTGAAAGTCTCAGCGATGCTCCATTCCCGCCCTCGCCTCAGTGCCTGCAGTGCTACTTTCACGGAAGTCGGCGAGCGCGCCATGATCGTCTTCTTAGTCTTCTCCGCCCACTCAGGCACTTCTGGGTAGCCACGCGCGTCAGGACTCATTTCAGAAAGACCCTGAAGAGCATCCAGAATGCCCTTGATGTCGTTGGCTGGTTGGAAAACGTAGTCGATAGCGGCGCGGATGTTGCCTCCAACGGGTGCTGAGATGGGCTGGTCGTGAGGTAGGCCTGTCGCAAATTCTTCGATGGTGGAGTTGATAATCTTGAAGCGACTTTGAAGGCTGTCATAGTCCTTGAAATTTAGCTCTGCGAGGCGAGCTTCCAGGTCTGGAAGAGATGACGAATGCAGGAAGTGTGTTGCGATGCCAGCGAAGAAAACGTTTGGTCCCTTCAGTTGCTCGGAAGTGAGAGCGCAGTATGTTCCAAGCTCGCCGTCCATTCGTGGGAGGAAGAACGACGCGCCGACATCTGGGAAGAAGCCAATGTTCGTCTCGGGCATGGCGAAGACGGTGTTCTCTGTAGCTATCCGGAAAGGTGCGTGAAGGGAAAGCCCAACACCGCCGCCCATGGTAATCCCATCGATGAAGGCGACGTATGGCTTTTTGTATGTTGATATCAGATGGTCCAGCTTGTATTCCAGGCCAAAGTAGTCCTTGCTCTCTTGCTGCCCCTCTGTGCCCTGCTTGTTCCTCTGCGCCAACCAAGCCACATCGCCGCCAGCACAAAATGCTCTCCCTTCACCCTTGATCACAACGACATTCGCCAGCTGGCTCTTGCTCCATTCGTGCAGTCGTGGGATGATCTTCCGCGCCATGCTGCCATTCAGCGAGTTGAGCTTTTTCGGCCGATTGAGGGTGATGTTCCGGACACAGCCCTGGTTGCCGAAAAGGACATCGTTGGGTTCGTCGCCGGGCTGTTCTTTGATATCAGCTGCTGATGCGAACTAAGATGGCTTTGGTCAGTCAGTCACCGTAGATATCAGTGGGATGGGAGGCATACAGATCTCGCCGCACTCTGTTGCATGGCTGGGCTCAGGATCTTCGCTCTGAGTGGCATTGTTGCTAGTCTAGCTAATTCTAAGCGCCTTGAGCAACTTTGAAGAAGCATTGGGTGTGATTTGAATCGTGCCAATCGGTATATACAGTGTTCTGTGAAGCTAGTCGAGCTTCCGTGGCAGAGGTACCAGACCTCGGTAGACGCTCCGGTTCAGCAGTATGTCTCCAATTGACCAGCAATCTAGTCGCGTAGATGATTGAAGTCAGTACGCTTTGAATGGTAGACAGGAGATGGGAGAAAGGGTCTCAATGCTAAAGGAACAGTCGCATATTGATCAGGAGGAGGTGCTGCTGGTCGCGCTCACGTGCGGACAGCGGAGAAGAGCAGTCGTTCGAGCGGAAGCCGGAAGAGAGAGCACAGACCACCCAAAAGCTCGAGATTCGAGCGGCAGGCGACATTGAACTCGTCTATCGCATCGCCTCTCTTCTTAATCAATTCTTTTTCTCTCATCGGCGTCGGGGCAGAGTGTCATCATGTCTTTCGCTACCAAGCTCCTCCGCACCTCGCGTGCTCTGCGCACCCAGCAGGCCAGCCCCGTCCACAGCGCCCTCTCCACCAGGGGCCAGCAGCAACTCGCCGCTTCTGCCATTGCGACAACGAGGAGCTACGCCACCGTCTTCGAGCGCAGCAAGCCCCACGTCAATATTGGTACCATCGGACATGTCGATCACGGAAAGGTATGCGCAAGGAAGCAGTAGATGGAACGATAGGCCATGATGCAGAGGCGATGGTAATGGGATAATATACTGACAATGAGGTACTCTAGACCACCCTCACAGCCGCTATCACCAAGCGACAAGCAGAGAAGGGATTCGCGAACTACCTCGAATATGGTGCTATCGATAAGGCCCCCGAAGAGCGAAAGCGTGGTATCACCATCTCCACTGCACACATCGAGTACCAAACTCCCAACCGCCACTATGCCCACGTCGACTGTCCCGGTCACGCCGATTACATCAAGAACATGATTACTGGTGCTGCCTCCATGGATGGTGCCATCATTGTTGTTGCCGCATCCGATGGACAAATGCCGCAGACCAGAGAACACTTGCTGCTTGCCCGCCAAGTCGGTGTCAAGAGAATCGTCGTTTTCGTGAACAAAGTCGATGCTGTCGAGGACAAGGAGATGTTGGAGCTCGTCGAGATGGAGATGCGCGAGCTGCTTTCATCATATGGCTTCGAGGGTGATGACACTCCCATTGTCATGGGTTCCGCGCTTTGCGCCATTGAGGGCCGTCAGCCTGAGATTGGTGAGACTAAGATCGATGAGCTCCTCGAGCACGTCGATTCTTGGATCCCAACCCCAGAGCGCGATCTTGACAAGCCTTTCCTCATGTCTGTCGAGGATGTCTTCTCTATCCCAGGACGTGGAACCGTCGCCTCCGGCCGTGTCGAGCGTGGTGTGCTGAAGAAGGATTCCGAAGTCGAGCTCGTTGGAAAGAACGCTACCCCGATCAAGACCAAGGTCACCGATATTGAGACTTTCAAGAAGTCTTGCGACCAGTCTCAAGCTGGTGACAATTCTGGTCTCCTGCTCCGTGGTGTCCGTCGCGAGGACGTTCAGCGTGGTATGGTCATCGCTGTGCCAGGCTCCCAAAAGGCGCACAAGAAGTTCCTGTGCTCCATGTACGTCCTGAGCAAGGAGGAAGGTGGCCGCCACACTGGATTCCACAACAACTACAAGCCACAGCTTTTCCTTCGAACTGCTGACGAGGCTGCTATCTTGAACTGGCAAGAGGGCTCAGAAAACGCGAACGAGAACAAGATGGTCATGCCAGGTGACAACGTCGAGATGGTTTGCGAGATCCACAAGCCACTAGCCCTTGAGCAGGGTCAGCGCTTCAACGTCCGTGAGGGCGGCCGCACTGTCGCCACTGGCCTCATTACCCGCGTTCTGGAGTAAGCAACACGGCTTGCTAGAGGCAGTATAATTTTGGCGCAGAGACAGCAAGCGGCGCTTGTGGAGAAGCAAGGTGATATGCAGTAGCAGGCTGCAATGTTGAAGAGGAAGACGATGTAAGATGACTATGTACAGCTACGGGCTAGAGGCACGACCTACCTTCGACGACTGTATTCGCTGCACTTTGATATCCGATGGCACAGCCCAGAAGAACCGATGAGGAAGAACACCGCATAGCCCGGCGCTTGGGTCCGTGTATTCTAGCATCTTGTTTTGATACCACAAAAGCCGATCCCAGCTCTCTTCGAAGAAGAATTGCCGAATCTCAGTTCCAACCGGCTCTTGGTATGACCTTTATCCGAAATCTCTAGATGCAACGATGCGAATTGGACCAATGCGGATCTGATTGCTTGGATTGTGGTGTGAACACAATCTGGAGCGCATGGTTCAGGGGTTCGCGATGGGCCACAGTCTTACTTTAATATACTGACGTCGCCATGTAATATGACAAGCAGCATTCGTACTCACGACTGACACTTACGATACAATCTCTGCCCCTCAAGGGCGTCTCCTCGGCGGCGGCTCTACAGGTGGCTGGATATCCCTCGCAACCCTCATCTTCCGCCCAGATCTCTTCGGGTCGGCTTTCGTATCCTTCCCAGATCCCGTAGATTTCCACGCTTTCCAAGAGATAAACCTCTACAGTTCCACAAACGCTTTTCGTCGACCTGATGGGAGTGAATACCCTCAGAGCAGGAATATCGCTAAGAATGGAACGGGAACCGTCACGAGTACGATGTGAAACAACTCCCACTGGGAACTCACATTCGGCTATTCCTCCCGTTCAAACCGACAAATGGATATCTTCTCTGCCGTCTTCGGAGCCCAAGGCCTGAATTGCTACTCCATAGGGATCACGGGATAAAGCCACCGGAGAGATATACCCAGAAGCAATCTCCTACTGGTCACACATGGATCTCACACGACATATCATAGATAAGTGGTCTTCCCATCGAAATCTCGGCTCCGCACTCAAGGGGAGGATATCCATGTACGTAGGTTCATGGGATCATTACTCCCTCGACGGAGCTGTAAAAGAGTCTAAGAGGAGGACTGAGGAGTTGGGTGGAGAGGGATGGGCGAATGTGACGATTTTGGAGAGGGGGGGTCCATGGAGATCTTTATATGAATTACACACTTATTGAGTGGTAGGAGTTGCTTGATGAATGGTTTAAAAATCGTGAGCCTGATTTGACCGACACCTTTGCCAGCCAACGTGACAGATACGTCGAGAGGGAAGGTCTGGAAGGAGGTCATCGAGTATGGGGGACATGAGGCGGCGCTTAAGAGGCAGGCGGGACCGGAGGTTTGGTTGTCGCACGAGAGTGAAGATGGAAAAAGAAAGATATGGGGGAGTGTTGGACCGTGGGATCCAGGTGTTGAGCTTGAGATGGAGTGGGTTGTTGATGGGGAGGTGAATGGGAAAGGGATGAAAGTGAAGAAGGGGGAGGTTGTTTCGTATCAGCTCGGGGATTGGACAGTGGAGAGAGGGGCTTGTCAGGTGCGATTGTGGGTGATAGGACGTAAGAGAGGGTATGTTGAAGAGACGAGAAAGAGTAAGAGTATAGAGATGAGGTGAGATGAGCATAGAGGAATTCCAAAACGTGCTGATCGGAACAAAGATGATCCGTGCTTCTCAGCAAGATGAACATGTAGGTAGTGAACCAGGATATCATATGTAAGCTCGATCAAAGAGCGGTCTCATAAGCCGTCATGCTTTGAGAAAGACGGCCACTTATCTCGTGGATATAGGGCTCTCGTACGAGCAAGGTTCGCAGTCCTGCTCTTCCAAATTCAAGTAGCTAATGCAGGAACAACATCGCGCCCATTTATTGTCGATCGGACGAGCTGCGGGCGGGGCAAGTCAAATCCTCACTATGGCAAAGGACCTCGGATAAATAGCGTCCTCAGCCAAGCCATATGTTTCTGTCGTCTGCATACTTTCGAAGCACCGCGAGTTCACATTCGATTGAGCGGTATCTCGACTTCGTCTACGAAGTACGACTTTGGCGAAACATATCTCGAATATGGTAAGCTATCATGTTCTTCATATGTCTCGCTAACACAGCTGACACCATCTCAGGCTCCAAAACAAAAGTTCAGTCTCAACGTCGGCCTTGTTGGCGCGGGCCTCGGCGGTCTCCTCGCCTCAATCTCTCTCGCCCGGGCAGGATGTAGCGTAACAATCCTCGAAGCGGCCGCCGAGCTAGGAGAGATCGGCGCCGGAATTCAAATGACTCCCAATGTCTCCCGGCTTCTGATCAAGTACGGTGTGGCGGATATTATTGGCGATGACCTGGTGCAGTGTAAATGGATCCAAATGAGGAATCAGAGGGGGGAGGTTGTGCAGAGGACGGATCTGGGTGGGAAGACGGTGAGGAATTTTGGGTTTCCGGTGAGTTGTCTCAAGACCAGTGTATTCAGTAGTGAAGATCTGCTTACTTGGATGTTCTCGAGTAGTGGTGGATGGTCCATCGACATCATCTCCATACCGGACTTGCCGAAGCAGCTCGCCGACATGGCGTCAAGATTGTCATCGACGCGAGGGTCTCTTCAATCGATCATTCAAATTCTCCCGTCAAAGTTCAAACAGCAAATGGCGCAGGAAACTCGTTTGACCTCCTCATCGGTAGCGATGGCCTAAGATCCATCGTCCGAAAAACACTCTTCCCAGACATCGAACCACGAGCTCCAACAAACAACGCAGCTTATCGTGCAGTCTTACCTTACGACTATGTCTACGAACAAGTCCCCGAAGCGCGAGAGCTGTTCGGTAATAACATCGATACGTGGCTAATGGAGAAAGGCTACATCATTACGTATCCAATCTCCGCTGGGCAGGAATGGAATGCCGTTCTAGCACATCATCGGGACTCTCCTGTAACAGATGTTGAGGAAGACTGCGATATGGCGGAGATGTTGGAGTATTACAAAGACATCGATCCTCGTCTCCTCAAAGTCCTAGAACTGGTCCCTGGGTCGAAACGCTGGCCTTTACTCGTCACCGGTCCTTTGGAGTCCTGGAGTAGTCCGCAAAAGAATGTTGTCTTGATGGGCGATGCGGCGCATAGCATGCAGAATCATCTCGCGCAAGGAGCCGCGACTTCAATGGAAGACGGAGCTTTCCTAGGTCGCGTCATGGCCGAAGTCGTGCATGGCGTTTTGACACTCCCGGAAGCGATAGAGGTGTATGAGAAAGGCCGTATGCCCCGCGCATGGATAAAGCAGCAAACTTCTTTCGTCGCAGGCGGGATATACTTCATGGACGACCAGCGCGCCCAGTATCGAGATGCGAGCTCTGTGAACTCTGCGCGTGAGACATCTTTGCAAGCAGACGTCCGAACCCTCCAAAAAAACCCGGTGATATCTGGTCCGGACGCCAACGCCCGCAGCTGGAACCTGTGGGGCGCTCCAGAGACGGTACAGAGTATTTTCTCCTATGATCCGGAAGGCGATGCGGATTTCTGTGTATTAAAGTATTTACAGAGGAAGACCGCATGGGACAGAGAGACGGGGGTGAGCGAGGGTCTGGAATTCAAATGGACTGGGGGTTATCTGCCTCAAGAGCACGTTGGGAGGATTGCGAAGAGTCGAGGGTCGAAGCTGTAGGGTATAGAGCTATGGACGCGTGTTGATATCAGGTGCGGTGATAGGGATTGTATTCCTTCGGTGGGTATTGCGAGACTCTCTCGTGAGCTCGTGACTTGATAAAGCTATTGTAGGACGCTGGGCATTGGAGGTACAGCTGCCCAAAGCAAAGACAGCGCTTGCGCTTTCCGCTTTGGCCCCGCTGGCAAAGTGTGGAGTCCTTCTTTTAGCAACATCATTCACCCCATCACACCGACAAACATTCTCAGCACATTCTATGCATCCCATGGCACGGGATTTGCGTGTTGGCAGAACATCGGAGCCTCGCCAACATGTTCGCATCCTTCGAAGGGAGTTCCGGCGGGCCTTCTTCCGGTCTCGCTTCCTTGCTCACCAGATCTATGCTCCCCGCGTACGGTACTCGTTGCTGCGCTGCCCCGCTCCGGCCCTGCACAGTCCGCGCGCGTGAATGGTAACAATGAGTCCCGAAATCTGGAATGTCGGTTTCCTCGATTCAAATAGTGATGAGTGCCGCGTCTTTGCTGTTCTTTGACTCTTCCAGTCCTTGAGCCTCTATCCTATACCAACTGATTAGTACGCTGTCAGCATGGCCTGTAAGTATTCGGCTTTGCAGTGAGTGATTGCATAGCTAGAGCTTGTTTACTGACGTCCCTTTCTTCTTCTTCTACCAGCAAAACACTTCATCAACGATCCGACCCATCTCGTCGCCAGCGCTCTACAAAGCATAACGCTCACAAACCCCAACACCGCTTTCGACGAGGAGAACAAAGTCATATACGTTCGACCCGATGCCGTCGAGCCTCAAGTCTCAGTCATCTCAGGCGGCGGTTCAGGCCATGAGCCGTCGTTCGCAGCATTTGTCGGTCCGGGTATTCTGAGCGGAGCTGTTGCAGGAACCATCTTCGCTAGTCCTTCAGCCGAGCAGGTTCGGAGATGTATTTCGCAAAGAGTTGAGACGAGTAAGGGTGTTTTGGTGGTGGTGATGAATTATACCGGAGATGTGTTGAATTTCGGTATGGCGGTTGAGAAGGCCAAGGCTGCTGGTATCAAATGCGACATGGTCGTCGTGGGGGATGATGCAGGAGTTAGTAAATCGCAGGGAGGCAAGGTCGGGAGAAGAGGTATTGCTGGAACTGTCCTGATCCACAAGATCGCTGGTGCTCTTGCAGCAACTGGCGCGAGTTTGAAGGATGTGCACAAAGCGGCGCAGACTGTTGCTGAGAACACAGTGTCAATGGGTTCGTCCCTGGCACATGTACATGTTCCGGGCCGTAAGACTGAGCCCGAAGAGCTCGCAGAAGAAGAACTCGAACTCGGCATGGGCATCCACAACGAAGCCGGTTCCGAGCGCGCCAAAGCAGACCTTCCAACAACAGTGAAGACCATGTTGAAGTACATGCTGGATCAGAGCGACAAAGACCGTGCGTTCCTGAACATCAGCCGCTCCGACCAGACAGTACTTCTCGTCAACAATCTCGGAGGCGTCTCAGTCCTGGAAATGGGTGGCATCACAACCGAGGTCGTCAACCAGCTTGAGAAGGACTACGGCATCGCACCTGCTCGTATCCTCTCTGGCATATTCATGACCTCGCTCAATGGCCTCGGCTTCTCCATATCACTTCTGAAGGTGACTGATCTCGCAGTCGGAAAATCTCTCCTAGACCTTCTCGATGCTCCTTCCGAGGCAGCTGGTTGGTCTGCCGCAATCAGCACCAAGACCTGGACGAACAAGCCAAGCGGAACTCTGGAGCTCGCCCGGGACAAGACGGCAGAGAACAATCCTTCCAACATCCAGATCGATGGTGCCGCTGCAAGCAAGGTGCTAGACAAGGCACTAGACCGCTTGATCAAGGCCGAGCCAGAGGTGACGAGATGCGATACCGTCGTTGGTGATGGAGACTGTGGGATCGGTCTGAAGCGCGGCGCGGAAGGGATTAAGAGCAAGCTGCAGGAAATTGGCGGGCAAAGTGACGCCGCACTCTTCCTGAATGAGATCATCTCTGTCGTTGAGACGGCCATGGATGGTACTTCAGGCGCACTGTATGCGATCTTCCTCAACGCCTTGGCCTACGGAATCCGGCTGCAGGGAAATGGTGGCAGCAAGAAGGCAGATCCTGCGGTTTGGGCCAACGCCCTCGTCACAGCAACGGAGAGCTTGGGCAAGTACACTCCTGCCAAGCCAGGTGATAGAACACTCGTTGATGCGCTCGCGCCGTTTGTTGAGCAGCTGAAGACCACTGGTGACGTGCAGAAGGCTGCAAAGGCCGCTTATGAAGGCGCAGAGAAGACGAAGGGTATGCAGGCCAGTCTTGGGAGGACGGTGTATCTCGGTGGAAGCGGGTTTAAAGAGGTGCCAGATCCTGGTGCCTATGGTCTTGCTGAGTTTCTGTCTGGTTTGGCCGATGCACTGAAGTAGAGGTGTTTGCTTCTCGTCATCTTGTTAGCGTGAAAAGTGATGATTTAGCGGTGATGCGTGATGCATTTGGTACATAGTTCGTAATACATGGCCTGACTCGAAGCGGCTTGTCTTTTGGTGCTGATGACTCTTTGCGCGAGTATCTTGCATGCTAAACGCTCTTGTGCTGCATCAGCAATCTAGGCCTTTGGGTGGTCGGTTGAAGCAGCTGCATACCAGATGACCCTCTCGTGCCAAACTCAGCCGTGCCCATTCCTTGAGCCTGGACGCCACTTCCTCTCATTTTCGACCCATTTGCAGCGCAGTCTCTTTCCGCCGCGCTTAATGCTCGTCTCAATCGCTGAGTATCAAATCCCTCAGCTCAACAACACCAAAATGACACTATCACCTCTCAAAAACATCTTGCTAATAAACCGATCCTTATTCACCGACCGTCCCTTCTTCCCGTCTGCCAATCGAGGAGTCTCCGTCCACATCTCCTTCACATTTTCCAGGACCATATTGCAGTGGCGGTCGAATGCCTTGACGCGGCCGAGCAGTTTGCGGTTGTTGCGGCAGGAGATGAGGACTTGGGTGTGTTGTCGGACGGCCGTTTGGAGGAGTGAGAGGGGACCGGATGTGAACTCGTGGGTTTCGAGGACCGAGATTTCGTACTCGCTGCAAGATTATCATCAGTATCACTACATAGAAATCAGTCATAATGCGATGGTACGCACGTGAGTTCTGCGCGAGGCTTGCCCAAGAGTTCTCTGTGTCGCGTGTCAGTATACTGCGGTCGCGCGTTCCAATCTTGTCTTGTCATAACATACTGGACCTTTGCATCTGATGCGCTCATCTTGCCTGTGATTGTGGAGTTGTATGGGGGGTATCCAATCGACGACACGATATGTTGGACTTGGTGTCGCGAAAAGTGAAAGCTCGCGAACAGTCGGCTCTTGTCCGTTGCATATGCCAAGCTTTATGCACGTGCCTTGCGTTTCTTAGCGCGGTGGTCGGATCGGCATCTAATCGATCGCTCCCGCCTCGCTCCAAACGCGCCTTCTCGATGTTGGACGCGTTCTTTCTTACAACCACCATTAACTCTTCATCGACGACCTTCTGTACCGTTCGACCAATCCATTATCGACTTGACGGCCTTTACGACGCATAAGTGTTCACTTGCAGCGTTTAGTAGCTGCATATGAACGTAATCTGAATATCGCCGTCCGCTATCACCCATCGCTCACTCTTGCTCGACTGCCTCGACCTCGACCACAGTATGCTGTAGCACGCACGAAGCTTCCAAACCGACGACGAGCCGTCTACAAAGGTCTCCGCTGTTCGATTTCGAACTCAAACCTCTACATCGACATTGGACAAGATGGATTCCGGCGGGGACGCAGGTGACTTCGATAGCATACCTACGCGTCCTATGCGTGTGAAGGTGCTCTACACCTTCGACACAGACGCGAAGACTACTTGCCTGGCGAGATTCCCGAATACTCTCAATATACCTGCTGTTCCCATCGACGAGCAAACCCAGGTTGGCGTCATCGAACTCCAGCAGTGTATACAGACGATTACGTCCGCATCACCTGAGATCCTTAATCAGCTCGAGAATGGAGACTTTTCTGTCTACTCTTATGACTACAGCGAATATGACGCGCCCGTTGTGGGCCAAGGGAGATTGTCGTCGCTTCTCAATCACCAGACTCCGGCTGCCCAGGAGAACAGCACTATGATCACCGGACGAGTCTGCAAGAACATCGCGATATTCAACAACGGAGTCAAGGAGACACTGGAAGTCAAGTTCAAATTGACGCCACTGTCGAGGCCAGCACTGCCGACAATGTCGTCGACTGGTGCCTTCCGCAGTACGAGTCCTTCCACATCTGCTGGTTTCGACCCAAATGCCTGGAATCTGCAAAAGGGATCGCAACAGTCCAATGAGTATTTCAATCTGGGCAATATGATGAACCCTTCAGGCGACAATGGCGCTGCATCTCTGGAGGCGTTCTTCGGTATGGGCTCGGGAAGCAGCGGAGATAGCAGCGGATTTCAGCAGCCAGGAGGCGTGGGAGTGTCAGAGACCCCAACAGACAACACCTTCGCCTTCAACCCCGCATTTTCCGCCCAATCTCACAGCGCACCAGGTAGCCGAGCTGGAAGCCCCATGATGGGTGCCAAACCCAGCAGTCGTAATGAGCAATTACGTCACCAGAGCTTCTCAGGAAATGCATCTGATTTTGCGGATCAAAATCGGCCCGGTTCACGTGGAAGTGTTAGAAGTGAATCCTACTCAACCCACACTCAGCAACAACCACCAGCACAGTGTTTCCAACAACAAGCAGTGCAACAACAGACTGAGGTCTATTACAACGAAGATGGACAACCACGAAAACGTGCGAAGGTCGTCCAGGCTGACTGGCGCGGGAAGTCATCATTTGGCTCGGCAAAGGGAGCAGACCTTCGGGTCGCTGCTTCGACTGCTTCGTCAATGCACATGTTCCGACCCATCGCAAAGCGCCCAGTTGCTCCGGGTAGCAACTTAGAGCCTCCTCCTCGCGTCCCTACCCCTGTTCCGAACCGAGCGAAACCGCCTCATCAAAGAATGACGTCTGGAGCACCTCGAACCTCTCTCCGCCAGGCATCTGTTCCAGACTCTGACTTCATGTCTGATGCTGGCCTCATGTCCGATGCCATGACTAGTCCAGAAGGCAGCTCTCCCGGAGATAGCATTAACGGAGAGGGTACACCAATGGACATTCCGTCTTCGCCGCCGATCGTGCCTGGGTACAACCTACCTCAGCCGAGTAGTCCTGGGTTGCCAACTTTGCCGCCGCCACGTTTGGCAGATAGTGGATACATGAGCGAGCGCGGCTTGCACAGTGGTGCAGTGATGGAGAGCTTGGAGGATGATGAAAGTCTTAGTCCGGATGCAGATGATCTGGAAATGGCCGCGCAGTATCAGGCCAGAGGTTGTCGACAGCAGCCCGTCGTCAAGACCGAGGGCTCTCCTGTTGATGAGATGCCTGCACCTTATACGATGTCCGATCAGCGCGGCCAATCTCAAGGGTACGTTCAGAATGATGACCTGTTTGACGAACTTTTTGGAGAATGGGACAGCGAAGTCCAGTTATGAGCAGCACTGACACGGACCCAGATCACGCTCCAATCAATTCCCGCCTTTGCAAAGACAGAACACTGCTGCTTCCTCGGTCTGGTCACCTGAGGCTGATACCCCTCTGTCGGAGGGACCAAACTCAAGACATGGCTCTCTTGCCCTACCTACCAAGACTGCGCTTCAGCCCGCGTCTCAAGGCTCAAAAGCACCAGCGAAGCAAAAGCGCCAATCTCTGCACCGTTCACGAACTGCAAATGACTCCGAGGTTGGATCTCCTGGCCCCAGTGACACTGAAGGCCGTCCAAGAGGAGCTGGTCGATCTGGTTCTGGTGCTCCACGCCGTGTCGTCATTGAGCGACGCCTGCAGGAGTCCATCGCAAAGGGCGAGATGCCGATGTACTGCACACATTGTGGTGCAATCGAAACGCCTACGTGGAGGAAGCTCTATGTCAAGACCTGCAAGGGCAAACCGGGGCCCCTGGACAGTGTTGAGGGCGAAGGCGAGACGATCGGCGTTGAAGTCACGGATCGGGATGAACGAGGAGAAGCCATCGAGTTTGTCGTGCGCAAGAGCATGAAGAAGACGAAGGACTTCCAACCTGGTACCGGTTTTGAAGATACTGTTGTGTGCAATCCTTGTGGTCTTTGGTTCAACAAGACTCGAAATATGCGACCAAAGGACAAGTGGAACCGCAAGTCCACTACTCGGAAGAGCAAGAAGAGGGCCGAAGACGCCACTGATGGCTTGGAGCCTCCATCAGAGGCCTTCTTCACGGATCAGGTCGTGCCTGAGGATGCTGTCGATGATAACCCATCCGATGATGCGAGAGCCGGCGCGCAATTCTCTGCACAGCCTACGCTTGCTCCCGCGCAGAGGCCGCGTGCTAACAGCGTGCAACCGACTCGCGCCGCAAGTGACGACGGAAATGTTCGTCGGCCTCACCGCGATCCTACCTACATGCGAGCAATTCAGTCAAGTCCTGTGCGATTGCAGGGCTCGAACGGCTCGCAAAACGAACCCATCGAGCTCGATCTGACGCCACAGCCTACTAGGCGTCTGCTCTTCCCTTCGCCACGACGGGATGGAGAGCGCAAAGGCCTCGAAACTGGCGACGATCTGCCACGTCCCAAGTCCGCGCCGTCGCCCAAAGATGGCACGAAGCAGTCTCCTGATAAGGTGCTTGCCATCTTCGCAAACACCGATGTCAGCATTTTCGAGGCCTTTACTTACGACAAGGAGAACAGGGCACCGCCTCTAGACGAGAACGATGATCTCGCTCACCTGTGTGAAGGCTCGTCAAGCGCACTGTTCAAGACGCCTGCTCGCAAGACCCCGTCGAAGTCCACGCCGCCATCGCAGAAGCACTTCGACGCCCTGCTTAAGACTCCAACACAGAGCCGCCGGAAGCGCAAAGCACTCACTCCCAACGCGAACGCTGCTAACAATGCGAATCTGCACGCGAATGACTTTCTGACCTCGCCGTCTTCATCTCGCTACTTCTTGCGCTCAACGCCGAGCCGCATCGAGCGCACGCCTGGAGGTCGCAGCGTCAGCGGTGGGCACAACGGCTCTTCAAACGAAGTCACGCCTTTCTCTCGCCATCTCGCTCAGATGCTCAGCGAAGCCAACAACAACACGAGCGATCCCATGGCCTTCACGAGCCCAAGCCGAGCTTATGACTTCAGTGATCTACCGACCTTCAACACTCCGGGCCGGGATGTGGACTGGAAGGGACTTGATGAGATCTTGAGCAGTGAGTTTGCGAGTTATGATGATGGGAATGCCTTGGACTTCGGAAATGGGACTGAGGGCGAGCAAGCTTAGTTTGCTGGCTTGTGGCAGAAGCTCGGTAGACAGTACGAGGTGGAGAGAGGGGAAAGATACAGTACCCTTTTCGAGTGAAATGATACTGATGACTTTTTGGATACTTTTACTACAATTCTTTTCAAACTTTTTACTGGGTGTCTTCGCCTCAGCCTGTGCAACTTGCTGTTCTCGCTCCACCCGTTGACTTGCCTGATCCCACCGTGTGACCAAGTAGTCTTCAGTCATGAGGCCAAACGCTCAAATAGAACTCAAGTAGGAACCCGGCTTTCCTTCACCAAATCACAACATCATCCAAGAGAGCCGCCTTCTCGACCAGTGTCAACTTCCTCTCGCCCTTCATGAAAGCGACCAGCATCTCGAACGCCCAGCGAGAGCGCATATAGTAACGGTACGATAGGCTTCGGGGAAGAGTCGGCACGTTGAAGAGCTCGGTGAATTTGGCCTCCAAGACGTCCTGTGCATATTCCTCGGGTCGTGGTGGGAGAGTGTAGTCCTCGCCAGTCTGGGGATCTGCCTCGTCGAAGTCCAAGTCGTCGGAGTTGCTGGAGAGGGAGGCGGTGTCTGAGTAAGCGGCTTGGAGGTCGTCGGGCATGTATTCTTCGTTGCTGAACTCGGCGTCTTCATCGTCACCTGCTTCTTCACTTAAGTCGTCATCGGCTTCTTCTTGCTCGAACATGAAGAAACGGTTATTGGTCGCTTTGGCTCGTGCTTCTGCGGGAGTGAGGTCGGCTAGACGGTCCGTGAGTTCTTCTGTAACGTCGTCTTTTTGAGCGATGTTATCGAATTCTTTGTTTCCTTCGTCGACGGTGTCGTTCCCTACATCAAGCTCTCCCTGCTTCCGCTTCGCTAGGATAGCTGCCCCTGCTTTCTTCTCTTCTCCGATTGCAGTTATCGATTGATAGTGTGTCACTTCGCCTTTGAAGTAGCAAGCGGGCACTTCATCATCCTCAGGCGACTCCTCAAAGACGATGCGGATCCGTCGATGATGCTCTGGGATGGTCGCCGGTACTGGGCCATAGATCTTGTATGCATATGGCGAATCGTAATGCGGACAGTCGACATAGGGATCCTTGAAGTGCACGGGTACGTCCGTGAATATTCCACCAATGATCTTCCGAACGATCGCCTTCTCAACTTGATCCGCCGAATTCAGACGCATCGCCTTGACGGCAGCCTCGTCTTCCAGGCCTGCCCGATATTCTGAGAGCGAGAAGTCTGATAGCTCGGACCCGGGTACGTGATGGTGTAGGTGAAGATTGTGCAAAGTGACCACGATGTGCCGACACGCCGTACGCAAGTCCTTGACTTCGTCTTCAGTCATGGCCTGTTCCGGGCTGGATTGGGCGACACGCAGAATCCAGTGATCCACGAAGATGCCCATTCCCATTACGTAGTCGAAGCAGAACGGCTTCGAGATTCCACGTAACTCGTCATATGCTACAAGTGCTTTGATGAATCCGCATGGGAGGCCTTGCTCATCTACGGCGTCTATGTCGAAGTTGACATGAATCTTTTCGAAGTCCTTGAGTTGACGGTGAGAGTGAGCGTAGCTGGGTTGAGCGCAAATGACCTGGTTTTCCTCGAGATCGATGAGGTCGCGAAGGTAGCGATTGACTTTCCGGCAACCTTGGATCTCCTTTGCGTGAAGATGGGACAGGATCTGAAGCTGCAATTCAGGCGCTACCCGCTCGATGAATAACGGTGTCGTTGGAGGCTTTGAAGCCGCTTGCGTTTGGTCGGTCGCCATGCTGTTGACTATGAGTAATTGTTGCTGGGTGGTGTCGCGAGATACAGATGGTGATGTTTTCGGTGAGCTGGTGTTTTGAGATGTGATGTAGTGATGCACATGGGCTGCGACTTCCCGGAGAAGCGAGTCCGCCAAGCGCGTTTAAGCTTTACGCCGTTTGTCATATGAATATCCAGACGGCAAGTTGTTCATGCCCCTCCTGACATGCACATAACAAACAACTGCAGCACATTGGCGCATCACTAGAGCTGTTGTCGATTCGCAAGCCAGCAGGTATTCAAGACGCAATCGCCCGTCACGAGATCTTATCAGCGGCGACAAGCCCTCAGGCACTGCAAACTCAACACCGCGGTGCTTCGTGCCTGACCCTGCACGATCCCATTAGCTGCACCCCATCAGCATGGCTACATCCTCTTCACCACTGCTCGACCTGCCACCCGAGCTACAGCTTCGCGTGCTGTCACGGCTACCTGCAAAAAGACATCCAGAAGTGCCACCGCATCAATAAGCACTTTCGTGATCTCATCGACATCAAATAAAATCAGCGTCTGGCTTTCGTGCCTGGGATTCAGCGATCGATTGCACGCTTGGTCGAGGAGAAGCAGAAATACTGCGACTATGCCACCGACGCGAAACTTGTAGACCGCACTCCAATTGCCATTGTCAAAGCCATCGGTCAGTACAATGCACTGCGGCTTCGATGGGGTGAGCATCACCATGCCATGAATCGCTTTGTGGCACACTGGCTGCGAAAGACGGTACCGGACTTGAAAGATTCCGGTGTCGAATACGACCTCTTGCTACCTCTTCTGGCTGCCACTGTCACGCTCTTTGCGCTACACCTGGTGTCGGAGAACGATAGCTCGCGCGGACTCAGAGCGATCAGCCCGCAAGTTCAGGGACTGCTGTTCAACATGAAGCAACCGCACATCTACAGAACGGTCGGATTGAAGTCTTCCGAAGACGTCGATAGAGTGTTTCAAGGAATGCGCACACACTGCAGAGGTTGGTTCAAACAGCCGATCGAACGACTATGGTAGCCCAAATACGTCGTAGAGCCGATCGCAGCGGAAGCATGGGAGGATGCCGAGCCTCTCTAGGACGAGAAGGAGGAGATGCTTTCGGCCAAGCTTGGCACTCCAAGACTACCGAGGACAGCGCCTTTCACGTACTGTGTGGGATCACAGTGGGCCATTACGCAGTTGCAGGGAGTGCTAGGAGGCGAAGGAATCCTTCAACCAGCTGTCAAAGCCGTTATCCTAGCAGAGATGACCTTCGCTTGAGCAAGATGACCCACTCCAAAGCCAGCGACTTCAAATCGTCAAGTACAGTCGGACGGGCAGCATTAGAAGGAGGCTCAAGAATGGGCGCCCTGGACGGGAAGCTCAGAAGCCGAGCAGCTTCCCATCAAAGAATTGTATCATAGCAACGTGGGTATCATCTCATCTAAGCATAAACAAAAGGCACTGACTCAGAGAAGGAGCTTCTTCCAGAGTAAGAATGCAAGCAGAGCCAGAACGCCGTAGATGGCCTTGTCAATCCAAGCCGGGACACCATCGTCTTGTCGAGGGCGAACAGGCCTTTGCTGTTGTTGATTCGCAGCTGGAGCGGGCGCCGCTGCTTGAAGAACATTCCGTTGTGTGACTTGTGAAGTCGTCGTTGAAAGTGCTGGAACAGCATCCGGAGCGACAGGCATCGTATTCGAAGCCGCACCCTTCTCCTCCTTCTTCCCATCCTTCTTACTCAAATCCTCTCTATAAGCCAACCTCAACTCCTCCGGAACCTTCTCCTCCTTCTTCCCCTCCCCGCCAGCCTCCCTCACAACCTCATCCTGCTCCCTCATAATCTCCTCGTTCGTCTTCCCACAAGTCGCACACCTCGACCCTTTACTCTGCCCAGCGAACCTCCTCCTCACCTCCTCAGAAGTATCCATACCCCCCAACTGCCCCGCAGCATCCGTATCCATAAAACTCCTTATCGCAACCAAAGACGTTCGGATCCCCCATGCTGGCTGCCATGTCTCTTCATGATGTCCCGAAATAGACAGACAGATCTCGCGATTGACTTCGAAGCGGCCGGTTGGTGTGAGGAAGCGGAAGGAGGGTGGTTTCAAAGGGTAGGCGGGTGGCAGCACGATTCGCCCATGGTAGATGCCGCCGTCGAAGGGGGAGGGGGCTGGTGGACCGCGGAGTGTGAAGTGCCATTCGAAGAGGTCGGTTTCTAGGGGTGCGGCGTGGTAGTCTGAGGAGGGTTGATTGGCGAGTTCGGAGGCTTCTTTGAGAATTCGTTTGATTGTTGGGTTTTTGGAGGAGAATTGGCCTGCAGTGGACATTGTTGCTGATGTTGATGATGTTATGGTTCGGGTGAGGTTCTCGGATAGGCGGTAGTGATGTTTTGGTGTCTTATGTTGTCATCATGAACTTTACATGTATGAATTGGACCATGTGCTCGGATGGTCACGGATTGTAACAATCGCAGGCAAAGAGCCAGCTGGCAATTGTCGTGTGAAGGTTGACGTTGCCGATTGAAAGCTCGAGCCACAAGCTCGGAGCATTCGCATTCACTTGACAGGGTTCAGCTTCGGACTTCCACGTGCTGATAAGACCTCATCCCTGAAACTTGATCGTCCAAGTTCCTCGTAAGACCTCAAGAATAAACACCACCTCACCCACCAACAATTCCCTTTCCTTAACGCTTTTCAACATGAGCTCCATCCAAAGACTCAAATACCTCCTCCACCACACAACACTCCGCGCCGACCTCTTCGCCTCCCACCTCCACCGTCTCCTTCGGACTTCTCGTGGAACCGAAGCTCTGCTGTGCACTGCGTACTATACCCTCGCGCTACTCCATTCTCAATTGACACGCATTCTATCCCGCCGGTACGAACGTCTCGCAGAAACAATCGCCCGCAATGCTTCCAAGACAATGCTTCCCGGCGAAGCCCTCGTCGCAACCATCGAAGCTCCCCATCTCGCCCTCACCGAGACATGCGCGAGTGTGAAAAGCTTGGGGGATACGATTGAAGATGTACGGATGTTTATGAGGTTATGGGGAGTGTTGGGGATATATCAGAGTGCGAAGGAGATATATGCGAAACCGGCGAGGGATCCCGCGTTGAAATTGCTGGCTTGGTGGAAGATATTCGCTACCACTGGGTTTCAGGTATTCGAGAATGGCGCATACTTGTCACGGCGAGGTGTGCTGCGAGGTGAGAAGTGGAACAAGAGGGAAAATGCATGGTGGTTATGGAGCTCGAGGTTCTGGCTGGCAAAAGTCGTGCTAGAAGGATTGAGATTGTTGAGGGTGAGGCAATTGCGATATAATGAGGACTTTGGGGCGCAAAAGGTAGAGGTGGATGAAAAAGAGGTGAAGATACAGAGCCAGGAGTTAGAGAAGAGGTGGTGGAGAGATCTATACTCCAACCTTGGGTGGATTCCGAGCAGTGTGCATTGGAGTCTGTATGACGAGGATGATAGCCCTATCGGCGAGTGGATGATTGGGTTGGGTGGAATGGTGCCTGCCATCATTGCACTGCAAAATGCTTGGAAGGAGACTGCTTGATTGCGTATATGCCAGGAAACGCTCTGCTCAATGCGCGGATACGCCTGAACATCCATCATAAACATTTGCGCTTCATATGCGAACGATTTCGGCCCGCACTCGGTCATAAAGATGATTGTGCACGAGATCTCCGCTCTCGCGCTCTTCATCGGTCAATACTCGTGGATGCACACTCAGCGATGCATAAGTTCCTGCGCCACGCTTCTTGCTGAGCGTGCCTGGATTAATACATATCACGCCTTCGACAACCTGCAACCACCGAAAAATTAGCAGAGCACTTTCCGTCAGGATGGCTTAACATACCTTTGCAAACGGAATCAACACGCTCGGCAAGATCAGCATGTCAGGTCTCGCCTGCCAAAACTCTCCAAGCTTTAGATACGTCAGGTCAAGATTTGCTCCCAACGCATATCGCTTCTCTCCGCCAGGTTCAGGAACCTCGCCTGGGATGGCTGCAGGCTCCGGCAAATCTTCTCGCGCCTGCGGCGGAAATACGGGAAAAAAATGACTTTGCTCGATGACATGACCAGCGAGTCTTGCCATGTAGTCGTTGTTCAGTAACTTCCCGCCAGTCGCCGACATATGAACATTGCCAGAGTTTATCTCCGAGAGAACATCTTGCGATGACATGCCGACGACCATCTCGTTCATCGACAAAGCCATAGGGTTGGCCACAAACTGGACCTGTTTGGGTAGACCGAGTTGCGGTCTGGGCACGCGGTCTTGTGGCCAGGAGACGTGCTTGCTGACAGCGTCACGCATCGATGGTACCATGATGATTGTTATCGTAGGTACCGCTTGTGCGAGTCTTTGTATTGCGACGCTTATGAGCGTTCGGAAGACATCGGTCACTGTTGCTTGGTCCGGCTCGATTTTCGCGTCTGACGGTAGGTGAGACTCGAAGTCTCCTGAAGCTACTATGGGGTGTTCCAAGTCCAAGAATGGTCCAGTCAGAATGAGTATATCGGTCTTTAGCTCAGCTGCCTTCTCAAGCAGCGCGTAGAAAGGCGCGAAAGACAGATCTGTATCCATTGTGTAGGGGCCGCTGGCAATCAACATACTCAAAGGCCTCGTCTCGCCATCTGCGCTTGTCAACCGATCGTTGTGTATATCGATTTCTTGCGGTCTTGACGCAGCTGATGGCAACATTGGCATGTCGAGCACTTCCGACACTTTAAAGTACTCTCCGCTAACGTTGGTTCCTCGGAGTGCAACAATTTTTCCAGGGAAGAAGTCGTAGCTAGTGCCGTCCATCTTTAGTGATACTCGCATACCTGCTCCCATGCGTCTGCTCGTTTCCAGTACCATACTCGATGCATTCAGCTTTCCAGTGGGTTGATCGCAGGCGATTCGGCCAACTGCCACGATTTGAGATGCGGACTGCGCTGCTGGGTTGCCGAATTCGCTGTCTTCGAGTTTGTACTCCTTTTGGAACAGATCAACAAAGCTGTCAATCCTGTCATCCAAGATCTCTGATGCCTCTGATAGCTTCATAGCCATTGGCTTATACGAGAACTTGGGCAAATCCACCGCAGCCTTCAACTTGACGCGTGACTCTGACAGAGGAACTTCTGGCACCGCTGCTGCCGGCAAATGTGAATTGATAGATTCAATCACGTCACCAGCATTCTTCCTGTCTTCAAAAGCGATCACTGGCCCGGCAGACTTGTTTCCAGCAGCTTTCCCATCCGCAGGCGAGCTATTCATCCCACTCCTCACAGCTTTCGACGTAGGAGTATCAAAATTGCTCTTCCTTTTCGCAGCCGAGCCTCGTGATGTAGATGTGCCAGCGGATATCATTCCCTCCATCATGCCAAATACATCCCCAGTCCCACCTCCTGCTCGAGGTGTCGCAGCTGTTCTCTTGGAAGCATGATGTGATGCAGGTGCTTTTCGCGATGTCCGTTCGAGTTCGTCTTGGAGGGTGTTCTTGAAGTCGCGAACAGTTTTGTAGTCCAGCTTCGTGGTATCGGCGCCCATGGTGATCACATAGCTGTCCCATTTGTAGTAGAGGTCTTCCGGCGACAGGGACATCAATTGCATGATGTGTAGGAGTTCGGTCATGACATCTTGGGGCACCTCCTGATCAGGAGGCGCGAAGAACTTGTTCACTTGCGCGTTGAGGTCTGCCATAATGCTCGACTTCGTTTGGATTGCAACGGGTTGAGGTTGTGAGAATGTTCAATGTAATTGAGGGCAGATTGAACGACGCGCCTTGACGCGTGGAGTGGAGAAGTCGCGTTTAGAGTTCAAGAACCCAGGACGGACAAGGATGCGGCCGCTCCAATCAATTTCAATGAGGACTTTAGTTAAGCCTTCTGTCTTCCGACTTCACTTGTAAGCCGCGCCCGCTCATACATTCACACACTAACACTCTAGTCCTTCCTCTCTGCATCGCTTTCGTCAGTGGTCCCACAGTCCTCCAGAATGTACAAAGGCCGTCGTTACCTCCGGTTCAACCCATGGACTGCTGGTGACCCGCGGTCTCAATCGAAGACCGAAGTCCTTCCTCTCCCCGTAGAGAGTCCTTCTTCAAAGAGATGATTCCGCGTACAGTCATACGCCGACGGACGTCCGCAGAGGATTGACGGATAGCTTAAAGGCTCTCAATACCGAAGAAGTTGATCTCTTTTACCTGCGCGGTACGTCGAAGTCAATACCCTGGAGCAACTCTGTTCTCTGAAACTAACCTTCGGCATCCGATAACCAGGCCCAGATCGAAAGCATCCGTTCGAGGATACGCTCCGCGAAGTCAACAACCTCCACGAAGAAGGCTTCTTCAAGCGCTTCGGCATCAGAAACTACCAGTCCTAGGAAGTCGCGAAAATGTGCGAGATCTGTCGCAAGAACGACTGGATTCAGCCGATGGTGTACCAGGGCATCTACAACGCGTTACCACGTTGCGTTGAGGACGAGCCTATGCCTTGCCTTCGACACTACGGCATCTCGCTCTACGCTTTCCAGCCTCTCGCTGGTGGATTCCTGACTGGACGATACGTTTGCGACCAGACTGAGTCTGAACCTGGCTCCCGGTTCGATCCAAAGAAGTGGCAAGGTAGCTTGCACAGAGATCGGTACTGGAACCCAGCCTACTTCGACGCTCTCGATGCTATCAAGGCTGCAGCCGACAGGCACAGCCTGACGCTCGGCGAGATTGCATTGAGATGGTTGAAGCATCACTCGGAGCTCAGTCGAAAAGGGTGACGCGATCATCATTAGAGCCAACAGCGTTAAGCACTTGCAGGACAGCCTGGTGGACTTGGAGAAGAGTCCTCTGCCAGAGGATGTGGTCAAAGCAGTCGAGGAGTTGTGGCCACCCGTAAAGGGGTACGCGCCGAAGTACTTGCACTAGCGCTCGTCATTGGAAACGATGAAGTGGTAGGAGGTCGTCGTGAGTCTACGGGGAAGTACAGCACCGCTCGGAAATCGGAGCTCGGCATTGGCCTGTGGGCATGAAACTTTGTCCATCGCTGCGCATGTTGCTCTAACATAGCTGAGAGATATTGAATGAATCTCGCATGTGCGTTCTTCCAGAGCTCTTCACGTTGTTGAATTCCCTTGTGTGGCCTGTCTGTGCCCGTGCAGTCACAGTAAGGAGGCGCCAGAGCCCAAGGGTCACATATCATCGTATCTCAACTCGCCCTGGAGCCAGACTCCAATCAAGGTCTATGGATGACACGGTAGAAGATCCCAAAGAGCTCGTAAGAGCAGATTACCATAAGATCGCGCCGCAATACCTTGACTTCATCACGAGACTGCCGTCCCAGAACATCGTGTGTTACGATAAGCTGTTGGCATTGTTTCCATCACCTCGATTCTCAAGACTGCTCGATCTCGGCTGCGGAAACGGTCTGCCATGCACAAAGCATTTGGCAGGAAGAGTCGGCCATATCATCGCCAATGATTTCTCACCGGCGCAATGAGGCCTAGCCAAGGACAAAGTAGCACTCTGCAAAAACGTCGAGTATATTTCCAGCGACATGACAACCCTTAGCTTCGCACCAGAAAGCTTCGACGGAGCCATCGCCATGTATGCGTTGCAGCATTCGCCGTCAAACGAGCAGCCTGCAATGTTGCAGAAGATTCACAGCTGGCTGAAGCCGGCGGTGTACTGTCGTGCAACTTCGACGAGCGAGAGAATTCTAATACAGTCATGGACGACTGGCTGGGGGCAACGATGTGGAGCAGCGGGCTGGGTATTGACAAGAGCGAGATGATGGTTCGCGATGCTGGACTCAAGGCTCTGGAAGGAGACGTCGTGAGGCAAGTGGACTGCAAGAGGACCGTGCCCTTCCTTTGGATCCTCGCAAAGCCGTGAGGCCCTCAATGCTTGTCGAAATGCCGCATCCTTCATACCCTCGTACGCGGCAGAACCCTTCTCTCTTCGACCACGCATATTTTGCTGAAGTTTCCGGTAGATGCTTGCCAGTTCATTGATTTGCTTCGTGACGTCCATGGTTTGGACCTCGGAAGTCTGCGAGGGAAGCTGAGCGATCGACGCGTCGAGCAGGGTCTTCGTTGAGTCAGCAGAAGCCAAGCTTCGAGTCTTCAATGGCAACTCAACATGAATTTGTGACTAGTTCTTAAGGAGGAAATCTCGACGATGGCCTCGCATCACATCCTGATAGCCGGCACTGGAGCGATAGGGGCCGCCTTCTTCGCTTCCAGATTTGCGACCGTGCCAGGTGTCAGAGTGTCAGCGATTTGCCGATCCAACTACAAAGCAGTCAGCACGAACGGCATCACAGTGTCTAGTCCGACGTTTGGAGAGACCAACTTCCGACCTGCCTACACCTTCTCCGATATTGAAGCTGCGAGACGGGCGACAAAGCAGGAGAAGCTATCGTGGAGCCATCTCTTGATTTCAACGAAAGCTCTGCCTGGAAATGACCCAAGCAGCCTTTTGGACGGCCTAGTCGACGACAGATCAACTGTTGTCGTGTGTCAGAATGGACTCGATATTGAGGAGCCATATCGAAAGCGGTTTCCGCATAGCCCCGTAATCAGCGCTGTGACCAGAACATCGGTGATTCAGTCTAGCCCGGGTCTCATCGAGCACAAACACTGGACGCGTACTACAATCGGACCGTACGCACCAAATGCTCAGGGTACCGCGCTGACTAGAGCCACTGAGAAGAACAACGAATTTGCAGAACTTCTCCATGCCGCGAAGATACCCGACGTCGACGTTCTGGATCACACAGGCATGCAATTCGCCAGATGGCACAAGACTGCTATCAACGCCGCCATCAACCCGACATCTTGCCTCGCTGGTGGCACAACAAACCAGGGGATCGCGCTAGACGATGAGCTCTTACGCCATGGGGAGGGAGTGATGCGTGAGATTCTGGAGGCTGCGGAGAAAGTCTTGGGTCAGCCATTGCCGAAGTCGCTGCCCACGGTAGAGGCTGTATTCCAAGGCGTCAAGGACGATGTCAGTGGCAGCAAATCAAGCATGCTGGTGGATTGGGAATCTGGACGCCAAATGGAGTTGGAGGTCATTCTGGGCAATCCCTTGAGACTGGCTCGCACTGTTGGCATTGAGCTCCCGCGAACGCAGAGTATGTATTCTTTGCTGAGAAAGGCGCAAGACCTGAGGGCAGCCAATGGCACCTGATCTTAAACTTTCAGTTTCTGCCCTGTCTGGTAGCGGTCGCTTTCCGTCGCCGTGCGATTCAGCGGTCGCAGACCGTAGGGGCTTGCTTATCACCCTCGGGCCCGAACAGATAATTCGCAGTGCGGAAGACACTTTCGGCAGCCTTTGTCTACAGAAGTCCTCCATGACACCCGCAAGAGCATAGGATGGGCTTGCGTTGTGCGATGTCTAGTGTCGGTGCTCGAGGCTGTATATAGCAGATGCATATCGTAGAACTAACACTTGATGCGCGGTTCAATGGACTGGTATTGAATGTTCGAAGACCACCGACAGGCGAGGATCATCTGAGATCTGGTTCCATCATCCAGGAGGCAAGTTTGATATTGTTAGGCTCCGAAAGTTGCGATTCCCTTTTCGGTAGGACAGGTAGCGCTTTGGACTTTGGTTTTGTCATAGCTGGAGCGATCGGTCTAAGAGTTTGTATCTCATCGCGTGCAAATAGTTGGACCGCTCGAAGATGCGTGTCTTTTCCATTCTGATGGTTCTCCAGTATGCGAACTTGCACTAGGAACGCTCGTAGGACAGGTCGCTTGGTCCAATCAATATCTCGCCCCTCTTCGGAGTCTTCAGCTTCATCATCCTCGATGGGGCCAACGTTGCTGAAGTCGACATCAATCCAGCCAGTTGGTTGCTCGAAGCTCATCTCGGCGAACTCTTGAAGATCGTGGACTCCCATACCCGCCAAGAACTGAATCTTGGTAGGCGTGTACGATTCATCGCTCATGAAATCCAGATATATGCGCATGTGGACAATGGAGACGAGCTTGAAGAAGTGAATGCAGAGCAAATGCGGCTGCGGCCCATCCGACTGCCAAAAGTGTTTGGTATCAGGCGATCGTAGAGCAGCAACGCCACTCCCGGGCTTTGCGGTACTCACGGTCCAGGAAGCAAGCGATGAGATTTCTTTCAAGCCGGGGGGCGGAAAGACCTCATCCTCCGGCTCGGCTTCTGGAGACAGGAGGAGGTTAAAGATGTGACATGACCCGAAACATTGGCACTGCACACACCTGCAGCCTCTTCGTCTTCCTCGACATCCTGCTCGCCACCCGAGTCCGCACCCTCGTCAACTTCTTCGCCTGGGAGTTCGTCCTCCGTCTGGTCGAGATCAATGGCATGCACCACGCCGTGCCGCGGAGTGTGCGCGTTTGCCTGATGTCGAGTGGCCATGGGCATGACTGATCAATATCGAGCGCGAGCGGGAGCGGGAGGCGGAGACTTCAAGGTCACACATAGGGCCCTGGTCGAGATTGGGTGCTGCTGCTTTACGATGTGTCTAGACGCAGACTGTTGCTGACGTTTCGAGACTCGCGATCGAGGTCGCCGTGGTCGCGTTGTTGTGACGTGATGAGGGCACTTGCGTTGGCTTGGCGGGCAAGAGCGCACGGACCTGCGACTGCCTTCCTTCCCTCTAATAAACTCCCGAGACGCGACCCTCGCTCCTCGGACATCACACTCTCACGATTCGAGCGCACTCCAACACCCACCAAGGCAATGCAGCTGCTCTGTTGTGTGATACGGCCCGCGCCATCACCAGCGTCACAATTGCTTCGAGAGACCAGCCGCCCCTCGCAGCACCGGATGCTGACCGCGTGGCCTGACACAGGTCTGATTTCAGGACAACGATAGATGCCCAAAACACACTTGGAGGGCCGGCTGAAAGACCGCACTGAGTCGTCCTTACTACGTCTACTATAGCATCCTTCTCTCCCATAATGCCTATCAGCATCTCCCGGTCGCAAACACGGTCTGTCCTTCTCCATGTGCACTACAAACAACCTACCCTTGGTTGAAGTATGCAAGACGACGCATACTTCACAGCTCAAACCGCATTGGAAAGACTGATGAATGCCAAAAGCCCGTCCAAGCTTGTGACATGGCACTCCGCCAAGTGATTGACTAGATTGCGGCAGAAGCACACCACGCCGCCAGGAGAGCCGCAACATTGCTCCAGACAACCACGATCTGACTCGCAATACGGTTAGCGTCTACTGCTACTACTCCGTACGTTGATTGAAAGCACCGCGCTTGTTCTCTCGCCAGTACGTCCCATGCCCAAAGCAACTGGGAAGGGCTCCGTTATCTTTGGTCGCTACCAAACGCCGCCTCTCATTGACCGCACCAGCCAAAGCATCGCCCGTCGAAGATCGGTCGACATTGTTCCTCAGAGCACGCAAGTGCTTAGCCGTCCGGAACATCCATCCCGCCACGACGATGCTTGCCTGACTCTGAACATGCATCTCTTACACAGGATGTAGCGGGCGCTTTCCCTCTTCATGGTCCAGATCGTCCAACCAAGACTGTTTATCCTCTGCCTTACATTCTTGAGGAAACCACCATTGTCCTCATGTCTGCACTTTGCGAGCAGGTCGATCAACAGTGAGCGCCATGTCCTTCAATGGAGCCGGGCCTGGTGAGAAGAAAGATGGGATCTTTGTTGCTTCGGGACTTTTTCTGACCGCAACTTGGGTCACACTTTCACTTCGAATCTGGGTCCGTATTGCGATGATTAAGAGTCCTGGTTGGGATGACGCTACGTTACTCCTCGCGGCGGTGAGAGTTAGTCCAATTCCACAATGCCCAGTACTGATCTCCCAATAGCTCATCTTCACGGGATACTGCACAGTCGTGATCCTCGTTGAGACGGTCGGCGGTGCTCCTCGTGTCAACCATTTGAATTTCAGCCAACTCAACAACCTGACCGGGGCACGTCTTCGCTGAGAATATGCCATTCAACAGCATGCTGACGTTCACTAGCTAGTGGTTGCCAGCTTCGACTTGTACATTGCAACCATGATCGTGTTCAAGATCAGCCTGGCTATCTTCTACCTCCGGATAGTCATCCGCACCTGGCAACGCTATGTTATCCTGTCGACCGTCGTAATCAATACCGCCTTCGGCACATTTCTGTTCTTCATCGCGCTTTTCAATTGTGGAGCCCCCTCGAAGTACTTGGAGCACGAGGTTCAACAAGTGTGCATGTCGGAGAGCACCACCTACAGCATACAATTGACAGGATGTATCATCAATGCTGTCACGGACTGGATATTTGCGGTGCTTCCAATCTTTGTATTGGCAAAAGCAGTCATGCCGCTACCTGCCAAAATCAGCGCTGGCTTCATTCTGCTGCTCGGAACTTGCGGTAGTGTGGTGTCGCTCATTCGAATTCAATACATTAAAGGACTAACGCCCGGTCCAAACTTCTTCAACTCTGCAATCGATCTCTGCATTTGGTCTATCATTGAGTGCGGACTCGGTATCTCAGCCGCGGCCTCGGCGACGCTACGACCGCTATTCAGAAACGTCATGTATCATGCTCAGTCCAGCTTCTCGAGGGCAATGGGCAGCAATCGGTCAAAGCATTCTCCAGAGACCTCAAATGACACCAGTAAACCCGACATGCTATTCGCGGAGGGAGCAGGTCCCCGCGTGGAGCACGAGCTACAGGACCTGGAGAGCCAACGTTCTTCGGACTACACCAGTCGATTTAGTCGATGGAGCGCTGCGCCGCTCTTCAAGAACCCCCGCGTCTTTCCCAAGCTTGGTATGACTCGAGAATCCGTCGAAGAGACAAAAGCAAAGAACTTGACTACAACGGCCTCGCTTTCCGATGTTGGTCAGATTCCACCCTCCGAACCAGCACAGCCAAAGACTGGTAGCACGGGGGGTCACTTTCAGCGGCTGCGAAGGATGATGCACAGTGACCGGCCTGTTCGAGAGCCCACCATTGTTGGACAAGTGAGCGTTCGTGAGCGCGGCATATCTCGTCCAATACCGCGTATCGTGAGCATGATACGCTCCAGATCATCAATACCGACAAGAACCAACAGTCAGCGCCCTTTGATCAAGAACGATGAAAGACCAAGAGGTTCCATTGACTGGGTGCGAAAGGCAAGCATTTCGGGAAGACTATCCGGCCGGATGTCAAATGCATCGCCATTAAAGCCTGTCTCCCACAACCGAGCAGCGTCGCCAAACGTGAGCCCTCAATCTAGGGCCGTTAGTGGACAGCGCACTTCCTCAGTCTACAGCAGACGGGTGAGCGCGTGGCCGCTGAAGTCTATACACAATAATCCGGGAGCGCCGCTACATGCGGTAGCACAAGGCAGGAGCACTGATACTGGGCGCACTTCGTCATTCCACGGCGATCGGAGTGAGCCGTTGAATATTGTTTCCCATGGAAGAGAAAAGAGTCCATGGCCAACTTCTTCAATATATACCGATCAGGAATTACCTCCCGCTGGCTTGTCGCATAGGTCATATGCAAATGCATGGCCGACTTCAGTCTACATTGACCGAGGAGCACCGCCAAATATGATACCAACTTGGATGCAACCGAGCGCATGGTTGTCTCAATCGAGGTACAATAACGACATACCAGGAAGTCCATTCTGAAGCGCCGACAAGAAGATGAACGGTTTAATGAGGAGATGACATTATTCACTCAAGTTGGGCACACATTACGAATTAACGACGAGCATCGAAGGCGTTGATTGCATGAACCCTCGCGGGTCGGTTCTGTGGCATTTATTGATTGGTATTGCGTTTCTGGTTGATCTTGCGTAGGAATACTCTCAATTATACATCTCCAATATTGGAGTACAACACGACGTATATTGCAACGTCATGCCCCCATGATCATGCGCTCCTTCTCTCCTTCCGCAGCATTCACTCATTGTACCACTTCTCTACGCGCATCGTAGTCAGGCTCGACATTACGATGACTGCGGAGAATTTGGGGTAAGCCGAACGCAACTGTTACTTATGAGCGACACCGGTATCCCAGTGCCCGAGAGCGATGCAAAGAGGACAGATGAGAATCTCGAAAGATGCTGCCAAGGGTGGCGCCGATAAGATCCTGGGGTCACAGTAGTCCTCAAAAGGATGACCGCCGTCTCAATACTCGCGACATCATACAACTCTAGAGCGTAATGCTCCATGACGGCTCGATTCGTACTTGTGGATATGCCGAATTTTCCGTGTATGGGTTCCCATTGGCTCTGACATCTTGTGTTGGCTTCGCGGTGATTTGGACACCAGCTACATAGTATTGCAGACTAATGCGGCTTCTTGTTTCGTAAGATGTTGATAGTCTTCAAGGTTCGTTGTAGTTGTCACGAATGAGTCGTTGCCCAAACTCAGCAAAAAGGCGCTCGGATCGGGAGCGGATCCCGACCGCCTGCCGAAAGCTTACTGGGCCGCGCTAGTCAGAGCGTGTGTTATCGAACATCGAACCAATATCTCCCGAACATCCGCAAGCCGAACAACCGTTGCGCAATGGACGAATATATGGACGAGGCCGATGATCGGAAAGAAGAGTCAGAAGAGGAATACGACGAGAATGCCGATGAAGATTTCAGCCCAGACCAACCTGCAGGCGATGAAAGCGGCTCATCTTCCGAGGACGAGGAGGAAGCTGCGAAGCCCGTAAAGAAAGGCACGAAGCGCAAAGCACAGACTGCAGAGGGTAAACTTGAGTCCGGGGACGAGAAGACGATCAAAGAAGCAAAGCCCAAAAGGCGCCGGAAAGATGCTGGGCAGGATGAGGAGAGTGGGGGAGAAGGCGGGCTCGTCAGGACGCGAGCACAGAGAGCAGCAGAGAAAGAGGAGCGGAAAAATCGCAAACGAGGAGTAAGAGAAGGTGCTGTCTCGATTGATGTGGACCAGGTATGGAAAGATCTCAGTAGTATACCTATTGGCAGAACTGCGATTGCGCCGCCCAAGGCAGATGGAGACGAGATGGAAGTGGACGAGGAGCAGGACAAGGAGAATGCGCCTGCTTCGGGCACGGATGAGATGGTCACGATCATGCGCAGGGTCAAATTCGCGGGAGAAATCAGAGAGATTGAAGACCAAGTACCCCGAAGGTCGAAAGAAGCCCAAAAGTACTTCGCAGACCATCCCGAAGCAGATCCGCACCGCAAGCCCTCCAACGAAAGCTCAACCGATATAAACCGCCCCCTCAAACGCCCTTCCATGTTCGAACCAAACCCTACAGGTCTGGTGAAAGGCGTCGCGCCGGAGAAGCTACGTCTACGAGCACCCACGAGAATGGACGTTCTCATGGCTCAGAAACGAGAAGAAGACGAAGCGAAGAAGAAGGCTGCGCAGAAGATGAGCACGGTGCAGATGAGCCAGTATGATTGGAAGAGTTATGTCAATCAGGAGGGTATTCAGGAGGAGTTGGCGACGTATGAGAAAAGTGGTGACCGGTTCTTGGCGAGAGAAGCGTTTTTGGATCGGGCTGCTGGGGCGAGGGCGCAGGCTGCGAGAGATGCTAGATTAAAGCTTTGAGGGGAATGTGAGTGTATGATGAGTGCGAGATTCTTGAGATACCCGACCTTTGAGATGGCCAAAAATGAGATGCTTTTATTTGCAGCATTTCGTAAACACCTCTTGCGCCGGAAGCACGGTCAATAGAATGTGGCAGGGGTTACATCCTTCATAACCATTGATCAATGTCGCTGCGAACTGATCACCTTGCTGCTGTGCTTCCGAGGACTCATTTGCCGGCTCCAGGACTTGGATGGTCTGCATCTAAGAGTCCTTCCATGCATGTTCTGGCCGGAGCTTGGCTGACGTCTAACCTAAGACATGCGTTTCCTGAGGTATCCGGCCACGCTCTTCTCCCCACGATCGCCGTAGATTGCAGGAAGACTGCCTTAGACGTGCAGTAGCCCTCTAGCCTCGCAGTATAGCTGTAGTATATCAGCCTGTTGTGTTGTGCTTCGGAGCAGGCGGGAGTTGTGCAGTGCCGCTAAGACCAAAAAGTCAAACGGTCCCGGGCTGTCAAGGGTGACAATTTGGAGAGACGCCTTGATCAGTGATGAACGAATAGTAAGCCGATTGCACGACCACCAGAAGTACCCACGCTCCTTTGCCCATCTCCT
Organism: Nothophaeocryptopus gaeumannii; assembly: GCA_031771865.1. NCBI lineage: Eukaryota > Fungi > Ascomycota > Dothideomycetes > Mycosphaerellales > Mycosphaerellaceae > Nothophaeocryptopus > Nothophaeocryptopus gaeumannii. Next base: position 410,676 of record JASISA010000019.1, read on the forward strand.
TCTCGACCATCTTCTCTTCTGTTGTGGCAATTCACGCGACCGGTTCCATCGCCAGCAATCCCGAGGACAGACGTGACGAGGGTTCGCGATAAGGCGACAGCATACTGGACTTTGGCTATCCCCGAAGTTTACCACGGCTGCAACGCGTATCGTCGGCCTCGTGGTGGTAGACAGACTGGCACGTGGGACACTGCCATAGCTGCCGATAGCTACACCTCTGATAAGGCCCACGCGCGATCATCAGATACCGCATCCATCTTGACAGACAGGACTCGTCCATTAACGTCCTCCGCGAGTCCTACCAGGCAACCCTGACTCATACCTGGAACACGTGCAAACTTCCGAGAGACCAAAACGCGACCTCCGACAAGACAAACGCAATGGTGCAAGACGTGGTTGAGGATGTAGAGCCTATCGCTCAAGCGAATGGCAATGGCCATGCGAATGGAAAGCCTGTGAATGGCAAATTGCGAGGTCCGGCGCATGAGGAAGAGCAGGATGATCAGACAAATGAAAACATCTTCTTGTTCGTGCCGAACTTGATCGGTAGGTGGACCCATTAAGAGCTGGAACGAGGCATACACTGACTGGACATACAAATAGGCTACAGCAGAATCGTGCTCTGCCTCGCTTCGCTCTACTTCATGCCTCTGCATCCACGCCGCTGCAGCTTCTTATACTCGATCTCGTGTCTGCTCGATGCGGCTGATGGTATTGCCGCACGGAAGTATGAGCAAAGTACGCGCTTCGGTGCGGTGCTGGACATGGTCACCGATCGATGCACAACCACTTGCTTGCTGGTTTTCTTAGCAACCGCAAAGCCTGCGTACAGCGTCATCTTCCAGCTGCTGATCTCCCTGGATCTGGCCAGCCACTACATGCACATGTATGCGACGCTCGTTATGGGAGGACAGACGCAAAGCCACAAGAACGTGGATGCGAAGAGAAGCTATATCATGAACTTGTACTACACGAACAAGGTGAGCCTGTCCCACACCCGCATATCCCACCCACAAGCTGACTTCCATGGACCAGGTCGTCCTCTTCATCGCCTGCGCCCTGAACGAACTCTTCTTCATCGCCCTCTACCTCCTCTGCTTCAGCTCCCCCATCATAACTCCCGCGCTTAAGTGGCCCACGGAGACGACCCCGATCGTCCCCCTCGAACCAACCCCCTCGCTCCTCTTCCCCAGCCCATTCAGCGCCGCCGCCATGGAAATGGCACGCGCGAACAAGATGGATTCCACAGTTCCATGGATCTTGACCATCGCCAGCGCGCCGGTGATGTTGTTCAAGCAATGGGTGAATATCATTCAGCTGGTGAAGGCGAGTAAGTGGTTGGCAGAGGGGGATCGGAGGGATAGGAAGAAGATGGGGTTGCCTAGGCCGAAGGGGTCCAAGAAGGATTTGTAGAATAAGAGTAATATTTGGGAAGACACGAGTTTGCCGTGGGATGAGCTACTTGACGGAAGCTCACAGTCTGCGAATGTTCAGCTAGACAAGGCATGTGGAAGAAAACAGGTTTGGAATAGAGTGTACCTTAGCGTGGAGTTCCGGATTTGCCCACGCCGATGGTGGACCTGGTCTGACGTAGCATACAGCGAACGGTCGCTTTGCATGGTATTTGGCAAACGGGGTCTCCATCCATTCAATGTAATTTCTTTTTGATACTTGAAAGCATTTATTGCCTTTCGTCTCTTAGTCGTGGCAGTTCCCGGTACCCATGTAGAGATGGAGCCTATTGTCAACTATGCCCGAGTGACCATCATCACGCTCTCTTCTCCGTCATCTTCACAACATCTCATCATTCTCTTCCGCGTTCTCGTACCGTGCGAACAGATCAACGTGAATGTCAAATTTGGCACAGACCGCGCCGCCTTCTCCGCCGAGTTCGAGAAGACCTAGCACCCGTCTGCTACACCATTTGAACCCGAAACGCTTCGCCTCCCGCTCCGCCTCTCTCCTCTCCATCTTCTCGTTCTTGCGAAGCATGATGATCTTCTGATTTTTCTGATCAAGGACCGTGCGGATGAGTTCTCGAGATTCGATTGAGAGCCATTTGTGGCTCTCTTTGTCGTAATCCTTGGCTGTGACCAAGGCCTCGCTGTAGTAGATGTGCATGAATTCGCCGCGCACCTGCTTGGTGACAGAGAGCATTCCTGGTCGACGGGTTATTCCGATCTTTGATTGGTGGAACAGGGTGTAGTAATGATAGATCAGGTTGCGGAGCTCGGCGGGCAGGTCGAGAAATCTGAAATGGGTGGGCTTCCGCGCAAGCTGTTGACCGATGATGCTCTTGACGGCTTCGAGCTCGAGGTTGCTGAGACCTGAGAGGAGGTTCGCAACTTCACTGAGTGTGGAAGCCATCTTGGTTGAGTTTGGTGATGGAGTGAGCGATAGTCTGGGCCGCTACAAGTAAATTCCTGATAGCTTGGTTGTTGATGTCGTGTTGATTGATGATGTTGCTGTTTGGTCAGTAAGAGTACAGACTCCCGGTACAGGCATAAGATGAAGAAGGCGCTATCGACATATGATAGGACTGCTCGAAGTGAGGATAAAGGAAATTGGTCGTGGTTTATCACATGCATGTACAAATGCAGCCTCACTTCAGCAGACTGCGTGGTATGTCGCCTCGAACGCCGGTATAGTACCTCTTCCTCCCCTCTCTCGCTCATCTAGAACTCTGAGATGGTATCTCCTCGCAGCTTTCCTCGAAAGTCCCATTTGCCCTGCCTCCTGTTAGTATCCATGCCGCAGGCAATGCGCCCTTAGATCCCGCCCCTTCCGAGCTCAGGTATACTCACATCGGTCGTCCACCCATAGTAAAGAGCCACAGCTGGCACGGCGATCACGTAGGTGAAAGTCAACCATGCAGTGCGCGGTGTCCAGCGGAAGTACTCGTGTCGCTTCACGTACATATCTACCGCCCGTTAGCCCGGCGCCTCTCCTTCCATTCAATCCCATATCTCCTCTTTCTCCTTCTTCTCCTTCCTCCTCCTGCTTCTCATATCTCCTCATACTCTTCCTGCCGTCCTTGTCGTTCGATCGTGACCTTGGGGTTGCACTCACTGGCATATCGGACGAGCGCCGGGTCCATGTTCACACCTGAGTCTCCTGGTCAGCCATTGAGTCGCGCACTTCGCCTGCAGTCATCGCATACTGTTGTGTCCCGCCATGCGGAACGGTGAGGGCCTCATGTCTGCGGCCTGTTCGATGTTCTGTAGTGGTGGTCGCTGCTGGCGTTCACAGGTTTGGTTGTGTTCACTGACGTCGGAGGCAAAGCGTCCGAGCACGTCACGTGTCAGCCTGCCAGGGACGCTGCCGATTGGCGCTTTCGTTTCTGTTTGAATGCCGAGGCGATCACAAGGAAGCGATGTGGATAGGGTGGAATGATCTATATTGATTGCTATTTCTTGCTTGCAGTCCTGTTCTCAATTCTCTGTTTACTCAAGTATTGGAATTGAGAAGATGGCAGAAACAGCAGAGAAACCGAAGATTACGCTGTACTGGTTAGTGAACAGGTCCTTCCTTGGGAACATTGAAGCAGAAAGCTTGAAGGAGAGCTCGTCAAGAAACGCGACCTGCTTGCATCATTCAGTGAACGCTGCTGACCAATTTGAAGGCTCGAACAGTCCAGAGCTCAGCGAATTGTATGGCTCCTGCAAGAATGCAAAGGATGCGACTACAATATCGAAGTCTTCAAGCGAGGCTCGGACATGCTTGCAGGTCCTGAACTCAAGAAGATCCACCCTCTGGGCAAGTCGCCGGTCATCTCCATCAAGTCTGCCAACAAGCCCGAAGGCCAGGTCATTGCAGAGTCTGGTGCTTTGACCGAGTATCTGACCGGTTACTTTGCCCAACATCTTGTCCCGAAGCGATACCAAGAAGGCAAAGATGGCCAGGTTGGCGGCGAGAGCGAGGAATGGATGCGTTATCGCTTTTACATGCACTATGCAGAGGGCAGTCTCATGACGCTGCTCCTGATTGGCTTGTTCATGGATCGTGAGTGTATCGTGAGCGTATGAGGCTTCGAGTGCTTGCTGATGTCGTTGCAGAGATCAAGAACGCGCCTGTTCCGTTCTTCATCAAGCCAGTCACTCGTGGCATCGCTTCTCGCGTTGAAGGCCAATTCCTCAATCGCAACTATGAGACGCATTTCAGCTTTCTCGAATCTCAATTGGCAACATCACCCAATGGTGGCAGCTATCTCTGCGGTAAAGACCTCACTGCGGCAGATCTCATGATGAGCTTTCCACTCATTGCTGGGAAGAGTAAGGTCGATGCCAAGTTCACCAAGCTGCATGCTTACATCAATGCGTTGGAGGAACATCCAGGCTACCTCAAGAGCATCACGGAGATTGAGGAGGTGACGGGCGAGAAATTCAAGCAGATGCTGTAGATGCTGTATCTCCACGATGAAATTGCATGTTTTCTGATGAGACGGGACAGCGGCCTTTATCGTATGGCTTCTGCTCCGTGATGATAGCCAGGCGGCACCGCTCTTGTTTTAGTGAACATCGTCATTGTTGCCTCGGCGGACTTCGTTGCATATACGGTTCTTTACGGCCGCGAGAATAGGGTTTTCGCTCTAGCGGTCTTCGGCCACAACATCGTTTCCGACGATACAGCGCGAGATCTCGCTTGCTGCATGCTGTCTTCCCGTCGCATTATCTGTTCATCCGCAGACTGCTCCGCCGAAGCATTGCGTTTCTGGCCTTGTTGAGATGTCTGTCCGAAAAGTGCGGCGGTCAACGATGGCAAGAACTGAAAGATGCTTCGTCTAATCTCGGCCGGCGCTGACCAAGCTGGGAGAGGAGTCGGGCTCGCCCAGCGATGATCCAGACGTTGAGCAGCCGCTTCTCCACACTGCGACGGTCCGCGTGCCTTCTCCAGCTTCAGCAGCAGGTCTTTTCTGAAACAAGAAGCAAGAAGACGTGGCAAGCTGCGCAGAGATGGCACTGGCGCGCTAGCAAAAAGCAGCCAAAGAGGCTCAGAAGTGAGGTGGTGAGCTTCCACGGCTGCTAATAATCCGCTGAGGCAATCCTCTACGGTACCTTACTGCACGACTAGTGTCAAGTAGAGCGAAGGAAGGATCGTCCGTGCTACTGTATGCATCCGTTTTCAGGGCAGGCGTCGCAGGGAGGGAGACTTCGTCCTCCAGCTGCATCTCATACTGGTGGACCACTCACTGAAAGGGGGCAAATGCAGTGGTCCGAGGATGTGTCGTCCCAGCTGAAGCCAGTCCGCGGCGTTCTATGCGATAAAGTGCTGACAGTCTCTGCAAGACTAACAAGTCTCACTCCAGAAGATTGCCGTCTTCTGCCTGTAAGTCGGTGGCTCCTGTATTCTGGGGCAAGATAGACTCGAGCCCGGTGCTCTGGACGTTGCCGTAGGGCTGTTGAACATTCGGCCTGTGCACTGCATACAAGAAGACTATTCACCGGCGCCGACACTTGCATCTCCAGCTCCCACCGCCCTCAACCGACACAGCCGATACGCCCATCGACAGATTGCACACACGGCCGAGAGATTCGGATTCGAAAAGGTGCGTCCGGCCTGCATTCAACATTGCTTTCCCTACCTCGGCGCTATGATCAGCTCTTGACCCCGAGTGCAAGCGATTTCTGAGCATCGAAAACGTTCGCGCGCTCTGGGCGGACATTCACGGTCGCCTACAGAAGATGCTGCACTGTCAGCAAGACGCGATGACGTCGAAACAGACACCCGACCTGCACCGTTAGCTGCATTCGCGACTTCACTCTATTCATCCGAGCCGGACGATCCTCCACTCACACGACACAGAGCTGCTGCTAACGCCATTTGGCCTTTAGTTGCTATTGCGTTGCTTACGGACGGCTTATACACTTGTGTGACCGAGCTATTGCAGCCATTCCTAAAGAGCATAACTTCACCCGGTCTGACCCTTCAATGCCTGGCAACATCTCTCGGCGCGAGACAGTAGCTGACGGAACGCCATCAAATCTTGAACCATTTCAGAACCAAGATGGTTCTGGAAGCGGAATTGAGGGCGGTGATTCGGAATCATCGGCCAAGATCGCGCAGATGGCCTCCTTAAACAAAACCCCCTCCGCCCCCCAGGCAGATGCCAACGGCGATTGCGAAGAGCCTTCTTCCGACTCCAAACAAACTAAGAGCGGCAAGTCGAACCATACTCAAGACAGTTCACTACTGCAAGTGCCTGAGAGTGGCAACAACGGAAGCTCTACACGACCAATCGAAACCTCCATCTGGGACTGGGACACCCCTCTACCGCGAGAGAACAATCGAGAGCCTTCTTCCTCATATTACTACGAGCCTCAGGGCGAGCTTATACAAGACCGGGAGCACCGACCCTTGCGTGGTGACTTTAGCATACCTACTGTCGTCGGCCATTCCGGACTTAATTGGGCCTTCCCTTCTGCACACAGCTTGCCCCCTAGTGACGGCTTTGCTGTCCCTCAGCGGCGTCCTGGAAACAGATCAAGCGCTGGCAGCAAGCGGAAATCGATCGCTGATCAATCACCTGGAGGGTCTAAACGTGTATCGCGCACCATGTCCGAATCGGGTGACGACCTTTTATCACCTATAGATCGACCTCCCGCTCACAGTACGCGGTCACAAAATGCGCCTACAGCACGTGCCCGTGCCAGTACAGACGCTCCAGCAAGCAGCACAAGGCCCCAGCTTACCGAGTCAAGCCCCTTCCGACCTCCTCTCAGCTTCGGCGGTCCTCGCATAGGACCACAACGAGGCTTCTCAGATCCAGGAGTACCGATGGTTCTCCCAGCAAGAAAAGTGTTCCCCATACAAATAGGCCAGAGGCTGTTCAGGCTTTCAGGTGCCTCCATATCATCAGACGGTGCGACATCTCCTTGAAGGGCTTAAAAGGACCGTCAGAGACTGACAAAGATACAGCTCCGTCCTACTTCTCCCAATTCTTCGAAGAGCAGCTCAGACAGAACGAAGGTGCAGAACAAGTGCGGACGCTATACATCGACCGAGATCCGACAACATTTGAGGACATTTCTCTCCATCTACGAGGCTATCATATCGAGCCAAGAGACGGTCCTCATTTCGTGAAGCTATTTGCTGATGCACAGTTCTTCAGCCGTGAGTCCTCATTCATCATATTGACATATTCATCACATGCTAATGTATAGCAGTACCAAGACTCACCGCACAACTATTCTCATCAACCATATATATCAGAATAGGTGACGAAGAGTTTCAAATACCGAGAGATCTATTCAGCAATCCGGGCGACTCCCCCAACTACTTCTCTCTAGGCTTTTCAAGTTTCTTCACAACACCGAACGACGCATTCCCCGGCCTCTCACAGCGAGCGCTCATACGACCGCCCTCCCTCTTACCACCAAGCATACCCAACCGATCCGCGAAGACGTTTGCAGACCTGCTACACATACTAAAAGGATACCCTGTGGAAATCCGCAACGAAGAGCATAGAATGGAACTCCTCCGAGACGCAAGATACTACGCTCTCAAAGGCCTGGAGCAACGTCTAGTCCCCCACCAAATCTCATACAATCTAGGCCGAACTCGATCCGAGATACTCATCCGGCTAGAAGATATACGTACCTCAGGTGTATCCTTCGTCGGCGATAGCGCTGAGAGCAATTCCTCCGCAGCCGCCTCACCGGCAAGCACAACTTCTAGTACACCTACCGGCCCAGGATGGGTATACTACCAAAGACCCTACGTCGACTCAGAAGCGTACAGCCTCGTCTTAGAAGTCAGCGGTGAAGAAAGTATCTCCCTCGCCATCGACCCTGCCGGTTCTTCATCGGCGACCGCGCGGAAAGCAAGAGCCACGTTTCAGAGACAAACGCTTTCTAGAATCACCAGTCTTTTTTCTGTAATTGCGGATAAGATGAATCTTCCTGTAACACAACCCTTGGGATTGATGATGTTGGAGAGGGGAGCGGGTGTGGCGAGTTTACCTGTGAGTCCGCGGAACACGGGCGTGAGTGATGAGAAAGTCAAAGTTTACATTGGGAGGGACGCGGATGTTCTTTTGGATGGGAAGAAATGGAGCGTAAGCGAAAATGCCGTTGAGTTCGGATGTGGAGAGTCCGATGGATGTTGATGACGCGCCAGCGCCAGCGACTTCTTCGTCTTCGAGGACGAGGAGGTCTTCGAGGAGGGGAGGGACGCAGTTGCAGCAGGAGAAGCTGGAGTTAGGGGAGCCGGAGGAGTGGGTTATTTCGAAGGCGCAGTGGAGGTTGAGGGTACAGCCTATGAGTGGCGGTGTGGCGAGTGGGAAGAGTGGGATGGAGGTGATTTTGGGGGCGGTGAAGATTGAGGCGTATAGTACGGAGAGGAGTCGGAATGCGGCGAGAGGATTTCTGGTGTAGATATGGTACGATGTGGTAATGCATTGGAAAGGTGTTGAGACTCAGTGACATGGCAACTCTCGTGCGCATGTTCGCTCATCGTCCATACGCGCTGTCCGTTGCACTGATCATGAAACGAACACCGGTTTTATATCTTCGTGTCGCCGTATTATGTTTGTGCTCTCCGCCAACACGGTTGGTGTAGATGAATTTGAGGCTCTCGGGTCAGTACGAGTCGCACCTGGAGAGGCATCTACTCTTCTAGGCTTCCACTCCACGTCGTTCAATCTCATGGAGATTTGTCGGAAGTCGCGTTGGGTTTGATAGGAGATTGTCAACGGCGCGGCTCCCACTCGGAACCCTGGTGGAGCTTGAGGACTTTTCTCCGAGATTAAGGTCCTTTTAGCTCGTCGTTGCGATAGTGGAAGCTTAGCACTACCACTAGCACCGACTCCCACCAACCACTCGGAACGGCACGCGCTTCTGGGCGTTGGCCTGACAGCGCTGTCCCAGCTTGCGCGAAGTCTGCCAAGGAGGAGTTCGCGAGGACAACATGGGCTGACGCTGTGCAACCGCGTGTTGTTCTGCAGTTGGCAGCATACAGTAGTACAGGAGCATGAACAACGAGGAGAGCCGTGTCATCCGTGCTCGTGCAGCAAATCCAGTGCATTGTTGTTCTTGTTCTGTACAACGATGCGCCGCGAGAACAACGCAGCAGCTGATGCTCCAGACTTGCAGGCCGCATGTTTGTGATATGCGCGCAGACAGCCACACCGCGCATGCGAACACCGGAGGTTTGTTGGACGAGGGCGGCAGAAACTTGGATAGCAACAGCGAACGGCGCCTTCCCATATTGCGATATCACCTACTCTCCACATTCGTTGATGGGATACCCTCTAAGTCAATGCAAGCGCCTGCCATCCCTGCTGTATACCCATGCGCGACTCAGCTCGAGTCTTATAATCTCGACGTCACGTCACTGCCGGAAAGGAACATCTGCCGCAAAGCTATCGAACGCTGTTCTCACTTGTCAGCAGCACAGCGCTTTATTTGGCCTGCCAAAGCGTTGCGACTGTGATCTTGAGGAGATCCTGATCTACTTCGCTTGCTACTTTACTTTCACTGACAGCTGCCTATAATTCTCCTCCTTTTGTAATCTCCCCCCACTTCATCTATGAGACCTCACCACGGATAAGAGCTTGTACGCCACGCATCTTGCTCCTTGGTCGCCGCTTCCAGATCGACTACTCCAGAGCGTCCTTCACACAGCGGTAGGCTAGAGCGCGGCTGCAGACTCGCTAATCTTGGACCTCCTTCCTCCCCAACCTCCGGACTCCTTCGAACGAGCTCATAGATTAGCGACCCCTCTCGACACCTGCTGCTAATCATCATGGACTCATAACACTCACTGCCAATGGACCGATGAACTGCTCGCTCTCTGCAAGACTTCAGAGCGACTTCCAGCAGCAGTGTTGACTGACTTCCGCTTTCGGATTTGATCGACATGGATCCCACGACACTCGTCACATTCCTATTCAAAGCACCTCCTGAAGTCAGGACCGTCGAATTGCTAGGCTCATGGGACAACTTCGAATTACCATATCGGATGCACCATGACCGACAACGCGGAAGAGGATTTTGGTCCGGCTGCTTCAAGTTCGAAAACATCATCTTCGATGGTGACCGGCTTGACTGGGCAAAACCCCGATCCGGAGGTCTGAAACAAGGTGGCACGTATTGGTATTATTATCGTCTGGATTACGAAGATGAAGCATATGACGAGGGACAACCCGGCACTACCGGATGTCCACTGCTTCCGGGGCAGAAGGTCAATGTCATGGAGGTTCCCATTGAGCTCGAGGAACGACCGACAAGGGTTCGCAGTGCATGTGGCTATTCCGATATCATTGGCTCGCTCACGCAGCTGGCGCAACAGAAGACCTTGGACCCAGCCAACAAATACGCGGTTGTTGAGGCTCCACCAAAATCCAAGATACACCTACGGTGTCTGTCGGACGAGGCGCTTGACGGGCGATTGGAAGGTCAGCCATTGATTGTGGTCGAGAACACCGCGTCACCAGTGTCAACGCCACAGCCTCGGCGAGCTCGATCTGTGTCACCAATCGGCCAGCCAGGTTCGATGCGCATGCGGCGTGAAGGCTGCTTTCCTGATGCAAGCTCTGTGTACTCGGAGCACAGCCATCCGTCTGTGCGCACGATGAGCACGATCAGCGAAATGAGTGCGCCTGTCATGAAGAAGGAGGTGTTACAGCCAAAGAAGGTCAACGATGAAGAGCAGCAAGGGGAGCTGCCGTCGTTTCCGTATCCGTGTGCGCTTGGTCCGGCGCCACTGGCATCTCTTGAAGCTCTCGGTGCAGCGTTGTTCGCTTCGCCAAGCAGTGTTCCAGCCCCTGAGCCTGCGCTACCTGACCGTCTTCCGCCGCCACCACCTGTTCCAGAGGCACCCGCACATCCTGTAGATGCCGACCGAAGAGCTTCGGTGTACACTTGCTGTCCGGAGTCTGTACAGAATGTGCAGTTCTATGGCTCTAGGCCCAGCAGCGCATCCTCTTTGAAAGAAGAGTATCGTCCTCGCATGTACTCGCTGCCACACCTGCAGATTAGCGACCGCGATGATGACAGCCCGCCTGCTTCGCCATCATCACCACAGTCTCCTGGCATGGGCTTCTCTTCACGGCGGTCCTCTGAGGATACCGACGAGAACCCAACACCCGACGACACTGGGGCTTTCGATCTAATGTCGCCAACGTTCACTGCCACCACTGTGAGCTCTACTGGCCACAACAGTCCGTTATGGCTTTCCACACATGAGTCTTACAACAACGACTCTCATATGTCCATCGAGGTCGAGCAGGAGCTCCCTGAAAACAATGGCCGTCTCCAGTTCTTGGATACATTGCGAAATCAAAGCGTCACCAGCCAACCGAGCATGCTTGAACGGACGCTGGCCAGACTCAGCCCTTCATCATTCCTCAACTACTCCCTACCCAGCCTTGCAAACGAGAGCAACCACTCGCTGGCGAAGACGGTTTCCAGTCCTTCGGCACGCGTACGCTCATCCCGGCTGGAGTTACCACTGCCTTCCGCTTTCAATCAGGAAAAAGAGTCGTCCATGGTGGACGATATCTTCAGCGAACTAGGCTATCTCAGCAATACCATCAGCTAGCTAGTGGGCGCTTATCCACAAGGACGCAGCTGACCTGCACACCCACACCTTATTTTGAGCGATTCTGCACACCATTTCGAGCGAAGGCGATCAGCACTGCACACTACTTGTTTGGGATAGTGCGTGAAAGAGAAGAGATACCATTTTGATTTTGCTTTGATATCAGCGATAGCACGAGCGAGCGTGCATTTGGGAACTTTTATGAGCGAAAGAGAGACATCAATACCAATACGTACTGTAATGTCTGGTGGAATGAGGGGAAATCCCACATGAGCGAGCCAGGAGGCTGGCTGTGGGATGCACATAAGAGCATAGATTACGAATGAGACGATATTATATCTTCAAACTTACTGAACGAAGATTCGAAGTTGTAGTGTGATCATGATCTTGCACGAAGAATTGATGATTATCTCGGCTGTAAAGCACGTCTAGCGCCTTGCCGCTCTCATCGAATATACAAAAACAGTGCTCTGACAAGCAAGCATCACAATGCTCCCCATGCCCTGGAAATGCAGTGCTCGCGCCGCCTCAGACGGCAAAACCAGCCAGTCATGCTCCTTCCTTGTAACGCCTGTCGTACATGCATTTCCGTCGAACGTGTCCTCGCAAGCGGTGTGCTTGCTCTCATGTCTTCTCTCCCTGGAAATGACCTGCCCAAACCCACCCTGGTCTGAATACCGTTGAAACGCCCTGTACATGTCTTCTTCTCTCGTATTCATCCCGCGCCGCTCCTGCTTCGCGACGTCGTGTTACCGCTTCTGGTCGAAACTCTTGCCTTTACTCAGATTCACCGTTTCCGAGTCCACCGTCCTCGCTCTCCGTGGAGGTGGATATGAGCTCCCTTCTCCATTCATCGTCACTCTCCTCCCGTTCGCGTCATCGAACGACGTTCTCTTTTGGTTGCTCCCCGAGGTATCCTCATCGCTGTCTTCAGCTAGGTCGTGCAGCTGATTCGCTTCCACATCATAACTACGCAGCATATGTTGTCCTTCCCCGCCCCCTCTCGTCATATACCCATTCGGTTGCGAGTGCACAGGACTCCGTAAACTCCAGCTATTACTTCTTCGATGCCCGTGATCGCCGCTTCGGCGCGATTGCATGGATAGGCGGGTTTGAAGGCCTGCGAGCCCGTCCGTGGGTATGCCGTCGACTTCGTGGTAGTCGCCTCGCTCGTCGCTGTTGATACCCATGTTGAGGCCGTCGGGGTCTTCGCGGGAGAGATTGAGGAGGTAGACGCCGGTGAAGATTGTTAAGAAGCCGCAGAGGAGCGAGATTGTGTTGACGGGGTTAGTTGTGTTGAAGCCGCGGAACATGATGAAGGATGCGGCGAGGGTGCAGGTTGTGAAGGTTACGTAGTAGAGCGGGTTGACACTGTAAGATCGATTAGCTTGTAGAAACTCCGGTGAAGTGCATCATGCCGTACATGTTGGTGTTGAATGTTGCTAGCGCCTTGTTGAAGTAGTTCATCTGCGTAAGAATGCAGACTATGACCACAATCGCAAAGACGTAGGTCGAAGGATGCGAAAATTGGTTGTTGCCACCAAGTGTGAGCTTAAGCGCGATGCCGAAGCCCTTGATGGCCATGATCGAAATCGAGCCGACTGTTGAGCAGATGCTGATGTAGACCATGGGATTCTTCTTGCCGTATACTGGTGCGATCTTGTAAATCATGACCAGTGCGAAAATGGTCACAATCGTACAATATGTCAGAAAGCCTGTCAAAATATCAGCAACCCATCCGCGATGCAATTACTCTTTCAGGCATACCCAGTTGCATGGCGTAGTGTAGCAGCTCATCGATATTCTTCAGATCTTTATCCGGTGGCGCGTGCAGCACAATGACCACACTTCCTATCAGACATATCGCACATCCCACTCTCCCTAATATGCCGAGCCTCTCGCCCAGGAAATAGCTCCCCAGCACAGCTCCGATCAGCACACTTAATGCGCCGAGCGGTGTCACCAGGATAGCCGGCGCAAAGGCGTACGCGCTGAAATTGCAGATCTCTCCTATCACCATGGTAATTATACCCCCCCACCATATCGGGTTCTTCAAGTATGCGAAGCCATCTCCTTCAAAGCCGTGCCTTTCGGCAGCAGCATTCAGGCCCTTCTTCGTGATGACGAAGGATGCGCCGATGCCTAGTGTGCTGGTGACGGCCAGCGACAGGCCTATATATTTGTCTTCTATCATGCTGCGGTACAAAGAGTGTCGTGTGCGCGGAGCGCGAGTGGGAGTGAGATTTCAAAATGTCTCTGGTCAGGCGGTAGAGTAAGATGCGGGTAGTCGGGGTTCGGGACTCTATTGCGGTCGCATCGTCTGGTCGGTTTGTAGCATATATCGTTGTCAACGCGGTGGGAGTGTCGCGTGGTATGGGGGTCAGAGAGGTGGCCTCAGGAAGTCGACAGGTGGATGTGTGAAGGGCGATGCCAGGGATGTGGGTTGTGTAGTGAGCCTCTCCTCCAAGTCGCAGAGAGCATTCGTGGCTCGTTTCGCAGCTAGCGGCTAAGGGTCCTGCCGAATTCGCCTGTCTTCCAGTCTCGTTCCTGAATTGGATGAAATATGGCCTTTCTTCAATGTTTCTTCTGTCAGCTGTGGTTGTCGTCGATAAGTCTTGAGTAGTCTACTTGGAAGCGGAGGAGTCGTCAGCGAGTGAGGCGTTCTCCACACGCTCAGACGCTCAACGATCAATGTTCGCTACGCCTCGGTCTAAACCCCCAAATGGACCGCTAGTTCTGAGAAGCTGGTCTGACAATAGCACCAAAATTGCGCAAGCTCGACTTCAAGACCAAGACTTCAACGGCTCAACCACTCTCTCTCTTCAACATTTTCGATGGCCCATCAGTATTGGTTGATGGTACCAGGTGTAAACACCAGTTTTTCGCCATGTGTAACAAAGGATAGCCTGCGGATGGCACGCGAGCGCCGCCGGAGCGGAAGCATCCCATTTGCCAACTTCCACGGTAGCCTTCGAGCAACATTCAGGGGCAGTCACATCGTGGAATGACTTGGTGAAGACGTTGCTTGCGAAGACAGCCCCTCTCGATCTCGGTCAGCCGTGGATAGCCCTCGCGAAAAACCGGAAAAGAAAGCATTATACACCTCGGGTATCGTAGTCTAGCTATCTACACAAGAAGAAAAGGCGTGATTGCATGGCCTATAACGACGAGAGCTCAAGAGGACTATCGCCGCATCTTTCGACTTGTTCAATGGATTCGAGATCCGACCTAAAACCCTCAAACGACACGTCGAGCTCGCAAATGTTGTCCAGCATCCCCAAGCCAGTAGCGCGACAACAACCGCTATGAACCGGTTCAAGTTGGCAATGTCGTCGATAACACATCCATCCTGCCATTGACGAAAAGCATCAGCAAACTTCCAATACCAAGCTCTAGCTGCATATGTACTTACGCCGCCCTCGGGGAGATCTCTTAGACCGGGTGAAATCTCCATCACTCCCTCTTCAACCCCTGCTTGAAAACCGCACTCTCTCGGAACCTCTCATAATCCGTAATCAGAAAAGCGGTCTCTTTGCTCAGCTCCACCTCCTTCGCCCCTCGATCAGCTACTTCTCGACTGTAAGCTTGGATGGCGTCCGCCCGGTCCTTATCCTCACCCACCTTTTTCACAGCTTCCACAAAGTTGAACGCATCAATAATGGCATTGTTCGACCCTTGCCCCCGATGTGGAGGCATAGGATGTGCGGCATTACCTGCTAGTGTCACTCTCCCATTGTGCGATGGCCAGCCTGAAGTAGGCGAAATCCAATACCACAATTTACTTTCCATGATCTTCAAATCCTCCGGCATCCACAACATGGCGGAACGGAAAGGTTCTGCTAATTTTGCTGCTTTCTCTTTGACCAATGCATGGAGCTATTCATTTGAGAGGGCTGTGTCTTGGATTGATTTGGATTCTTCGGAGGAGTTATCGAACCACATCATAACGATGTGGAATTTCCAAGATTCGGGCTTGTTGAAATCGGGGACGCTTTGCATTGATATGAGAGCGACGCAATCTGGATGCAGACGCACCGCGCAGACGGGATTGGCGCTACGGGCGAAGAGTGCTTTCTCCGCGGTGTCGTAGGAGAAGGCCATGCTGAGATGACTACTGTCCAGAGGCGTTATCTCTGTGTTTTGCACTCCGAACATGGCTTTTCGAACGGCAGAGCGGGCCCCGTCCGCGTCGATGAGCGTTGTTCCAGTGTGGGAGGCGCCATTTGAGAAGATCACCGTGACGGTGTTGTTTTCGTCATCGTAGGTGACCTCGCTGAGCTTATGATCAAACAGGACGTTGAAGCCTTCATTACAGAGTGCTCGAAGTTCTCTTCGTCTGACTCTGATCCCGTCAGAGGGCAGCTCTCTTAGTAACTTTCCGCTCACACCGTCGAATATAGGGATGACATTGCTCGGATACGCGGTGTAATCAGGGGATGGGTCGGCCACGGCGTGTATTGTCGTCAGTCGGGCTGCTAGTTCGGATGGGATGAGTTCCTCGAGCATGGGTTTGCTCCAATGCAATGCAATGCCATCGTCCAGTCCTTCGGCCGAAAGGTCTTTGTGTCCTCAGCTTCGTAGATAATATACTTGATGTCTGCTTTCTTAAGGCCATGGGCGATTGAGAGACCGCAGATGCTGGCCCCAATGATGATGACGTGTTGAGAGGAAGATATTCTGCTTTATTGATGGAATCTTGCTTGGCGTGATGATGTTTTATTTATCCTATTGTTCCTGACTTGCAATTGTCTTCGAGGCAGAAGCGTTTGAAGCATCTCGGTGACTTCTTTCCCTTCTCAGTCTGTACCTGGATATGTCGGCTTCGCATTCGCGAATCTTTTCGCACGATGGCACGAAGTCGATAGACATTGGTCCCCTGTGGTCTCGAATGTCATATTTGGACGGCTTTCGGGATTTGAAAGTTATCGGCGTCGTCTTTCTATGAGCTGAGGTGTGTTGTTGCTGGACTTAACTAGGTGTTCGTACGAAACTGTTGCATGGATGCATTCGCAATGCTTACCACGTCTGGTTTGTCTCTGGAACATCCGAATAGCCTAGGCAACTCACCATTGATCGTAAAGGGCTGACGGGAGAAAAGTACCATCTTAAGCAGCGAGAGATAGCAGGATTGAGGTCGACTTTGAGCTTTTGGTGCAGGATTTGACTTTCGGGCTAACTGGCTGAGCCGGATGCCAAGACATTGGACATCTCGTCTCTTGAAGTTGCAGACTGAGTACTGTATCTCAACTTCACTTCCGCCTCCGCTTCTATCATCGCGGCCCTGCAGACTCACCAATGGCTCGTCAAATACATTTCTAGCGACTGCCATAGGTCTCTCGCAATGCAGCCGAATGACGACTAGAGCCTACAATGCACGCGCCTAAGATGGAGCTTCAGCCTCGAAGACGCGTCTTCAGTCTCCTTGCGACCTAGCCCTTCTGCACAGTAGAAGCGCTGAGCAATATGACCTTCCTCGTGCGAAATTCGCGGTAGGAATGCTGCCAGGTGCTGCAGCGTTATTAGGAGTCTTGTGCTGCGTTCAGGAGGGAATTGGACGTGCATCTCTGCACGGCTTGAAGCTACCAGCAAATTGGCAATTGGTCCATGGTTCGTCTGAGCACGATATAATCATCTCAACACCACAGTCAGCTTCATACAAACGCGACCTCAGCGCGAAGGCAGCGCGAGCCGCCGACGGCATGACCCGAAAATATGAGCCAGAAACTGGCCCAACTTTTACACCAGCATTGGCAATTTCCCCTCGCAATCTGTCAAAGGGCTCTCACTTGGCGCATTCATGAGATGGAGGAGCATTTGACTCCCGAGACGCTCAAGATATCAGAACCCATTACAGCAAAACGAAGCGAGAGCGCGGGAAACTTTTGGTAGGGCTGAAATGAGGACGCAGCCAAGAAAACGAAGTTTCCAAAGCAGCACGCGAGACCATGGCAGTGCAGATCCAGGCTACAGGACTCTCATTGTGTCCAACAACTCGATGCGGATGTAAAAATGGTACAGCGACTGTATCGGTAGGTGCCTATATGCAAGCCATGTCCAGTTCATGCGTTGCTGGAAGCCTCACGCTGTCCAGCATCCTTCCTCTGCCGGCAGTCACAGCTCGTCATTTTTTTCATTATGGAGCTTCTAAGCACCATCATTGTGCTTGGATCACTCATTCACAGTTCGATTGCGGCCTGCCCTGCTGGTGAGCAGCTTATCATCTTGAAGTTTCCAACCCCGTATGCTCACGCACTCCTCACAGACAATTGCTTCGCAGCCATTCGGAGCCAGCCAGCATTCGCCTCCACGGTGGTGCCGTTCTGTAGCAACTATGTTACGCCATCAGCATCGACCTCCACCCGGACGACCACTCAAACGTTGACCCTGATACTGGATCCAAGTCTCCCGACAGTGACCACAATCATTTCCGCCACGCCCATATCGACTGTCACAACTACCCCTGCTCAATTGACAGTCACCAGTTCCGTCACAGCTACTTTGACGCAACGCGCAACGAGCACTCTTCTTCAGAGCACTCTTACTCTTACCAGTTCATTTACGACGATAGGTGAGTGGTGGAGCGCAAGAATACCGATGGCGTCCCATGGACTCTCTGAGAGATCCTGCTGACCACATGCTCTCCAACAGTTGCCACTGTGACATCAGCTTGCTCAACTGTGACGACCAGTGCCAAGTTTCGCACTGTTGTTAATTACCCTGGACTCCCGTCGCCGATCAACAGCAAGAGAGATGTCGCAGAGAGAGCTGTGATGAGCATTCCGGCAGTGCTGTCGGCTCCGCATTGCAGAACGGGCAACTCTCTAGCATCTCAAGTGAGCAGCGCTTGCTCTTGCTACTTGGGACAGCACAAAGCCCCTGTTATTTCGACCAGAACAATCACAACGATCTTTACTTCAATGCCAGGTCAAACGCTAAGTCCCACGACAATATCTCTGACTGTCACTGGAGCTACAGTCACCCGCACAGTCACTGCGAATGTAAGTTCTGATTCGAGACAACTGGCCATATCAACATATTACTCACTACATATGTTCTGTTCTCAGCGACCCGCCGACTCTACCATTACATCAACAGTAGCCACCCAGACAATCTTTGTTACCGCAACTGCCACCCCAACTGCGGCCACCGTAACTGTGACAAATACCATCTCTTCGACCTCGACCGATTGCACCACTACGACACAGACAATCTTCAGCGCTGGCATCTGTGGAGCGCCGTCCATGACAGCTACGACATATGGGACAGGAGTGTACTCTTGCACTTCCGCAAGCACTCCACTCGCCACAGCAGCTCGATTCCGCATCGAAGCCTCCGATACAGACGGCACTCTGTGGGAAGGCTGCCTTGCCTCCACTGGTCGTGAGGTCACCACACCAAGTGGAGGCACCCATCAATGCGGTAGCGGTGGCGCGACCCTCACCACACAGATTGATCAAGCTGCGATCATGAACGGCTTCACGTACGATGGATCGTATGAGGCTTCGTACAACGATTACTTCATCACTCGTATCGGCCCAACACAACAAGGAAGTGACACATTTTGGGGCGTACTGAACGGCGGGGTTTTCCCGGCGTCTGGTGGCTGCAACTCCAATGTGGATCCTAATCTCGAAGTCCTCTGGGATTTCGATGCATTCAACCAGAACACCCTGCTGCGCCTTAGCTACGACTATGCCATTGTTCGTCCCGGTGATGCTGTAACTCTTATTGTGCTTCAACGCGGTCCGGAAGGCGGAGACTCGTCGCCGGCTGCTGGGGCAACTATCGCCGGGCAGACGAGTGATAGCAATGGCGCCATCAGCTTCACAGCGCCTTCGATCGATGGTTGCTATCAGTATAAAGCAACCAGGAGTGGCTCTGGAAGATCGCAGGCACTGTACTTGACGGTCCGGGGCGACCTTGGTGACTGAGGTAGCGACGAGTCAGTCGGATCTGAGAAGGCTATCATCTTGGTGGAACGATTCCTTCTTCGGGAGCATGCAAATCATAGTTGGGTATTGACATGATTGCGGTGCGGTTCGGTATGTGCGAAGTTTGTAATAAGTACAAGGTTGAAATCAAACAGAATCAAAAACCTACGAGAGGCCCAGTGACTTGCTCTCGAGGTTCAATCGGAGACGCATGGCGAACCGGGAAGTTGACCAAACTTCGGAAAACGCAACGCTCCGCAGACTGTATTTGCACTTCAGATCCATGTCAGCTGTTTACATCACGTTGCTTTGGTGATCGAGTTACGCTGGGGCTTTTTCATGTGATTTCCGAGACCGACCACTACGCTAAGGCGATCGAATGCGAGCGATTGATTCGGCAGAGGGCGTACGTTGCATGATGGGCACTCGGTTGGATGATGTGCTCTATTCATGTTTTGCATTTGGCTAGGTCCGTCGCATGCCCGCTCGAGACTGAGCCTCCAAATAGCGAAAACTTGTTGAACCCTCCACGTACGGCCACAGGAAGATGAATACACGAAACCCCGTCCGATCTTTCAGGTCAACCATCTTACCGCGAGATTAGTACTGTAGTGCGTGAGCATACGGGAATACCTCGTGCTGTACGTTTGTGTTTTTTTTTCTTTTTGCGAAATTGCGCTTTGGAGCTGTCCTGTGCGTTTGGGGAGGCCGATGTTAGGCCGGGGCCGGAGTGGTCGACGTCGATGCGATGCTTGTGCTCTTTTGCGGATAGATTGTTTGTATGTCGCAGTAGAGTAATGACGAGAGGGAGATCAGACCTAAGGGGGGAAGTGTACTGTCTTTGCCCTTCGCCTGCCTCGCATGTGAAGGCTTAGTCAGGGCAGATGCCAAGCCCAGCGGATTTGGAGGCACTTTCTGAGCCTGCACAATGTGCATACATGGCGGATGATGCAAGCAAGAAGCCAAGTGACTGAAGATCGAGTGACGCTTCTTTTATTGGAACAGAGAGTAGGTCAAAATCCGTTCAAGACTCTATAGAGATGCTGACGCAACGTGCGAACAGGATGTCGGATTTAAGTCGTTGAAGATGATACTGCAACATATTAGGGTATGGCTGTTACTTCCAATACGGATTGGGTCGATATAGTCAATCTCTCGCTTTCTGTGGACGTAATGAATGAGTTCGTGTTCCACGACGTGATCGATTCACGATCAGCATACTGTCAGCCTGGATATAAGTTGCCCCAATACGATTTCCGTTGTCGTTCAGGAATAATCGAGTCCAGCAGAGTAGGGTTCTCGTGATAGTCACTGTCCTAGTTGGGGCAGTACGAAAATGTTCAACAGGTAGGAGAATGAGCACGTTGTCGTGCTTTTAAGAATGAATGGGCAGTCGTCGAAGACACGCCCACGCGGGATGCGCGTTGCCCTCGTGGCTGCTCGTGGTCGTGGGGGAGGAAGGATTGTGCGGTCACACATTTCGATCTGATAAGAGGAAATAGGCGTCTCACGTTGACACCTTCTTGGAGATGTAGTGATGGAGGATCTTAGGAGAAAGGAGTGATGTCTCGGGAGATAAGACGAGGGATGCAGTCCCACGTGCGGTCTGCCCCGAAAAGGAGAAGCGACGTCACTGTCACTGGTCGATACCAAGCATCTAGGTCTTCGGCACTCTCGGCGCCCAGATTTTAGCTTCTGTGCCGATGTCTTCCATATCAGCTTCCTTGCGGGCGATATAGGTGCGAGACCGGTGTAACGTGAGTCTCAAACACTACGGCTGACACGTTTCGTCGCTTGCACGCCCGCAACACGACCGCGCTGCAAGCGTCCTCCCACGTCTGCGGTGGCAACGGACTTCGCGTTCGATAGCCCGGGCATTGTGGCTGTCTGGCACACCCACGCATCCTGATCGTCCATCCACGGCACACGACGACGAGCCTCGAGCCTGTCCTTCCCGCAATCTCGGTACTCACGCAGGCGGATCTGTCGGGCATGCGTCCGCTGATCTGCGCCGGGATATCTTGACACGCAGTGCCGGCAGCGCGGCTGCGCATATCCCTCGTCCACCCAATTTTATCCGACCTCACTACTCGCTTCGGAGCCCGATCGTTGACCCGCGGAAGCTTCGTCGACCGACACCAGCGCGCGGAAGCGAGTAGCGGTGAATGGGCCGTTATCCGCGACCCTGCAAGGTCTGACCCAGCTCTGCTCCGACGGGACCAACGCTGCGTGCGTGGCGGTAGGTGACTTGAGCCCGCCATGGTCATGATGGAGGTGAGGCCATCCCATCCCGTTCGCACTCCTCGCATACAGACATTACCTCCTCAGCCCTTCGTCCTTGCACCTGCCTCGCCGGCGCCGCTGCTGTTGCTGCCCAAACAAAAGCCCCGTTACATCGCACCGATATGACCACCTTCTCCTTCCTTCCTCCCTCCCGAGCTGTAACCTTGGCTGCTGGGCGCGGCGCGACGGTCGCCCCTTGTTGACGAGAGGATGTGATCTATCAATCGGACAACGAGCGGCTGCCTACCTGCCCGTTCACATTGTGTAAGTTTTTCGATGCTTCGATGTCAGAACGGTGTCGCTGCGACCAGATCAAATCTTGAATCATGGCCTATTCACATGTCATATGGAAGATACTGATCGCTCGACTTTCCTTACATCAAGCTGGGTAGTGAACCATCTCTGACATTTGCTCGCCACAGTCTCCGCCATGCGCACTCTGTTCGGCCAGAACATCCTCAGTCCGTTACCGACGCCGGCGCCGGTCAACCAAGGAAACCCCTTCGAACTATCGTTCAACTCCAGCAGCAATGCCACCAGCTCGGGAACTTCATCGCACAGCTCGCCGCGGCAAAACGACTGGTTGACGTCGTACTACAAGGAGCAACAACGATTCGCTAATGAAGTGCACATTCAGAGCAATGAAGATGGCACCCCCGGCTACAGTCACGGGCGACGGAAAGGAAACCCAAAAGTGCTCTTCATGGGATCACGGAAGTGAGTGAACAGTTCTGAACTGAACTGAACATCGCCAACTGACGTCGTACCCAGAAGCGGGAAGTCATCAATCCAAAAAGTCCTCTTCGAGAAGTTCTCCCCAGCAGAAACTCTCTACCTCGAACCATCAACACGGATAGAGTCCGCCACAATGGACTCCTTCATCACATTCGAATCCGCCGAAATTCCCTCCAACATCCCCTACCTCTCCCCCGACTTCGACCGCGACGCCGTCTTCGGCCCAGCAGGCACCATAATATGGGTCCTCGACATGCAAGACGAATATTTCCACAGCATCAGCCAACTCGTCTCCACCGCCCAGTTCCTCATGGACGATTACCCACGCATCAACTTCGAAGTCTTCATTCACAAGACCGACGGCCTCAGCGAGGAGTACAAATTCGATACGTTCCGTGATGTGCGCCAGCGCGTGCAGGATGAACTTTTCGATGCCGGATACGGCAACAGGGGAGTTGCATTCTATCAGACTTCCATTTTCGACCATTCAGTCTATGAAGCCATGAGTAAGGTCGTGCAGAAACTCCTCCCTCAACTGCCCGCGATGGAAGCTCTGCTGAATAAACTCTGCTCGGCATGTCGGATTCAAAAGGCTTACTTATTCGACACGTCTTCGAAAATCTATGTCGCGACAGACGCTAGTCCGACGTTTCTCAAGGATTACGAAGTTTGTTCGGATTATGTCGATGTTATTGTCGATATTAAGCAGATTTATGGGTGGGAGAGAAGGCCACACAGCAGCAGCAGCAGCGGGAAGGACAAAGCTCCTGCTGCATCGAGTGCAGGGGCTAAGGAGGAGAGTGGCGCTGTGGGCGAGAGTCTGATCAGTTATGATAAAAGTGGGAATACTTATATCTATGCGAGGGAGATCAACGAGTAAGTCGGGATTCAGGGGTGACACTACGCGCGAGCCGAGACTGACTTCTGCGAACCAGCTACCTCGCCCTCATATGCGTAATGGGCCAGGGCAGCACAGCCGACAAGCGCGTACTGATCGACTACAACGTCTCTATCCTCCAAGACGCCCTGACGCAGATGTTCAACATCTGATGAAGAAAACAGTGGCGATGAGATCCAGCGGGGCCAGCTTGCAGGGGGTGAAGATACGAAAGTCACTGCAAAGTACGCACGTGCACGTATGAGTGTAAAATTATTATAGCCACATGCTACCAACATCGATGCTTCTACGTACGTAAGGCGATCCAAACAAAAGCAAAACCAGAGGGGGTACTCGAAAGTATGAGAGGATAATCAACTATATCATTCCATGTCCATATTTTTCTTCCAATTTCCCTCTTTTCCGAAGCTCGTTTGCACTAAATGGTTCCTCGTTCGTGACCATTACTATCCTCCGCTATGCAGATACCCAAGAGATATAACACTTCGATAAAGCTGTAAAGTTTGTCCTTGTTGTCCCACGCCAAGTCCGGCAGGCGTTTGAGGTAGGCGGTTCTCAGGGTATTCGAAAGAGGGCGTGGGCATCCCCAACGGCGTGTGTTCGGTGCGGTCGTTTCCTGAAAGCATTGGGCCAACATCTACTCTTCACTCCGACCGCGTTTGCAAGAGTTTCGGGATTATCGTCATCCAGCATATCCAATTCCTTTCCAGCGCCTTGCATTGAACGATCCTCGACAGATTGACACATTGATCAAAGATCATCTTTGTTGATGCACAGATCCGCTCAACGCCATGCTGTGCTGTAACAGAAATGTCGAATCTTATCTATCTGAACCTCGCGGAGCAACGGCCCATGACTTCTCCTTGGCAAACAAGCTCGGCGCTGAATTCGGATCCGTCGAGCGTGAGGTAGATGTCGAAGTAGACTCGGTAGAAGGTTCCTTGCGGTGTGTCCATGCGCTCGAAGTCCTTCTCCAGATTCTTGCGGGAGAGGTCGGACGTCAGGGTAACGACCTCCTTGATACCTGGAAAATCAGGTTAGTACTGAGTTCGTACTGGCGTAATCGGCATCAAAGCACTTACGTGGATCCTTGGTGTATTCTGGGCAAACGTCCTCGTCGCAAGCGTACAACACATCCTCGTACATGAGTGTAGCGCCGGGTGCCACTTGTCGGAAGAAAGAGACCTTGACAGGCTCGCCGATCTTGACCCTTTGACCCTTCTGCACGAAAATTTGTCTAGTATACTTGCAACGATCCTTTCCGTCCAGGGAAGGAACACGATATTGCTCTGGGTGGTGCCCTTCCTTGAAAGGCTGCAGAGTGGCCATAAGATAGTGTCTTCTCGCGACACGGGATGTAATGACACGCTCAGTAATACCGGCAGTGACAGCACCCTTGACGATGGCAGCAACTGAATCCATAGGTCGGACAACCTTGTTCTGGAATTGCGGTGGCACATGAAGTTTGATCTGCTGGAAAAGGTACTCTGATGCACCGAAACCACCAACAACGAGAACGTGCTGGATTCAGTCAGTAATGTCACGGATCCCATTTGCTCCAGTGTAGACATACCTGCAACGCTCTGTTCTGCGCCTGGATTGCAATGATTTGATTCCTGACGAGCTCCAAGATTCGGTTGACGACAGGCTCGAAGCACTGCAAGATCTCCTCGTTAGTGAAGGTCATGTAGCCTTCTTCGATGCCGGCCTCTGGAAATTCGGCCTCAATTCCAACATCAACAGCCCACTTCTGGCCGTTATTTCGGAAATCAGCTTTTATTCTGTTCTCGAAGTCCATGATGCACTTCGCGTAGACTTTGCCTGCGGTCTTGGAGCCATCGGGAAGTTTCATCTTTCGGATCTTCGCTCGCAAGATGTTGGAGAAATTGCGGTTAAGCGCAGTAGATCCGCAAGAGTCACCAGAACCAGCAGTACACTCTGCAACAGTGAAAGGAGATTCCTCTTCAAGTTCATAAGCAATCAAATCCACGGTACCACCACCGCAATCGACGATCAGGACAGCATCGTGCACCTTCATGTTGAGCAGGCCTGTCTTGGAACAGAACATCGCGGCCGCTTCGGGTTCGGAAATCAAAGTCAGGCGGTTGTCATTCTCGTCGCGAAGGAAGCCAGCCTGGATAGCTGCTGCTCTTGTCGCAGCCTTTCCAGCGTCATTCCAAATGGCAGGCACAGTCAAGAAGTATCTGATGTTGCGTTCTTCTCTGTTGAACACCTCTCCTAGCGTCTTCTGCAGTTGGTTGCGCATGGCTTGTCTGAGCTTGAACAGGTAGTCTGCCGCGACATCGATCTCAGACTTCCCCGGAGGAAGCGGTGGGAGGTTGATCGGGTCAATGTAAGTGTTTCCGGAGAGCATGAGCTGAAGCTTGAACCATTCGACTTTTTGCACGCCAGGCTTTGGGTACCCGGTTGGAGCAAGCGCCTCTGCGATGTCCGGACCCCATCCGACTACTTGCTGGTGCTGATCGTAGTAGAGAACGGTAGGAATCTAGACAAATGTCAGCTTCGGTGAGGCTGAATCTCACACAATCGTATTTCACCCACCTTCTGCTTCGTTTGCGTACCAGCACCGGGCCATTCGACGATGATATCCTCCTTGGCCTCGGTATTGGTCGCGAAGGCAAAGGCAACACCTGAGAATGTTGTTCCCTAAGAACAGATGTCAGTGACCGCCAAGGCAAGTCATGTCAGCCTGACATACGAAATCAATGCCCACGATGAGCTGCGCTTTGCTACGCTGGCTCCCCTCGACCTCTGCAAGGCGTGGATTGTAGTAGTTCTGCATCGCATTTGGGGCGTGACCACCGCCGTAAGCAGGCTGCGGGGCAGCTCCCATGGGATAGCCCGGCGGCGCGGGCTGGCCGTACGGCCCTGGAGCATGCTGAGGGTGCTGGTACCCTCCGCTAGTGTTGATCGGTGGAGGAGGCATAGGACTTGAAGGTCGCCCGGCGTTTGGGTGCCCGGGAGCTCCTAGACTTCCGCCGGCGTTGGCGTATTGGTATGAAGGCGGTCGCCCAAGCGGTGTATTTCCCTGTGGTTGGTTGGGATTCATGGCCAGCGACGTCGACGATGCGTTGGCCGACTGTTGAACGGGCGGTGCAGGTGCTGGCGCTGGTCGTGGAGAAGGCGCGGACTCTCTGCTGGCGGTGCTCGCGGCGGCGGACGACGAGGGCGGGGCGGAGGTGCCGTTGGTCGTGGCCGCGCTGGCACCAGACGGCGACGAGGTGGGGGCGAGGGTGGTGTTGCTGGAGTTGCTTTTGGAGGTGTTCGAGTTGGAGCTGGATCTGCGTGTAGAACCTCCGAACTTCTTGAGAAAGCGTGAGGCACCGGAAGACATAGGTCAAGATCGCATGGGAGCAGGTGTCAGAATGGGCCCGCAGGCGCGGCGGCAGTGCCTCGTAGCTCCCGGCGATTTAGAGCCAGAGGCTGCCAGATCCCTCAGATGCGTTGGTGGGTTGTGGAAAGGACGACAGTGCGTGTGTGGTGCGGTGGCCGCGGATAGATTAGGCCGGGGCGCGTAGGGGGTGCTTGGGTGGTCGGGTACGAAGGCACGACTGAGCCTGGATCTGAGCCTGCGGAACTGCGGTCGGGATGATGGTGGGCAAATGGTGCAGCTGAGATGCTGACAGACTACGCAGGCCTGCGCTGATGGGCTGGGCGGGCGAGGGTGGATGGACGTAGCGCAGCTGTGCGGGCAACGGGCAGGACAAGGCTTGGGAAAGGTGTACAACGAGGGCGGTCGGCGGTCAGAGAAGATCGGCAACGAGGCAGGACAGACGATTATTGAGAAGTCGACGCAGTAGCCGGCAAGCAAGCAAGTAAGCAAGCAAGCCAATGCGTCCACCGCACAGACCGTACAATACACCTCAACTCTACACTAATTTAGCGGCATACGGATCTCTGTGATTCTCTCAGCCGCAATCTTGAGAGGACCGCCGTAACTGTCATCATCATCACCCTTTTGTGCCGACGGCAGGACATTGTACGCTCCATACCATTGATGCTGGGCCCATCCAATCTATCCACCTCGTGGTGATTGACGATGCCAACGCCCGCGCCCATCGTCTCCGGTGAAAACCTTATCAAATACCCAGGGACCGCCTTCCAATATGCGTTTCGGCACTGCCCTGGTCTCATCCGCTTGGGGCTGTGGTGGGGAAGAACACATCGTCCGTAACGAGGAGCGAAGATCATCCTACCGCTCTCAGTTCTTACTACACCTCTCGCTTCTGCAAACATCTTATCCGCCAACAATGGGGATCATGTTGGTATGTGCAAGCCTTCGAACCCATTCCGTCAGAACCGCAGTTCCGCTGCGAAAGAATAATTCTCCATCCGTCCAATCTCGCATCCTCCGCAGCCGGCTGACTGCAGCCCAGTGCCCATCTCGCGCCATCGTGGGCCCTTGCAGCCGAACTATCCAATAGCCCATGCATTCAAGCAGATACAGCCCTGTAAGACCAAGACCGCACCTCGTTCCTCTCCATTAACATGAACTATTACTCAGGGTCTGCACAGTATAGCGAGAACAATCTCCTCAACCAAGGTTATCACGCAAGGCAAGTCCGAAACAAAATTCGCACACGAGAGTATTCATTAGGCCACCGATTCTACTATTAGTGGCCGAGCCTTCTGCATATCGTACAAATACATCGCCAGCACAAACGAAAAACGGACTAGTTCAAGGTTAGCCGGTCCGCCAATCGCAAGGCGCAGCAGGAAGCGGATTTTATTCCCTGTGGGCAAGCAACCAAGCGTGAGCTCAGCTCTGCGAGGCACAGCTTCGTCCGGCCACATCCCAGCTTGCGGCAGAAGATCATCGTACTGCCGCAAGTACTGTACATGTCCATAGGACCAGGATTTGTTTCGGCAAGGGGCGGACCGAGAGAACGTGTCAGTCGGTACCGCATCTCTACCAACATCACTCGATATTTTTCACCGAAGGAGATGAAGTCAATTTCGCGGACTCAGCTAACGCTCATCAATACTTGACGCGGCTGGTGCTCCAGCGGGAGGCTTCAAAACTTGATTGAACCTCTTCAAATGCCAGCTTGCAGCTTCTGGACGAGCAGTTAGGGCGGGCAGTCAGCACGGGCAATTCCTCGCATGATTAACACTCAGTCCAGACTCCACCAGAGACGAGGCCTGAAGTTATACAAGACGTCAAGCACAGAAGAACAGTTCCCAGAGTCAAGCGCACAGAGTCACGCCCTCAGGCAAGTAAAATTCTGTCAAGAAAACGACTATCGGATCCCAGTCAATATGAGAATCTCGGACAGCAACTCAAATGACAGCAAGACCCACTGACAGGTAAGTTGACATTCGCAATAGGCGATATACTCAAGCATTCTGTCAAATCCCCACCGATGACTGACTGTCCCCATGACTTGGCCGCAATTCTCCCTGCATGCTCCTACAGGACTCTACGGACCCAACTCCCTTCTTTCTCTTGTGCGTATGCGTAAGACGAATCTTCTTCGACTCCTTCCATGTGCATGCCCACCAGAAACATCCAACCTGCACATGCAAAACAATTGTCCTACCTCAGGCGTCAACGCCAACAGCCATGCAAGTCTAAGCCCTTGCGCAACCTCAGACCTCATCTGCATCTCCGAGCAGAAACATTTGACTCACGAGCTACTCTCTTCGAGCAAAAAGTCTCGGACTTCGAAGATTGATCATATTCTTAGTGCGGAATAGAGCTGGTCTGAGGTTCACCCCTTTAGTCAACTGGAGTAACAATATGGTGCACAGACATTTTGTATGAGGTCCGTAGACCTCGATAAATGCATCTCCATTGTTGGGTCTACATACTGATGTAAGAGCAATAATGAGTCTCACTGTTGCCTCTGATTGACATCACACGAACCTCAACCTCTCTCGCCGAGTAGATCGCATAGCGGCAATGCTTTTTTCAGTCGTCGATGGTTTGTTGATGGCGCCTGCAGAGTGATGAATCGAGACGCGCACGTCATTTCCTGATCCAATTCGCCAGTCCACATGTCCATTTGTTGTCATCCATTTTCACCTTTCTTCTGCTGGGCCGTGGAAGCGGGAGGTCGTAATCAAGCATGAATACTTACCTCGAGCTAATCGCTGCATCTTTCGAGATCTTTCGGGTTCGCCGTCCAGATTGTGCAAGCAACGCTGGTTCAGCGGCCACCCTATCGCTCGATCGGTAGTTCCGCAAATCCTGTTCTCTGCGACCCGTGCTTGACGTCAGGTCGATTGTGCGTAGGACGGAGGACCCGTTGACGCTTCAGAGCGTGATCGTGGGCTGTCCGATTCGACGACGCTAGAGGTGGATATCAATGTTAAGGTCATGGGAAAGATCACTCTGGCCAAAATAATTTGAACAAAGTGCCGATTCCTGTGTTCTTCAACCGGCGGTGCCGTTGGGTGTCGAAATGCCGTTGGTCTTGTGAGTTGCGCCCGGTACGATGCCAGAATGGCGGCGCTTAGCGGGATCTTGATTCTCCTAGAAGACGACGTATTAGTAGTCAGCGCTGTAATCAATGTCGCAGAAGAGAGGTTCAGAAGCTAGCATCTACGCGAGCTTTCTTTGTGACCGCAGCACTCACGTCCAGTCCTGCATCTGCGAAGCTACGCTTCTTATCTGCAGTTTCGTCGGTCGCTGCGGGCTTCTTCGCCTTCTTCTTCTTTTGTGGTTTGGTCTCTCCAGGACCAAACAAATCGTCGGGGAGGGTGTGACTGAGATGCAAGTCAGTGAACCAATTCGATAGGATGGCTTGACAAAGATGAACGCACTCTCGGACATGCTTGATCTGGATTGAATGCTTCGTTTCATCGTAGTCGGGCCAGAACAGAACAATTCGCTTGAATTCTTGAATCGGGAACGAGATGTCGAGGTTCTTCGCACCTGCAGACTTTGTCAGCTTTCGGCTTCGAATTCGTGAGCAGTGGACGTACCTTTGACGAGCTCGATGCCGAGATAGTAAGTAGAAGTCCAAACTTCTCGCATGCTCTCCTCCTCTCCAGCGAACTCGCTTGACTGTCCTTCTGGAACAACAGCGGCGCCGGAATCGCCCTCAGCAGCCTGGACTTCAGGAGCACCCGCTTCATCACTCGCTTTCGCATCTCCAACCTGGCAATGTAGACTTCCACCGTATACCAAGTCCACATCCTTCTGCGTTGGGCATCTGTGATAGCGCTCCACCTTCTTATAGTAAGGCTGTATGAGATTCACGCTGTCAGCATCGGAGTTCTCGATGCCCTTCCACAGGTGTCGAAGCTTTGCGCCTACCCATCCAGACCAAGCCTGCTCCGCCTCGATCGTAGACGCCGCTGCAACAACACAGATGTAGTGTTGATATGCACTGGTGAAGAAATTGTGCTTGGCGAAGAGATCCTTGAATGTTTGTTTCCCGTCGTAGATTGCGGCCATGATCTTGTTTCCACGTTCGAGCTCTCGCAATAGAACTGTTTTGGTAGACTTCGTTATGGTGTGGGTAGAGTTCATGCACGGATACGACGGGGTAACAACCGGCATCAGGGCAGACCTGTCGCCATGGTTGTTGTTTGGATCGAATTCCGGAGTTGCGAGCAAGATGCCTCCTGGACCTTTCTCTCGGGCTTGGAGGTATATCGGTGACGGCCACTGCCATTTTTGAATAACCCAGAAGAACTTGGCAACGATAGTGGGTGCTGCTGCTTTGGGATAGAGCTGACACACTCTGGCCACCATCATACCCCAGGCAACTCCGCCGGGGTATCCAAAGGCGTTGCCGTAGATCGCTCGTCTCTGGGCCCAGAGCTTGATAGCGCGCAAAGCAATGCGAAAGACTCGCAATTCTGGGACCAACTTCAAGATACTATCGGTGACACGAGTACCGTTCACACACCGCATGTCTGTCTGATCCAAACCTCGAAGCAGAGCACTATCTGTCAACTCGAGATCCCGTTTCACAGCCGAGTTCTGGAGGGCGGCATAGATCAGGTCGATCTGCACGCCTTCGACAGTGAGCTTGATGATGGGCACAGCCGAGTCAGGTACCGGGATCAATTCTGTGACAGCTTCTGGTGGCCAGTGATTGCGGATCATGGAGGGCATATGCGCAAAGAATCGCTCCCGCGAGAGATACTTTGGGCCAACCATGAGAGTATCGATATCAGAGCCCGGTCCGTATACCCCAAGACGAAAGCTGCCGTAGGTGAATACCTTGCCGCCTGCGTCTTTCAATAACTCAGGGTTGAGTCCCTGCTCCTTGCCGACCTTCTGGACCAATTCAAGCAGGAGCTTTTGCAGCCTCTTAAGGATGGCCAACCTCTTCTCAGTCTCGGGAGGGGTCTCGAAGTTGTTCTGAGCTTTCAATTCGTTCATGAGCGCCTCGTTCAATTGGATATCCTGCGGCTTGGGCGGATCCGTGGAAAGAGGAGGGCTGACGCCCAGATATTCTCCATTTATTGCGCTCATGTTCGTGGTGCGGCGGTAATGGGGACGGGCGAGGATGGCAGCGGCGTAAGTCGCGTGCTAGCGGCTGGTGAGGAACATGCGGCGCGGACGGACTCAATGTTCGGGGAGCCGGCAACCGCGAGGCGCAAGCGATGGCGGCTATGACAGCAAAGAATACTGCGCTGGAATACGCTCGCTGTTGTTGCGCGCCGTCAATGGATGCGCTGCTGGCGAGCGGAGAGGAGGAAGAGGTTGTGGTGGCAGGTGTTGAGGTTGGGTTTGAAGGTCGGAACTTCTTCAAGGGAAAGCGCCGATGCCGTCGCGTCTGTGCGCGCCTACGAATCCTTGCACATGAAAGTTGTTCCTGCGATCGCTCTGCTACTTGCAATTGAATAAATATCTTGATACCAGTCGCGCCTTCACTCCCGTTGTCGACTCATTACGATCAACCCTGTCGAATCTGCCCTTCTCAGGCATGTTCTCCAATGCCAATATTCATGCCTCAGGCTGGCAAGCGATTGAATCGGTCCTCAATTGCTCGCGAAGAACTCCTTAAGCTTTCCATCCAGCCACTTCACGTCCTCAGTGCTCTGCCCAGGACCTATGGAAATCAGCAGTAGATCTACGCGTCTGGACAAGAATTACGACACTCACCTCCTGCCCAATGACCCCAGATGGATGGAAACGCTTCGCATCGGCCAATGCCTGGATTCATCATCGCGACCTCTGCCTCAGAGTCCTCCGGAGCTGTTGAACGCGTCAGGACTGAGTGAACAGTAGGTCTTGGTTCAGAGAACTCACGAAAGTATAGGTCTGTCTTGCCTGGGAGCACGAGAGCCTTGGCTTTGATGCCCTTCATGGCCGCCTCCAAATCGCCTGCACACGATATATCAGCTCTGGGCAAATGTAAGGTGGAGTCTGCTGTACCGTTATATGGTTTCTGAGCGGAACAGTCTCCGGCTTGCCAGGTATACAGCATGGCGACCATATTGTCTGGGTCTGCGGGATGTCAGCTTGTTGTTGCACTGCAAGTTACCTCAGATCTGGGATACCTTTGGATAACGCCCAGGCTTCCCAGAAGTTGACCATGAAGTCCTCGATACCTTTGAAACCCAGGACTTTCTCGTACAGCCGTTCCCGATAGAAAGGCTGGCTGAAGCCCCATCCACTGTAAACTCTGCCCAAGGCCTTGAGACCGACTTCCCTTTCACCCTCAGACCAAGCTCTATACTGCGCAGGATTTGCCTCGCCCTTGCAGACTCCGCCGGAAACTGCACCCTTCCCGCTCAGGACGGCCACTTTGACACCTTCCAACATGGACTGATTGTGCAGAGCCGTCTTGGCCGAGCCGCAGAAAGGGACCACCAGATCCATGAAGTCCGGATATTGAGTCGCCCACTGGTAGGTCTGGCCAGCTCCCATGCTCCATCCGAGGACGGCACGAGCATGACTTATACCGAACTTCTTTGTCACCAGCTCATATTGCGCTTTGACATTATCATAGAACAATACCTCCGGCCAAGGTCGAAGATCTGGCCTGTTCGACGGAGATGAAGATTGGCCATTACCGAACAACGCAGTGATGATGATGAAGTACTTGTCCGGGTCAAGAGCCTTGTCTTTGCCAATCAGCCATTCATTGTCACCAATAAGACCCGAGTACCACGTAGGATAGATGATTGCTGGATTGGAAGACGAGCCGAAGGTCTTGTAAGCTAGCTTTGCATCCGATATAGTACCGCCGTTCTTGAGCTTGAAGTCGCCAAGAGAGTACGTCTCGAATTCGGCACTCATGTTTCTCAAGGAAATACCGAACGATGAATATGGCTGCTGATCGGATTATGTCTCTGTCTGTTCGCTGTGCAACAGTCGAAGCAAGCTCTAACAAACTGCTATCTCCCGCCAAGTGTACAAGCTACTCGTCAATGGCTACCTTTCTGGCTACGATATCGGGCTCTGGGCCCTCAATAGGCCTAGGCGCGGCGGGGCATGGCATGGCAGACGAGGGCCCGCCAAAATGCTCCCCTCTTTGGAGGGGCAGGTTTGTTCGATGCTCTTCGCCGTGCCTCTGCTCAGCTTGAACCATGATTGTGCTCGTAGAAGACACTGTTAAAAAATTGTCAAGTCCGAGTTGTCGCTTCAGCTGTTGAAAAGTACACAAGAAAGCAATAGTCAACGATCCTAGTCCCAGAGTTGCTTTTAAGGTTTGGTACTGCGATTGAGCAACACCCCTCCCTGGTAGGTCTGGCGGAAAATCGTCCGCAGTATGCGCCTTTGCCGATGACGTACCGCATTGATCACGGCAATGTAGGTCAAAATTGTCTGTTCACGGCATGGTCATTGTTGTCTTTGCTGCATCGGCACATTCATTCGGAAAATCTTTTAGCAGCATCTCGAACGTATAAAAGGATCAAGGCCATCAGGCCTTCAAGAAGATCCAAAGAAAGCAAGACAGATAGAGTTGCAGAACATACCACTAGAACACATTCACCATGTCTTCAGACGCCGAGCAACGCAAAGAGGACCCCAAACCTCACCACGAACAAATGGCAGACGCCGAAAAAACAATCAAACGCAACCCCCACGGCAATTTCAAAGAAGTCGAAGCCAGCCGACCAAAATGGGACTCTTCCGCCTCCTTCAACTGGACCCAAACCAAGAAACCCGACTGGAAACCCGGCCAAGGCGCCAACGACGGAGGCGAATGCCTGAAGAAAGACCACGTCTCCATTGACCCTTACGAAGATGGCCGTCCCGCGGCATTCAACTACAAACTGCTCATCAGCGCCATCGTCCCAAGACCAATTGGTTTCTTGAGCACACAGAGCAAAGATGGGAAATCTACGAATTTGGCGCCTTTTTCGTATACGCAAGTCGTCAATCATGATCCACCGGTCTTCATCGTCGGCTTTGCAGGAGGGTTTGACAAAGCGAAAGACACGCTACGCAATCTTGTCGATACGGGAGAGTGTGTGATTAATATCATCAGCGAGCATTATCTCGAGGCGGCGAATGCTTGTGCGATCAATTCGCCTTATGGCATCTCAGAGTGGGCTTTGACGGGTCTGACGCCAGGAGAAACGACAGTGGTGAAGCCGAAGAGGGTTAAAGAGGCGGTCTTCAGTATTGAAGGCAAGCTGATGAATACTCAGGAGTTTGAGAGCCGGGCTACGGCTGGGAAGAAGACGGGTGTGTTAGCTGTTATTGAGGGTGTCAATTTTTGGGCGAGGGAGGATGCGGTGAATGAGGATAAGAACTTGATTGATGCTAATGTGAGTACCCTCCTTGCTGCATGCATGAAACTAGTAACTGACTTTGGCAGATTCTTCGTCCTGTCTCTCGTCTTGGAGGCATCACGTACGCTCGCGTGCTCGATGGTATTGAGATTCCAAGACCCGATTGGGAGGAGTTCAAGAAGGAAGCTGAGCCTTCGGGGTTGGTGAAGCCGAAGACGGACGGACAGTGACCGGATCAGATCAGTACGCGATGGCGTTTGTGAGAGAATGTCCCTTGTAGAGAGTTCTTTAGAGCTTAGATGCAATTGCACTTCCATCTTCGATGTCCAAGAACGATTCTAGGAATGCCATTTCTTCTGAATCATCTTGAGGGTTGATTACGCGGTCGAGCTTCCCATCGTCCCAGGCGATACCGTGCCACAAGAGAATGCCTGTTCGACGAGCTAAGCACACTGCACTGAATATTGTCTCGTCTTTCACCTCCGGAGCCTCACGGACCAGTGAGGCCCAAAGGAGCTTTCTCAGAGCCACTGCTTGCCCAAAGTAGACGAACTTAGGCATTCCCTCAGACAAGTCCATGTACCCAAGCAAGTGTTCGATTCCGTACAGCGACATGCCAAATGGTAGGCTCTCGGCTTCGGCCCAATCGATCAGACCTTTCAAAGTCCAATCGAATGGATCGGCCAAGATGTTGGAAGGGATGAGGTCGCCGTGTGTTAAGACGACCGGTAAGCAGTCTAGGCCTCCCGAATCCAACTTAACACGACATGTATGAGCAGTTCGCCGGAGGTTGCTAGTCGGCAAGTCCTCTTCGAGCTTCAGTAATCGTTGTCTGATCGACGAGCCAACCTTTCCCGTACACTTCCTCGATCTTCCATCCGCCTGTCTCCTCCTGGCCCCATTCCATGCCATAGCAAAGAAACCCGCCATCCCTCTCATCAAGTTCTCAAGCTTCCAGATCTCACATTGCTTTGCCAAAACATCACTAACCCTCACGCCCTCAATCACCCCCATCTCACAAACCTGCACTTCCTTCCTCGCCCTGCCTTCACCAATGAGTAGCACATCAAACCTCAACGGCTTCGGAGCCAATCCACCAAACACCCTCCTCGCATCATTCGCAACTTCCCAGGAAACAGCGTATCTCAATGATCGAAATTGCACGATGATCCTCTCGTTGCTCACAGTTCCCACGAAAACGGTATAGGAACACCCGCCCTGTTGATGGACGGGTGTGATGATACAATGCGGGTAGTGATCGTGAATCCATGATAGACAGTATCGGATCTCCGTTGCAGTCAATCCGCCAGAGGTAGTAGCGATCAGGTTCGGTGGAAATGGTCGATGCTTCTCGTCATCGGCATGTGACATTCTGCTCGCCGACATGACATGATTTCTCTCGTATTGTGATAGAGTTGAACTTACACTTCCTCCAATCTTTTTTTTTTGAAAGAAGGAAAGACATCCGGATCCATACCTTTGAGAAGCAGAGAGCTATCTGAATGACGTGCCGATGTAGCAGCATTGTCACTTGTCACTACTCCTCAGCTCGTCAGCGGGCAGCATACAGAAACGCCCTCCACGCCGTTCGCATACACAGGCGGCATGAGTTGGGATGCAAGCGTGGAGAGACCTGGAAAACGCGGCATGTAAAGCTGTCGAATCAAAAAGAAGCTCGCTTTTCCCACAACTGACAACCTTGCAGCTACATGTGCATATCATCACCCACCCACAGATAGCGTGAACGCCTCCACATTCCTCGTTTATTCACCAGTTTTTATGCGCCGAGTCGGAATATATCAGCGAACGTCTCTTCCGATAACATTTCCCAGTATATGCAAGCCTCAGGTGTATATTTACTCTCTCCACTCCCCAAAATTCTCCCATTTGCCTCCTCCTCTATGCGCCTCAAGCATGCTGAAAAGTAACTGCCGCTATACTGCAGTAGGCAGATACGTTGGTCCCCAGAAAAGAAGAAGTCATTCGTCCCAAATGTCTCTAACCAAAAACCAGTGGGTATCTGATTGCCCGCTCTCACCATCCCTCGCTTTCTTTTCATGTCAACCAATTCATTTCATCTCAAGAACGTTGTAGTAATCACAAGAAAATCACCAACACCCAGCACATGCACACCTGCAATGAAACAATGCATGTGACATCCAAACAGTTGCAGTTGGATCTGGTGAGAAGCTTTCGCAACGGTCCGGAAGTGATCGACTTTGACCACCCTAAATCGGACCCTGCCGTGTTTGCCAAAAAACAAATTCGATCCTGCAATCCTGCACGACTAGCTCAATCCTTTCATGTGCTGAACACGGGTGCCTTCACAAGGACGGCACGGCCGCGAACAGAGACACCAATGCCGGCAGCCATGCGCACTCGGGGTGGTGTGTCTTCTCTTTGGCCTTGAGAGCTTTCGGGCCTGTGCAAGCTGCTGGCGCTGCCTCCAGCACCAGCATGCTTGCCAGTTGGTTTTGGCTTGCTGGATCCTGTTATAGCACTTAGCATGCCTCTTTTCCGAGACGGCTGATCAGCATTACTGTTCTCAGTCATGTCTGTCACGTCACTCGTGGCACTCTTCATCGACGCCCGTTCCGCCGTGTCGTCCGCGATAGATGTGGTTAGAGGTGGGATGCCAGACTCCAGCTTCATCTGGTCGTTGAGGATGCTGTAGCCAGGTGGAAAGTATTCGATCACCACGTCTCTGCTCTCCACAGGAAGGTGAATGGCGATGCTGACGACAAGCTCAACGATCATGTGCACTCCTCCTTCCAAGTCTGAGGGCGGTGGATCCTGTAGATGCTGTGCAAGGGCGGACACTAGCCCGTCTTTGAGGTTGTCCGTGAGTCCCTGCCGATTTTCGGGACATTGGGGTGATCGAAGCGCGTCCTGGAGACCGTCCAAAGTTGCTAGTCGCCAGTTGACGACTTTCGAGGTGAGATACTCTTCTTCCTCTGCCGTCTGTGAGAGCGGCGCGAATCTTCGAATGTTCTTTTGGACGCTCTTTAACTGTGTTGAAACATTCACGTCCAGGTCGGGATGGAAGTATTTGTCAAATACTTCTTCCACAAGCCAGTGTGAGATTACTGCTCTGCCAGCGGCGGTCATCTCCTGTTTGCCTGTGGCAACAGCATCCTTGTTGAGTGAGGCGAGTAGCCATTGTGGCATGCTCTTCCAGCTCTTGCGAATGCTAAACGCGAGCTGTGCGACAAGACCATCGAGGCGGTTGAAGCGGGTCGTGTACTCGCTATCGTCAAGAGATGTACGTGATTGAGAAAGACGTTGGTGAGCAAGGCTGTTTTGCAGTTGCTTGACCTGATCTTCTTTCTCAAAGTAATACTTCTTCACTTTGGTATACTTCTCGCCTACGTTGTATGTCAGTCCATGTTTCTTTGGCATTGCAAGTAATGTCACTTACGAAGCTCCTTGTGATCCTTGACAAGCTGATCAACATCGTCCTGGCTCATCTCGTCTGCCGTCGAAAGCGGCTGCGGTGTTGCACGGCCAACGTCACTCTGTGTTTGCTGCTGGCCTTGTTGTGGAGCGCTGCCTTTGTACGGTTGGCCCTGGCTGGTCGGCGGAACGACAGAAGCGCTGAACGCAGGCACCTGACCTCCTTGCGCAGAGTGGGAGCCCTCACGCGGTTGCATGCCATTGCCATGAATGCTCTGCCGGTTTACTACATTGCGAGGGCCTTTGGGACCTGACATGGCCCCGCCATTGTTCGACATGGACGAGTCCTCCGTCTGCGCGCTGAAGCTGCGCGACTGGTTCAAGGCAGGCCTGTTGGCGGCGTCGGCGGTGTAGTGGGAGCCGGCTTCGGGCGGCGAGTACTGCTGGGCGTGGGACTGCGACTCAGACGGATACGGGCTTGGTCTTGAAGAGGTGGATGACGGCTGCGTCTGGATAGCGAGACCCACATTTGGCTGCTGGTTTGCTGCGCGGGAGGAGGCCTGATAGCCGCCTTGGGATGCAGGATGCGGCTGAGAGGAGCTGTGATGCAGGGATGGCAGTGGCTGTGCATCCGAGTTTGGATACTGTCCTACAGAAGGCTGTATATATGCCGTCTGCTCGCTGCTCACGCTGCCGACAGGAGGACCCAGCACATTCTGTCCGCCCTGACGCTGCTCGCGGAAGCCCTGCTCGGTGTTCAACCGCTGCAGCCGGCGCTGCGACCACCGATCCAGGGCTGGTTGCGGTCCGGAGTCGGACGAGGTCTTCCTGGGTGTGCCTGCTGCGTGCGCGCTCATGGGCGCACTGCCTGCGAGAGCTGTGATGTTGCTACTGCTGCTGGTACCGTCGTTCGGCGGAAAGGAGAACTCGGGTTGCTCGCTGGGCGTAGGCAATTGTGCAAAGTCGGGCGACCAGTGCGCGGGCGGGGAGACCTCGGGAGGTTGGTGGGAGTAATCGCTGTAGAAGGTCGGCGAGGGATGCTGTTGTTGTTGCGTCGGACGGGGATACGAGGGGCTCGGCCGGGCGCTGCTACTGCTGCTACCTCCTCCTTCCCTGCGCAAGATCGTCTGCGAACGTGAAAGGCCTCCCGAAAGCTGCGGCGAGGGCGCGACAATGTCGTCGGGGGAGTATGCGGCGGAGGAAGAGGTGAGGTCACTGGAAAGGCCGGGTATGACAGCAATGGAGCGGCGGTCTAGTTTTCGAGCTTTTATTAGTGTCCTGCTATCCCTGTCTCTATAGGAGCCGGACTGAACACCTACCACCCGGGAGGGAAGAGGGGACGTGCGAACGCTCGTTAACCGATGCACTCCTATTGAGCCCAGTGCCGGCGACGTTGTTGCTGCTGGCAGCCGTGGGCGGAGATCTCTGTGCCGGCGGGGGACCCGGGCTCAGTGGCAGGTCGAATGAAGTGTCAGCATGCGAAGGTAGCAGGCAGTAGAGTATAAGGCAGGTGTGAGGGGAGCAATAAATGATGTGAATGAGGTGGGGGCGTGTCTTTCGATTATGCCGGGGATGGTGGAGGAGCAGGGACAAGGCCGATGCTCATCAAAGAGAGCACGTAGAGAGCTAGACCCGGCTCCAGAGGCACCGTCGCGTGCCAGCAGTAGTGACGGTAGTAGACTAGCAATTCTCGGGCTTGCGTGCTGTATATAGCCTGCGCCCGCAGTTGATGATGCTCGGTTTGATAGTAGCTGCGTGGAGTCTCTGGTGCTCTGGGGGCTGAAAGTGCAATGCAGGAGGGAAAAAAGTGAGAGGGGGGTGCGGCTGGCTGATGGTGAGGGACATGTTACTCACCAGGATGCTGGTTTGACTGAGACTCAGGGAACCAGCTCGGATTGTGTGCGTTGTGTGCGTTATGGGTGGATTTGCTGCGGGCAGACTTGTTGAAGAACGAACGCATGCCCGCCGTTGCAGCTATCGAAACGAATCTGCTTGCCCTTCCTGCCCTCCGACTGGGTCAAAGTCGCCAGCAGACAGCTTTCGTCGCGTCGTAGCCAGAGCCGTTGGCGCAGCAAGAGGGGAGGGGTCTGTCAGAGGTCTCAGTCTCTCAGAGACCACAGCGCACTCAGCAGAGCAGGTGGAGTTGGCCTGAGCCCTGAGCGTGCAGGTGATGGACCCAATCACCTTGGTATCCGGGATGCGCGAAACCAACATAGAACAGGACGCTTGATATGACGGATAGACGAAGAAGATTGCACAGACTCGTGCTCGCGCAGAAACACGCCTGACTGCCGGCCGAATGTGGTCTGGTGTTCTGCTCTGCGCGTGCTTAGGAGCAGTACATGTTCATCTCAGCAGTAGCAGCAGCATGTCAGACGTATTACAGCGACCAGACGGAGACCTGACCTGCCACCACCAAAAGTCACAGAAGCCGTGTGCCGGGGGCCAGCTGTACCTCCATGTGCCTCCTCCGTACAAGCACATCTCAGCCGCCACTAGATCAGGCCTCGGGCGCAAATCAATGCGACACTGACCTCTCTAGAGTCTAGATGCTGCTTGCGGCGCCCTAGCAGCCTATCCAAGCTGGCCTTGTCCGCATGTTGCCGCTGCACCTTCTCCTTCACCGCATCCTGCACATCTTCGAACCTGCCTGTCAGCAACAAGTACTTTCTTCAGCTGCAGTTCGACGTCGAAGAGTCCGGAGACGATGCTTCTCAGCCCCCAGTTTCCAGCTCCCGCTCCTCTCCACTTCCCAGCGTCTAGGCTGCAGATGCGCCGATAAGATCCATGCTGCCGCTTCTATTCTGGTCTGGGTGAGATCTCCTGCAGAGCAGCCGAGACTGGCCCTCTCTCCGTTTCTTTCCCATGTCTTGCAAACCACACCCTTTTGCAGGAACATCCGGAGATTTTGCACAGGCCGCACACCGCAACCAATTCCTTGCTCTCGGCTACACTCCCGATTATTCAGCACCACACGGTACAGTTTGCCAAGTGTTCCAGGAGGGCTGCAACGTCAACGACTGTCGCCGTCAGACACCAGTCGTCCGCTACAGTACCTCGGAGGAACAACTTTGATCACCTTGGATCTAGCGAAACGCAATCACGCAAGCCTTCCATTGGCTCTTGACAATTGAGTCTGTGTCGTAGTCTGGTCGACGTCAGTCCTCAGACAACGTCGCATCAGCGAGAGGATGATCTCAACTGGCCTGTCTCGAATTTCCCATGGCCCAATAGCATGAACTCGAATCTTCTTGGCGCTCCCTTTTTTGCAGGGCTACCCGCCGTACGAGCACGCTTCGCTGCATTCCTGTGCCTGAAGATCGTTGCACCTTCTGGGTCCAGTTCATTGCGATATTTCTCTTGCAAGTGGGTGGTTTGTCCGTGAACGCTTCATTGCTCTCTTGGCGGACGACATCGAGCAACTAATAGTATACTCAACTTCCGTCTCATCCCTCTTGCCTTTCTGTTTGTCTTCGAGAAGCTTTTCCTTGGCCGCAGGCATTTAACGTTTATCGTCTCGGCCTGTCCACAAACACCCTGCTGGATTCTGCACGGCACAGAGCGCTGTCTTCCTTTAGTTCGCTTTGCACCCCGTATCAGCTCCTCCGCTTCCTTACGACGCCTACACGTAGTTGAACAACAAAAGCCCGAGTGCGTTCGCGGCGATCCTTAAGGGAACATCAGGATCCTCGGACACTCTACTGCCAGATCGACACAAATTTGCAGCGCCACAGCCACAGCCATCCGGCGCAATGCTCTTCTCATCAGCCATCTCCGCATTCATCCTCCTGGCTGCCAGCGTCGCCGCCTACCCTAGACCAGTAGTGCGAGCTGTCCAGGCTTCAAACCCGCCTCTTGAGATCACGAACCTGATCATAATTGATGACGATGCCGGAAACACCACCCTCACCTTTAACGTTACGAACCCGGAGCCATTGAGCAATACCACTGCCACATGTACCGCTTCATGGAGTCATCAGAACAAAGACTTCCCAAGCGACTCGGATCGGGTATGCTTCCATATCATTAGGAGCAAGGCTCGGGACTAATGGCTTGATGTAGGTCCGCTGCGACGACACGACATTCGCGTGGTACATCGAGGACTTCAACGATGTCAAGAAATTCACCATCACCCTGCAGCAGATGTTCACTGACCCAGGGTACGTCGGTGACACTCTTGATCTTCCCACGACTATTACTGACAGCATTCAGTGTTGGCGACCCACCCTACGACCGTATTACTGTCTTCGGCAAAGTTTCAGTCAACTCCACTGTTGTTACCTACGAAGGCGTTGGCGACAAAGTCGTAGGCACCCAGATCGATGGCGAGACCATCTATGCGCCAATCTATGCGACCATCGCCTAGATGCGAACGCGCATAGTCCTTGCATTGGCGTTCGGGAGTACACTGAGATGAAAACGAATCTGTTGTACTTTTACCGGGATAATGGACCTCCCGAACTCTGCAAGGGTCGACGTGGTGCTTGGAATGGTGAGCCTCATACTGATCGGCGAGGTTCCCATGCCATGAAGCTGTCGATCCTTGTTCTACAGCGGCTGCCGCCAGCAGACATTCTATTTGGCCCCAAAGGTCGAAAGGGCTCAAGGTTTCACTGGCCACGATCAACACGGACGGCAAAATTGTGCGAGAAACTGTACGATGGGATATTGGGCCTGGCATCATCGAACAATGGAGAAAGGGGTAGACTTAAATGTTTAATGAAATGTTTAATGAAGAAACATGTCTGCATTTAGCATATGGAGCATGCATAACCAACGCCCGCTTCACACAGCTCTAATAATGAGAGTGATGTTGTTACTCCCCCCAGTTTGTGGCGTTGTTTCCGCCATCGCCTTTTGACCTCGTCTCACCTTCCGATCTCATCCTCAAAACATCTCCACTGTCAAACTTCAAATCTACCACGACATGTATAATGACCGCGAAGGCGTCAACGTCCAGTATCAGCCTCTGCCATCCCAAGACATCGTCGTTGTCGCGACCGAACCCTGAGTGCCGCCTGCCTTCCTGCCAAGAAACCGACGCTTCTGGAGGCATCCACCTCCTTCGCAGGCGCCGCAACATTAAAACCTGCTGCTGTCATGCGACGATGGGCATCGCAAGCACCTTCGAGAGTCGTCGCGATGTCTCCGCCTAGCGATGGCGAGCGACGCCCACGCAATGAAGAAGTGCGAGCGCCTTGATCACATGGTCTTGCTCACTCTACTCCCGCTTGGTGACTCACTCCTTCGGCCAAAAAAGCCACGGCCAAGAACCTCCACCGAAGTCTCTTGTTGGGCTTCGATGACACCATGAGTCTTTTTGCGTGATGTGTCTTTCGTCGCATACCTTCGGGCTTGCGAGATCGGAAAGACTCATTCCCAGTCAAAGTCATCCTAAGTATGGTAGTCAGTCACGCGTAGAGTCAGTGAGCGGTAAGAATATATACAGCTTGTGGCAACCTCACCTATACATATACTCTAGGAACATCATACACAAGACACACTCTCTTACGCTACGACTTCACGATGAACGCTCGCTTGGACGACCCACTCTATCAATTCCACGCCCCTCTCCATCAGCTCGACATGGCAAATACAACAAAACAAAACAGGAAAAGAACAAGGCATAGGTCTCGGAGTTCGAGGAGGCAAAGTCATCATCAGATGAATACATACCCTGCTCAAAGGGCGAATATGCAATCCACAACTGGAGTTGTATCTTCTACTACATGGGCATCACGCCTTGAACTTGGTGGTCTACCATCAACTACACACACATACAACACCTCGTCGACTACGAGGC
Organism: Nothophaeocryptopus gaeumannii; assembly: GCA_031771865.1. Lineage (NCBI taxonomy): Eukaryota > Fungi > Ascomycota > Dothideomycetes > Mycosphaerellales > Mycosphaerellaceae > Nothophaeocryptopus > Nothophaeocryptopus gaeumannii. The sequence goes on from JASISA010000019.1 coordinate 454,924, forward strand.
CGTTGCCGGTTAGGAAGGAAAGCGCGAACGCACGGGATAGGCGCATGTTTGGCGGCGAGGACGATGATACGGCTTCGGCTTTGGAACTAAGGGGTCCCATGCTCGACGTCGTTCTTAGGCTCTTTGACGGTATCGACTACGACGATTCCCTCTGTTGAATAATTGATGCGCTTCAGCGAAGGAGTTTTGGGTATTCCAACGATTTGAAGGCTGCCTAGCCAATGGCGCCTCGTCACAGCATCTTGGATATGGGTCACCATTTGGGTCAGACTGGGTCCATCTCATACCACGACATCACGAATCAAACGATCATGAATCATCTCCGCTCAAAATGTATCATGTTTCATATCTCATCATGCCCCCTCTTTTCCTCCTTCTCTGCTTGTTCTCTCCTCTCCAGCGCCTTCGCCTCTCTCCTCGCATATCTTACTGCTCTGTCTGTCCTTCTATACGTCTTGTCCTGATCAAACTTCGCCTTCGGCCTCTTCTTCTCCGCCGCAGCACACAACGTTCGCAGCGGCAACTTCGCTACCGCCTTGGGATCTCGATCCACATACCCAACCTCGAAATATTCCTTCCCCGTCTCCCCCCTAAACACTTTCCCCCAATGCTGTATCGTATTATCTACTTCTTCCAAAGCTTTCCCCAACATCTCATATCGATACTCCACCATCGCTGGTTCTAGCTCTTCATCTGACTTCTCGTCGAAGCGTGGGACGTCCAAGGGCATGTATGTCCATTCCACGCCGCGGTAGTCAGGGACGGCGTCTTCTTTGAAACAACCTGTTATGAAGCCCCGGGTTGCATCTCGACCCGCGAAGAAGTTGTATGGCCCGCCGGGGCCGTAGATTTGAGGGGCGGCGGAGATGTCGTAAAGGGTGGAGTTTAGGGCGAGGTAGATTGGTTTGGAGGGGTCTTGGCCGGCGTAGGAGAGAAGCTGTTCATCTGTGAGGACGATTGTTGGGCGCTGAGTCAGGATGTTAGTATCGTGTTTGCTGGCTTCCATGGATGTAATGGAACACGGATTACCCGTTGGGCGCCGTACCAACTTTGCTGCAAGAACGGAGGGGCGCGACCACCATGGTCTGTAGCCCCAGAGGAAGTAGTTCCCTGTTATGAAGTAGCTGAGGAGGCCGTTGAGGAGGAAGAGGCCGAGGAGTATTCGGATGATGTCCAAGACTCCGATGCTGTTCTCATCCTCTTTCTTGCTCTGCGCGGGCGCACACGCATCAGGCCGGTCTCTTTTCTCGTCCGTATCCATCATTGTCTAGTTCTCGACCTGTAGTCAGTCCTCTCGTTGAGCGGAAGTGTTCTGAAGAGGGAGGATGTCACGAGAGGTCAGCGCTTTCCATGCAACATGGACCTAGCTTCTGTGGAGTGGGTTACAGGTTGGGAAGGAGGTTTTAACGCGCTCGATCATGTGTTTGCTCAATGTGCGGAAGCAGCAAGACATTTCGATCAGGGCATACCTCCTGTGCTCACCCGCATCCACGCGACATGGGGTGTGGTGAGGGGTTTGGTGAGAATTGGCAGGGAGAGCCTGAGAGGACGGGTATAAGAGAGCGTGGTCGGGACGCTCGGCATTTTCTGAAAGGGAAGAGCTTCAACGTCTCCTTCTTCCTCAGACGGACGACTCCGTTAACGATTACGATCCTGCATAACTATCTCGACTCGGGTACAATGGCTAGGTAGGGTATAATGAGCCGACTCAAAACAAAGGAGCGAACGAACGCTGCACGCTAGACCACACCAACGAAAGATCACGCATTAGTCCACAGCTCGCATAATGGTGAAACCGAATATGGTCCTTCGCCAACCAGGCCTGATAGTTCTCGTCGACACTGTATCGGACGAGGCCGTGTCCACTATGACATTCCTCTCTGGCAGGATGACCCCAGAATTCCTCTCCGGGATCTTGGGCAACGCTGGCCATATGTTCACCATAGAACGACGCTTTTTTCCAGCTGCCTTTCCACCTTTCTTCTTGGGCACTGAAGCGGACTTCATACTCTCCTTCGAACCTGCTCGAGCAATCGGAGGCGGCTGGCTTTCATCTCCCTGATCGCTCGAGGGCCGTGGCGTTTGCACATACTCTGGCGGCCGGTCCTTCTCTCCTGTCGAATCTGCAATACTCCCTACGCTAACACTGGAGGGCTTTCTCTGCAGTGCTTTGGTGATAAGGGACACAGGATACTGTGCCGATGACCTCAACATGCTCCCGCGGGGACTTGATGTGGTCGATGCTGCATCAGAGGCCTTTTCCTTCTCTTTCTCCTCTTTCCATCCCGCAGGAAATTCTCGCGGACCACCGACATCCACACTATAGCGCTTACTCCTGCGCAAAGCCGAGCCGCGCTGCGCAGTACGCTCCGCCGTCTGCGATCCATCCGAGGTGGAAGGCCTCGTTGCCTTCGCCTCCGATGCCGGTAGCTCAATGGCATGTGCTGGTAGTGGAGGTATTGGCGGCATCTGCTGGGGCTGCGTATCTGGCTTTTGCGAAGACGCCCGACCCAGTGACCGAGAGCGCTCCTTCGCTGTTGGTGCTGTCGTTCTTGGAACCCGCGTGTCCACGTGTTGGCTTGATCCACCCATGGAGACGGGAGAATACGTCTGGATTGGCGACACGTCTCTTGGTGGGAGTCCATTGAACAGTACAACTCCGCTCTCGGATGGCACTCCAAGTACCTCATTGAGGAGTGATTGCAAGGACACGGCGATGCGCGCCCGATCCACAGCTCTGTTCCTGGTCTGTGCTTCTATGATGTTGAGCACATAGCAGGGATCGAAATGGCCTCCAAGCGCCATGCACGAGCTATGGTAGAGCTGAAATATTATTGAACGCTTGGACTGCTCGTACCGCGCGGCAAGATGAGCAGAGAAGTCGGTCATGATAGTGAACTCGTCTTTGACCTTCCAAGGGTCAGCAACCTCTCTGGTTCTGCGCCGCTATCAACAAAAACTCACAATGACATTGGTCCGCAACTCTGCGACGACATTAGGTCCGACTGGCTTCTCAGCCTCGCGAGGTCTGAGCCGTTGTACGGGAGAGACCGGAGAGTTGACATCGTTGAAAGCTGTCCCTTCGTCCAGCGAGGGTGCTCTATCTAGGCTGTCGAATATGTCTCGCCAATCGCCAATGTTTAGCGAGCTTCGGCGCTTCCAGGCATTGCTGTCTTCCCTGTTCGTCTCGCTGTTGGATTGCTTTACTGCGGTAAGTGGTCGAGCGATCTCCGAATCGTCAATTTTTGCTAAGCCAGCGTTGTACAATAGAGAGCCATTGGAATTCCCGAAAGGTAGGGACGACATCCTGGTCGGCAGCTGTCAGAGTCCGCGGATGGCGCAGAGCTCCGCGCTGGATTCTCCGGTACACACCAGCAGGGGACATTCGACTTTATGCTCTATCCGGATCGACGCGCGCGAGATGCTGTCGTTGAGGATTACTGCGCTACGGCATGCTTTAACTCGCGATTAGCGATGGTGGCGTACCATCCCCCGAAACTCTACGTGTGCTCGATCCTTTCCCACCTCCTCCATACATGTACTTAAGCTTCGGAGCTGTAGCAACGCTCACCATTCGTGCGACATCCGCTTCAAGCTTGCAAAGCAAATTTTGGCGACAGCAAGTCGCCAATTTGAGCTTGTGCCGTCGCCAGCTATGTCTGTGGCGACGCGCCTTGCATTGTGCTGGATGTATGCTGGCAGCCCGTATCGATGCGTCATGACCTACCGACAACACCGCAAAGACCCCAACGGCTGTACCAGGATTGCATCAAGAGATGTTCCGGCCATTGAGAGGCACTTCTTCACACGAGGTGACGATATAGATAGAGGAACCCCTCGAGGTACATGTATACCTGAGAACGACTGGAGAGTATCGCATTGTGCAGCGCATTCTGCCAGCTGAGATCTCATTGCTTCTTCAAGTTTGCGCCAGCCACCTGGTCCGCGGTATGCAACAGAGTGCAGTCAAGGCGGATCCGGCAATCGCGTATCTCGTGACCTGCACGAACAGATCCCGACCGACAGTTGTGCTCGAAGCCGATAGAACGTGGGAGTTCCGCGCTGTCTCCCGAGCAAACATATGGCTGGTTCCACCACTCCTAGGCCACGGACGGATTCATGGCAGGCATGCGGTATCAGATCCATATGTCTCAACTGCACACGGCTTGTGATGCACCCTTCCAGATATATGATGTGCTGAAGCGACTCGAGCGTATGCAATAACAGCTGCAACCTATGCTTCAATCACTGCCAACGCATGTGAATTTTTCAAATGGCAACCACAGAAGTGCTGCAAACTTGCTTTGTTCACCGTTCAATCCGTTGCTCTCTGCAAGCTGATACAGACACAATCGTCTCGGGGTGCTCACCGACACTGAGCACATAGATCCCTTCTTCAATAATTTGATTCCGGCAGCAGCTAAACCCAGAGGTAGGCACAAGGGCACTGCTTCATCGTGCCAATCATTGGATCACGGAGATCTCCTCAGAATTGCGCATACAGCTGATGCCGATACTATTGGTTACTCATCACCAGGAAGAGATATTGCCAAGGAGACGTCACATATATGGCTTTCAAATCCATTTCATGCTCTCGAAATGGAGAGCTCAATTACCCGCTATCTTCAGCTTTTGTGGGAGGCCTGAAAAGTAGGGTTGTATGACCCTCAAAATGCTTCTTAGACTTGCCGGGTTCCGTCCCATACTAACAATACGGGTGATCTTGGTCACATATGCAGCTAATCGGCATACGAGGGTCGGCACCAGCCGAAGCGTCCCATGCTTTCCGTCAAGACATCAACTACTAGAGACTCCAACAACACTTGATTGCTGCGTATGGCCTTTGCAGCTCTTCGAACGTACGCTGCACTACTCGCTTGCCTGCAACTTGATCTGCTCGCACTGCTTCATGGGCAACTCATTTTCTGGGACATCGACGCCATACCAGAGCGTGAAGACATCGTGGTTCAAGGTCATCGGATAGATGGTTGGGCAAGCCCAGAAGCCTTGGAATCCTGATCAGTCTGCATCTACGCTCTCTGTCTCTTCCTGATCCCACGACTGACCTGCAGAACTACCAACAGCATTGAGAAATCCCCCTTCATCGATCGAGAAGACTGCACTGCCGCTACTCGGCTTCGTGACGACCTGGATCATGGAACCGTGTTGGATATCGGGAATCACAAGTTCGAATGCCTTCTCGGGAGATTGCTGGGACTCTGCCACACGTTTACCAGGTCAGCCTAACTTTTGCTTGATTGTTGTCGAGCGGGAATGCACAATTACCCAGAAGCAGTTTCCCGTCTGCCAACCAAGCAATATCCGAGCTGTGAGTGGTTGGCCGCTGAATTTCAAGGATGTTCAGACCGAGGCCAGAGTCGTCTTGGACGATTGCCCATCCGTTGAGAGTTAGATTTGAGGATACGTGAAGTTTGAAATGTGACGAATCTGCTCGAGGTAGGAGGGGAGTAGAAGATGAGATTGCTGTGAGGAATGAGAGTAAGGTGAAGATGATGTGATGCATTGCTTAGGTATGTCGAGCAGAGTCACCAGGCCAAGGGAACCGAATTGCTCGAGAACAAAAGGACGACCGGCCTTTTGGATATTTTATCTCCATTCGCGAGGCAGCGTACGATCCAAGCGGCGAGACTGACCTTCATAATAAACAAGGCAGTCCTAGAGGCATCGATCCTGGTTGGTCTGGCAGACTAACTTCCAGGCGTTGTCCGAACGAATACTCCCAGGGATGTGCCGCAAGCGAGAGCTACGTGAAGTGAAGGTTGGTATTCGTGAGCAAGTTGGTGAGCAAGTTTCTTCATCAACCCTGTAGTGAACACCATTGACTCCATGCAATCAACTTCCCGTTCATCAAACATCATCACAATCTAATAATTCTGCTCATTCCCATACGCCATCTCCCTCAATCCCTCGCACTGTCCCTGAAAAGCTTTCGTCGCATCAGCACTCCATGCAGTCATCTGCAATCACCCATGCGTCAAATCCTCATAATGTCCCCAACCCACATCATTCCCTTGTTTCTGCAGTTTATGCGCATACTCCACCCCAACATCGCGCAACGGGTCAAAACCGCTGGGATGTATTCTCGCAGGAGGTTGATCTTTCAAATACTCCACAGACTGCATGCCGGGGGAGATGTATTTGAAAGAGGGGGAGATACCGCGGCGGAGGTAATTGTTTGCGAAGGACATGATTCCGTTGCATTCGATATGAAGATTTGTGTTGTTTTCTGTTGCGGCGGGAGTGTCGAAGACCAGGCGGGCTTCTGGGTAATAGAGCATTTGGCCTGCTTGATTGGATTTCCCTTCGTCGCGTCGGCGGAAGGTGATGGCGGCTGTCATGTCGCCGCCTGCGGAGTCGCCGCCGCCGAAGGTGGATCCGAGGGCGTCTATGAGGGCTTAGCATTCTTCTACTTGGGTGGGAAAGCGGAATTCGGGGGCCCAGGCGGTAGTCGATGCCGTAGACTTGGACGCCGTTCTCTTCGGCCAGGAGTCTTAATCCGTTCTCGAAGTCGTCCACGGAGCCGACGGTGTAGCCTTCCCCGTGGAAGTAGATCAATGCTGCGTTGTTCTTGCCTGTTTTTGGGGCAGACGTTGGGTAGAAGACGCGGATCAGAATGGTACCGTGAGGTCCTCCGATAGCTGTGAACTCGATTTTGCCGATGGCATGGATCTTTTCTAACGTGATACTGCTGAAGCTGAAGACTTTCAGATAATGTCTTCGTTCTGCGTGGAAGTCCTCTTCGCCGCCCAGATGGAGATCGCTATTGTCATTGAGGAACTTCTGTATATCGGAGAGGGGGCCGTGCGAGTGCCGGTCGTCGGGTATTCTTTTTGACTGGCCATTGTAGTGAATTTGCGTTCTGTTTAACGATCTCGTAGTCTTGCTTTGAGATAACAAATGTGAACCCGATGCTATGGCTTTATAGCAGCTTGCGGAGACGAACGGTAACATTGATGGTAGATGTTTCGTCATACTTGCCATTGAAGCTGATCTCTCGGAGCCAAGGCTTTAGGCGTGCAACAACATGGCTCCTCGTCGAGGGAACGTAAAGAATATGCAGCAGCAAAGCGGTTGAGCGGGTGCAAAAGACTTACCGGAGTTGCTGTATTTACGGGAGTCGCTCTTGCCTGCGAACTCGTTCAAGATCTTCCAGACTCTCCGTCACACAGCCATAGAGCTATGTACATCGTGCTGTAATTAGCGGGCAATGTTGATCAGCGGCCTTTGGTATGTCTATGAAGATCGAGGTGGGTCGGGCACTCGCAGCGGCCTCAGGCCTGCGAGAGGAATGTTGGGGAGTTGATGAAAGACAACGGCGTCTCGCGGGTGGGCCCAACAGCTCAACGTGAAGGCGTATGGCATCGTATACGTTCTCATGAGCTTGGCCTTAGAACGAAGTGATGTTGAAACTGAGATCGGGTTCACTCGAACAAGGATTGTGAAATAGAATAAACTCCAGGGGGCTGGCCTGTGCGTGACTGGAGCTGCAGTGCCCCTCAGGCACTACAAACGTCGAAAATGTTGACACCGCTCGGGAACACCACCCGACCACCATCATCTCGAACACTACTCCCGCACACGTTGCATAATCGAGCGCCCGCAGCATCGACTATCGCGATTAAGGTCTCGAGCATAATCAGCAAATATGGCGGACGAGACCAAGAACGTGGACCCCACCACCGAGGCGAAGACCGAGGACAAGAGCGCAACAGAGAAGGCCTCTGAGACCGCGACCACAGTCAAGGAGAACGTGTTCAGCATGTTCGGCGGTGGACCAAAGAAGGGGAAGAAGGACGAGGAGGATGAGGACAACGATCGGTCTGGAAGCGCAAAGGCTCAGAAAGACAAGGAAGCAGCAGATAAGGGAGACGATGATGAGAAGGCCGAAGAGGAGGAGGCCGATGTTCACTTCGAGCCTGTCGTACACCTTACGGAGAAGATTGACACCAAGACCAACGAGGAGGCCGAGGAGCAGACATTCAAGATGAGGGCGAAGCTCTTCAAATTCGACCGTGACAGCCGCGAGTGGAAGGAGCGCGGAACCGGCGATGTTAGACTCCTCAAGCACAAGGAGAATGGCAAGACTCGATTGGTCATGCGACGGGACAAGACTCTCAAGGTCTGCGCAAACCACTACAGTATGTTGGCACTTCTGAGATTTGCAGATCGTATGCTAACTACAATGCAGTTGTCCCTGACATGAAGCTCTCGCCAAACGTTGGCAGCGACCGCAGCTGGGTGTGGAACGCCGCGGCCGATGTCTCCGAGGGAGAGCCAGAGGCACAGACCCTTGCTATCCGCTTTGGAAATGCTGAGAGTCAGTACTATGTTCTTGGTCCATAATGAACGTTGAGAGCTAATTTTTCGCAGACGCCAACCTCTTCAAGGAGGCTTTCATCAAGGCCCAGCAGGATAACGAGGCTCTCATCAGCAAGACGGAGTAGATCTCCCGCAACATGTCTGATGAACTCTTCGTTGACTCCAACGTCGACAGTGGCCGAGAGTGAAGCTTGCAAGAAACTCACTGGCATCGACATCACGTTGCGGCACACGACCGCGGCGGATATGTACGAAGGCGAGGCTAGATAGCCGCGCCGAAGATGAAGCATGAAGACCACCCTATACCACCACAGCATATTCTGGGCGTTCCGTTTGCACCTCCCACCATCAATCCCATCCATCACACAATACCCTCCGCATGGCATTGTATCAGCAGAGCGTGCCGCAGATTAAGGCAAACATTGCCTCAAGCTGTCCATGACAGTGAAATATTTAGATAGATCCAAAAAGTTAAATCAAGAGCTTTAACTCTCGCATATCTCGCGATAGCATGCATTGTCTAAGTAATGGAATAGAAGGTTTATGTCAAATGCTGATTGTGTGGTTGGGACCACTGCGGAATCCATCCCGGCGAATTATCTCCACTCGACCTCACACCTTACACTGCACGCGCGCCGTACGCTCTCATTATTGCTCTATTTTGAACATACCACTACCACCACACTCACCTCAGATCATTCTTCACGTGCAGGTAGTCGACGCCGACGCGACTGAGGTTTGCACACTCAGCTGTTGCAGACTTCACTTGAAAGGAAGTGAGCGTGCTTGCGCCGGAGCTTGTGATTGCGCGCAGGTGAAGAACTACTCATTGCTATTGAACGGCAACCGCGACAATGCCTGACGTGAGTTCCCTCTTGCTACTTCAACCTCACCCACAGTGACAAGAAACCTCGATCAAACATCAACCACTTGGACTTCCACACCAACCCCTCCAACACGAACAACACCCCACCGCACTGCCATCAATATGCCTCCACGACCACGCAATGGACTAACCGCCAATGGCCCTCAGGTCAAGCGAACCGTCAAGCTCGTCACCTCTCAGCATGTCATGTAAGTCTAGCTCGTGTCAGCATCACTTGGCGCAGAATCTGCAACTAACCGTCCGTCACAGCGACGACCCGCCGGAAGTCGAGGGCTTCCCCATGCGTGCATGGGATATCGCCATCTACCTAGTCGGACCTGACGGTGACGATATAGCGGCGACGTGCTTCGAGAAGGCGACCTACTTGCTGCACGAGTCATTCGGAAAAAGAGCGAAGCAGAGTATGTGATATCACATGGATCAGAGCAGAGACATGAAGCTTGTGGATGGATGGACATGAGGCTGACATGGGCAATAGCGATCAAGAGCCCGCCGTTCACGATCAAGGAGAAGGGATGGGGAGAGTTCGACATGCAGATCACCCTGACCCCAATCGGGGCACCCAAGGGGGGAGACCAGACGCTTCAGCACGACCTGAACTTCCAGCAAGAGCGATATGAGAGCACACACACCGTGGTACGTATCAGAAGGCCCTCACACTAAGCCTGAGCGTGCTGCTGAAATTCTTACCAGACCTTCCGCAACCCAAAGTCCGACCTCCTGGAGCGACTTAAGGAGTCCGGCCCAGCCGAAGGTGCCAATGGCACTCCGGCCGTCAAGCCCGAGGGAAAGAAGAGGCAAAAGACCAACCGCAACGTCGACATGGAGAAGCTCGCCGAGGCACTACCGCAGCTGCCAGAGGATGACTTGCTGCAAGTGGTGCAAATGGTACACGACAACAAGTCCGAAGAGACTTACACTAAGAATGATGTGGAGAGTAAGTCACTAACTTGCATGTTCTTGATGTATAGATTCGAAGAAATGCTGACACGCAAATCCCAGACGGCGAGTTCCATGTCGACCTCTACACGCTCCCGGACCAGCTTATCAAGATGCTCTGGGACTTTACCGAGAAGCGAGTCGACATGTCCGTGCTTGCGTAGAAAGTACCTGCGGAACCAGTACGACCGCGGCAGGTGTTGGTCTAATCATCAATATACGGCCTGCCTTCACGAATTGCTTGTATGCTTCGGCCACACACGTCAAGTCATATTAGCGGCCAAGTTTACGAGCGGAGTGGAGAAATGAGGTGTTGCTTCTACTTGATACCAGATTATGGGACTTGCTTTTGGATGGTGTTTCTGCTTATGCTTGAGACGATTGAGACGAGAATGGGGCAGGATGGGATCAGTCAGTCAGTCGGCGCGAAATGCTACTACTAGTAGAGCGAGGAGTTCTCGGCGCCAGGCGATCAGGCTCGAAGGAAGAAGAGTATAGTAGTATTTGCCTGGAATAGCTTGCTTGCTTGCCTACTTTGGTCGAGCAGTGCCCCTTTTCGGATAATTATCTAGGAGTGGGCAGTCTGCTGAAATAGAAACAATTTGCCATTTAATACCAATTGTGAAGTGCTAGTAATACAGCAGTAACAGCGGGGGTATATCGAGGTGAAGTGAAAGTCAACAAGAGGCCACGTTCATGGGCATGTCGCCAGGAGAACAACGACCCAAGAAAGCATCTTTGTTCCGTGGCTCGACGCTTCTGCTAAGGTATTCGCGCCCACGCAGCGCCACATCCAAAACGCCTCCCAATCCATCACGCAAAATGTCTGTTCCATGTCAGTACTGGAATGAAGACCCGAGAAGGGGACCGGACATACTCAAAACACCACTCAGTCATTGGGGTCAGCAACGGCGACGTCCCTTTTTGACCGGATCGCCATCTCTCGGTTGGTGTGGATCTCGTTGAAGGATTCGTGGTTGGTGCTGCATCTTGCCCTTTCTGCTCAGACTTGGGTCTCGCGGCTGGTGCTTGATTATGCTCGCCTTCTGCGAAGAATGTTGTTTCGTGCTGGTCTTCTGCTGCTCGGTGGATCCCTTGGTGGATGAGGGTTGGGTCTTCCTGGTGGTGGGTTTTCGTTGCTGGCCTGGTCCTGGTTCTGGTCTTCTCCTTGGTTGGTGGTGGGATGATCTTGTCTAGGAGTTCGCAAGCAGCACACGATTTGATGAAGCAAGTCTCTCATGCGAAGGGTATTTGGGTAGGTTTTGTGAGTTGAGAGTGTTGGAGGGTTGTCGGAGGTAATGCTTAAGTGTGCTGATGAAGGGTACGAAAGTGACGAAGATGGAGTTGCAGGTTGTCTTCTTCTTGTATCCTTCCATCGTATAAGAAAGACTCACCATAGTAGGAGTGTGTACTGCCGCCTTTTGCGTCCTCAGGTCTTCCTGATGGCGGCGCAGACCGGAGTATACGGCACGTTCTCTCCAACACGCATTAGCAACAGGTCACATTGGCAATCGCCGTCGAACGACAGGCAGCATCAAAGGCCTCGCGCAAGCCCTGTGAATAGTTCGAGCGAGTAGGAGTCAGCGATTCATAGGCGTCAAAGTAAATGCTGACGCGAGGAACAATAGTCCGCACTGCCGTGTGAAGATGAGCCATATCGAAGAAGAAGGACTGAGGTGCCAGCCTCCTTGGGCCGGTGTTGCACGGACGTTCAGGTGCTGGATTTGCGCTCTGAGAGGCTCCGGCTGTGCTGGTGAGGGCAGTGCTTATTGCACACCGGCCGCAAGAAGGAGAATCAGGTAGACTTTCGCCACCGTCGTCGAGATTGAGTTGCTTGTGACCACGGCTGCTGGAAAGTGGGAGCTGGTTCCTACAGCCGGCAGCAGGAACCCGAAGGGCGGACGATCGTTGCACACCGGAAGTCGCCCTCGCGAGACTTGAAGGCAACTGGCCCACATCGCGAGTTCTTGACAGCAAAACAGGCGACCGAGTGAAGGGAGAACTGCGATTCACGGTGCAAAGTTCAGTGTTCTCGTCCGGAAGCCGCCGACTGTTCGCATTCGCTAGGCCAGGGCGTGAACGGCGGGCTAACTTAGAATATGCCGTCAACTTCGCTCTGGGAAGTAAGTAGTCGGTCAGCCGCAAGGCAATCATGTGAGGCCGCTAGAAAGTTCGGTGCGCCTTCTATGCAGGCCAAAGGAGCTGCGGGACCCTTGGAACAAGGTGCTGTGGTGGATAACGGCTGTTTCTGGCGCGAACTTTGACTAGGGACCTTCAATTACTCAATCAAATCTTCGCTCCCCCACCACCTGCTCTTCCACCTCCCAGAGGGTACCTTCTACAATTTCGCTGATGAGGTCTGGCTGGTAGGCACGACCTGCGTCCCAGGCTCACCATACTTGCCGCTTAACTTTTCCATCACCTCCATCGGCACCTCCTTCTGCGGCTGAGCAAGGAACCCAGCCGTCACATTCGCACCCTCCACTCCGTCTGGATCCAAGCAGAACCCATTCCCGAGATATGAGAAGATATCCTCCTCGTCCTCATACACAATATCATAGTCCTCGAACCTCGGAGTCTCCAGCGCCTGGATATGATGGTTTCGATTCCCTGGCCACAGAGCGGGTCTGCCATCCTTGGTCTTATACCACGCCGCGCAAGGACCTGAGACCACCAGACGCTGCGTGAATGTGTTCGCATGGCGGACGAAATGCTCCACGGCTCTTGTCTTTGGCCGGATATATTTGATGTTATCCCGCTGCATCTTATCGATGACTTTGACGACGTACTTCAGTGTCGTCTCGCAGGTTGGGAAGAAGGACCCATATAGCCAGCCGTAGGCTGCGGCCGGATTGAAGTAATTCGGGGCTGCTTCGAAACCAACGCCCATGTATGATGGCGGATTGGTGTGGTGTTTCCAATGCTCTCGCAAGTCTTGGCCGTTAACCGTCTTTAGGTACTGGGGAATATTGGACTGGTCGTATCCCGTGGCTGCAATGACAACATCTATCTCATGCTCGACACCTTGAGCATCCAACAGTCCCTTCTCGGTGAAACACTCAGGCGGCGAGGAGAAAACGTGTGTCTTTGAACTTGCCAGAGCCTCCAGATACCCATAGCCCATCGTCGGCCGCCGACACAGGGCGTCAAAGTCGTCCGGCTCGATCTGTTCGTACAGACCTGGCTTCGGTGCGAGCTTGGCCTTCATGACGTTCTTGATACCTTTACTAGCTTGCTGAGACATGTCACTTCCATTGATGTAAGTCTGCCACCGATGGTAAGACTCCGTGTCGACGGTCTTGGCGTACTTGAGATGCACATCGGGATCCGACATCAAACGCTTTTGCTCTTCGGTGTCTGGGAAATGTCAGAAAACGCACCTTCAAAGCACAAGAGCAACTCACATCGGAAGCTATGTCCATCTGGCGCACTCAGCTGATTCATCGGCGGTGGTATAACGTATGTCTTGTTCCTAAACCAGGTATAGAGCTTTGCTACTGTGTCGTGGATCGTCGGCACGATCTGGACTCCACTTGCTACACTCTGTCAGCTCAAAAAGATACGACAAAACCTAAGCACACTTACCGCCATAACCTACGACCGCCACTCGCTTGTCCTTGAGATCAAGATCCTCAGGCCACTTTGCAGGGTGCACAACCTTTCCCTTGAAAGCGCCGATGCCATCTAATGTCACCTGCGGATTACTGCGAACAGTCAGTATGATAGCCATGCTTCGATGCACTTCGACAGCCCAACCTACTTAACAGGGCCATTCACCTCCAACAACAAATTCACCTTATCCTCAACCACCTCCCCCTTTTCCAAATCCTCTACCACCAATCTCCACGTTCCCTCCTCATCCCTCCAATGCGCCTCTTTGATCTCATGCCGAAACTTCATATACCGATAAAACCCTTCCTCCCTCGCCACCCGCTGCAAATACTCTAGAGTCTCCTTCTGAGCGGGATAATATTCCGACCATACATTCGGTTTCCAAGAGAACTGATACTGTACCCCCGGGGAATCGCACCTGCAGCCTGGGTAGCGGGATGTGAGCCAGACGCCGCCGACGTCGGGGTTCTTCTCGTATACCACGACGTCGATACTGTCCGAGGGGATCCTTTCCTCAAGCCAATGGAGGAATTGGAGGCAGGCGATTCCGGCTCCGAGGACGCCTATACGGATTTTGCGTCGTTCGCCCAGGAAACGTTCTTGGATTTCAATGGGATGTGGGTTGGAGGGATTGACGTAGAGGAACTTCGGTATATACTTCTTAGCTGCTTCGTTCGCGGGTGGGGTTTTGGGCTCGTAGGCGATTCTTTGGAGCATTCTGACGGTGTTTTGAGAGGCCATTGTCACTGGTCTGTTTGCAGTCACTCAACTTCGTTGTTGAGAAAGTTGAGTTGGAGTGTTTCTTGATGATATAGCCAGCCCTCGCTGACGATATTGCTGTATGGCTCCTATCCTGAACACAGCGCGGCTTTGCTAACTCGGAGAGAATCTTGCTTTGCAGCGGAACAAGGTATGAAATTCTGCTATGCTGCTTCCAGCTCAAGGAAGAGCTGGAGAATATTAAATTAAGCAAGCTGACTTGCCTCGACGCTCGAGCGACGTTTACTACAGTAGGAATGTGTGTGACGCTCGAAGGTCATCTTGGAGCTTTGTCAGATCAGACGAAGGCTGAAACTTTATCTACTCTTGGGTGTGGTGGGACTGGACCCTTCGGCACTACCAACTGATGGTGGTATGCAAAACCGCATCCTACGCTTGTCGTAGAGGTAGGTATCGACTGCTGTGATGACCAATTTCTCTGGTGGGACTGCGGTCGGATAGTTCTAGATACACGTAAGCTTATTCATCTGTTACAGTAAGAGCTCGGCGTATATATTACTCAAAAGGGTTCAAGAACTTTTGGGATTTAGGTCTTACATCTCGATAGTCTTGCATGCTTCATACGGAACAGAAGTATTTGTCTACAGCTTCGAAGTAGAACTATGGAGCGACTCACCCCCCATGTTTTTCCTCTATACTCCCTCACAACCACCCTGCCCTCGCCATGACCCCCAACATCGTCCCAAACATCCACCCACCAAGATGCGCAGCGGGCGCATTGCCATTCTCAAGTTTCCTTAGTCCCCGCCCCTCCCTAACCACAAGGTAAACCACCAGCAACGCAACGATACCTCTTGCCCAAGTACCGCGAGGGAGAACACCCGCCAAGTAGCCTTCATACCCGCATAAAACTTCACTAAACCTGAACCCAGCACAACTTGCTCCCCTCCATATATTAACCGCGAGCGCCGCCATCATAGCAAATGCAGCGGACCCAATCGAGAGCAACATGAACATTGCCATTGTCACATCGGTGCGGCTGTTTGGATAGTAAGCGACGGTAGCCGCGACATGCAGAGTAACGAAGAGATTGCGCTGTTATTTACCAGCCGCCGAAAATGATCAATTCGACGGTAACTATGAGGGCGAGGACGTTGAAGATTTGACTTCGCTGATCTTTAACCACATGGCGGTCTTGGAGGATAGTTGGGATGATGCCACAATGATCCATGGGGCTGAACAGCATGTATTGACAACAGGTCAGCATGTCGGTAGTGATGTAGTGACACGGCCATGGAGGTTTGGCGTGGTTCGAATAGTCAGCGGGTGTGAAGGGCGGGTTGAATGCTGTTGGGTGGTCTTGAGGATAGAAATCTGAATTTCTCGTCCTCTGTTCTCATCTAGCTTTCTAAACTTCCATCACCATACCCACCACCTCAGCTGCGGCATACATATCTCTCCATTGACCCTGACCAAGCCTTTCCTTGGACAGACACTCCGACTACTCTCGACACTTTCTCTTGTCTTGCTCAGCTCACAATACGCAGGTTGAGTGACAAGAGTGAATTTGCCCGCCTTGCTCCGCTCGCTACACATGCTTTTGACTTGATCAATACCCAATTTTCTCCACAATTTCGTCGTGCCAGTACGATCCACGACCTTGCCAGCACTCGAGTCTTCGTACATTTCGACTTCATCCTTTTGCGTTCCAGGTGCTGATTGATCTGACCGCTGTTCTTCGGAGACGTCGACCCATTCTTCCCACGTGAGGACATCATTGAACCAGACACCCGTGCATTCGGCTTTGATCTGCCGATTCGTCGCGAAGAAGGCTGGTTCCTTGAACATTGTCGAGTGTCGGCACCGTTGCCTCCGTTCTTGCAGCTCGCCATACATTGCAAAGAGAAGTATCTTGTTGCGCAGCTCGCCGGGCAGACGAAACAACAAGGACTGTGCGTTCTGTAGAGCAATGATTCGTTGTCGCACAGTATCGAGTTGTCTTTTCATGGTCTCCAAATCTGCGTAGCATAAGCTGTCCAGCATCTCGACGTCAGTGCTCGAGTAAGTCATAGTCGTTGATCGATAAGTCCCGTGAGGGTACCTGAAATAAGCTGCGCTGAGAAGTCCGATTCAACCAGAATAGCTCCAAAACGGTCGACGTGTAGTATTCCAACGATATCATCAAGGTGTCGGGGAGTCCGGCTCAAGGAAGCGCGACCATCAATGTGGAGCGGGTATCGCCGAAGATGAGGCGTTTGGGCGGCTTTGATCACAAGCTTTGGGGTTGGTGGGGAAGCTGAGGGGAATGCGTCGAACAATCAATCGGTGCTGGGTACGGCAACAATCAATTTATGAGCTCGTGTGTTGATATCGTGAGACCCATTGAAATCCTATATGAGAATCCACTTTCATCTTATCCGCAACAGACAGCGGGCTTTGTCGAAAGCTTTGCCTTTTCCGGAAACTCGGCCTCAGCCGAGCGACATCAGCTGAGTCGCGAATCCTTCTGGAGTGGGCCGCTCGGGCGGTACTAGATATAGCCGCGTGTACTAGAATCCGTGCATCTTCGTTCGGCCGACATGATCCGGTCAGCTAACAATCTTCCAATAAGAACGACGACTTTGAACATCACTAAACAGCGACTGCTCGTGACAAAGCCGGTAAAGAGTTGGACACTGGGGTTGTTGGAAGACCACGCTGCGTGCGTATGTGATCAACATAAGTGGCTGGCCAGGGCACTGGCTGTCTCCCTGAAGGATCCAGGGGTGTAACTGACAGATTCATCGGCAGTGAGAACAAAGGCGAGATTGGGCGTATGCTCGGAGTATTCGGAGCCTGTGCACGAATGCTCTCTTCAAGGCGATGCTCTTCTGATCTAAGATTCTGGACGTAGTTGGAAAAGCGCGCCCCGCCTCGACCAGAGGGCTCAAATGGAACGAAATAAGTTGCAGGCTTGATTAAGAATGGTTTTTGTTGCAAAGGCAACGCGTTTGCCCCATGCAATACCGTTTGCGACTCTGGAGCGTCGACCCTCGTCGATAGAGCTCGCTCTAGAGGTTTGCTCGCTCGATACTTCGACAGCCAACGCCTGGAAAGAGAACTTCGTCTCCGACGCTGAGGCAGACGTTGACGCCTTCGCAAATGCGTTGCCCTCTGATGGACATTGTTTGTGCAAGCTGGATTGCGCAATGACATCTCGAACGAAGCTAGGATGGTCTCCAGATTTCCCGACCATTCCAGCGAGGGACTAAGCACAGGTGAATCGTCAGAGCACCAGCTCATCTTACTCCCAATAAGCCATAGAGCGGGAGTGTCTGGTCTCTGAGCTTGTCCATAAGAAGAGTACAACTCGTTGTCGAGGCGGAGATGCAGATCTGGTGGACATGGTCTTTGCTCGGTTGCCTGAGGCGGAAGCCGAGGAGGGATCAGCTTGTACGTTGCCAAGTCTTTGCTAAAGTGAACGCGTTTTGGAGTCTTTGGCTTGTTTTCGTTGGTATCTTCGCGTGGCTTGGCCAGAGATGACTTCCGTGGACGCGTGATGGTCAATTCTGAGGTTGCCCTTTCAAGCTGATGTATCGTCTTCATTGTATGAGGCGGTTGCATTGATCGGTGGTGTTGTTCGTCTGTAAGACTCCGTTGATCTGGCATGGAGATTGGATCCAAGAGGTCCACGTCCGCTGCCGGCATCTTCTCGTATGTTGCTAGTTCAAATAACGATGGATCTGCTATCATGTTCGCATTGGAGGATCCAAACAACGCGAAGAAATATGACTGATTGATCAGTAAGGTCAAAGTTTTTGTGCAAAGCTGGTAGGCAAGGATCGGAAAAGCTACCCTGTTATTCGGAGCTCGTGACGCGAACGATTTGCATGGTAGCAGAATGGTTTTGCGGAGGTTATACAACGTTCCCATGGGCACCTGTAGGCTAGACTTAGTACGGAGGAAGAAACAATCTCAGCAACCCACGTGTCGCCAGCCGATGACGCCTGCGCCATTGCAGGGCTCTAGTGGGTTTCGGGAGAAAGGCCACGAGACATGCAGCAGTCAGGCGATTCGCAAGGCCTGCAAAGACGTCAGCAACATTCAAAAAGACCTTCGTGGCGCCGGAACATTTCGAAAGACATCTAGTCGCATGTCGGTACGTGGAGTCCAGGCCTCGGTCGTCCGATGCCGGCTTGAAAAGACTAAACCAGATGTGAACGAGCTTGTGAAAGGCTCAGACCTGGTATAAGACTGCTCTCACAGAACACTCATCAATGGCTGAGATACCGACTGCTATGGATCAGGAGCCGACGTCGCGCGTGGCAAGGTTTGTCGTTCTGAAGTGCGCTGCGTGTAAGTGAGGACCTGGGCCGGGTGAATTCGCCGCTGTGATCTCGCCCCATTGCCGGAGCCGGTGAGCTTGTCAACATGACTCTAAATGCCGATGGCTGAAGGAGGTGATGTTCAGCTGGTGGTGACCATGGTATTTGGTGAGGAGAAGGAGAGAGGAGGAGGAGGGGGAGGAGTGCATGAAAGACAACTCAACCTGGCCCCACGGAACGCTTGTGGATTGCTGAAGGCGCTGAGGATTCCGTCGGGGCATTCTACCCGCTCTCAACCTATCGCTGTGTAGCGTACAGTGAGTTGCGCGTCGCGAGCGCACTAGGTGGTGATGAAATGAAGATGCTTATAATGTCGACGAGGAGAAGGAGAAGATGCAAAGGCAAGACTCAGGGATCTTGGCGTGGACCTCGAGCGCGGGAGTGGCCGGCCGTCTTCCGCATAGGTGTCATGTTCGTTCGCGCTTCCCAGTTTTACCATGAGGTTTCCTCTCACATGTGAGGACAGCTGTCATATGATTGTCGCTCCTTCCTCATTCTCTTCTCTCATGAATTTCCAGTAACTGGGCCCTTCAAGCGAACTCCCGTACGTTCTTACGCCCTCGACAACTCGAGAACGCTCGACTCGACAATAGCGATCTTGGCTGCCGCCCACCATGTCGAACGAATACAATTACGATGCCGACGCGCAGTTTTTCCCCTTCTTCGTCCTCACAATATCCTCCTTAATCACGCTACCGCTCACATACTCCCTCCTTCGATCGCCGACCGACACGTCTCTTCTTGGGAAAGCCGGCCATATCGACTCCGGGTGGAAGCCCGACAATGCAGATATCATCGCTGTACAGAGAGCGAAGCAGAAGCGGAAAGAGCTGCGCCTTAAGCGGATGCTCACGGCAATCACAGGATGGGCGCTCATGGCATACATGGTCTATCTTATGGCCGTGACTGCGCGCACACAGCCGAAGATATGGAACCCATACGACATTCTCGACGTATCCATCTCCGCCACCGAAAAGGCCATCAACTCGCGGTATCGCAGGCTTTCAATTACCATGCACCCTGACAAGCGAAAGCCTAATCCTGCCCTGAACGAGACCAACGAGAGCATCAACGATGACTGGGTAGAGATCACAAAGGCCTACAAAGCCTTGACAGACGAAGAGGTCCGCAACAACTATCAACAGTATGGAAATCCAGACGGCAAGCAGAGCACAAGTTTTGGCATTGCGCTGCCACAGTTCCTCGTTGCCGAGGGGAGTGGTAAGTACGTTCTGGCCTTCTATGGACTGCTGCTCGGTATCGGCCTGCCCTGGCTGGTCGGCAAGTGGTGGTACGGCATGCAGAAGATGACACGTGAGCGTGTCCTGGTCACTAGTGCTGGCAAGATGTTCAGAGAGTTCAAGGATCGCATGGACGGTGGAGACATCGCAGGTGCGGTGAGCTCCGCAGATGAGTTCAAGTCGGTCCTTCACGGTGCCAAAGCAGACACTGGCCTTGGAAAGGTCGAAAGCAAGCTGGCGTCTTCAGACGATAGCGAGTCCGTCATGCAGCCCAAGGACAAGGCCAAACTGAAGGAAATTGAAGACCCAACTCGGCGCAAGACCCTCGCTCTTGAATGGGCCTATCTCACTCGGCTCGACCTCGAGGATAGGACCCTGGAGGCAGAGAAATTTGAAATCGCTCCCACCGCTGAGCAGATGAACCAGGCATTCCTGTCGACCTGTCTTGCGTACGGCTTCACTCAACCAGTACTTGAATCCTACAAGTTCAGCCAGAGTTTGATTCAGGCTCTCCCACCAAACACCATGGGCCGCGCTCCTCTGCTGCAACTCCCGCACTTCACTCCGAAGATTGTGCGTGAGATCGAGACTGCTGCCAACCCCACTAAGGAGCACATGAGCATTCAGTCCTTTATGGCTCTGCCCGCCGAGCAGCGTCAGGCGCTTGCGCAAGCTGCTGGTTTGACCAACGACCGCCTCAAAATGGCCGAGAGCGTCGCTAAGAAGCTGCCATACCTGCAGGTGGAGAAGGCTTTCTTCAAAGTGGCTGGCGAGAAGTACATCATCCCGTCCTCTCTCGTGCAATTGGTCATCAAGGCACGGTTCATCCCACCAGGAACTCCAGCGTCTGAAATTCCGCCTGTTAAGGAGATTGACCTCTTGGATGTCGACCCAGCAGAAGGCGATATTCAAGCTCAGAAAAAGGAGCCTGAATCCCATACGGTACCGCTAGCACATGCACCATATTTTGCAACCGATCGAGCACCGAAGTGGCACGTGTTTCTGGCAGACAACCGACAGGGCAAGATCGCGGTCCCTCCCTTCACTTTCATGACCTTCGACAAACAGCCCTTCGACTCTGACGGCAAGCCGACCTTCGAGGTCGTCACATTGAAGATGCAGTTCGGAGCGCCTCCACATGCGGGCGAGTACAAATTTACGATGCACCTCGTCTGTGACAGCTACGTAGGCTTTGACCACAAGCAAGAGACCGTTATGAATGTCGACGAGGCTAGTAAGGCACAGGAAGTCGATGATGATGACGATATTTCGGAGCCTGAGGAGGATTCTATCGCTGGGCAGATGGCCGCTCTCAAAGGACAAACGCCCTCTGAAAACAAGCCCAGGAGGAAGCCCAAGGTTGTTGACGAGGAGAGCGATTATGAGAGCGGCACAGACGAAGATATGGATTCCGAGAGCGAAACCGATACCGACACAGATAGCGAGGCCGAGGAGGATACGAAATCCAAGAAGGGCTGGTTCTAGGTGTTTCTGCGTATCGACGACAGGAAACGGCGCTCGCGCGCACTCCCAGGGTCTCAAGCGGCATGAGTAGTATGAGAGCAAGTGCTTCTAGCGAGGTGTTCAGGCTGTAGGTTTAGCTGGTATTCGCATCATTTACATTGCATTGATTGCTTTTCTCACTTTATCTTATAAGTCGCCGCCAACCTTTGCATCAAATGATCTCTCGCCGTCAATCCCTCCCTTCCGTTCCCTCTGCCGGACTTCCGTGCATGCTCCTCGACCATTCTGCTCGGGACGGCCTCTACCCTCGCGTCATCTAACGGATGACAGAAATACGCTATCGAATACCTATCGCCGTGTTCTTCCTTGGGGAAGACGACGCGGTGGACTGTGGATCTTAGGAGGCCAGCTGTCCAGTCTTCGAGGAGATCGCCTATGTTCACTAGGATTGGGAGGGAGCCAGCAGGTGAGGAGGAGGTGAGGGGATCGACGGGGACGGGAGACCACTCCCCCGAAGGAGTTTTTATTTCGAGACCGGGTTGCCCGGGCAGTTGGAAGAGACATGTTATACTGCCGTAGTCGCTATGTGCGCCGGCGCGGATGTCGACGGAGTCGTTTTGCAAGGTTGAGGCTGGGTAGTAGAGCAATCGAAAGATGGAGCCCAAACTTCCCTTGGTAGGATCATGTCGTGAAGTGAACCAATCCTCTTCAATGTCCAACGCTATGGCGAACTGGGCGAGGATTCGTTGACATAGCTCATGACAAGCCTTCTCAAATGCAATGACGGTTTCGATATTATCGGTTATCGGTCGTGGGAGAGGTTGTTCGAAACTCCCACTCGCATCCGGAAGTCCCACATTCAACGCCCTGTCCAACTCGATTAGCATATTCCCTCATCACAAATAGATCCAAGCCTTCCCTACTTACTCCTTGACATCTGGCCGTTTCTGCCCACTCGGATCCAACTTCTCAACGCCTTGACTCAACCATCCATGATTCTTCCCAGCTTTATCACTCGCAATACTCACTTTCTCCTTCCCTTCAACTGGCAATGCAAAGAATTCTTGAGAGATGCCGAATAGTTTTGAGATTAAATTCGATTCAATCCCAGCTTCATTATTCGCCACGAACACGAATCCGAAGTTGCAGGCGGCGTCGAGGAGTTGTTGCGGAGCGGATGGATTGGCGTGACTGATATCTATGACTGGAATCTGGACTGCAGAGTCGGAGATAGAGCCCATGGCGAGATTTTGGACGTTGATGTTGTCATAACATGAAGATTGGGATGTTTGTGAGGCTGAGGTGTCTTCCTGCTATATGCAGCTAGCTCGGCCCGGAGTTCGCCTGCGCACTGACAAAGGGCATATGGTAATCACTCTCGTGGTTATCCACACGCAGATGGGCAGGGTTTGCATTTGGACATCTCACTGCGAATTCAAGAACAAGATACGAGCAATGAGAGAAAAAGATGATGGGATGCCCTTGCCATTGTCTTCGCAATCTAGTAAAGCAACGCTGGCTGAGGAAGCTGCAGTAGAATCACAAGTGGGTATCTCTAAGAAGAGCAGTCATAGAAGCTACAAAAGTCCACCCAGCTTGAACATGCCATCCCTCCTGGTGCTGATTTGTATAACTCCATGCCCGCGAGAGCCGTGCCGTAAGAAGTCTTGAGAGAGTCGTAAATCGTAAGTTGAGCACATCACCGTCGGCGACGCGCAAGGTCATTCAGGGTAGTAGTTGAAAAGAGGTCTCGAATGTATTGTATTCGAATGCATGGTCTACTGGAAGCCATTCTGATTGTTCAGGTTATTCGGATTGGCAAGCAGGTACTCGAGCATATCGTGATCACCAAGCTGTGGACCATACATGGTTTGGTTGACCTCCACACCGCCCATGTTGAGCAGTGGATCGAGCGGTAAGGTGAGCCAGTCCTGGTTATCAACCATACCGTACGGATCATAGCTTCCAGTGGCAGACCCATGCCCATTGACGGTATTGTTCGGCGACGAGGTGTTGAATCCAGGAGGAGGCATGACCGAGTAGGAATAGTCACCTCCAGACAGGTCGTAAGTCTCATTAGAAATCCCGTGCAGCGTGTGGCTGGCAGCAGATGGAGGCATCATGTTCGCGTGGTTGTAGTTCCACTGCTGTTGTGAGGTCGGAGCAGCACCTGGCATATCCTGCGGCGACTGCTGAAGTCGGCTGTTGTCACCGACAGGACCGTTCGCTGGAAACGCCGGGGCAAGCTTCTCATGCTGGCTCACACGGCGGCTGCGTCCTTGGCGGCCCTCCGCCGCGATGCGGACCAGGCGTGGCTTCAGCGCTGAGGAGATCGTGTTCAGAAGGTCGGCGAAGCGACTAGCCACGTGGACGTCGTCAACGATGCAAGTCCTCAAGACGTTGACAGTTTGATCTACGAGCTTGAAGGACTCAATGACATCGCTTTCGACAGCACCCAGCGCGAATGACTTGAGGAGCATGATGCAGACGCTGATGATGCGGAAGTATGTCCGTACCGGGGAATGGCTTAGAGCACCAGTCGGATGGAGATCCTCAACGACAATCTTCAAAAGATTCCGGGCAGCATCGCCGACGTTGACCATATACGGACGATCACCTCCAAGCCACTTCGAGAGCGTAGCAGGAGAGATAGCAACATCGGTCTTCGGCATACCGTTGGCATTCGTGGTTGCCTCCATGGTTGTGCGAGCCATCTCTAAAGGCGGGTCAAGAACCTGCGCTGGAGATGGGTGGTCGTTTGCGCAACGCTCGGCGACAGCCTGCAGTGACAAAGCATTGAGGTAGCAGCGGCAGTACTCGTACTCGATTTCCAGGATAGCGCGCATTTGCTTCGGAATGGAGGCTGCTTCGTCGAAATCTCGCCGCCACTTCTGTAATGGCTGTTGAAACTTGTCGAGAGCGGCCTTGTAGTTTCCGTTACGGATCAGATCGCGTGTGAAAGTCTTGTTGGCAAAGATCTTATTGTTTCCTTCACGCATGATAGCTGCCATACGAAGCCAGAAGTGGAAAGTGATTTGGTGCACGCTGTCTTGCTGACCCATCTGCCGATCGTACAGGTCGCTGTCTTCTGGCTTCGAGTAGTATCCGGGAAGCATTGATGTCAATCCGAGGCGACCACTAGTCTGCGTCACGTAGACAAGAAGCATATTCCGAACATTGCCGCGCCGACGGTCATACTCAGAGAGTTGCTCAGCAGAGAGCGGCTGCCCATCCTGTGCGCGAGCATGGCGCTGCCACTCACTCATATCGAAGACACCGATCTCCATGGCAAGCGACATGGCCATGCCGAGTAGCATCCAGCACATCCTATCGCTCCGCCAGCAAGGCTCGAGCCAGGCATCCATACGGTGACCACCAATGCCTCGAGGAACTCCATCCTCGGCATTGAGGCTTGGAGTGCCGAAAGCTTCGTCTGGCACCATCAAGTCGTCGTCGTCTTCATCTGGAGGAAAGTGCATTGCTCGAGGGTGCCACTCAGTCAGAAGGACCAGAGACTCCACAGAGCCAAGAGTTCTTAATCCCTTCCGAGCAAGTGGATTGACATCGGCAGACGGCTGTGATAGAGGCCCTCCAGCACCGCAAAAGCCGCCTCCAAACTGCTCTTGACCCCAAACCACTCTATCGATCATGCCGGACAAGTAAGCCCAGAGCTTCTGGTGAATGGCATATGGCCGGCTTTGACCACCCGGGCCCTCAAGCTTCTTGTGTCTTGAGGCAATCAGCAGCATGGTGACAGCGAGCATGGGCTCTTCTTCGAGTAGCTTCTGGTGGAATCTGGGGTGTTGAAAGTCCGGCAGTGCCACGGGAGTGAGTGGTGACAGATTATCGTAGAAGTACTCGATGTAGTCGAGACCCTCTTTCGCAGTGAACCATCCTGCGCGGACGAATTTGAAGCGAGACCACGCTTTCATGGCAGCATTGAAGGAGTTTGGATCAAGAGGGACGGAGCTAGGGATGTCACCCGCGGATATCGTATTTCTCCGGTCGGTGGTCGATTTCCACATGGGATCGTTCTGGAAGGTTGCCAGTGGACCATTGGTGTAGCTATTACTCGTCACCTTCGTGAGATCCGGGCTCATCACGGAAGGTAAAGATCCTGACGTGAGACCACTGAACACAGGACGGGCACTCGAGCTGGTCGTGCTGTCGCTTCGGTTGTGTATGGCCGCCTGATACAGCACCTTAAGTGCATCGTGCCCACCATGTACCTCAGAGTGTGCCAAGAGTGCAGCTGCCTGGTCACTCGCCTTATGATCCTCCTCTCCATATTGATATGGCTGTGGTGCAGCAGGTCGTCGAAGCGGCTGAGCGCGGCCTATTGATCCTCCAGGCGTGCGAGGCGGCTCCTCGTACTCGTCGGTGCCATCGACCTCCGCCGGGACAGACACTCGTAGCCGCTTTCGGTTCTGTCGAATCTCGTAGTTGACGTCGTCGCCATTTTCAGAGCCAGTGTTCTCACCACTCTGGCCCTTCTTCTTGCGGCGGGTCGCGGAGAAGTAGCAGTCCTTGGCCTCGCGGCGACATCGCGTGCAGGGCGGATCGTGGGGACTGTCGACGGAACCTAGATCGCAGCGGACCTTGCGCTGGCGACATGGTATACACGCTGTTCAAGAAGCACGGTCTCTGGTCAGCATATGGTTTGACGCTCAGAATTCGGGTCGGCCGATAAGGCTCGCGACGTACCTTGATAGGTGCGCTGGTGTACCGCCAAGTTGGCATTCTGCTGCTGCTTTGGCGGGCTCGCAGAGCTGGTGGCGCCATACTGCTGGGCGTCACTATTCGAAAGAGGGTATCCATGGGCGGCCATCATGGGATGGGTTTGTGCGCGTCTTCCTCAAGGGCACTGAACCGCAGCAAAGCGCCGCTCGGTGTAAGACAGCCCACCTTACTACAGGTGAGTGTGGAGCAAAGACACTCTCGGCCCGGGAAGATACCCTATGCAGGGATCTTAGTAGTATATCAACAGGGCTTCGTATCCCACCTTCGTGTGGAGGACGAAGTATTCCCTGGTCAGCTTAGTGTCAAGTGTTGTTGTTGGGTGATAGAATGGTGCAAGTCTTCAAAGTATTCGCTAATTGCCGGTGGCTCATCTTAGCGAGCTCATGTGTGTTGGTTGTGGTTGTCTATGGTCAATGGGTTGTTGTTGATTGTGTTGCATGAAGTTCATGGAGACTAGCCGAGGTGGCGGTGCTTGCAGTGCCCGAATATGACTCGAAGCCAATGATGATGCCGTCATTAATGACCAAGCGCATGGCATGTGACACAAGGCTAAGCCCTGCTCAGGGCCCGTGTGAGGCGGTGCCCGGGATGCATATGAAAGCTAAAGCCATTGTGACTGGCAGGAATAGGTTGGTGAGTGAATGACCGTATCTGATATCAGCAAAGGCAACGACGGGCTTTTCAATTCGCATCTATCTACATCGTTCGCCTCCAGCTTGACGACATCTACGCCGCAAGGCAACTTGACTGCACAGCGTGCCGTACGTAGGTCACTCCATTCGGACGTGGTCCCACAAACACGCTTCGATTCTGTGCAACCATTCATGCGCATAATCTCGCCTGTCATCCCCACGCTTCTTGTAGAGAACGCACACGCCTCGCAGAGAGGCTAGACAGCCAATATTCCAAGATTCGGGCCAGAATTTGGAATGTACAATGCGATGTCTCACAGCTCATCTCTGCAGAGATGATGTAGCACAGAGGTGATGAGGTCCGCGCCAGATGCATGAAGCCGTCCATACAGCAGCCATCTCGGCTACGTAGACGCCGTCCAGCAGATGATCCTTATCTGCAGAGCTGTGCAGCATGCTGGACGTGAAGAAAGCAGCGTCTAGCCGATGCTAGGAAGCGCCATTCACTAGGTAGCATCTTCGCACTGGTGTCCGATGCAAGTAGCCGCGAGCTTTCGTTTGCGCTAGGCACAGACGCGTTGATACGCGCGGCAGCATCGATTTGTCTTGCGTCTGGCATGTGTACAGGAGCGTCGTAGCCATTGCACAGGCGGGCCTTCGAGCCGCACCTAAAATGACGGCCCGCAACATGTTCGTGCGATCCGAACCATCTGGGGAAGAGGCGAGGTAAGGGACTGTTATATCAACCCACGTCGCCCACCTCATGCTGTTTCTAGCAGAATCGAGCAAGTTCGTCAAAGTCCTCGTTACACGTACCAACAAAAAGTGTTGCTCGCTCCGAGCCGCAGCTTCAATTCGGACCAAACCTGCAGAGCTTGAAGCAAGGCAGACCTGTCATTAGGTTGTCGATGATGTGCAGATGCACAGACTTGGTGTCTTCGGTTCTCGATCATGTTGTTTCAACACCTGCCATCTGACCATGTTCCAGTCAGTTGTCAACAGGGATCGCGAAGCTCACCAGAGCTGTTCGGAATTCGGTTCTGCCGAGTGCCAATGCTACTGTGGACTGTCCAGCGGGGTCATTCGATGATGAACTTCCTTTCAATTGCCGAATGATGTTAGGGCAAACAGGGAAGAGGAGAGGCAGACCTCATCCCAGATTCAAAGATGATGGCTGAAAGCGGTGAAGTCGTCTCGTCCATCTCTGGATACGGGTGTTGTTGCGATTGTCTTTCTACTTGCTGCGTCGTTCGAATCCTAAGACCAGGAGTTCATCATGCCGCCCCCTCAGTTTCATCCGCCTGAGAGCTCAGTCTTGAAAAGCAAAGTAGTAGTCCTGACAGGCGTGCGTGGTTTCGTAAAGTGGGCTTTGCCTTGCTCTCATATTGATCTAAATCGCAGGGTGCTGCGGGCATGGGAGCAGCGACAGTCCGCCTGTTACACAAAGCCGGCGCTCACGTCTTCTTCGGCGACGTACAAGATCTCGCAGGTCAGAAGCTCGAAGACGAACTTAAACTCTCCGCCACTTCGACAATCCGATACGTCCATTGCGACGTGTCATCCTACTCCGACAACCTCCACCTCTTCGAGATCGCATTCCAAGCGTTCGGGAGAATCGATCATGCCCTTGCAAATGCCGGAATTGTTGAGCAAGGCAACATCTTCGACCCAAACCTCACACTCTCCAGCGTGCAGCACGAACCTGTGCGGTCAATGTCCGTCATAGACATCAATCTGAAAGGGCCCATCTACTTCGCCCGCCTCGCCAGCGTCTACCTCCGTCAAGGCCGAAACAAGCAACTCGGCGAGAGCAGCGACAAGTCTCTCATCTTCACCTCCTCAGTCGGCGGTTTCCGCGAAGATCCCGGGTTATGGGTCTACGTGCCCTCGAAACACGGCGTCCAAGGCCTAATGCGCACAATTCGAACACCCTTTTCCAGAGAGCCATTCAACATCCGAACGAATGCGGTCTGTCCCTGGGCGACATTCACAGACGTCTTTGCAGGGACGAAGGAGATTTGGGAGGCTTCGGGATTGCCGTACAATACTCCAGAAGATGTGGCGAAGATCATCGTTGGCGTGTTGGCGGATTCCAGTGTCTCGGGCGCGGCGATGTATGTCGAGGGAGGCCGGGCATGGGAAGTCGACGAGGGAATCAGGGAGACGAGGCCGCTCTGGCTGGGTGAGAGACAAGCTGCAGATCTGGATAAAGGGACTGAAGTCCTGGGCAGTGGTGAGGCATGGGTATCAAAACAGAAGAAGTAGACTCTTCTCACTCGACTCGCTTTTGGATCTTGGGCTCACGAATGTTGCCTCTCACCCAGTCCGGCACGAATGCTTTCACTCCAAGCTCTTGCCCATCTGCGTCTTGGAGCATGAATCGATCTTCGGGTATGTATGAGCTCGGCTCGCTACTGATCCTCAGATCGGTCATCTGCTCCAACCTACACATCCCAAGCCCGATATTCCCGATTCCAGCAATGAATTTGCCGGTACTTCTCTTCCTGTTGTCGTCTCGCTTCACGTCAAGCCCAGCCAGACTCGAAGCATCGACATTCGCCTCTGGGTTGTATACAAAAGCTCCAGGTAGCTGAGCACCTTTCTCGTAAAGAACCACAGGTAGTATCCTTCTCCTCACGACTCCAGTATGATGTGTCCGAATCGTTAATTCTTGCCCAACATAGCATCCTTTTTTGAAATCGATGCCTCCCATGATGTCGAGGTTACAATTCATCGGCAAAACCTCATCCCGAGGCATCTCCTTTTGCCCCTCAGGGACGCCTTGTAAATACCTTCGTATCGTGTATTGCTCCAAACTCGCCTCGTCCGCTCCTTCCAATGCTTGCTCTTTCTCTGATGCTGGTAAGATCAATCTCTTTCCCATCCCAGAAGCTCTGCAGTCTGTCAGACCGATAATTCCTTCGTCGAAGGGGGTTTGACATCGGCCGTGTTGTGTCCATCGCTCGTCTTCACGCCAGAGACTCCAAACGTCCAACTCTCCATCTTCGACGATTCGCAATTTGAACTTGCTCCTCAGCTTGTGCCTCTTCAAATGTTTCAGCAGTATATCCACCTGCTCGCCATCCACCTCTACCAAGTACCCAGGGTCCTCATCGCTTCCTTGCTGCTTATGCCAACTACTGCCATTCGTGGGGTATATGAACGTATCGTGAAGCACTTTGCCTTGCGCTGTCAAGAAGGCTGCATACAATCCCGCAGTATACTCGGGTCGGATGTTGTTGGTGATAATTCCTTGGAGTAATTTTGGAGCCTCTTGGCCGTGGAGGGAAATGAGGCGGCGGTTCGTGAGTTTCGCTGCGCCGGATGGAGGTGGTGGCGGAGGAGGAGGAGCCTTGCTATTGGAATGCGTGGATTGTAGTCTGCGGGACTGACGCAAAAGGCATCTTGCGCATATGTATGGTGTTCTTTGGGAGGGCGAGAACATGGCAAGGCGGTTTGTGTAAGGAAGAAAGAAAGAGCTTCGATGTTTGGATGGTTGACTTTTGGAGACCGAGGCATTACTCAGCGGAACTTTTCTCAATATGAGCTCACACCGTCATCTACATCCTTGCAAGGTACAGGTATTAGAGGGAGGAAAGTCGAGGGGTCTCGTGTGATGGTAAATGTACATGCACTATGCCTTTACGTAGCATTACACAGCACAGAGCCTGCTTCCTCGCCGCTCGCTATGCTAATGACCAGGACCCGACCCCAAACACGAACCCAGCAGGCCACCTAGCATTCAGTAGCGCGGCATGTCTAAATCGCTCGCTCGCCATCATAGCTAGCCGCACGTGGCTGCCACATGCGGGAGGGATTCCCCAAAAAGCTTTTATTGTACAGAGAGAAGAGTGACGGCATCCAGAAGTGTCGCGTCAGCTTAGAATGGAGGCGAAGCTGGCTGGATCTTGTCCTGTTGC
The DNA here is from genome assembly GCA_031771865.1 of Nothophaeocryptopus gaeumannii. Taxonomy (NCBI): domain Eukaryota; kingdom Fungi; phylum Ascomycota; class Dothideomycetes; order Mycosphaerellales; family Mycosphaerellaceae; genus Nothophaeocryptopus; species Nothophaeocryptopus gaeumannii. The sequence goes on from JASISA010000019.1 coordinate 485,782, forward strand.
TCCATAAGCTCCTCGCCGGATGCTTCGATCGATACAGCCAGGCCGAGCTTGGCAGAGTTCTAATATAATGGTCAGTATGTGCGTCGAGAAAGCCAATATTTTAGTTGGTCTTACCTTCACATGGTCCATCTCGCCAGCGAATGTTACACGGACCGGAGGCGCAATGACCTTATCCAACAAGCATCCAATCTTGCCTTGGCTGTCGACTTGCGCCCTGAAGATGGATCGTGAGAACTCGTACTTGGCTCCAAGTGTTGCGACCCCTTCCTTGCGAGCACCGCCCATCATCGCATTCGCGCCAGACAGACCTGCGAATTGCAGGTTCACGTCCACACCAGTCTCCACCTTGTCCATCAGTCTCCTCCAGTAGCTCAACTGCAAACCACCCTGAGTCAAGAGCTGCGCGGATGCTATCCAGTCGTCGCCCTTGTATCGTCCAGCGTAGCTCACGGCCGCCTCTGGTCCCATATCACCCCCAGGCTTCTGCCACACACCCTCCAAGCCCAGAGATAACCGGGGTGTGACGCTCTGCAGGTAGCTTCCAATAAACATTCCAGTCAATCCGCCCTCCAAAATGCTCGGGTTGATGCTCTTGAGAGATGCAGTGAAGTCATGGCCGGTGTAATCCTGTTCGAGAGAGACTTGCGCTTGGCCTGGACCGGCAAGAGACGACGGTTGAATTTGCACAGAGGACTTGAATATCAGTCGGTTCGTGAGACGTTGGTTGAATCGGGCGGAGAACGAAGCGTCTGAGTCGAGTTGACCTTGGCAAAGAGTCTACAAGTTGGTTCATTAGCTGATGATGCAGTTATCCAGCCTGATCTTTCGACATACGTTGTTGGTACCGTACAGAGCCAAGAATGTGTAGGGCGACAACATTTGTGAGCCGCTGGAGAAGGCATGGCTTATTTGGAAGAGAGGGTAGATGGAGAAGCTCTTGTTGAGCTCTGCCCTGAGACCAGAGAAGGTCTGGTTGGTGAGGAAAACATCCCGCTGGACCTCCTTCGATATGCCATCGACTGTTCCGGGATTGCTCAGGCCTAGCGCCGCTCTTCGCTCTTGAAATGAGTCGTATGTGTTGAGTATGATGTCCAGAGGTCCACCTGTGCGCACTGGAGGAAGCGTCGCTGGCGGTGGTATGTCGACCTCGATGGGGAATGCAGGCTTTTCTAAAGGAGGCGCCGCCGCCATGCTGAATCGGGAGTGAAGAGGAAAGTGATGGAACGGTCAGAGCACCAGTGATGCTCCCTCGGCGACGGCGATGGTTCAATGCGATGGATGGCGCGTGGTAGGGATGGGGTCTGGCAGTCGCGATGGTCGTGTGTCTTGATCTTGGCACTTGGGTTCGACAAGATTTCAGAAGCTCTACGCCCTGTCTGAGCTTCGGTTGCGGCCGAGAGTGACGCTGCATCCCGTCTTCCCGAGTCTTCTTGCAGCTCGCGACAGAAGTCTTCGATCAGAACACGAGAGGACGTTCAACTATATCAGCCTTTCTACTTCGTTTGATCGGGGTCTCTTTACATATGTCAGTCAGCCTCATTGAGGCATGAATGTCGACTCTCAACATATATTGCACTGTAGAATCCGCAATGCATTTGTTTCTTGAAGACAAATTCGGCCATGACTTTTGCTCCTTCCACAACGCTCCACCTTTGGAAGCTTCTGTGAGGCGCATCTCAATCGTGAGCCGGTGACATCGAGTCAAACATAATTCCCCGCCAGCCCATACACCCCTACCAACTGTACGATAGACCTCGACCGTCTGGGCGACATTCCAAACTCCTACTGGGCGTTGAGATAGAACGAACTAAAGGCCCACATCCGGCGAAGGCTGATATTGTATATCTCTCACGCTGATCTGCCAAGCGTCCAGCCAATCTTGCTGCGAGGGAGCGAGTTGCTTTTGAGCCTCTGGATAAGAAACCCGGATCCTTTTCGCCTCCTCCATATTCAAATAACTCTATAGCGACCTGTCTCCACGGCATAAGCAGCGGCCGTGGACCCGATTGTTCCTCCCCAACATCCGAGCCTCGGAATCTGCAAGGGAAGCTACATCGAGTACAGGTGGCAGCAGCGGCTGTAGCGAGGCACCCAGCTTGCTCCTGGCATTTTTTGCTGTTACTGCACACGCAATATTGTGTAAGCTTTGTGGACAAAATCCCATGTACGGCATGGACACTCTACTGTGAGTCGCTTTCCTTTCTTCAATTACTTCAACTCGCGGGTCATTCGGCCTCGCTCTAGGCATGGAATTAACAGACATGGACAGCACTGCCGATGTGGCGGCAACGTCGGCCAGCTTTCGCAGGAGATCGAGCACCTATGTCGATGCCATTCATGACTTGCCGGAGAAGAAGGAGATGGCCCCGGCCCAACTATACTCCACGGAGTCTGGACGACTCTTCCATTCTGGCCGGATCGTGATCGCAACAGTCGGACTACCCGCGAGGGGCAAGACACACATCAGTGTGGCGCTCGCTCGATACCTGCGATGGTTAGGTGTCAAGACGCATATCTTCCATTTGGGAGATTACCGGAGAGCATTTCTAGGAGCCAAAGGCGAGGTACCTGAAGACTACTTTCACGTCAATGCCAGCACTTCATCCATTTTACTTCGTAACAAGATACTGAAGAAGTGCCGAGAAGACATATTCCACTTTCTCAATCACGAGAACGGACAAATCGCCATTTACGATGCTGTAAACCCACTTTCTCAGGGACGCCGAGCATTGGCCAGGGAGTTCGAGAAATATAACGTACAGACCATGTTTATCGAATCGACTTGTTCGGACGAGCGAATAATAGAGGAGAATGTACGATCTGTGAAGATAAGCTCTCCAGATTACATCGGGTGGAAAGCAGAGGATGCTGTGCAAGACTACCTCCGAAGAATCAATGCCCGGATACCACATTACGAACCTGTCGAGGAGCGCGAGTTGCATTATGTCAAGATGATCAACGCCGGAGAAAGGGTCATTGTGAACAATTGTGCCTTTGGATACCTCTCACAACGAATGGTGTTCTATATGCTCAACTTGCATATCAAGAGCCGACAGATGTATTTCTGTCGAGCTGGCACAACCAGAGACGAGGAGACTTTCAAAAGTGACGCTAGCCTGAGCGTGCAAGGAAAAGACTACGCGCGGAAAATGACCGAAGCCTTGATCGCACATCGTGAGAGCGAGCGCCAGACCCTAGTCAAAGCTGGAGCACCAGAAGGCACAGCATTGAAGCCACTGCAAGTATGGGCATCAACTCGAAAGCGAACAGTCGAGACAGCTGCCTTCTTCGAGGAGATGGGCTACCGCGTTCGACAAAGGAGTCAAATGAGCCAGCTGAACCCCGGAGTCTGCGAAAAGTTGAGCGAACGTAGAATCCACGAGCTTTTTCCAGATGAGGTGGCAAAGCATGAGCAAGATCCTTACCACCACCGATACCCCAGAGCAGAGGTAGGCAAACACCTTTATACGTGTGTGATATCGTACGCTAATTGATTCCCAGTCATACCACGATCTCGCCGTCCGCCTCGAGCCTATCATTCTCGAGCTAGAAAGGGAGCAAAACGACCTGCTCATCATCGCCCACGAATCCGTCATTCGAGTCCTCTACGGCTACCTCATGGCCTGCTCCGCCCACGACATCCCCAGCCTCCAATTCCCCCGTGACGAAGTCATTGAAATCATCCCAGCATCATACAACAACAGCGCTAAGCGCATCCACATCCCCGATCTACCATCTCAACTCGTGCCTGACAGTCCCGAGGATATACGGATACCTGTTCCTCCTTCTGGAGCTATTAGTCCGTTGAGTGGAATGGGTACGCCTGCTGGGGTTGCTACGCCTGAGACGGCTGGGAGGGAGAGTGGTGGGCTTCCATTGAGGCGTGGTGGAAACATCAATCCGCAGGGCTAGGGGTCTGCGGGTTCGAATGAATCTGCTTCGACAGTGGAGTCTTTGTTTCAAATGGCGAGGAAGAGGGCCAAGAGCGATAGCTTGGGCTACTCCCATAGCTCACATGCCTCTATCGATTCGATGTTGGACTTGACGAAAAAACGGAGCCATTGATCGAGGTCAGCATGGTCGCAGTGGATAGGAAGGAACAAAATGTCGGCGCAACACATACGATACTCGTGCTTTGCATTCGTCATCGTATGGAGCATTTAGTTCGTTCGATACCTCATAGGCTGCACATCGTAAGTAAGCAAGACAGAGAGAAATAGATTACACCTTGTTCACCCTTTCAAACGCTATGCTTCGGCTTCCGTTCCATCCTTTCTGTCGATATCATATCCCACACTAGCAATATCATGTCCCCCGTCTCGGCAAATCCGCTTTATCATAAACACTGTCAATAACCTCCATCAACTTGACACTTTCATCTAACCTCACCCACGGCCCACCTTCCTTGGGCTTGCCATCTCGAATGGCATCCACGAACGCTTCAAGCTGATATCGGTATGTAGTCCACCAGACTTGACCGCGTTGGCCCCATTGCGGTCCATCTATATACAACTTCTCCGTCCTCTTCGTGGACGTCAATTTACCAGCGGAATCCTTTTCCGTGATGGTGATAGAGTGTCCGTAAGTGGGAATACAGAAATTCGTAAAATCGATTCGAGCTTTCTCTAATTCTATCCGGATGAACGGCGTCATCTTCCATATCCGCGGGATCCAACCCAGAAACGGTGCCATGGCGAGGTCTGCCAGGACATGGACATTCACCGGTGGTCGATTCTCGTCGTGGGGAGATTCGATTGTGAAATGGCTTTCCATTGCCTCATCCACTTTCGCATCATGAACATGCCGTCTCGGTCTCGCATCGTAGACTGTTATTTTGGATTTCGTGAAATCCGGTACAGCGAAATACGTACTTGAGGAGAAGACGTATGTGAGATCCATACAAGCACCCCCAGCGAGGGTATAGGAGTATCGGATATCCTCTTTCTCGAGTGCGCCGCCTGGGATATGCATGGCCGCTTCGATGGCGGTTGGATAGCCATACTCTCCGGACTCTATGATTTGTTTCAGGCGGTGAGAGGCGGGATGGAAACGCCAGTGGAATGCTTCTAGACATATCTTGCCTGACTTCTGGGATGCGGAGGCGACTTCGCGGGCTTCGGCGGCGTTGGAAGTGAATGGCTTCTCCAATAAAACATGTTTCCCGCCTTGGAGGGCTTTGATCGTCCATTCTGCATGCAACCCATTCGGCAGCGGATTGTAGATCGCGTCAATGCTAGGGTCTTTGAGGAGCTCGTCGTAAGAGTCGTACGCTTTCGTTCCTTCCGTGGAGGCGAGATTGTATTTGTCGATTTGTGCCTGTGCGCGAGCTTTATCTCTCGCCGCGATACCCACAAGCACAACGCTACGGTGGGTTTGGATGGGGTCGATGATGGCCGAGTAGTTGATGGCTGCGGCTGAGAGGATGCCAATTTTCAGAGAATCGGCATCTTTCTTCATCGTAGCCTTATATTTCTCCACGCCATGATACCAGTTGCTGAAGGTCATGAGAGCCTAGAAGATGGAAATTAACAGGTGTCTTAGTGCATTGGGATGGGACCGTTGGTACTGAGCCTATCCACGACATGATGGTGGTATTCGCGGTCAATCAAGAAATCCCTGGCTGGTGTGCTGTAGCTGGTCGGTAAGTGTATGCTATGCTATATGAAAGTCTCTCATACAACTCACATAAGCTCTTGAGGCTGTGGATCCACCTCCCGGGCTGATTGATGGTTCCGTCGTAGGTTATTTCTGTCAGAGCTTCGCTAAAACTCGTCGAAAACTTGGAAGAGATGACTCCAACCGCCTGTACTACCGATCAGTAATCACTCTCGTCAATGCAGGTGTGCGAATTTAAGCCGGATGAGACATAGGGCTGCTGCAAGAGATATCAGCGAGCGAGGCGAGCAGCCGGAGTGGACCCCCCATCAGATCTGCAGGTGGGGTGCAACCCTTCGTTCTTTCAAGAACTATATTTCTCCCAGAGGCGCTCATTCATGCCATCCATCATCTACATCGCGTCAAGAAGAATTCAACTCCATCAGCCATCCCGCTTCTCGCGCATTCCCTGTAGCACAAAGTTGCACTTCCTTGATGTATAATACATGTACTCCTCGCCGTGGGTATCATATGCGTTCGTCATTCGAATGCAGACACATTGTTTGTAGTGTCAGTGGTTATTGTTGTTGTTTCCAGCGTTGTATCAGCCCGCGATCTTTGCAGCGGCTTCGTCTGCTTTTCCTTCGACTCCTCCAAATGCTTATCGTGCTCGCAGCGGTCCATTCCCGCTTTGTCTAGTAGCCTCTCCTAGTCGTCTGTGTCGCCAAGCGGGCTGTTGAGCGTGTAGTCTAGAATGTCACTGAGAGACAACAGTCCCTTCAGCCTGCTCTTCTCGTCGATGATCACCAATCGATGTACTCGTGACTTGCGAACTGTATCGAGAATCGTGTCTAAGCGGTCGTTCAACGTGCAGGTATAGATGCCAGGGAAGTCCTGCAAGGATTAGCGTCAGGTCAACGACATTTGGTATCTGACTTCAACTCACATCTGATCGCTTCTCGAGCGCCTGCCCGACGCTGAGCTGTAGATTATCGTACTCGCCACCCTTGATGAGTGCGATCACATCTACAGCCTCGAACACGTTCAACACAGTACCATCATTATCCAGGATTGGTATGCTCGAAATGCTCTTCTTGACCAAGTTATGGATAGCCTCCATCACAGGCGTGTCCATTTTCGCAGTGGCCAGGTTGGTGTACGTGCCAACATTCAGATCCCTCAATGGCTTTCGTAGCATCTGCGTCTCTTTCACGTTGACCGATATGAACTTCAATATGCGGTATTGTGTCACCACGCTGACGACCATCTCTCTCTGTGTCTCATCGTCGGTGTCTATCAGCGGAATGCGGCGGGCACGCGATTCGAGCATTCGGCGGCAGGCTTCGTATAATGGCTGTAGCGGGTGGATGGAGACAGTTTCGATCGGGTCGACTCCGATGGCTCTCTCAATCTCGCGAAGACTGCTGAGGCGGAACTTGTCTACTTGTTGAAGGGCATCAGGGTTCTGCCAGTAGTATTGTACGACATTGATGTAGTCGGAAACAGTGAGCATGCCCGCGAAGGCTGATGTCTTGGAGTCCCATAGCGGCGCGGAGACGATGGCTGTTCGAAGCTGTTAGGACGAAATACTCCTTATAGGCTGGATCCACCATACCGCATTGTGTGAGAATGTTCAGACTCTTCTTGACCATGAGCGAGGTATCGAAGATGATCAGACGGTAACTAAGTGGGAGGACGTCGTAGCTCGTGCGGACCTTGAGGAAAGCTCGGATGGCTCGCTACACAACGGACATGCTCGTCAGCCGCCATTCTCGTTATCCGTAGCACACGAATAATTTCGTTGGAGGTGTAGGTGGTGGGTATCGCAAGGAGGAAGGTTTACGACTGCGACTCGCGCGTAGACTAGCATGCATACTTCTACAGCCAGCGCATCGCTCCCTCATCAGACTCTCCCTCACTTGCCTCCCCACGCCCAAGCACCCATCGTGAGGCAGGATCGCGCAACGTGGGAGACTCACCAGTCCTTCGATCTGCTCCCTGTCCAGCGGAGTCATTGGCCTGTCGATGTCGCGTCCTTCCACGCCGCCAAAAGCACTGCCGGCCTGGCCAATAGCAGAGAGTCCGCTGCCCGCGCGATGCGTTGATGGCCGGAGTAAATCGCTGGGCGCTACAAAGGGCAGGTGTGGTGAAGCTACTGCTGTTGCTGCTCCTACGCCTGCGGCATTCGGGGTCGGTGGTGCAGGAGTAGGCGCGACGCCAGTGAGCGCGGAGGCCGGGCTGGCAGCATGGACAGGGCCACCGCCAAAGCCTGCGAAGCCTGTAGGAGGAATATGGCCAGTAGCCTTGGAGGTGGCAGCGGTACTCGAGGCGGGCTTAGGCTGGCCAGACTGGTGCGATGGGAGATGCTGGTGTGCCGCGTGACCTGTTGCCGTCGGGGTCGGAGCCTGCGGGTGAGGGTGGCAGTGGTTGTAGTGAGAATGACCTGCAGCGGGCTGCCCTGCCGGCTGCGCATGAACATCAGGCGCTTGGACGGGTTGGACAGGTGCTGAATCTGGTTCTGGGTGGGATCCTTCAGCTTTGCTGTCGGCCCGTGGGTTGTCCGCCAGAGCCTCCGCCAGACGCTCGTCATCCTCCATCGCGGTCTCGAGCAGCAGACGCACCGCCGATGAGCATTGGAGCGTCGTTGACGAGCGGAGATGGGCGAGGGAGCGGTGTGATACAGCTGAGATGAGAGCCGAGCAACTGGGCCTTGCTTGCAACAGAGCCGGAACGAACTGCGCGCTCTGATCCTGTGAAGAGACGTCTGTGGTCAATTAATCACCGACGACAGCGTGGGGCAAGCCAGCAAGGTTCTGAGAGGCCTGTCGGTGCGTTTCTGCGGAGCGTGTGTGGAGAAAGGCTAAACTGGTGACACGCTCTCACAAGTGTTTCCTTCACATGGATATCAAGCACGTGCACACCCACAATCGACCTCACGCTAACATAAGATATACTTCATTCGCTGTCATTCACTGCATATCGCACTACGGTAGTTTTCATCTGCCATCGTCCATACCGAAGTCACCTAACGACCATGCATATGCGCACTGCGCGCAAATTAACCTGGGTATTGCGCCGTGGTACTCCGACTGTGCCTATCCCGTCCTCCCCATTTCGCATCTTGTTCTCGTGAGCACCTTCCGCTCCTCTGCGTTCCGGGCGTACATCAAACCAAGAAAAGTGCGCGTGTCGTGCGGCGAGCGTCAATGTTGAGTATGATCCATACCCTGCACGCCTTGAGGAGGCGGAGGAGGCATGTCAACACTTCCTCCTTGTGATGGAGGCCCATTGTTCGGCATGTTGCCCGTTTGTTGAGGTTCGTCGATCATTCTCGGGGGCTTGTTATCTCTCCGAGCAGCCTCCACCGCCGCTGGGTTGAGCTCTGGTCCGGGCTCTTGATTGTTCTGAACGTCAGCTATTACGTCCTCTGTGTTTGGCCGCACAAGAGGCTCGCCGCCCTCGGCCAAGTATCTCTTGCTCTCCACCACTAATGCGTCGGCCTCACTAATGCCGCCAGACTTGTGGGAAGGATCGCCCTCCACTCCGAGTTTGTCTTCCAGGTTTTGCTGCAGTTTGTTGTTATCAAATCGCACAATCATGCAAGACAAGTTGTCGGTGGAGAAGCGCGCGAGTGCATGGTCGACGAGCGTCTTTGATGCAGTTTGGGGGTCTTGAACGTTGCGAACGAGATCCACGGCCTCTTGATCTGAGCACACATCCCAAAGCTAAGAAGTCAAGTCAGTATTCGCCTTTCAACATACGATTGTGGTAACTCACTCCATCGCAAGCTAGGATTAAGAACTCATCAATGTCGGGCTGGATCACTGTCTCGGTGGTGTATGGGTGCCCAGTGACCAGGTCTTTCATGTAGGCGTCACCCAAAGCGCGTGTCACAGCGAGCACACCGTTTACGCGGTTGTTCAGAATAAGTCCACCAGCACCTGCGATGCGCTTCCCTTCGTTTTCATCGCTGCCCTTGTGGTCGTACGAGAGTCGAAGAGCTTTGCCATTGCGGCACAGAATGATACGCGCATCGCCCACGTTTGCGGTGTAAAGGACTCGCTGGCGCGAAGCTGATGCTATTAGCTCGAATGCCAGCTTTAGTGTCGACGATTTCTGCTGCTTACCTTGTTGCACTGTCTGATCCACATTAGAGGCTGACGCTGTAGCTGGCGCGAGCGCAGTGGACCCGGTAGCGGACTGAGGGTTAGGTATCCGATCCTCCCACCGAAGGACTGCAATGACGGCCGTACAGCCGCTGTTCTTCAACGGCAGCTTCTCCAGTTGCTGATCCACGCTCGTGAAGGTCATATCGAGTAGTTCAGGGATTGGAGTGTTTGGGTGCTTGCGTATGATGTCCTCCAGCAGCAAATGTACCTTCTTACCGCACCAATCTGCCGCGAAGGTGCCAGCGTGGCCGTCGAAAATCGCAAAGTATCCGTTGTCTGTTTCAACAACATCCTTACTGCCCAAACTCGAATCAGACACGCCGGATTCTCGGGATTGCGACTGCGAGAGGGACTGCGAGAGGGAGTTGCGTTTTCGAGAGCCTGCATCGGAGCCGAGGGACGGCGCAGGCGTGCTGAGAAAGTTGTAAAGATACGCGTGCGTATCTTCCATCGTGCGACGACATTTCTTGTTCTTGTCTTCGGTGACTCCAACACGGAAAGTCGATCGTGGACCCGGCACTGACTCCCCAGCTGAGTTGTTCAGCGAGCCGGTGGGCACGTTGAGCGCCGGGTCCTGTTTGCCTAGCTTCTGCATCGGAGTCAGGTTGTTGCTGGGTTGCTTAGAGTCCGGCGAACTGCCCAAGTTCGACAGCGACTGCTTTGCACGGTTGAAGAGGTCACCAGCGCGGCCTACGCCGCTGCTCCGCCGTTTCTTCTCAGTGGTCTGCTCCTCTGGCTTGCGGGTGGGGCTGCGGAGATCATTGCTGACTTCGTCACTGCTTTCCTGAATCGCGTTGATATGGTTGGCGAGGTTGGGGCTTTGAGGTGATCCTTCGTTGCCGCCCGGGCTGCCATCACCGCCGCCGACATTGCCAGAGGTGTTGTTACTGTTATTGGTGTTGAGATTACTACTCGACGATGAGTCGTTTCCGTCTCGGCTGCCGTTGTTGTTATTGGAGCTTCCGAACATCCTGTTCAGCAAGCCTCCCTGACCGGAGAGACTGCGTCTCTTGCTCCCGGCCGGGTTGGTGTTTTGCTTGGTCGCAGTGTCGCTCATGTATCTGAGGTCGGATCGCACAGGCGCTGTCGCCTTTCCCACGTGCAGGATGGCGGGGCAGTTGCAGGATGAGAAATGACTCCGGGGCGCCTCGAGGACAAGTCAATGGCCGGAAACGGGGGTTGCGGCGGGATGGGTGATTGCAGGTCGACTTCAGCTTGTTTGACGCCTGATGACTACAAGTCTGGGAACAAACAGCACCGTTAGCGATTCGATTTTCCAGAATAACGCAGCACAGCCGTGCGCTTGGGCTGCTCAATTCCAGCACACTGCGACTGACTGCTACTCGTGTGGTGGTGGGTAGGAGGCGCAGGAGCAGGCCAGTGGAGCGGACGCCGCTTACCGAATAATGGGACGGTGAGTGTTTGAGAATGCCTTCCGCAAACACTGGCGAACAAACCACGCAGCGATCACGAGGTCGTCTAGGTTCTTTGTTTGATTGTGCGTATAACCAGCTGCACGCTTCCACACCACAAGAATAGCTCCCTGTCGAATGTCTGCAATCCACCGTGAGTGTTCTTGGGCGATTTCTAAGCGTTCCAATGACGTGGGTCTAGGCGCCTGTCGGCGGTGCCAGAATCGGATGCGAGCTGCTGCCGTGTCGTGCCTAAGTCCGAGCACAGTTCTGCGTGACCGCTTCGAAAATACCGAGTCCGGATCAAACAGAGAGGTCAGTTGAGATGGGATCAGGAGAGCACGCAGAGATAGAAACAAAATGTACCATCGAGACCACAATGATGCTAGAACCGTGGGCACCCCGCAACTCGAAAGTGGACCTCATCCTCATTGCGATTGGCTTCCGATGTCTTCACTTCTGCACTACTGTATACTGAAGCACTCGTCCCATCTTCATCTGGAGATACCGAGATCTCACTACGCTGTCTACAGATTCGACAAGCTCAACCCAGCTCTCAAGCTTGTAGACGATGGTCTCAAAGATGCAAAGCAACAGCAGGAAATCGATGCTATGGCCCAGAACTCGGCCCTTTGTTGCGTCGTCGCAAGTAGTGCCCCGCTATGCCCTTCGCCCCAGCCGACTTTCCAGGCCGAGATCCAGGAACTTGATTACTTCGACGCGGTACCTGGCTGGCGGTCCGTTGTCAAAGAGGCTCTGAGCTTTGCTTAACTTCGCGGCGACATCAGAGTCGCTACAATGATGTAGCAGTGCCCATTCCTTCAGGCTGACACGGCTTGTCAATTCCAACACAGACTGGTAGTAATGTTCCGGGGCATTGGTAGATCATCATTTTCATAATTTCGTCATCTTCGTAAGCTGTCGAGTCGTGCCTGAAGGTCGTCGTCTCCAGGATCGCCGCCTCCAATAGCTTGCGCAATTTTGCCATCGGCAACCGCATTCTTCTGAAGTCCCGTTGGAGTCTCGCCCAACTACGAATGTGTCAGCAAGCGGTTCGCGTGCAGAAGGTTAAGTCGGCTCTTACCTGTTGCCCCAGATCGACACCTAATTCATCCAGCACCTGACCGACCACCTCTTCGCTCTCTTCCTCGTCTTCCAGTCCCGTCACATCGTCTATAGCATCGTCCATCATTTCCTGCCGTTGATCCATGATATCATTCTCCTTCTCGAACTCCATGGCGATTCGCTGCAGCGCGGGCAAATTCATCTGGCGATTCATGCTGCCTAGTAGTTGTGTAGCACCCTTCATGCTCTGCATCATCTGCTCATTACTGCGAACGGTCTACAGATGTCAGCGCTCAACCAAGCTTCAAGCATGCGGTTGAGACATACCTGTATCCGTAGCGATATAGCCTGCAGTTGTGTCCGCATCTGGTAGAACTTCTGAATGTATCTCCTCGTTCGTACGAGGTCCTTCGCTTGCACCTTGACAGCACCCATCTGTCCATTCTTGGCATTCTTCTTGATATCTTGTACCAGCTTCTTCTCCTGATTTTCGAGCTTCGTTCGTTCGCGGTCGAGTTCTCGTTGTGTTTTTTCGAGTGCTCGCTGATGCTTGCGCAGACGCTCAGCGGGCGTCATGCGCTTCCCGAACGCCCATTCGATGATCTGTAAAATTTGAGCTTAGCAGGTAGAAGGGAAGGTCTAAGATCAACGAACACCTACGTTCATGGTATGAGACCTGGACGGCTCCCAGGCGCGTGGATGTGGCCTGATCAACGACTTGGCGATAAGGCTCGACCGCGAATGTTGAAGCTCTGGAAGAGACGCTGTTGTCAGCTTATGGTGGTCGTGGTCGCGATTTGCAGTCGTGCGAAGAGGACAAAGACTGTCAGAGGCGTCAAAGTGCCCGCCTTCGCAATCAACACGGCTTCGCAACCACGTGGAGACATCATGAGATCGGCGAAGGAGTGCCGAAAGCCGATTGGACAAGGAATTCCTTGCTCGGCTTTCCAAGTGCCAGCCATGACATGACATCGACGCGAAGGCAAACGACACAACTCTGCTTCAGACGTTCAACGACCAGCATGACCGCGACATGACTTAGCAATCCAGAACAACTCCATCATGAGCTCGAACCTTCCTTTTGGAGATGGCAAAGCCGGCCCATCGAACAGTGGCGGCTCGTCCAGCAGCCGCCATGCCTCCGGACGGCCGCAATATATGACCGTGGGAAGCGGTTCCACATCAGAAAGCGCAGCGAGGCTACAGGCGCTGCTGGATGAGGACTCAGGGTACGGAGGCAGCATCACAGGCGATAGCACGATGGAGAACGAGTGGCATCTGGGCCCAACGGCCGATCGATTCACGCCGGCGCACACTCCTGTTCGACCAGGAGAGAGCAATCCAGAGTCGGAGAATGAGAAGCGTGCGCTGGCGGCACATGTGCACCAGCTCTTCTACAATCAGAATAGGACTGCATTGGGACGCGCCATCAACCAGACAGTGGAGACGCTGAAGAAGCTGCAGGAGATGAACACCAAATGGCCAGCACACTACCCCACCGTCCAAAGACCTCCCTCACCATCGCCATTTCCCAAGCCAGAGCCACGACCGGGTCTCTCGCACACTCAATCCACATTTGATATCGAAGAGTCCCAACAATCAAGACCGGCGATGCCACGGAGAGCTGGAACCTCTTTGCAGCCGTATCAGAAGCCAGAATCGAGCGCAGACACCGAGACGAAGACGCCCCCAGAGCCGAGACTAGTAACACCGCAGTTGGCACAAGACTTTTCCGTATTGAAGATTGAGCTCAAGATGGAAGGTCTAGCGCAATCGGACATCGTGCATTCTCTCGAGAAGCAATCCGTGGCCTCACTCTTGGACAACCAGATCAATAAGAGCGTGCGTCATCTTTTCTCTCTCCGAGAGCGCATCGAAGACACTTCAAGCAAGGTCTTGGTTACTGGAGATCTGAATGCTGGAAAATCCACATTCTGTAACGCGTTGCTACGACGAAAGATTCTTCCAGAAGATCAGCAGCCTTGTACCGCAATCTTCTGCGAAGTGCTGGACTGCCGGGAGAATGGAGGTTTGGAGGAAGTGCATGCTATTCCACATGCTGTCACATACGAACGCAACGACGAAAGCACCTACCACGTTTACGCATTGAAGCAACTAGAAGACATCGTCATCGACAGCGAACGCTATGCGATGTGCAAAGTCTACATCAGAGACATCCGATCCGTCGACCAGTCGCTGCTCAACAACGGCGTTGTCGACATTGCGCTCATCGATGCACCCGGACTGAACAACGACTCGCTGAAAACAACAGCGGTATTTGCTCGGCAAGAGGAGATCGATGTCGTGGTGTTCGTCGTTTCTGCTGCCAACCACTTCACGCTCTCTGCAAAGGAGTTCATCTTCAACGCAGCGAGGGAGAAGGCCTACATGTTCATGGTCGTCAATGGCTTCGACAATATACGCGATAAGAAGCGTTGCCAGGAGATGATCTTGAAACAGATAAACCACCTAAGTCCAGCTACTTTCAAGGAGTCAGCGGAGCTGGTGCATTTCGTCTCCAGCAATGCAATTCCTGTCGCCCCGGCACCCGGCGGGCCCCCAGATGATGGCAGTGGTAGTGGCTCAGCGTCCGGAGGGTCATACTTTGACCGCAAGCACGACGAAACTAACGACGACAATGATGATGGACCCAAAGGAAAGCATGGTGAACCTGGATCGCCTCCCAAGAAGAAGGGCAAAGGCAAGGAGAAGGAAGCTCAAGACGACTTCAGTGAGCTTGAATCCTCCCTTCGGCGATTTGTGCTCGAGAAACGTGCTCGGTCAAAGTTGGCACCGGCGAAGACATACCTTATGAACTTGCTGGGTGATCTCGGCACACTTGCTAGCGTCAACAAGGACGTCGCGCAGAACGAGCTTGATCGGGTGACTGAAGAGCTGCGTCAACTGGAGCCCGTTTTCGAGAAGTCGAAGAAAGCCCGCACTGATGCAGACGAGAGTGTCGCCTCAAGCATCGAAGAGACCTCAAACGAAGTATACGCTTTGACGCGGAATACCTTGAACGACTCGATTTCAAAAGTCGCCGAGAGCGACCTTGGAGTCTATTATCCTGGAGTCTTTGGCGCATACTCCTATGCAGATGACCTCAAGGCAGCGATGCTTAACCAGATCACAGAAACAGTCCGTTGTTGCGAGGAACGAGCCCGTGAGAAGACGGTGTCCGGCGTCAGCAGCATCAAGTCCCTTGGAATCTTACATCTCGGAGACCAGTATGTGGATCTGACATTTAGATCAGAGAAGATGTTCAAGAGCCGGCGCGATGCCCTTGCGCGACAAGTGGACTTTGAGACCGAGCTGTGGGACTTCTTCGATCTTGCAAACATCTGGGAACGCCAAGAAAAGGTGGCGGGCACCAGCATGGCTGTCACCGTTGCAGGTGTTGTTGGCAGCCGCATGATCGGTGGGATGGGTTGGCTTGACGGGGCCCTGACTGCTACGAGGGTTGTTGGCACGAACAACCTCCGACGAGCTTTCGTGCCTGGACTCATCCTAGCAGTTGCGCTCGGAGTGTCATATGCCATCTCCCACATCCCACAGTCGTTGCCGCGCCGCTTAAGCACAAAGCTTGCCTCTCAGTTAGCGGCGCTTGGCTACACACATTCAAACTCAATCCGGATCAGCTCCGAGGTGCGTAGAGCGCTCAAATACCCGGCTGACAAGCTACGAGAAGGGTTGCAACGTAATATGGAGCATCTGCAGGAGAAGAAGAGGGAGACTGTGAAAGTGCAGACGGAGAATGAGGTTGCGAGGAAGTTCTTTGGCAACCTCGTTCGTGAGAGCAGCGACATCCGCAGCAGAGTCGATCGGGTGGACCTTGAGGGTCCTGCTCCCGGCATTGCCGCCAGCTATGATATTTAATTGATAGTATTTCCTTGAGTTTCAGCGGGTGTAGCATCGGACGGCGTTGAAAAGGATGGGACGAACTACCGAGCAGAAAGAGACAGACTTAAGATATCCCCTGGGCGAAAGTTGGTGGTGCTTTTCTCTTCTCACCTACATATGCCTTCATTCATCCATTCATTTCATGCGTGCAGGACAACGTTGTCAATTGTGCAGTGACAGCTCATGTGTCAGAGTGATGCTGCTCAGTGTATGGAGTGAGCCAGGTCCCGCGTTCTGCCGACAGGGATGATTGGATGTGGATATTCACATGTGCTTGCCTCAGCGGGCTCGACTTCTCGTTCCACCAACTTCGGCTTATCAAAGATGTAACACCCATACTCCACAGCGCACGCTGCGCATATACTCTCAACCAATACTCAACATGGTGAAGAAAACGCTGCTTCTAGTTTTCATACATGGCTTCAAAGGAAGCGACCACACCTTCCACAACTTCCCGAAGGACCTCAAAGCGCTACTCGCACATTCACTCCCCAAGGCGAACGTCCTCACGATTACGTATCCGCAGTACGAGACTCGCGGCGATCTCAGAGCCGTCGTCGGCAGGTTCAAGGAATGGCTTCAGAACAAAGTTATCGATCTCGAAGTCGCGAACCGCACGCCTAGCCCCACCGTCGATCCCAGTGTGCACGTAGTTTTATGTGGACATTCGATGGGCGGCATCGTAGCGGCGGAGACACTGCTGAGTATTGTCAAAGATGAGCCGGTGCCGCATACTTTTCAAGATGAGACAGGACACAACAGTACGAACTCTACGTCTTCAAGCGCGAACAGCACCAGTGGGAGTCGTGCGCCTACACCTCCGCTGCAGGACAAGAGCAGGCTTTTCTTTCCATACATAAAGGCTGTCCTGGCGTTCGACACTCCCTACTTGGGAATAAGCCCAGGCGTATTGGCACATGGAGCAGAAGAGCAGATCAACCACGCGAGTACAGCATACAAGGCATTCGACACCGCAAGCAACTTCTTCGGCTGGGGCTCGCCACGGTCTGCGACTCCTATCGCGAATGCGTCAAGTAGAGGGCTACCAGCTCCCAAGAGTAATAGCACAGGAGGAGGCATGGGCAAGTGGGGAAAGATAGCCATGTACGGAGGCGCGGTCGCGGCAGTCGCAGGCGTCGCAGGAGCGGCATACTTGAGCAGGAACCAAATCAGCGAAGGCTTGAATTGGGCTGGAAGTCATCTCGAATTTGTAGGATGCCTTGGACGTGGTGCCGAACTCCAGAAGCGCGTTGAGAAAGTGGTAGACCTGACGAAAACGCATGATCTCGGGTTTGCCAATTTCTACGGCGCTTTAGATGAGAAGATCACAAGCAAGACGAAGTATGCTGGACAGATTCTGGGCGAAGATCGGACATTCTGTGTTATCCCGAAACCTCAGAGGTCGAAAGATGCGAATAGTCCTACTGGCACGAAACGAGATGCACCTGCGGCGGCTGAACACCCTTCGCCTAAGAGACGGAGGTCGAAAGGCGCTACTGAGGAGGACCGTATGGAAGCAGAAGGCGAGCAAGTTCAAGATTTTGCTGAGGACACTTCAAAGGGCAAAGGACTCTGGGTTCGATGCATCAACTCACTCGCAAGTGATGAGCTGATTGCACATACTTCGATGTTCGCACCGGACAAGAATCCGGACTACCATGCCATGCTGCCGCGGGCTAGAGATCAGATTGCTGGATGGGTAGATTTTGGTTGGTATGAGAGCTCTGGAGCTGATCCGAAGCCTCCTAATGACGAAAGCGCCACAGCTGGTGACGATGAGGAAGACGCCGAGAAAGAGGATGTCTCTGCTGAAGCTGCATCGTGATCGACTTGATCATGTTCTTGGATGCTCCGGTTCCGGAAGATCGGCTCTTGCTACGTGCGGAGGGCGTGACCGAATTGGAACCTCCCCTACTCAGTGCGGATGTCTGTGGAAAGTTACGTGGAAGCCCAACGAGCACCCCAGCTCCCAAGCTTCCAGAGCACTGGGAACTATTTCAGTCTTTTTCCCTTCCATTGGCGATGGGCTTCATCTTATCATGTCGTCGGAGAATGGCAACTCATCGGATCAATCTCGACCCTCCCTCGACGCTCTCCAAGAAGCCCTTGGATACCTGGATATATTTGATTATGAAGACTTCGTGGAGCTGCTGAATAGCTTCAGGGCTGGAAAATGCGAGAAGGAAGACCTGGTCGCGCACATCTACAAGATCTTCGAGGCCAAGCCTGATCTCGTTCGGCCGTTTGATAATTTCCTTTCCGCTGCAGGAACAACTCGAAGGGTCATGCGACAGGATGCGACTACACAAACGCGAGGTATAGAGGTTACCCTGAGGACCTCTCATGCGCTGCGCAGAATTGTTTGCTGATTGCTGTATTGCAGGCGTTACCCAGGGCGACATCGGCCGATACTTCGAACAAGTGCGAGACGAATTCGCGTGTCAGCCCGAAATATACAACATGTTTCTCGTCATAGTGGAAGACTACCAGGCGAAAGTGAAGGGAACACGAGAGATCATCGAGCACCTCTTTGATGGAAAGCCAGATTTGATCGAGGGCTTTTGGCTACACTTCTTGCCTTCTGGATACCCTGCACTGCTGGCTCACTTTCTACGCCAGCCTCGCACTCCGAGAGTGGAAGAGGTGGATCGTCTCAATGGAGAGTTGAATGTGCCGTTGATTAAGATACCTGTACCTATCATTAGGGTGGAGGAGGTTCCTGAGCTTGAGGATGGAGACGGCGGGAATGACTGGAAGAAGTCGAGACATAGAAGTACTCCATGAATCATATCCTCGGACCCTCGACTACGTGTAGCTGTCTGCTTGTGACAGCATGTGCTTTCCGGCTGTTCTCGGGACGTAGTGAGAGCGATAAGAAGCCGGCAGCGGTGTGCCGGCTGGAGCACAACAGTCGCGTGTGAAGAGGGCTGCCAACATGAACTATTCAATGTTATGTAGAAGCTTCTCATCAGTCATATTGCAATTGATGCTGTATCGGAAATAGACATAGTATCTGATCGTAGCACATAGCGACCGGCTGAGCCTAAGACATGTCCGTACACCCGCGATATATGCCCCACCATATAGTGAGCATGTGATTCCCCATTGTCTTGGCGCTTATATTCAACTCGCCGGCGCCGCTATCCTTATCTCAGACAACACACAACCAACCAAGCTCAGGGCGTTATCATCACCCACTCAGCTTTGAGTGTCGTCCACCACTCCTGCACGACATGTTTCGATCCGCTCCGGAGACCTGGGGTGAGGGTGAGGGTGAGGGTGAGGGTGAGGGTGAGGTTGTGTCACTGTACCGCCGGCCGGCCTCCAGACCCTTTCACCATGACAGCACTCCACTCGTCCTCCACCCGTCCTTTCGGCGCGTTGACTGACTGTAAGCGGCAAACACGTCTCTGGCCGCGCAGGTAGACGTCTCTCCATATCTCCCCAGTCATACTTATCTGTTGTCTATTCCTGACTCTTCCGACGTGTGTTGTCTTCCTGTGCTTCTTCTCTGTTCGCACCTCTTGTTGTTTCGTACGCTTGGTGCTACAGCTTCAGCTTTCTTGTCCTGGTCGTCCATACGCTACCGTACCGTGTTACATAAAGACATTCCCGCCTAGCTCAAGAGTAGACCTTCCTACACGGCCTTCCTCTTGGAGCTCTGCACTTTCCACTCCGCTCCGCCAGCTCGAATGATCCGACGTCTCGTGTGCTTCCGGGCAACTGCGACCAGGCAGCACTTGGCTGAGCACGAGATCACTTCCACGACGTCAGGCGACCTTGGTCACCTACACTCTGTACACGCATACCTTCGAATCTGAGAGCTGGCACTCTGCAAACTTTCTACAAACCAACATTGGATCTGGAGTTGCCTTAGAAGAGTCCGCTCGTCCGGACTCTCACCAACATGGCATGGCTTTCGGCGTCGGCATTTGAACCTTCTCTACCAGATCACTGCGCTCCTGCGAACGACTTCCTGTTACGACTCAGCAGCACCTTTCATGTCTGCATACCGACACCGCTGGCCTTCATATCGAATACCTTGGGAGCCCTGAGCATTTTGGCTTGGCTCTTTGCGCAATTACCTCAGATATACAAGAATTGGTCGTTACAAAGTACATCGGGGCTGTCGATCTTCTTTCTGGTGGAATGGTGTTTGGGTGATCTGAGCAATCTCTTAGGAGCTCTCTTCACGCATCAAGCGACCTGGCAGGTGGCTATTGGGGGTTACTATGTATTCGTGGATCTATGTCTTGTTGGACAATGGATTTGGTATGAGAGGCTAAAGCACGGGCATCCAGTATTAAGGATATGGAATCGAGGGAATCAAGACGGCAGCTCCGGGAATGGTAGCATGGGGCAGGTCGTAATTGAAGGTATGCCCGTCGAGAATGAGACTTCCATGGACGGCTCTGACGATACACCTAAAGGCCAGGAACAGACCAAACCTACGACAGGACCAAGGATTATCTTCCGCACGCCAAAATTCCAAAGAGAAGACGAAGAAAAAGAAAAGGCAAACTCCAGCTTCTCCGGAACACCGCGTAGTGGTGGAAACACTATCCACCGCGTCGGCCCCTCCTCTCCCATGCCCTCTCCTTCTCCCCGAACAATGCTCTTCATCGCCTGCCTCATCGCCATGGCCAACGCATCTCCGATCGAGCATCCCTCACAACTCCACACAACCGTCGCCGCCGGACGAACATCCCTCGAAACAGCCGGCACAATCCTCTCCTGGATGTCCACAATCCTCTACCTCGGCTCCCGCCTCCCGCAACTCTTCAAAAATTACCGCCGAAAATCAACAGCAGGTCTCTCGCCCCACTTGTTCATCGCAGCATTCATGGGAAATTTATTCTATTCCTCCGCCTTGCTCACCAACCCCTGCGCTTGGGAAGATTTTGCTCCGTATGGAGGAGGGGGATGGGCGGGGAATGAAGGGAGTGTGAGGGAGGTTTGGGTGATGGCGGCATTGCCGTTCTTTTTGGGAGCGGCGGGGGTTTTGGGGTTGGATGGGAGTGTGGGGGTGCAGTTTCTCATGTATGGGGAGGGGAGTGAGAAGTTGGTTGTTGTGGAGGAGGAGAGTGGGAGGAGGACGAGGTGGAGGAAGGTAAGTGGGTGGATGAGGGGCTGGGTGCCGAGTATTAGTGGTGGTGGGGTTGGGAAGGCGGCTACACATGAGAGGGAGGGTCTGCTGGAGGGGAGTCAGAACAGACAGCATGGAGAGGGGTATGGAGCATTGTAATGCTTGATGAGTGATGATTAGTTATGAGGGCATATGCATACGGCGGGCATGGGTGAACGACTTATACAGGGCATGTTGAGATACATTGAGTTGGATAGAGGAGATGCCAGGATCCTACGAAGACTGCATACTATAGAACCTGCGCTTAACGACGCATGCGTCCAAGCACGATTACAATATCTGCCTCCTGAGCGCATGTCTCGTCATTCCTTGAGCTCCTCGGTGAAATACCAAGGCTCCCTGCCATTGAACTTCTCACTCGGGATCTGAAAAGGCAGATCAAAAATACTCTTGAACACCGCCGTCCCTGGAATCTCTACATCCTCGCCCGGTAGCTCATCCTCATCCTCCGTCTCAGCATCCCCATTCTCATCGACCTCGTTCTTGATCTGAGCCTTGCTCGTCTCGTCGGCCAGTAGCAGATCATCTGCAACCGGAAGCAGAGCACCACACTCCCAATTCTTACACGTAATCTTGCTCTCCTTCACATCAGCCGGCAACTCTCCCCACGCCGGTTTGGACATATTACTTGACCCAACATATACCCAAGCGACCTGCTTTCCTTTCCTCTTGCCACGCGCACAGAGGATCTTATTATGGCTGAGCAATCCGGGACGAGTAGAGATATAATCTCGAAAGCAATCGCGTGGGAAGGTGCTGGCTTCGAAAGTTTTGCGTTTCACGCAGATTGTACCGGCCGCGCCGGCTGTTGAGGCGCGGACGGTGGAGGCGAGTGGGAAGTAGATTCTGATCATGTCGCGGATGGTGGGTGATGATGATGGTGTGGCCTTCTTGGTTTTCTTGTTGAAGAAGTCGTTGCCGGCTTTGGTTCTGGCTTCTTTGGCTTGCGCGATGAGGTCTATGCCGCGTGCTGCGGATTGGAAACGGTTTAGGTATTTGTCGTTGAATGCACCGAGGGAGGAGACCGCGAAGTCGATTTCTAGGTCGTCTGTGGTGAGACCTAATTCTCGCACTGATCTGCTGAGTCCTAGTAGGCCCGTACGTTGTGCGGTCTCTCTGTACTGTGCACCGCCAAGCGTGTGGAGGAAGGCCATGTGTTCAGTAGCAGAGAAGTCGAAATTCAAAATGCCATCTCTGACATCTTGATCGAGACCTTGTTTCTCAATGAAGAACATGAGCTCTTTGCCGAAGTATGTGAGGTCGTCAATATCCGCTTTTGGCTTGTCTGGCAATCTTGGAAGATCGATCATAAACACACTGTTCTCCATCTGGCCGGTCTCACCCCAGTCAAAGTTGAGCAGGTTAGCGGTCGGGATGGCTATCCGGAGCTTCTCTGGGTGGAACAACAGCATCAGCTTCGAATGCATGCAGAAGATAAAGTCGTCGACTCGAGGAAAGCATAATCGCAGGAATTTGTTCATGTAACTGGCGTCTTCTCGCCAACGATCTTGGTCCTCCTTCTTGACAGACATGACGAAGATACACTTTGTACTTCCGCCATTGCGTGGCGTCTTCAATTTGGAAAAGACCCAATCGACGTCCCATTGATACGCCGATAGTACCGCAGTCTTGAGCGTGGATGCTTCGAGCACTTCCTCGATCTTCACATCGTTTCCACTGCGAGGATGTCCGAAAGCCCAAGTCTTCTTCACGACGCCTTTTGGGTATTTCAAGGCTCCTGATGGTACTGATTCCGGTTGGCTGTTTGCTTCCTGCTTTGGCTCCTGCTTGATTCGGTCGATCGCCTCGACTCTCATATTGTCGATAGCAGTCCGTGCAGCTGGGGGCTTCCTGCTCTGCTGGTCCTTCTGTACCAGCGTGGAGAACATATTCAGTCGAGCGCCACTTGGCATATCAACAGTCGTCGTCTCCAGCTTTGGCACCTTCCTAGAGCTACGAGAAGGCGGTGGTGAGATCGATCGCTCGCGTTTCCGGCCCAAACGAGCAAGACGCTCTTCTTCCATGGCCTTGCGGTTCAGGCCTAGAATTCCTGAGTGTGCAGAACTCGCAGCGGCTGGTGTTGTGGTCGGGCCTGACTCGGCTTCCTGGGAAGCCAAAGACATCGCGATGGCGGCTTTCATATCCTCGTCTTCCGACTCCATCTTTCGAGTGCTGTATCGTTGAGTGGCTGTGTGAAGAGATGTAGGAAACGCGGTCTCCTTACGCTTGACAAGGTGAGGCGGGCAACGGGGGAGGAGCGCCAGGCAGCCACCTTGATAGCACTTTCACTTTCACCCAAAGGCGGCAGCGGCAGCAGAGGCTGGGTGACTACTGTCGCTCGCGATCAAGGTGCAACAATTAAGAGTGAAGTGGAGTGAGGTGAAGCATTCAAGGCGCGTTTGGGTTGACGCGACGCCTGAGGTCATCAAAGCCACATGGCCACGGTGGTTTGCCGCGGACACAGGTGGGCGTTCTACATAGATGAATACGCATTACCAACATGGCCATACATTTCTATCCAACGATGGAGATGGTCAAAGAAGCCATACACCCTGACGTATTCGACAATACAAGATGTAAGCCTTCTTCGACAATAATGACGACGAGAGATACTGTCCAAGTTGATCAGTGTATACTGTAGTGAAAGCCTGTTGCTCAGCTTCAAGCGCTTTCTTCTGGACCCGGACACTGACGAGGAGTCTGACGGAGAGGATGGACATCTCGACGGGGCCATTGAAGACCTGCGGGACGGACCAAAACAGATCACCAATGGAGAGCACGAGGACTAAGAGGAAGAGCATCCCAAGCCCCCGTCGGATCTTCCGCCGTACCCAAGTGACTTCCAAGACCCTGATTGCTACATCTCGAAGGATATGCCCGGTTCTGAATGTAGTATTCAAAAGAACGTTGAAGATCCCTTATTCGGTATTGCCACCCCGAATGGCCTTGTACGATGTCACCAGACGTGGTCAAGGCGAGCCGCGATTTCAGAAGCTCTTCAAGGGCAGAATAGTGGTCAAGAGAGACATGGTCTTGGCGATGGGGGAGAACGAGAGAGATCTACACGAATATGCGACCGCTGCTACGTTTGCTCTTCAGGGCAACCCTTGGAGACTGGAGATTGATCTGTGTAAGAGCTTCGTCAATGTCGATTTGGCGTTTCTCCAGGGGCTGAAAAAGAAATGGCGCGACTAGGCTCTGCCGCCGTTCACTGTCCTGGCTACACGAAGCTCGACCTACGACAACCCATACGTCCTCTTCGTCATGACGGTCACGAAACTCTTTTCCTCTTCCACATCCCACACGCCAAGTTCTTTCGCGTAAAACTCCTGCTTCTCCTTCCCGCTGGCGTGCAACATGATTCTCCGCAGTGCCGGCATCTCCTCAACGATCTCATTACAACACTGCGTCAACCAGCGAGCTAAGCCTTTCCTTCGAAATTCTGGAGCGATATAGACGTCGCAGAGATACACCGTCGTTACGAAGTCCGAGATCAGTCTTGCCAAACCAATTTGTTGGAGGCGGCCTTTCTTGGGTTCTTTCTGGTAAAGTCCGAGAGTTTGCGAGTGCTGGAGCATGGTGTTCAATTGGTCCTCTGGAAGTCTTCTGGCCCAGGGCATTTCGTCGGATTCGAAAGCATTGTTGATGAAGTTAAGATCGAATAGGGTCAGCTTTGTAGATATCAGGAATTGGTCCCGTGCCCATTCCCGGGTTGGAGTCTCTTCCTGCGTTCCTGGGTCGGCCATTTCTGTGCAACGTTGTCTGGCAGTCCACGAAAGAGGAAAGAGATTTCGACGCTCATGACGAGTAGATTTGCTGCGCAGCTAGTTCTATCTTCGCTCTACGCTGACCAATCACGGAGTACCGCTCCCAGGTTTCCAGCGCTCAGTGCTTTCCCCCAAGGTATTTCTCGACTTCAACCCTCGCATCCCATTCGTGTACTGGATCTGAGCTAGTGAACCATCGGGCAATATGCTTGAACTGCAGCATCAAAACCATCATTGCGTATACTATCGCCGTCGTCGCCCAAGACCAAGGCCTCTCCGGCTCTTTCATGGCCAACGCTTTCGCCTTCATGGTGTCAACTCTCGCATGACGGACATCATAGAGGCCTCGAATGGCCTTATCAATTGCTTCAGCGGGCTCATGCTCTTTCACCAGCTTCTCAACAAGCAATCCCAAGGTCTGGCCGTCTTCGAAAGCTTGGCTGCCACCTTGCCCAGTGGTCGGAGTCATCGCATGCGCTGCATCTCCAACCAGGACACAACCATCTCGACCCCATGAAGGCAGATCCGGCATGTAAAAGATTGGCCATATGGTTTCCATCAAGGCTTTCTCCAAGCACTGCTGGATGTAGGGATCTGCGAAACCCTTGTAACGTCTGCGAAGATCTTGGGTAATGGCTGCTGGATCTAACTTGTTCCTTTTCTCTGGTAGCTGAGGCTGGTCATACACCGAGAAATAGAGGAGCTTGTCGGGTTGCGCCTGTGAGAGACAATTGTACCCGAAGAAGCCTGGAGGTCCATGGAAAAATCTGATCATTGGATTTTGGAAGTACGACTTTGGAAGCGGCATATTCAAGATCCCGCCGACTGCTGCATGACCACTACTCCAATCAGCGTGCTATCATGTATTCGAAATGTTGATCACCGACTTACAGATACCTCGGCCGGTATTGCTCGCCGTCTCCGAACAAACTTCGTCTGAGCGGACTATGTATCCCATCTGCTCCAACAACCAGATCTGCTTCTTCTGTCGTATCGTCGTGGAAGAAAAGAGTCGGTCGCTTGCCGCTTCGGACTTCGACCCTCGTAACAGTCATTGAGACGACGATGTCCTTTGGCAAAGCTTCCTTCAAGCATTCGATCAAGATTGGCCTCGAGATCGGCAGCAAGTTCATGTAATCGTTCCCGAGGAGATGGTTGCCCGCCGTCCTCCAGGTAAAGCCTTTGCACGGGAAGCCATTGGCGTACACACGGTCTGCCAATTTCGGATCGAGATCTCGGAGAACCTTCAACGCATTTGATTGCAAGCTGATTGCGGCACCTTGGTTCTCGAGTCGTTCATTTTCCTGGTGATCTGGACTGTCGAATGCATGAGGATCTGGCTTGTCGTAAATTTTGATCTCCAGAGGTTGATCTTTTGGAAGCTTCTTCCTAAGAGCGATTGCAGAACTGAGGCCACTGAGGCCCGCACCGACGATGATGACTTTCATTGAGAGAACGAAAAGAGGAAAGGATCACTTGAAGTCCGCAAAACTTTTTGATTCTTTTAAACAGGAGAGATGTCGTGTAGCACAAGGAGCCGGCGGCACCCGCCAAGCCTGAAGGATTCCTGGATACCTTCCGGTCACTTGACTTGGTGGCAAGAACGTGTCCCGCCCAAGCGATGTTGCTTGACCCGCTCACGCCACATCCGTGACGTGCATGTAAAGACACCACGAGGGACCCAGATAGCCTGGACAATTGAATATTGCCACGCGATCAATGGTCCGACGCCCAAGCTGGCTCTCGTGTTCCGACAGAAGCCACCCTGTTCCCTTCGCGTTCGGAGCCGACAGCGCTGCTTTGCCCTGAGAGCTGCTAGTATAGAATCGGAAGCCAGACCATTGATCATCATCGCCCAAGTCGTCTTTGCCCGCGGTCATCTGAAAGATCTCTTTTGCCGCTTCGTTTTCGACATCGTGCCGGACTATGTGGTCAAATTTTGGAATCTCGGACAGTTGCTTCTCCCGCTGGTGGCCGAAATCTGTAAGATATCGCCATGTTGCTCTTGGTTTATTCGTCGGGGTGTTTCTACTTGGCCTCTGTCAACTTCCTGTCAAGTGGACAGCATGGAGAATGGGCGAAGTTCAGCTGAAAGAGCTAGCAGTAATTGATGCACTGGTAAGCATGTGCGCTCGCAAGCAGGTAATTCAAGACCATTTCTCAGCGCATATGAAGAGGGGCATGGAGTTCTCTATTAGTGCCCGATCAAGCTCTGCAAGCAAGATTCGACACGGCTTAGCCCGCATCATGTATTCAGCATACACGTGGAAAAAAGAATTTTGCCACTCTCATCAACTAAAAAGGCTTCGTGGTGCAGTGGCAGCATATCCAGGGAGGGCGGGTCGCTCTCGCAAGGCCATGGATTGGCGCCCCAGATACACGCACCTGTGAGGTGGCGGTGTGGTTGGAAGACCTGCGTTCGATTCGCAGTGAGGCCAGAGTGCTCATATCTTTTTGCCATTTTAGTTGTCTTCACGGCTCCTTCATGTGGATGCGTTTGAGCATATGAGTTCTCCCGACGAGGGCAAAAAGACGGGCTCTTTCGGTTGAGAGGCAAGAAGACGCTTCCTTCTTGTCGGAATCTTAGTGAGAATGTGTTATGCGCTCGTCAGCATATACCTCTTCGGAAAGCTCGACTGACCCTCGTCCAAATCCAAAGGAACCTACACAAAAGCGACGTTCTTGACTCCGAGCAAAAAAGGACCAGAAAAAAGAGCCCCAGAGCGACTCGAACGGCCAACCGCCATGTATACAGATGAATCACCCAAACATGGAATCATGACCCTTAGACCATGGGGCCGTTTCTGCTTGATGACTGGGAAGATTCTACTGCCATCACATAGTCAGTATGAGAATGGATGAGTTGGGGGGCGGTGTCCCCGAACGGAAGGAAGTTTGGATTTGGCATGCGGTGGTGAGTCAAAGACGGATTCTACGCACAGCCGCTTTTTGCCAAGAAAGCTGAGATCTGAACATCGCGCTGCGTGATGGAATGGCAAGATCGCGAGGGAGTCTTGGGCCTGATGGGATACTGCGTCGGCAGTGGCGGCAAAGTCAAGATTTGGTGTTTTGCTGTAAGCCCTCCGGTTGCATTTTGGGTTCGAGGACCCCTTTCCCGTACTTGTTCGCTGGTGTATGATGACGAAAGTACGGCATCGCCTCCGTGAGCAGCTAGCAATATGCAGAACATAGAGACTCCCGAACGAGTATCGGATCACGCAACGTACCTCACACCACACCTCACCTTCCTAATCCCGTTCCGCACATCTCTTTCCGACAGTCCTCATCGCGATGGGCGTAGGAGATCATGATGAAAGCAGTTCGCTCGTGACCATCTCTCAAACGTTCTAAGCGTTTGGGAGGTGTTGTCTGTTGTTCACAAGACCAAGCCGTAATTAAGCTTCCGCTTGACGACCATCACAGCTTCCCGACGACAAGGTATCCTGAGCTGTTGGACCCTGAGATGCTGCGGCAAGCATCATCTTGAAAACCCGATCCTGAAGAAAAGTCGATGGCTGTCCTAGGTCCACGATTCGTGATACCCTTGCCTTGGAATAGATCTGTGTTGGAACATCCCAGGGTGCGACAGGCCGGTAGGTATCGACTCATGTCGAGGATGGCTTGTCCAATAAGATTTTGCGATTACCGCAAAAAATCTTTTGCTGGCGCGGAGTTGAGGCCGTACATGTTAATTGTGAAGGGTTTTGCAATTGAATGTCGGTGATTGACGAGCCTACAACTTATGACATGCACTTGGTATCAACTGTTTCCTGGGACCGGAGAGTCGACACTAGAATGCTGCGCGAGTCGGCATGGATCTTGTCTCGTCCGTTCTGGCATCACCTTTGGGAGAATTCAACAGCACATTCAGTATTGTCGGTTCCTCAAGTATAGGATCTCCGTCCAACAACGGCCGCAACGATGAGGGGTTGACCTCGCTTATCTTGCGACGCGGCATTTCACGGAATCGACTTTGCTCTATAGACTCCGACATTCGCCGTAATGTTTGCATGCGAGCAGGGACAATGTTCCAGACGGGCCCGAAGATAAGACTTCCGCTTAGCTCATGCTCTCGGGAGCAGAAGATGGCCCTTAAGTCGATGCGATGTTGCTCGCACCAAATGATCATATCAATAACGGGGAAAAAGAGCAGTCTTTTATGAGCTGGTCGAGCATTGTCCATCATCGCCATTCGAATGCACCTGCCTAGCGGCATTCTTCGCAGCGATGACCTCCTCACACGGGTATCCACTCGGACGGAGGTCTTCCACCTCATACCCTTTCCTTTGAGACAATACGTCGAGCCCATTGCGTCTTTGCTGTTCTCTTCTTAGAGGGTCTGGTAGAGGCCACGCACCTTCCTTCTTTAGCCTCTCCTCTTTCTTGGCACCTCTTTTCTCCTTGCCGAC
Organism: Nothophaeocryptopus gaeumannii; assembly: GCA_031771865.1. NCBI lineage: Eukaryota > Fungi > Ascomycota > Dothideomycetes > Mycosphaerellales > Mycosphaerellaceae > Nothophaeocryptopus > Nothophaeocryptopus gaeumannii. The sequence continues at coordinate 515,245 of JASISA010000019.1, forward strand.
CAGCGAGCGTGCAGTGGGACACAGCCAGCAGTTTGGCCAAACAGACTCGTCCAGATCCTCGAATTTTTCGAGATCACTCTCCATTTGCTTGACGACTACGCGATTGCTCGTGATGGTTGTTTGCTTGGCTGCCCAGCCATATCCGAAGACGCTTTGGTTGATGGATGTCATAGAGCCCAGGACCGTGGATGTGACGTGAGGGAGACATTGCTGACAATCGCCCTCGTTTTGGTCTACGATACGTATGGGCAGTTGCCAGTCCATTGGCACGGGGTATCCTGACCATTCCTGCATTTCCAGGACTAATTGTTGCTGGGAAGCGGATGAGTCTCCCATCATGATCGCTGTGCGAGCCTTCTCCGAAGGGGTTCCAATGGTGTCCACTATCTCGCGCACCCGCTTCGCAGCTTCATAGGTGCACACAAGCTTGTGAGATCCGAGAGCAGGATAGAGCAATGAAGGGAGGAGGTTTTCATTGCCCTCAATCTCGACTTGCCGTTGAAGTGCCTTGTGAAACCAAGGCTCCTTTGACACTGTCGCGTGAGAGAATTCAGAAACTAGCGCAAGCAGGATTGTGCAGTCAATGTTCAACGTGCCTGAGAACGATGAGAAAGGACTGGGAACCATGGTGTGCACAGCGGTTTGCAAAGGAGGTACAGGAGACAGGTCCTCTCCGCAGTAGAGGATTGCACCGGTGGCTTTGCACCGATCAAGAATAGCATCGACCTCAGCGGTCTCGCCCGGCTTGATACGTGGGAGGATGAGCTGCACTCGCGGCATTCTTGTGCGGACTCGGTAAGACTGAGCAGCATGGCACAACTCTTTGGCATTCTTGATAAGCGGAATGGCGTGTTCGTCGTCATCAGGGACAGGTGCATCCAAGTCTTCATCCTCGGAGCCTGCGGAGTTCCAGCCTTGTTTAGCGAGATCGAACAGGAGGCGAGTGTTAGTGACCAGAGAGACTTTGGTCCAAGTCAGACCGCAATCTGTTATTGTGTCGACCATTACTGCAGCGTTTCTGGACCCCTTTGCACTTGGTCTTTTCGTACCAAGATTCACGTGGTGCATGGCCTGCGACAGGGATTTGGATGGACTGTTGTAGTATATTCGCTTCTGCAGCGAGACCAGGTGCTTCGACTTCTTCGCCGTTCTCCATACAGTCTCGAGGAAGGGCAAGTTTGAAGACTTTGCCACATGACTTGTTGATCCTGTCTCTGGCTTGTTTGATAGCCGATCCAGCATGGTGAGCTCCGACTGGACGGTGCCTTTGAAATGGGCGATCTCGATGTGCTGCTCCTGCTTGATACTTCGCAGATGTACCTTGAATTCCTCCAGCTCCGCCATCAAGCCCTTGGCGCGATTGTTCAGGTCAATCAGCATGTCCCTGACCGAGTTGTCGGCCTCGAAATTCTCCGTATGTCGTTCGACGCCATTTGTGTCTGCCATTCTCCGTCGCCACGTAGATGCAGCGATGTGCCTGGATGTGGTGCATGTAAGATCCCACCTCAGCCAGAAACAGAGATACTGGCAAGAAGGCGAATGCCAAGCGTCAACAAGCACGAACAGCACAATAGATGGCGAGAGATCTAGTGCAATGAAAGACTCTTGAAACATGCTTCGATACGAAGAAAGCACGAGCAGGAAGTGCAGAGCCATTCGCGGTTTAGACTTTGATGCTCTGTGCGCAAGTCTTGGCACAGCGTGTGGAGGAAGTCTTGACAGCTCCTTCGCAAGCACAACACTCGACATCATCACACTTCAACCACCCAACATGGTGCTGTTCGACACTAGCGACGAGTGGCAGCGGCAGACGGCGTTGCTACTGAAAGCACGACCAACAACGGTGCGTAGCCGCACCGCGATTGAACACCGCCGACAGCCAGTCTGACCATTGTGCGCAGACTCGCATCACCACGAAATACAATATTCCAAACCTCGACTCGCCGAAGTTCCAGCAGAAGCTCAAGAAGAGGAAGAGAGAGGCAGAGGGTGAAGGAAAGGATGGCGCACCAGCTCCCCTGGTCCCCCGGGCGACTTTGACACTGAAGACATATGATCCGGAATCGGGCGTAGTGCTCAAATTCAAGACGGACAGAGCTGCGGAAGTCGGAAGGCTCATCGCCGGGCTGGGTCGCGTGGGAAGACACATGGCAGCGCTGCCGGAGAAGGAAGACAGTGTGTCAACACCTGAGAAGACTCGCAGAATATTGCTGACTCTGACCTAGCGGATGCAGCCATGGAGGATGCTCCAGCTGCAGACCAGGCTGCCGATATTGTAAAGGGTACCACACCAGCTATGAATGACGTGAAACCCCAGACAGGTGGCGGCGGTGGGAAGAAGAACAACAACAAGAAGAGCAAGAAATGAAGCATTGTCCGCTCGATACGCAGTGGGTCTGCTGCGTCCGCGGGATCAGTCCGCTGTCAGGAAGGTCCGAATCAGACCCACCCGATGCAACATGTACTCCAGACGGCAGCCTCCACAATATCACCGAATGCCTGCAAATGGGTATGTGGAGTAGGCTGGCCTTTCTCAACAAGCTGGACGCTTTGACAGTCACCGTCGGCGAATTCCCAACGGCATCATCATCCCGACGCAAGACATGAGTCGGCGCCTAAGCATACAATTCATACGGGTCCGAGTCTTGGCCGCAGGCCGAAAAGACGATCAATTGCTAAGCAGCATTAATCTAATGCAATCCTGAAGCAATCAGGTCTATGGAAACCCCCGATCTTCGATCCGAGTGCCCATTGCAAAAATGCGCGCCAGAAGTGAAGTCGGCGCCACCACTACCTCGGGGACGTTCACGTGGCAGCCGGGTGAAAGCATTATCCGCTGCATCTCTTCCCGCTTCGCCAGCGCGTACTTGGGGTGTGCATGACTCGCTCGCTTCGACGGCAGAGTTCAATGCGAGAAGTTGCGGAGCCGGCAGGGCCATGGCCAATTGGCAGCATGCAGGTGCTCTCCACGAGGGCATGCTTGCAAGGCAAGCTGCGAGGCCAGGGCAAGGCAGCTCGAGCTCTGCAGCGATCCAGCTTCCTTGAAGGATCGGTGGGCATGGTGGGGCGCGCATTTGCATCGACTGTATCGAAAGAGAAATCTTCCCAAAGGTGATCGGCTCTTCAGCCGTATCTGGAGATTCTCCAACCGGCGTCAAGATCTTTGGCTGTTTGTCAATGCGTGTGGCCTGAAGCGGCTACGGCGCTGCTGCTCTCCATGATTTCTTGCATTTGCTTTGCTGACGACCTGAACATCGCCGATGTGCTCACTGCAGTAGGAAAAGAAGCGCGCGCTCTTAAGCCACCTATCCTTGATGAAGTGCACAACGCAAGGCCGCGTGATATTGATGACATGTCAAAGGGCTGTCGCTCGTGGTCTTGGACTTGTCAGACCCAGTTGTATGTCAACCGCGGCGCGGCTGGAACCTCACGTGTCTTCTAGAACAGTAACACCGCCGCTCGGTAAGTAGTGTGTTCTGGGTCGCACCAAGGCAAACCGAGCCGATCTCATTATTCAGTGGACCTGTCTAGATCGCAATATCCCATAGCTGTCGGCATTGCTACCTTGGACAGTTGGCTTTCCCTTCAGCGCTCAAGAATAGCGCTGCTCCAGGTTGTTCGACCTAGCACAAGCGATGGGCCACGTAGTCGCACTGTTTACTGTATCGAAAAGAAGTTATGCCCGTGAGCGCGTCAGAGCAGCCAGCGTGACTGCGGCGATGGCCCCGTAGTGCATGTTGGACCCTCGAGCATTGCGTGCAGGAAGCCAGGAAGGCCATCTGGGAGACTTCGTTCGCTTCACACATAGTCAGAGTTTCTGGGGCAGGTCGATCGCACAGGGTGACCAATGAAGCCTACGCTAGAGGCGTTTGCTAGAGGCGTTTGCATTATTCATTTTGCTAAAATCCTGCTGGCGTCTTTGCAAAACATGAGGTGATTGATGGACAGAAGCGCGATGATGGAAGGCTGAGAGACTAAGATGGCACCGAAGATCGGCGCCCTGGGCTTGGAAGGTTTTGTGAGGCTCGCGTGTGCGCAAGTGCTGTGAGCACGGACGAAACTCGCGAAGCAGAAGCAGGAGCGCCATATGCGCCTGCCAATGAACGAGCAGAGTTCTGACGGAAAAGCGCAAGGAAGCTTAGGTGGAGGTTTATGCAGCTTGCCCCAGATTGACGCCCAAAGAGGTATAACTTTCTCCATGGTCTGGAGTCCGTGTGCCTTCCACCCTTGGCCTGCCGTCCCCAGGCCGCATCACCCACACATGCCTGAATCGTGTGTACGGCGAACATTGCCCCTTCGACCGTCATTTCCACCATCCAGTCCCTGAACCTCGTCGCTGTGAAAATAGATGTGGTGCTCACGATGGCGATGAGCATTCACGTCAGCTGCATCCCCAAGACGCCAAATTCCACGGCGTGGCAAAGGCGAGACTTCATTTGCTTTGGCTTCCCCGTCCCTGCAGGCCCCGTGATGGCCCTGCTGATGGATGACGTCCAGCTCCGTCTCCGGCTACGAGGGAGAGCTTGGCTGGCGAAGGGGAGGTCACAAGTACACTCGTTTGCATGAGCTTCCTGGCGGAGCCCCATCACTGCCAACCACAGCACTCGTCGAGTTATAGCACCTAGAGCACTATTGCTGGTGTCGCTGCTCCTGCAGGTTCCGTTATGCATTGCATGAGGCGGCTCTAAGCTGTTTGTCCAGCAAATACAGCCACTACAGCGCAGCGTGGTGGAGCCTCCCGCTGCTGCGCCAGCTGGTAGTGCATGAAGGTACGCATGCTCACGGCCAGTTCCTACGCTGCGATGCGCAGACGTGCAGCCAGCAAGGCCGCCCGCCAGGAACCCAAGCCGTATTGCTTTGCGTGCGTCGTTCACTGGTGATCCGCCATTGCCACCTTTGGCCGAGCAGGTCACAAGCACAGTGAGAGGCGGATACCTTCGCTCTTGACGCCGGCAGGTAAAGTGGTCCCCTAGCAGCAGTCAGAGTGGCCGGCCAGCCAGCCAGGCTCCGCGCTCGCTCGACGTGGTATTGGCCTTCGTTCTCCGGCCAGCGGCGAGCAGAACAGTGGTTCCGCTACCACGCTGGCCCACTCTCCTGGTCGCGACGATGCCGCAGCAGCCCGTTGTTGCTGGTGCTGTCAATCGTGGTGGTCCTGCCGGTCGGTACGCACCTGTGAGAGCAGCGGCCGATCACCGTCGGGTTCGGATTTGTCTGCGACGACATATCCCATCACCATGTCCCGAGACCTTCGCTTAGCCGCAGTCTACAGCAAGGCATTTGTGGCAAACTCTACTATGATTACTGCCACTGAAATCGCAGATCTGGCGTGCAATTGCAAAATTGTCGGCCAACCTGCGGAAAGCAATTCGCAACGGCAGGATGTGAGATGCGGCAGACTAGCGATGCATTGGTGTCTAGCTCCATACCAGGGTCCGCTTGGCCTCGGGCTTACACACAACCGTTTCACCATCTCGCGCAGCCAGCGAGCGAGCGAGTGCGTGCAATCCTTGCGCAGCAACTCATGGATGGAAGCCGTCGTGAACGGCCAATCCTCACGGCTCCAGCACTGCACGGCGTCGGCCTCCCACCAAGCAACGACATCTTGACGGCGGAGCTGCCGGCGCATAATATTGCTGGACGCTCGATGACACAGTGCGCACACCAGGTGATGTACATGCCCTGCACCGCGAAGAGGCACTCTCCATGCTGTGAATATCTGCCGGTAAACCAAAGCTCGCTCATCACAGACGCAAGTCAGAGTTAGTCGCACTTGAAACGTACAGGATAGCCCGGCCAGCATTGATCACTGGACTTTTAGCTGCTTAGCACCTGGCTCGGAAAGTGCTTGGCCAAGGTTACCGGCGGTAGCCGTGCTCTCTGCGCCTTTTGGGATCAGGACTTGGACTGCAACCTTCTCCAGACTTGACCCCAGATTTTCCCCAATCACTCACGCCATCATTGGCAAGCTACTTTGAGACTTCTCAGATCCGATCACCACTGAACAATCCAAACCTTCGACCGCAGAGCGCAACTACATCAGGTAAACGCGATCACTCTCGCATCTGCTAGAGACTTGGGAAACGTAAACCAAGCATACCCGTTCCGAAAGCTCGGGGGCCACAGGCAATTAGAGTTAGTCGCTTGTACCAAAAACGCTTCGACTGGCTCCAGATTGTTCGTGTAGGCATACTCAACGGCTGGCCATGAACTCTATCTGCTAGCCTGGTCCGCTCGAATGCCAGCTGACGAAAAGCTTTGTGTTTTTAGGCTTCTGCGCGCTCCCAGTGTAGCCAGAGGGTTCACTTCTGCGCCGTCGAAGCGTCTTTGCTCTGTCCCAGACCGCCGCAACATCTCTTGGGATAACTCACCAATACACATTCAGGAAGCCCGGAGTTGAGAAATACCGTACATGATCTGATTGTCACGTTTTCAATTCGCAAGCACAGAGCTGTTTCGCAGCTTCAACGACGAGCAACACCATCCGCGACAAGCCTCGACGTCCCGGATTGGTTGCACGAGACCGCATTCTAGACGTCACCTAGTGGGCGAGACGACGTTTGACGTTCGACGTTCCGGACTGTTCTAAACCTACCGACTTCTCGCTGTTCCTCAACAGCCTCCGATGAGCATTCGCGACACGACTGCGTTCACCCTCACCTTGCTCTCCGACCCCTCCGACGTTCGCCTACGATCACTCTCGCACTCTTTGCCTTTCGAAACGGAGTTTTGGTGAAGCTGAAGGAGCTGGGATTTTAGTATCATATAATAAACACCGTAGAGCATGCAACCGGAAACCGTTCCCAAGACTGAGCCAGAAAGCGATTCTCCGGCGTCCAATGCACCAGACTCGAAAGCTGCTGTAACAGCTGGTAAGCTTGCTCAACCGCCATGCTAAGCTGTTGGAGCTTGGAACTGACATCGCTTGCGTCCAGGGACAACCAATGCTACAACCACAAAGCAGAACGGTACCACCAATGGTAACTTTCCGCCGCCGAAAACAGACAAGCCGCGACCTCATGTCTGCACAACATGCGGTCGATCATTCGCTCGATTAGAGCATCTGAAGCGCCATGAAAGATCACACACAAAGGAGAAGCCCTTTGAATGTCCGGAATGCACACGATGTTTCGCGCGGCGGGATCTACTTCTGCGACACCAGCAGAAGCTTCATATGACCAATGCCACGACTCGACCTCGAAACGGCAGGAGAGAAAGCGTAGCTGGCACGTCCAATGGAGCCAATGGACGAGTACGCAAGAACTCGGTGACCAATGCCAATATAGGAGGCTCCAATGGCCTAGCGTCGAACAATGTGAGGCCCCGGGCCAACACCATTAGTCATATCGATCTCTCGTCTCTGGGATTACTCGACCACGGGCACCAAATCAATCGCATGAACCCACTGGGTCTCGGCCTAGGTCATCAAATGGCTATGAACGGTCTTGGTGGACCTGGCAACTTCGACTATCGTGGCATGTCTACCGCCATGGGTCACCATGGAAACATGCATGGCCTTCCGAAGCTCGACACGCAGCACATCAATAATCTTGACATGACAAACTCACTCCGGACTGCACCACCCCAGGCTAGTTTCGGCGGCTTCGATATCGAGCAACTTTTCACGCCTCACACAACGATAAATCCAGCAGCATTGCACTTTGGTAGCGCCGGCCAAATATCATCTTCGAATATCCCCTTTGGCATCGATCCTGGAACTAACCAACAAGTGCCGATCGATGATGATTTTGGATGGATGCGCAATTGGAATATGCAGATGCACAACGGCCACGAGAACAATGAGCAAGCTATTGAGGAGTCGTCACCTTCCCGCATGGACAGCAGCGGCGACAGTCCGTGCGACTATTCCGAGAGTATGACAAACAGCCAGGCTGGGGTTCCAATCCAAAACAATAACTTCCAATGGCAACAGCAACAAGCTCCACAGGATCTGTCACTGCATCAGACGCTGTCACATGGCTCCCAAGGGCCGTTTCAATTGGAGGCATTAGGATCAGGTCTTCCATCACTGGACGCAGCGCATGGCACAATTTCCCCAGCCAGCCTACACGATCCCACTCCCACTGCGGATGCATACTTTCATCAAGCAATGATGCAGCAGAACGGGCCGCAGCAATCACACGTCTCACAGGCGGATATGATGCAGCCGCAAGGTGCAAACTTTGGCTTCGGCGGACCGTTGTCGAATCTGGACTCCAACAGCCCAAGCATTTCATCTTCTTCTATGACCGGTAGTGCACGACAAAGCTCAGTAACATCTATGTCCACCGACTCGATTACTGACTCGACCAGGCAAGCGCTTTTGAACAGCTTGTCGCAACCATCCGTCTTTGGTGGGCACACGCACCGCAAGTACTCGCAGCCATCGGTGAGCTCTCCATTATCACCGGGAGCTGGCCACAGAGGCTCGGTACAGACAGCCGGACCAACCCTACCCAGCACCGCCGACATTCGAAGATACATTGAGGCTTTCATGCACTTTGCGCACCCGCATCTGCCCATCACGCACATCGCGTCGCTCTCCTTCGAGACCATCGAAGCTGCCGCCACTGCAAGCACACCGACGCAGCGCGGATTGTCTCCCACGGGTAATACTGTCCAAAATGCCGGTCACGGAGGCGGTGCCAGATGCCTCATCCTTGGCATGGCTGCTATCGGTGCTCTGTATGAGTATGACCATCCTGCGTCCAAGGATCTGTTCGACGCCGCCAAGAAGATGATCCAGCTTTACCTCGAAGACCGACGCAAGGCTGATATGTCTGCCGCCGTGAATGGATCCAACTCCGGTAGCGAGACGCCTTTGTGGCTTGTGCAAGCTATGCTACTGACCGTCATCTACGGTCACCACTGTGGCGATCGAATTGCCGCCGACATCGCGAGTAACCACATCGCAGCTTTGGTCAGCCTCGCAAGAGCAGCAAACCTCGCAAAGCCGGCACCTGGGACTCCACCTGCCGAGACTTCGGGGAAAGACGAGGCAATGGAATTGGGTGAAGCTAAAGCCGAGCAGGGCCAGGATGATCTTCATGCGCAATGGATGAAATGGAAGACCGCGGAAGAGCGAAAACGTTGTTTCTTCGCCATCTTCATCTTATCGAGTCTCCTCACAACTGCGTACAACCAGACGCCGACGATCATGAACTCAGAGATTCTTCTCGATCTGCCTTGCGAGGAGGAGCTATATGAAGCTCCCAGCGCAGAAGAGTGGAACAACCGTGGAGGACTTGTGGCAGCGGCGAACAGTTCCGTATCTTTTGCCGGCGCCTTGAGCACGCTGCTCACGGCGAATCAGCGTCAAGGCAACAATCACGCCGGCAGCGCCTACAACAGCAGCAATGGTGCGGGACCAGGCGATGTATACGGCGAGAACGACATCCGCCCAAGCACTTTTGGATGTCTGGTCTTGATCAATGCATTACACAACTACATCTGGGAAACTAGGAGCCGGCACCGTGGACGAGAATGGACGATGCAAGAGACAGAGTCCATGGTCGCTCATATCGAGCCTGCTTTGAACGCTTGGCAGGCAGCATGGAAAGCGAATGAGCACCACAGACTTGAAAGGCCGAACCCATTTGGAGCGGGACCGCTTGCAGCCGATAGCATTCCGTTACTCGATCTTGCTTTCGTGCGACTCTATGTGAATCTCGGAAGGACCGCGGAGGCGTTCTGGAGACGTGACTTTGACGCAATGGCTGAAGAATTGAGCAGTAGAAGCGAGGTGGTGGAGGAGACGGCGGGCAAGACCAGCGAGCAGCTTGATCCAGGAGCGAATCCCTCGACGAGAAATTCACCCGCCGAGCGACGGCCATCTCTTGCGCAACGGCGGATGTCGCAGGTCCAAAAGCAGGACCCCGCATCTGCACGTCGTGAGCGTCACCTTCGCAAAGCCGCCTTCTACGCCGCGGACTCATTGATGATCGCGTGCAGCTACAACTTGACCTATTCTGACCCGATTGCACACGAGCTGCCCATCCAATCCGCCATCTGCTTCCTCGACTGCTGTCAAGTTCTTGCTGAGTGGGCTACTACAATTCAGGAGCGAGCTGGAAAATACTTGGGCGTCCTCGGACGAGATGCGATCGACTACACGCAAGTGCCAGCGATCATGCTTCTTGAGACTGAGGATGTGGAACTTTTGCGAAAGATCGAGCAGATTTGCAATAGTTTTGAGGAGAAGCGTCTGCAGCAGGAGAACCTGCTCGCTATGGACATCAATTCGTTCAATGCTTCAACAGCGAGCTTACACAATGGAGTGAATCTGAACTCTTGTGGGTTTGGAAGCAAAATCCTCAGGGTCACTGCCATGATGCTAGAAAAGGCAGTGATCTGGCCCAGTAAGTCTCATATGACTAGACGTCGGTTAGATGGCACCTCTAACGTAGAGACTGCAGTCACCCACGTTATGGCGAAAGCTCTCGAGACCGAATCTTCTCATATGGACCGACGGGCAGCAGCGTCCTGTACCGCATAATACGCCACTTCATACCAAGGGCGCACAATTGTTGATGAGCAAACACCACATTCGATTGTACAGTCGCTGTCGATCTGCGGACTTCTGCGGATGATTAGTCCGAATCTACTTTGTGCATGTAACGAGAGGGAAGACGAATAAAACTCAAAAAGACCCATAATGTCCTACAGTGGATCGATGAAGGAGCCGGAGTACGCATATTCTTCCTGTCACTACGACAAGACTAACGGAGTCGGAGGGCCCAGGCGTGGAGTTTATTGGAAGGCAACTGTCCTTTTGCTCCGACATTCTGCGACAGAAATGTCGATGATGACTGAACGAAGAGGGACTGAGAGAGGATGCACTTGACTTCTTTGGAATTTTGTACGGGACCAGATATGGGTGGATACTTGAAGGTTGGGTGTTGGTCATGGAAGGAAAAGTGCTCTTTTGCAGAAAGAACAGAGCTTGTAAATCACCTCTGTCGTTGTTGTCACTCAGGGAAAGATGATGACAAGGCTGTTCCAAAAGCCATTCACATATATCACCATGTCTCAATTTTGTCTTCACAGTGTCACCGTGTTGTACATTGATATGAACAGGGATTGAGGAGAGCACGCAAGCTACGGCTTTACGCACGTGATATTCAAACACCTACTTTCACTGATGTTTGTGGTATCTGCATATCATCACCAACCTAGCGCCCTCAAATACCGAGATCCATATCTCCGGAATCCACAAGATCGTCGAAACACGCATCGAGCACCTGCAGCAGTTCCTTCTTCCTGTGTACCTTTACCACGAGTTGGGCCGCGATACGCGCGACGTTGACCCGCGGAGCCTTGACCGAGCCACTTCACACGACCAAAAGCAACGTACCTATTTGACCGACTATCCCTCACGCGGAGAAGCCATAGCGCGCACTGTACTCATCACCCTCACATCTGCAAGACATAGTCATTAGTACTGCAGAGGGCAATTGCTGCGCCGGTAATAGACGGTCTTGAGACTCCTACGCTTGTGTCCGGAGCAGGAGAGAAGAAGAGGAGCAATAGCGCAACCTCTATGCACCCTCGGCGTGGGAGACATCTCACAAAGTGAAGAGTAAGAGTAACAACAAAGACCAATAAGGCTGAGATCGGGGAAAGTTGGACATTCTAGACCTTGATAATCGCACTATCGTATCTGCGGAGTAAGTGAGGAGTCAAAAGAGGAGTAGAGTGAGATAGCGTGGGGTAGTAGTATCGCACTACACATACTACCTCCTCCCACAAGGAGGTACCACTTATATCTTGGAACTATGTGCCGGTTTCTTATTTACTCTGGCCACTCGCCCATCCTCCTCAGCCACCTCATCACCTCGCCGACACACAGTATCCTCACACAATCTTACGACTCTCGACTACGAATCGATACGACTCGGCCGCATAATGGAGATGGCTTTGGTGTGGGGTATTATACGGAGGATAAGCAGAGAACCGGGCGGATCAGAAGTAGCAGCACGGAGCATGGGAGCCACAACGCCGCATGGAGGGAACACGAAGATATCGTCGACCTCGGCCCTGAACCTTGCATCTTCACCTCCACCATCCCTGCCTGGAACTGCCGCAACCTCGAACGCCTCGCCTCCAAGACCGTCTCGCCGCTCATCTTTGCACACGTGCGAGCCTCCACCGAGGGAGCGCTTAGTGATTCGAATTGCCATCCTTTTGCACGAGGGGCGTTGATGTGGATGCATAATGGAGGGATAGGAGGGTGGAAACTGGGAGTCAAGCGAAGGCTGGTCTCGGATGTGAACGATCGATGGTTCGAGAGTGTACAAGGGAGTACGGATAGTGAATGGGCATTTGCGTTATTTCTGGATTCTTTGGAGAAGAGCGGTGTCGATCCCGATGATGCGGCGAAGCAAAGGAGTGGGTTTGGACATACAGTGCTCAGGAAAGCGATGCTCAAGACAATTGAGAGGATAAACGGGTTCATCAAATCTCTGCCCAAAGAGGTCCGGGAAGGCAACGATGTCCGAAGTCTCCTCAACTTCGCCATCACCGACGGAAAAAGCGTCATCTGCACCCGCTACGTCTCCTCCAAAACCGATGAAGCAGCTTCCCTCTTCTTCTCCTCCGGAACAGACTGGAAAGAACAGAAGACAAGCTCCTCCCCCTCAACCACCTCTCGCACCCCTAAAATCGGCAAAGGCGAATACAAAATGGAACGTCGCGACAAAGGCGCCGATATCGTCCTCGTCGCCTCCGAACCTCTCACCTTTGAACGAGATAATTGGGTCACTGTCCCGACGAACAGTATCTTGACTATTCATAACCAGAATGTCTTGATACATCCGATTTTGGACGAGTACTATAATCATACGGCGGCGTATGTGAGGAGTCGGGAGTTTGCTAAGGACAAGGGGCAGACGACGGAGGATGGGATGGCAAAGGACGTGGTTGCGAAGAGGGAGAGAAGTGTGGATGGACTGGCGGATGGCGTCGCGAGAGTTGAAGTTGGGGCTGCGGCATGAGGGATGCAGGGCGCGAGAACAAGACAGGGACGAAGCGAGAGCACGGACACGGGAGCGCAGTCAATCGTCGTGATGAGCTGCTCCTGATGCTTGCGTGATCTCAGGCTGGAGAGCGCGGAAGAGCGCGGAAGGACTGAGGATGTTGAGTTGAGATGGACTTGGCAGCGCACACACTGTACGAGCACGCCTCAGGCGGATAGAAGGATTCTGCTCTAATCGCTTGTATCGATACTGTAACATTAGGTATGAATGGCTCGTTGCCTTGAAGCGGAACTCGAATGCGGATTGGTTCATCTCAATGCGGGTCGTTTGGGGCGCTTAGAGTATCGTGGTAGCTATGGCTATAGCTTCTTAAGGTCTTTCGAAGCCGTTGAATAGCTATTCCATCGCCATGGTTTATAGCTATAGCATGCATTGAAGACCCAAAGAATCAGACCTGGATTCTTCAAAGTATCCCAGCACGGCGGTGGACATTCTTCGAAAGTCAATTCATCTCGTGGTTCTCGTGTTCCGGGTTTCCCTCTTTGGTTCGGTTATCCCGGATATCGCAATTGCTCTCGCGTAAAACAATGTTTGGTGCCATCGGGTACTCGTCTTTGGGATCCAATTACTCGTCCTTGGGATAAAATATCTCATGGTACCGGTGCGTAGCGTCTACCACTGCATCGATGGCATTGAAGTCTGCGATGTCGGAGAGCATCAGCACACAGAAGTGTCACTTTTCTTTCATGTGAAGGGCCGAGAAGATTCGGATCGGGATGAAGTGAGAGATGAAGACTGTACGGGGGGAGGAACGGCATACCGATTGCATTCTCCGGCCCGAAATCCGTGCTTGCAAGAACCTTCACACTGAGATCTTGTTGGACTTTGCCGATGAATTCGAAGGCGTGGTTGTTTTGGAGATGGCAGTCCTATTCGCAAGGATGATATTAACACTATCTCCACGTCTGTACTATTCCTCTTGTTCGTTTGTGTACCTTATTCAAGTGAAGCGTGATTTGCCCTCCAGCGTCTATCGTCGCCGTCTCGCCACGAATTTGACGGACTTTGCCGAGGATGCGGACGGTGCGGTGGGAGAATTGTTCGAGGAATGGAGCTGTTACGCGGGGTGTTGCTTCGGACATGATGAGTGGCCGTGTGTGTTGTTTGTGAGGTTGTAATGTTGTGGTGACGGTGATGAATGTGATGGGATGGCGTTGATGCCTTCTCGGGGAGACGCGTTCTTGACGCGCAGAGTGGACAGAGTCCGTGCGTTGTGGAACACGCCTCAGGCAGCAAGATTGGCCTAGCGGAATACGTGAAATTGAACGTCAATGAGATTGTGAACTGTGTCTTGGAGGTACGTACATCATGCTGCCAAATTATATATATGTCCGAGTCTGTCCAGAAACGCTGACGAGCAAGCTCTCCTGCCTATTATGAGTCGGCAACACCACCTCATCTCATCTTTGCCTCGTTAAAAAGCCCATGTACTCCTGGTATCCTCCTCCAGACTAGTGACAAAGTCCATAGTCATCTCATGCACGCTCTCCTAGTCCTCAAAAGTCAGCGTTCCGTCATCACCCTCAGCCTCTCTGAAGCTTGCAAGCGCATACGCCGACGCGACGATACTCCTAATCTGTCTCTCGTTGATCTTCTCTCTTCGGCAAAGCGCATTCAACTTCCTCGTCAGGCTCTTCTCGTTCCTCAACTCGGGATGCATTTTCGACTTTGGAACTTTGCCGAGCAAGGTCCGATGAATTGCAGCTTTGTGTTGAGATGAAAGGTCGTCATCCTGGATAGCAAGATGCATACGGGACTGTCCGGCTACGTCGAATGCTGTTATTCAGTTGGTAGTGAGGATGATGATGCCTTCGTAATACTCAAGAGACCGGAGCATTACGCTGACCATGGTGTTGCGGCTTGGTTCATTGGATTTCTCACGTGCTTCGAGGCAGACATCGGCTTCATCCTTGAGCAAAATTGCTTCCCAACGAGCGGCTTCTGAGAAGATATTGCCCAGCTTTCTCTCGGCTTCGTTTGCATCAACCCCGATTACCGCAACCGACACCATAACAAGAGGACGTCCAGTCGCTAGTGCGATAGACTCAGCAGTGAGCGTCTTGCCGACCCCGGGAGCGCCGTGCAGCAATATAGCCAGGCCTTTGCCTTGAATGATATCGAAGGATTGTTGACCGGATTTCTATCGGTCCAGATTACGCTGTCTCTATGAAGACTCGTGGCTGCCAATGAAGGCCATCAGGATCTCCTTGTACTTGTCGTCCAGCTGTAGGTCGTTCTCGAAATACTTTTGGCGATCATGCTCCTCTGCACTAAGGCTCCTCGGGTTGCTGACACGGACGGAATTGAGCCCAGATCTTCGGCTTGAGCGCGTAGCCTATGACTCTGGCTGGCAGCATCAAGACTTGCTCTCGTTTCTCGCAGAGTCCCTCGCCTTGTAATTTGAGATCCCCGTCGGTCGTTGATTCCCACTTCAAAGCTACCAATTCTTGGCACGAGCGACTACCAAGCTGTCAGCTGCAGCATGTCTGCAAGGAAGATAGGCCACATACCGGTTACACTCGGCCACGTCTGAAATACTCGCTGGCATCTTCCTATCCAAGCTAGGATACCCGTACCGAGTTTCGGCTCGACTGGAACACAGAACAAATAATTACCGACAATGACTTTGCCACGAACCTCCGGTGCGAGGGATGATATGGTCTCCGAATTCTCAACCTCGTCCGAGTATGTAGACGTCGAGTCGTAGCCAGAGCCCAGCTGCGTTGAGTTGAGCTTCGCCACATCAGATGATACAGGCGAGATAGCCGGCCCCTCATATTCGCATTGGAAGTCCCTCGGATTGGCTGTACAGAGAATGAAAACTTCTGGCCTCGTTTGAATAGGCTAGCCTGAAGATCGGTATCGTCGCGTTGTTTCTTCTGGTTGCGATAATACTTCGTTGGAAACACCTCTAGCGAGTCAATTGATCTCAAGCTTGTATTCGAATCTGTCGAATTTGGTGCCGTCAAAATCAACACCACACAACGAATTTCTTTGTGCAAGCCGCACTGGAAAGCTGGCTCCGAAGAAGAAGTGCTTAGCGAGTTCGCGGACCTCTTGATTTATTTGCTGAAGGAGTTTGGTCCCGGCTTTGCGCTCAAGTTCATTATCGACCGTCTGGACCAGTGTCAATGGAATGATGAAGAGGACCAGGAAGGATGGAATCTGCGATTCGCCATTGGCACATTTCGTGAGGTGTTTGAAGCCAGCCAATGCCTCGTGAAAGTTCTAATAGTGGTGGACGCTTTATCCGCAGCGAAGCTTTCACACTATCACTCCCGGGATGCTCGTCCGACCATAGGTCCGCGATGGCAGCAGAAGGTGCGGTGATGGGCTATGCCGCCCTCCATGGCCGGTGTCTATTCATGGCTTCAGTGAGGTGTATGCTGGCCGGCCTTCGCGAGGCAGCGGTGGCCAAAGCGGACAATATTGGACGTAAAATAGGATCTTGTGCTGCTGATTGCCTTCTGACGGTAGCGATATATGGCGTGGGCGCTGATGTTGATGTTCCATTTGGAATCCTGAGGCAGGAATGCATAGCCTTATTCTACAGAGACTCCACCCGAGCAATCGCCGCTGGGCCTCGGCTTGAAGTTCTCTGGACGACAACCGACGACATCCATCCACAGCCATTGATGGCTACAGATCTCTCCCTGGTAAGTTCATTAATCAAGATCACTCATCACTTATTTGTATCCGTACTGTACATATCTCCTTGTGTCCATCTCGTTATAGACAAAACACTACAGCAATCATGTCGGCCGAAGCAGACGTTCAGCTCAAAGATTGGAAGAACATCTTCAGCCTCGATGGCAAAGTCGCGGTAGTCACAGGTGGATCGCGAGGTCTAGGACTGCATGCCGCCTCTGGGTACATATCCCAGGCCCTAGCTATCCACCTTGGTCTCCCTGCTCACTGATATCTACAGACTCGCCCAAGCCGGCTGCGCCAAAATCTTTATCACCTCCCGCAAAGCCAAAGCCTGCGAAGAAGCCTGTGCCGCCCTCAACGCCCTCCCCAACACCGCCTCCGACTTCAAAGCCATCTCCGTTCCCGCCGATATCGCCAAATCGGGAGAAATCGAGCGTCTTGTGAAAGAAGTCGAGAAACATACCGATAAAGTCGATATCCTCTTCGCCAATGCGGGTGCTACATGGGGAGAGGCGTTTGAAACACACCCGGAGAACGCGTTCCAGAAAGTGATGGATTTGAATGTGAAGAGTGTGTTTGTGTGCGCACAGAAGTTTGGTCCGATGTTGAAGAAAGCGGGGAATATTGAGGACCCCGCAAGAATCATTGTGACGGGGAGTATTGCGGGTATTGGCGTGGGATCTCTAGGACCACAGGCAACATTCGGATACAGTGCGAGCAAAGCTGCGGCGCTTCATTTGGGAAGGAATCTGGCTATGGAGTTGGGACCTCAGGGGATCTTGGTGAATAATATCGCTCCGGGTTTCTTCCCGAGTAAGATGGCGAATGGGTTGATGGAAATGGCGGGTGGTGTGGAGGAATTGGCTAAGGGAAGCCCAAACAAGAGGTTGGGACACCCGGAGGATATTGCTGCTGCGGTTGTGTATCTGTGCAGTAGGGGTGGAAGCCATTTGAATGGTGCTACTATTACGTTGGATGGTGGGAGTGTGCTGCAGGCCAAGCTGTAGTCGATGTGTTTTGCTTGTAGAATACTGATATCGATCCCAGCTCGAGACGGGTTTCAATGGCATGATTTAGTTGACTTGAGTTTGCCTCAGGGTTGGAGCAAGGTTTAGCTACTGAGTTTCGCAAAAGACCTATCAGTTCAGCACTTTTGACAAAGCGACGTGAGGATGCCGTCTTATCCGTGCCCCTCCATCCGCGACGACCGCTTTCCTCCTGTATACTAATAAATACATGCACTCATCACGATGCAAGACATACTCCGCAAGAATGCCAGAGAAGTACAGTTCAAAGTTCTACGACCTCTCAGAAGAGCTGTTGACGCTCATCCTGGATGCCTTCCTGGAAGTCTTACCTGATGACGGACGCGAACGAAGATCATCTCTACAGCTCCTACGTCGGATGCATCCACGCTTCGCGTACCTAAGGCGCATTTGTTTGAAACTGTTTGGTTCTCTCAGAGTAACTACTAAAAAGTTGAGTCAATCTGAGCCTCAGAAGCGCTTGGAGCGCATTGGCCGCCATGTGCAAGAGATCCGCTTCAGCGACAGCTACGAGATCCGCTTCAACGACGGCTACGAGATCTGGATTGAAGACTCTCCCCACATTCAAGCTAAAGTCGACAGCGGACAAATGCTGAAAGACTGGACTCTGGCATTTCGATGCATGCCATGCTTGAAAAAGTTTTCAAAGGACGGGTACGTCAACGACGAGTTACGCGGTACGAAAAAGGCATTGCTCGGATCGCTCGCGGCCTCGGAAGTGCGAATATCGGAGCTCGCAATCTGTGATGAAGACGACAAAGTCAATTGGACGACATTAGGGATCGACGCCGTCGACTTCACAGCCTTGCGCTCTCTGGATCTTAGTCTATGTACTTCCATGCCACCGCAAATACTTTCGAACATGCTCGCGCGCTGTAGCGAGACTCTTCGGAAGCTTACTCTGTATTGCTCCAATTCTCAGACATTCTGGCTCCCTGGCGGACTTCCAACGATGTCTGTACTTCAGCAAATGGAAATTGAAGGAGTTGGATTCATTGAATTAGGCGAATTTGCGAGCTGGATATCTCGGTGTCCATCACTTGGCAGAATCCAGCTTCGGAAAGTCGCCACATGCGCCTTTATTGACGTAGACTCCTGGAGACCGATCTTCGATGCCGTCAGAACCCACCCAAGGAGGATGCATAACTTCTTTGAAAATTTCATACAATTAAACTTGCATGTTGAGGACGGCCCTTATGACCGCTACTACCTCACGATTAATCATGACACTTCCGGACCCTCAAGGGACTTCAGCGAACTGGGGACGAGGCCGCAATGGCTCTATAATTACCCAATTGAGCTGGATGATTTGAGAATGTTTGTGGAGAATTATATGTCGGGCTTGGTTGAGTGGAACGATCAATGGGACAGGCTCATCAAAGACCTTCCATAGCGCGCTTGAATACTTCGATGGCCATGCCGGAATGATGACGCACGCCTCATTGCTTGCTTGCTCGTGAGATGATCAAACTCCAGGATTCGGAACTCTACGCGCCCTTTAGAGTCGCCATGTCCTGCTCTCCGTTGGCGCTCAGGCCCGCATCAAGAATAGATCCGTTCTTGATCCAACAATTTCCCGGCGGCAAACCACCAGGCCGGAACACAGCCGCAACACACTTCTGGGCACCCGGGTGATTAGATGATCCATATTCGTAGTAGCTCCACGACGAACACATCTCAATACAAAGCTCAAAGGGCTGGACAAAGGCTTCGGTGATGTCGTCCGAGCCCCCAGGAGGAGCCATATTGCAGCACTTTGTGGAAGTGTACATTCCTTTTCCGCTACTTGTTGCGCTTGGGGTATGTTCCTGTACATTACTGCCTGGGCGTCGAGGAGTGATGAGTCTTTGCTCCGCTTGTAGAGGTCTTCGAATTCTTGGAGCAAATACAGCTGCTCCGACTCTGCAAATGTACATTGCTTGATGGTCAGGTCGCATTTGAGACGACTGCCCCCGTGGCTAGTGCGTGACTTGTCTGCCAGATGCTAAGAACAGTCTGCTGTTGAGCTTCGCGCGGATGTGGCTTTGCATACATGTACAATATGCATTCGAGAGGAGCCCGGTCATGAATGATGGCTTGGCTGTAGCTTGCGCTCATTTCATATTGCCATAACAGCTCATCGCGACTCGAACGCAAAGCAGGAGCGTATCTTCGGTCTTGGTTCGAGCGCCAAGTTGTTTGAATAAGCCGTGACCGGTGCAGTTGAGGTAGATGTTCGCCGTCAAACTGGCCATATCAGAAGATGTGTTGATATTTATTTGACGTGGCGGCAAAGTTGAGCTGCACAGATCCTTTGCGTCCTCGACAATGCGACGCTCCACAATCTCCCGGAGCTGCGGAGACTCAGATCCTGAGGCCGCGAGGAGCTCGAGAAGCCGCTCAGGGTATCTTTTGAATACGTGAGTGTAAAAGTCACCAGCTTTGGGAGCTACTAAGTCGGAGCAAATCCACTCGAGGATTTCGGGGGCCGCGAGAGCGAATCCGGTTTCGCTGCTGAGCTGTATCAAGCTGATGTCGAACTGTGGAAGTTTGACGGCTGTCGGATGTCCCTTAAGCAGGCTGGAAACCATGTTGCGCTCATCATCGTGCCGGATGTCGAGATCGGCTACGCGAGTCTGGATTAGCCGCTGCATGCGCGACAAGGAATCTGCCATGATGGTGCTTGAGTGGATTGTGCGATCTCCGGGTGTAGTTCAACGTGGGAGACTGAATCGAGGGTTGGTGTTTTCAAAGTCATGGCGGAAGTCAGGAGGCACCAAGTCAAGGGCACGGCAAATGCCGTGGCTGGCGTTCCCGTGCCCCGCTTGAGTGAGTGAAAGTCGGCGCTGTTTAAGGGTATCTCGGCAAGTTCCGGTGCGGTACTAGCGTCTTTAGCAAGTTTCAGCTTCTCTCGTCCGACGTCTTTCGACCTTCCGCATACTTTTTTCCCGATTTCGAGCCCGGTCCGGACGTTCGAGGTACCACCGACAAGATGAGTGAGGCCGAGGAATGTTACATCAGCCAAGTGGGCAGTCAAGAAACGCACCGTTTGTCTCCCTGCTGACAGCTCATCCTTTCGAACGGCTTCGGCTCGTCAGGCTCGCAGGTACTACCGACAGGTGCCACCAAGATCGGCCGTACCCTGCGCGATGTGAGCTGGAGTAGTTGGACATCAGCAGTGGGCCGCAGATAAACGCACTGTTCGCCACTTCTGCCGGCAGCTGAGCGTTCCCTGTCGAGCAGCCTCAAGCCCATCAGCGCTACCCCGTCTCGATCCCACCGACGCGCACCATCCAGCCCGATCCGGACCCAAGAGCGCTACCGACGCAGGCAAGTGTGGGTACGCCCTCAACCACAGCATCAGCGAGTAGTCGGTCACTTTCTGCAGTTGGCGCACCGTTTGCAGCTGGCCTCCTTGGTCATCCTTTGCGGTCGAGGTAAGGGGTACACTCGATAGGTGTCACTTTAATTGGCCGTGTACTGCGCGATGTGAGCTGGAGGAGTACAGCAGTGGGCCGTAGACGACGGCTCCTCGAGAGACGGCTCCATAACGCACTGTTTGCCACTTCTGCCAGCAGCGCAGCGTTCCCTGTCGATGAACCTTAAGCCCCTTCGCCCCTCCAAGATCGCACCGATGCGCGACTCGAAAGCTCTGGATGTTCCGGAAAGATATATTCCTACAGACCCGTAGATCTGTGGGAGCCATCGGCGCTCCCGGACGCTAACAAGCTGTGCAGGCCATCGTACATCCAGCGCGATCGCTGGGCGGCGGAGGCCTGCCAGGAGGACTCGAAACATTTCGGACGACTCTGCTATCCGCATGCTGCAATTCCATTAGCAGCTCACCTACCATTCAATTACAGCAAAAGCAAGACAATATTTGGTCACTGCCTTCGTCAATACCTAAGTTTCGTACGGGAGATACGGACATCCTGGCCACTTCCCCTTCGTCTGCCCAGCAAAAAATGGACAAAACCCCCTATCAGCCTCCTTCAACCCCCTCATCCGCTCGGCTCTCTCATCCTTGGGCGCATTTCGCAGCTTCTCGATCATCACAACACTAGGCGCCGGATCCGGAGCGAAAGTCAAGAGTCGGAACAACCAGCACATAAAAGTCGTGACAACGACTCGAGTCCAAGGATGACCATCTTTGACGTTGATGTCTGCCAAATCCTGTGGCTCGGAGAGAGACAGCGACAGTGCGACCTATCCACTGAATACCGCGAGGGAACCAGCGATAGCCGAATTGCCCTGCGATGAACTCGCTTCACGGATCGGTTAGGAGTTCCTTTGCTTCGTGTTGTTCCGTGAACTTGAGGCAGCCTTCGTAGCTGGGTGGGAAGCCAGTCACGCGTGTGCGGTGGTCTCCATCGATGGACACAAAGTGTTTGACCTAAGTCATGTCAGAGTCGGCCTCCAGATGATGGTAGAATGTATTTACTTACCATTTCCTGCCAAATTAGGTGGCTTGCGATTTTCTGCTTCTCAGTCCACGCCGGTAAGCCAAGCTTCCTTGCAAACCTGTCTCCGAACGTGGCGGTACCGCACAGCGTGTAGACGTAGTCATCGTTATGCCCGTAACAGCCGGGTGTGACCTGAGGAACTTCAACGTCAAGCTCTGCAGCCCTTCTCCTGGTCATTGAAACCCTACCTCCTCCAGCTTGGCGTGGTAGTCGTTGATGCGATTGATGGAATCAATGGTCCTCTGATCCTTGGGCTCATAGTACATCCAAGCTGTCTCGGTTAGAATTATGATTCACTGAGGTTGGTCCGTTATATTGTTGACTGATCCCGAACCGTTCGCGGTGAGAAAGATGCCAAGTGAGTGTTCTCCATGGCTTCCCTGCCCGAGAACCAGGAGTGAGTCAGCTTTCGACGCGATGTCGCATTTCCTCACTCAGTATATTATCATCTTTGAAGAGAAAGCCAAGGGTCTTGCTCGATCTCTATTTGTTCTGTTGCCTGCGTACGGCCGATGATTGTGGTGTGCAAGAACCCAGACCACGTTCACCACTCCAAGACGGCCGTTAGCTATCTGGTATACAAGATTGGATCTGGCATATGGTGCAAGCGCCAGTGAAGAGGTCTGCGCCAGTGTACCTGTAGAAAGGTAAAGTGGAGGAGAGAGTGGGTTGGATTACGAGTCAAGAGGAGCTCCGCCGCGGAGGTGATTGACTCGCGAGCCTGGTCTGGGGAGAATCATTGGACATTCACGCGACTATCCCATCAAACATCTCAGTAGACCCAGCATCGGACACAATGGCTCGGCGATAGGCATCAATTGATGCGGCAACAGCATTGATCTGAAGATGCAGAGCACTACGCAGGCGCTCAGAGGGCCACAGGGTCATGGGCGACACATCTATGCATACTGCCATGTCCGGACAAATCAGATCCTCTACTCGCTAGAGAGAACGTTGAGAGTACGAGAACATGATTGAGCATGTGCCAGAATACAACATCTGATCCATTTTCTAGCACTCTCACCTCAAGCAGCTGCCCGACACCGGCGCGAACAACAATCCTCCGAAGATCCGAAAAGACTCATGGCGTCCGTTGTACACCATCAACCTCCCCGACAGCGAAGATGGCCAGAAGCAGGGCCTCGAGCTCTTCCGACAACTGCGCCAATACAAATTCCTCCACGAGACAACATGGGAGCTACCCGAAGAGATCACGAGACCATACACCGAAAAGCAGATCGCAGAGGAGAAGGACAAACTGGAAGACAGGGGTGGCAGCAAGAAGGAGACCGTCTTTGATGTAATCAAGAAAAGGAAGAAGAACATGCGCGCGGCCATGGTGATGAACCAGAAGGCAAATTCGATAGCGGACCTTGCGGCTATCCTGCTGAAACAAGAAGAATGGGGTGCGAGGACTGCAAAAGCAAAGGGCGAGGGCGAGTATGCGAGAAGGAATCGGGTCGTTGATCAGCTATTTAATCTCGCTTTGCGATACGAGCAAGAGGGCGTGGAAGAGCTGCGGCAGGAGGGTGAGAAGCTACGGATTGAGACGGATGAAGCGCAAGCAAGATCGCAGAATAAAGAGCTCAAGTCCAAGGAGCGGAGGCAGGAGTTTCAGAAGGCGCTACGAGCGCGACGAGAGATGGAAGAGAAGGAATTGGAGTTGTGGAGAATGGAATACGCAGCGAGGGCAGTGCGAGAAGCAAAGAATTGGGTCAATATGTCTGCTCGAAAACGAGACCTCGAAGCCGATTACTGGAAATCTCTAGCAGAATCCGCGGAAGAGAATCTGCAGTCACTGCAACAACAGCATGAGCTTCTAACAGAAGGAGCTGCGGCGCCAGATACGGGCTCATCTTCAGAGCAAGTGCAAGGGGAGATATCCGCCCTCGACAAGCAAATAGAGCAAGCGCGTTTTGTCTACGAGGCTACCAGACTGCAGAAGCCATGGGCACAAGTGGCCGTTGAGGCACGTGCACGGGGCTTGTATGAGGGCGAGGCTGAAATTGCAGAGGAGCAGCCAGGCGAAACTGAGCTAGCCGAAGGAGAAACACAAGAAGCCACCGCGACTACTTCGACAAACCCAGCTACAGACGAGGATGCCTACGCAGAATTAAAGCTGATCGCACGCAAATTCCTCCCCGAATTCCCACCAAGTCTCGATCCAGTGATTGCCTCCAAGCTCGGCCAAGTTATTCCGCGGACTATGCCCGGATACAAAAAGTTCAGAAAGGATATTGATGTCGCACGTCAGACTATCTTCTCCGCAGAAGGTGTCACTGTGAAATGGGCCAACATACTGGATGCCGAATTCGCAGAACTTTGGCCCGAGGCTATCAAGCATGAGCGTCTGGGCTTCGTCCGCCATGCTGCTCCTAAGCCTAAGTTCGAGGGGCATCAAGACATTACCTCCTTCAAGGCGGCGACTTCGTGGAAGCCCGCTGGGTTCAAGCTTCCTACACCGTCAGAGGCTCTCGAGGACGGAGCGGAGCCTGTGGCCGAAGGCGAGAATGTTGTCGATGCCGCTGCTGCCGCTCGTGAACAAGAGAAAGAGAGAAAGAAAGCCATCCGTGGTATCAAGGATGAACTCTTGTGGGAGGTCAGAGGACCTAGGAGAGCTGAGTGGCAGATTAAGCAGGACAGGAAGAAGATTGCGAATAAGATGAAGGTTTTGGCGGAGCGGGCACCGAAGGTGGATGCGTCTACTCTGCCAAATGAACCAGCGGCGCAGGAGAATGCGCCTAGTTTGTAGATAGATATTTGAAGGAATGTACATTACAGTGAGTGTCCCTATGTTTGCCCTCCTCCTCCTCATCATTGTCATCATCCCCAAATCAGGGACACTCACTGTAATGTACATTCCTTCAAACATCCTCTGTACTATACTCACCAAATCATCAAAATTCTGCAACCACTCAACATACCCATTACAAAGATTTCCAGGATGTACGCTCAACACATACGGTAAATCAGCAGTAAACGCCTGGATATGGTTTGGATCGTTGGGGAATGTAAGAAGTCGCGGCTTCAATTGTAGACGTTTTGAGAGGTTGGAGTGGTTAGGGTGAGGGTTGAAGAGGGCGTGGTCGAAGATTATGCTAAAGGAGTCGCAAAGGGACGGTGTCGTAATGGTAGGTGTTTTGGAAGTGGCGGTCGTCGCGGAAGGTGAGGGTGGAAATAGGGTGTAGGGGTGAGGAGTAGAGAGATTTGGTATAGGGCGAGGAGAGGAGGATGAGGAAGATGGTTGAGGATTTCATTTTTTTGTCCTTGACGAAGTGGAAGGTTGGAGGAAGAGGCTTTGAGAGGTGGTTTGTAGGTCGTCATTTGCAGTTTGAATGATACTAATGTATTGTTGGGCCTGTATTACCCAGTTCCTGTTGTTATGAGATTCGTCAACTAGTGCGTGGAGGGCGATGGCACGAATGTCACGTTGCAGAACGCTAGAACAAGGCATGTCAAGTGTCAGTAACGCATGATTCCAAGAGGGGGTTGGAAACCATTGTCATTGTTCGTCTTGATAGCCTGCGGTCATGTTACCCCTCGCCCGCCCATCCGCGTCAGTCATGGCTAGAACTATCTTGAAATCACACACCTCCTAAGTTGATGCGCCTTCGACTGCGACACATTCTCGCATCTCTCATCCGTCGGGACGTTCACCCACTGATTCGCATAAGCCACCCACTGCACCTGCGTATCAGCAAGCCATACCCACACTCCCCTTTGCCCTCCCCCTAGGACACTTCGTCTCTAACTCACCAAATTATCAAAACTCTGCCACGTAGCATCATACGGCATACACAGATTCCCTGGACTGACGCTCAACACATACGGTAGTGAGGACGTAAAACTATCCCACAGACCTCCTTCGGGCCAGGGGGCTTTGCCGCAGGAGATTGGATAGGTTTGGGAGAAGGTGGAGGAGGTGGCGATGGTCAGCGTGCGGTCTTTATGGTCGAAGACGATGCTGAAGTAGTCGCAGGGGATTGGAGCCTGTACGGGCGAGGAGTCCAGGAAGCTGCAGTCGTCTGAGGTAGAAGGGACTGGTGAGGTGTGTGTTTCGGGGGCGAGGAGGGCGATTAACGCGAGGACGGAAGAAGAGGTGGTAGTGAACTTCATTTTGATCTCCACGGAAGAGGGGAGGAGGACTTATTTGGGAATTATTGAGGATGGGGTTCCTAGATTTTCCGTTGCAAAGGATATATCTTCCCAAGATGTGGTTACTCTGAGGGGCCTTTTTAGCGCAGTTCTCGTCCTCGAGGAATGATGCGTCGACAACTGTCTCGAGCCATGACAGTCGTCAAACCACTGCGAAACGCTATAACAAGGCATTGTACTGTCAGCGATGCATGAAGCTGGAAGTGGATTGGTCATCGATTGTCATGTTCATGCTGAAACTTACGATTGAGACAGCAGGTTGCACTATCCTGCAGATCTGAGTATTCTTGCAGATAGTCGTAACCAGGTTGACGGGTACGACAAGGCGAGTGTATTGTGTATCGTCGCACATTGGGTACAGGGCAAAGGAGGTGGAGCGCAGGAGGGAGTTGTGTTTCCAGCTTCGCAAAGAATCGATCAGGACAGGGTTCAAGGCCGCCATGTGGTTGTCGTCGATCGCAACTGGCTCTGTGAGTTATCGGTGCATCAAGAGATTTTCATCAGGATCAGCGCAGTCACTGCGAAGATTAGGATCAGAACTGACAGTGTGTTAGCCTCAGATACTTAGTAGAGTGACTTGACGCTAAGGCTCTGCATGACTTACTAATGGCAGCTAGCGTCCACTGAGTGCATCTGTTCCTGCGGCTGCGAAAAGAGCGATTTATGGCAGTCTTCATCTTATCTTCGAGATCATGAAAGCTTGGTACATGGTATTTCTCCGGATCTGCCCCGGGGCTGATATCCGGCTGCTTCGACAGAGTCGCAAATGAAGCCAGCTCAAGCAGTGCCTTGAGATTCAAGCTAATCCATTGATCATGCCCTTGGGAAACATTGTTTCCTTGATGATATTCAAAGCTTGGCTCAGAATCTGCGGTCTCCGTCTCAGAGAACAGATATGCTCTGCCGATGACGACAGCGCTGTTGCCAGGTCCGGTCCGGACTGCAAAAACGAGCTGTGTCGTCGGGAAGTGCAAAATGATGTCGCCAGTCTGAAGTCGGCATGCAGCTAGGCCATGAAAGGTGGTATTAGAAATGCTAAAGTAAGTCATGTCCGGTCGGCCTACTCGTTCATGCGGATTGATGGGATCCTCGCTTGCGGTCAACACCCAGGTGTTCCGGGAGGTATTGAGCAGGTATCTGGGCATTTCGTTCAGTACTTTCACTTTTCTTCGGATCTTGATAGCGGCATCTGTCTCCTGTGGCAATTCCGCCGTGCCTAAAACACTCAGAGGTACAGAGAGATTGAGGTTCTCGGTCAGCGTATGTTCCTGTAGGACGTCTGCAGCCTTGAGTCGAAAGAGCTTCATCAGAAGATTGGTGAATTCGAGTGTCCTCTTCGGATGTAGCTGATCGTATTTGAGCAAGAAGCGAAGGACTGTGACGAGTCTTTGCGCCGGTGTAGCTGAGTAGTCTATCGTCAAGTGCTCTCTATGCTGTCCAACCAGACTGTAAAGAGCATAGACATGATCGCAGGAAAGACCACATTGGTGGCTGGCGTAACGCTCGATGAGCTCATGCAGCAGACGTGGTTGCTGCCCGTGGCCAGGTTCCAGCCTTTGAAGGGCGAGTCGTGCAGCCGGACTACGAATTATCAGATGCCAAGTATCTCGCCTGAGGCTCTTGAACGGTTTGTTGTCTCGCGCTTGTTTCAGTTGATGGCAGAGCCTTTCAAAATCCATCATCGAGCAGGTAGAATCTCCCATCTGGAGCACGACAGTACGTGCATTGATCAATTCTGGTATGATCCACTTTCGAGTCCAGTAGCGTAGTCTACACAGAGTGTAGACTGAGCGCCAGAGGCTCGAAAGGTCTTGATCTCCTCGCGACCTTGTGTACTTGAGGACGGAGTCGCCAGAGCTCTCGTAGCTTACTGCATTGCGCACAAAACTTAACGCTCTTGCAGCATCCGTCTTTTGATCGACACTCTGGAGCCAGACAAGTACATTGTTGGCATTGCTGTAGATATCTGCCATCAGCTTGACTTGGTGGTTGCGTTCTTGGTCCGATCGTTGGTTGATACATATTGCGTCAACCCAGACCCAGCAGTCAGACTCTCTGTCTCGAACGGACAGAAGCGCAGCTTTCAGATTCTTGCGCACTTTGATAGTCGTGTTGCCAGGGAGGTGAATGTCGAATCGAGCGGCGTCTGCGTCCCAAGTGTATGAGATGGCCCTGTAAGACGGACAGGCTTCTGAACGCAGATCGTAGTGATGAAGTGAACAGTCAATCCTGTCGCCTTGGCCTGCGTAGAGCCTCAGAAGACGGAATGTATGCTGCGAGTCCAGTAGCTGGTATTCGAACAGGCCTGCTTGGAGTTGATGAGCAGGCTGATGAGCTTGATGCTGGTGTCGCGAGCCTGCCAAGCCGGCCATCTTACCATTAAAGCGCCAGAGGCTTCATCCCAGCAAAGACATTGCCTAGTTGTTGTTTTGAGGATCTGGATCCGCTCTCAGCTTGCACGAGATGCGAGGCTGGTATCGACTCTGGGCCACCCACAGCCTCAGCGGCCAGGCTGTAGACTCAGCCACTCAGATCTGAGGCCGCACCTTCGCGGCGATCACCGTGCATGGGGAACTTTCCAACTCCTGATTCGCAGATGCCAGATGTTATTGACTGTAGAAAGTCTATTGTGTGAAATTGGCCCTGACCTGTGAATGGATGGCAAGGTGGCTCGCAATCCTTCAAGGTGGCTTGACAAGGCTGTCACAGTGTCGTTATAGAGGCCTCCGCAAGGCAAATTTGCACGCCTTAATTGGCAAGGAGGAGCGTCTCCAAGGCAGATGCAAGCCACCCCGCCGTAGGAAGATTGGGCGTGCATGGTCTGATAAGTAGGCTGAGGCCCGATCGATCTGCGGAAGGCTTGTGCGAAGAAACACTGCTACGATCGCTTCCGTGTTTTGCCCTCGACCCGGAGAACTCTCGACCATCTTTCCACGATGCCAAGGAATGCGGATGAGGAGCAGGACTCAGATGCAGAAGATAACCACGAGGATGTGTGGTCGTTTTGGCTGAATTTTGCGATTCTGGCGATCCTTGACGTTGTGATCGCGGAACTCGTACTTACTGTGAAGACACGAGGACTTCAGCACCAAGCTATCAACATCGCCAATGGGGCGAACGACTCCGCGAATGCTGCAAATAACACTGCAAATCAGGTCAGTGAGCAAAGCTTGGTAGAGAACCATACTAATGAGGCACATGCCATTGGTGTTTCGGCTCAAGTTGGCGCTATCACCGTGCAAATCAAGCAGTTGGCCTCGAACGTGCAAGACCTGCAGAAGAACCTGGCAAACCTGACGTTGAGGGTGGATGGACTGGAGAACACAGTCAATTCTTTGCAAAGTGCGACCGCCAGTGCTACGTATGGTAGCGGAGGCCCTGAAAGTTCCAGTACAACGACGCCCAGTTATCCCGAAGGTTTTGGAACGAGAAATCTGCCAGACACGACCTGGGCTGGTATTATGGTTGGGGCTGCTGTCGTAAATCTCGTTTGTTAGCAAGCATCGTCTATGCTGCTTGCTTCTGCTTCAACAAAGCCTCCGAACGACCAACACTGCCCGGGTCGAGATATGGTCTCTCGCCCAGACTGACTGTACGCTGACCAGTCCTGTCACCCTCATAGTCATACGTAGCATTGTGATAGACGGAACGATTGTCCCAGATAGCCACATCATTCTCGTTCTGCCAGCGATATCTGACCTGTAAGTCATGGTTCTCCGTAATGAGCTGCACAAACCACTTCAGCAGATGCTCGCTTTCTGCTTCGGACACTTCGTTGATGCGCTTGGCATGGTGGCCAACAGCGTAGACATTCTTCCAGCCGCTAACAGGGTGAATAGCCTTGAGATTGGTGCCATCGTTCTCCGGCGCGCCACGTTTCCCGCTGTGTAACTCAGAGTTGTTGTTCTTAGCGCTTTCCTGGAAGATCGGCTGAGCGTAGGTACCCGTCAAGGTCTCCAAGAACTTTTGATATGCAGGAGAAATGCGGTCGTAGACTTCGTAACCAGACGCCCACAGAGTGTCACCACCTGTCTTTGGCAATTCTGTCAGCCGTAGGATGGCATAGTCTTTTAGCACAGGCTCGAATGTGATGTCGCTGTGCCAGCCCTCCTTCTGTGACTGCTTCTTGCCCTGAAAGCGGTCCACTTAAAGCTTCTTGGCTTGCTCCGAAGAGATGACACTGATTTCATTAGCATGTCCGAACGCCGTTGCATACGAGCCTTGCACGCGGTGTCTCGATTAATAGAGAGGTGGGAAAGATGCAAAGGACTCCAAGACATTGCGTGCTTCGCGAAAGCAATGTTGCCTTGAGCGTCGCTTAGCATACGTTGGAAGCATGCATGATGCATCGTTCCTTGATAACGAAGAGGATGGAGACATTGGGTCAACATCGATTGATAAAGCGCGCTTGTTGATGGTTGAAGCCAGTGTGAAGTGAAGCCAGTGTGAAGTGAAGTCAACGTGATGGCAAAGACCAGAACGCCAAGGCCGGACACATCTTCTCCCTTCTTCCTTCTGTGCTGGCAGGGGCTCACGACAATTCTCTTCCCAACCACTATTGTCATTGCTCTACTTTGCCGCCGCGAACAGCCCGCTGGTCTTCTCCGGATTCAAGTTGAATGTTAGTCTTCTGCGATTGTTCTTTGCTCCAGCCTGAGCGTGTCATCCTGTTTTGGGCTCACCTGGGACATGGAGACGCGACTCGGAAACATCATGAATCAATGCAACTGTCTATCATTCCTCTATACCAGTGATGTATATACCGCGAGTAAGACTTCTCAACACGAGATTTGGAACTGCCATTCCAACCACCAACGCCCCCTCGACCCGCCGAGTCGACCGCCCCGAATCGAATCATGAAACGAATGCTTCTAAGCGTTGTCCAAATCGCATCTCTGATCACCAAAAGAGAGCCGATCCAATACTGCGTCACTCGAATTTGCCTCATCGATCAAAGCTCTGGCATCTGAGAGCGCCTTGTCTTGTACCAGACAATACAGTGCAGCCACAATACTCCTCTCGACTCCATCCATCTCCTCCGCCGAGAACAAATCCGTATCGTACTCGCACCTGAGTGTGCACAACGCATCAGTCAAGGCGCAGAATTCCAGCATAAGAGGGAACTTGGCACCCTGCGCCCAAGTCACGATTGGCTCCAGACCCGGGATCTCTTGGGTCTCAGATCTGTTGTCGTGGAAAGTACACATCACATCGAAGAGAGCGCTGTTCGGAAGGTCCTCTTTGACTCCGAGATGCTCGAGAAGGCGAGCCCAGGGGATCGCTCGGGCGGTGGCAGTCTGGCTGGAAGCCTGGACTGCGCGGCAGTACTTCAGCATGGAGCTGTTGCCCTTCTGCGCTGAGTGTCGAATACGGATAGCAAGCGGTTGCAAGAAGAGGGCCACGGTCTCCATTTCCTCGAATGAGCGGTTGAGATGTGGACCACCGAGCGTCATATCGATTTCGGTCTTGTCTGAAGCAGCAAGTGCAACGGCAGCCAGCGCCATTTGGTGCAAAGTGATGCCGCGAGTCTTGGAGAAGCTCAGCATGGACTGGTAGAGCTCGACCGGGAGCTTGAAGGCCCTAGAGGTCCCATGGCTGTACGCTTTTCTGCGGACTGCGTCCTTGCCGAAAATCCGCCCAACAGGCTGATCCTGAAGCTCCAAGCCCCAGAAGCCCAGGTCATCGTCGGAAATGCGTGGCTGCAGGGCTGCGCGATCAAGCTTTCGGGGAAGGTGCTCCAGCGGCTTGCCGAAGTACAGATCTCTCTGCTCAGCCAGCACCACTTTGAAGGCTGTCAAGTCCATGACAATGTGACTGATCGCAACGACAATCTGGCTCTTCGTGACCGCCACCCGGATCGGCCAAGTCTTGTCCAGCTCAAAGGGACGATTGATGAACTCGTCGATGTCGACATCATTGACTACTTGGACCTTTGGCGCACATTGAACTGCTATGCGATCGACCTCTCCAAAGCCATTCGTGATGAATCGATCACGGAAGATGAGATGGCGGGCCAAGACCGTGTCCCAGGTTTGTACAAGTCGCTTGCGATCGACGATCGTATAGTCAACGTTGCAGGCATAGGAAACGTTGAAAGACGTTGTTCCGGAGTTGTGTTTGTATCTCTGCCACCAGTGCTCCTCCATGGGAGACACACGGATATCCTCAGCGGCTGGGCCACCTTCTTGAACTTCCACCGTCGAGAACGACTCCTTCTCGCCGAGCGCATCAATCGAGGCTGCTAGAGCACCTAGTGTATGGTGTGTGTTGATCAGTCGCAGATTAATTTCACGGCCGATCGACTTGGACAGCTTGCTGGCAACGAGCATCTGCAGCACGGAGTGTCCACCCAGGGAGACGAAGTTCGACTCCGCCGTGACTTCGATTCCGGCTCCGAGACCAAGCACTTCTCTCCATACCTTCTCGACCTCCTTCTCTGTTGACGAGTCCAAGGCTCGAATCGCCGAGGCTGCTATGATGGCGGCAGAAGCCGCAGCGCTCACGACCTTGTAATCGACCTTGCCAATGGGCGTCGTGGGCAGCACTTCTACTGCGACAATGTATCTTGGAACGCAATGAGCGGGCATGGATGCTTCGCACTTGGCCTTCGCCTCCAGGATATCAACGGAAGCTGGCTGGACCATAGCAACCAAATGATCTTTGTTCGGAGCGATAGCCACCGCAGTCGTTTCTGGCAATGCTCGAGCCATGCGAGTCTCAAGGTCGTTCAGGTCCATACGGAAGCCTCGCAACTTGATCTGACGATCACGGCGACCAAGGAGATTGAGCTCGCCATATGAGTTCCAGTAGCCGCAGTCGCCGGTCATATACATCATCTCTTGAAATTCTGGGCAAACGGTGTCTGGCATGAATCGAGCAGCAGTCTCCTCTGGCCTGCCGATGTAACCTTTGGAAACTTGGATACCAGCAATGTACACCTCACCGACGACGCCAGGCGGGAGAAGCTGTCGCCTCTGACCTAGAATATACAGTCTCGAGGATGGGTTTGGTCGACCTAGAACGACAGGCTTGCCGGGGAGGAGACGATGGATGGTCGCCCCACAAGTTGCCTCTGTTGGACCATACATATTGTACACCAACTTCTTTGCTGCCCAAGTATCGTTGACACTCTGCGGTACGACTTCGCCGCACAGGTACAAGGCCTTGAGGTTGGGGTGGTCTCCCGGCACGAGGATCCTCGCTACTGAAGGCGTGATGATAGCAGTATCAGCGTGGTTGAGATGCTCAAACGCATCGCCTTCCACTGGAAGTACGAGAGTAGCGCCGTGGCTCAGCGCGGAGAAGGTTTCATGTATGCTGCCGTCAAAAGCTGGCGACATTGTCTGCGCCACACGAATGCCCGGCTCAGCCATGAGACGGACCTTCTTTTCTCTCTGGAAAGCGACGAGCCCTTCGTGGGTGCAGACGACACCCTTCGGCTTGCCAGTTGAACCTGAAGTGAAGCAAACATAAGCGCTTGCTTCGGGGTGTGGCTTTGTCCTGATCGGATATGCCTCGCTTTCTGGCAGCTTGAGAATCTCGTCAACCGCGAGAATTGACCCGCATGACAAGGGTGCTGTCTTGCGGTCCGATGCTGATGGCACAATGAAGGCCGCAGCGGTCGCTGTACGGTAGTTCTCGTCGCGCAGGTGTGGAGGTAGCTTTGGATCCATCGGGGAGTACACTGCGCCCGCTTTAAGAATACCATAGATGGCGACGAGCCAGTTCAGGGAGCGATCAGCATGCACGCAGACAACACTTCCTGGCGTGACAGAGCGAGAGATATGAGCTGCAAGGTGACTCGAAGCCTTGTGCAGCTCGGAGTATGTCAGGTGGCTGTCCTCTTTCACGGCTGCCAGATTATTGGGTCGGTCGATCGCTGCAGCTTCGAAAAGGGTGACGAGGTCTTGGGAGACAGATTCCACTCTGGTGCCTGCATTAAAACATCCTCCCATTTGCATCAGCATTTGCTTGGTCGATTGAGGCATCATCCGAGCCAGGCATGACCCTAGTGTTGCTGCAGGCTCCAGGAGTCCAATTACGGCGTTTTCGAAGCTTTTGGCCATCTGCTCAACATCCGACAGGCGCAGTTTCTCTGGGTTGAAGCGCAATCTGACCCTGCCGTCGTGACGATGGA
Organism: Nothophaeocryptopus gaeumannii; assembly: GCA_031771865.1. Taxonomy (NCBI): domain Eukaryota; kingdom Fungi; phylum Ascomycota; class Dothideomycetes; order Mycosphaerellales; family Mycosphaerellaceae; genus Nothophaeocryptopus; species Nothophaeocryptopus gaeumannii. Next base: position 549,707 of record JASISA010000019.1, read on the forward strand.
AAAGGCTCAAGGCTACATCGCTTGGCGATGAGAAGGATGTCGAGATACGCCCAAGCTGTTCGGCTTGCTCAGACCGCAAGTCAAACTCCTCAGCCAGTGCGCTTGTGAAGTCGCGAGAAACGCCGTCCTGTGGCCGCGAATATTGGTGCTCATTGATGGCCAGCCGCTCCTCGAAGATCGATTGCATGAACTCTTGAGCCGAGCTTGACTCATTGACAGTGGCGCGAATCGGTAGCGTGTTGATCAGAGGTCCAATGGCAGTCTCAGCTCCATCGACAGCAACATCACGACCTGCGAGGATCACGCCGAATGCGACCTTTGGCAAGTCAACGAACTCAGACAGGACCAATGCCCACGCGGCTTGGCAGACGGTCGCGAATGTAAAGCCTGCCAGCGAAGCAGCGTCAAGACTGGCGGTATTGATGTTGCACTCGACAACTGATTGAACAGCCTTTGTCGAAATCGTTGGAGCTGGCAGGCTGAGCTCGCCCACAGCCCCGTCGAATGTCTTTGCACGATCTTGCCAGAATGATATTGTCTTCTCGCTGTTTTTGTCTGCAAGCGCTTGATAGTCTCTTGCCACACTCATGAAGTCTTCTCCGAGAGTCGAGACGCAATCCTTGGATCGCATGATAGCGTACAACTTCTCCAGCAGCAGCTTCATTGAGTAGCCATCGATCTTGGCGTGGTGGATCACACAGTGGACCGTGACAACACTGCTCGCCTCATCCGACTTGCTCAAAGACACGACCTTGAACACTGCCTTGCTGGGCTCCAGTTCTGGCATGTCCGCAATCTCTTGGTCATAGAGCGCTTCGTCGTACACGACGATTTCGTTCCATTCAACCAGCGGCTCGTCGCCAAGGACCATTTCAGCTTTGCCATCAGCAAGTCGAATTGTTGTCTTGAAGATGGGCTCAGCCTCGATCAATTGCATCCATGCGCGACGAAGGTTCTCCAATTGACTGCCAGGATACGTCTCGGAAAAATGGATGTAGTTGACACCCGTTCTGGCCAAAGATCCTTGCAGAAGCGTCTGCTGCATCTCGGTCATCTCGACCACTTCGGCCACCTTCGTTCCCTGGGCCGATGCTTGGTTGAAAGGGTCTATAGCCGTCTCTTGGGGCAAAGGAAATGCAGCTGCTAAGATGTCTGTTATTGATTTGGCCTCAAGGATCTCAGCGACAGACAAGGCAATGCCTTTGGCCTTGCAGGCCTTGGACAGATGCAACGCCGAAAGAGAGTCGCCACCGCATCGGATGAAGTTCGAGATTGTCGAATCTGGGAGAGCTGTGATGTTGAGTACGTCCAGGATGAGCTTGAAGACGATCGTGGAGATTTCTGGTCCCTTTGGCCCTCGGTTGGCCTTTGCTGGGTGCATCTTGGGGACTTCTACCGAGAGCCTCCTCGACACAGCTGTAGTGTCGTCGATCATCGTGGCGACTCCTGTACAATTTTAGACCCCAGTCTCTGAAGGCTATCAAAGATGAAGGCTATTTGAAACGAACGAAAATTTGAGGTGAAGAAAGTACAAAAAATCAGAGCAGTTTCCCTAAGCTTTGAGCTGTGTTGAAGGCTTGAGGTAAGACTCTGCTCCATATCTGTTTCTAATATATAGGTGTCGTTTTTCATTCTCTCGCTCAGCCCGCCAACAACCGGTCACTGTCATGGCCTTGATTCCTCCGCCAATCTCGCCGCATTTGGCATCAAATTGGTGCAGGACAGCGACGTTGCATTGCTTCAAACGGCGGGCAAGCCACCAAAAAGGAATTCTAAACCTGCGCTCTGACTGACCGGAAGGAGCAGTCTTAAGGACTCATCAATGGCCTGATCCGTACCATTCGTCTGTGCTTGGTGGTAGCGACACCAGCAGAACGTTCCAAGAACCAGGTGCGGCTGTCCTGCGGATACCAAGGTGACGGCGGATGCTCAGACTTGTACAGTCCAGAAGAGACTAACATGTGGCTGGTCGTACGCCTTGTCAGTTCCAGGAATAGCCCTCGAAGGGCTTCGACTCCACGCATCGCGACATTAGTCTTTGAGGCCGTTTTGACTGCGCAGATACGGACAGAGCCTCCACCAACATAGCATGATTCAGACGGTTGAGCCTCCTCGACAGGGCAATTTCAGTTGCGTGCCCGGGGAATCAAAGAAATGCCATGGACATTCAATGCCTACCGGACCTGCATATAATCCCAGTGAATCGCTGCTGTGTGCATCCTCATCAGCATCAAAATCTTACATCTTCAGTACACCGACTTCCATCTTGTTCAACATCTCCGCATAGCTCACCATTCGACCAATCCAATCATTGCCAGCGTCGATCATCATGCGTTTCACTACTCTTCTCGGAGCAGCCGCTGCCCTGGCCCGCGTTACCTCCGCGTACCCAGCACCACGGGACTCCAACCCTCACTTGTGCTCCTGGGAGACTGGCGCTGACTGCGAGTGCCCCTCTGGAATCCCCGGTATGCGGTACCAGAGCTCCGTCACCTACGCCATTGTAGGAGCCAATGCATGGGATGTGCAGGAGATCATTGGTAACTGTAAGACTCTCTCGCGTGCTTGCCAACTTCGTCTTTCGCTTACTGGTTATTGCACAGTCCAAGATACTTCTTATTTTGGCGTCACTCCGAAGAGTGTGGATGGCCCTGACAACACTCCCAACTGCACTCGTACGCTCGAAGCTGCAACACCCGGCCTTGGTACCGTTACCTTCACAGAGCGCCTAAAGCAATATAAGCAAAGCCCCGATGGTGGATTCTTGATGGAATTTGATCTCCTGAATGGTAAGCAGTCACATCGTTTAGCCGATACTCGCAGGTTCTAAATGTTTCACAGCGCCTCTCGAATACAACACCACGGAAGGCACAGCTGTCTACTGGCAAGATTGGGACACACTGGAGACCATCGCGCTCAGCCCAACACAGACCGGTATCCGTTGGTCTATTTACGCTTGCTTCACCGAGGATGGCGACTTCCAGACTTTCCACGAATCAGCCCTCGCTAACACAACCAATATTTTGAGATCCAAGGGTCAGCTCAATGGTATCACGAAATACACCACTCCGGTTCTTTCGTACACCGAGGGCTAAGGAAGGCATACAGGCGGCATTGGCGGTCAGTTGTAGCTCTACTGTCTCTTGTCTCTGTTTGGTCTTTTCCCATTGCATGGCATCGCATAGCGAAGGCGTTTCTTTGGGGGTTTCTTTGATTTCAATGGCACGGCATGGAATGATGGCAGCGTTTCTACATTCTCGCCCCTTCTCTATCTCTCGTTTTTCTTTCAGCTCTCTATATGGACATCAATCTACACAGGCTATCATTCGTTGGTCTCGCTCTGGCCTTGTCTATACTCCAGCTCTAGACAGTACTGACCGTCATTTCTTTGTTCTCGAGCAGCGCTCGTATTAGGAAAGCGAAACCAACAAGCACCGCCGACCTGATTTCGACCGGTCAAGGGGCTTGGCTACACCAGATCCGATTTTGGTGCTCCGCATGCCATGCTCGTGCGACGTAGACTTGCTAAGTTTGGTGAAACGTTTCATTCCCACTTGCTTCGTCCAGCCGAGTTAATCTCGGCGGCCATGAGCCATAGCAGATAGTTTGCTGTGCTTCCAGGCTCTCTATGACCAGCATCACCATCAGGGTGGAAACATTGTTTGTTGACTGTCTGTCCTCGATGTCATGCTCTCAGTGTTGCCTTTCAGCGTGAGGAACACGAAATGCTCGTGCTTCTCATGCTCAAACAGTCCGCAACGCTGTAAGAATGCTACAGGTGAGCGTTCGATCTGCACCATCAGAAGACTAGGGGTTGTTGTTTCACTGTTGCTCATCTTTGCACGCATGTGAAGAGGTACGTGCGTTGCGCATCAATCACTGAATCAATTCGTGGTCAAGATATCATGAAAGTCAGGTGGTGGTCTGTACGAATCTTGGCGCCACCTTGCTTCCCAGTTCCTTTGCGCTTCTGCTCACTCCGTCGAGTCTCCATCAACAACATTGTCAACATAATCGAAATAATGAGGCTCTCGCATGTCCGGCATCATGCGCACACTTCCGCTGTTCTCTGATGCCTGCATATGGAAGGCCACACACCTCTGTGGCGATCATTTCCTTCGACAGACCGCTCTTCTGGCCAGGACTCGGTGCTCGACCTCCCCTTGGCAGGTCATATGGACAAAGCTGGGTAGCGCCATGCAGATAGACCTGCATATCATCCTGCCTTTTGCGGTCTTTTAGGCGACGGAAGCTACTTGAAGAGGACGGAAGTCTGCAGTAACGGGGAATTTCTCTGCAGTAGCGCAAATCCGCAAACTCTTTTTGGGTTCTCGACTGCCTACCGCACGCCGGCTTAAGCGATGCAATCCCCCATTCTGTCTGCGAGCTGTCATCGAGCAGCGAACGTTCAAAATTGACAGGACTCGCCTCAGCTGGATCTTGCGCTTCACTGCTGTCTTTGGACGCCACAGCCGATGTCGATCTACATGGCGTACCGGGGAACAGCTGAGTGAGGAAGCGGCTCCTGTCTCTCCCACCTCAAAGCGGCTTGGCAAACGATGTACAACCATTCCATAATAACTCGGTAAGTCCATCGAGGGTCGTAGGATGCTCGTCTGTCTTTCGCTCCTCGCAGTTGTCATTCGTTCACGATGAAGTCTTACGCCGCTTTGCTTGCGCTGCTCGGCGTCTCTGCAGCATTTCCAGCTGATGTTGTCTCTCTAGAGAAGCGAGCAGATGCGTACAACCCACCTCGCAATGTGATTTACGTCCAGACCTTCAAGAATACCGATGGCAGCCGACTCTCGCTTCTGCCTTTCATACAGAACCCCACCAAACTCACCCATCTATACCTTTCATCTTTGCACATCAACAGTGATCCTATGAACATCAACTTGAACGACAATAACCCGAATGATACGTCAGTCTGGGGCAACGCAACAACACCGAACACCGTCTGGGGAGATGCAGCACAGTTGCAGAAGAGCGGCGTCAAAGTTATGTTCATGATGGGAGGTGCAGCAGCTGGAAGCTATCCGAGGCTTTGCAGTGGTCCTTCGAGCACGATCATTGTAGGTGTAGATAATGATCCTAAAGGTCTTGGATAGTAACTCACACATATGCAGAACGAAACTTATTATATGCCACTGTACCACACAATCAAGGCACACAATCTGGATGGAATCGATCTGGATATTGAAGAGAAGGTGGCTTACACATGTCCACTCGCGCTGCTTCAGCGCCTGAACAAGGATTTCGGCGCCAGCTTCATTACCACAATGTCACCAGTCGCATCCGAGCTGCAGCCAAATGGATACGGTAAGATAATCCTGAGCCGCATCGTCTCTTGCACAAGCTGACTCTTTGCCAGGCCTGGGCGGCTTCTCATACAAAACTCTCGATTCCCAAGCGACCAGCTCCGCTAAACCGAACGGAAAGCTCGTCAATTGGTATAACGCACAATTCTACAATGGTTGGGGCGATGCTAGCAACGCAAATGGATACAACGCAATCGTCAAGAACGGGTATGCGGCCGGCCGAGTCGTGATGGGTGTTCTCGATGGGAAGGCAGACGGCGGAAGTGGGTGGAAGAATCTCACCGTCTACCAAAAGACGATTGCCACCCTCCGAGCAAACTATGGCACCTCGTTTGGCTGCGTCAATGGCTGGGAATCTTGGGACGCGGGCCGTGATGATAATTTGGCAAATCCTTGGCAGTGGGTGCAACAGATTGGCAACAGTGCCCACGGAACCTCGAAACGCCAAACCGTACCACAAGACTTCAACTCGACTCTGACATTTGGAGATAGCCCATGGCCTTTGCTTACGAACCAACTGACAGCGCTGGGGTATTTTGAATTGGCTGTCGTGAGAGCTCTCAACATCAGCAACGGCAACTATGCACAGGCCTTAGGCATTCTGGCGCAGAGTTTGTTGCAGTAAAGGTATACAGAGCACGCTAATCTAACCATCAAGTTTCGTACGCTCCTGAAGTTCCCTGATCAAAATACTCTTACCGCGTATTCGTTGACCGTAGCGATAGAATACAAATGGAATGGGCACGCAAAGCAATTCCAGAAATCCAAGCAGGGAGCCGGCCCACTCCGGCCCCAAGCACGCATACATCGCTGGCCCGGCCAGTGGCAGAACTGCCCCGACAATACTTCGCAGCATGGCATTGCTTGCTAATGCTGATGCTGCGTACGAGCCGTAGCAATGTGCAATGTACGCACTCGCATAAATGAACACGATCCCACTCCCGAGTCCAAAAGGAATGCTCGCGGCGATGGGTATCGCCCAGTGGTAATTTGGCGTACAGGTCCAGCTGAACCAGAGCTGACCCGCGGGCATGATCAAAGACGCGGCGCAGATGGGGACGACCATGGCCTCCGGAGCGGCTTCCTTCGAAACTGGATCGATCAGTAACCTGCTGGTGTACTTCCGAATCATCGGCTCCAGAAACACACAGAGCGCCGTGCCGATTCCCAGACCACTATATGACAGACCAGTCAGGCCTGGTGACCACCCGCGGCCAGCTTCGAAGACGATCGGGTAAGCAACATAGCACAGGTAAATGATGCCATAAACAAGCGCCGAGTAGAGATTCCAGATGATGAGAATTGGCTCTGTCGCAGCCAATACAAAAGGCCGACGAAGATTGACCAACAGTCGCTCGAGGAACTTCCTGGATTTTCCCGGCATCGCTGTTGCTGACGATGGGAGGCCCTTACGGCGTTGGGCCCGAAGTTGCAAAACAGGCATGTATGTCTCTCGTACTGTAGCGAGAAGCAAGAGGGCAAAGCCGCTCATGCAAAGCATGGTTTCATTAACACACCGCCAGCCGGCGCACTGAGAACATGTCAGCGAGCCGAAGGACAAGATCAGGGGTCTGCGCTCACCTCGAACACAAAACCGCCGATCACAGATCCTATGACTGGGCCGAGAAACGGGCCCAACGACCAAATCGACAACGCCAGAGTCCGGTATTCGTCGCCCATGATATCATTAATCGTTCCAGGAGCATTTGACAACATAGCAGCTCCAGCGACGGCACCAAAGAATCTCGGAATTATCAGCCCAGCAAGGTTGTTCGTCAATGCCGTCGGAACTATCAGAACCGTAAAGACCAACATCGACACCAGATAGCAAGGCTTGCGTCCAAACATCTCACTCAGCGGAGCGAGCAACATCGATCCGACTGCTATACCTAGCAAATACGCCGTCAACCCGAGAACGGCGATCGTTTCGTCCACATCGAAGACGTCTGCAATTCCGCGCTGCTGATCGTAAGAAATAATCATGGAGCTGTATGTTGTCGAATAGCAAATCACGGTTGTTGTAGCCAGAGACAGGACGGCGACGATATACCATTTGTACCAGAGACTCCAGGATTTGGGACTTTTGACCGTGACGCTGCCGGATCTGGAGAGTCTTTCCTTGACGGTAGAGAGATCTGAGGTTAGTGGTATGCCCCAAATATCGATATCGTTGAAACGAGCTGCGTTTGCTGAGAGGTCGGCTTGAGAGTGTTGGAGATTGCAGTATGCTTTGAAGACATCGTAGGACCAGGTTGGTTCGGAGTCTTCTGAGATACCTGAGAGGGTGAGGTGTTGGAAGCCTGCCATGGCGATCCGAAAGCAGCGAACTTTAGTAACCAAAATGTCGAGTATGGAAAGATATCGGGGAACGTAGGAAGGACTTGATGAGTGGCAGTGCGTCGAATCTATCATTTTACCTGGGATCACTCGAGACCTGGAGTCATGATCTACTCTATTGCTCCGGGGAGATCTGTCGTCAGCTCCTATCAATATCCTCGGCTTTGACGCCTTCGAAGAGGCTTTGCAGACGGCTATCCTCGAAGCTAGCTTTGCTTGCGTCTCGAGAGATTATCAGCTCCGCACCATGTCTCAGAAGGGAAAGCCAGAGGATAAGATGAACTCGATTAGCAAAGCTTGGTCGAATCGATAGAATGAGAAGTGAGTCAACATGGTCGATATCTGCAATGGCCAATGCTAGGTCGGCGCGGTAGCTCCGAAGTCAGAGCTTGGAGGACGCCGTCCGAGAACAGCCATTTCGTACGAGCAGCTCGAAGGATTCCACTCCAAAGGGCTGTGGTACTAATGAATGCAACAGTCACATCTGCGTAATTTAAGGCCGGTGTAGATTTAGAATAGATCGGTTCGAAGATGTGGCTTCATGATTGCTACACGGAAGACCGGTGATAGCCTTGTGCTGCGTGGGAAAGCTTGGATCGTGCGAGAGACCCGTGTCACAAAAGGTCCGGTCAGTGTAGGTACGACTACGGCAGCGAATGCAATGCTACTGTTGACTGCTACCGCAATACAAGGACTAAATATCTTGGTAAGGAGGGAGTCGCAGCAGTGCAGCATCATCGCTCAAGTCGGGCAGCGACTTCTGCCGTACGGAAGTTGAGTAGAGAAAGAGCCGCGAAAGACTGACGAAAGATATGCTGATCAATCGATACTGAAGATGCGTAGTGTCTATCAAGCGATTTAAGTCATCTGAATCTATTGTACACCTGGTATACAGCGCGCGAGTATTCAAAACATCCTAACTGTAGGCCAGTGTCATCGCAGGCAAAATGAATGGAGCACTCAGATGAGAACCTCTCTTGCCATATCGCCGGCGACATCGACGTTGTAAAGCCATCTCAGATCAATATCCGTCGTCTTCGTCCCGTCAGGCACCCAACCCGGCTTCCTCCTCTCATTCAGCTCCATCGTCAATGCCAGGACTTTATCGACTCTGCCCTGTCTATACGCTTGCCAATTCTCCACATATCCAGCAAGAATATCGAGGTGCTTCTCCACTCCTGGCTCTACTCTAGCTCTCACCACAGCCTTCTCAATGAGAATTGCCAGCGAATAAGCATCCTCAAAAGCCTGTGAGGCTCCCTGTCCTGCCGTCGGTGGGATAGCATGAGCGGCATCTCCAATGATAATTACCCTGCGTCCAGCAGAGCTCCATTTGCTGAGACGAGGCATTGCACAGTATGGCCAAATGAACATGCTCCATTTGTGAATAGAGTCAATTGCGCTGCGGACGAAAGGACTCCAGGAATCGTAGTTTCTTTTGAACAGTGCCTGCAATTGGTCTTTGTCGGCAATGAGAGCGTCCCACCCGGCTCTGTCTTGATCGGGGAAGGGAACCTGCATGCCAGCAAGTAGCTCAGAGCCTTCCGGGTTGTTTGGTGCTAGGACGAAAGTGCCGTTTGGTTCGTAGATTTGTGCCGGTAATGGGTAAGGGACTCTCGGGTCGTGAGGCTGTTCGGTTTCAGGCCACGCAATCTTGTTCGTCTGAGCTGCTCCAGTAATTCCGAGAAGCCCAGTGAATTTTGCCGAAACGTCTTCGATTGCGGCTCGGCGGACGTTGGAATGGATGCCATCAGCTCCGATCAAGACCTTGCTACTTGCTGTCTTTCCGTCGGCAAAAGCGAAGGTGACTTGCTCGGAGTTCTCTTCGACGACTCTGACAAATTTCTTGCCATAGAAGATCTGGATATCTTTGCATTGGGCTGCCCTGTTCCGTAAGGCTTGCAAGAGAGCTTCGCGATAGACGCGCAGACCGTGGTAGCCGAACTTCTGTTGACTGCCGAAGTTATATTGATCAATGGTCGAATGCGAGGAGTCTTGGTAGACGACAGCATCGAAATCGAAGCCTTTCTGCTTGAGACCGTCGTAGAGCCCGATCTGATCCAGAATTCTCAGAGAGTTGGGTGAAAGCATTAGAGCTCCCGCTGTGTGGCGCGAAGGGTCTCGCTTTTCATAGATGTTGCTAGAGATGCCTCTTTGGTTCAACGAAATGGCAAGAGAAAGGCCTGAGATGCCTCCGCCGATGATGGTGACGAGGGTAATGTTTGGCTCTGGAACAGTATCTGCCATATCGATCGTTCTTCGAATTCAATTGGGGAGTGCTTGTATTCCTTGCGATGGTTATCGCGGGCCGATCAAGATCATCGTGTGTTTTTGAACAAATGCGAAATTGTGCACAAGAAGACCTACATAGACCACTCCTGCCACATTGGGAATGACGGCATGTGTGTTGAGTGAGTGCAACTGAACGCTCCGAACGCCCTGAGGCTCAGCTTCCTTTCAGCTGCCAGCCAAAGTGCGACCGTGGAGGCTCCGTGGAGTGCAAGCGCCAGCCGTCAGTGCCACAAAGGGCGACACCAACCGAACACTGCGCCTGCGATGCAATGTAGTGTGTATAGTCAGCAGCTTCGGCCGAAGATCCCGAATAGATTCACTTACTGAGTAAACCCTTCCATGCATGTGAATTGGACCTTCCTGAATGCAAGGTGAGGACTTCCTTAAAACAATCGGGCTCGCAAACAGTGTAAACAACCCAATCCGACACTACACCACCGTACTCATTCGGACCATCTGGAGAAGCATCGAACGACTGGAGCATCCATCCACGTTTTGCAACCATAATCAAAGAACATCAAAATGACCGCTTCCACTCAATCCAGCAGCCAGCCCATGCACATCCTTCTCATTGGAGCGACTGGCCGCACTGGACGTATACTCATCGAGCAGGCGATGATGCGCAAGGACATTACCATCACCGCACTCGTCCGTGATGCGGACTCCTTGAAAGAAGAACACGAGCTGTACCCCACCCTCGACATCGTTCAAGGCAATCTCACGGACCGAAAGGCAATCGACAAGGCCATGACGACCCCGTACATCCCCAACGCGGTCATCGTCACGCTTGGCTCGCCTCTTCAATCCGGCAACCCATTCAGCGCCGTCGTTCAACCGCCAAACATGATGGCTGACGCCCATTCCATCCTCCTAGAGAGCATGAAGACGCATGGCGTAGGACGACTAGTGACAATGTCTGCCTTTGGAACAGCAGATTCCTGGAGAAATCTCGGTCTCATTATGCGTGTGATCATCGGCTACTCGAATATGAAGCACCAGTTCAGAGACCACGCGGAAGTCGATCGTCGCGTCAAAGAAGCTGCGAGCAAAGACCCGAATTTGCAATACACGCTGTTTCGCCCAGTCTTACTTGCGGAAGGCCCAGTTGCTAAGTGCTGCGACGTCACCGACCATGGAGATAAGGGTGGTGATCCGTCTCCTAGTATGATGGCCAAGATCAGTCGCAGGACCGTGGCAAATGAGATGCTCGACGTTGCTGGAGGACTGCGGCCGGAGTATATCAATCGTACGCCCGTCCTCTCCGGTCTTGCTACTGTAAAGCCAAACAATGGGGAACCAGGGAAATAGGAGCCCAGGGGACCATAGTGGGACCGGGAAGCGAGCCGGAATTCAACGACGACGCGGCAGCGAGGCGATCTGGGAGTGCCGGGATTAGGCGCTTTGGGACAGCCGGTATTCTTGTGAGAAACATTGTTTGAGCGTTTTTGCATGAGACGATCGGATACAGCGTGTATATCTAGTATTGAATTCAAGATCAGCTTTCATTTTCAGATTCTTACCACGCGCAATGCCCTCCGTCCACTCTCAAATCAGCTCCTGTCATGAAATTACTTCCATCGCCAAGGAGGAACAACACCGGTGCGCGAAACTCATCAGCTGTACTCGGTCGAAAGAGCATATTATCACCAGTTCATTGAAGTCCCATTCCAGGTTTCTGAAGCGCTTCAGCTGTGGCGGCTGTCCTGATGTACCCAGGGGAGAGCGTATTGACTCGGATCAGTGGCATGTCTGTGCGAGAGCCCCATTCTGCAGCAAGTGAGCGTGCCAGTCGGTGAACCGCCGCTTTTGAGGAGTTGTAACCTGCTGAGCTCTCGACGTATGTAGCGGCTGTTTTTCCTCTGCTGTGCGCTTTCTCTTACTTCTACCTCGCTCGAGACTCCAAACGACTGGATGCGGGCTAAGCGGTGCTGCTGCTCTTCCAGATACGCTTTCGAATGCAGCTCCCAGCCGCGAATCTACCGGAAAGTATGAGGACTTATCGCGCCGAAAGGACGTAGGGCGGGCGCTGCACCATCTGGGTCGAAATCGCGGGATGCACTCGGTCGTGTGAGGGGCCGAATGATAGAGGTGGTGTGTGAGAAGCATAACAGACGAGGGATGCAAGACAAGAGAGACGTTATATCAGGAGCACGGGCCCAGCAAGTGAATGCAAGACTCGTCAAATCTGCTTCAACTTTGATGAGATCCGCCGCTTGGCTAGATCAAAGCTCCCGAAAACAACACCTCTTGCGATTCCTCCTTCGTATGCTTTCGTCCTGTTTGATCACGACCAACGAATGTCATCACGCGCTCTGCCAGTGTTTAGGCTTTGATCAACACCTTGAAATCCTCTTTTCAGAGGCATGCTACCGTCTGGACTGCTGACCGCATCACAGAAATTGGCTGCGTGCGGCAAGACCACGCGCGGCGGATAACACCATCAATGATCTAGCGTGCCCTATCGAAGAATCGATCTCGCAATACCTGGTACGGCTCAACTTCGAACGTTGCACTTGCACACCACTGCGTCCGAAAACGACTACCGATCTTAATTGACACGTACTCAAGATCTGTGATGAGTAAGGATGACAGTCTAGGCGGAAAGGAGTTCCCTCACCTGCAGTCGCATACGCTGTGGTTAGCCATAGCTATCTAAAGAGACTATGGCGGTTACAAAATATCAATTCAGACCCTTGTACAATGCTCTGATCAGCTCGAGTAGGGGACAACACCAGCCAGCTTGAGCAGAGTCTCTGTCTCCTGCGGCTCTTCTGTCGGCCGCTCCCTGCCATAAGTCTCTCCCGATGCTCGCTCTGGCTGTTTCTTTCCTGTCGCGAAGATGTTGGCATGAGGCCAATGCGTCTAAAATGGTCAGTGATTGTCCGGAATATCCGGCCTTTATGCAACTTACAGTGCCTATCCTCTGCTTGAACAGCTTGGTCTTTTCTGCTAGATCTTCCTCGGCCGCAAACACGGCAGGGGAGTAACAGATGTCTGCTTTGATCAGCTTCGCTCTTCAGCTCGCATCTCGACTGAACTATCACTCACACATTACGGCTCTAATGTTGTCCGACTGCGGTAGCACATTATAATGAACAGTTCTCGAATCCCAGAGGACGACATCCCCAGGGTCGGCGCAAACCTTCACCATCTCGCACCCGCGTTCCAGGAACCAATCGATATCGTCCTGCTCAAAACCATACCAATCCGCGGGACCCCAAGTGTTTCCATCCTTCGCTGGGTGCGTCTTGAAGTACAATTCATTCAGCTTGCTCGAGCCCTTCAGAACTATCAAGCCGCCATCCTTGGGACCGTTCGGCGCCAGGTTCAGGATGCCTTGAACGCATTGCATGCCTTTGCGCAGCGAGTTCTGATCTACATGAGGCCAAGGAGATGAAGTCGGGCGAGGAGTAATCGGAACTGTCAGGTTCATGCCATCGAAACTGACGAGGAGTTCATCCGTGCCCCAGAGCTTCTGGAATGGCTCGATCATAGCTGGCTCGCAGCGTGCATCCCATATGAACTTCTCATGTTGCACAGCGTAATCGTGGTACATCCCACCTCTGGAGACAGAGTGAGCTGGCGGACGGGGGCTTCGGTCGAATGACTTACTTCATATGGTTTGGTAAGTTTTCAACTTTCCAAGTACTTGGATTATCCCGCTTGAAGCCGTATGGGAAAGACTCAAGCCATTTGTACATGCGGTCGACGTAGTGTTGTGCTTTGTCTTGCGACAGGACGTTCTTAAGGCCGACAAAGCCATCTGTGACGAGATCGTCTCGCCAGTCGCCGAAAGGCTTGTCTACAGCGATGGTGGGCTCATTCTCGAAGTGCGGCATGGCTGCTGGTATTGCAGATACAGATTCTCTTCAAGCCGAAAATTCAAGAATGCTGATACAAAGTTCAGTATTTGAAACCGGGGTCTCGTACCATGGCCGCTTATACCGTATCCTCAAAAAGACCGAATCACGTACTTCTGATCGGGCAAGTTGTGAGCGAGACTGAACATGGGAGCCAATCGGCAGAAGGGCCTTGTCTACCTGTCTCGCAGCGGCCAACATGCAGCAAGGATGATATCTCCAGGACAACCTCTTGGCCGCAGGCGAGATAAGATGTGTTGAACAAGAAGTCAAGAAACGGCCTAGAAATGCCTACCACTGAGCTCCTCGTCGTCGGTCGAAGCCTACACACACAACGATGGCGTCGAGCCATGAGGCAACACCATCTTACAAAGAGTTGCCGAACAACACCAATCCGCACTGGTGGCGAGATCCAGGTCTACGCCGACTTGTATTCTGGCAAGCATGCATTCTGCTCTCTCAGGCGACCGTTGGCTATGATGAGAGTGTCGCTGGATCATTGCAATCTATGCAGCCATGGCTTGATGGTAAGTTGAGAATGACAACATTGCAGGTTCATTGCCAAATCCACTGACATTGAATCTTAGCCATGGGGAATCCGACTTCCTCAACAATTGGTCTCATCACTGCGTCGGTCTTCATTGCAGGCTTTGTCGCTGCTTTCTTTGCATCTCCTTTCGCAGACCGCTTTGGACGCCGGCCGGCTCTGTTGCTCGGCTCCTTCCTCTGCGTTGCTGGTGCCGCTGTGCAAAGTGCTGCGCAAAGCAAAGGCATGTTCATCGGAGGTCGTGTGTTGATTGGTCTGGGTACCAGCTTTACTACGAACGCTGGACCAAGTTTGTTGAATGAGGTGGCACATCCGAGGATGAGAGGACGCATTGCGGGATCGGTGAGCTGCTCGCGTTATTGTCGCAGGTTAGCGGGTTGCTGACTACCTTTTAGTTCAACGTCCTCTGGTACGTCGGATCCATTGTAAACGCCTGGCTCTGCTTTGGTACCGGCCACCTCTCATCAAACTGGTCCTGGCGAATTCCATCACTGGTCCAAGCAGTCCCTGCACTACTCCAGGTCATCTCTGTCTTCTTCATGCCAGAGTCGCCTCGATGGCTTTATTCACAAGGCCGAGTTGCAGAAGCCAAAGCCGTTCTTGCCAGATACCACGCTAACGGAAGCGTGGATGACGAGCTGGTAGCCTTCGAGATGACTGAGATCTCCGAAGCACTTACTCTCGAAGAAGCCAGCAAGAAGAAGTCGTGGGCTGAAGTTCTCAAACCAAAGGCGAACCGCAAGCGCTTTGGTATTTGTGTTGCTGTTGCTCTGCTCACTCTCTGGAACGGACAAGGCGTCATATCGTACTACTTCTCGCCGATTTTGGACTCTATCGGTATCACGTCAACAAATCAACAGACCGGCATCAATGGCGGTATGCAAATTTGGAACCTAATCTGCTCTCTCATCGGAACGTACCTGGCAGAGTCGATAGGCCGCAGACCACTTTGGCTGGCATCATTTATCGGCATGATATGCGCGAACGTGCCTCTGACCATCTCATCGGCAAGATACAAAGCCACTGGATCGAAGGGAGCGGCGTATTCGACTGTCATCTTCCTGTTTCTGTACAATGCCGCCTTCAACGTCGCTTGCAATCCGCTTCTGTACTCGTATACGACTGAACTGCTGCCGTACAGCATTCGCACGAAAGGGCTGGCCGTGCAGATCGCGGTCAGTGAGGCGGCATTGACGGTTAATCAGTATGTTAATCCGATTGCGTTGGATAGTATTGGGTACTGGTACTTCGTGTTCTATCTCGGGATGTTGCTGCTTGGAACTGCGGTGATCTATCTGTGGTTCCCGGAGACGAAAGGCTATACCTTAGAGCAGCTTGGGAGGATCTTTGAGGACGACCATGGTCTACCGACCTTGAGTGGCTTGGTCATCGAGAACGGAAGAGAATTGCCACCGGAGGAAAGCAAAATTCCAGATATGTGGATAAAGGAGGCAACGTAAGACGAGTCGAAGATATAAGCAGCCTCGCATGAAATATGAAGCTCATTACGTTTTACGAGAGGCTATGCTATATGAAGAACTGGATTTGAAGCCACCAAGAGTTCGTGCAAAATGTCATCCCAGTCACAATACCCAATGACCATGGGACTAAGGATGATCAATCCGCAGCTTTGACCTTCTGGAAGTGCTCAACCATCGCTCGGCCTCCACGCTCATGAAAGAATAGATCGAGATACATGTTCGACTCATCAGCGTACTGCTTCGCACGCTTGAACATTCCAGCCTCGTACTCTCCGACCAAAGCAGTGAGACCATCAAGCGGTTTCTGCTCTTTCAAATCGCCTTGAGCTCGCAGCTCGGCGTACTCGATGATCTTTTCCGAGAGTTCGAGCGCGTCTTGCATACCCACGTTGACTCCGACACCTGCGAATGGGCTGACGAGGTGAGCTGCGTCTCCGATCAGAGCGATGCTGAGGAAAGTAAGCTTTCGTGTACCAGCCTTGAGAATTTTGAGAGATTAATGCTTACCCACGTCGAGTCTTCCACTGCAATCCGACCGGCAGCTGCCATACTTTTCTCCAGGTGATGGAGTCCAAATCGGCTCTGAGAGTGATGCTTTTCGATAAATCATCCCAGTCATCATAGTAGTACTTCTCAATATGCCTCTTCAAGATTTCTTGCGGCGGCAAACCTTCAAACGGATTCCCTGCATCCGCTTCATCCAACCTCAACCAAGCGTACGTCCTAACCTCCTGATTCCCGTTTCTCTGAGACAAAATACTCCGATTGCTTCCCAGATGCAAACACATGCCATCGCCGATATGCTGGGACAACTCCGGAAACCTCTCATCGATACTGCTGATCCTCGTGTCCAAGCCAGCAACACCTTTATACTCAGGCATAACATCCGTCACAAGCTTGCGGACTTTCGACCACGCACCATCAGCTCCAATGACCATATCGAAACAACGAACATCTCCGTCAGTGAACGTCAAAGCATACTTCTCATCCTCCATCTCCTCAACACTCCCAACCCTCTTCCCCCATTGCACAACCCCCTGCCCAATCGAATCCAAAAGCATTCCCCTCAACTTAACCCGATCAATCTCCGGCCTTCCATGCATCTCTTTCGGCCGTGCCTCATTAGCGTTCTTTCCCTCATCCATGATAAGTGTGCCATCTGGGAGGTAAATCTTGAGGACTTCTCCCTCGGGACGGGCGTGTTTGAGGAATTCGTTGTAGAGGCCCGCAGTTCGGAGGGCTTTCAGACCCCCTGAGGAGTGGAGGTCGAGAGTGCCGCCTTGGTCTCGGGCGTGACGGGAGGGCTCGGCTTCGAAGAGGGTGTAGGGGATGTTGGAGCGGGAGAGGAGGGATGCTAGGGTTAGACCTACGGGGCCGGCTGGGGGTTTGTCAGTCTATGTCTTGGGACGGAAGGAGAGACTAGCCTCCGATGATTGCGATGCTGAAGTTGTCCATCTCTTCGAAGTTTACAGTGAGCTGAGTGTTAAAGATCGTTGGGCTCTCCTGCTTCAAGTATTCCCGATGGCATCTTGACGTCTACGCTGTAGCTGGAGTTGGTAATCGCTACACATAATGACATCCGATACCGAAGATATGCCATTCTCACCGGTTGATGAGCCGTACGTTGCACAATCAGCGCCGTTGGATCTCACGTAGCACACAGAGTCCCAACGTTCACCGGCACTTTGACTTCTTTGTTTGAGCCTCAGCCCAGAGCTGAGATTTTGTTCAACGTCGAAAATCTCGGATGGACCACGCAGGACGAGCAAGATGCAACATCGTGAGTCTGACTTACGTCCTGCTATTTACAGAAGTTGACCGGTCGAGCTGGTGGTTGTAACAAGGATGAAATGGCGGAGGGAAGCGAGTCGTTTGCGGTCTCGCTGTTTTACGTCTTTGCAGGCAGAAATGTCATATCAAGAAGCAGATCGCCAGATAGTTCCAGTAGTCATGATCTCTCGAAGGCTTAGCTTGCCCGCTCTTCGAGATGTACGCACTTCTTTTCGTTATTGCTTGCTTGGTCTGCGTGGTGGTCGGTTTCGATATCTTTGGGCTATGGTCCAAGTTGCTAGACGTGAGTCCTCATGAGCAAAATCCTCAGGGCTCGCTCTGACTGCCATAGCTTTTCCTTCGCTACCACTATCCCGTCAAGCAAGCCTCAAACACAAGGCCCCTGCCAGGCCCATCATACAAATGGCCAAACGGTCAAGGCGACGCAGCCAAGTTCCTGAACGGCGCAGAGAACAGCAGAACATGGAATTGCTTGTACGGAGGAATATACCGTATCTGGTCTGGGATGACCAGTGAAATGTCAGAAGTCCACAAGTCCCCTCCACAACAGACCCAATGCTGATTTTACACTTAGTGTCGTCACTACCGGCGAACAGATCAAGACTGTCTTCAAAGACTCTGACAAACACATCAAAGCCAGGAATAATAATAGCGGGTACTTACTGAGCCAGCTCCTCGGCGAATGCATGGGGCTCATTAGTGGTGAGGACTGGCGAAGAGTGCGAGCAGTCGTTGGCAGCCAATTCGCACGTGCCAATGCAGTGACCTACCTGCCGGCTATTGAGCGGCGTACGCAGATATACCTCAGCCATGATGCTCGATCAGAGCTGGAGAGAGGTATCTTACATCCTGCCAAAGGCGTGAAGATGTTGGCGTTCCTGGTGATAGCTGAAGTGCTGTACGGGCCTTTAGATAACGAGCTGGAAGGACGCTTGAGGCAATTAGCACCGCTTAGAGAAGCTCTGATGCAGCGTGTGATGGCAGGAGGTCTGGCGCGATTCAGCTGGTCGAAGTACCTCCCCACCGAGACCAACAGGATGCTTCGCGAGTTTCAGACTGAGTGGCACGCCATCAATGTTTATGCCTACCAGCGAGCCAGAGGTGACGACATTGCCACTCCTATCGTGCACAGTTGGCATGCCGCAGAAGCGGGAGAAATCTCCTTCGACATGCTGTATCACACATTCGACGAGATCCTTTTCGCCAATTTGGACGTCACACTTGGAGGGACCTCTTGGTGCCTGGTGTACCTCGCCAAAGACCAAGAAGTCCAGCAGCAGCTCTTGCAGGAGATTAAAGATGCCCGAAAAGAAGAAGGCAAAACGTTTCAGCAATACATCCTCAGCGGATCGACCTTTCTCGCAGCCTGTATCCAAGAGTCATCACGCCTGCAGCCTCTCGGTGGGTTCTCAGTACCGCAAGCTCCAGCAGTCGATAGAGTCGTCTCGGGCCACCATTTCCGCGCTGGCACCAACTTCATAGTCGACGCATATGCTCTGAACCAACGCAATGTATTCTGGGGCGCAGACAGCGCGCAGTATCGTCCAGCGCGTTTCTTCGAGGTCAAGGACACTGAAGCGCGGTACAACTTCTGGCGATTCGGCTTCGGACCCCGCCAGTGCTTGGGCAGGTATATTGCTGACTTGATCATTAAGTCTATGTTGATCCAGTTGGTTGAGAGCCATGAGTTGTATCTTGCGAAGGAGGAAGCAGATTGGACGAGAGACGTGGAGGTGTGGATCAATCATCCAGACTTTGAGATAGGATGCTTGAGGCGTGAATGAGTGTCTTGATGAAGTATTGTTTTTAATACCACCTCAGATCTCGTATCGCGTTCACTTGGTCCTCCTCGTTGTTATGGAGACAGCTCTTTCGATGAATATCAAGAATACGCCAATCCCCGAAGTCATGCTGTCATCTTCGTTGATTGTTCGTCTACCCTTGGCTGTACGTATGACTCATATTCATCTCGGACACCTTTTCGTTTTTCCTGCGTCCATGACCGCTCAATGTGCGCGTTGGTGACGTTGTTGTGTTTGCACGAAGGTTGAGGGCGGTGGAAGAGAGGTCGAATGGAGAGAACTGTCTCCTTGGCAAAGTGTCCCGTGCGCGGTCTTGACATCACATCTATTACGCTTGTCAAGTCATCAATATTAAATGACCATGAAGGGTCGTGAACCACTCAAGTATGCATTATATTGATCATCCGGTCAGCCAGTGGCTCTGTAGCTTGGCCCTCGCAAGCGACACGCTACTTCTCCCTACCCTTTGCTGTGTTGGGCTTCGTCCTCTCGCTCTCCTCATCCTCATCACTCTCATCATCGTCTTCCCTCAACTTCGCCATCCGCTTCTCACACAATCTCGAGATCCTCGTCAAAAACTTCTTCGCCTCGCCAATTTTCTTTTGCCCTCCCAATCGCTCCACATCCCCCTCCCCCACCAACCTCTCCTTCAAAAGCATCTTCACCGTCTTCATAATCGGCGGCACGACAAACATATGATCCTCCTTGAAAGTCTTATCATCAACTCTCTCACATTCTTCATACAGGATCTCGAGCCAAAGATCCAGATCTGCGCTTCTTCGCAAGACATGTTCCGCCATACCCAACGTCTGCTTTCCTTCCGGCTGGCGGCAGACGAGATGGACTGTTCCAGGAGGCATATATACCGTATTTCCCGCCCTCAAAACCGCAAACCTCCACTCGCCATCTGGAGTAGGCGGCGCGCTTTGCCAAGCTTTCCTCTCCTCGTTGGTGGGGTTCGAGAGCCACGAGAAATCGATTTCCCCTTCATAGCAGCTAATCCAGGTGCCGAAACCCCAATTATCCCAATGTGGAGGCGTAATTGCACCAGCGTCAGCGATCATGATCGTGCCACGGAAAGCTGAAAGGCCGAGATGGAGGATATGGAATTCTTCGAATGTGAGTTCGTGGGGTTTCTTATCGCAGCAAGACTCGGACTTGGTCGCTTTGCGTTTCGGGCAGGAAGGGTCGCAGAGCTGATTGTCGTGAATGTCGAGGACGATGCGAAGGATATCGTTTATGAAGTTACAGTTTAGCCCCTGCAGGAACTCTGGGAGTGCTTCGCCAGGAAGTGGGTTCACGATATCTGGGAAGTTCCATGGATCGTCTTGGACGGGACCATTGTTGGCGAGAAGACGGTCGCGGATTGAGTCGAGCGGATATGAGTGAGCGTGGCGAAAGTTCGCAACTTCTTTCATGTCTAGAAACCAGGTGGAGAGGACTTGCTCGCTCGGTCTGGAAGCATCTTCTCCATCTTCCAGGATCCTTCTGGCGGCTCCGTTCACGAAGATGGGAGCTTGGATGCGCTCGGTGCTGCGGAGAAGAGTCCGAGCGTCGGTGGAGGAGAGGCTGTATGCCTCGAAGACATCTCCGTCTTCATCTTCTGCGTCGTCGAGCTGGCTGCGCACTTGGTCCTCTGATACTGTTGTCATCTTTCGAAGGAATGGGAGGGCTTCTGCGACGTTCTTGCGGTGGACTGATTCCTCCGGTAATTCGAGGTCCGAAAATTGGGTGAGCGCGACGTGCAGCCAATTCTCGTCAGGCGAGGCGTGCTCACTGAGAGACGGTATCACCCGATCGGATATCTTCATTCTCTTCGACCTTGGCGGCTCTGAAGGTGCTGGCCCTGCTGCCCTTCGCTTGGTAGTGCGACGGGGCGGCGAAACAGCAATCTCATCAGAGTCGTCAGGAGGGACGTCATAGTCTGCGTCTCTTCGTTTCGTCGTCGTCTTTCTCTTGGGCGCCGCTTCTTTCCGCGTCGTCGGTTTCGTAGCTGGAGGCTTGGTCTTACGACGATTGGCGGAGATGCTCGCATTGGACGTTGGGTTGGCGGATCTATCTCACTGGTTGATGCTCATCGGCGGTCTCGTTCTTGCGCTTCCTCTGTCGGGCTTTGTCTCTCCCTTCTCCCTCGTAGAAACCGCCATTACTGGCCCTGTACACGTTGCCCGGGTTTCGCTTCGGAGGAGTAGTGAGAAGAGTACTTGACAACTCTTGAAGCAGCCGATTTGGTTTCGATGCTCGTGTGGACTGGTTTGCGCGCTTGCTGTCGGCCATAATGTCAATGTGGTAAAGTGTCTTTTCAAGATGGAGGTCGTCAAGAAGATATTTAGGAAGTAGAGCGTTCCTTCTAGGGAATGCTAGTGGGTACTTATCGTGAAGACTGCTATTGTGTATAGCAACAATTGAAGAGCGCACTTACTATTGAATAGAAGCCGAACTATTGTAGAAAGCTGCCTGAGAAATTATCGTGAATAGAAGTATTGAAGCCGAGACAATACTGATTCGAAGTTCTATTGTTAGTAAAGGGTCGACAATTTCGAGAGACGAGACTCACGTGGAACTGTCTTGTTCACATTGTGCTACGCTTCGAATGTCTTTGACTGATCTGTGACATCCACTCGGACAACCCCTCGCCTTTGTTCCAATCGTCTTGCTGGAGGTCATAGTACCCTCGCCTGTGATAGGACTTGGGGACAACAGTTATCGCGCGACCTGTTCATGTCAGACAAAGCAACCCCCGCAGAATCCAGACCAACCGTTGATAGATTTGTCGCTCGCAAGATGCAATACGGCACTGCCGGCGTCCTTGACCTCAGCGAATTGTGCTGCGCCATTACTCCTGATCTTGTCCCAGATATTCTTTGGTGCAATGCCAGTAGCGATGAACCTACGGGGTCAGTGAAAGACACCTCTCTTCCGATTGAAGTAACTCACCACGGTGCGATCATGTTGACTCTGATATCGCGCTTGGGTCCCGTCTGCCTGATGCTCTTCATTATCCCTCTCACGCCCAACTTAGATGAGTTGTATTGTGGCCCGCCGCTATGGTCGAGATAAGACGACATGCTCCCGGTTAGAATGATGCAGCGGTCTCGATCATGTTCTTGAGGCTGCTTGGGGAAGTAGAATAGAGCCAGCTTCACAGTATACATGACCCCGATCAAATTGACCTGCAGCGTTTGCAAGTTGGGCTCCATAGGTCCTCCGTCCGCTGTTTCTTCCTGAGTGTATACCTCGTCATTGAAATGAGCGATCCCGGCGTTGGCGAAGACAATGTCGACTGTCTTACTCGGTGATCTTTCCAGAGCCGTTTTGAAAAGCTTAAGCTGGTCGGTCCATTTCGTAACATCACAGGGAACAAAAGCGGTTTTGTCTGTGCCCAATTCAGCTACAAGTTGCTCGCCTTTGTCAACCGTCAGGTCTCCGAAGGTGACAAATGCGCCAGCAGCAACAAAGTCTCGCAAACATTGCTCTCCTATACCGCTTGCACCGCCAGTCAAAACAACGCTCTTTGCGGTCAGAGCGGTCGGGTCGAAGGTGGCATCGTCGGAGAGGGCCTGGCTTCGGGTGAATTCCGTGTTTGGAGCCATGGTAGATTCTGATTTAGGTCGATTGTATGTTCATTCAATTTTGGTAGCAGAGAGAGAGAGAGGGAGGGAGAGTAAAAGAAGTTACAGGCAGAGACATATGCCGATTACTACCCACTGCATTCCTCACTCATGCAAGTCGACTCCTTCATGCCGAGTGCAGGAAACGAGCTACGCGATGACTTGGCAGGAAAGTCACAGCTGGAATCTCGATCAGTCCTACCAATCGGAGTCAATTGTGTCCCGATGGGAGTGGAAGACAAGTCGTCATGCTAGCCAAAGTAGAGGAAACTCCGCGACATGACTCCCCAGCGCTAAACGGCCGTCGTGGATACCATAGGGCCAAGTAACTCTATGGGACGAGATGAGTCAGCGGAAATGCCAAGCCAATCTCCTGCTAAATTTAGACACAGCGTCCACATGTCAACAACTCTGCTGTGCTTCCTCCAAGACATGTAGTCAATGTAGTCATGTACGTGTATCCACGTGATCGCAAACATCTAGTTCTAGTTTTACCACATCTGCGCGAAGGCCCACACTCGTCGCCATGTGGGCTGCGCATAATACGAGTCCAGCATCTGCACCTCACTCGTCACCAAAGGCCGTCTCCCTGTCTGCAGATCCACCTTCATGGGATCTCTCATCTTGGTTCGGAATATGATCTTGTACAGCGTGCCGGTCCCGATGATCAACACCGTTCCGATCATGTACTGGAAGAACGAGTACGCGGATGGCGTATCGCTTCCGATCGGGTACAATGCCAGATAGAGCGAGCATCCCGTGTACATCGCGCAACACGTCAGTAGCCACGCGGGCGGAAATGGCCACCACTTGCACGCCCACGCGTATGGCTGTTGAAACAGAGGATCCTGCTGTGCTTTCAACGCCGCTCGAAAGCGGAAGCTCGTGATACCGATGACCACCCAGACCATGAAGTAGCCCGTCGTGGCAATCTGAGCGAGCCAGTTGAACACTTCGATGCCGCCTGCGCTCAGGTTGCAGTATGTCAGTGCAACGGCGCTTGCATACGTGATCCCGAGCGCCGCTCTTGGAATGCCTCGCCGGTCCACTTTGGCCACCCACGACGGAATCAGACGCTGATGTGACATGGCTCGCAAAATTCGAGACGCCACGAAGACACATTCTGCGCCGATCGAGGCAACCGCGATCATGATGACCACGTTCAACAATCCCGGTAGACCTGGTATGCCAGCCTTGTCCAATGAGATCACGAACGGCGAAGTCGCAATACCAGATCCTCCGAGAAGTCGCTCATCATTAGCTGGTATCAGCAGGCCGATGAAGATCATGGAGCTGAGGTAGAGCACCGATACTCGAATTGGAATCAAAATGACCGCGTGCGCGATCGAGAACCTGGGCGACTTTGCTTCTCCAGCCAAAAATCCAGTGAAGCTATTGTCACCAATGGCCAGCACAGCCAACAGCACCGAGTTGCTATATCCCTTGAATCCATTTCGAAAGGCCAGGCCGTTTTGCCATGTTTCTCCATGGTGCACATACCCCTTTGGTCCGGCACCGAGGATCATCGCGAGGCCCACAATCATAAACAGCAGCAACGCCACGAACTTTATGATGCTGGTCACATACTCGAACCAGGCGAAGACCTTGCTTGGTAGCATAAAAATAATCAACATGATTAGCAGGAAGATCGTATACCATACGGCCTCGTTAATGCTGTTCTCTGCCCAGTAGTTGACAAGCACGCTGAAGAAGGTCGCCTCAGCCGCCACGATTGCTGTCCAGCCCAGCCACATGCTGAAGCCTCCTGCGAAGGCTAAAGCTGGATCCACGAAGCGATCAGCGTAGTCGATGTAGTTGCCAGATACCGGAATTGCAATCGTCATCTCGGAAACAGTATTGAGCATCGCCCAAACGCATGTGCAGACTGTCGCGAATGCCAGGAACAGCGTGGCGGGTCCACCATCGCGGAGATTCTTCCCGCTGGCGATGAAGAGTCCTGCACCAATTTGACCTCCCAAGGATATGATCTTGATCGTCAGCCATCATTTCTCAGACGGAAACGAGCGTACTCACATGAATGTGACGAGAGGTGAAACTCCTTTTGTATTCGCCATCCTCGGCTTCGAGATTCCTCAGTGTCGTATCGAGTAGCTCGCCATTCTGTATAGGTTCGATGACTGGCTCATCAACAGACTTCTTTGGGTCTGACATGCTGAATGATGTCGATGTCTACGTTGGAGGAAATGCGTTGAGGCCTACATCCATACTGATGAGTCGAGCTGCCATCGTCACTTAGCTTGGCAGCATGGTATCAGATAGCCGCGCGACGGCCATCTTATCAACGAGGGTAACTTGGACAGGGTAAAAGTCGCCGCCGCCCTTAATCGCTGGCGTAATGCTTGATTTGATGCCTGGCCTCAAGCGAGTGAAGTCATCAATTGAAAGAGGCGCTAGCGACTGAGAGCGGCGGCGAATTTCACTCCGTCCGCGTTATCCTTTGTGCTCGCCAAAAACCTGCATGGCTGGAGAAAGATCTACTGCGTTGCTGCTCTCCAGCATAGAACTATCTCGGCCAACGTTGCCTATCGACATTCGGCCGAATTGAGCAACCCGGTCCGGTCATGGAGGAGTGCATGCTCACGCAAAGCTTTACCAACGCCTCGCACAAATCGTACATACGGCGAGGAAATCATCATTCAATATCGAACATGACAAGTTTCAAGCAAATTCAAGTTCAGACATGTCACCTATAGATCCAATGAACCGCTCGATCCTCATCGTCGGAGGCGGCACGTTTGGCACCAGCACAGCGTATTGGCTGTCACAACGGGGCTACACGAATGTCAAAGTCCTTGATCGATGGGCAGCGCCATCCAAGGAAGCGGCTGGAAACGACATCAACAAGGCCATTCGCGCCGACTACCCGGAGGCACTTTACGCTGACCTCGCTACTGAGAGCATCGGAAGATGGCGGGATCCAACAGGTCTCTTTGCTGGACTTTATCATCGATCAGGCTGGCTCATGGCCGCTGGCGAAAACACGTTGCCTTTTATCGAAGGTTCGATCAAGACTGCCGGCGAACGTGGATTCGAGCAGGCTCAGGCGCTGACAGCCGAGGAGGTCCACAAGCGATGGCCGTTGTATGATGGCTGCATGCAGGGCTGGAAGACGTATTGGAATTCTTCAGCTGGCTGGGCGAATGCTCGCGAAGCTTTGTATCGCATGGCCAGGGCATCTCAGAGAGCTGGCGTGCAGTATGTAAGTGGAGAGGCTGGACACGTTGTGCAGTTGCTCTTCGATGGTCATGGGAAGTGCATTGGTGCGAAGACGGGGGACCGTCGAATCCATCACGCGGATGAGACGATTCTAGCTGCGGGAGCAGCAGCAGCTACACTTCTAGATCTTCAAGGCCAACTCGTTGCCAAAGGACACACAGTATTCCACATTCAGCTATCTCCGGAGGAAGCGGAACAATACGCTGCTGTTCCGATCGTCGACCACATGGAAGGCGGTATCCTCTTCCCACCGCAAGAAGATGGTATAATCAAGATCGGCGCAGTTCACTTCGTCACCAACTTCTCCGCCTCTCATCCAGACGTCTCACTTCCACGATATCGCAGCGATAATCTCTCCGACGGCATCCCAGCTCCCATCGAAACACAACTTCGCAACTGGCTTCGAGAATTTGTCCCCGCCCTCGCAGACCATCCAGCAGTAGAGACCAGAATATGCTGGGATGCCGATATGCCTGACTACCATTTCCTTATTACTCCTCATCCGACTCATGAGGGATTGAAGCTTGCTGTTGGTGGTTCGGCGCATGGGTTTAAGTTCTTGCCTGTTATTGGGAAGTATGTGGTTGACATGCTGGAGGGAAAGCTGGATTCTGCAACTGCGAGGAAGTGGAGGTGGAGGCCTGGTGCGAAGTTGGAGAAGGGAGAGGCGAATCCTCATCCGACGCCACTGTTGGATTTGAAGGATGTGCTTGGATGGGAGGAGAAGGTGGAGACGAAGGCGAGGTTGTAAAGCTTTCCAGAGCTTCGAGTACAAGAAACGCGACAAGCGATTTCACGCTTACAGTAACGGATCCAGCCCCTCAGCTTCTCTTTCTGAGTGTCTCGACGGATCAGCGATTCAGAATGCGTCCTTGCGACTTCGTCAACACGAACCCGTCGAGGGTCTTGGCCATGCAACATACGGCGCTCTTTCCATAGGAACTCACAGCCTGAAAAATACTGCCAACAACGCAATGCAGGTTGGTACCTCAAGACTACGCCTTCCTCCGCCTTTCAGTGAGCGTCTAAGTATACAAGCAAGCTCAATGATGTAGGCTGAGTTAAGGCTTCGCCGTCGCCAAGCGATGCAACTTATCGTTCCATCAACTTCGCTCTGTTTTCGGAAGAGCAAGGTACGTACCTCGACCATTTCGAGCCTTTCGATGTCAATCTGGCAAGACAACGACGGATATAAATCCTGACCATACATCAGTATTACGATGGCTTCTCCAAGTATCACCATCAAACCATCAAGCACCTCCACCTCCATCCCATATACTCAGAAATTTTCGGCAAAGCACAATATACGCCCTCAGTGTCCTTTATTCTGCCCTGGTTTTGACTTCATCGAGCACAGCAACCACCACAACCCGCTACGTCCGGGCAACCCTCCACAGCGACGCTGCTGCCATTTATCGCCGCCAAGTCTGCGGCGGCGACCCTCTCAACGGCCCCGACCCCAACACCCAATCCTGCTGCGTAACCCAAGGCATAGGCCTCACCCCATCTACGTGATCGAAATTGGTGTCCCATTCAACAATGGAGACAGGTGCGACGC
Organism: Nothophaeocryptopus gaeumannii; assembly: GCA_031771865.1. Lineage (NCBI taxonomy): Eukaryota > Fungi > Ascomycota > Dothideomycetes > Mycosphaerellales > Mycosphaerellaceae > Nothophaeocryptopus > Nothophaeocryptopus gaeumannii. The sequence goes on from JASISA010000019.1 coordinate 577,541, forward strand.
CACGGAAAGTGCACTGAGCACGGCGCTGGATGACCAGGTAGATCTCTTCAGTTGTGTTGAATTGAATCGTGGTGCTAGCAGGAGGGTGGATTTTATAACGAGGTTCGATGAGGAAGAGGCGATAGGTGGTGTCCGATTTAAACGCACGTAGCAGCCAACCTGAGTGTGCGAGTGTTTTAAGTACGCGAGTGGAAAAAGTGTAATAGTTGTCCGAGTGTTTAAGTGGCAAGTGAAGAAATTTCCGAGTATTTAAGTGCGCGAGCAGAAAAAATGTAAAAGTTGTTCGAGTGTTGTGAGTGAAATGGGTTCCATTGTCTGGTAAGTGGGGAGTCTGAGTGAAGAGTGAGAGGTTGCTGATGTACTCTTCGAGGATCTCTTCATGCGCCTGAACAGAGGCATATCGCTATGAGTGAAAGATCTGATGAGATTGAGGAATTAAAGATAGGAATGGAGTTTGGTTGAACACTATAAGAATCAGTTCAACTCATGATAGGATCGTGACCCAACTTCACTACACTTCACGTCTCCTGCCCATTCCCGCCTTACCTACTCATCCACCAACCCATGTATATCCCCCAACCCACTCACCCTCCAGATCCCGCTCGGCCCAAAAGCCCAAATATCACTCCCTACGAATTGGAAATTGTTTATCTCTCCAATTTCTATCCTCATGATCAGCTCGCCCCATGCACTGAGCACGTCAATGCCAGCCCCAGCTGCTCCCAAAAGATACCCTTCCCTACTCACGTGAAACCCATCATCGGCGAACGTCTCGGCCAACCAGATCGGCCGTCGGTTTGTAAGGTAATTCCCAGGAGGAGCGAAATTGATATCGAAAGCGTAGAGTGCCTTCCCACCAAACGGATTATATTTAACTCGGGGGAGGATGTTGGCGTCTACGTCGTTGAAGTCGGTTATGCCTGTGTCGGAGATGTACATGGTTTTCCCATCAGGAGATATGCCGATGCCGTTTGGTTGACCGAGAGTATCTTCAACTACGGACAGCGCGCCGGTCGATGGACGGAATCGATATGTGAAGGGCGAATGGACCGGGTATGAGGTGACGTTGATGGCGTAGCCGTACCAGGAATCAGTGAAGAAGATATCGCCGCGGGAGTCGATGAAGAGGTCGTTTGGAGAGTTGAGGAGGGTGCCGAAGTAGTTATTCACTAGAACTTCAGTTTGGTTGGTGTAGGGGTCCAGGCGGTAGATGCTTGGGGCTTGCTGAATCAGAGAGCCGTTGGTGGGACTAGAGAAAAAAAAACTGGCTTCGACAGCCCAGTAGATGGACCCTTGATAGTATTTGCCTCCGTTGACGGCGTAGACTGGTGGGTTGGTAGTGTAGTTCTCGATGGTAAGTGGGGTGTTGTTGAGGTTGATGATTTGTTGCTCGTAGACGCTTTGGTGAGGAAGGGAGTAGATAATAACGTTCAGGCTCGGGACGTAGACTGGTGCTTCGTGAATGCTGTCGTTACGAGTGTCGAAAATGCGTTCCAATTTCGGCGTATTACCCAGGATCTGTAGGCCGCGAGGGTGATCGAATACTACGAATGTGCATTTTGGAGGAGCGCGAAAGATGGATCCGAAGGGACCGATATGTCAACGAAAGTATCATTCGCAGGATCAACACCATTTGCGGCTGAAGCTCGTTCGAAGGGGTATGGAAGCACAGAAGCGTATCGGTTGACACAAGCGACATTGCTCGAATTCTCGTATCCTGGACATCTCTGCACCACAGGCGGTGTGAAGCCAGCTTGGGCATGCACGCTAGCCGCAAGTAGGGAGATCAAAGCTTCGATTTTCGCCATTGATCCAAACATTGTCAGATGTCGCCTGTGAAACCCATTTTTGAGATCAGCAGTGGTGGATGACTGTTTATATATCGATGAGGTCGAGGTGCTTACCTGGCGGTGGCTGGACCCACTCGACGATAATCCAACTCCACCTGCAGCCAAAACCTTAAAGAGGCGTTTGCAGATCCTTGATGCGTCTGCAGTACGAGAACGCAAGTCGGCATGCTAGTCGACTCTCGCATGGAAGTCTTACACCACTACCAACATCGTATGGTCCATCATATATTGCCCGCATATCAATCATCTCGGAAATGCTCTTCAACGTCCACTCTGATGCGTAGTCCTCGCTCCACCAAAACATCATACCACTGCCGGAGTTCCCGGTTACTCACATACGCACCCAGTTGGTGCATACCGATGATGACCCAATGCTTGTGCCAAGGCAGGTTCCGGAGCCCATCAAGAAAGACCTGGACTGATCGTTGAACAGCCGTATTGCGCTCTGGCTCAGAGGCCAATGACATCCGCTTGCACTCCCACTGCAACCACATCATCCACAGGAATGGTGAGCGTCTAGCCGCGCTCTCTGGGCTACGCAGCGCGCGAGACAACGAAGCGCGGATGGTGTTTGCGGTGTTTCCGAACGTAAAATCCTCGTCGCGCGAGATCTGTTGACCAAGTACATGAGACCATTGAGCGACCGTCATCTCCTTCAGATTCTGGGATTTTGTTGACTTCACCAGTCGCCGGAGGGGATCTTGAAGGGCAATGCGCGAGTGGAGCCGTAATAGTATGGTATTGTTCGGAAAGCGCTGCACGCTTTGCTCAAGCACCTCGCGAAGCATGGCGAGCTTGTAGGAGCGGTGCTGGTCCAGATGGAAGCTTACAAGAGCTGCTTTGTGCTGTTCCACTAGCTCGTTACCAGGATGAACAATATCCTGATGCCTGCCATAGACATTCAACGCCGTTTTGATGTCATGATGGCTGCTGAGGTATGCGATTCTCGCCATAAGGTCAATGTACAAGCTCGCGTGTAGAGGCTTGCCTGAAAGTCTCATACGATCAAGTCCTGCTTCAAGCTCTCGTGTGGCCTTCAGCCTCGCAGTGTTTGAGAGCTCAGTTGGCGCTGAAGGGGATGAAACATCTTGAGCAATGTTCAATATTGTGTGAAGTGCCCCAGCGGAAGCCCCGTCTTGCATCAAACCAAGGATGCGGCTGTGCCAGAGCAGGACGGTGTCTTCCTGAGAAACTCCATCAAACGTAGAGCGCATGCGAAGCGCAGTCGCCCAGACTTCTAGAGCCTTGTCTGTACGTCCAAGCTTGTACTCAACCAGGGCATATGCATTGTACAAACGCAAACTCGATGGTCGTGCCTCGAGGAGAGGTTTAGCGATTTTGGTGGCAGTGTCTGGTGATGTAGCCAGCTTGAAAGCGATAAGATACTCTGCCAGTTCGCCGTCTCCGGTGCGAACACTCGCAAGGATCTTCAGGGAGCGTCCGGCAAACTCAAGCGCGTGCTCGGAAAGCTTATGGAGAGACGAGAAGGCATCAGCAAACAGCGAGTGGGTTGTTTCGATGCGATTTGTAGTTTGTGACCCACCTTCCTGGGCACGAAATATTCCGGTTATGTGTGGATCACACGCCCAACTCCGACGATCGTACCCAGCTATTGGCGGAAGTCCCAGGTACTGAAGCCAGGCATTGACCAGCAACTTCGCAGGTATGTCTACCGCAGTACCTTGAAGTATATCTCGAAAGTCGGAGAACAGCACACAGCGGAAGGGATCCAGAATGGCGTCATCATCGTCCGCACGGGCCGGCAGCGTGATCTGTTCACAGGCGACTTTGGACTCTGCCGTTGCGAAGCTTGCGAGAACATCTCTGGAGTCTATTTCCGGTCTTGGAGGCTTCGCAGGATCTCGAGCCGCAGCTACAACTTGTGCGACCGTAGCCGCCCATCCTATTCCGCCTTCTTCCCCGATCCGTGACGCTTCGCCATCCCAAAATTCCTCAAAGGCGGCGATACGATCAGTAGCATTCGCATTTTGAAGATCAGCTAGCATGAACAAATGGAACTCGAGCACAGCTTGCCAAATGCTGATAGCCAGCTCATCGTAGCCGGCTTCGCGGACGAAGCTGGTCAGTCGTAGGAGCGTATACACCAGAACATCGACGATATCCTCGCCTTTGTCTGCCTTCGCCTTGATGGTGCTCAGGCATCGCAGGAATGCCTGATAGCAGGTATCATAGCGGAAGCTTGAGCTCTCTTGAATGTAGTCCAGGTGTTTTATCCATAGGCTAGTACTTGTGGGACACTAGACAAGTCAGTCTCGTGGCCAATCCGGATCAGTCGGGTCCAAGGGCTATGCATACCTCTGTCAGGACTTCCTTCCATTTCGCAGCCAGCTTGCTTCGATCCCAAATGAGAGCGCCCTCTTCTAGTGTTTTGAGTAAGACGACTTCGCGATTTCGACTGCCTTTGACAAGCTTCTGGCCTGCTTCGTGCAAGACTGCGAGGCGAAGATCTGCTAAAGTCCGTCGTTCTGAGTTGGTGAGTTTGGAATCTCCCAGTCGAACGAGGTTGATCTGATGATCAACCAAATTCATCCAAGCATTCAGATTTGAGGGACTGGCTTTGACCTCCTTCGATAGCACTGCGTTCTGCTGTTGATGTCGAAGATCGTCCGCGTCGACTTCTTCTTGGTCATCGGAATCGACATCTGATCCTGAAAGGGTGCCATCATCGGCAGTCGGTTTAGCCTTGCCCTCGATAGACCTGTAGTCTCGGCCCTTGTCTTTCTGAGAAGAATATGAAAGTCGGCGCTTTTTGCTAGGCCGCAGCTCTATGAAGTCACTGTCATCATCGTTAACAGTATTCGGGGCAGTGGCGACAAAGCGGGTGCGTTCTCGTAGACGTCCGAGCTTGGAAGTCAATGGCCGTGCTACATTGACGCCGCGCTCATAAGGCGACATAAGAGCAATCTCTTTCTCCGTGCTCGCATCTCGATCAATCTTTCCAGCAAAGGTTCCCATGACATGGCCGTACCCAATCCGCCGATACGCAGCAATGCTGTAGCGATGGAGACTTCCATACTCTACATTCTTTGAGTCGCCACGCCGGTCCACAATGAATTTGTTCGATCCCTCGAACTCATCTTGGGCGACTGGTGCTGCTCTCTCCGGGGTTGGCTCTCGCCTGCGATGTTTGTGGTGGCGTTCTCGCAAACGGTCTTTATGCCTGGAGCGATGCCGGTCACGATCATCTTTCGTGTCATCGCGAGATCGATGTGGTTCATCAGGATTCCGGGTAGGCTCTCGTCTCTCACGGCCAGATCCCTCTCTGCTGCGATGCCTCCTTGCCTGGTCATGGGAGTCTTCTGCAGGCGTAGGCTTGGGTTTCGATTTGAAGCTGCCAAACTTGGGCACGGTGGACTTTTCCATCTTTCATCGTTGATCAGCATGATGTGTCAGCCCGCGCGATGTCATGATACTCACCTGGAGAGACGAGAAGGAAGGCGCGTCGCCGTCGAAGAGGCAGGAGCGGTGATGTCGCGGAGTTCGGCTTGGCGGGCCGAGCGTCCCACGACTTCTAAACCTCAGGCTCCCGCCCCAGATCTGCAGTCTCAAAAAGTTTTGGGCAAGAGCCACTTCACTCGCGATCTTGCGGTTTGCATGTGATTGTTGGAAGAGGAGGCGACGGAGGAAATCCCCATACGATCTGAAGATGGCGACGTCATTACAGCAGCAGTTGGCTGCCATCGCCGCCAACAGCACCCATCAACTGGACCTGAAAGCGCAAAAAGCACGACACAGCAAGTCGCTTCTATTCGAACCACGCGACGCCGCCTCGCAGAACTTCGATACGATATATCAATTGTGTCTGGAAGGGTTCGAGGAGTTATGCCAGCTAGACGCACGCTTCGTTCCATTCTCAAGGAATCTCTTCAGCGAGCAGAGCAAGAGCGAGGACCGGACGAACATGACAGCGAAGGAGAATGCGGAATTGGACAAAGTCATTGAACGGTTCTTGGGACTGCTGAGTGGGAGGCTCCTTCTCAAGCCGGCAATGAAGGCGGCGGAATGGTTGGTCAGGAGATTCCGAGTGCAGGAGTACAACACGGAAGCGACGCTTTTTACGTTCCTGCCCTACCATCAGTCGCACATCTTCCCGACGTTGCTCTCCATACTGCCGGAACAGCTGCACCCAAACTTCCGCTTCTTGCATCCATATGTCGCCGCTCTGCAGTCTCCGCCAAGACATGCCGTCGTCACCGCCGTCAGCGCACACTCTGCCCTCTTCACAGCCTTTAGCCAATATGTGCTCAATGTGGCCAAGGCGAAGCACCAGTCTTCGCTCCTACTGGGCTTCTGGGCGAGTGTCACTGCCCAAGCGGTCAACGGTATGCTTGATGCTACGCGATCAGGACGAGAAACTGTGCGCCGGCAGAAGGAGGAAGACCTGCTGCTCAAGGTTCTGCCGGTTCTTCAAACCGCACTGAGCATTAAGAGCGTGCCGGAGCTTTACTTGGCATCATGCATGATCATGACCATCATGGCCACCAAGGCCTCCCTCAGCGAAAAGGTGCTGAATGCCATGATGGAGGCAGTCGCTGGTGGATGGGCCGATTTGACAGTCGAAGATGGCATCGTCTGTCTGTCTGTCCTCGCCGAGGAGAAGCAGAACCTTGCAGTTCCGCGTGGTGTTGTGCGAGCCTTGCTGAAGCAGGATCAAGCGATTGCCACTATTGAGCGGGTGGGGACCAAGTGCCGAGTTGAGAAGCTCTTGACTGGAGTCGCACTGGGCGCCATCGCCCACATTACGCAAGAGCCACATGCTCCTCAACTACTGTCCGCTGTCATCGGCTCAGAAGAGCTACCAGATGCTCATCTCGCCCTAGTCTTCGAGAGCGTGCTAACAGCCGTGGGCGGTCTTCCAATTACAGCGTCTCAGGTGAGCGGACGACAGGAGTTGCTGGCCCTACTGAACGATAGTAGCCGAGACGGCGAGACGGCAGCTCGCGCACTTCGGCTTGCCGCACAGAAAGCAGGTGTTGACATCAGGCAAATTGATACGGATCTTGCGCTTCAGCTTCAATCGAGCACAGCCAACGAAGACGAAGAGGCAAGTCCAGAGCCCATGATGATCGACGAAGCCGAGCCCGAAACGACAATAGTGTCTAAAATCTCACTGGACGACCTGCCCGCATTGCCTTCTAAGGATACTTCCTTCCTGGACTCGTCGCAGCAGCACACTTTTACCGAGTACTGCCTAGCTCTGCAGAAGGCTTTACCCACTAAGCAAGATGTCGCCACGCTTTTCACTCATCCAGCGCTGCGCCGTAGCGTGGCTATAAAACAGCCGAGCGCTCTCAGCTTTCTTACAAACGTATGGAACAGCGGAGCGCCTCTTTCTGCCCGAATTCGTGCTCTTCAAATGGTACGAGAGGTGCTCGAGCATGTAAAGAGTCAAGGCCAGGCTGCGGATATGCAAGCATTGATCCCGTACGTGATCTCTGGTCTAGCGGACCCTTCCAAGGCCATTCGAAGCGGCGCTGCAAACGTCTGTCTGGCAATAGACTCTTTGTACAAGAAAGACATGAATCCTGAGGTCTGGGCCAAATCAACAATTTATGGAAAGGAGTCCTCGAACGTCCACTGGCTGCAGACTGCTGATTCCCAGAAGTTCATCTCTGACGCTCTGGTTCCTGTCTTAGAGGACTGCTTGCTAGATGCCGCATACATTACTCAACACCTCATTGACGCACTCAACGCAGCGCACTCCGCCACGAAGCCCGCTCGTAAGGAACTTAAACAGGCACTCCGAACTAGTATTTTCGCCAATCTCGCATCGCATGCTGTGCTATCTCCAGCGCCAGCCGTCCAACTTCGGCTGCTTGACATCCTTGCCAAGGTAGGGAAAGCTGCTGGCTCTTCGGTACGAGTTGATATCATCTTGCCTTATGCCCGGAGCTTAATTTCTCGCTCTGAGGACAATGGCAGCACCGTCAACGAACTTTGCAAAGCACTGATCGAGAATATCACCCACCGATCAAGCGAAGAGGTTCAGTTCCTCAAGTCGCTCGCAGTCGGTGACATAACCGACGACCTTCCCAAAGCCAGACTGGGCTTCGTTCGTCTCAAGCATATCTGGCGCAGTATGAAGGCAGCATCCCAGTCAAGTCTCGTCGACTGGTTGGTCGATCTTGGCGTCAGTGAAGCAAGTCTGGAGGAGACGCAAAGTGAAGCCGTTGAGACGCTACGCAGTCTGCACTTACCCACCGAAATTCTGGCACACCTGCTGGAGAAGCTACCGAGCGTTTTCGAACTTCAAGGCTCCACGCCTGCGAAGAAGCAACGAACGAGCCGAGCCTCAGATGTCGCCAAGCCTGGCAGCGTTGATAAAGCCAAGATCACATCCGCGATTCGTCGCATCACGCTTGTCCTTGGGGTCGTGGAAGGCTGCAAGCCAGAGAAGCATCCGCAGCTTCTCAAAGGCCTGTTCTACCTTTTGGGTGAGCTTCATCACTATCAGACCGCCATGGACTCTGAGCTGGTGTACGTGCAAACTCTGCTCATCAACGACCTGCTTTCAGTCGTCAACGGCCTGAAGCTAGCTTCGAACAAAGAAGTTGACCGCTCCGTTGTGCGGGCAGATCTTATCGTAGATTGTGCACGTACGACGTCGAGCACTCAGGTCCACCAATCTGCTCTGCTGCTGATGTCGGCTCTGGCTTCCTGGGCTCCCGATCTTGTTCTGCACAGCGTCATGCCGCTCTTCACGTTCATGAGCTCTACCATTCTCAAGCAAAGTGATGAGTATAGCGCTCATGTAACTGACCAGACCGTCGCCCGAATCATCCCTCCACTTGCGGCCTCTTTGAAGAAACGCGGCAAGGACTTGATCTCCGGTGCAGCCGAGCTCTTGCTTAGCTTCACCGCTGCTTTCGAGCACATACCTCTTCATCGTCGGTCTGGCCTTTTCCAGAACCTCGTTCAGACTCTTAGCCCAGATGCATCACTCTTTGCGATCATTGCTATGCTTGTGGAAAGGTACCCCGAGGACACGACTTTGCTACCATTTGCGTGCGAACTGATGGGCAACTTTTCCACGTCAATCCAACTTGGTGCTATCAAGCAGTACCTAGACCTAGTCTTTGACAGTCTGAAGCCCAAGCGCGGCCTGTCGGACGTCATTTTAGGCTACGGAGAGAGAAATGCCCAGCAAGCTCAGGCAGCTACCTCGATTCTGCTGGACGGATTGGCGAGCTTGCTTGGAAGTGACGGTCTGCGCAAGGCTCTTGCAAAGGATCTCAAGCGAGACAGCAATGTGGCCGAAGACCTGAGAAAGATGTACTCTGTCATTCTAGAGAGAACGATGCAACTTGGAATCCAAGTGAAGAGCGGCGATCTAGAGGACAATGCCACCAATGTGCTGACTTCCCTTCTCGGGTTGATGCCAACAAGGGACTTCATCGATTCGAGCGCCTTACTAATGCAGACGGGGTCAGACGAGATCCGGCAGCAAGTATTCTGGTCGCTCGAGCAGCGTGTGGAAACTGCCCGTCGTGGCGATGCTGGACTGCAGAAGACATTCGTCGAGGTGCTGCCCAACTGCGCCATCTTTGTCGACAAGAGCCAACCAATCGAGACGCGAGTGGCCGCAATCACTTGCATGGATCGCATTGCCGAAAAGTATGGCAAGACTGATCGTTCTGCTGTCATGGAAGCTGCTCAGAAGATTGCAAGCGACGCTGCGCTGGGCTCCAACGAGACTGGCAGTGACCTCAGACGGATGTCTATCTTGTGCCTGGCTAGCATGGTCGAGGTGCTTGGTGACGAGTTTATTCCGATACTGCCCAAGATTCTTGACACCACTTTGCGGTACATGGACGAGACCCTCCACGGTGGCGAAGAAGAGGCGGACATTGAGCTACTCGTTGCTGGCTTCAGTCTTGCAATGGCTATCCTCGACAGTGTGCCATACATGATGACTGGCCAATACCTCGACCGATACCTCTTTCTCGCGGCCGAAGCCGACAACGACAACATCACGCAATTTACTCCATTGGCTGCGAGAAAGGTTGCTGCCCATGACTTCTTCAGCGCCGTTGAGCGCACTTGGTCTGACGTGCTCCGCATTGCAAAGGACGCAGACAGCGATGCTGTACGCACACATGTCGAAGCCTTGCATCACGGCGTACTACATCACCCCAAATCGATCATCGCCCAGAACGCACAGCTCATCTTCACGATCCTATTGCTCGCCTTTGACCTACGACGCGAGGTTGCGGAGGACGAGGAGGAACTGTCCGATCTTTTCAAGATCGTCGATGACACTACAATGCAGACTGTGCTCAAGCTGAATGACGCAACATTCCGACCATTCTTCATTCGCTTCGGAGAATGGGCTATCAACAGCCTGCCTCAGAAGGACCGAAATGGCCTGGTATTGCGATGCACAAGCCTTTACAGCTTCTCGCTCACTTTGTTCGAACAGCTGAAGTCCCTGGTCACAAGCTACGCTAGCTTCTTGTTGGAGAACGCTGCATCACTGCTCACCTCGTTGAGCCCTGCCGTCCGCATCGAGAGTCATCTCCTCGATCTTGTGCTTGACGCTCTCGCTAGTAGCTTCTCGCACGACCAAGATGGCTTTTGGCAGTCTCCGTCCCACTTCGATGGCATTATGGAGCCCCTCATCAGCCGCCTCAGCATTGCTAACGCCTTGGACGTCCATGGACACGCTATACCAGCGATCACCGAGCTCGCGGCTGCTGTCAACTCTACTGATCTCCACAAGAGCATCAATGCAATAATCATGACATACATGCGGCACGACAGCGCCGCGGTCAGATTGGGAGCCGTCAAGTGCGAGAGAGCTCTGACCGAGCGGCTGCACATCGACTGGCTCAACTTATTGCCAGAGATGCTGCCTTTTATCTCAGAGCTACAGGAGGACGACGATGGACTGGTCGAACGTGAAACGCTCAGATGGATCAGACAGATCGAGGAGGTGACAGGAGAGAGTCTGGAGGGAATGTTGCAGTAGATAGATACACCCTTATGAATGTGAACCCAATGAATTCATTGATTGTTGATGGGAACTGATGTCGTCCGCGCATCAAACTCGTCAATAATTGAAATCCATTACTCCAGGCAGCCTCTTACCCCCGGCCAAAAAATTCTTCAAAATCGTCATTGCCCACGGAACTCATTCCGCCAGACAAAAACGCCATACCACCTTTCCCCAACCAATTCCTCGTCGACAGTCCCGACATCACCTCGCCAAGCCTCAGTTTTGAATTAAAAACCAGCCTCACGCCACCAGACTTGGACCTCGGACCGGGATGACATCTCTCGCACAAACTCTCTTCGCATCCATAGCAAAAGATCGCGTGCACAGCAAAAATCCTCCGAAGCCTGGAAACGACTTGGATGCAGATCGCTGCGCTGCTCTTCATAACACCCTCACGCTATATGGATGGGTTTGTTCCGGAAGAAAAATCTCCGCTCTGGTGAAGAGGACATGGTGGGGGACTCACGGGGATGATCGACTCAAAGCAGTCCTTCGACCGAAAGTGGTGCGGTATTTGAGCAAGATTTTTGAGGTCCCCGGACATACTTTCTTCTATCATGTGAGCGCTTTACCGACAGAAGAGGAAATGTTGAGGTTGGGAGGGGTGTTGGAGGATGAGGAGAGGGAGGATGGGAGGAAAGTTGAGAAGTATAGGTATATCATCCTGTATAAGACGAGCGAGGCATTGGTGAGTCAGCCAGCGGGGATTGTGTTGGATCAACAGACGGGGTTGGCGTTGTTGATGCCGACTTATCATCATCTCTTCGATTTCAGGAAAAGTCAGGATCTGCCGTGGCAGAAATTGGAGTGTATTTTGAGTGCGTATGTGGATATGGTGGAGGCGGAGAAGGCGGTTGCTATTCATGATGAGGCGACGATTGAGGATAAGTCGGCGCAACATGCTGGGAAGGGAGGAGATTTGGTTATGAATAAGACATTTGCGAGGTATTCAACGAGACCGTGGATTTTGCAGCCTTATACGCTGGATGATTTGCATGCTTGTCTGGATGCTTGGAGTAAATTGGTTGATACGCTGGAGAAGAAAGCTGGTATTCAGAAGAGCCAGAAGGCGGACCCCAACTCTGAAGATTACGATCCCGAAGACGAAGCACCACTGTGTTCTAGAACGGCTTTGAACATCGCTGGCATCCCTAGAGGTTTCGCCTACGAAATTCTGTCCCATGCGAAGCAATCCGACGTCTGGTTCGTCGCTCCCGGGATTCGATTACCCAAGGTAGAGGAATTCTTGCAACAGCCCTTCAAGCATATTTCCAAGCAGTACCCGGAGGAAACCAAGGGAATGAAGGTTCCGTTCCTGTTCTTGAGGTGTCCCGGGACGGTCAGCGCGAAGGAGGCCAAGTTCCGATACCCATTCTCTACCGTCGAGTCGGTACCCTGCGGTCTTTATTTGGACGGCTTCCCCAATGCACAAAATCCTTTTGAGGATGCATGCAGACTTGTGTTGCCGATCAAGCTCGGTGACAGGCGATACGCCAGAACATCAGACGGAAGACCTATTATTCGAAGTCACAGCGATTTGTATCAGACGGGTATTAATCCTTTTGTTATGAGGCATGGGCCTAAGTTGGTGGCGGTGTTGGAGAATTGGTTGAGTCATATTGAGAGCGGGCATTGGTCAGTGAATAGCAAGGGTGTTGAGGGTGGCATTGGCGTTTGGAGACAGGCGGATACGAGGGAGCACTGGTGGAGGTATCAGAGCGAGCATCTGTTCATTTGATGGGTGTGAATGTGGACGGGCGGTTGTAGATATGGCATGTGGGATGTTAGCTCTGGGGTTTGGGGTGTTTTGGGCATGGGAAGGGAAGCATAGCGAGAAGCATGGTACGTAATGTGGAATGGCGAAGAATCTGAACTTGGATTTGTTTGAAAGAGTGAGCGAGCTCCTGAGACTCACATGAGCGAGGGCTGAGCTATCAATTCTCGTCACATGCGCGATGAGAATGAAGCGTAATTGACCCCCTTTTGCTACAGATCTTTGAACTTCCATCACTACTGACGGGACTCAGAGTCATACAACAAAAACTTGGACATACCAGACGTCAGACATCGTGGTATCTTGACATACGCAGCACAACATGGCTACGAAACGACCAGCGAGCAACGATCCTGAGGAAGGGTCCACAGCAAAGAAACTCAAGGACGACATCACTCCAGCGAATGCCTTCGACTATCTCAAAGACACATTGCAGAATAAAGATGATGAGCTCCTCGCCAGGTCACTCGACCTGAGCAAATGCGCTGACAGACAAGAGAAGACGGCAGGACAACTAAAGAAAGTCAAAGACGAGCTGTTACAGAAGCAGCTGGTGTACGAGCAACTCCACAAGAATCTAGAGGAGGCAAAAAAGAAGTCTAGTCGGCTAGCGAGAGAAATTACCGAGCAGAAGGCCAAGATGGCCGCCCAGCAATACCATCTCTCTAACCTTGAGAGCGAGGTCAAAGAGACCAAATCCCAACTCAAAGCGGAGCAGGAGAAGCACTGGGAGAGCGATCGCCATACTGCGGCAACGATGAAGGTTCTCGGAGCTGCCGTGAACATGCGGAAGCAAATGGCTCAATGGCCCAAGGTCGACATGGGAGCCCTTGGAAAGGCCTCGCAAAGACTTGATGAGGCTTTGAATTGCCACCCGCAAAGTCGTCACAGCCCGCAGATGGAAGCTGAAGAGGCAGAGGACGAGGGCGCTCAGTCAGAGGTCCTAAAACCAGCCATGGTTATTGCAATCAAGAAACCCAGTAGTCGGCATTCTGCCGGAGAACGTCAGTGGCTGTTCCGATGCGCTCACCCAAAATGCACCGGCGAGACTTGGAGGAAGGCGCAGGTGAAGGGACATCAGACATTCAATTGCTCGAAGTGTGGCAAATCGAATAGGGTCCTTTCAGCAGAGAAGTGCCGCGACTGGACGGTACAGGCTGTTCATGTGGAAGAAGAAGAAGAGGACGAAAACGGCTTGTGTTGATTGATCGCCCGGCGAGATGGTTTGACATTCTCTCTTGGACACAAGCAGTGACTGAGTTGGGGTGTCTTTGGATCGATGAGCGAAGTGGTTGCGTATGCCACATCTCTCCACCAGCTGAGCCTTCCCTGGCACTTGAGCGTACGGCATGACTGCAACAAGCCAAGAGCAGTACAAGAGCGTTGATGTGGAAGAGGTTCCACTCAGACATACCCACGCCGGTTCTGTTCGGCACCACCATAGACCCTCTTCACCGGATACGTCGTCCTCCTTCTGGGCTCCGACGCAGCAGCGTATCCTCCACCACCCGGCCTCTCCATCCTCAAACTCATTGGCTCGACCCTCGACCTCAACCGGCCCGTATCATCCGGCGCGACCTGAACATACCCACCACCACCCCTCCCACCAGACCTCTGCGCCACCCACCCCCAAAGGTCATCGAACATGCCGGCCCACCACAGACTCACACCAACAACAACCACCGTCAACGGAATAGCAGCAGCCCAATACACCCATTGGTTGATGTTCATATTCCTCACATCATTAGTGTTCATCCCCAGAACACCACTCACAAAGGACATGGGCAGGAAGATAATAGTCACGATAGTAAATACCATAATAGCACTTTCTTGGCGATCCTTATTCGTGTCAATCTGTCCCAGATGCCATTCGCCCAGTTCCTCGATGCGTGCCTGTAGAGCCTGGAATTGGTCCATGCGGGAGGATATGTGGGATTTTGTACGGCGTAGGACGGTATCGAGGCGAGAGGATTGGAAGAGGGGGAGGTTGAATGGGGTTCCGGGGTTAAGTTCTTGGATGCTGGATTCGTAGACATTGACAATGTCGAGTTGTTGCGCGAGGATGGCGGAGACGGCTTCGAGCTCTTGGAGGACGGCGCGGAGTGTTTCCTGGTGGGTGCGGGAGAATGGGTCGGCCATCAGTTTCGCTTCGAGTTGTTGACGGTAGTCGCTGTAAATTTGAGCAACATCTGGGCTGCCGTGCATGACATCTCGGCTGATACGATCCAGCATCAGTGCTGCGATTCCTCTCGAAGGACAGACTTCGAACTTTGGATGTCGAGACCTTGACGCAGCTGGACCGTGAGTTTTCTTTCTCCAGCTTTGAGCGCATCGTGGGCATGCGACAGCATTCTCGTGGGAATATTCCCCCGGTATGACTGAATATCCTCAATGCTGGCCTCTGCGACAATGACAAATGCGCTCATGATGTACATCCAAGCCTTGTGGAAGTCTTCTGGTAGGTTTCGTAGAGGGTCTTTGGTGTCGGCGAGCGCGCTTGTCAGCGCGTGCGTCAGAAGGAAGAGCTTCTCGTAAAGTGACATGAAAAACTCAGCTGCTGCGTTCTTGTCGTGGTCTTGATCAGCGTCGCCTTGCAAGTAAAATGTCCTTCGATCAAGTGTTTTCTTGAGAGCGCCCCGGAATTTCCCCGACATGGCATGGTCGAAATCTATCGGCCAGAAGAATGCAAAAATATATTCCGCGAGGAGCGCAATGGCCGTCTTGTGCTGAATGAGAGACTGTCCTCTCTTTGATGCTCCCTTGTACTGCTTTTCGCCGGCTTCGGGGTTGACTCTTGTCAGCCAGGCCTGAATGTCCTGACGGCTGGCCTGAGGTGATGTTTTGTAGCTCTCGCTGGCCAGGTTCAGACCTAGTTGCCCTCTAGCAGCGGCCTTGTCAAAAGCATCCGCTAGGCGGATCATGTCTTTCTCGGCGCAATTGCTACTTCGAAAGAAGAGGCCCAAAAGATCAGCACTCTTTGACACTACAGTCAGCTTCTCGGGCACTGCAGTACCAGCATCATGGCATTTTCTTGCCTCCGCGCTGCTGTCCCTCGGTCTCGTTGATTCGGGCATGATTTTGTCTCGTACTTCCTTGATTCTTTCAAGTTTCACGGCAGATGAGACATAGCCAGCGTTTTCAACATAAAACTCCACGACAGGTGTGGAGACGTTTTTCAAGCTGTTCGTCCATGTCTCACTATCCGCAAGCCGACCGCATTGCTTGAAGACAGCCAATGGATGATACCCGGCCACGTCCGAGAGCTCGTCGGTGAACAAAGATATCAACGTCGACCAATTGAAAATTCTGTGCCTAGGTATATCCCAAGCACGAAGTCGCCCGGCTGCGATGCGAATGTGTTCTTCGTCTTCGCGCGGAAGTCCTTGGACCAGGTTGACCACATCCTGATGCAGCTCTCGTAGAGGTAGCTTGCTGCATGTGATCAACGTGTCGTTGTTGACAAGGAGGCACCATACGCTGGCAACGTGGACGCATTGTTCTCGAGGCGTTGTTGATAACATCGTGACAGCCTGTGAAAGCTCACGCTTATCACTGATCGTCCGTGTGTGAGCTTGCAGCAAGGGTCTGGCTGGGTGTTGAGCTGAACCGGCGGTCAGAGATCTTAAAGCATTGCTATCGTGCTTCTCGAGGGCAAATAAAGGCAGGCTGAAGAAGCAGATCGAGGCAGTCTGCTTCTCGTTGTCGCCTTCGCCTTTGAGGTCTATATTAGCCATGCAGGAAGGCTCCATATCACGCCCATGTTGCCGTTGTTTCTCATGGTCTTTCTGAACTTTACGGAGAAGCTCTTCCACGTGCCTCTTCTCGCTTGCAGGGACATGCGATGATTGACATGCAGTAGTGATGAACTCCGCGAAGTTCATGAGGGGTCTTTCGAGATGCTGCCAGCGAATCATCGGCTTGGAAGCTTTTGATGGCGGAACAGACACTGTTGTCAATTCATATCCTAGTTCCCAGTCATCAAAGGTATTTCCGAGCCATTTCGATTGCGCAATGTTTAGCTCGTCAACAGGTCCACTAGCAGAGATATTCTGTTTGTCAGCGCCAGGCGAAGTCGTGCTCATTTCCCACGAAGACACGGATTCGTCGTCGATCCTGCCGTTCTTGGCAAGCGATAGCAGGAAACCAGAGTCGAAGTCTAGTACAGAATTATCGTCGTCTTCCGACGCCAATCCAGCATCATAGTCTCTTCTCACATCATGTCTTAAAGGTTCTCGAATGTCAAACTGGGACTGGGATCTTGATCTGCGTACCCTGGATTGGGAGCGACATCTGGTCCTACTGCGTGCTTCGATGACTTCGATTGTTTCCGCACGGCGATTTGTAAGTGTAGGCTTGATTACAAATTCGATCGTCGCCTCGTCGTCGTCAGAAGCTGCTTCGTCCCGTTCGCTGCGAAGACTACGTGTGTGCTCGAATAGTATTTGCACCTCGGCATCATTCATCTCCCTGAGAATGATGATGTAGTCTGGATCGGACTACTCAAATGATCAGCATTTGACGTACCTCCGGTGCAGCTTTCGCTCTGACTGACAGCATCCGGCTCCCACGGCACGTTGAACAATTCGAGCGTTTCTTCTGTCACAAACTTTCTTGCGACTTTTGGGTACGTTGGTCGTGGTTTTGCTGGAGAGCGAGAGGGACTGGGGCGTCTGGCGGGTATAGGACTCCGAGAGCGTGCGGGACGACGGTAGGAGTTTTGCCCTCGTGCCCCGTATCTCTCCAAATTGGGAATGCCATCTTCGAGTAAACAGTCCTGGCGCCTCCGGTTGTAAACATTTATTTGCGGTCTTGGCTTATACAGCGGACTGCGATCTCGTCCTGACGGCGTGGCCTTTGCGGTGGTAACAGTAACTCGCGTCCGATCTCCAGCGGCGACCACTCGTCTGTTTGGTGCCTTGTAGCGTGGGCGAGACGTATCGTAATCGTAGTCGTAGGCCTCGGCATAGGCCATGTTTTCTTCGGTTCGGCAAGCCTCTTCACGGATGCGCAGGCTGTCACTCTACCTTTTCTGGATCATCTTGTACCGCATGCCAATTGTCGATACCAGACTGGAACATCACTGAAAGAGATGGAGGCATAAGCGATGGCAGAGACTGCAGAAGTATACTCATGTGCACGCTAAACATTCATTGATATGTGATGCGTGGCAGCCAATGCGCTGACCCTCGGCCGCTGCCTATTCTAGCAGCCATTTTGGTGCGGCTGAAGCGATCCTTTGAGTGTGATGAAAGAGATCGCACGTTGGGCTCTATCCATTCAGAGTGAGAGACCAAGCATGCCCTCAGGTATGCGACGTGGAGTCGCGATACTTGATGTACGTGTGGAATTGTTGGAGCAAGGACGAGATTGTGTTGGCCGGTGCGGAGTGTGCACCTAATAGCCTGAGGCATACATAGATCTGGGTATATGCATCCGAGCTTTGAGCTAAGCCAATCCGCCTACGGGTCATGTGCTTCTGTTCGACTTCAATCGATGGCAGCGACCACCAACAACTGTGTACTCACCCAGCATACTTCGACTGCCCGCCGCAACTTTTTCACTCAATCTTGTTCCATATACGACCACTCCTGAGTGCAGGATTTGTGCGCACTCGACGACGGCCGTGCCCAAGCCGGTCCGACTGAGCCATCGACCAGGGGGCGACCCTGTGTATTCGAACCACCACCGACGACGAGGTTCCGACTCGATATCTATCAAATTCATACAAGACACTCCTCAGAACCGAAGATGTCTGGTGGACTCCAAGACGCGGCCATTCAGGCCGCCGAAACAATACAAACCGCGCACATCAACAAAGCTCCCTCCCAGCGCGACCTAGCTCCAGAGACCTCGGTCGATAGGAAGGTCCCCGTCGAGTTTGCCCACTCCGCAGACTTTGCCTCGGAGGCGGAGGAGGTTGGTGAAGATGAGGTACCGCTTTCGGTACTCAGACCACTGCCAGAAGAGCGTCAGAAGCCAATGCATCTGCAATTGCCAGATTTACGCTTTGAGCAGAGCTATCTGAAGAGCATCGAGAACGCAGCCGATTGGAAGGTGGTAGCGTACATTACGCTTAAGGATCAGGTATGGGAGATGGTATTTGGGTGAATGCGATGGACACAATACTGATATATGGCCAGCTCTTCATGCCACTCGTCCAAGGCATAACCTGGACTCTTGTTGTAGCTTGGTATGCCTTCAAACAGCTCCCCAGCCGAGCACAACTCTGCCACGACCAGGCTAACACAGTACAGGTGGCGCCATTGGAACACTGCTGTCAAATTCTCTGGACAGAGCATGGGTGCCAAAGTGAGACGCTGGTGGTAAGTATTCTGCCATGTCCCAACATAGCCACCTGCCTCGGTTGCAACCTGGGCTCGACGTTTCTCCTACATAATGACATGCGTCTCATCGGACCTTCTATGCTGTAATTTGGCTGACCAGGAGCAGGTGGGGTGTGAACAACTGGAAGATCCCCGAAAATTCCAAGTGGACACCATCGCGCAGGTAGGCGTTCGCGAATCAGTGGGCCGACTCAGCAGCACAGCCCATCTGTCTGCCAACATGACCGAGGCTGCTCTCAAGCAGGCGGCTGGACCGGTATTGGCCCTTTTGACGACCTGTGCGAATACATGCAAGACGAAGCTCGAGCATACAGCATCGTCACTAGCGTGACATGTCTGCAGAGTATCATGCGAGTCGGACAGGACGATGTGACAACATCCGCGTGACTGGCCGCGGATGCGTGGAGAAATGGCTTATGTGTACTTTCGTGCAAACGCCGTGAAATGGCGTTCACGCGGCGTGATAACGTGGAAGTCAAAGTTACACTTCCAAATTGGTCGCGGCGGCCGTGTCATCAGGAGCGATATCGCAAGCCATTCGCGGAATCTGAAGCCGGGAACCGTCTGGCGTGGCTGCAGACGAGAGAAATCCGAGCAGATCTTGCCTTCTAGGCTGTCCCACGACATCACAACCGCGTCTTCACAACCGCTTCTACCGCAGCGCAATACAAGGGTCGAATTCTGCACAATCTGGAGGCGGGATGGCGGTTGACTACCCTCAGAGAGAGGTTCGAGGGTCGCTCAAGCAATCAGCGTGCACCTCAAGTATGGCGTGCGAGCTGTCCCACTGCTGGTATATGGCTATCGATGGCTTAAACGGTGTCCCGCATAATAGTCATCCTTAACTCGACGACATCTCGCTACCTCCATCAGCTATATCGTCTGCTCCGATACACACACAAAGATCCCTCGTCTTGCTGCACTGCTGGTCGGGGTCATGGGTTCTTTGGGATGCTCAATTCCGGGGCCTCGCGCAGTTTGCCTTTTTCACAGGACCCTTGGCAGTCCTCCCGATTACGCTTCCTAGCGGGGGATTGCCCCACTGACAGTCGCAACTTCATTCGCAGCATTGTTGATGGCTGTTCGCTTGCACTCGTGCCATCACGTATTGGCTTTTGGGTCAACAGCCGTAAGATGTCAAAGTAGCCAGGAAATGCAACCTGCCAGCAGTTTTGACTGGTCAACGTTTCCGCTTTTCTTTGCCCCTGCGGAATTCTTCTCAACGTGAGCCTGACGAATTGTGCCTGTGGTGTTACGGTTGGGGCACGAGGCGAGTTTAGTGTAGTGCTTGCTGCAGTAGGTTCTTCCTCGCAGTTACAGTAGTCAGTCACAGTAGTTAGTCACAGTAGCCGTGCGTGCCTTGCCTGGGTTCTTGCCGTGGGTCCGCGACCGGTTTTGCCAAACCCAGATCTTCTGGTTCTAATCGATTCTACTCTTTGACTTCGAAACGCAAGCAGTAACATTTGCATTCCACAGCACTAACTACCTATACATTACTACATTCTGTACACTGCTACACCAATTGCAGCGCTGCATTGAAAAATCAGCACCTGCACTACAAGTCCTTTGGCCGGTGATCGTCTTGAAACACAGATTAGCATTCCAGTCGCCGAGGCTTCTTATCAACTCAACGAAACGCAACATGTCGAACAAGCCAGTATTCGTAGCAACCCATCCACGGGCATGCTCTACTGCATTTGAGAGGGTAAGTGTGTCCACGGCGAATCTCAAAGTCCAAGACTGATTCCATCCCAGGTCTTCATGACCCGCCGCGACAGCATATACACTATCCACGAACCATTCGGAGATGCCTTCTACTACGGTCCTGAGAGAATGGGCACGCGGTTCGAAGATGATGAGGATGAGCGTGAGAAGAGCGGGTTCGCCGACTCCACGTTCAAAACCATTCTGGACCGCATCGAGCAGGCGTCTGCTGAGGTATGTCGACTTTTTCCCGTCCGGGCGCATTCCTGGAAATCTTCAACCCCGGATTCACCGTCCACTCAACCCGCATTCCGATGTGCACGCTTCTTGCTCATTGTGGATTTGGCTTCTTTTGCACGAATTTCTTCTTCGGATGTTGGCCCGCGGTTCCTCGTCGACTTCATCATGGTGACGACGCTCAGATCCGCATGGGCTGATATCGACCCATACTTTGACGACAACACGCCCAACACGATGTCACCAACCGTACGACGGTACAGTATGCTGACTGCTTCTTCAGGGCAAGCGTGTCTTCATCAAAGACATCACCCACTACCTCTTGCCGCCGAACCACCAAGCGCCACGCATTGCTCCATCTCTTGGCGCAGTGAAGCGCGGTGTCGGAACAGACTCGCGTCCTGCTAGTGCTGAAGGCGATGACAGTGAAAGGGTCGTCGCTAGTGATCGCGATTCGGGCATCGTGGTGACTCCAGCGGGCAGCCCGCCCAGAAGCCCTGCTTCGCCGAAGACTCCTCCATTCCCGTACGAGGACTGCGAGGCCGAGGAGAAGAACCCCACCGTAGTTCCTCGTGAGGTGCTGGAGAAGTTTCACTTCACGTTCCTGATCCGGCATCCGCGTTCGGCGATTCCCAGCTACTACCGCTGCTGTATCCCGCCGTTGGTGAAGCGAACTGGCTTCACGCCATTCATGCCAGAGGAGGCCGGGTATGATGAACTTCGCCGGCTGTTCGACTACCTGAAGGATACTGGCATGGTTGGTCCCAAGATCTGTGGTGCGAATAACGCAGAGCTGAAGCCCGGCCAAGTCGAGATCTGCGTCATTGATGCCGATGACATGCTCGACGATCCAGAAGGTATTCTTAGGCAGTACTGCGAGTCCATCGGTATTGACTTCGACGATGCCATGCTCCAGTGGAATTCCGAGGAGGCGCACGAGTTTGCGAGGGAGCAGTTCGAGAAGTGGAATGGCTTCCACGATGATGCCATCAACTCCACGGATCTCAAACCCAGACTCCACGTAAGTTGACTTCGTCCGACATTGTCAGCCGTCCTTTCAAGCTCCGTGACTGACCATTTCCGCAGAAGCACAAGCCCAAGAGCGATGAGCAGCTGTACTCCGAATGGCTCGCCAAGTACGGGCAGGAGGCAGCCGATATGATCAAAAAGACGGTCGATGAGAACGTTGCGGATTACGAATACTTGAAGCAGTTTGCCGTCAAGCAAAAGAGGCGTGACTCCATCTAGAGGGGTCAAGATTCTCATGATCTTCTTCTTGAAAATTCAACGGCTGATGGTGCGTGTAACGAGGGGTTTGGCGTGTCGGCGTGCGTTTCGCTTCGCTTCGCTTCGTTCTTCAGACTGCCACAAAGATGGTGAGGAGGTGTAGTTAGGACGAAGGAAGAGCATTGCACATAGGAACAGAAATTGAAGAGGCACCCGTTTTACAGCGAGCACGCCATTTCTTGCGTGCTTGGTCTTTGAGTTTCACCTCCTCTTTGAAACGACGAGCCTTGCGATGTTGCGATGGGCCGGAGGAGTGGATGCAGCAGATGTCGTATCGTTGACTTCTTTACAAGTATTTGGTAAGGAAATTATCATAGTAAAGCTTCCAAATGCACATGACAGTGATTGCAGGTACAGCAGCCCCTACTTAACGCAGAGAAGGCCTCCTCTTCTGCTATAGATAGGCTAGTTCTTCTATCGCATGGCTATCGGTACAGCTTGCTTGTTGTGCCAAGAACCGAAACCTGTGTCCTTCGAGACCTTCGAGGTTGACATCTCTTCGGCAGGCGCATGGCATGCTACCGACAGGCATGGAAGGCAGCGGCACAGTGGGAGGCCGTAAGTGCCCTTCACTGTGAGTATGAAACGCAGCCTTCCCTTCACAGGGCGAACCGGAGAAATCGCGGGTGGCCTTCGTGAAGAAGCTCGCTTGTTGACCTTGACTTCTGTCGGCGTGTCTTCCGTAGAACTAGGTACCTTCAGAAATATCGCGTGCCGACTTCGACTTCAAGGGAATTGACCCAAGTTATCAACCTCCCTTCAACACCATATGCAGCGTCTCACGATCATGAGAACAACGCTGACACTACCGCGCCAATTATCGAGAAACGCAAATACTGCCCTACGAACCTCAAATTGCCTGCGCCGATATGCGACTGTATCCTCAAACCCTGCACTCGAACCGACACAGGTCGATGAGATAACGACACTACCAAACGGCCTCCGAGTAGCAAGCACATCACTTCCTGGACACTTCTCTGGGATAGGCGTCTACGTAGATGCCGGGTCACGATATGAAACCGAGGCACTACGAGGCGTATCACACATCATCGACCGTTTGGCTTTCAAGTCAACAACGAAGCGGACGGGAGATCAGATGCTGGAGAAGATAGAATCATTAGGAGGCAACATACAATGCGCTTCATCAAGAGAAAGTTTGATGTATCAATCAGCGACGTTCAACTCAGCCGTACCCGGCACGATCGCATTGCTCGCGGAAACGATTCGAGAACCGAACATCACAGACGAAGAGGTCGCCAGGCAATTAGAGACTGCCGATTATGAGATTGGTGAGATTTGGGGCAAGCCGGAGCTCATACTACCTGAGCTGGTACATATGGCGGCGTACAGAGACAACACACTGGGCAACCCGCTACTATGTCCGAAGGAGAGGTTAGACCAGATTGATCGGCGCACAGTCGAGGCTTACCGCAAAGCTTTCTACCGCCCGGACCGGATAGTCGTTGCGTTTGCAGGTGTTAGACATGGCGAAGCAGTCAAGCTTGCCGAGCAATATTTTGGCGACATGACTGGGCCTGCAACCACCAGCGCCCCTCAAGTGGAAGCACGAAACCAGCAACAGGTACAGCCCCCCTACCCGACCTCCTCAACTCCATCTCAGAAGGACTCGCGACTCATGTCGAAGGTTCCGTTCTTGAAGAACCTCTCCACTTCCGCATCACAGAAGGCCACTGTCTCACCTCTCGACCCTTCGCAGATTATCCCTCATCCTTTGGATCAGCCGATTGACTACGACGCTAAGGCGCACTATACTGGCGGCTTCCTTACTCTTCCTCCGCTACCGATTCCGCCGAACCCATCACTTCCTCGTGTATCTCATATTCACCTCGCTTTCGAGTCGATGCCCATCGATTCTCCAGACATCTACGCCCTCGCAACACTACAGACGCTTCTTGGCGGAGGTGGCTCATTTTCAGCGGGTGGCCCTGGCAAGGGCATGTACAGCCGACTGTACACCAACGTCTTGAACCAACACGGATGGGTCGAGAACTGCGTCGCATTCAATCACGCTTACACGGACTCTGGACTTTTTGGGATTTCCGGAACCTGCGCAACGCAATTTGTGCCTCGCATGCTCGACACCATGGCACGCGAGCTGGCGCTGCTCAGCACTGAGACTGGTCTTGGCCGACTTTCCGAGATCGAAGTGAAGCGCGCCAAGAACCAACTGCGATCTTCTCTTCTGATGAACTTGGAGTCGCGAATGGTTGAACTTGAGGATCTTGGGCGGCAAGTCCAGGTTCATGGTCGCCGAATTCCGGTCAAAGAGATGGTGGCCAATATTGAGAAGGTCACTATCCTGGACCTGCGAAGAGTTGCCAAGCAAGTCTTTGGTGGCCAAGTGTACAATGCTGGGCAAGGCTCCGGTGCGCCGACAGTTGTGCTTCAGCAAGGAGAAGAAGAGGGCGTTCAACTTCGTGAGATTCCGTGGAATGATATTCAGGAGAGGATCGCGAAGTGGGGACTGGGCAGACGGTGAAGAATTGACATTTGGAAAAGGCTTCGTGGACTAGTGCATAGGGAGGTGTTTGAAGCGATATGCATGTGTTGATATCTTTACTCACAGCGGAAGAGGTGTAGATGCGCGCCTGCACATTCGGCAGCACAGTTGTAATATAGGTATGATGAAAAGCAGACAAGTCGTCTCGAGCTGCTGAGAATGCATCACAGATGACTTTTCCATTTGCTAGGTCACCCTGGTCTTGCGGAAGGGGGCCCATTTACCCTAGAAGGGACTGTCGGCTCTCGCTCATGTTCGGACACTGTCGGATACCATATCAGATCGACGAATATTTGTGTTTGAATCCCTCAAAGACAACCTACTCAGCTTTGCACAGAGCGATGTACCTACTCCGGTCGTAAAGAAGTTCCTGAAGTGTGCATTGTAAGGCCTTGCTGCACTCCATGAACGCGACTTGGTACACAATGTTAAGAGCTGCCTGGCATTTGAATTACAAGTACGCTGATCGCTGTCAAGACATCAAGGCAAACAATATCATGTTCCCATCGAAAGAAACCGCAAATGGTATCGACGTCGAGAAAGTTCAACTTATTGATCTTAAAGACTCGGTGCATCTGCCGCCCGGCAGAGTCATTGCAGTAGCTTAGATAGGGAATTGGATGTGGCGCAGCCCAGAAGCCCACGCATTTGGGCCCGTGGAAAAGCCATCCGATATGTTTTCTTTCGGCATTGCTGTAGGTATCCATCTATTTCTCAACCTGGACTTCGCTGACTGTCTGTCATTTCTGCAGTGCATCTATGCCATGAGCAAGCGTGTCGTCTTCGCCGTTGACCAGTCCGAACTACCAGAGGGAGTCGACAAACTAGCCATCGTGCTGGAAAGGCAATTCTCGTACTTCTCAGATGAAGAAGGATAAAATGCCTTTCTCGAATACATTGGACATGAGAACGATTGGTATGATATTTTTGAGGTCACCAAAAGTGGGTTTGGAAAAGACCAGCCGCGGAAGCCTTTCAAGATGTGGGAGGGAGGCGTGATGAATGATGAGAATTTCAAAGACTTGGTTTCGAAGCTGACGAACTTCGATCCGGCGAGGAGGATGACTGCGCGGGAAGCGCTGGAGCATAGGTGGTTGAAGGACGTCTAGGCGGCTCGGCGTGGCTTTGCGGAATGGAGAGAGGCATTCTTCAGTCATCACTGGTTGGAATGGTCTGCCCAACTGGGGGGGTTTCATTCGATGAATCGGAAGTCTGTTGTCATGACTTGGTCACTCGATGTCTTTGGAAGAAGCCATGCGCCTGATCGTCTCAATGCTCTACCTTGCGGGAAACCACAGGACACAATGCTCATGGAATCAATTCACAAGGCACTTGTATTTGCTATCGCACCTGATTGGCCACGCGGAACCAACAGCATTGACTTCACTTGCGAATGTATGTGCAAACGGTGAGAGCACTGGCATGTGCGCAGCGCCCGGTTGTTCTTCGTCACTGCTCAAGTTCCGCCATTCTTCGACCTTCTACACCCAATCCTCAATCTATCACAACAACACTTCGACCACAACCTACAGTGGCATTTCATTTCAGCATTCAACTCGCTCATCGAGTTTCAACACTTCAGTCCGAAAGACTCTATCAAGAGTTGCAGACTGCAATACCTGATAGTGCGGGTCGCCACATCGACCTTGGGTCGAGGACTGACCCTGAATGGTATCATAGATGGTGCTTAGCGAGTAGAGTATTGCATGGCGAAGCTGACCAGATGTAGAATGCCAGCGATACTGCGAAGCACAATCCGCCGATCATCCAGATTCGTCGGGAACCTGGCGGAAGAATCTCGTCGGTCTCACAAGGTTGAATGAAATTAGCAGATCTCTAGTGGTATAAATAGAGAAACGGAAGGAAGTTTCAAAATCGTCTCTACACTTAACATAGAATGCCATTACTGTATGCATGTGAACGGCGCATGCCCGTTATTGTACCGAGCGCGTAGAGAGCGACATTACAGGCAGCAGTCCACATGTCATACCCATCACGGCGTATCGAGACAGCATGCAATGGCATCTCCGCGCGTGACGCCAGATGGAGTTTTGGGTGCGGAAGACTGCGTAGATATTGTAGTCGTGAGTGAGTGTTCACGTCGAGGCCCTCGTTGGCTGGGGAGACTGGCACTCGAAGAAGTGACATCTCTTGACTAAGCATAGAAGCTATGCTGCTTTAGTGACCCCTGCGTTGCTCACGCTCCTCGAGCTCTTGGAGATCCGGAGTCGAGAAACATTCATCATCACTTTCTACACTCCTCTTAACCACTTCTTGTCCATCCTTGATTACATACTAGACCACTGCACGAACTTTCATCACCGACAGCGCACAGCGCAAGAAAAACCGCGGCATCGAACCCGAGACATAAACCCGACCCGGCAGGCAGCCGCAATGCCATACTCAGCTGCCATATCAGCATTCCTGCTGCTACCCGCTGCCATATCAGCAGTCACGTTTGACTGCAAGAAGATACGCGCAGGTGGACAGGATTTCAACTTCGAGAAGCTTGGCGGGCCGAAAGATGTACACTTCCTGGAGCACGAGCCGCCGAACATTAAGAACACCACCTTTACTATCGATGTATGCGCGCCGATAAGGAGGAACAATGACATCGACAAGCAGGAACAGTGCCCATCAGGTACTCGGGTCTGTGGAATTGCGCGCGATTACAGCACAACGCATCCTGATGGCTTTGTACAAGCCGTGATACCCGTCGCCGGAGAATATGCCGTATCAGAAGGGAGACATCTGGAGCCAAAGGTCACGCGGCTGAAAGAGAGCGAAAGCAATTCCGACTCCGAGAAGGAGGGCGTGCGTGCAGAGCTGCATGGAGGCATGTATCTGAAGCAGAAACAAAAAGCGATCGTTGAGTTCCTCTGCGACCACGATCTGGAGGGTACCGAGGGCTTTGGCGAGGACAAAAAGATGCGAAAGAGGGAAGCCGAAGACGACGATGACCCTGAAGATAATGATACTCCGCTGCCCGACCTTGACAAGGGCAAGGCGTTGCAGTTCAAGAGCTACAAGCTGGAGAAGGATGACACCCAGGTGCTGCGCCTCGAATGGAAGACAAGATACGCCTGTGAGGATCAAGCAGGTAAACCTTCGGGAGGAAGCAGCAAAGGTGGCTGGGGGTTCTTCACGTGGTTCTTGATCATTGTTTTCCTGCTGGTGGCTGCATACATCATCTTCGGCTCGTGGTTAAATTACAATCGCTATGGCGCGCGGGGTTGGGACCTGATCCCACACGGCGACGCGATTCGCGATATCCCGTACATCGTGAAGGACTGGACCTCGGGCATGGCAGATCGGATGAAGAGCGGTGGAGGAGGAAGCAGAGGAGGCTACAGTGCCGTGTAAGACAAGCCTGCGGAACGTTGAGCTCTCGCCATCTTCGAAGTGGTGCGTGCTCCTCTTTCCTCGCGTAAAGATTCAAGTTTTGAGCTGACCGAGCCGCAGTTCTCTATGAAATAGAAAATTTAACCTGTACAGAACAGCTTTCTAGCTTCTGACGACTTCCGGTTTTGTGAAGCATCGAGGCGACTTGATCAAATTCGTACACTCCAATGTCGATCTTCATCCCGCCGTTGCTCCCGCAGCTGACGCCGTTTTGACCCGTCCGCTCGTGCTCATTCTAGATGCCACCCCAACTTCTCAAAGTAGCTTAAAGCTCAACGGCTCGCAGACCTGGATCTGCGATTGTACGCGCAGCATAACGGTGTGCTCGCGCGAAAACTTGCAGATGTGTCGGCTCTCCCCTTTCCTGTGCACACCGCTGGTGGTTGGAGCTCGAATACCAAAAAGCATCTTGGCTCGCATGCCTGCCACATGATTGTTTCATAAGTCCCGAGCCTTTTCTTCACGGAATACTTGCTCCCTCTTGCGTGCAGAGACATTCTGCATAGAATCTCATCGTCTCCCAACCTCTTCGACCAACATATCCTCACATTAGCTCTTCGGCCGATTGACACAATGCCTACCATGCGGCGGGACGACTTCTCCACGCGAGCACACATCAAATCCCGAATCGCCAACATACAATACAAACTGGAATGCATGTTCAGCAGTCAGAAGGTTCCCACGAAACCGTACATGAACATGGCAGCGAGCTACAGTCGAATTGTTTTGCCAGAGAAACAACATGATATGGTGAGCTATGCTCCGCTGGGTGATGAGAACGATGACGCCCTGGATCGGGATGTTGTGAAGAAGCAGGTCAAGGCTGCGAAGAGGAGGAGACAGATGGATAATGTGCAGACCGTGCTATTGACGATTGGGTGCTGTTTGCTTTAAGACGCGATGCCTCGAAGCTTTGACGACATGTTGCATTTCTGCTTGCATTCACACGAGATACCCTTCGAGCTGGATCGAGTTTGATACCCATCGGTATTTTCGATGGATACCCTTCGATTGCAACAATCACGAGCTTATTGGACCTTCGACTGGTGTTGATTACTCTTGCGCATTCGAGAACATTTTCGACCTGCAACACGAATACAGTTGACCTTACCTTCACCGCACAATGGCATAATGAGGGACATGACGAACCGCCATGTAGAGGCATCGAGGCCCAATCATGCCTGGAACTTGTTCTTGCCCGACCACATTGAGTCTATATCTGATAGGAGCGTGTTCGCATTTACAGCACCGCGACTATTCAGCGCATCGGATCGACCTCCACGGCCAGCTCGGTCCCATGCCAGAGAATAGGCACATTCCTTCGAAATCACCGTACTGGAGGAGGCTGAGCTACTTCAGCGCCCACTGCTGTTCACTGAGTCCAGCAATGCAAGCACATTTGATTGATGAGTACGGCCTTTGATGCCTCGAAGAAGCACGACCTGATGAAACCAAAATGGGATGGAAAGGCCGGAAAGAAATGGATTTCTACGTCTTATGTAAATAGCATGTCTTTCAAGAGACCACGTATAAACACGACCAGTTGCCTGAGTGCAAGCTTGGCTTCTATTCTGAACATGCTTTTTCTACTGCCTGTCACATGAATGTAGACACATTGAACTCAAGTTGATAAAGATCCCAGTCAAAATTGTGCAAGCTGATGCATCGCCGACTGGCGTCCCCTGCTCCGGCTCGGCTGTCAACCTCACCCCCTTCACGCTCTCACACGACACGACATCTTACATCTCACATTCACATGTACATTCGTTCTCAATGGATCGACACGAGAGCCCGCCAGTCGCGGCTGTATTCCTCGTAGTCTTTGATCAGAAGGTGGGGTGCGTGTCTTTACTTTCTTATACGTAACATAGCCATCCCTATTTCCAACCCTTCTGACAACAGCGGATTGGCAGATATACCATCATCTGGAAACGCTCCCTTCCTAATGTCGATCTCGATTGCGTCGAATACAAGTCCCTCCCATCTGGACTCCACGCCGTCAAAGAAGACCTGGTATACTTCATCCATGGCGCACATGCAGGCGTGAGCGTCTTCGTACAAGCCGAAGCAGACGCACAACATCGTAATGCCAATTTCGCGGCTGTGGGGGTGCTGGTGCCTCTGAGTTATGGGCAGTTGGGCAAGAGTTGGCAACATGCGGAGGAATTGAGAAAACTCGCTAGGGAGGTCGTGAACGATACGAATGATACGAGGGGGTTGGAGTTATTCTGGAAGAAACACTCGGCTGATGGGGAGGGGAACAAAGCTGCTGAGCTGGGCAAGAGGAGAGACAGCGGAGCTGGGAATAAGAAGAGGAAGCGAGCGGCTTCTGATGCGACTCTAGCTGGCTTTAATGCAGAGGGAGCTTGGCCGCTGGCTCACCCTGCTCTGTCGGTGCCGGATGTACTGGAAACCTTCGGACCATTGCTGTTTCCAATACATCGGGTTGCCCTGGCACGGCAGCGGATACTATTTCTGGGAAGTCCTTTGGTGCAAAAGAATGCCCATGTAGTGTATATTGCGTCAGTGCTGGCTGGTATTCCGAAGTCGCTGGGCGAGAGCTTACCCGTGGAAGCGAAACCGATTCTGAGGAGCCTGCCTTTGTTCAGCGTTGGTATACATGATATACCTTCGTTGAGTGAAAGAAGCGATGCGAACAATGGTTGGATAGCGACCACTACAGATGATATTCTGGGCGAGAAGAAGGATCTGTATGATCTTTTGATACGCTTACCTCCACCGTCTTCACCGAATAAAGCGTGGCCGAGACTGTATACTTCAGATGGCAAGGCCGTGAAAGCATCTCAGCGCGACCTTCGAAGATGGAACTTGCTACGGAGAGAATTGAGGAGGCTGCGGAGACAGACGGTCACCAGATTCGCGGACGAGTCACCGACAGCCACCGAGAGCGATCAGCG
Organism: Nothophaeocryptopus gaeumannii; assembly: GCA_031771865.1. Taxonomy (NCBI): domain Eukaryota; kingdom Fungi; phylum Ascomycota; class Dothideomycetes; order Mycosphaerellales; family Mycosphaerellaceae; genus Nothophaeocryptopus; species Nothophaeocryptopus gaeumannii. The sequence continues at coordinate 608,594 of JASISA010000019.1, forward strand.
GCCGTTGCTTGAACGGCGAGGAACAAGCACGGATGAAATCTACGACATGGGTCTGCAGAACCGGGACGATACAGACGCAGTTGAGGCATCTTCTTGGCCGGCTCTCGCGTACAGGGGTTTCATGTGGTGGGCATCTGCCGGAGAAGCAAGCGCTTGGGAGAATGACGAAGCCAAAGCTGACGAGGAGCTGCTCGTTGACATGCCAGATGTCGGTGGTCTGTATCCTGGGGCGAATGTGGAGCGGGCGCAAGAGGACAAAGAGTCCGAGTATTCACGTGCTGCTGCGACCCTGCTCGTCGCATATTTCCGAAGAGTCACGGAGAGCATACTGCGGCCGATGACGAGTATTGTTGAGGAGGCCGATGATAATACTGAAGAGGGCATTCAGGAGGATGAGATTCAGGTGACTGATGATGATGTTCGAGCGATAGGTCTGGATCCCTGGAGTGAATCTGATCGGACTTTCATTAAAGATATGATGAAAGTGTGGTTTGACAGGACGACTGCAGTGTCTGATGGAGGCGTAAGAGTTTGTGGAGTCAAGATCTGTTAATCGGGGCTCTGTGCATGTGAAAGAAAGACAAACGCTCTTCCGCCTTCATCGGGTGGACATCCCTGATTCGACGTGGACGCAGGGTAACCGACATATGCAAGATGCCACTGACATTCCTCGACGCTCTTCGACCCCTCTCTCGAATAGGTCAGCAACAACCACTGCAGCCACCTCCAATCAGGCGCGGCGCACATCCGATACGATGCAGAAACGTGGCAAACGCCGCCGCAGACGCTACCCGCCTAAACAGCCACAGACGCGGAAAACGCATCAACAGCCTGAGAATGACGACGTCGACATGACAGGAACCGTTGACGGACGCCGCGCTCCTCAAGCGCCAGTCACTCGAAAGAAGCGTTCCAGGAACGAGCATCGTGACTTCGACATGTATGTAATAGTTGGCGAACGCCGCGATCTAGCGGCAGTCACGCGCAAAAAGGCTGGTGAAGATGAGCACCGGGACGGCGTTATGGAGCAGAGCGCCGGCGAACGCCATGCTCAAACATTAGTTACACGCAAGAAGCCTGTCAAAGATGAGCATCGCGAGATCACTACCAAGCTAGTCTTTCCAGGGTCGACATTCGTCCCGCACTTTGTTCGTCCGCTACGCAACTGGGGCGTGGCGCGCATCATGTCCTGGATTGCCACTCATGCCCTCCCGCCACTGGAAGCATGAAAGAAGAGATTCTACGACAATCCCGAACTTCGTGACGCCCTTGCCACGTACATCGACGCTCGGGGCCTCAAGTTTGCGTGGTGCAAGATTTACTCCATCTGCTACGCCAACAAACAGCGGCTTTTTGGAGAGGCGTACTTCAGGACGATGAGGTATTATGGAAACATCACAGCAGTTGCGCTGAAGTTGATTGCGCGCGAGGCCATTAACATTTGTAGGGTCAGCTACAAGGAGATGGGATGGTTTGCGGCTTTTCAGAGCAGTGATGAGGGTGGTGTGAAAATTTGTGTGGGGTTGCTGTTGGACTGCTTCGAGGACTTGAGGAAGAAAGGGAGCGGCAGCTATGTGTTGGCTATGATTGATGCCGCTGGTGGCGGTTCGAAGGTTGGGAATTCAGGAAATGAGAAGAAGAGAAAGACGACTGCAGATGCGCTCGAGGAGATTGATGATACTGAGAAGCTGGTAACGTTGAGGCCGCAGAGAAAGCAGAAGGCTACAGAGTAAAGAAAGGCAATATATGGCATTGAGTGGCTCCTCCGTTGACTGCAATAAGGAATCGTTTCGCTCCTTCCTTAGTGCATCAGCCGACAATGCCAAGGGCTTCACATGCGCGCCCGTTGCGCTAGCGTTTCAGGTGATCTTCCAACTTCAACTTCAGAATTGCGTTCAATCTTCTCTACAGCAACAAGCAACACGCCAGACAAAGCTTTTCTCACAACCACAAGGCGAATCTAACATGACTGACCCGCCAGCCTCAACTGCGGCTCTGCTCCAGAATGAGCACACCAAAGCTGTGATTACCACGCGCGAGAGCAACTTGCGCTACTAGATGAGTCAATTAACAGTACCGGCCGCATGGAGATTCTGACACGAACTACAGCACTTCCTCGCCTAACCCTCATTGCTCTGATGCCGTTACTCGGTAATCAGGCGGCCGCCACTCTCCTTGCAGAGTTCGAGTACATCTGCGCAAACGACGAGGACAATGAGTCTTACGCAAGCGCAGACACTGTCACCAAGCGGTACATTGAAGACTTGAAGTTTGTCGGCAAGTTTGGGTCCACGAGAGACCACATCCTCAACTTCGTCCTAGAACGCATCGAAAGTCAGTCCCAACGGGCAGGCTCTGCCAACGTGTGGTCCATTTGGAAGAGTCAAAGCTACGACAAACCTCTTCTGAGCCTCATCAACCATCACCTCCGCCCGCGCGACGACAACGACAGCGATGAGCCATGGAATCCGACTCCCTTGGTCTCAAGGTTGCAGTTTCGGTGCAAGCGAGAAGACAAGAATTCAAAAGAGTGGTCATATAAGCAGTACAGAAACTCGCCTCAGTTCTATAAGCAGCCAAAGGGAACCTACAAGCGCAGCTTGAAGCGTCTTGGAGAGCGACATGCGCAGCGAAAGGGTAAAGTTCTCGCATACAAGACGGCGGGTCACAAGCTGCCTCCGGAGCTGGTGGAGTACATCTACGAATGGTACGTGTTGCACACTACGGGGCGCTTCAAAGCCGAGGAGCGCAAGTAGCTCGCTTGGGAAGAGAGCAAGGGCAAGAGAAGTGATCCGACAACCGACAGCAGAACCGAGTGGCACGTTGCGAGGGATCGCATATGAAGATGCTCCGTGAAGTTAAAGACCGTCAGAGCTGATGTAATAGGCATTGGCACCCATGAAATTGTCAACTTAATTCGGCCTTCACACCAAGGGCCAAGCCCAAGCCCAGCCCAATCTTCAAACAAAGTGAGTGGTCACCTTCTGTTTCACCCGATGGGGCAGATGCTCCCGTCGAGTTAGCCGCTCTGAATATGTTAGTCGTTGCCTGAGCGCTACATTCTGTAGACGGTATCGCTACTGATGTTGTTGCTGGCGTGTCGTTGGTACTTTTGAAAAAAAGCGACGTGAAGTTGTCCGGTTGACAGTGATTAAACCCGGAGAAAATTAGATTGGAGTAGGTAAGACTACCTTGGTATTTCTGGACTACCCAGTCGAAATTTAAAGGGGTATCGTTCACGTCCACCACCTTCTCGCTACTACTAGATCAGCTCATGCTATAAAATGCTGGAACTCGACGCAGAATACCCCAAAGTATGACAAGTATTTTGCCTACGATTTCTTCCGCAGGCCGCTCCTGCCACAGGGACACCTGGTAGTTTGATGCGGCTGTGGTCCATTCGATCTTTTGAATCGATCCCTCCGCCCATGCTGAGATGTTCTCATTGTCGGAGGGTGCGCCGGCGACATCCTTGGGTTAGGTTATGGAATGGTGGTAACCTTGACCCAAAGTCAATTGAGAATGAAGAATGACCAGGTACAAGAGCAGTCCCCAGTTGGAGACTTGGAGGCGCCCATCACGATGTGAAGCTCTGATGGACGTCTCCAAATCCATGTGTAGATCTCCTTATCACTGCCATGTCCTGTTGGATTGATGTGGTGCTTCGTCGGTGCAGCATGTTGGGCAGAGTGAGGTCGGCAACGGTACAAGGATACCTCCAGCGGGATGCGCGGGGCGACGAAATCAACGGTGCAGGGGGCAATCCCTTGCGAATGGACGGGTCGCTGCACATTTGAACATCTCGACATAGTCCCTGGCGCTGATTGCCGTGCTCTCGCAATTGCTATTCGGGCAGCGAAGACCTAGAATATGGCCCCTCAAGGATGACCGCTAGAGACAGTCTACCGTACCCGACGTAGGGTAGGGTCCCAGCACCAGATAGATCCATTTGAAGATGATTGACCAACTGGTTTCAAGATATTTTGCGGGCTCATGAAGCAGCATTCCATCGCAAGCGGCGGGAGACGCACCCTCTCTGACCAACAGGCCCAGGTGCTGGGGTGGCTGCTTATTGCCGGATACGGACTCATTTCAGTGGCGTATGGGCGATTGCAGCTGGCCAATAATCTCCGGATCGGCTAGCCTCTACAGACATCGCCAGGAGCGCAGTGGTACAGCCTTGCGCTCCTCGTCAACTGCCGTGTGCTTCGCGATGCTGTGCTGGTCCTCTTGTCTCTTCTTTCCCGTCATGCTCAGCATGGCGAGGAGACCAGGTCGTCCATTGCCACCATGAATATGCGCCATATACCGCAGCGAGCGGTGTTCATAGTTGGAATCAGCCTCCTAGTCATCTTTCTTTTCCTAGGATTTGGAACCTCCAGAGGTCCAGGATCATTCTTCTCTCCTAGCCGGACACTGCGAATCAATGCCCACGATCTCCTCCAAGATGTATCCAATTGTACTCTGGGTGTAGGTGAGTTTTGAGTCGTCGCATGGGGCTTGACTGAAATGTATGCAGTTCCAGAAGATTTTTGTCATCAATCTACGCACTAGAACCGATCACCGCGATGCCATGTCCCTTGCAGCGGCCGTAACGCCCGGTGGCTTGCAATTCGAGTATAGCGATGGCGTAACTGAAGTAGCAAGCAAAGCGCTCCCTCCAGGAGGTGAAAAGAATTCGTTCAAAAAAGGCACGATCGGGGCTTGGAGAGCCCACGTAAACATGCTTCAAAAGATTGTGGAAGAGAACATCACCTCGGCCCTGATTCTTGAGGGGGATGTCGACTGGGATTTGCGAATCAAGTCCCAAGTCCAAGACTTTGCAAGAGCTTCGAGATTATTACTGCAGCCGGGTAGGGAAGAGGACACGTTCAGCATCTACGACACACCTGCTGTAACACCGAGCAACTCGCCCTTTGGCGATTTGGATCGATGGGACATACTCTGGCTCGGCCATTGCGGTACGCACTTCGTCGAAGAGGACTGGAGGATTCCCCACGGGCGGGTTGTGATACCTGACGATGAGACCGTCCCTGAGACTCAGCATATAAGCGTCCTATTTGGCGACCAGCAACTCAAGGAACAGTACGCAAATCACACACGGGTGGCTCACCGCGGTCGGTTCAACGTATGCTCGCTGGCATATGGCGTCTCTCAAGCCGGCGCAAAACGCATTCTGTACGAGGTGGGCATCAGAAGGATCAACGCCGCTTTCGACATCATGTTGCGAGAATTGTGCGACGGCCTTGCAGAGCGACCACTTCATAATTGTATCACCGTTCAACCGGCTCTGTTCCAGCATCATCACCCAGTGGGCTCTAGAGCAAGCTACAGTACGATAGAGAGCCATGACGATGTCTACAACGATATTCCAAATACACAGAATGTCCGCTGGAGTACACGAGTGAACTTCCGAAAGCTGATTGATGGCCGGACAGACTACATTGATTCCCTACCCGACGGTGAGGCACCTCCTTCTTGGGTGTGATGATTCCGTTACCAGAGTCGCTTCTGCGACCGACGAAGGATTCCATGTATCGGAACGAAGGGCTCGCTATATTTGTCCCAAGTTGTTGTCTGTTATGGATCGAGCTATGTCGGGAGAAGCTCAACAATGGCGCCCTAAGACAGCGGATTGGAACAAAGCAGATAGCAAGAATCGACGACATGAATGGGCCCATCTGGCTATGCGTACGCGTAGCCATACGGACAACGCGCACCTGGAGCCTACACGATCAAAGCACACGTCCTTGGATCCTTCAGACGGCCTCCGTGCCACATATCATAGATTATGAACTTTTCTCGGGACGGCGAATCGCGTGCTGTCACGTCTAGAGAACGACTTTTGTAGACTGCGTTCAATTTCAAAAAGTCCAATGTCTTCAGATGATGAGTGCCAGCGAGAGCGCGGCTGTGAGCCGCTACTGCGAAAGGTCGGTGATCCACGATCATGGCTTGCATTGTACCGCCACTGATAGTCAAGTGACCGGGGGAGCCTCTCACAACGCATTGGGCACGAACCTTGGGCAGGTCCTGCATCATAGTTAGAGGCCGTCCGTCGCGAGATCCTCGTATGATCTCTAAGTTGCGCCATGCTTCTGTCTTCCGGTCGGGTTGGTGAAGTGGGCAGAGACATTGCGGCTTTGTTGAGCTGCGTCATACTCTAGCCTCGCTGCAAAGTTCTACCCATCCTCGTTTCAGCTTATGCGTTAGGAGCACTTGTTTCACGATCGCTGGTCTCCAGAGACCATGGCAAAGGTGACTGAGTTCGTGAGCCAAGCCGACGACATCATCTCATTGTTGGCGTTGATTATGGGACGACGTATTCCGGTATGAGCTCGTGTGCTTCGCAGTATGCACACGAGCGGAAAACAAGAGCGCAAAACATACAACGCGGGCAACGAGAGGCAAGAATCAGTAGACTCGAACGCTCTTGGAGATTCCGCGAAGGAGAAGGAATTTCAAGATCGATACGAACAGTGACGTCGCGAGTATGACATTCTGGAAGATCAAACCCACGAGGGTGGCGTCTACCTCGTTCATCGTGTCGTTCTCACGAAACATAGAAGTGAGGAACGAGATACGGGACAGGCAATCCTGCCTGATTTGCTGCCTCGGTCACTGCGTCTGGCAAGCAAGGCTGCTGCGGACGTTGGACAAAAACCTTTGGATCCAAAGACGAAGACGAAAACGCTTGGCTACTTCCCTCATATCGACGACGAGCCCTTCGACGAGCGCGAGGAAGCGGCATTCTGCGCAGCCTTCTTGAATCAGGTACATTGGCACAATAGGCTGATTCATGGCACGAAGCGCAAGGCCTGCTTCCAATGGGGCAATATCGAGGCCGTACTACCACGTCGATCGACAAGGGACTGCATCCATCATTACTACCAAAATCATGCACAATACAGCGGCAAGTGGACAGAGATCGCGTCAAACGCTCACTATCTATATGAAAACCTTAAGGAGCTCGGCCACCAGCCTCCAGAAGACGCCTCAGGGAAAGAGTCAGAGCCTAAGGGCGCGGCGTCAGATGCGTCGACTTTAGACTTGCAGTCGGTGAGGAAGTCATTGGAGGAGATGAAAGCCAGCTGCAGACGAAGGACTCTGATCTCGTTCGGATAACAGAAGAGATCCAGACCGTGAGAATTCGGCATGAGCATGAGGCTATTGAGAAAGCCGAGCAGAGCGACATGCTTTCAGCCCATTTGCAAGATACTCAGCAGAAAATCAATGAGAAGGACGAACAGATCAACACGCTCACAGCTGGTCTACAACGTGCACATAGCTCGCTCGAATCAGACGACAGTCGGTTCAAGCGTTTGCAAGCCAGCCATGAGTGGCACGTCGAACACAGCAACGTCAAAATCGACCGCATGGCATCAGATCTTCGAAGAGCAGTTGGTCAAAAGCGTGAAATTTCGCACAAAAAGATGAGGTACAACAGCGTTGAGCAGGCTCACGATGCAAAGCTTGCAGACCTCTCTCAGCTACAAAGCGACCTTACGACCACGGTGGAGAATCAGAAAGATCACCTGCGATCGCTTGGTACCAAGAAGTCGGAGATCGAGCTGCTCGAGACGCAAGTGGCAACTCTGAAGTCAGAGAAACTCGCTTTGCAGACAGAAAAAGCTACTCTTCAGACGCGGAACACTCAACTCGGTCAGACGATCACTCAGAAAGACGCGATGATCACTGAGAAAGAGACTGAGGTCGATGCCCTGACGAGAACTGCCAAGAAGGTCAAGATCGCTCACCAGAACAAGCTAAAACAAGACGGTGATACCTACGCTGGGCGCTGCCAGCGTAGAGACGACTACATTGTCGAACTCAAGCAGAAGCTTAAGGATGCTGGTGTTGAGATTCCGTCTCCGAGCGATGATAAGGGTGACCTACCTGGTCCACGCAAATCGTAGAAGTATGCATGAGAGCATGAGACTTCGGCTACGAGGAAGGTGACTGTGCATTCAACAGCGAAGCGGCAGTACAGAGTATTGTTGATTGAGCACGAGAGGAGCGATGAGTTCGAGGCGGCTGCTTGGGCTGTCTTCCAGTACCGCTATGGGCGTTGGTGCGCATGATCACAAAGAGATACCCCGAATGAAGCGTTACTTGATTAGAACACCAGAATGATAAGCCTTAATAAATGGAGATGGAGTTATGGATGGCTTCCAGCGTAGCTGTAGATTATTTCAGTGTGTTAACACAGCTTTGGCCCAAACTGCTCGGGAAATAGAATTCAAAGGCGCCAAAAAGAGGCACAGGAATTGCACAGGAGAGCACCGATGAGCCATGTATCTCCCATTCAATTGCATTGAGATACAGAGATCCAACGCTAAGTGTCTTGAGTCCCACTGCATGCAGAACTTCCAGTCTTGTGATCCTCTTGCGCTCCTGGGGAGGTTCACGCTCAATGTGGTCCCTGCCCATTTGCTCACTTGTCGCAGCTGTAATGCTGATGTTTGATGCCCCGTCGCCCACACTTTACATGCCGCGGCGCTTATTCTCCACGTAAAGGCGTCTAAGCAGCCCGCAGAATACGATACGTCTGAGCATACCGAACCCGGAAGTACTTGTGCCGCAAGTTCGTCTCCAGCAGTTGAGGGTCTTTAGTGCGCTGGTACTCTGCATCGTACTCAGCCGCAACCTCGTCCATGTACGCGATACTCTGCTCCATAAGCTCAAGAAAGGCCTGTGGAACGTGCAGCGGGACAACAAAGCGTGGATCCGTGATTGCAGACGCCATCCTCACAATTCCGCGGACTATGTTCTTGAGTCTCTCGAATTCCTCGGAAGACAGGACTTTCGCCGCCTCTTGGTCGATGAAGCGGAATATCAAGGCGTTCCAGAACTTGTAGGCGCGGACCTTCTTGCCAACGGCGAACCTGTTGATGCGTTCTTCGACTCGGGAGGTGATCTCTTCCTCGCTGATCGCGCCACTGTTGCACTGTTAGCACCAGCAAAGCATTTAGCAGATAGGTTACATACGATGGGTTCTGGCTGGTGGGCGGCGACAAGTCGGGCTGAGGAACATCCTGAGAAGAGTCTTGGGGAGCATCCGAAGAGGAGTCTTGAGGAGCGTCCGTCGAAGAGCCTTGAGGAGCCTGTGGAGGGAGTCTTGAGCTGCGGCTTGCGGAGCTTCGCTGTTGTACATATAAGCAAGATTCTCTCAGCTCAAGAATGGTCCACTTACGAGACATAAGGCGGAGTAGATGGAGCAGCCGGTGCTGCAGTTGAGGACTGTAGGCCTCCAGCTTGATCGTCTTGAGCGACCTGTAGTGCCGCTGCGCTCATCGGAGGTGGTTCGATGGCATCTTGACTAGTGTCTTGCTGGGTTGCAGATGACAAGGGCTGGTCTGAGGAGGTAGGAAACTCTCGCTCAAGCACACGAAGATACTTGCTGGGATCGACGCCATGCATATGGGCCCATGCAGTAACTGCGTCCTTGCAGCCCTCCGCATCAACTTCGTCAGTGGACGCAGCCATGGTGGCTTGGAGTACCAGCAGAGCGCACGTGGTTGACTCTGGCGATGTTGTTGTCTTCGCGAGAAGAGCAAACGGAAGCTTGCGCGAGAGCTAATGATGCGTCAAACGAGAAGCTTCTGGAACAGGCGGGTCCAGTCTTGGCATGCATGTGAATGCAAACGCGAGAAAGCAGCATGTGCGTACATATGCACAAGTGGGTCTCAACATAGGCCAGTTCTTCGAGAGAGGTCTCGTCTCTCATGTCGTACGTAAGCCGGGATCCGCTGTGGCATTCTGAGCCGGCATCACTGGTGTCCTCTTCCCACTGGGTCTTCAGCGACTGCACCAACGGCCCAACTCGCCATCCCGTCCGCGCACCCATATGCTCCAAGAATTGCGCTGCAGCTTGTCTGTCGCCATCCATATATAGGCACCCGCCCCAAACCGAAAGGCAGTGGCGAGCTGTGAACTATGTATTTCCTGCCCTCGGATTTCAGACTCCAATGCCAATGACACAGATAAAATGGTGTCGGATGCCACGTTCTCGAGCTCGACCTTCCTGAATTGCTGCATAGGCTCTTGGAGTCGAAATCTGGCGGAAAACTTGGATCACGATTTGAGCGATGTGGTAGTATTGCAATCCTACTGCGTGGTGAGGGGCCAAGGTCCTAATCTCCGGCAAAACACGGCCATCTCTGGCACTTCGAGCTTTTATGTGGATGGATTGGAAGGAGGTAGGCTTTGCGGTATTCCGTTCGGCAATATCGGACTCCACCCTCGCCAGCTGCTCGTTGTCAAGCAAATCGCTGAAGGCCGGCTGGAGCAAGACGGCCAGATGGAGGACCATCAGGCTCGCCCACGCAAAGTCATCTCCTCTCCGCATGAAGGCAGACTCATGGAATCGATCTAGACACACTGTCATTAGCGACTGAGTGGTCAATGAGACGTAAATGTCCTCTCGCAAACAAAGCCAGGCTGCTGCTTCTCCAAGTCCTCGGGCTGCTGCGAAAGTCGGCACTGCGTTCAGGATTCGTGAAACGCCTTTCAGATGGAACGATTGTCGAAGCCTGCATTCCTGTCAACATTGAACGCCTCCCATCATGCTTGAAGACGTCTGACCACTCATCTCCTCATTCTGCCGCAGAATCGCCACCGCCATTAGCATACTTTCCGTGATGAATTGCCTGTCAGACGTAGCCGGTATGAGAAGCTGAAGACACTCATTTGATCGTGCAAGGCTTCGCGCTCTCCCTGGGCTGAGTCTCGATAGAGCATCCGGGCAGCAAATGTACAGATGGCATGTCTCAAGACGGGGTCTGACAGCGACCGGTTCGGTAAGTCAAGCTCGAAAGTCCTGTCTGGGTCACAAACATCTGTCCAGTGCGCCATTCGGTCGATGAAGTACCGCATGAGGACTGCCTCGCCTTCGTCCAAAGATTTGGCCGGAAGAATGAGCCAAAAAGCTGAGATGGCAATTGTCTCCGGCGGCGTGGCCTTACTTCCAGTGAACTCTGAGCGGCCCTCGACATCAGACACAGTTGATGGCTGAAGTCCAATATGACCGCTTCTAGATCTGAATGGCATCAGTAGTCATGAAGTTCAGTCAGAGACGATACGAGGATGTGGTTGTTGCCAAGCCTAGTGAGATTGAGTTCAACGACCTCCTTTCATACGAGGAGGCATGGCCCTTTCCCCAAGGAGCGTACTCCGAGTACACTCTCTTGCGGTAAACATTATTGATTGGACCATCTTGAACGCTGCTCGACCGCCTTTGGCAGCACTTGTGGGTCTGGACGCTTGTCGGAGAGACTCTGGATGATCAAGACATCGTTTCACCATGTAGGTATTGTCCATCTCTCCCAATCATTTCTCACCTTCCACCGTTCCAAAGATGTCCTGGATCAAGCAACGCATGTCCAACATGCGCGAAGAAGGCCATGCCTTTGGTGGAGGTCAAGGTCAAGGTCAAACTTCCCCTCAGCAGCCTCCACCCATTCCCTCACGACCAGCCGCCCCCTCAGCACCTTGGGACAACGTACATTCAGGACTAGGAAACAGTTCGAGCGTAGCGTACGTACCGCCTGACCAACAACGACGAACGCCCGAGAATGAGGCCTTCTTCCAAGCATTCGAATGGCACACCAAATCCGATCCGCCGAAGCCACACGAGACGCATTCAGCAAACTCCCACTGGGCTCGCCTCACACGGATACTTCCCTCGCTAGCAGAACTGGGGGTCAGCTCGATATGGCTGCCGCCAGGATGCAAAGCGAACAACCCGCAAGGCAATGGCTACGACTGCTACGACTTGTGGGACCTAGGAGATTTTGACCAAAAGTGGACAAGGAGCACGAAATGGGGATCTAGAGAAGAGCTGCGGGACTTGGTCGAGACTGCACGGAGATGCGGAAGGAATGGTATAGATGTGATATGGGATGCCGTGTTGAACCACAAAACGGCAGGTGATGCCACAGATGAGACATGGGCTGTGGAGGTCAACAAGGACGGTGGGTGAAGATGCTCCGTAAGGTTGGGATACATGCTGACTGAAGCAGACCGTCGGATAGAAATATGTGCACCAAAGAAGATCGAGGCATGGTTGAAGTATGACTTCCCCGGAAGAGAACGAGAAGGGATGAAATATAGCCCTATGAAATGGCGAGCCGAACACTTCAGCGGTACCGACTGGGATCAGCGAGCGCAACGAAATGCCATCTACAAGCTCATTGATGACCCTGCTACATATCCGAAGCCGAACCTGGAGCAGCTGCCTATGCCCTCGAGACCAGACCATGGCTTCAACAGACTCGCGCGGTTTGCGGGCAATGTAAAGACTGCATTACAAAACCAGATCGCACCTCCACGCAGACCAGGCAAAGGCTGGGCGGAGGACGTAGATAAGACACATGGGAACTACGACTATCTCCTCTTCTCGAACATTTACTACGGTCACGCAGATGTGCGGGCTGACGTGCTGGGGTGGGGCAAGTGGATGGTCGAAGATGTTGGAATCCATGGCTTCAGGCTTGACGCGGCTCAACATTTCAGCTGGAACTTCATTCGAGACTGGATTGCGAATGTGCAAGATGCTTCGAGGAGAAAGTACGGGAAGCATGCATTTATAGTTGGCGAGATCTGGTCCGGAGAAGTGGGCCGAATACTGCGCTGGTTGGACGTCGTGACGCCGCCTGGTTGTGGTCATATGAATGCCTACGCATTCGATGCGCCTCTTTTATACAGCTTCTCCCGCATCAGCGAAGACGTACGGCGAGGAAGCAAGCATGCAGATTTGAGAACCCTCCTGGCTGGCCCAGGTGATCCTGACCAACAAGCACTCGTTGCGGTGAGGCCAGACCAAGCTGTCACCTTTGTTACGAATCACGACACTCAGCCTGGCCAAACAAGCTTCACGCCGATGGACAACGGCTTGAAGGCTCTGTTCTATGCGTTCATCCTATTGAGACGAGAGGGTCATCCTTGCGTCTTTTGGGGAGATATGTATGGCACGCTTGGGAACAAGGCTCAAGGGTCAGCATGTCGATTGTCAATCGCTCCCACTGGCAGCGATGGTCCTACAGCGCCACAAACAACTAGAACTAGGAGCCTGCTCCCGTCGCTAGTGCTTGCGCGGAAGCTATTTGCATACGGCTCACAGAAAGACTACTTCGACAGCATGTCTTGCATTGGCTGGACGAGAAGCGGTACGCATGACAGGCCTGGCTGCGCTGTGATCATGAGCATCGGCTCTATGGCACAATGGACAATCAAGAAGATGGCGGCTGGCAGACCTGGCGAGAAGTGGATCGACATACTGAGCGAACCACAAGGCCGACCCGAGATCATCATTGACGACAAGGGATGCGGTGTGTTTGCGTGCCGAGGAAAGAGCGTCAGCGTCTATGTCAGTGAAGACTGCGCATCTATCAGTCGATTCCCGGTTGAGTTCAACCACGATGCCTACAGTCAATGAAATTATGATCTCAAGACATGGAGTCTTGCTTAGCTTCACGATGGGCTAGGAAATTGATCTGTGGATCGTCATTGTCATTTGATATTCAATGTCAGTGTTTGGTCAGAGTGAGGATGATTGTAGTGGCTTAATGGACCTCTGACAGCCAATCTCCTACTATAACATCCACATCTTCGTTTGTGGCGAGGGAGTGAATTGCTCGGACGCGGTCGCTGAAGCCGCCGCCTATGCGGACGGGGCGGTGAAGTGCCGGTGCCATTGTTGATGATGAGGCTTGGGGAGGAGGAGAGAGATTTGAGGGTTGGAGCTTTGGAGAAGGAGGTGGAAAGGAGGATAGGAGTCTTTGACGGGATGGTGAAGATGATGCCTTGAGGAGCGCGAAAGGGAATCTATCAACGTCAAGACCGGATGGTGATGGCCTGCGTTGTTTTTGAATCTCTACGTCACTTCTTTGCCCGATATTGCCGGCCATTCAAATCACCTCGCAACACGGTACACCATCGTCTTGGTGCGAGGTCTTTCTCGGTAGAATCCGCGAAACGGTGTCCGGTGTTGAACCTCTGCATGAGCTGTTCGGTACCTGCATTTCGACCCTATCGGATATGATGACCCTGGTTGTACACGGTACACACGGGTTGCTTGGATCTGCACCCCGCGAGAGAGAATTGGCGGAGAAGCTTGGGGGACTAGGATGCAATTGGAATATCACGTGGAAACTGAGCTTAATGGAGTACTGGACGACCAAATTGAGTTATTCTGATATCGCCCATCTCGTTGCAGTAAACCATTCATCTGAGGATCGAGAGCAGAACAAGTCTCCATGCTGGACGCCTGAGCCCATTGTTTGCCGTCCCTTCCGGTCCCCATGCCTCGTTTCCTACTCGCATCGATCGCATCGTAGCTTTTTTCGTTTTGGATGGTATCTTGCTTCTCAATGCTGGAAAATGTCACCTGTCTGCTCTCCCGCTCCAACATAGAAGCCTCTTCAAGCAGCTAAGCTCTTCTGGATATTGTCGCGTTTTATTTGAGTGCTCCTGCCTGTATCTGCCGCTTTGTTAGTATCGTTGTAATCATTTGCTGTGCAGATCTCGAGTTACCTTGCTTGTGCAATAGGTAGCTGCAATCTAGTGGCCACCTGTTCTGGGGGAATCATAGCCAGCACTGGTGCTGTCTTTCCTTGTCACTTCACTGCTCAGTCCTCCTCTGAGCCGGACTCGGAGTCGGAGTCGGAGTCGGAGTCAGAGTCGTCCAGCTGCTCCTTGTACTGAACGTACTTCTCCGCCGCAGAAAGGTGATCTGGAGCAGACTTCCCGTCGACGTTCGTGTTGAGAGTCTTTCTGTTGGCAGGAATCTTCTTGCGGACCCGGCGACGGACCAGACTGGTATACTCCTGCCGCTCCGCCTTCGCGAGATCGGCAGCGATGGCCTCGCATGCCTTGGCGAGGGTCTCGCCGTCTCCTAGCTCCCCCTCGTCCAGGATCAGCATCGAGAGGGCGTGCACGTCGCGAGAGGTACTGATGCCGTTTCTAGCAGACTCTGGCAGCTGCTTCCAGTTTCCGTGTTTGAAGGCAGGGGTGGAAAGCAATTCTTTGAGACATTCGTAGCCTTCGGTCTTCGGGTACCACGTGAAGTACGTTGGGGTATCCGAATGGTCTTCGAGGAGCTGCTGGACCTTATCGCCTTTCTCCCGGCGCGAGTTGACCACGGTCAAGACTGGTGGGTTCTGGCTGTAGTCGTGGACGCTCTTGAGTGCCTGAAGAATGCCGGTGCTGAGGAGGCTGGACTCGTCACAGTCCTTGTCTCGAACATGCAACCGCGTGTCTCGGACGGTGACAACGCCATCCTGAGTGTGGAAAGTCAACGGGGCATTTACGCTCCATTTGGTAGTAGTGTACGTCGAGCCATCAGCCATTTGGGAGGTTCTTTTGTCCTTGAACTTCTCCAGTCCCATGGCTTCTACGATGCTTGGATTGATGTCGCCCACGCGTCCGCCACCTTGGTACCCAGAATCGAGCATGCAGTTTGTCATGTTGGCCATGCCATGGTCGAGATAAATCGAGACGGTGGTGTAGAAGGAACGAGGAGAGTTAGTCTTGGACTTCTTCGTCTGCTGGCGTGGAAGCTCGCCGACAGAAGAATACTCGGATCCAGAGTCTCGCTTGCGTTTGCGGAGTGCCCGATCCAGAGTGGCAAGGACTTGTGCTGCATGTTACATTAGCTTCGCCATGTATGGAGCGCACCAAGGCTCAGAAACTACTCACCAACTTCGTGCTCCGTCATGTCCGGTTTCGCCATTGTTGTGGCAATGTTGATGAAGTAGTAGTGCCGGTGAGGTGGTAGTGCTGACGATACGGCGGTGCTGATGGTGAGATAGTGTTGGCACTGAGGTAGTGTTGGTGATGTGGTGGTGTTGGCGAGGTGGTTGTTGTATTGATGTTGAAGTTGATTCTCGCTCTGAATACAATAACCTTTAGTGACCTTCAGCTCGCACATGTGCAAGTGAAGATTGGAAAATCAGCTGCGTGCATGTGTAAGGTGACTACACGCTAACCTCATGCCATCTGCGCCTCTATTATGCCCAATCAGGCTCAACTGAGTTCAGGTAGTTCTGAATCATGTGTCAGCCAAGTAATTTGCCCAGTCAGAGTCGGAGTCTTGAAGAAGCAATGGTTCATGGCTGTGAAGGAACTAAGGAGTGATTAATACTTTTGGCAGCGGGTATACGGGGCCGAGCTGCGCCGCAAAAGTCTCCAAGTATTGACATCCCGTTCATCATCATCATCATTTTCCTACTGCTTCATTGCATGACCCTCCCTTTCCCGTCCTCTACAGAATGCCGGCAGGTTGGCATGCCCCCCCTGTGCGCGTTCCTCGTGCGTCCTTCAAGCATCTCCAAGGGACAAGACTCTTTTTGAAATCGCAGTGCGTTCTAGAAGACTGTGCCTTTCGTAAGCTTGCATCTTCATGTCTCCTGTGGTCTTCGATCCATTCTCCTCAAGGCCGAAATTGGACGTCAACTTCCAGCCCAAGCATCACAGCATGTAACGGGGCACCTCTCGTCAGTGTGGCATCAACCGCGGATGCGAAGGCCGCGAACTCTTCGCGCGCGATCTTGGCGACAAGTATGTGGCAGCTGTCCCGCAACGATCCTTGCCACTGACCCGTCCGATAGGACATTATCAACAGCGGACACCTTGCCCTCCCACCTGTCGCCATCTGGAGAATCGGCACAGCCCAGGACGTCTACACTCACGCGTTGTTGAAGGCCGAAGTCACGAGGAGCTGTCCCAGATATGCCCGTGGATCGGACTTGGAATACCAGACGGTCTCGCACGGAAGCCCAGGCGGATCCGTGAGCAAGGGCTCTGTTGGAGAACCCACGCGAAAGGTCGATGGAAAGGTGCTGAGATCGTACCGACCGCGAATGGGGTACATGGTACCTGTGCTGACGAGCATCGAGACGTTCGGCAAGTCGCGCTCAAGAGCTCGGAGAACGGTGTCGACAGTGATCGTTGAGTTGGCCGTATGAAAGGTGAGGGGTACTTTGACGCACCACCGCAATCTCATTGGCGAGCTCGTGGCAGTGTAAACAGTATGCGGGCTATGGTAGTTGACGAGACCCAACGTGTTAACGACGCTTGGGTTGACAGAGCCACCAAACCCCGTGCTAGTGCATCAGGTGTCGAGGCAGCAGTGAGTGATCTTGCCCATTCCTTCTTCGAGGTAGACCCATACTGTCATATGAATCGAGGGAAAGTGTTACACAATTGTCGTGTTATCCGGCATCGCAGGCGGCTGTCTACGGCGTTCGTCTGCATCCGCACTGTTTCGTGCTCGCTTGAGGTTGGCGATGTGTTTGTTGAGTACGGAGGCTATGAAGTTGAGTTGGGTATGGACACATATGTGATCGATTTGAGTACCCACTCACCTGTGGTAGGTTGGCCGTATGCCTGGAGTCCATTCGCATCGGCCATTCTCTCGCGTGTTACCAGTCTATTTCGTAGTTGAAGATATCTGAAGTTGGCAATGGAGTAAAACGGATGATGCAGCTAGAAGTAATAATAGAGCAGTGGCGAGCCGCCCACATCGTTTGCATACGCCGGTCCTGATCATTCTCCGAGGATGCGCAAAACAATACCCCATGGCGAGCTGCCGCTGCTGATTTCATATACCGCTCGTGATGATTTACTCACGGGGATGCACCTAGCTTCTTCCGCTTGTACTGGGTCGCAATCTAGTAATTACCTCTCTTACCGCCCCTCTTCCCTCTGTCGACATGAGCCTTGAGAATCTTGCGATGCTCCACCAAGCTTCTTTTCCCTTTCCGCTTAGCCTTGCCCAATGTCATCATGAAGTTCTTCCTCCTGGCCTTCTCCTTGTTCGTAGTACTCTTGCCCTCGGCCTCTTTCTTCTCCTTCCTGCGCGCAGTGGTACTTCGATGGTCATTCTTCTCCTCAGGGTCGCCCTTCGCTTTGGCAATTCTCTCTTCCTTCGTCTGTTTCTGGCCGTACTTGGCCAAACCTTCTATATGATCCGCCGTAACTTCGTCGTCGACGTGTCGGTTGGAGTTCGTGATGGGCTGATTTTGCAGCTTGCGGCGTTTGTTGGCGGGAAGTGCAGCGGTGATGGCAGCACTTTGTCGGAGTTCGTGTAGTTTGGCCAAGTCAGCAGGTGTGAGAATGTGCGTAGTAGCCAGCTTAGATATGCGGGCTTCTTCGCGCTTAAGCGCTGCTTCTGTAACGAGCGAGGCTGTATCTCGACCTTCCGTCTTGCTCACTTCTTCGTCTTTCGCTTCAGCTTCGTCGTTGTTTTCCTTGTCTGAGTCCTTCTTGGATGCAGGTTTTTTCGTTTTCGACTTCTCGTCCTCGGAGTCTGAGATGTCGATGTCCTCGCCATCGCTCTCCACGTTGATCCAACCGCCACTGCTTTCACTGTCATCGCTCTCCGCCTCCCATTTTCTCCATGCCTCTTCATCGTCATCGCTGCCGATGCCTTGCTCCTCTCGCCACTTCTCCAAGAGCTCCAGTCCTTCAATGCCACCGGCGCCTTCGATTTCACCAAATCGAGCGGCTCCGTTGGTCCCTGCTCGCAAACTCAGAGCGGCATCTCGACCTCTGTCTCGCTTCTTGAGCATTTCAGCGCCGACCTCGCGGTACAAAGACAAAAGGCCTCGGGCCGCCATCTGGGTACCCTTGTCTTTGCTCTTCCGATATTGCACAAGATCTTGCAGCAGCGTCTCCGTCATCGCGAGCGGTTGTCGAACGCATACTTCCCGAATGCCGTTGAGACCTGCCGACGCCACTTCCGCCGCTGCAGCCTCTGACACAAACTCGTTCGCAATCTTGACAACAAGCGGCTCCAAGACGTCCGGCGGAACAAGGCTGTGTGCCGACTGCGCTAATGATGCCAAGAAGCTCGTGACTGAGGGTTGCTTTGGTGTCAAGAACTTGGTGAAATAGGAGTAGAGTGGGATTAGCGTGAGCTTGTGCAGACCCACCAGCCTGCTCACAAGTTGCAGCACATATAGCTTCTGCTCCAAGTTCAGTCGCACCTTTGGCTGGGAAGGCTGCAAGTGTTGCTGGAACAGCTTTTCAGCAAACCCTTGCGGATCGTGCAGAAGATGCAGTGCGCTGAAGTTTAAGGTTTGATGTTGGTTCTTTCGTCGCTCTTTCCGCTTAACCTTCGCCTTTGCTGTCTTCAGCTCCTTGTCGCGTTTTGATGACTTCTTGTTGATGCCTGCCGCGTGCCGCAGCTTGCCCATGTCTACATCACTCTCGTCGTCGCTGTCATCTTCAGCCGCCTCTTCTCGCTCTTGATCTGATCCTAGGAAGAACCGCACGCCACTTGTCACGACTTTCGCATCTTGGCTGAGCGCTGCGGCCTCCATGATGCTCACGGCTTTAGCGTCGGTCCAGACTGATCTCTTCCACAGCTCTCTGGTCAGCTTTACCGACCACAGACATTTCGGCGAATCTGGCTGTGAAGCGATCAGATTGTAACAAATTGTCTGTATGTTCCGATTGAGCTTGTGATTCTTGGTCTTGTTGTTCGCTGTGCGCAAATCCGAAACGATCTTTTGGAACAGCAACGCACGCAGCGACTTCGAGGGTGTTGATATGAGCAGTGGCCATAGCGTGTTCAGTAGTGTGTTTGAGTCTATGACATCTTTCTTCCGCATCAGCACCAAGCTTCCCACGATCTTGTCCCGCAATTCGGCATCGAGCGAGGCGTGATGCAGTTCGATGAGATTGATCAGGTCCTTCGGGAAGTCGGCGGTAACATTCGGGTAGAGGTCGCATACGTGGGAGATGAAGTCGACTTGGTCTCGAAGTCGGACTATATTCTTGTCGTCTGTCGTAGTCGGCGACTGGAGGAAGAGGTCCAGCATAGACACATACTGAGTGTACTGGTTCAGGAAATCGTCGCGGTATGAGGCCGGATCGGTCTTGATCTTGTGTTGAAGATTAGGCAGATCGGCATCCACCTTTTCGAGCGCTCCGACCTTACGCTTCATCTTCTTAATCACAAGATACACAGGGTGTGAAGTGACTGTCGAGGCAACTTTGTTCTCGCCCGTGAAATCTACAATTTCTCTAAACCTTATCTGCTCGCTACTAGCGGCCCGCAAAGCTTGGCATGCACCTTTATCTGCAACGGCCGCAACGTCACATTGTGGACTTCAACAACAATCGCAATTGGCAGGGTCTCGCTCCTGAGGCTTTGCAGGCCAACATCACTGTCGAGTGCCTATGACACGTAGGAATGCCTGCGAAAGACCGGGCCGAGGCTTGCGACTTCACCCGCCACTGGCTAAACTTCACTTACCAAACAGAGTTTGACAGATCCTCGATCTCTTGCCATCACACTGCGTAGCATCCATAAGAGGCTGTAGATTGTCTTGTGTTTCCCCATCTACCGCAGGCGACAGTGAGCAACGCACCACCGTCGGCTTGGATCTTGAAATTCCTCTTCCCCAATCCTTCAATCATGTCGCAAAACAGTCTTATTCAAGGCTTCACCAAACTGACGGAGTCGATATCAGTCTATCGGCCAACAGATCATAATATTGGAAGTTCTGTTCCTCAGCATGCCCCAGGATTGATAGTGCTATGCAGTTGTGAGTTGCAAGCTCCAAGTTTAGATCACTTGTTTTACTTAACCGTCGCTGACATTTGCTCCTGTAGGGATGGGTGCTGCTACAAAGAACATCGCCAAGTACACTACTATCTACCAATCACTCTACCCATCAGCTACGGTTCTGTTGGTGCAGTCCTCTTTCTCCGACATGACTGCCAACGACAAGGTCATGTCCGAACGCTTGCAACCTGCCGTGGAGACTATACTATCCTCCAACCAATCTGGGCCCACGTCAGCTCAGATCGTACTCCATGCCTACTCCAATGGCGGCGGTACAATTGTGACTCACATTGTCATGGCTCTCAAGGAACGACTCGGTGTCCCTCGATCAACTGAGGTGTTCTCTCGGGTCATCATGGAGTGCCTTCCAGGTCGACCCAATGTATCTCAAGGAGTCAAGGCTATTTCCTATGGCTTACCGCAGAACTTCTTCGTCCAACTGATAGGTGGTTGGGTGCTCTGGCTCTGGTCACATCTCTACCTCATTCAGTGCAAACTCCTTGGAAGAGAGGACATGCTCAGCCGAGAGCGGAGACGATTGAATGCGACTGCTATCTCAGCTAAGAAGAATCACGCTGCTGAGATTGATGGCATTCTATGGGGCGAGAAGACGCCACGGCTCTACATGTACTCCAAAGTGGACCCGGTAGTTGGCTGGAGAGACATACACGATCACGTCATTGACGCGAAGGAAAAGGGCTTCACTGATGTGAGAGAGGAGGTGTTCGAGAAGGCGCCGCACTGCGGACTACCAAGAGAAGACGCGGAGAGATATTTGAATCTGATCAAAGCCTTCATCGGTGGTCACACCTAGACTGATGAATACATCAGGCCAACTTAATAAGTCAAGCGAGCTCCAAAGCAGCATAGCACACCTCAACTCCAGCTCCTACTCTGTCAAACATTGCATAACCACCTCAAGCATCCGAATCAACACAATCCTCCGTACACAACTTCTCCGGATGCCCAGGATCCGCCCAACTCTTCAAATCCTTACAAAACTTCGTCGTCTGAAGTTAATCCCCGCATCATCCAATCTCGGCACACTCATGCTCTACTCCATCCCTTCCTCCACCTGATGTGTCCGGCCTCCAACCTGCGAACTCTCACAGCTTCCCGTCGAGTCTATCACTTCCATGTGTTCGCTGAGGCGGGTCAGGCCGGGATCATGGCAGTGATTTCAAGCTGTGCCCAGCCTGGCTATGGCAATCTACACCGGGATCGAATACCGGTCCTGAAGACGCTCCACAAGCACAGATCTGTAGGAGACCCCAGGTCTGCCCCGAGTGCCTTGGTTTGGAGCATCATTCCGGTACGATGGCCACCCTGGTGGAAAGTGATTGTCACACAGATGACGCGAAGCTGAAAAGAGCTGCCTTGTAACTGTTTGTCCAAGTACGTTTGTAGCTTATTATGGCGGCTGCCAAGATAGCTGAAATCCTCGGAATGGAAAACTGTAGCATTCTTCCCGCAAAGCCTCTGTTTCGCCAAGCGTTGCACAGCGTGCCTGACTGTGTTGCTGTGCCCAGGTCGATGTTGTCTACCCAAGTCAGGCAACAGGCGATCTGGATATTCCAACAGCATGAGCGTCAACAGAACAATTCCACCGAATGCAGCTGGTCGACCGTGTGTGGGCTCGTATGCGTGACCCCGAAGCCCGCCATGGAGACCACAGGCCTGTTTTTGCTCTGCCTCCTGTGCCCGGAATCCATTCGCGGCTCGTCTCCCAATCTTCAACTTGCCGTGCTGGAAATACGAAACCCAGTGCAATCAACACAATCTGAGAGTGCGTCTGCTGCTGACCAAAGGACGCCGAAGTCCTCGTTTGCCCGCCTTCACTTTCACATGCCGCCTCCCCACCTCCCTTCCCCTTATTTCCACCCCACACTACCTAAACCCCCTCAACTTATTCCCTCTCGTCCAATCAAGGAGACCATGATCCCTATTAGTGAAGCGCACAATTCCAAAATCGCTTCCATGGCTGAGTCTAAAGCTGCAAACGCGCTGAGAAAGCTTAATCTTCGTCCCTACAGCACTTGAGATATGACGAAGGATGTAGCTTGTTCCTGTAAGTCTTGAATCTCGAAATTCAAGCGTGGGCAGGTGAACCTTTTTGTTGTTTTGTTTGCTCGATGTTCGATTTATTTTGGTTGCGCGTTCGAACTCGGACGAGGAAGAAGATTGGAGAAGTTTCGCGCATGTGAAAGCGATGGAAACTTTTGCTTTCTAGGATGCCGGTATGATCATTCATTTGATGCTCCCTACATAGAGAAGCCATCTTGAAGTGCTGTCTGATACTCTTGTGCCTCGACCTCTAAATGCGGCTGCGAATGTCCAGCAGTTGCGCAGCAATTTGTCGCAAGGCCCGGCAGTATGGTAAAGGCCGTGCACGTCCCTAACACTAGTTTCCACGCCGTTTGTTCTCCAAGGTCTCCTCGACCTGTCTTGACTTACCCTCAACAACCATCCATCCGGTCTGACCCTCGAGGCACCACCGACGAGTGTCTTGCATGGCACAGTAGACAGGACCTGGGTGAGAATAGAGGCGCGCGCTACCAAGGTGCTCCGGGAAGTGCTGCATCAGCGACTGATCAGCCTCAGCCACAGAGCAAGAAGAGCCGGGTCTTTTGCCCTCTTGTCGGGATACCGGAATGTGAGCCGTTCTCGTCGGTGACTTCGAATGCATGGGCACCCTGAGGTACTGCCGGCGGCGTGCCACGAGGAAGACCGGCATCTCGTGCCTTGCGCCATGATTGCTTGAGAGAGTGGACACCAACTGTTGACCTTGCCTCGTCGCCTAACGGGACAATTGAGGCGGACAGGTTGCCCTCTCGCCGGCAGCTCAGCGTTCCTCGCCGGACAGCCTTAGGGTGTGAGACACCAGTAAATACCCCCTTGCCACCCCAACACCGTTACCGTACATGCGTGGGAGCCATTCGGTGCTCCCGGACGCTGAATTTTGCCGCAGGCCATGGCTTCCCCGGCTTTTGGCTGGATGGCGGAAGCTAAAGTCCGGGAGTCAGTAGACTCATCGAAGCATGATATGTCTCATGGTCCAGTTCCACCTTGGGGGCTTCGTGATTTGAATTGCCGAAGACGGCTTTCGATCTCCGCTGCAACAAGTGACCCAAACCCACAGATATCGCTCTCCAATACATTTGACAAGCCAAATCGCGTCTTGTATGGTTCTTGGCAAAATATTTCCATCGAGATTCTTTGGAAATAACGCTGTGGGATGCACATTTGATTCCATGTACCTCGCCATATCACGACCTCAGACGTGAAAAAGTGCGCAGTACCGCAGGCTCTCATCAACGATGATCACCTCGCAGGCATCGACATCGACGGCACAAAAAGTTCGTTGGGTTCGGAGCAGTTGGAGTTGAGCATCCTCCTCATCCTCTTCAGGCTACAAGAGTTGGTGAAAGGTTCAGCAGCGAGCCACCCGGTGAGTTTTATAGGACCAAAACGAGGCTCCCAAGGCATGCGCAAGACAACATGCCCTGCAGCTCCTGTGGGATGAGCGTCGGGGGGCCATATAAGCTCCAGGAAGACGTTGAAGTTCACCGTATCAGGCGCGAATCGCAAATTGTGATTCCGAGCTGGTCGAGTGGCTGGCAAACGATGATTTAGGCTGAAAGTAAAGCTTCCGAAGGTGGTGGCATCTGTAGAAGGAGACTTTGGTTGAGTGCCCGGCCAGTAAGACACGAAGCAGGAGAGCACCCCACTCTGCGTCTCTTGTTCCACCCCTTGCGCTTCATATACGGAACTGGCAACAGCTCGCAAATCCGAGCAGAAAAAGAAGGAGGTATTGCCTCACACTACGTTGAAGTCGTCCACAACGATGTCCTGGTGAAGCCCCAACTTCTCATAGGACTTCGAAACCATGGCCGTGAACTCTTCCTTCATGCAAAGATTACATTCTTGTGGTGATGTAATGTTTGCCCTTGGAGCCGCTGGGTCGTCATCTCGTATGGTCTGGTCATCCGTCGATCCTGCCATAGCTCACATCACCCCGATCGCATGCTTCCTTCGAGCAGCGGCGAATCCTCGCAAAGATGTCAAGTTGCTCGAGAACGCGGTGAGCAGACGAGGTGCGGTCGAAAGGAGCCCTTCGCATTCAAAAAGAGGCCGCACAGGCACGCCGCGCGTTACGCAGCTGCGACTACGTTATGGTGGCTTGCGTGGAGAAACACTGGATTCGGGAGGCTCGCAGCAATGTGAGGCTAACTCCTGGTCAGACCCCTGCTGGGCCCCAGAATGCCATGGCGGTTGGCTGAGTTGTACTCAGGCTTTCCCGAGTTGGTGAGACGTGACTGTAGAGCGTCTGCTAACAAAGTTTATCCAATGTGAACGAGAGGCTCAATTCTGGAATCAAAAATCATCCAAGGAAGGAGGTGAAGTAGCTCCCGCCGAGGGCTATCGGCTGAAATTCCAGACACTATCGTTGCAGAATGTTTCGCCACTCGGAACCGCAAGTCACAAGACAATAACATTCGCCCACCCATCCTCGATTCCTGGTCGATTGCCCCATGTGAGGCTAGAAGGCAAGAGAGCAGAGACGATAAATCCACCCAATGCAGTGCAGTGAAAAGCCTGAGCATCAACTCATCATCACATCTTATCAAACACCGCCGTACCCGTGACTTTCGTCTTCGGATGCCCATGATACCTCGCACCCTCACGATCTGTATCATCGCCCTCCTCATCTTCTTCACTCTTCTCCTCCCATACCTCACTCCCTTGCCAGAGCGTGCTCTTTTCCGCCTCAGCACCATGCATCATATCGAAACTACTAGCGGTCGAGCTTGCGCTCGGGCTACTCGACCTCAGCTCCTTCACACCAGCAAGCGTGGCATGATCTCCCGCAAAAGGCGACGGGGTCTGGACAAAGCTATCTGGCGAAGGTACGCTTGTAGCGGCCTCGCGCACTTCACCAACCCAGAGCTGTCCGCCATCAGAAGCTTTCGTGCGCGCGACTTCACGTTCTTCCAAAGCGAAACGCGAATTGCCGAAACCGAGCGTCCGACGGTGCCATTCGCCGAGGAACATACCATCTGGGTCAGCTTCATTACGGACTTTGCTCCATTCCTGCAGGCGTTCACCAAGTATGCTTCGAATATGCTCAGAACCCGTGAAGGAGAAGTTCTTGGCATAATGCGGCTTCGCCCGCATGTCCCGCATGAGCCATTCAAAAGCTTCGTAGTATCGTTCTCGGCAAGGCGGGTCCTGGAGATATGCGCGATAGAGGGTAGCGTTCAGATAAAGTGTCGGACCGTCTTCGACAGAGTTGTCGATGAATGGACGCACTCGTTCCGCATCTCTCGATGTATCGCTGACGCGCACTTCAATCGGACAGTGAACGTAGAGTCCTTTGGCAGAGAATGGTATTCCGTTGCCACTTTCTCCATTGATCCACGCTGAGAGGCGGTTGATGGCCTCTGGTCCTTTGCTGAGAGGCAGCGCCCATTCGTTGACGAATTGACTGTAGAGACAGTTCATCAGTAGACCTTTTTGTAGCGGTTCCACGGCCGAGGTGCTGATCCCAGTCCGGAATCCGTACTGCATGCCGAATACAAACCATTCTACCCAAGGCAATATCGAAGGAAAGTAATTCGATATCCAGAGCAAGTTGTGATAGGTGTGGAAGCCGACCGACCCTCCATACCATCCCTCATCCGCAGCTCTCGGAGGTTTCTGTGTTTTCTCCGCAGACCAAACAATCGCTCTCTTCATGTACGGCATCCACCACACCCTTGTATACTCTTTCTGCGTCCACAGTGTCGTATGCCATTCTCGCAGAATCTCATCCAGCGGCCTCAACGTCTGCGTCCACTCAATATTACAGGAATCTATCATCTCAAACTCGACCTCCACGATAATTCCCAGCGCCCCCAGACTGACGAGCGCTGCCCGGAATAGGTCTGAGTTCTGATCCTTCGAACATCGCACAGCTTGTCCATTCGCCAACACGATCCTCAAACTTCGCACAGAATCGCTCAATAATCCATGCCACAGACTGCTTCCGTGTGTTGCTGTCGCGATTGCGCCTACAACGCTTTGTTCATCGATACTTCCCAGGTTTCGCATGGTCAATCCGTTCTTATTCGCTTCTTCGTTGAGCTTCTTCAGACGTATCCCACCTTCCACGAGCAACGTCTTTTTAGTCTGGTCGATTTTCAACACTCTATTGTAATCGTCCAAGTTCACCATCCAACTGCTCGTGCAGGTCAGATCGGATGGCGAATGGCCGCACCCAACTACTACGATTCGCCGACGGCATTTTCGAGCGAGATTGACGACTTTCTGGACCTCGGCGAGGGTTTGCGGTTTGATGTAGAGCTCAGGTCGCGACTGGAACGTACGGGCCCATGTATGGTGAATGTGTTTCTCTGTCGCCCGGAATGGCACATCGGGATCGGTGCGCTCGATCTCCAGCTGTGTCTTCTCCATCTTGACAGCTCCCAACTTTCTTTCCTCGAATTCGAAAGGTAGGGTAGTGGCTCTTTGGGGGCTGGCTCCCCGGTTCGCGTTCGTTAATAGGCGGGTCTGGTGCTTCACCCACAGCTGTTCAAACCGGCGTCTGGCCTCATGATCGCTGCTTGTCTGCTATGACAAGTCTTAAGGGAGGAAGTGTCTTGGTAGAAGTGGCGGGGATGGGTTTATGGCGTGAGTCGCATTGCGAACAAATGATCCGCTGTCGGCATCCCGGTCTCTGACGAATCACAACCGAGGCTTGAGGAGGAAGTCAGTGAGCGCCGTCATAGAGACGCGAAGTACATCAAGTACATCATCCCTAGAGAGCACCATCGACTTCATGTCCCAGGAAGGAAAGACATTGCCTTGACAGCTACTCAGATGCTTCGATGCGATGGTATGGATGTTCGCCCAGGCTGTGAGACCGTGATGGCTTGCAGCTCAGCCGCCGTGCTGTTCCATGACAACTCTTCCGTATTTCGCAGCTTCAACATGAGAACTGATTACATATCACGGAGTCCTCGAGGAGATGTGCAGAATCAGAGCGTTATGCACTGAAAATGGCGTGCAGCAGGGCTGGAGCTTTTCAGCGCAACACTGTTGTGCAACTGCTACAAGCGAGTATGTAAGCAAAGGATTCGTAGTACTGGTAGGGTAGGTCCGGTAACAATTCTCTCCCTGAAACAGTAGAATAAGGGAAGTGCTCAAGCCTGTCTCTACATCGAAACATTCATATAAAGACTGGGTCCTGCAGACTCCAAAGAGCGCGCACAAACCTACAATCTATCACCCTACTACCTCATTCCCACAATGCCACCCAGTCATCTTCGGCGACGTTCGCCAACTTCCACCGGATGAGCTCTCCAAAACAATGAAAGAGAATAACATCACTCGGATTGACACAGCAGCCCGCTACCAAAATGGCGAATCAGAAAAGATTATTGGCTCCTCAGGCCTCTCCAAAGACTTCACAATCGACACCAAAATTCTCCTAGACGCCAGCACAGACGGAACCCTCTCTGCCCCAGCAATTGAGAAGTCCCTCCTCCACAGCCTCGAAGTCCTCAACCTCTCCCAAGTAAACGTTCTCTACTGCCATGCCCCCGATTCCAAGACTCCAATCGAGGAGACAGCAAAGGCGTTTGATAAACACTACCGTGCTGGCCGCTTCAAATATCTCGGAGTCTCCAATTTCACTCCTGAGATGCTTCAATCCTGGCTTGCCATCTCCAAAGAACAAGGCTACGTTGCTCCCAGTGTTTTCTCAGGCCAATATAACCTCCTCTGTCGCGGCTACGAGAAAATCCTCTTCCCCCTCCTACGCCAACATAACTTCTCCTTCACAGCCTACTCGCCTCTAGCAGGTGGCTTTCTGTTGGGCAATTACACCAAGGAGGGATTGCAGCAAGGGAGTCGCTTTGGTACGGCTGCGAGTCCGTTCATGAAATGGTATGATCACGATTCGATGCACGAAGCCGTGGCCACACTACGCAGCATAACCGAGAAGACGGGAATCGGAATGGATGAACTCTCCCTCCGATGGTTGAGATATCACTCTGCATTGCATGAGCAGGATGTAATAATCCTGGGAGCTAGTAAAGTCAGTCATATTGACGGCAGCGTGAAGAAGATGGACAATGGACCACTAGATGAAGCAGTTGCGAAAGAATTGGACGGGCTTTGGGAGGGCGTTGAGGAAGAAGGTACGGTGATTGTATCGAAGCTGCCGGAGATTCCCAGTCAGAAGTCGAGGACTGATATGAAGGTGTAGTGGAGAGCTTACTGACGAAGACACTGGAGAGTGCCTTTGGGAGTACGACTATCTTAAGGACTTTCGCGTCGACGGGCGAAGAGGGCAGCTGGAATACCTCGTTTCCTAGCAAAGCGACTTGGGAAGATACTCAGGAACCATAGTATATTATCGAACAAAATATGCTAGACGCGATGCCTGCGTTCCTCTCGATCTCGGCGATGTCTGGCTGTACTTGAGGCAAATGACGCACTGATATAACAAGCAAAGCTTATATAGATTCTAGC
The DNA here is from genome assembly GCA_031771865.1 of Nothophaeocryptopus gaeumannii. Classification (NCBI taxonomy): domain Eukaryota; kingdom Fungi; phylum Ascomycota; class Dothideomycetes; order Mycosphaerellales; family Mycosphaerellaceae; genus Nothophaeocryptopus; species Nothophaeocryptopus gaeumannii. Next base: position 637,680 of record JASISA010000019.1, read on the forward strand.
TTACAACGTAGGTAGCCCCGGCACGGCGTCGTGAATGCACAAGACACGCTTGTAAAAGTTGACAAAGGTAAAAAGGGCTACGTGTCAGTATTTTGTTATAAGATGTGCTCTACTCGCACTCCTCTAGAATATTCCTTATTCAACACATCCTTCTACATTTCGAGTTACGATCAAGATAGCTAGTATACTAGCTTTCATACTATTCCTCTGCTCGCTTGCTACTATTGCGACTGCCGTCGACCAATGTACCACATACGGCCCACCCTATGCGAATGCTTGCCCACGTGGCAAGTCCGTACACAGGAAAGTAGGTATCGTAATTTAGCGGAACGCTAACAAGCCGCTCAATTTACAGTATGCTAATATCTCCGTTTACGGTAGTGTGTAAATACAGCCAACGGCCCTCCTAACAACGACTGCGATTACATAGGTCCTCTCGCTGGGGCGGATTACTACTGTGTATGCCTGCTCGTCCCCTAAACTTTTAATAAGCAGAGCTAATTTGTATACATAGTGCGCGCATTAGTAGTCTGCTATGACCTATCGGCAACACCGATAGCGATGCTACTCGGAGTGGCCGGCAGTAAGACGATGGTCAGTGGCAAGACGGTGGCCAATAGCAAGACAGTAACTAGTGGCAAGACAGTAGCAAGGTGGCAGTGGCGATGTCCAACAATTCATCGACCTCTACCCCAGCTACCATCTCCTATACATATCGGCGCAGGTGCCGGAATGATGGCAGAGATAGATGGTTAGCTTGGGTGGTGTCCACGTGTTTGCTGGTCGATCTTGGTGTTAGCGATTTTGTGGTACGAGTGCTCTAGCAGTAGAGTAGTTGTCATATCGCGTTGGCCAGAACAACCCAAGTCTCTCTGACTGATCTAAATTTGCGAACGTCTGTCCAGGTAGGTCCGTGTTTCTCAGTTCCTGGTGGCCTCTGACGTCTCAATGCTAGGGCTGAAATGCGAGAGACATGTATCTTTATTTGGGCCTGCGAATGAGTCCTTCGCCGTGGAGTGGTCCAGATACTCGTTATGTATGTTGATAAGCTGAAATGTTTTGTGCAGTCAGCTAATCTTTCGATACAATCATAGCGTCAAAGCATATCGTGCTGTCCTCCAGGGGCTGTATGTTCATGACGATCAAGTTTCTTCGTTTCGTAGCAGCTGTCTAGGCGGAGCTACCAGAGCACATGATTTCCCTCAGCCGTCTCGAGCCACGCCATGAAAGGTCATGGAAAAAAACCGCAGATGTGGGCTCGCTTTTGCTTTTCGCTACCCGCTTCGCTCCGCTGTGCCTGACATGTCCTGCTCCTCGCCCATCGTGAAATCCATCCTTACGCCGTTGTGCATATCAATTGCCGCCGATCTGATGCAGTCAAATTTCCGAAACGGATCGCTTAAGCGTCACCGCCACCAACCGCGCGTGCTGGAAGAAGTCGTTAGTATCCCAATGTCCTTCTCCAGCTTGTGCATCACGGGATTGGTCTATGGTGAAGGCGCATTGTGACTACTTACTGTAGATCTTGCACGCACTGTGGCCGACAACTTGCTTGATGACACCCTTCTCCTCGAGATCGTTAAGGGCCTGGCGGGCGAGGGAGCCAGTGATCTTTAGGCGATCGACGAGGACGGCAACGGTGATGAGGCGGTACGATTGAACATCCTTCTGGAGCTTCTCGTTGGTGTTCTTATCGAGAACGACGGCGTGCTGGGCCTTGTCCTTGACTGTTCGATGGATATGTCAGTATTGCGATGGGTGAGAAAGCGGTGACCGATGAGTTTGCGCGGATGCATGTCTCGTCGCGACGGTGATATCTGTGTATGGAAATGTCGTACCCTTGCCCTTGGACCACTTCTTCTTTTGCTTCTTGCCACCTGTTGCTGCTGGCGCCATCTTGATCGTTGTGCGGTAGGTGTACAATCGGGAAGAAGGTCAAAGTGAAGCTGGCAAGATCAAGTCCAATCCCAAGTGTGCGAGCCTCGTGACATGGCTTGGCGCGGGGAAAGATCCCTTCACACCTCAGGCACCAACGCTCACTTTCACATGTTCGACAGGAGTACGTGTTCACAGACGCATCAAGAAGTCGATGTTCTTTAGCTTCTTCCACCCGACATGCGCATACTGCCTACCCGATAGCAGAGATGTTTCATCTCTGCAAGTCCCTTTACCTCCATGCGACCAGTAAGGAGGAATACTCCATCCTGCTTCTGGGCCTCGACAACGCGGGCAAGACAACGCTGCTCGAACAAATCAAGGCGCTGTACAACGCCAACCACGAAGCGAAGCTCAAGACTGTTCCGACAGTGGGCCAAAATGTCAGCCTGATCGATCTTCCGGAGCTCTACCTACGAATATGGGACGTGGGTGGACAACATTCCTTGAGAGGATTGTGGCAGTCGTATTACAGCAGCTGTCATGCCATTGTCTTCGTGATCGATAGCACAGACGTGGGAGATGCGGACATTGCACGGCTGTCTGAGAGCGGAGCATCGGATGAAGAAGGACGTCTTGGAGAATGCAAGCTGGTGCTAGAAGATGTGCTGCAGAATGATACCACTGAAGGGGTACCTGTGCTGGTGCTCGCCAACAAGCAGGATCGCGAGGACTGTGCTGAGGTCGTGCGCATCAAGGAGGGTCTCGTCAAGAAGGTCTTTGAGGGCGAGAAGGGACAGAATGTCAGAGATAGTCGCGTTCTCCCGTTGAGTGCGCTGACCGGGACGGGTGTCAAGGAGGCTGTCGAATGGCTCTGTTCGCGCGTGAAGTGGAATAAGGAGGCCAGGCCGCCAGTCATGCGATAATGACTTGACCGAAGTTCGAGCTTGGGTTCTGTTACTACCTTCTCGAAGACTGGAAAAGTGCATGATGCGAGGAAGCTACGCCTCCGCCGCCGGCACTGCCGACCACAGGCTATCAGCACTTGCCCGTTAGCACTTACCCCTAACGATGTGAAAGCACTCCTCAGCCACGCCGACTCGGTATGCTGCCGGCCATCACATCCAATGTTAGGTCGATCTTGCACTTTCTGGAGCTTACGATCTGGAGTGACGTCCGTCCGGGTCCAGAATGTTTACGCTCCAACACCTTCACCGCTCGACCAACCTCAACAAGCTCAAGACGGCATACAATATTCATGTATCCTGCGCTCATCTGCAATTTCTCATTTAGACCAGCGCACACGACATCGGCTGCGCTTGCAGCGACGCTTGAGCTGCTCGTCACCTACAGCCCTGGGACCGAGATCTGAGGCAACTACTCGCACGCATCCTACATATCAGCATCTTTTCTCCCGGATCAAGTGGCTGCCGAGTCGTATCAAAGTTTTCTCTTCATCGGAACCAGTCTCGCACTGCTCGCAATTGCTCTGCTTAACATCATCCACGTCCTGGTCTTTGCGTCAGAGCTCAAATGCCGGGCCCTTTTAGTGACGAGAGCAATCACTATGTCGAGCCTGAAGAAGTCGGCGAGGAGAGAGCTCGCGAGCTATATCAATACTACCGACCACCAGCGGAAGCAAAGAACGAAGCCGTCTTTCTCCCTTACGCTGATACGGTATGTCCACTCAACTTGATGCTCATGTGCGATCCTATGCTCACTGAACCTGACAGGTTTTGCAAGCACATGCTCAACTCGCCGCATGTCGTCTCGACGTCCAGCGCGCCATGGTTGGGCTGGTAGACAAAGATAACTCCTATTTCGTTGCCGAAGCTACAAAAACGCTCGACCTTGACGACACGAGTCAGTCGGAGCAAGCTGGAGATGGCCTGTGGTACGGCAGTATCAGCTCGCTAAAAAAAGGAGGTAAATGATCCGCTGTCTTCCCTCCGAGAGCATCGACTGATTGGAACAGGACTCGTTGAATGGACTCTCGCGCAGGAGCCCCGTGTCGTGGACGGCGTCGAGATTCCAGCCCACTATGAAGTACTTGATCTTTCAAAGGATCCTCGTTGGAAAGACAACAAATTTGTCACCTCGGAGCCCAGCTTTCGCTACTATTGCGGATTGCCTATTCGTACAGACAACGACATCAACATAGGAGCACTTTTCCTCCTGGACAACAACCCGCGCGAACCGACTAATCTGGCGAGACTCAAAGGTGATGATTTACTCGTTTATTACTCCTGGGGACCCTTCCCTCGTGCTAATGTGTTGTTCAGTGCTGTACACCTTATCGCACAACATCATGGTGCATATGCGTACTGTCAAGGAAGCTCATGAGAAGAAGGGAGCAATCTACATGAACATGTGCATGGCAGATTTCGTCGCTCCGGAATATCGATTCCGTCGTCGACACATGAATCCGGAAGTTTACTCTAGCGTGGAGAGGAAAACCAGGCCCTCCAAGACCGTTAGCCAAACTCTGTCACGTCAAAGTTCTACTCTCGACGCACAAAGCCTAGGAGAGAGCCCAAACAGGACGTCCGAACATACGCCGCTCCCGAGCCCGACCGCAGAAGGAGCCGAAGCAGTCGAAGGACTGGCTCCTTTGCCTGTGCTCAAAGAAACTCGTGGCCGAAGCAAGGCTCGAAGCGAGAATCCATCGACAGCTTCTTCCAATAGCCCTACCCATCGCAAGAAGAATATTACTGAGGCTGACCACCAGCGTGTCTTCGACCGCGCTGCCTATCTTCTCAGACAGTCCCTAGATCTTTCCGAGTTTGGCGGAGGAGGAGTGGTTCTACTAGACACGAACGCTCTGGCAGAAAGCACCGACACTGTTCTGCATCGCCATGGGACCGACTTCCCTGAAAGCGAGCCTCCTGTAGGCGGCAGCCCTCGAAAGATTAACAAGATGGCAAATCCGGTTGGTGAGTACGTCACTCCAAATCAGACCGAATCAGCCTACAGTGGAGCGATGGAAGAGCGAGTCGTACTTGCATGCGCGTCTGTGAGCAATGGGAAGGGCGCCCGGAACTTCGGAAGAGCTGATCCGTCTTGGAGAGTCACACTCACGCCCCCTGAACTCCGACGGATGTGCAAAAGACACCCTCGCGGTAAGCTCTTCGACATACCGGAGAACATTGGCACTGCGCTGTTCGATCCAGAGGGCCGCTCGATTGCTGGGCGTTTGTCTGCGAAAATGTTCCAGCTGGTCCTACTGCGCCGCCAATTCCCTGATGCGAAGCAAGTCATCTTTGTGCCAATGTTTCACTCGAACATCAATCGATGGACGTCATGCTTTGCCTTCACGAATTCGCGATACCGGCTATTCACATATGAGACCGACTACCTGCCGACCCTATCCTTTTGCAACGCCATTCGAGCGGAAATGGTACGGCTTGCTACAGTCTTCGCTGATCAACAGAAAAGCGATTCCATCGGTTCGGTCTCTCATGAACTGAGAAGCCCGCTTCACGGCATCTTGGCAAGCTTGGAGTTTATGCAGGAGACGGACTGCGATGCCTTTCAAAAATCCTGTCTTGACACCATGGATGCTTGCGCGCATACACTCCTCGACACGATCGCAATGGTGCTTGATTACAACAAGATGAACCTTTTGAAACGCAAATGCTCACACGACTCCAACAACACATCTCAAGATTCGAGTGAACAACAGCAGAAAATGCCAACAACTTCTGGTTTTCGCAGTGAGCCTCTATTTGCCACTGACCAAGACTGCGACGTTGCGTACATCACTGAGGAGGTCATCGACGGACTGGCGACTGGGCATGTCGCCAGGCACAGAACAAACCTAGGATTCGACGATGCGCCGGGAGACGTAAATACCACGCTGAACGATGCTGGCGTTGAGCCCGCCATGAGACGGGTCCTCAACGCTCTACGTCCTGAGGTTGAGTTGGTCTTCGATATCTATCCTCCAGTCGAATGGTGCTTTTCCACACAACCTGGTGCCATCCGCCGAATTGTCATGAATCTCTTTGGAAACGCCCTCAAATATACGAAACATGGATCCATCACCGTTTCTCTACGCCAAGTGGAATCTCATGAGAACGACACTCAAGCCGTGAAGTTCTCAGACGATAGACAAGCCGTCATCAAGCTCACCGTGGCCGACACTGGCCAAGGCATATCTACCGAGTATCTCCGCACCAAGGTCTTCACGCCGTATGCGCAAGAGAATGCAAGATCCGCCGGCACTGGGTTGGGCCTCAGCATTGTCAGATCGATTGTCAATGCCTTGCATGGGAAAATCGACATCAAGTCAATTGTGAACGTTGGAACCGTGGTCGTAGTGATGTTGCCAATGAAGAAAGCCAGGCCACGCAGCAGCTCACCGAATGCAGAGCTCATTTTGACCGCCGCCGCCACGCGGGCGAAAGACCTCAGCGTTTCCGCTTTGCAGAATCTACGATTTTCGCCGCAGGTCGCTATCTACGAACCAGCATTGGAACACGATAGCTTTGGTCAGACGCAAGGAGCTGCTGCAGTCCACTCTTCTCTTGTTCGATACCTCAAGGGATGGTATGGCTTTTCCACGCTCCAGACCTGGGATTTCGACTTCCCCGCCCAAATACTCATTTTTGACGAAATCCACTTACCGACGCTCCTTGCACGCCGACCAAACTATCTAGACAAAGTGTCCACGCAGAGCATCATCGTTCTTTGTGCGAGCCCGAGCCGGCAAGCCATTCTCTCAAAGGATATCAAAAGCGCAGTGGTTGAACTGGTGTGCAAGCCATTTGGGCCGTACAAACTCGCGGCTGCGATTTGCCGAGCTCTGGACAAGGCAGACAAGCATTTGACAGCTGAAACATCTCCACAGCCAGCAGGCGTCAAGACATCGCTACCAACAGATCCTCGAAGACGAGCTAGACGCCATGACAATGGGTCAGGCGGGTCAAACAGAGATTCTCCAGAAGCTACATCTGCTGGAGCAGATACACCGCTGTCGACACCCTGCCATGGCCACAGTCAATCAGGAGAAGTTAGCGCCAGCTCTGACGGAGGCTTCCCTTCCCCGTCGCCGAGGCCAGCACCGTCGCCTAAGGTTGCCGCCAAGCCCAAAAGCTTCCATACGCCACCAGAACGTCCTACACATCTCTCCCCTGCAACCGCAACAAACACTCACCTATCGAACAAGAACTCTCCAGACAGGCAGGTCGAAGCTCAGAGAGCGTTTTCAGAACCAGACGTTCCCTCAACTATACCTGAAGCTAAAGGAGTTTGGGACCAACCGAGAACGCTGCAGGCCAGCAAGCCGCGCATCATGCTTGTCGATGATAATCAGCTCAACCTCAATCTCATTCACACTTTTGTTCGGAAGCGCGGCTACGATAGTACTAATTGCCGTACCGCCGAGGATGGCCAAGAGGCAGTGACTGTCTTCAAGGTATTCCATCCGCAGATTATTTTCATGGACATCAGCATGCCGGTCATGGACGGCTTCGAGGCTACGAGACAGATCCGACAACTCGAGGCGAAGTCTCGCGAGTATTTTCTGAGAAACCTGACGCCGACGGATGAGGATAGTCCGAAGATGAAGGGGCCTAAGCCGGCACTGATAATCGCTCTCACGGGCAATGCCAAGGGAAGTGACCAGACGGAGGCGTTCAACAGTGGTATCGATGTGTACATGACAAAGCCGGTGTCGTTCAAGCAGGTTGGAAATTTGCTGAAGAAATGGGGAGAAGAGGCGCAGGTTTGCTGAGAGCAGGGACAATTGGTCGTGATCGTTGAGATGGTGGGTTCCTGAGGACTGTTGCTTACCTACGAACCATAGCGACTATAGATACCTGTCCTGCTTTGGTCATTTCTTCCTCCAGAACTCTCCAAGTCTCGATGTGGAAGTATCGCGGATCAGACAATTGCCGAGGGTTACCCGTATTGTCTTCGACGCAGGTAACGCAGCACTGTTCGCAGCACGGACGTTCCATTCCACCAGAGCCTTTATCAGTGTCGGTGATAATCACTACTCCGATACTGTCCGTCTTGTGGTCTGATTGCTACATTGCGAACGTGTAGGGCATGTGTGAACCCGCTTAATCAGCGTCACACGAGTCCCACAAAAGCGTTGGAGAAAGGTAGAGCCCTGACAGGGTTCAAGTGAAGATGCACCTACACCCTCGACTTGACCCTATAGCATATACAGCACATACAGTGGCAAATGGTCAATGGGCACCTCAGGAACGGATAATGAGCAAGTTTCAAGGTAGGACGGATTCGTACTTTTTTCGCTGTGAAGATGGCACAGAGGAGGTGATGGGATGGCACATAAAGTGAGGAGGTTCAGCTTGAGAGGATGCGTTCGACAAATTCGAGCTCGTATTGAGAATAACGACATCTTATTCCGACACAATTCGTTTGACCAACAAATATCCATCGTCACAATGCCCGCCACTATCCGCAAGTACAAGGTCGCGGCCGTCAACGCCGAGCCTGGCTGGCTGAACCTTGTCCTCTCCGTCCAGAAAACCATCCACTGGATCAACGAAGCTGGCAAAGTTGGCTGCAAACTCGTCGCCTTCCCCGAGCTATGGATTCCAGGCTATCCGTACTGGATGTGGCGCGTCAACTACCAGGAGTCTCTCCCGCTTCTGAAGAAGTACCGCGAGAACAATCTTCCATCAGACTCCCCTGAGATGCATCGCATCAGCGCAGCGGCCAAGAAGAACAATAGTTTTGTCTCGCTTGGGTAAAGTGAGCTTGTTCTTGACTCGCTAGATACCAGCCAGGTCATGAGCCTTCGGGGAATATCGTGAATCATCGTCTCAAGATTCGGGCTACTCATGTCGAGAGATTGGTCTTTGTTAAGTCAATACTTGCGCCAGAATGTTTGTTCATCTGCTGAAGTATTTCGCTGACCCACCCATTTTCTCCGCAGGTGATGGCACTGGTGACGCCAGAGCCATGGTCGTCGACAAGGAAATCGGGCGCGTCGGCCACTTGAACTACTGGGAGAACATGAAGCCCTTCCTCGAGGCGTATGCCGTCTCTCTGGGTGAACCAGTTCATGTTGCAGCTTGATAAGCCCTCCACTCACACCGTTCACCTCAACATTCACATCCTAATGCTAATCGTTTCCAGGCCTCTCTACCCCCACGCCACAACTCTCGCCTACCCCGACCCATACACCAACATCTCCGACGCCAACTCCTACATCGTAACTCCCGCCTACGCAATCGAAAGCGGCTCCTTCGCCCTCGCGTCCTTACAAATGATTTCCCAGGAAGGAGTGAAGCCCCAACCCCCACCTGGCAAAACTCCCGAAGACGCCCATATCTACAACTGCAACACGCGTATCTTCGGACAAGATGCACAGGCCCTCATCGAGAAGCCGATGGAAGATTTTGAGGGGCTGGTATTTGTGGATGTTCATTGGTTGGGACGCATCTCAGAAAAGCTCTCAACGACTTCGGTGAGCGTTATATGCGCCCGGATCTGATTAGGTTGGTGGTTGATACGGATCGGAAGAACTCGGTGAGTAAGTTGAATTGGAGTGGAACGCATGAGGTTATTAGCACGCTTGAGAGGGTTGGGTTGAATAAGCCTTTGAAGGAGGTGGATGAGGAGGAGAAGGCTTAGGTGAGCGGGAGTGTTTTGTAGAGATTGTCAAGATAGATAGGTGGGCGTATCCAGGGATCTCAACTCATCGATGTTCCGGAGCTTCATTCGTCCTCGTCTTCCATGTGACTATACGCGAACGGACTCCTTGCTCTCAAGCGGGGCCCGTACCGTTCGAGGACAAATGGGATTGGAGCCAGGAGGCAAGCTAGGGCTGCAACAATCGTACCAGCCCAGTTGTATCCAAGCTTTGTGAACATGAGCCCGCCAAAAAGAGGAAAGATGGCTCCGGCGATGTTTCTTGCCAGCCCTATTCCTGCCAATGCCGAAGCAGAGTAGACCATGTAGCTTTCTTCGGTGTATATAGCAACCATGAAGATCAGTGTGAAGAAGCTGAAGCCGAACAGTACTGTGGCCAGGAATGGCACAATCCAATGGATGTTATACTGGGGCGGAGAGGTCCAGGCAAACCAGAAGAGGCTGATTGGAAGGAGGATAGCGGCGACCTTACCGAGCTGGACTCGCGCTTCTGGGATGTATTTGGCCTTCCCGTTGTCTTCTCCATGCAGAAGAGGATGCGTTTCGGATCCCTCTGGCGGCTTGCGGTCACCGTGTACCTGTCTCTGATAATATCGTTCCTGCCAAATTCCCACGACAGGCGCTAGACTAATCCCGATGACGAGTCCTAGGAAGGCACAGCCAACGCCGACGGTATCGAAGCCGTAGCCTTGCTCTCCAAAGACCAGTCCGAATGCACTGTTAAACATGAAGGACAATCCATAGAGGAACCCGTTATATGCAGCACCGCATATTACAATCGTCTCCGTCGACAAGAATCGGAAAGCTCGCCAGATGGTAACAGTAAACAACTGCTTGAGACTCCTGGCCTGCGCTTCTCCAGGTATAGCTTTTCCATCCCTCTTCGCCCGTCTTCTGAGCAGGACAGAATGCCTCGTCTCGTTCCCAAAAGGTACAAGCACGATGACAAGCTGCAACCAACAGAAACCGCAGATTCCCAACAAAGCCCAGAAAACTTCTCGCCAACCATGGTTCTGCGCCACAATCGACATGAAGAAGTACCCCAAAGGAGATCCACAGACCGCTGCCCAGAGGAAGACATTCATAGCAGGTCCAACGTGCTCTCTCGTCCAGAGATCCGCAATCGTACCTCCGAAATTGGCGATCGTCACGCTCGCGAACGTGCCACTTAATAACCTCAAGATCAGAAATCCTCCCAGGTCTCGCACAAGCGCCGTTGCAGCCAGAAAGACCAAAAACGTCCCGTAAGGTATGAGATATAATGCTGTACGTCCATAATACTCCGAGAGAGGAGCGATGAACATAGGTCCCAATGCCAAGCCGAGCACGTAGAGAGAAAGTCCTAGCTGCCCGACTTCGTGGCCCACGCCGAACTCGCGCGAGAAGTCATGACTGGCGGGTGAGTAGCCTGATGCCCCGAAGGATACTGTTAGGTCGACAAGGCTGATGGAGGCTACGGTTGTCCATTTTCGCCAGGAGGGCCAGTTTCTTGGGTTTGTTGGGTCGTTGGGCGCGAATTTGACGATGGAGGGTTCTGCTGGAGGATCGGGATGGGATTCAGTCATGTTGCCCGGACTGTATGTGCTCTCGTGGAGGGTTGGAGAGCATGACGAACTTGATAACAGGCCAGATCACAGCCGTGTCAAAAGCATGTTGATAGGCCTCGTGGTCATGACGTTTGAACAAGCACTGTGATGGAGTCCGTGCAGCCAATCAATTGACTTTGCTGATGGGACCGTCCGAAGATCCGCCGGTCAGGACTTCTCCCAACTTTTAACAACCTCCTTCTTCTCGAACAAACACCATTCATGCGTCTTTGCACGAAAATCGCAGCACATCAGGCCTTTGACTGTTCTCTAATTCCGTTGGTCATTTCTAGAATGCCGATAACCTTCATAACTTTTCGTTCCCAAGATAGAAACCTCCTCCCAAATCCGTCGTACTGCCTTCTCCGCAAGAACCCGAACCACTGGTGAGGACTTCAATAATGCTGCGGTGACCAAAGAATGCCTTTCTTAAGGAGTCTGGAGCGTATTGCACAAGACTTCGCAGGCTAGTGGCTGCTGAACGTGCTCAAGCGACTGGCCTTGCGAACTTGTCCGCACATTTTGCGGCCTTCACAGTTCACTTCCCGGATTGCAGCCTCAGAGTGATGAATTCTGGTATATCAGAACTTGATTGCGAGCAGAGGCCGCCTTAGGAATACCCGTCTATCGCTCGGTATCCCGTTCCTCGGGCTCTCCGCTTTTCATTTTTCAGATACCTCCTCACGGCAAGCCGCAAAGTCCAAGTACTGGCGCACTCCACAAGTCGGTATCTTCGCATACAAGATCGACACTTCGTGGGCAGGCAAGATCCAAGACAGGAATGCCAGTACCAATGGTCTCTGGTGGTCGAAAGAGATCGGGGCTGTATGTGTGCCAATCCACTCCACCGACACCGACACTCAGGGTAATATGAAGAAAGCTGCCGAAGCATACTCTGGAAAGTCGTTGACTGCCGACGCTGAAAATCAAATTTCTATCTCCGACGACCCTACCATCGAAGGCATCGAGGCTCGAAGTACGCGATGGATACTGAGGAGTCCGTGAATGAGAGCGTCGATGCTCTTGCACAAGAGAATGGCACTCAGATGGACGATGTGCTCATTGACACCGCTGACGCTCAAGCATCCCCGATCGCCCTCACGACTTCCCAGACACCCTCGACTCTGGGCACTGTCGTCCAAGGCGCTTCATCTACCGCCACCGCGGCTCAAGAGGCTCCTCAGCAGGTCGAGCCGATCGATGGCGTGTCTTCTGCTAGACTCACTGGTTATGGTTTCGGGGTCGTAGTCGAGGGCGCGTGTTCAAGAAGCTTGCGAAGAGAGTGAATTTTGGATCATCTATGGAAACGCTCAGTTATAACTCACTTCCACCCCAACATCTCGACCTGCATACTCCCATGCCAAGCATCATCCGTCTTCGCCCACTTCTCAATAGCGGCCAACGTCTGCTCAATTTCCTCCTCAGAAACACCAACATCAAGCCAACTCTGCCGAAACGGATCACCTTTCTGAAGCTGTCCCGTCCCACGTGCAGCCAGCCATTCGCGCTCCTCCCTACCCGAAGTTACCGAACTTCCAGCACCAAGAATCACCTTTCCACCGTCTGTATCAAAGCCCGCTTGACGGAACAGGGAAGGCATGCTAGACCCGGGCTTCTCTTCCTCAGATTCACCCTTGCTAATCGCTAGATCTAGATTCTGCGTCCAGAGACGGTCGAGATCGCAGCTTGTAGGGTAGAAATGACTGAATGCAGCATCTCGTGTAGCTATGATGCCTCCTGGCTTAAGAACCCTCCGCAGCTCGGTGAGTGCTTTCAGACGGAGCGACATGGGACGGATGTGCCCGAAAATTTGAGAGGCGTAGATGATGTCGAATGTTTCGTCCGCGAAGTCGAGGCGTTCGACGACGTTGCCGTGGGAGAGTGTGACGGAGCCGGGGCCTTCGGTGGGGATGGTGGCGTCTGCTGCTAGGGAGCGGGCTTTGTTCAAGACAGCTTCAGAGATGTCGATGCTGGTGGTTGAGCCTTCGGTTGCGTGGCGCGCGAAGCCCATGGTGATGGTTCCTGGACCGCAGCCTGCGTCTAAGATGTGGTCGGTCTTCTTAATGTATGGCACGAGGAACGCGGCTTCCTTTTCCGCGGTTCGTCTCATGTGATTGGATACAGTAGCATTGGAGTGGCCTTGGACATAAGTGCTGGTCTTGTCGTGCTGAGCCATGTTTGCTGTCGTTGGTGTTTGGAGGTGTTTTAGTGTTTTGTGCTGCGTCTTACCGAGTTGCAGTGAGTGCTGAAATCAGAGGGAAGGACAACTCGAGGGTGACGCGCCAATTGAGTACTTGCCTTGAAATTTGGATCTGGAGTGAGGATTCTACTGCCACTCCGATGTAGGGCGTGCGAGAATTGAAGTCAACTGCGTGTTCACGTAGTGTGCAACAGAGCCGGCATTTATATTGGACCGACTCTTGCAACATTTTATACTCTCACTCCAAATCTCTGACATTCAGCATTCAGCTACTCCAAGCATACCGGAAATAGAACATGAGCTGATGTCGCATGCCGGGTGTAGCCGCGAGATGCTGACGAAAATCGTGTGTTTCTCAAACCTGTCCAGCACTGTCGGCTATCGAGCTCTACTACTGTACTGCTTCGAATGATTCCTGATGTCCTCAGGCATTCGCGGTCCTCGATGTGCAGTTCCTGGACGGTCAGCCGGCGTTGTCCGTGATCGGGTGATGAGATCAGTACGTACCATGAACTCGTCGCAGACTCTACAGGCCTCTCAACCTTCGCGCCACGGCGTACAGTCTATACCAACAGCAAGTCTCTCTTCACGGCGTGTCGGCCGACGTCAACATTCAGCTCGCCAAATTGTATAGCGATACAGGACTGCAGTCAGCAAGAAACGCCAAAGGTCGACAGGTCAAGTCGAAGGATTTCCGTTCGCCAAGATCGACAAGGATCCAGGCGCCATCGATATCACACTAACCGTACACCAAACCGCATGGGAAAAGGTCCGGCACCTCTTTAGGCAGTCGACAGGTGAATAGCTTTAACTTTAACATCAAAGTGTGGCCTCGGTGCGTGGGTTGGTACCACGTTCCCGCTGCGGCGCTGTCACTCTACCACTCATTTCTCCAGGGACGATACCGCTCCATCCTAGGACGCGGGAGGATTGCTTGGCCATGGACGACTGGGAGAGATATGTAGCTGAGGTAGGTATCGCATTCGCCCGTGCGATTTTTCTCTTCCTTGTCGGTGGTCGTTGCTGGTTGCACAGTTTCAGCTGCTCTTCACTCGTTTCAGACGATCGTTATCAGTGGGCTACAGCGGGCACGCGCAGCGTTTGCTATCAACTTATCAGGAAAGAGGTTGGAAAACAGCGGGTCGTTGCTACACTACATGCAACGGTATCAGGAGGCGACACGAAACATTTGAAGGACAAGAGTCCCTTCTTCGCATTTCAGCAAATCCCTAAAAACAAAGTACCATTCTGCGCTTCCCAAATCATGGCACTAGCGGTCGAAACCATCAATCCCTTCTCCGCTCTCGAGAAGAAAGCCTACCTCATCGACGAGATAAACTTGTCCGATATCGATTCAGAGGACACGAACAAATGCCAAAACACACATCCTCTCCGCGAAGCAGTCACCTCTCAAATCAACGAGTACATTCTCACACACTGGGATTTTGCGAGCGACACCGAGAAAAAAAGCTTCCTCTCAACAGACCTCCCAGGAATCGCATGTCTCGTCTTCCCTTTCGCTCTAGACGACCGGATATACCTCATCGCTCGACTTCTTTCGATCACGTACCTTCTGGCAGGACTTATATCATCGCTGGACGCTGACAACGCGGAGGCGTGTTTGGAATCATTACAAGAAGCAGTGAAGGGATATTGGAAAACGGACCGCGAACAGTCTGCGGTGTGGCTGCTCTGCGATTTGTTCGACGAGATTCGAAGTCATGAGTATTTGCTAGTGGAGGATATCATAGAGGCGACTTGGAGGTGTTTGAGGTGAGCTGCAACCACTGCCTTCCTCCCAATGCAGAGATGGAGTACTGATTATTACTGTGCTGTAGCTTTCGAATCCCCCAACGCGGTAGGCGCACAGACCGCTTGACCGGACAGATGTCCTTCCAGAATTCGTTCCTAATGGCGGGCATGCTTCTCCCACTACATTCTTTCGCCACAGGCGTGATGATTGATGAGGATGAATTCAACTATACCCGGAATGAGAATGACTTTGACGAATGTGCGGCGGAACTGAAGGCTATAACCAACTCATGACCATAATGCATAAGTTACTGCATAATGCATAATATTTACTGTCGTATATTCACTCCACTGCTCGTCAGTGCACCTCAGTGCACCTCCGCCTCCTCAACTGCACTCTGCTCGTCAAGGTACTTGATGAAATCGTAAGTCTGCTCGAACAAATGACATCGATGATCTACCTCTTGCGAATCAATCACCGAAACACCAGATGTAAGAACGTCGAGGCGATTCCCCAGGATTCCAAGGTTCCACGCTCCAGACAACACGCTGCTGTTTTGTCCCTTGTACAGACCTCCGAGACCAGTCGGCTCCGCTCCTAGAAGAATCGTACCAGGAGCGCCTGTGCCGACTGGGTTCCACCCTGGTCCTCCAGCAGGGTTCTTGGCGAAGCGAGCCCAAGTGCTTCGGATGAAGTTCGATAGCGCATACTGCTGCGTGGTAGTATTAAGCTCTGGGTACGTGCCAAAGACTAGCGGGATCTCGGCGGAATGATAGGCTCCGAGAGCAGCAATACTCGGCACAGGCTGCGTATTCATAAACGAAGAGTTGAAGATGTATCGCCAGGTAGGTATGCCAGCTTGCGCAGAAGCATTCGCCCATTTGGCAGCAGGACACTGGAATACGAATTCGGTGAAGATTTGGGAGAGTTGATCATATGGTAATGGTCCGGAATCCGGTGCAGACAAGGGATAGGCGGCCAGGATATCGTTTATGAGAGTTTCGTTATAAGCAGCGATAGTCTCAACAAAAGGACGAGAGTCAGTTTGGGAGACTTCAAAAAGGCGGCCTTCCTGGGAATTGGAACCTCCCAAAACAGGAATATTGGGAATATCACCTCGGAGACGACGCTCGGCTGCATCGACGAAGAAGGTCCGGTTATCCCAGGCTGGGTTGAAGTTGAGTTGTTGTTGTTCGATGATGGATTTGATGGTTGTAGCGTTGGCGGCTCGGATGCAGGTTAGATTGCTGGTGGAAGTTGAGCAGTTTAGGGATGAGGCGAGGGTGTACCAGTGGTCGTAGGTGCTTGGGCGAGGTTCCATGTTGTAGGAGATTTGGCCGCTTTCGAGGATTGCGCCGCGGAAGGGGACTTTGTCATTCTTGTAGTAGGATGTGAGGAGAGCGTCGATTGAGAAGGCGCCTGCGCTTTCGCCGAAGATAGTCACCTTGTCGGGCGAACCTCCAAACGCTCGGATGTTCTTCTGCACCCAGTCCAATGCGAGCCTCTGGTCCAAAAATCCGAGATTCTGCTCTTGAATGGGTATTTCTGGCGATGTCGCGAATCCGAAGACGTTTGTTCGATAGTTGACCGAGACAACGATCACGTCTTCATATGCCGCAAACGAGCTTCCGTCATAGAAAGGTATTTCTGCGGTTCCAAACTGCCAATTGCCGCCGTATATCCAGAACAAGACCGACCTGCCGTCACAAGGCGCAGGCGTGCTAGGTGCATACACATTCAAGTACAGACAATCCTCGCTCTCTTTTGGCGGAGGTGCTCCACCTGGTGTATTGAAGATGTATTTGGCGAAGTCTTGAGCGATCTTGGGGTAGACGAATTGCTGAACGCAAGCCGGCTTGAAGGCAGTGGCATTGATCGGCGTCAATACGGATTGGGCCTGCTGGGGAGGCGCGAATCGAACCGGGGGGCTCATGGCGAAAGGTATCCCCAGAAACTTGTTGACTGTCCCTGTTGCTGACGGAAGTGATGTTGATGTGCCGTGTACGATCCCGATGTCGATGGTCGCTGTGGGCCCTCCTCCATTGTAACACGATGTTGAGCTACCAGCTGCCGTAGTTGAAGGTGAGCTCGAGCTGGGTTGCGAGCCACTGTATCCAGACTGAGCGCAAGCAATGATCTTGCCATCCTCACAGCAAGTGCCAGCTGCCACAGATTGCCAGGTCACTTTGCCAGAATCACAAAGACCAAAGTATTGCTGTCCGTTGCATACCAAAGCTCCATTCTGTGTGCAAGTTCCTTGACTGGCCTGCGATCTTTCAGAATTCAAGTTCGAATATCGTGCTGCAGAGGCTAAGGAGAGCAGGCAAAAATTGGTGAAGTACTTAGTAGTCATGGTCTTCCTTGAGCGCCGCACATGCTCTTGAGACACATGAGATGGGAGATCAGAGCACTTGTACCATGCATCAACGGACGACGACTCCACTTCTCCCGCGTGCACATGGCAGATGGATGTATTCGGGTGTTGTAGCAGGTACGAGCCCGCGCTCGGTACGATGCCAAGATGACGCCGTCTCTGTTGGTGAGAACGTCCGCATCATCAACTCGAGCGTATGAGCTTTGTGCAAATTGCTGTACAGCCGAGGCTTGTGGCTTCGTGGTTTCTGTAGCTACGCCGCTATCCATCATCGTGGCGTACCTGCATGGCAGGTGGGTACCTGAGTTCATGATATCCATTTGCGGGGGATCAACACGCTGTACGAGCCCGAGGTCAAGACGATCGTGCGGCAGTGGGTATGCAATTACTATATGTAGCATAGCTTCATTGCAGCAGCCATTGTACGCCTTCAACAGTATCTTGAATGGCATCTTTTGATCCTTTCGCTGCCGGACAAGTAGTCTAGAAGCCATGCGCAAGGCCTTTGTAAATATTTGCTTGGGCTTCGATGCCATCTTGTTCCAAGAGCTGTCGATAAAGGATGGCTTCATCTCGCCGGCATCCCAGCCGCATATTTGAAATAAGGCCTTCTTCGTCAAGCCCTTTCGACTTTCATACAGTAGGGGCGAGTAGCGCTTATCATCCGGAGGAGCACCATACTTGTTCGCAAAGTACTTGATACTCTTCATCGTAAGGCCAGGAGCATCATCGACTTCGTCGATGCTTGCAATGCGATCGCGATACTGCGCTGCCCGAACGTCAGGGTGGCAGAAGCTGGAGGCCATGAAAAGCAAACCCGTAGGCTAAGGGCTGATGTTCTTCTCCAGCATAGCGTGCGCGAGACCAGCAGTGAAGTTGCCACCAGCGGACGTGCCCCTAAGTATGAAACCACAATCCAAGATGAGTCTCTAGGAACTGCTGTCCTGAATGCGAAGTGAGCCATCGAATCACACTGAGGCAGTCCCACCAACCCGTAGGAAACAGATGCTCAGTGACGAAGCCTCCTCCGTGCATGTACAAGAGCAGCGGTGAGTCGGCAGCAATGCCGGACTGTCTGTACCGCCTACTAGTGATTATTTCATCTTCGGACTTGACATTGTCGAGCTCATCGATGTCCAGACCTGCTTCGGGCTTGATGGGCAGATGGTCTCGGTTCATCTTCTCGGTAGTCCCAGGCGGAAGGTTGTTTGGGGACTATAGAGCCCATCAACGGGTAGTCCATGGTGCTCGAGGTCCGTATACTGACGTCGAGCCATTGCGGGTGCGGTATTGCGAAATGTCGGTACTCTGCCATGTTGGTGAGGATATCAAGGGAGATGGAGACGCAGCGTCTTATCTGATCATCTTGATCGGATTTCCACATCCATGCTCTTCTAGCTTCAGGCCACCCAGATGTCTTGGCGTTCTTTTTTTGCCGCGTCTCCTCCCAAGCATATGCGATGCGGCATCATTTCCTCTTCTCGCATGCTCTTCCAAAGGCTCCAAACCGCCATGAATGGATCCGAAGTAGCGAGTCTCTCCGACAAGGACGCCATCACAGGCACAGTCCATAACGAAACGACCGCCATGGAGAAGCTGAGCAGCACCGTGATTGAATACTGTAGTTCTAGTGCTGGACATCACTGAGCCTAATCTTGTCGTCGCCCTCGCGTACGGCTACGGAGGGAGCGTCCAGCTCCTCGCAGGCATGTGGCCGATAAGACCAATTTTTGGTACGACGTACCTGTCAACCACCTTCCTACGAGTGCCGGCAGGCCACGCAAACGCGACATCGACCGCATTTGATCAGCTCTTGTTGACCAGCCCGGAAACTCCTGCTTTGGGAAGTCGCTCTGCCCTTCAAGCTTCCAATGGTGTCAGCCGCATGCCACGCCTACCGATTTTGTGCAAGATACCCGCATCGTACATCAATACCGCCTGTACTTTCATGCAAACGTTGCAATTAATTCATGGTCGACCATACTGCCCTTGTACCCCATAGCCTCCCCTTATTTTGATTTCGAAGCCATAACAGACAAATACTTCCTGGGCAAGTCGAGCTGGTCCGCGACCAGGTGAATGTTCAGAATTCACACGAAATACGCAACGACTAATCCCATTAGGCTCCGCCTACAGTACGGAATCACTATGACCAATTTTGACAACCACGTCATAGATCCAAGTATACCACTCAAGGACGAGATGATGATCGCAGACGTAGCTACAGGAACCGGTGTCTGGGCTTTGGACATTGCAGAGAATCATCCGCGCTGGAAGATTGAAGGCTTGGACATCAGCCTCAAGGAGATTCCTCCAAAAGCTTGGTTACCATCGAAGGTCAGCTTCTCCTCCATCGATATACATGAGGACATTGCAGATCACCTGGTAGAGCGATACGACCTGGTGAACCTACAATATGTCATGACATTTGTGCGGGATTCCGACTTTGAGGCGGTCCTTCATCGGCTTTTAAAGATGCTAAGTTAGTATATCATCGCTCTGCTATAAATGGAAGACGTTGACGAGTGTGAAGAGCCAGGTGGATACCTGCAATGGACTGACGCCAACAGCACTGCTTGGTACTTCCGCACCGCAGATGACAAGACGAGAGAATCTGAAGCTCATAACCTCTTCGAACTGAACAGAGACATCATGGGCCTTCCCGATGGTAATAAATGGCTCGGTAATCTCGAACCTGGATTCCGGGCGGCCGGTCTCCTGAACGTCAAGCACACCAAAACTCCCTCGAAGCCGTCTTCATTTCGACCTTTGTTCTTGAATTGGATTTGGGCATTGGAAGAAGGCTATCCGCAATTCATCCAGAAGAAATGTCCCGAGAGAATGGAAGCATGGACTGCGCAGTTAGAGTGCACAATCAAGGAAGGTCAGGAGTTGTCTACTGGGCTCGATATGGGAATGGTAAGATGTGTCGGACGGAAGCCGCCTGTGTAAAATCGTTATCGGATCAACCGGCACTCAAACGAAATATGTTGTGCGTCGTTTTTAGACATCGGCTCGGAGTTGATGATGTGTGATCGACGGCACCCTGCACAGACCGGTTGCGTAGCTCCACTTCAGCCTCAGGGCCTCACATCAGCCTCAGAACTTTTGACGAATGCAGATCGTACGAGCTTGTCAGCTTCTTGGTTCTGCTCAAGACTTCAAAAAAGAAACACTCATTGACATCGACCGATTTCGGTGGCATTTTGGACACCGTCAGCACTGCAGAACACCACCCACGAGCGGAGACAAAAATGCTCCACCACAAGATCTTTGGTCTTCTCGCCATAGCGGCACTTTCTGGCCTGGCGCTCGCGCAAGGGAATGTCGTCCTGAACAATCAGACAACTTCGGCACTCAACGTTACCGCAATTGACGGCGTGGATGGCTCATCCGTACTCCAGTGCTGGCAGCTCGACGACTTCGCTGTCAGCAACACCCCAGGGACTGAAGGCGCCTTGAATCTCTACCTCGGAAGTACGAGCAACGCCTCCTACACCATCATTCCCGCACGAACGAATGCGGGCCTGCATCGTGCTCCTGCTGCACAGTACGCCCTCTTCCCGCCCTCCATTCGACTCGCAATGCGTTCCCAAGCTGACCTGACTAGATTCGTCTTCTTCGCCTCCGGTCTCATCCACCTCTCCCTGCCCAACTCCACGGATGAAGCTTGGCTGCAAGGTGGGAAGTACGGGCTCATCTTCGCCGCGGATACAGCTGACAAGAGTACGTATGGCCATGCGACTGAGTATCCTTCGGATGAGGCGACTGTGTCCTTGCAGATTCCGCTGGAGGCTGGGACGGAGCTGAATCATACGGTACTGCATCAGGGTGCTTGTACGTGGACGGAGATGGCAGGTTTGTGAGGCCCAAAGTCCCAAAGGCGAATGTGGTCCAGAACGTGATGACGCCGGTGGACTTAAGACTGCTTCAAACTTGGCAATCGACTGCGAGGACGTCAGCAAGATGGCAGGCCTGCAGCTCTGCCAAAATGCTAACGTCGGACTGACTATTTGAGGCTTTCCGTTTTCATCTTGTCAACAACATCTCCATATATCATCTCCTTGCCCCAAATCATGTCAAAGCAGCCATATCATCATGCTGCCTCATCCTAACTTCTCGCATATAGGTCGCTTGTTCCGGGTCAGCAACCTCCACTTTTTCGGACTTGGTTTTGCTGGTCAGGGTCCCGACTCCCCAAGCGAGACAAAGGCATGCTGCTGCTCCAACGATGGCAATTACAATGACGGCGGCGTTAGAGAGACCCATTGTTGTTGAGAGGTTGCGACTTCGGGAGAGTCGATTCGGAGAGGAAGAACACAGTACTCGCAAGAGGTGTGGTTCGGACGGATCGCTTTTGAGGAGGCTGAGAGCATCGGTAAGAATAGCTGCTGTGTCAAACGCCCGAACTCTCACCGAACATGCTGGGATATTCAACCACACAACCGCGCCTGTGGTGCCACTTTCTCGCTTAAAATACTTTATGCATACATGAGGCCCACTTTTTGAATGCGACGAATCCGAGTGTTCCTCCGTGGCGAAATCCTTTGGAACAGGTGGACTTCAGCTCTGAAGGGCGTGCGATATCAGCGACATCTTCAAGAGGTTGCTTTAGGAAAGCGAAGATGTTCTATTGTCATGTAGAAGAACACAGCCTCATTGTTGTTGCATAGGCGCTTTTGTCTTTGACGACATAACTTGAACGGTGGCAGTGGCGTTCTTGCAATCACTGGCTCACCCAAGAAAGACGTGTCCATCTACCCCATTGTCGCAGATTGCGCCTGTCGCTTGCAGGAACGGATCATGTCCCCGCCATTCAAGTAAACCATAGGAGGAGGAAGGCGATCGATCGAGGAGTGTACACTGCATCCGCGCCTGGCAAGCGCAACATGAACAGTAGATAGTGTTGGAATCGCCGACGATCTCCTGCAAGAAAAAGCACAACCATTGCATTGCTTCACCGGCCAAGACGTTTCCGGACGGGACAAAGTCTGGGCGTGTTGCATTCAATGAGCGCCGTAAGGCGGACAACAGCAACGACGAGATGTCCGGCGATGAAACGGAAATACGCATGAGAGCGAACTCGATAAGCACAACGCCTTATTTATTGCCCCAAGCGCCGTCAATAGACGAGGCCGGGTCAGAGGACTCAGCAGGACTCAGACTCTCCGACGTGGAATCTGTCCTGCATCACAGTGTCAATGAGCTCCATGCCCTTGCACAATGCCCCCCAACCGGGAAATCCGGTTCCAGTGATTTGTTATATGAGGCCAATTCATCTAGGAGCAGCACATCTCAGCCTTCCAATGACGATTCTCATGACTTTTGATGCGGGGGGTCGAGCAGTCCAAAGCGAATCAGCGTGCTAACCATTCGTGTCTCTACGTAGAGAAAACATGACAATCGATGCAACCAGCAACACTGAGGTGCTCACATGATATATCTACTCCATTAAGTACATGTAGTAGCTGGACCGGGGTTTCCTACAATTACTAGGCTTGAACCGGCTTGAACCGGTTTGTCGAGTTTGGTGGAGGAGGTGGAGCTTGTGATCCAGGACAAAGTGGATGGTGATGGACATGGTCATGGTCATGGAGAACACAACGTAAGTCAGAAGTAGCGGTGGATGAAGGTGAGGTGATGTACCTGACTGCTTGCATGGATCAAGCCACAACCTTGTTCAATCAAGGATGCTACAGAAGGTTATCTTAACGCAGATGAGACATAAATGAAGTTCGGATGAGAGGCACAATCATGAGAGTCGCCAACGACAATTGCTGCAACTCTATATGAAGTCTGGTTTTAGAGTATGTGCCAAGAATGATAAACGAAAGCCAAAGGTTCGAGGATCGTAACTGATCGTGAATACAACTCGCGCAGTAGGAGCTTCCCAAGAGAGTGGGGGAAGGCTGGCACCAGGCCTTCACATGCAGATTGCGAGTAACACAGACAGGCTCATAGCCGATCCTTGCAAGTACCAAGATCCTCCCAAGGCAGCTGCAGAGGCGCTGCTCGTCACTGTCCTGCTGTTGGTTGCTGCAGAAGCATTGTCGGAAGTCGTTGTCCCCGTGTCGTTGCTGTCGGGAACAATACCATCCTAGGCGGCAGCAGCGGCGCGGCTGCCGGCAGTAGGGTCCTGGTAGTGCTGAGAGTAGGTGGTCGCCCAATCGCCACCATACTGGGACTTCGCCTTTGCGAGGAACATAGCAGAGGCCATGATGTTGTCGGCTGGGTCGTAGCGGTTCTTGAGATTCTTGTTCTCGTCCACCATTTGGCCCCAAGCGACGTAGTCCATCTGGGTGAGACCCTGGTAGACAAGCGGGTGGCCCTTGGATTCGGTGTAGATGATCTTGACCATGATGTCTTCAGGAACACCGGTCTTGGTACATGCGGCCTTGATGGCATCGCTGTAGACGGTTTGGATATTCTCTGCGGTTAAGTCCATTGATCCGTAAAGAGGGTAGTTGGCCTTCATTTGGGTCATGGCAGCGCGAGCGGCTTTGTCCTTCATGATGTTGGCAACGTTTGGGAGAGCGTAGTCTGCGGGTGCCGTGATTCCGGCCTGTTTATATTCAGCTTGCACAATAGGATGCATGATGTTTGATGCTTCCTTGGATTTCAACGATGCGACTTCGTTGTTGATCATGCCGCACCACTGGGTGGTGAAAATGGACTGCCAGCCAGAGGGAACAGCGATTCCAAAATCGCAATTGTCCGAGCGGGCAGTTGGTGCAGCGTGTGCGATTTGCGTAGTAAAGATGGCAGCGCCATAAATGATAGCTTTGGATAGGAATGCCATTTCGACTGAACGAGGGTATATCAAAAGCTCCAGAAGAAGTCGTAAACGTCGTTTTTCTCAAGGTCTTGCCTGAGGTGTATCGATCGCGGACCGCCTGGGTGCGTCTGGAAGGAGTGTGGGCAGCGCGTTGCTTCAATGAATGGCTGTGAACAAGGTAAGGACCGTAAACGAGAGTGCTAATGAGGACGATGGTGAAGACGAGAAGATGTGCGAGCGCCGTCCTCCTTGTGTTCTCCATCAATGCGGCACTAGCAAGGCCGTCTTGGGCCAGCAGAGCGCATAGCCCACCCTGAACGTCACACGGACTTGAAGATCATGGTGTCGATATGCTAGTCCCCAGAGGCAACCACTCGGGGCATGTTGTGACAGCGGCTAAGGCTGAGCTGGCGGTGGAACAAGATGGGTTCGCCCCAGGCCGAGAGCAAGATTATGCAATCTGGACCCACAAGAAGTAACAAAATTTGTGAGATCGCGTGGTCGTGGAGGCGTGCTCGGATGTACCTGCAGATGGAGTAAGTGCTAGCGGCGCTGGCAGACGGTTCTTGCACGGCTTGCATCTGATCTGTGCCGCCTTCACCAGGCGCGCGTATCGATTCTAGTGACCATTCGTCGTTGTTCACGGCATTCAGCTCTTCATCGACAGCGCTTCGCTGTGTCTCCTTGCAGACGTGCACTCTGGTACAGTAACTATGATGAACAAGAAGTGCTGGACGGTGACGGCGCCGTTGCCGAAGAATTGGCCCTTGGCAGGGACCTCGGGCGAACCTCGTGCAGACTTCTTGAAAGCCATGCGCTGTCAGTGAGCGTTGTACGGCTGATGATTGAACATGTCGTATCGTCGGTGAGAGAGTAATGAGGTAGGTGCAAAAGTAAGGAGAAGGTGTAGGAGGTGAAGGTTGGCGTCAGGGGTGTGTGATGTAGGTTGGTAGGATTCTAATTTGATTGAAGCCTGGTCAATAATTGGCTTTGACATCATCGAGCTTCACAGCTCGAACAAGGCGTTTTTGAAGCCCGTGCATTTCAAAACGGCTGTCTCAAGCTCCACCAAAGATGGCATTGTTTGCTTCAAGGCACCAACAGACACATCCACGCACACTTCCACCGCCAATGCCCGCGCCATGATACCCGATCCGAGGCTGCAATGGAATCTGTCGACGGTTCCAATGCAGCCACCTCCCTCACCGAAGATGGCTCGCCGGGGTCGTATACTGTGCGCGAGCTCATACGCGATGTCCCGCTGTCTGAGGATGAAGATGGGGTGAAGGCGCACATAACATGTGTAGAAGCATGGAATGGGAACTTGTACATTGGGACATCTAGCGCAGAGGTACTGCACTATGTTTCCATCCCACCCGATCCGAGCGATGAGAATGGCCAGCCCACCTACATCTTCGCGACCAAGATCGAGCCCGAGTACAACCACAAACAGACTGGCGCGGATCAGGGTGTGAAGCAGATACTAGTACTACCAAAGCCAGGCAAAGTCTGTATTGTGTGCAACAGCACTCTGACTTTCTACACCCTGCCTGAGCTGAGCCCGGCGTTCGAAGGACCGCCAAAGGTCAAGCAGGCAGGCTGTCTGTGCATTGGAGGCTTGGATTTGAACAAATCAACCGAAGACGGTGGAAATCGCAATGGAGGCCCGAATGAAACAGCGGTGGTCATCTGCCTAAGGCAGAGGTTGCGTTTAATCCGAATTCAAGAGGAGAAGGTGCCCAAAATACGAGACATTGAGTTGCCTGGTGTTTCCACTTTGGCGAGGAGAGGAGATTTGGCGTGTGTCGCCGATGGACAAGTCTACTCTTTGCTCGACGTTGTAAACCAGCGGAAGAACGAACTATTTCCCATTTCTTCGTCCAGCGAGCCCAAACCTCTCCCTGCTGCTCCAGACGAGCTCGCGCAGCCTCCAACGTCTGGTCGAGCGCCTTCCCGTAGCTTCTCTTCGCGTAGCCCTGCGCGGCAGGGAAGAGCTCATCAGAGAATCACCAGTCTAGGCGGACAACCTCAGAACGTAGATCGACTGCGACCCGACAGCAACTCACCATGGCCTGCAAGAAGATCTTCCAGACAGCTTGCGGAGTCTCCCGCTCTGCCTTCGAGCAGGGAGGAGAGTCCGACGAAGCCAGAAGAAGCGCTCGCAGCGCGGCCCTCCTCTACTGACCCGCAACGACCCGAACCGAGCGAAGTACTTCAGCCATTGCCGCCAAACATCGTCTCGCCCACTGCCAACGAGTTCTTGTTGACGACAGGGACGAAGAGGAGTGAACCTGGAGTCGGCATGTTCGTCAACCTGGAGGGCGATGTCGTACGCGGCACTGTCGAATTCACCAGCTATCCGGAGGGTATAGTGCTTGACGGCTTTGGCCAGATCTCACAGATGCCCGACGACACAGTTCAGGAGGGGTATGTGCTGGCGGTAGTTCGTAGGCAGGTGGAGAGCAAGCTACAGAGATGCATTGAGATACAACGATGGGATGCCGATCCTGGAGAAGCGCATCGCAGCAAAGAGTGGATCGCGCTGGAAAATTTGCCCGAAGACGAAAAGCCAGATGATGCTGCGACAGGTATCGGGCTGCGCAATGCATTGACTCCAGCCGATCTTGGAGTGAACGGTATTGCCTCGAGCTTGAGTCTCAGACGCCTCAAAATCAAGGATGAAACTGAAGACGCCGCCGAAGTCAAGCGTAATCAAGAAGAGGACAAGCTCGCGGGGCGGTTCGCTCAGGTCCGAGCGAACGTGCTGCTTTACACTGGGGATCGAGTCTCCTGGGTCGTTCAAGAGCCGCTCATTACTCAACTGGACAAGCAGATGAGTGCAGCGATGCAAGCAAATAGCAAGGGCGAGCTTTCTATCGATGTTCCAGTGGTGCAGCGCGTTGTGAACAGCATCCGCGGTCAGGAACCGCGAGATGAGCTCGAATTCCTCACCTTGACCTACGTGCGTCAAAAGGCGGCGTTGCTGCTGTTTGGCAATCTGATTCTGCAGACCGCCGCCGGCGTCATTTCATTCGAGCACGACAAGCGACGTGCAGAAGATGCGCTGACGTCGGGTGAATTAGACCCGCGAATAGTACTCACGCTTGTTGCTCCGCTCGACGAAGAAATTGCTGAAGGACAAGGCATCTGGCTACCACAAGGGGTTCGCCGCACCATCGAGTGGCTACGCAATGGGATAAATCTCACGAATATTGACCGGGACGTGAAAGGCGCATATGGCGATAACATCTTGAAGCTCGTCAAGCGCTACTTAATGACTTGGCGGAAGAAGAAGGGCTTTGGAAGCGTAGCAGATGAAGCACATGTCTTTCGAAGCGTGGACGCCGCTTTGCTGCACGTGCTACTTCTTCTTGACCAGAATAATCCAAGAGGCCCGGCCATTGCTGGCTCTCTTCGTGCCGAGCTCAACGACGTGGTCGACAATGGAGTTGAATCCCTTGATCGAGCGGTGGAGCTTTTCGAGCAGTATCACAGGCTGTTCATGCTGAGCCGTCTCTACCAGAATCGGAAGAATATATCCAAGGTGCTTGCCACGTGGAAGCGCATATTGGAAGGAGAGCAAGACGCAGGCGGCGAGTTCCTTGAAGGCGAACACCGAATGCGCGAATACTTGGCCAAGATCAGAGATCCGCAGCTGGTGAAGGAATACGGGTCGTGGCTAGCCAACCGCAATCCGAAGCTTGGCGTGCAGATATTCGCTGATGACAGCAGCAGGGTCAAGTTTGAGCCCACCGAGGCCGTCGCCATTTTGAAAGAGAAGGCGCCTGATGCTGTCAAGGACTACCTCGAGCACCTTGTGTTTGGCAAGAATCACTTCCAATACGTCAACGACCTGATCGCCTTCTACCTTGACACCATCCTCACGGAGCTCGAGGCATCTAAAGAGTCGCGCCAGATCCTGGTCGAGTCGTACGAGATCTATCGAGCGCAACATCCGCCGAAGCCGACTTACCGTCAATTCATTACCGACAATGCTGTTGAAGCAGACTGGTGGCACAACCGCCTACGACTGCTGCAGCTGATTGGAGGCAGTCATGGTGCTGCTTCTAAGTATGACGTACACGCGTTAGGCAAGAAGCTTGAGCCATACAGCAACGAGCTTGTGCCAGAAATGATCATTCTCACCGGTCGTGAAGGCAAGCATGAAGAGGCGCTGCGTTTGCTCACACACGGGCTTGGGGATTATGATACCGCGATACGATACTGCTTGCTTGGCGGCAGTAGCATCTTCCATCCGTCATCTGGCATCGGACCCGAGCAGCCATTGCCGTCGAAGGAGGAGCAGAGTGCGCTGTTCGACCACTTGCTTTTAGAGTTCTTCCAGATAGATGATCTGAACGAGCGGCTGGAATGGACGGCAGAGCTGCTTGAGCGCTTTGGAGGATGGTTTGATGTGTCAAAAGTGCTGGAGCTGATACCTGAGGACTGGAGCGTGGATCTGGTTAGTGGGTTCCTGACTCACGCGCTGCGGAGGCTCGTGCGCGAGAAGCACGAAACAATCATCATCAAAGCGCTATGCAGCGCACAGAATCTGAAGGAGAGCGTGAACGTCATTGAGAAGATCGAAAAAGCTGGTCCGACAATACAAACGGCGCAAATGCAGGAGGCTGGTTGACAATAGCTTCACATGAAACTTGTTCCCAATGACCCAGCCTCATCGGCTGCTTCCGCTATTGTCCTCACATGCTATTGTGACCGATCTGATCTTTCGTATATAGGTAGCGCCGCCGACCAAGATGTTTTCAGTTCAAGACACAACCCCCACCTCGCTTCACATCAAAGCACGACCACCACATCACTTCAGATCAACGTACAGCAACCACATCAAACATCCTACCACACAATCATCATTACGCTCCCCAACAACATGGAAAACTCAACACTTGGTCGCCTCTCCGCCGAGCTGCGCAACGAAATCTGGAAGCTGGCTCTCGAATCCGACTCCCCCATCAATGTCCGCGACCCTGCTCCTGAAGCGCCCCTCAACACGGTCTGCAAGCAAACCCGGGCTGAGACACGCCTGATGTACTACGCAAGCAACACCTTCGAATTCCTCGTCCAAGACAGCGACACCGACCCACTCATGAAATATCTCACTTTTCTCGGCGAAGACAGACGCAAAGTCATCAAAAGATTCATCGTCAAGTCTCGCGATTGCGCTCTCGTCAACGACGCCATTGAGCCGCTCCTCCATAAGCTCTTGAAGGCGTGTCAGATTGGCGATCACGAGATCATCATGACGGCGAATACGGACTGCCATGATACCGCCACCAACACCATCCCTCACTCCCGCGACATCTGCGATCTCCTCCTCGCGACCAACGTCCTCGCCGGCCTACTCTACCTCACACGCACGTCCGAGTATGCCGAGCGTGAAAGAGGGTCGGGTTGGGTGTTTGGCCCGACGCATAGTTTGGTCGTTGGACCAATCGCGGCTGGCCTGGGCGCAGGTGAATATGGCTTGGCATTTGATATGGTCAAAGGTCGTGGTGAGAGCTGGGGGGCGTTTTGGAAGAGATTGGAGGCGATGCAGATTAACGCGGTGCAGGTGGTTGACGGTTACGAGTTTGACGATTACTTATGGGATGCATACGGGGTGGAGAGTGTCTACGTGGAGGAGGAGGAGGAGGAGGAGGAGGAGGAGGAGAGAGTTTACGCAAACGATGATGAGGATTGGTGGATGTGATGTGAGTAAGGGTAGTTTACGAATCCATTGTCTCTGTTCGTTTTGGGAGTGCTGTACCGTTGTGTTCCAGTCCCGTCGTTGCTTGTGAGCTGATAGGCATGAGACAGGTCGACGAACTGAGCCATTCTCAGCTGATTTTGCACGTGATCTGGCCTTTCCCAGCCGTTTCCATGTAGCTTTTTACACCCCTTCTTCAATACTATTCGACATACTAGACCTTCGAAATCGCAATCCGTCAGCCCAAATCGCTCGAGCCACAGGAGAAAGTCAGCATTGTCAGTTTCATCTCCGGGTCCCTTCTCCAATGCTCATGCGTACACGCAGCCTTCGAAGTCGCAGTCCATCGGTCCAGTTCAATTTCGATAGAAAAGAGAGGCTCGTGGACTTAGCGGTATGAGCTCTATTTCAGAGGCTTCTGTCCGATACTGATGCAAAGTCTGAGGGTTGGAGATCGCAGTCCGTCAGCTCACTTCGGTCAAACTATAAGAGATAGGGTGGCGGACTTAGCTATTTCCAGTTGCTTTTCCGTATCCCCTCTCCGGTAACCATGCGAATGCTAAGGGTTCGACATCGCAGTCCGTTGCTCTATATCAATCGAGATAGAAGGGGGAGGTCGACGGACTCAGCCATTTTAGTGCCTATTCCGTAGACTGTCCCCAGTGTTGATGCATATACTGAGGCTTTGACAACGCGGTCCATTAGCCTAAATCAACTAAGAGACACGAGAGAGAATGATGGACTTGTGACATTTGCTGCAATTGGCAGGTAATTTGACTTTTCACTTGGGTCTTTCGAGAGGTTCTCTCAGCGGCCAATGGGTATACTAAGGCTTCGATATCGCAGTCCATTGGCTCAGATCAATCGAGACAAAGAAGAAAGGCAAGTAGACTTAGTTATATCAGCTGTTTTTCCGTAGCTTCAATCGCGTGTTGATGTCATCATTAAGGGTTCGAAAGCGCAGTCCATCGGCTCATATTAATGTCAACATCGGAGAAAGGCTGATGGAGTTAGCCATTTCAGCTGGACCTGGCCTGTGCCTTTCTCTTGCTCTCTTGGTTTTGGTTAGCATCTCCGCATATTGCTGGCATATAGGGTGCCATTTCATCAGAATAACCGATTGAAGTGAGAGAGGGCATCATCGTAAGCTTGGCTCACTACAAGGATCGTACAGTGTAAGAAGCGAGACCGCCTGTCGACTCTCGCTGGACGGGCGGGTAGCATAGCGACGCAAATCTGCGGCTTTGCCAGCTACATTTCTGGTAGCAATGGCGCTGTGAGTCGGAGCTTCGTCTTCGTAGACAGGCGCATTTTCGATGGCTTGGTCAAGTTCTGGAGTGTCGCCGAAATCTACTTCCGTGATGACCTTGACTTTCCCGCCAGATCCACAGTTGAGGCAGGTGACGTTGGCCATTGGAATCTTTAAGTGACTGTGAGGCCTGGAAAGAGTCGTCGAGTCAGCTCAATGCCAGGTTGCAGGGTCATTTAAGCATCAGATATTGTACGCGCTCCTGCCAGATGAGCGGCTTCCTTGCCTCCGGCTCCTCGCCGAAGCTGACTTCATGTTGGAGAGGAACCCCTGAGAAGTCGAGATTGAAGCCTGCTGGTTCGAATTGGGTGGAGGCGACGTCGAGGGAGCTGGCTATCACCGGCACCACGCAAAGTGGCAGGGGAGCTGCCAAACTTTTCATGATGCGCAGTGAATGTGCATCAATGCGTGGTGGAAGAGAGCAAAAACCAGATACAGTCAGCATGCGGGACAGCACTGTGTCTGCAGATTTCTCGCGAACCTCGAGCAACTTACGTTGAGCTGTGTAGATTTGAGCTCATGAAGTTCGATGAGAGCACATCGCGCTTGTACCATGAGCTGTTATCTTCGTGTCCTTAAAGCGAAAGCAGGGTACACGTGGGTGTTCCTCTCCCAGCTGATCGGAATTAATGTACAAGTCAAAGATGCGCACATGGCAGCAAGTTTGTCCCGTGAAAGCCCAGTATCTAAGCCATTCTGCTCTGTGGGCGTAATCTGTGCATGGCCAGAATCTGCGGACGATTGATCGTCCATGCCAATGCTGTCCGTCATATGTGCTGTGGCCTCACAATTCTTGGCAGCTTGCCCTGTATCCCGGTAAGGAGTAGGAGTGGTCGATGCGTAGATGGGTTTGGAAGTTCGTTGGCATGTGCAGCAACATCGTGCAGATGAAAAGGCAGCATCAAAGCCGCAAATCTCTGGTCGCATCACCATCTGGTGTCGAGCATTGTTGCATCGGCTAGCTGTCTGCAGGCGCGAAGAGTGAGATGCAGTCCCTCTACAGCACCTCTGTCTGCAGGTGAGCCGTCAAAGGCGGAAATGTCTGGCCTGAGTTGAGAGCGATTGCCAGTACCTGTGGTCTCCTGTCATTCTTGTGCGTATATAGCTCCGCTCTGCATCGCGTTGTCGTCGAAGATGAAAGCAGAAGTCTGAGCGACAGCAACCTGAATATCGAGAACCTGGGTCTGAGCAAGCGCTGAGTCGATATGCTCAAGTGAGCACCACCGATTTTTGGGAAGGATTTCTCGTCCGAGGGGTCGCGGTGCACATGCAAGCGCCTGCGAGATTCGCGAAAATGTTCAACGAAATTTTATTGCCGAAAGATCCAGACCTTGCTTACTGCTCCCTCACAGTGAGAGTCCTGGTGCGAACACGAAGCGAGCAATGTTGCAAGCAGCACGGTCCCACTACAGGTCAGGAAGTTCGTTAGAGCATTAGCAAAGCAGACTCGAGATGACTCTCTCAAGACTCTTGTCAAGCGAAGTTAGAGAGCAAGTCCGAATGAGCGCCGGGCGGTGATTCCTTGTCGAGATGTGGTGTTCAGACTGCACAACCTTACCATGCCACGAGCCCTCCTGCAGTCTAGGGATCCTGATGCAAATCTGAGTGCTGACGCTCGGAACCGAGATTCAGAGTCTTCAATGGCCCAACCGAGCGGGAAAGGAAGTATTCGGAGAATTGCTTCGCATGTACGCTTCTCGCCAGTGCCGAGGATCGTGTTGAGTAGGCGGGAGGAACGAGGCAGCAGACAGGGTGTTCGCCCTCAAGCACGTATCGAGTTCAATGTTCATCTTTGAGCACAAGCATCCCGTTGCCTAGTCGATTGGCAGTGAGCTTCGCATGAAATGGTGCCAACTGCCAGAGACGACCCTGTGAGCAAAACCACGTCGCTGCTGCTGTAACATGTCGTGCCTCTAGACGTGTGAAGGTTCAGGAGAGCGTGACCTGGGATGTATTGCGAAGGCAGGGCTGACATGCATGTCCAACATTCCGAGTGCTCTGACACGGCGTGTTCAGCTTTAGCACAGCTGATTCAAAAGTCGATGAGCAATTGAATGAGGTAGAAAGGGGATGTCGATGCGCTGATGCATATGCCAAGTTCGTTGGATGTGCTTTCTATTGGTCTGATCTGCGAGAGTTGATGACTGAGAACAAGGTTCGGCAAGCGGGGAGACGCGAAGGAGGCAGGTTGCATACCGTGCTCTTTTTTCGGAAACACCTGTGAACTTTCACATGGCAACCTCAATCTGCGCAAACCGCAAATGCATCTACTAGAGTCTGACGCTACCATACCACACATCACATCCCATACCACACCACACCAAACCACACATCCAGACACACTTCCCGCACTCCCCGTACATTCTGCAAGCCGTTGACCATGGGGCGCCGGACTCTGGCGTCCCTTGGCCGTCGTGAGTATTGAACCCTTTGTGCCATTCCAGCGAGCCCTGCAGAAGCCACTCCTTCCCCAAACCTCGAAGGACATGTTGCTCTCAACGTGGCTCGAACCGCGCTCGGCTGGCCGCTGGATGCCCTATGTAGCGCAGTTTGAGTTGTGAATGCACCGTTGAGCGTTGTCGATCACTGCTTCCGCTCCCGAACTTCGGTACACCTCAGGGGCTGCACGTCGAGCCATGCGTACATCCTCCGAGCTTGTTTCACTCATGAACCCTGCCGAAAAACATATGCCCGACTTTATACTTTGGCTATACTCTGCAGCACTGTCGGCTTGAGGCGCTCGATGAGCTGGCACATTGATCCACCGGGTCACGCCCGTTTAGCTCTCTCTCAATTCAGCGATTCTGCAACAGTTCTGCCATCAGCCGGCTGACAGCACTAACCGAAGTTGCTTTCGACGGGCGTAGCTGCTCTGACAATCGTCAAGCGAGCCTATCGCGTGCCTCGCTTTGTGCTGCCTGAGCTCACGTTTGCTGTGAATTTCAGGAGAGTTCGCCGTTTGTAGGAGATCGACCCAAGAGCCTCAAGTCCTAATGGATTGATGTGCGGGATAGACATGGTTGCCATGAGAGCACTGCTCGCATCGTGGCTGTTTCAAACGTGGTCTACCCTTACTTGTGAGGATATATGAGGCCCAGAGGTTGTCCGGAGTGAGCTGAGCTTGTAGGTCGATACCATTGAGTACCGCGTCGGTAGTACATACCCTAGCGGCCTGCATTCCTTCGGCTGGCGGTACCGAGTACAATTTTCTGAGGATCCATCGATATAAAGTCAGCCAGGTCGCCAGGTCAGCGCTCGTTGTTTACCGGAGCGCGCATTTCGACACAGCGACAAGATGGCAGACAATACGGAGGCTCACAGAGTTGCGGAGCACGTCAACGTCGAGCTCATCCCAGGTACTGAGGTGATGAGAGATGTCGGCGACGTTCACTTCGCACATGCTGGTGGCGTGGACAAGGGATCAGTGTAAGTCGCCTCAGCGCGCTGGATAGTTGCTCGAGAGCATCAACTAATGATCCACAGTCTTGTTCCTCAGCCTTCGAACAGCCCGAACGACCCATTGAACTGGAGCACGCCGTGGAAGCTCATCGTTGCGATCTCGCAGCTGCTCTACGTCTGGGTGTTGGTGTGCTCCGCTCTCTCGCTCGCGCCACTCTTCCCATTCCTCGGCCAGGAGTTCCACCTCAATCAGCAGCAACTGTCGCTTCTCACTGGATTGAACGTCATCACACTCGGTTTCGCCAACGTGCTGATCGTTCCAATTTCGAACATCTTCGGACGCCGTCCAACGTCCATCTTCTTTGGTGCTCTGGTCGTTTTGACCAACATCTGGCAGGCACTTGCTTCATCGCATAAGAGCTTGCTGGCTGCTCGTGCTTGCAACGGTATCGTTGCCGCGACCAGCGAGACGATTATGGTTCAGACCATTGCCGATATGTTCTTCTTGCACGAGCGTGGTACCTGGATGGCCGCATACTTCACCTTCTACTTCAGCGGCGCTTTTCTCGGCCCAATTATGGCCGGCAGCATTGGCAGTAGACACGGCTGGCGCAGCTTCTTCTGGCTCTCAACTGCGCTCGCCGCATTCGTCACTCTTCTGCTCGTCTTCTGCTACCCAGAAACCAAGTACCACCGATCGAACTCTGCCGTTGCTGGACATGGTGAAGGCAAGAACGAGAGCAAGGTGCAGGAGAAGGATGTCGACTCCGAGGCCAACAGCACTGCGGAGGTTGGCTCGCAGATCCGCAAAGGTCGTCCAAACAAGGCTCAGTTCATGCCCATCCAAAAGCCAGACAGCCGATGGATGAGCTTCGTCTTTCGGGATATTACCACTCCAATCGTGGTCTTCTTCAACCCGATCGTTTTCTGGTCTGCTCTCATGCTTGCTGGACCTGCTGATCTACTGCTCCTGTTCAACTTGACCGAGTCTGGTCTTCTCAGTTCTCCCGCATACGGATGGAGCCCATCCGCCGTTGGATACTCCAACTTCGCCTTCTTCGTCGGAGGCGTCTTTGGAGTACTCACCGCTGGTCCCCTGTCTGATTGGCTCGCTCGTCGCGCAACGCAGAAGAATGGTGGTATTCGTGAAGGTAAGCCTTTTCCAAAATCTCACCAGAAACGTAATTGTAAGCTGACTGTTCCCTCCAGCCGAGATGCGTCTCCCAGCCCTCATCCCATACGTCTGCTTCTTCATCATCTCGCACGTCGTTGGTGCCGTCGGCTACCAACGTCTCTGGCCATGGCAAGCAATCATCGTCTGCGGCTTCGGTTTCTCCGGTCTCGCAGTCACCTCCATCCCAGCCATCGCCATCGCCTACGCCATCGACTGCTATAAGCCCATCTCTGGTGAGATCATGGTTGTCGGAACTGTTCTCAAGAATGTGCTTGGATTCTGTCTCAGCTACTGGGTCTTTAACATTATGGCACGCGATGGATGGATCACTGTCTATATGATCCAGTTCGCTGTGTCTATGTTCCCCGTTGTCTTGACGATTCCTCTGTACTTTTATGGCAAGAGTTTGAGGAGGTGGACGAAGAATTCGGATTTGCACCGTATGGAGGCTATGATCTGACAAGTATGAGGAGCGGTAGAGGAGGGGATGTGAGATGTTAGAATGACCTAAATACCATGTCGTTAATATATGTACCACGTATATGCATATTTTGATGCTGTCGTTGCCTTCAACTGTTAGTAGTGGTTTTCCGAATGCGAAAATTGCCAGGACCGGCTTTTGACTCGACCTCCTTGCAGCACACAGCTGCGGAGGCCGTGAAACCAACCAGAGCTATCGACAAATGAACACCAAATGTACCATTCCGCTGCTCATGAAAGATAACTCAACTGTGCTGGACGTCGAACAAGGTGGAGGTGCCTGAATGTCTGATCAAAAGACCCACTCACAGCATCTACACTGGACACGTAAAGGAATTGCCCCGATCACGGATAATATAACGAGACAGTAATTGGACCATAACAACATAGGAATGGAGACCGATTGCAATGTCCGCCGCCATACTTGACGTTTGTCGAACGTATGCTACCAAGAATTGGTGCCAAAAAGGAAAGAGCCAAGGCTTGAAAGCTCACAGCCTGTCCACGTTGAAACCTTACACCATGTACACACTAACGTTTTTGACCGGTCACGCATCAACACCGCTGTCACGAGGCAGCCCCTGCAACTTTTGCCTCAAGCACTAGCCTCGGGCTTGGCAACCCAACTCCTCCTCTGAATTTTTATACTCGAAATAGATATGCAATTATATAACTTACTATATAACGTTATTACCTAGCTATTACTACTAATTGTTTCCTAAATAGTTACCTATATAGTAATAACGCTACTACGTAACTAATAATTGTATTAGACGGCTTTTATTACTATTTAGTAGTATAGATATCGAGTAGTCTTATAAAATATAGTCTATTTCTTCTTTACCTAATATAATATAATATTAGTACTAAGATTTATGTAATTATCGGAGATTGCGACTTGACGGCCGAGCAGTATTGATGCGTGACCGGTCAAAAACGTTATACGCATGGGTGATGGGTCCTTGTATAATGCCGGAGCAAAAGAACGCTGCTGACACTGTCAAAAGCTTGCCTCGACCCAGAAATGAACTAGGGATCTGATACGAGGTCAGTCGATGAATCAAGCCCTAGGCGGCCTCAATGGCCACATATTGTGCTACGAACCTTTGCATAGTCTTGGTTTATAAGTGCGACGAGTTTGTCTGTTGTCAGTGGTATTCGGGTACTCCTGTACTCATCTGTTCCATATATACAAGTCAGGGGCTTCTTAAATAGCGATATCGGCCCCCGGCTTTGGACATTAAGCATTTTCTGTCCACTTCGCTTCATAGCGTTTGCATTGACGCATCAGCAACGTATTCTCGGCCAGATTTCTGCATAGGAATAGGCTCTGGATGTCCAGATTCCCGCAAAGCGTTTGTGCTGATCAGGCCGTTCAGCCCTGGTCCCAAGCTTCCGCGAGCTTCTGAGGGCCCCGCATCTCGCAGCTATACGATACGGACTTGCTTGCCTCGAACGATTCTGCGAACTTATTGGCAGAAAGACGGTCGACACTTGAGATGGATGTACGTGCTTTGCTGATCACAGATTAGACAGTTGTCAGTTACTCCAAGATGGCTCTATGTAATCGATCTAAGCACGATCCGTGTCGAAGCGGAAGAAGCTCTGATTGCTAAGGGAACGGCAGAAGGCCAGAATCCTGAGCTTCACTTCAGCATCCTTGCGAAGTTCCTTCAAGTACTACAAGCTCTTTCTGGACACGCATATCTGTATCACTGGTTCACCGTCGGACTGAGGTCCCTCGGACCTCGACGACGTGAGCAAAAGGTTCGATGATCATGGCATCGAATGGTAACGACCAGCAACATGCCATCACTGCCGCCTACAGAGGACCTGGACGTATCGGCGACCCGAATCTGAAGTTCTTCCAAGAGCCGCGAGCACATCCAAAGATTGTCGAGATCTTTCGGGCCTTCGGTATGGATGGCACTCAAGGTGACCCGTCTGGCCACATGAGTAAAGAGGAACTTTCATCTACAGTCCACATGGCCGCAAGCGAGGTCTATTCCATGAAGCTGTATGACCTACTCCCAAACGACTTACCAGAGGACGCCAATGAGCCCGAGATCCTCGAGGACACGCGGACATTCCACACCTTCGATGGGATCGAACGCAAAATGTACATCTTCCGACCAGCAGCCCAAGGCGACAAACCTCTTCCCTGCGTGGTCTACACCCATGGCGGTGGCATGGTAGTCATCGAAACCTACAACAAGGTCCATATGCGTTGGTGCAGATCCCTGGCAGTCCAAGGCCTGGTAGTCATAGCAGTGGACTACCGCAACGCCTACGAAAAAGGCAAATACCAACCCTTCCCAACCGGCCTGAAAGACTGCGTATCAGCCTTCAAATACATGCACCAAAACAAATCCTCCCTGGGAATTAGCAAAATCGTCCTTCAAGGCGAGTCAGGAGGAGCAAACCTCGCCATCGCCACCGCATTGACAGCGAAGAAAGAAGGCTGGATCGACCAAATCGCCGGCATATACGGAAACGTCCCCTACATCAGCAACGCCTACTACTGGAGCGACGCCCGCAAATTGGCCGAACTCCCCTCTCTCTTCGAATGCGACGGCTACTTCCTCTGGAAAGGTACAACGGGCGGTATGGCAGCCTACTACGCGGGCGAAGACTGCAAAGATCCCCTCGCATGGCCGTATCACGCTTCCATAGATGACTGTATCGGTCTACCGCCTACGATTCTTTCAATGGATGAGCTGGATCCGCTGAGGGATGAGGGAATGGCGTTTTATCGGAAGTTGCTTGCTGCGGGCGTTCAGGCTACAGCGGAGGTGAATTTGGGAACTGTACATGGGACTGCTCTAATTTTTAGAAAGGTATTGCCCGAGGTGCATAATAAGGCTGTGAGAGATATTGCTGCTTTTGCGAAGAGTTTGTGAACCAGAAGGCGGGTCTCGAGTGAGGGTCCGGCATGGCTTGCATGTGTTATCGAGTGCTTCGTCTAATCACATCAGCTCCCGAGCAAATACGAATGCATGCAGCTCCATCACCATTTTCGGGTTCTCTGTCTCCAGGTGTATAGCGGGCAAAAGTTGGTCGCCTCCGGCGCCATTCGCGCCATCGTTGATTAGCAGATCCGTTTGCTACGAGCCTCGGCATGATGCAAGAGGTGTCGATCAGGCACGCTCGCCATGTGCCTCAGCCATGTAAAAAGGAACAGGAATTGCACTGAAAATCACCTTCAAGCATACAGAGTAAACCAGAGTAAACGCTTGTTGAAGATGGGTGCTTTCACAACACTACTCACCCTGGCCCTAGCAACGTTGATAATCGCCTCACCAACAACCCCGGTCAAACGACAAAGCCTCATTACCGCCGACACAATTAATCAAGACGTCCTAAACATCCACGCCGGCGTACAAAGCCTCCGTTCCCACGTCGCAACCTACGATGGCTCCCTCCTAAGCGAAACACCCCTACTCGGCGACTTCACCGCAATCCATCTCGCAAATCGCAAAGGTTTCGCAGACGCCAACTTGCGAACAACCCAATTCACCGCAGCCGAATCCACGCGCATCGTGCAGACAGTCATCGATACTGTGGGAAACAGTATACCAGCAGCCGTGCAGGAGACCAAAGCCAAAAAGCCGTTGTTTGATAAGTCAGATCAGAGTCCGGTTCTTGTGGGGACGCTGAAGGTGTTGTTGGATGACCATGATACTTTCTCAGCGGCGGTTTCGAAGACTCTTTCTGCGGATTTGGTGAGGGCGCAAGCGGTTGTTGCGAAGATTCATAATGCTATTCAGGATGGGATTGATTATTTCAGTACCTGAGAGGTGGGTGGCGAGGAAGTGTTTGGTCGTTTGAGGAGATACGAAATATAGGCGGTCTGTCTCAGTGCGCAGGAGCATTATTGAGTCGACGATGTCGCCGTCAATGCTGCCACTCGCCTGTTGCCGTTCAGTCTTTTATTAAGTGACATGCGGCTGCGGGCCATGAGTCTAGGGCTGCTTCCAAGATTCGCTTCGACGTTCTGCCTTTTCTGCAGCCTCATTAGATGCACTCATGATGCAGGCAAAATCTGACAGTTGTGGATAGATCGTAGATCTGCTATGTAGGCAGTCCCACATCAAGGATAAGCGTGTCCTGAAGTGATGCGAGGCTAGCAGTATGAGTGTTAAAGCAAATTCCTTGCCTCTATTCTGGTCGATACCGCTCAAATTATTCTGTGGACTACGCCACGTCGAATCATGGGCTGGAGAGTGTTGGTGCTTCCTTGCACTTGTAGTAGCAGAGTATTTGTCAGATCGTGGGAGATGTAGTGCAGGACGAGCTCGAGCGTAACAGCAAAATGTCGTTAATTCCACACTGTGCAATCTGAAACAGGCACGTGTGCATATCGTCGGCGTAAAAACATGGAATGCCGATGAATGACTGGCTTGTACAAGAGAGTACGATTTTTTCGTGTCTTCAGGTTGTCTGCTCAGTAGGAAATGGACCTCAGATCCATATAGCATTCCGATATACGTGGCGTGGCGTTGCGTCCACACAAGTGAAGTTGACACGGGTCATGTATACAGCGATATGCCAAAGAGATGCAGAACGTGAAATAGGTTAGGGCGAGCGATTGACTTTGCCTGTGTTCATGCGTACCTGGTCATGAGTTTACGCTGTCTTCCGTTGGTCGAAGCAACTCCTGTGGTTCGTCGTGGTTATTGAAGGCAGTTGAGACTTCAATAGCACTCGATTATGAGGGAGCCAGCGTAGTGTATTTCTCGGATCAGGAGAAGGTGTCGTCAAGATGTGGTTTGAGAAAGAAGGGAAGAAAGTGCGCCATCCCGAACATGCCGACACATCAAAGTCGCGTCAAGATCCCTGCGTCAATCCTCGATCAACTTCGTTTTACCCATTTCTCGGAGTCATTGATTTGCTCTCTTCACCTCAACACGGACTGATGACAGCTACGACTGCTTCATGGATTGGCCTGCCGAGGAGCTACGACGCCTCGATGATGACTACTGAAGTCGTCTGATTTCTTGCTCATCCAAGCGACAGCTGCTTCCGGAACAGGAGGGGTTTTGCAATACAGATCGGCATGGCAGGCTAACGACCGTTGTGATTCTCGGCGACGGCCCGGCGAAAGCCATTGCTTCTGGCCCCCGCAGGTAACAGATGCGCCTGATCAGTATCGGAGCTCGTTCCAGAATCGCTGCTGAGGCTGCTGGGATGCAAGGGATAAGAGCTGAGCAGTGGCGGTGGCCGCGCTTAAGGTACAGTAGTTGTAATGGCGACACTTCCAACCTTGCTTCAGCGTCAAGAGGTCAAATGAGAGGCTGCCCAGCGATGCCAGCAACGCCTGCAGACAGCGCACGCCGTTTCGAAAGACGCATGCGGCCCCTCCCGCTCGTCCGCTGCCGTTGCTCTTCTTGTTAGCAGCGCGTCTGTGCCTCTCCCTACAGGCGAATGGCGC
Source organism: Nothophaeocryptopus gaeumannii (assembly GCA_031771865.1). Classification (NCBI taxonomy): domain Eukaryota; kingdom Fungi; phylum Ascomycota; class Dothideomycetes; order Mycosphaerellales; family Mycosphaerellaceae; genus Nothophaeocryptopus; species Nothophaeocryptopus gaeumannii. The sequence goes on from JASISA010000019.1 coordinate 679,366, forward strand.
CAGAAGATGCGTGAGATGCACTTCGGCCACCACCGAGAAGTAGTCAAGCGCGAAGGGCGCATCTGCGCAGCCGTCAAACTCAAACCTACCATCGACACATCGTGATTCGTGCAGATGTTTCGAGAAAGCAGGACAAGGAAAGGCCGAGCACGCTAATGCGATGCCCCCGTGGCGCCATACAGGTACACAAAGCTTCGACAGGGATCGCTGTCCATCATTTCTCAGAAGACTTGTCCTGCTGATGATGAGAGGCCTGTAACCCACGCGAGTCTTTGGCAGAACATGCCATGTAAGACGGCGATCCTCTTTCTTCCATGCACCTTCTCTGGAACCGAAACGGATCTTTACCTCTGCGATGGTCCTCAGGATCCTTTCTCGAACCACCGACATGCAATGATGCTATCTGTCGAGGCCGCAGACGACTGACAACGCCGTACCATCTTCCACCAGTCTGGGCGACGCGGAGACACGATGAAACCACACGCAGTTGGGCACGTTGTGCCTTCGCCGGACCGCATTGAAGCACCGGTGACGGCAAAGGCGTATCTAATGTGTGTTTTTGCAGCATTCGCTGGTGTGCTCTTTGGATACGACAGCGGATACATCTCAGCAGTCCTGGGCATGGAAGCCTTCAAACGGGACTACGGCCATCCGGTTCCTGTCAGCGAGCAAGCACCTCTAGGATACAACTACGAAACCTGGGAGAAGTCATTGATAGTATCGATTCTTTCTGCTGGAACTTTTGTGGGAGCATTGACATCCGGATGGCTGGCAGACAAGATAGGACGGAGGATCACCATCATTGGGCCAGGCTGCGGGGTCTTTATCCTGGGCGTGATCGTGCAAGTTGCCGCAGCGCACGTCGCTGGACTATGCGTGGGACGATTCATCTCCGGATTGGGAGTAGGATGCGTGTCGGCTGTCAACATCCTCTACATGAGCGAAATAAGCCCACGCCGTGTGAGAGGCGCTATTGTCTCTGCATACCAGTTCGCAATCACAGTCGGACTCATGCTGGCCAGCTGCGTGGGATACGCGACTCAAGACAAGACGAATTCCGCTGCTTATCGAGTGCCAATATCAATCCAAGTTCTCTGGGCTCTAATCCTGGGCGTCGGTCTATTCCTCCTCCCAGAATCACCACGATACTGGGTAAAGAAGAATCGATTGGACAAGGCAATTCAGGCCCTAGCCAGGGTCCGAGGCCAGCCAGTTTCGAGCGAGTACGTCGAGGACGAGCTTGCTGAGATCGTCGCCAACTGCGAGTACGAGAATCAAGTTGGCGAAGTCTCCTGGGCAGGTCTGTTCACAGGAGGTCTGACGAACAGCAAAAGCCATATCAGGAAAGTCTTCATCGGCACGGCACTGCAAATGTTCCAACAGTGGACTGGCATAAACTTCATATTCTACTACAAGTAAGATACACTCCCTGCCAGAACATTGAAGATATCCACTGACCATTGATGACCTGCAGCGTAACATTCTTCCAACAGGTACACGTGAACAACGCCTTCCTGATCTCGATAATCACAACTATCGTCAATGTAGTCAGCACGCCGGCCTCCTTTTATGCAATCGAAAAATTCGGTCGACGTAATCTACTCATCTGGGGCGCTGCGGGCATGTGCCTCTGCGAATTCATCGTCGCTATCGTCGGCATCTCAGCCCCATCTTCGCAAGCTGCCAACTACTGCCTGATTACATTCGTGTGCATCTATGTGGCGATATTCGCGGCTTCCTGGGGCCCCTGCGCCTGGTCAGTCAAGCACCTCACATGCCTCGTCTCATTGCTGACCATCATGCAGGGTTGTCATCGGCGAGATTTTCAGCCTTCCAATAAGATCGAAAGGCGTTGCTCTCTCAACAGCATCGAACTGGTTCTGGAACTGTGTCATCGGAATCATTACCCCTTTTATCGTTGACCCTGATAAAGGCAACCTCGGCGTCAGAGTCTTCTTCGTATGGGGATCCACATGTGCCTTCTGCGCCCTTTTTGCCTGGATTTTCGTGCCTGAGACCAAGGGCCTCACATTAGAGGTAAGATTTTACCAGGATGAACACAGAAAGGGGCGAAGCTGACAATTCCAATAGCAAGTCGACAAAATGATGCAAGAGGTGCCAGCATACGAAAGCAAGAGATGGAAAGCACACGATACCTTCGCGCCGGACTACGGATACAGGAGTCGACCAGCCACAGCAGAAGGCTTCAACATGGAGCCGATGAAAGCAAAAGATTTCTATTGAAATGCATAGACGATAGAGCACGAGCTTATGGGGACAACGGCGTTATAGGGCGATGATACGGGATTTGAAAGACATGAGGAATGATACCCTGGGATCATATACTGAGACGACTAGTCTGTTGTAATTGTATTGTAGTAAGAGGTGGAGGAGGATAAGGAGGAGAGTCGTTGAATACCACTCGAGCGTCGAGTGATGGAACGTGATGTAGCAAGCCCTCGGACAATGATAGAATGGTCCATCAAGGTCGATGGTCGCCGGAGCTTCTTAAGAATGCTTGATGCCAGTCTGAGACTCTTTACCCATCTTCCATGTTCCCCTTCTCGAGCCACGTCTATACGCCACCCGTCGTTCATATGGCTTATTGCGGAGGGACTTGGTCGAATTCATATCTCTGGACGGATATCAAGCCAGACATGAGGCCAAAATCCGGAGCAGCGAAGTCGGCGGTCGGCTGTCGACGCCAAGGCTTGGAAAGACAACGTCGTCCGCCCTACTCGTTCAGCACAGCAGCACGACGACAATCATCTCAGTCATCCATCGCACGCAGAAACAAGCGGCCGCCGGACTGTACTCCACCATAGAGAGCTACGAATAGCTCCCTCATCCGGAATAGCCACTTTCCCTCACTTTGAAGCTCCCACCCAGCTTTCCCACTCGTGCCACCTCGCAGCTCTCACCGACGGCTATGCAAGAGACGATATGCAAGCCAATGCGGCTTTAGCTGAGCTTTGTGCTGGAAGAAGCCACACATGGCATAGCCAAGTTCCCTCGCTTTGAGACGATGCGGCCGTTTCGCTCCAATCGCGAAGTAATCGGAGCTTGAGAGCATGTTAAGTCCATGTCAATGAGCGGAGATAGCTTGATCAGAGGATAATCTAAAGAGGACGGTAAGCCTGCAGGTCTCTCGCTCTCAATACAATCTCGGCAGGGAACTTCTTAAGCTCCATCTGGCGTATGCAGTAGTGTACCATTCATCATCCGCGTTGCGTCACTACTAAAATCACAGCAGGCCCTCAATGAAGAGAGTGGCCGAAAAGATCGGTCTGCGCAAGAACAAAGACGACCAGCCTACTACCACCACCTCTACATCACCCAAACAAGAAGGCAGCTCTCAGTCTTCTTCCCAGCCAGCCGCAACAGCTTCAGCGAACACGAGCGAGCCTACGAAGTCGAACTCAGAAGCACCCATCACACCTTCAAATACCAAAGCCCAGCCCACAATGAGCTCTCAGATTCCAAAGACGATGAAAGCCGCTGTGCTTGATGGCATGGACAAACCGTTGGTGATCAAGGAGATCCCAGTGCCACAAGCTGGGCCTGGCGAGATCTTGGTCAAGGTCCACGCATGTGGTGTCTGCCACTCCGACCACCACGTTCAGCACGGAGACATGGGACCTCACCATATCGATATCCTAGGCCACGAGTTCGTTGGCACCGTCGTTGCTGTGCCAGATGGAGAGAAGAAGTGGAAAGTTGGAGACCACGTCGGTGGTCCTTGGCATGGAGGACATGATGGTGTTTGTCGCTCTTGCTGCCGAGGAGAGTTCCAGATGTGTGACAACAAGACCATTAACGGTGTCATGCGCAATGGCGGGTACGCGCAATACGCCACACTTCGTACTGAAGCTGCTGTTCGCATTCCTGAGAACGCGGACCCAGCTGAAATGGCTCCTCTCCTCTGCGCGGGTGTCACTGTACGTCTCAGAGCACCCACGGCTATCGTGCTCCCTTGACTGACTGTTCCACCAGGTGTTCAACGGTATTCGCCAAATGAAGATTACAGCCGGCGAAGTCGTCGCAGTCCAAGGTCTCGGGGGCCTGGGCCATTTGGCGATCCAATACGCCCGCAAAATGGGTTTCCGAACCGTCGCCCTCTCACGCGGAAAGGACAAGAAAGACTTCGCCCTCAAGCTCGGCGCAACCGATTACATCGACACGCAAGCCGAAGACGTCGGCGAAGCCCTCCAAAAACTCGGCGGTGCCGCCCTCATCGTCGTCACAGCCCCCAACCCAGATCAAATCACAGCCCTCATCGGAGGTCTGCAGAACCGCGGAAAGCTGCTCATCCACGTGGCGATTGGTCCCGTGTCGGTTGACACGGTGCAGATGGTGCTGAAGGGGCTGTCGGTGCACGGCTGGCCGAGTGGACATGCGCTGGACAGTGAGGAGGCGATTGCGTTTGCTAATACGCATGACGTGAATTGTTTGATTGAGAAGTTTCCGATTGAGAAGGCGAATGAGGCTATTGCGCATATGTTGAGTGGGAAGGTGAGGTTTAGAGCGGTTTTGACGATGGATTAGAAGATGCAGCCTTGTCGAAAGAATATGTGCGTCCGTAGCTACATATGCCAGAAATAGAGCATGTCAAGTTGACTTGAGCTTCTTATTTTCAGATCCCTTCTTTGGTGGAGGCACAGCCTAGCATCCATCCCAATCCCCTCACAACCCTCCGGTTGATGCAATGCGTTCCCTCCCACCCTCCATCATACCGCTTAGATTTCCCAGATAACAACGTCCCCAAGGTCACAGCAAAAAACACCAGCCGCGCCCAAACCACCTTCTTCTCTCGGGAATCTAGACCATACAGGTAAGCGAGCATCCATCCTACAACATAGGACGCAGTGATGACGGGCAAGAGGCATGCAATAAGTCGGCCGTAGGACTCGATTTGAGAGTTTCCAAGTACCCTTTGTCTGGGTCGTTGAGTATGGTTTGTGTCGCGCTCGAAATACGAATAGTAGATGTCGATGAGTTCCCAGTGGCTGAGGGAAAACGCCCCGACGGGGCTGAACATGGTTTGTGTACGTGCGTGATAGACCTGATACCCTAGGTCCCTTCAGATATTTATATTGATATTGTTGAGGAAGAGGAAGGTACTGTGCCACATCGCGGCTTCCTTTCCTGCCTCGAAGGTTTCGAACGAGGAAACCAGGCCCTTATGAAAACCATATTGTCACTGCAGATGAAGCTCGGCATGATGCTTCTCTATCAATCTATACGTCTGACGTAGTGCTGTTGTATACACTGTCGCTATTACACGGCGCTCATTGAGTCTTCCTCTGACCGAGGTCTGCCTCCATCCGTAGTCCAAATGCCGTTGGTACAGATATGAAGGTCTTCCTTGCCTTCTCCCAAGTAGTAAGCTCCTTAGCCTTGCCCTTTGACGTCTTCGACTGTCCATATCCACTAAACCGCTCCTGGATCTCCTCCTCACTGAACTTCCTCGTCTTCGTCCTCAGCATCGCCGCAATCTCCTCAAGGCTCATCCCAATTTGATCGCCAATCGGCACCAAACACTTCGCAAGATACATGTAATCTTTCTGCAGCAGCTTCACCGTCATCATCAAGTAGTCGATGTTGTGAAAGACCAGCGCACGACCTTCCGCATACGCCTGCTTAGATTGTAGGAAGTGCAAAGGCTGCTCACGCCAATGACGTCGTGGGTTGAGATGGTGAGCGGTATGATAGCCATCGTTGAAGCAGAAGCGATTGCTCTGTGAGGAGTTAGCAAGGTGTTCTGACAGATAAGGGTTCAATGACGATATGCTTACCGGGACATCAATCAAAGTAATGCTGGAGCGAAAGTCGGAATCAGGCTCTAGTTCATCCACGAGAGCGTGTTGGCCCCAGTTGCCAACCATCAAGCCGAATCGAAGCAGCGTGAAAGGGATTAGCAGGACGAAGATCGAAGCTCGCGTGTTGACGTGCTTTGTCATGATGTACATGAATGCCATGCTGGCTGCTTCGGAAAGGAATGCCCGAATCGCCAGATTGGCCTTGTTCTTTCGCAAGAAGTACATTGGCAGGTCGGCCCAGATGAAGAGCAGGAATCTTCCGAAATAATGCAAAAAGTTCCAGATGTCATCGCGTTGGTATCGAATCGTTGAAGAAAGGTCATCTGGCCCATTGCCTTCGACATGGTGGTGCTTGACATGGTGGTAGTAGTAAGAGTCCCAGGTGTGTCCCATCAGCGGCTCCAAGATGTATGGGAAGGTGGAGTCTAACCAGTACCAGTTCCGTGCCAGAACGCCATGATTGTGAATGTGATTATGCATCATGAGAGTAAATGAGCCAGTGCACCAGAACGTGAATGCCGCGTGTGCGATGCCATGGATGTAGGTGAAGTTGTAGTAAAGGTAGATTGCGCTTGGCAGGTTGACCGACAGGTACATCAAAATGTGTGTCAGAAAGACAATATCAGTCGGGTGGCGCACAATTCGACAGGCTATCCGGGCGTAAGGGTGAACAACATATTTGTTCAGGAGAGGTGAGATGTCCTTGTCGTCCCATGTTACGAAGACCGTGGGTTGGAACGATGGGCTTTTAGGGTCGTTCAGTGCCTTCAGATGCTCGATGGCCGTTTGGTCGCTTTGTTGGGAATCATGCTGCTCAATCTTCTTCTTCTTCTTCTCGAGTGGTGTCGGTGAAGCGAGAGGAATCTCAGGATTAAGGGGAAGATCTTCAGTTCCAGTTTTCTTTCCACAGTCGGCGAGCAAGTTCCGCAGGAGGACCAGATCTGGCTGTGTCAGATACGGATGTATTTCCGAGCTCATCGTCGTGAATCGGAACGTGAACCTGTAAGGGACAACACGTTGATGCGGTTGTGGTGTTGAACGAAGCAGGATCGAGGTGTTGAAGACGTATAGCTAGCGCCATTAAGCCCTGCCGAGAAGTAGCGGCCCGCGTGCCAAGATCTCCAAGCGGGAATCGTGTTCGAAGCCATTTTGTTGACAGAGTGCTGCAAGCATGTGATAGAAGCTTCAAAGGCTGCCAGTGTAATCATTGTACCGAGAGTGGCCAGACTTCACCATGGATTGACCGATGGAAAAGCCATGTGAAGTGTTCGGCGTCCATGCCAAGAATCGGAACGGAAGAGCCTTTATGCTGACTCACCTGTAAGCGCCCATCCGCTCTCCATCAACTTCTCTTCCACCAATCCGCTTTCCATCCTTGACAACTCCAACCTCTACAAGCGCTGTGCCACTCTCCATGCCTGCCCTACACGTTTCATGTGTGTACATACAGGCCAACCATCTCTCGCGCGTGAGCTCTATCAGTACCTATTTGCAGAAGGTCAACTCTACAGACCACAGAGCGGCCAAGGGCTTGCAGGAGACATCACCGGAAGCCTTTCCACAAGCGCCAGAAGCTTTGGTAGAGCTCTTTGTACTCGAACGCACATGTGTGTGACAGTAACATCACTTAGACGAGATGCATTGCTTGTCGCCTGCTTACGCGCTCGACTCGACAAGCTCCTATGCTTAGTCTGGATTGCAGGAGTGCTTTGGAAAGCGATTGTAGTACAGACATGGTAAGCTTCTTGATATAGGCCAGCAGGCCTCCTCACTCGAATCCTGAGGCCGGTTGTTCACCTTCTGTTCTTCTGGCAACCGTTGACAGGTTTTCGTGTTCGACTTCCCCTTCCGTCACTCCTTCAACTGCTTTCAACGCCTCTACAATGGCATCTTATATGCGAATACCGACCTTGCTCGCCGCGGTCCTAAGCATTGGCTTGAGTATCGCCATCATCGGGACAGCAGGGCGAACACTCAATGTGTACCGAACACAACATAACGACAATGCCTACTTCCTCCCGCTGTGGGCATCGCACTTCGACCTTCGAGAACTGGGAGCATTGATTGGCACATCAACTGTCATTGTTGTGCTCAATGCCATTCTCGCCGTCGCCCTCTTCGTGACTGCAGTATGTCCAAGATACTTCACTATGGTACACGCACGACTCGCATGCTGACTTCCTGCAGCTTCCCGCAAACCTCATCGTACTGGCCTCCAGCTCACTGAGCACAGTAATCTCCATACTGGCCGTCTCCTTTTCAGCAGTGCTCAACAACCGCGGGCCGCGAGACACTCTTCAATCATGGACATGCAGATGGCGAGATCTCTCCGAACAGGGGGTCCCTCGCCAATTTGACACACTCTGTCATGAAACTGTGGGTCAATTCCTCCCGCCTCACGGACATGCTCGAAGGCAACAGAAAACGCTTTCGACGGTTCGACCGGATCAGCCCTCTGTTGAGATTGAGTTGCGATATCATTGCGAGTCGGCTCACTACACGACAGAATCTCCGCCAATCCCACCTTTTCAGCCCAACCCATCACTTCCGAAACACATCCTGATTCACTGACTAACAACCCTCCTTTCTGCAGGGCTTCGCCTTCTACACGACGATCCCAGTGCTCATCCTCCAGCTCATCTTGCTAGCCCTGGCACTCTACGCAATCGCGACTTCAGGTGCATCCTCGCAATCACGACAAGGGCGGAGGCTTGATGAAGAGAAGCTCCACGAGCATGAACTATCGCAAGTTCGTCAGCAAAGTTTTGATACTAAGACGGAGGCGAGTGTGAGGAGTGGTCGGGGAGGGACACCAGATAGTTTGAGGATCATGGCGGGGATGAAGCAGTAGATGCCTCTTCCGATGGCAGTGACGGAGGGATGACTTTTAGCCGCGCAGAAGATCTGGATGCTCTACGAGGGATGACAGGAGTTCAGCGCACTTGGAAGGAAAAGGAGGGCAGGACGGTGACATTGCTCATGAATAGACGAAACCGAACTTGGGATACCTGTATCGATAAATTTCATGTCCATGTCCCCATCTATGAACCATTCGATGCATCGCGGGTATATCTCATCTCGCAGCACAGCATGATGCAGCTGCAAGACGCTTTGCCTGCCTTCCAGCTCCAAAGCAATCCATGGCCCGAAAGAAACCCTCCGAGCAAAAATGTCGCATAGACGTAACAAATCGTAATCATGAAATCCTTCCCAGTATCGCCTCGATTTGCTTCCATCAAACAAGCTCACTCCTCCTCCTAAACGCACTCAAAAAGCTCTTCCTCTTTCCAACCTTCAAACTCTTAGCCGACTTCCTATCATCTCCAGCATCCGGAATCGGCGGCGGTGCGGGCGGAAACTTCGGAACAGCAGTAACAGTCGCAGAGCGTCGTTTACCCGTATTCGCTTCTTTCTTATCCCTCTTGGCCGGCTTCTCTTTCTCCAACTTCATCTCAGACTTATCCCCGACAGGAAAGTTTGGCGGGACAGTCTCGATTCTGGTGTCCCTAGGAACACCCGGCAGACCGTCCAGATATGTATGACTAGGAACATCACGTTGTTGTTGCGGTGGCAATCCGAGAACCCTCTCAGGTTTCGACCTTGTTTGTACTTTCTGCGGATCGTTCTTTAAGAGTGAAGGTGGTGGGTCTCGCCTGGAAGGCGCCATCGAGGAAGCTCTTGTCTGCGGTTTCGTTGTGGCTGCTGCTAAAGATTGCGTTGTCTTCTTGATCTGTTCCTGAATCGAACGGCCTTCGCCAGCGGAAAACGTACGCGGTCTCCTCTTCTCTTGGCCAGGGGTGGCTACCTTAGGGCTGACGTTCGCAGTCGACACTCCGTTCATACGCAGACCGTTCGAGCCCACTGAATTGCTGTGTGCGTGTGATGTCGAAGGTCGCTTGTCTTCCGTATCGTTGGCTGGCAACTCAAACACCTCAGTTGGGGTCATGAGAATCGCCGTTGGTGGCGTCAAGGGCGTATCCGTTCTGTTCGGTTCCATTACACCATTCGTCACTGGAACATCTGTCTTCGTCTCCGTGGTAGATGTGCCATTGATCACGACGTTCTGGTCTGTGCTTTCAGCCTTGTTCCCTGTGTCCAACTTTGACAAACTCTTTCTGAAAGTTGGCATGCTCTTCTTGCCTGCAATTGAAATAGCCCTTCGTACCGCGCCGCCGTTATCCCCAGACTGCAGCTTCTCTTGTCGTTCGACCTCACCCAGCATCGTTGTGCCATTCGTGGCGAAGTTCTCTTCAGGAATCGGTTGAAATTTGACTATCCCTCGCTCTGGTGGCACTGAAAGGATGTCTGCAATAAATGATTGAATGAGTGCTGCATTGCGCTTGTTCATCGTTGGTCCCATTTGAGAAGGCACAGCAGTAATCGACAGTATGTAGCATGGATCAAAGGTTCCTCCGAGGGCCAGACAAGCGCTGTGATCGATCTTGACCATGACCGCCGAGTCAGGTCGCGTATACCGTGCGGCGAGATGGTAGGACAGATCGGTAACGAGAGTAAACTCATCTTTGATCTGCTATTGGTCAGCGTAGCTCTGGTAAGAGACATCAATCATCGCCCGACGTACAATGACATTCGTCCTCAACTCTGCAACCACTGGAGACTCCCTTTGCACGCGCTCGCGAACACTGCCATTGATGTTCGGCTTGTACTGGAACTGCTCCTCGTAGTATTGTGTTCGCTGCTTTGATGAGTTGTTATAGGCAGCCACCATGCTGGACCTATCTCCAAGGTGTTTCTGGAGGAACTCGTCCAAGTGGGCAGTTGGAATGATGTCTTTGTTGGCGTCGGGACCAGGCAGGCTGTTGTGGTTCCGAGCGTTCGCCGACTGTATGGAATATCGATAATTGTTAGGAGAAAGAGCGAGTCCAGGTTTGGACTGGGCTTCAGAGGCCATAGGCCCGAGGATATCGAGGGAGTACGATGAGTTAGAGTCAGCTGAGCCTTTGGTGGAGTGCGGCATCTCGTTTCAAGACAGGTTCCACAGAGGCGCTGCGGTGCAACCTACGTATCCGGAGGCAGCAAGCGCGTTGGTCAGTGACAACACCATGGACGGAGCGCTGCAGATGTCCACACCAAATGTCGAGAACGATGGCTGGTTCGTGACAGCCGTATTGCAGCAACTCTGCATATAATGCGGCAAAGAGGTTGCAATGACAGACGAAGGTGCCTCGTGCGGTCAGCTCTAGCGTTGAGGCAATGGTGTGTGAGTGAGGGCGGCACGAAGGAGTTGGTAAGATGAACGGATATAGCAAAGAAGAGTTGCTCACGCAAGGCTAGTCAGGAAACCTGCCAGGCAGGGAGGGAGGAAATAGTTCTTGGTCGTTTGAGCGAGAAAGTCCCAAGGCCATGCCGGACGTGAATCGGGTACTAGGGTAGAAGAACAGCAGTCAGATCAGACGATACCGGCCGTCCCGGTCACATTGCAGGAAACGCGTGCTCCGTCCAAGAAGCCAGGCGTCGCGACTGTCGTTCATTTCGCCTGCCGTTGGGCTAGATATGAAGCTAATGGTGCACGATACTGGCCGCGAGGTATGCATGAAGTCGTTTCAAAGTTGCCGTAATTCGCGAAAAGGCAAAATGTCTGACTTCCGGCTTTCCAATTCTGGGGCGCACATGGCGATCGCTGATCCTGATCCTGGCCGTTCTGCTCGAAATCGCACTCCACCGGACCACCTCCCTTGGACGGTGCACGCGGTGGATGTCCCTGTCATAGTTGAGAGGCACTCCAGGAACAGGCTCATGCACTCTCATGCACGCCGAGCAGGGACGTCGGGGGGACGCGCTGGCGCCGAACGCTATCTCGCTACGAAAAACGCCCACCCTAAATTTGAACACGCTATCGGAGAAGAGTTGATGGGGGACGCGCTTCTTGTGACCTGTCAGAACACGCGGACGCCCACCGCAATCGCAGCCTTGACCACCGTTCGCCAACGCCTGCGAAAACCGTAGAAAGCACGCACGCCTACCGTCTCCATGTTCTGGGCCACTCGTCGTAGCATGCAGCAAGATATTCGAAGTCCAAAACTTGCACACCCATCACATCTTGGAGAGTCGAAATGCCCACTTCGCAAGCTGGACGCGTCCTCCAGAAGCATTGAGAGGTCGCTCATGAATGCTTGCAATTCGCAACGGCGTTGATTTTCGACCCTCGACAGGAGTAAAAGCCACGCGATTGCTGGCAGAACTTTCTTTAGGATAGGGTAGCACACCGAGATTGTGTTGGCTGCAATCCGTACTTGCTGCATAGAGGAGTAGTTAAGTAGTAGGACGGTGCGCATCTGTTCCATGTCTCCCATGGATACCTACCACTTCATGCTCGATAGAGTTGACAAGAATCTCTGCAAGACCGTGAGATGTCGGTGCCAAATAGATTGTCGAAACCTGAGTAGTACTAGCCAGCACTGGACTGGAACAACGATGTGTCATGGATGCGAGCCACTTCGCATTTGTTGCTCTTCGAAAGCGATTGCAAGTGAAGCTGCGGGTCGTTCGGCATGCCATGCCATGCCACTGCAGCCAATCTTTTCTTGATTGATGAATGTGCGCATGATATTCCGGCTACTACCAGGATAGCTCGCCGCGAGCTCCGATCAGGCAGCCTTTTCGTCTTCATCGAATCCATTCCATCATTGGTCTGGTGCAAATGCTCCGGAACTGGTTGTCAAAACCTCAGGTTTCGAAATTGAATTCTTCGTCACAGAAACTCCCGAAGGACGTGGTCTCACATGGATGATGACTGCTGTTGCGGCCAGTCGAACCGTCCCCAATGCGCACTGTCATCAACACCGCCGACCGCCAAGCAGCTGAAATGACTTGGTCTTAATGTTCGCTGATGACGGGGTCGGCGGGATGGAAGATAACAGAGCCGCAGAGCGACTCAAGCGCAGGTTCTTGCGCGATTGCTATGAGGTCTGCGAAGACAAGCTGCGGATGAATTTTCCGATCATGTCTGCTGCCTACGAGATTCGACCCTGTAGCATCGCAAGTTATCCCAGATTCAAGGCATGTCTAATTGCTCGACCTGGAACACAGCATCGCGAGCCCTCTCGTTGGTTCCGAGGATGCATGTGACGCGACGGTCTGCTGTGTCTTTCTCGCGCAATGGACTTCGTATTTGGGTCTGCTCGGTAATCGCCGTCCAAGACTGCCCAGATGCTGGCCTCAGATGTTCTACAAATGGACTTTCACTGTGAAAAGAACGTTGGTGTTGGTGGAGCAAGTAGCCAGGCAAGAATGGCGGAGACCGAAGCCCGACTGGACGGAAGGCGTGATGGATGACATAAGCAAGGAGCTCGTAGCAATCAGAACACCACCACCGACTCGCCAAACACCGAGGCAGCCTCTAGAACTTCCTAATAATGGCGAACTATACGTACTACTACAAAATTCTCGACTCCCCACCACCTCAGCCTCTCCCAAAGACCCTCCCCCTATCGGACCTAGACGCCAAAGACGGCTTCATCCACCTTTCCGTAAGTCCCAATCAAGCCTCACCCTCAACCCATTCCCAACTCACTCACTCACATCCCAAGACCGCCCGCCAAACCCCCATAACAGCAGACCTCTTTTTCGCATCCTACAAAAAGCTCTGGATCCTCAAACTCCGGGTCAAGGACCTAGACGGCGACATAAAGTTTCCGTCGGACTTGCCAGGATGCCCACATGTGCATGACAGCAAAACCGGTCTTGGGAAGGGTAATGTCGAAGACGTGATTGAGGTCGAGAAGGGAGGGAAGGAGAAGTGGGCGGATGTTGAGGGTTTGAGGGTGTTGGAGAGTTGAGGGTTGTGATTGGCGTTCAACACGTGAGGGCGAGTGGGAGAAGCCCGTTCGGGGGAATTCGGGTGTATTCACGACCGACGGCGAGATTGTTGGATAGATAAGTGGGATGTTTGACTTCAGGTGATGTGCTCGTTCTCTGGAGCGAGGCCTCCCCACAGAGGCGCATCCATCAACCTGCAGGTAGACAATCGACGTCAGTATACATCTCAGATCCAAGGCTTTTTGGCTGACAACTCACATCATATCATTGAACATATGCCAACTGGCATCAGAGAAGATCTGCGACAGATCTTGCTCCGTGATACCGTACGGATTCATAACCTGCTCTGCGGTTGAACTCCTGTCCGTTCCATTATTTGGCTCCTGTGATGGCACATTGGGATAAGCAGGTGGACCGATTCCTCGAGACGCAAAGACTTCTGCTATCGCATGATAATACTCATGTCTAGTCTGCGGAAGTACCATGCTCGTCTTCACAAGCTTAGTGAGTGCTTTGCAAGCTTGCATGGCTGGAGGAGCACCACCGCCGCAGATCTCAAGAGCCTCTATTGCGTTGCGCAAAGTTGTCGCGTATTTCCGAACGCTTTCCAAGATTGCATTGCTCCATGGTGTCCGTGGTTCGTGAGGCTTTGGACCTGAGTCAAGCTCCAGGACAAGACAGCCGAAGATGATGAGTGCAGAGTTGAATGTGTAGTAGGATGAATACCACGGCGCTCCAAGATTGGCTGGGTTGGCGCATTGTGTATGCACAATCCGAATAAGCTCCATAGCGTGATCTCGAGAAGCTCTCGCGGAAGCTTGCGCGCAGTCGAAGAACAGCTTGTGTTGCGTCGACAACGTGTCAATGCTTGCTGGTGGTCCGGACTGTAAGAGCTTGCAGAGCACGGGTCGGTGCAAAAGCATGCTGACATTCAGGAACCGCAAGCGCATGATCGTGCTTAATCGACCATACAAAAGGTCTATGGCAGGCATGGATTCAAGGCTTGTGATCCAAGGTTGCAACTTAAGCATTGGATGTAAGGTGCGGTCAAACTCGATCAGCTCATTCTCAAATTCGAGAACGATCGCTAGCATGCGGTGTAAGGTCAACCCGAATTCCTTTTCAACATTTGACCCGTAGAGCTTAGAAATGATCCTGCTTTGGATTTCGAGTAAACGGATCGTCTCGTTGAAGAGACACACTGGGTTATAGTGCGACGTGATCGCGGCCGGATCAGACCTCCGGATATCCAACGCGTCCAGACTGTACAGAACTGGCATATCAAGTTTGGGGCAAGCATGAGGTATCGTCATAGGCCGTCCGTAGGTCATTGATAATGTTCGGTCGACCATGACACATGCATGCCAGGCCCTTTTACGAATTTCCGCCTCCAAGGGAGACAATGCTTCGTATGTCGATTTCACGTGCAGTCCTAGGTGCATGGCAGTCCGCACAGCAATCGTATGGATGGTCCAGGGGTCGTCGCTATTGTATCTCCCTTGAAGGAATTGAGACATCAAGAGTAGTGATTGAACCATCTGTAAGTCAACCGATCCAGGCCCATTCGAGAGCTTGCGTGCCCTCCTGAAAAAGACCTCGGCGTCCAGTCCGTTTAGCTGCGCCCCGCGGTAGATGTCGACGCTGATGTACGTCGCGAAGGCGAAGATTGCATTGAGCAGGCACATGAAAGATTTTGAGACGCCTGCAAAGTTCCGCGCCTTAGCTTCTTTGTAAGCGTTGACTACATGTCTCTCATAGATGTACGGGTATAGCATGCCGGTATCCGAAAAAAAGAGCTCGATCAGTTTCAGCGCATCCGCCTCCGGTGGCAATACTCTAACATCTACGTTTAATGTCGTTGGCGCACCTTCGGCTTTGCGGCTTGGTGGAGTGCTAGGTCGGGAAGAAGCTTGATTATCACCATTGCTCGAGTCGGTAGCTCTATGGTTTGGCATCGCACGCTTGAATCTGGCGGTCGTTGAAGTCGAAACAGCCCGAATAAATGCAATAATGGATGATGGCCCATTGAACCCAGCAGGAAGCGTTGATACGTGAGAAATCGTAACCATGCCGTCGATGTAATCCTCCCCACGGGCGGTAGTGCCGTTGAGTATGGTTGACGCCTCTGTTGTGATGACCGAAAGTGGCGCGAAGACATTATCCGAGCCGAGTGATTGATTCTTCGTTGCACTTGGTGGTGGCTCGATTCGCTGAACAAGCATCTGGAGGGTATCTTCGATAGCTTTGAGGCGGCCATCATGATCAGTCGGAGCTGGGCGAGAGCTGGCAGCGCTCCCTTTCACAGGTTGCTCGTATACACATTTGAATCCGAGCTCGGTACAGAGGCTGCACGATGGCTTTTGTCCATTACAGCGAGACTTTCTTGATCTGAAAGAAGTACCAGAAGTCAGCGAATAGCTCAGCCGTCATTCTAGTATCTGCGTTAGCTGTGCGTACCGACATGAGGTGCAGGCGATTGCAATCCGTCGTCGTTTGAATGAAGCCTGGTCCGTTGGTGGTTCGTCTGGGCTGTCTGGGCTCATGGTGTACAGAGGTTGGGGGAAACGGGGCAAGACCGGAAAGCCGCCGTCAGCCTCAAGAAATGGCGCGGCAGCATCGGGAAGGTTTTGTGACATGGGCCTCCACTCCCCGCCGAGATTTCAACAGTGCTATAGGTATTCTTTATGAGACATCGAGCATCGAGTTGACGGCTGACTCAAAAGTGCTGTGATGGCAAGTCGTTCTCACACGCCAAAAAAACGGGATCGGTCCATGCCGTGTGAGCCCTGCGCATACATGCCAGGCAGGCCAGGGCAACGCTGTAACGTTCATCGTTGATCGCAACTCATCATGCCAAGCTCATGAACCAGAATTGAATGAAGCAATACCCCCGTGGTGGTCCTCGCGCAGAGTCGCCGAGTCATTAATGATTTATGTTGCTCAACTTACATGCGTATCGGTTTTTCGAGAGCGTTTCACATCGCGCAATACTCATGTTGCTTCATCCTGCGGGGTTTCTGCAGCTTTGGCTAGAAACCAGATACCACTAGGTCGATCCTGTTGCCGATTCCAAGTTGGAGGACAATAAAGTCACACCAGGAGCTCTCATCACGGCAGAAGGCGAGCGCTCTGCTTTCATGCGCTGCTTATATGGCCTCAAGAGGTAATTCCGTCATGCGCTGGATGCGCTACCATTCGCAATAGGTAGGTCGCCGGAGAGATACGCTTCTGGATCAAACCAGCGACCAAGGCATTGGTACTTGAAACTTCCATGGAAATATGCCGATGTGGCAGTCGAATAGCCTGGGAGCCTGCAACCAATTGGTTGTTGGTGCATGTCATGTGAATGACCAGAGCAACTCGTCTCAGGCGTGAGACGCTGTAGATCCAGGCTCACAGGCGTTTGGTCAATGGCAAAGACCTTGTGTGAAGTTCCGGCAGATGGGTGACAGTCATGATGAGACAAGGTAGCCGCGCGGGACTGCGTCCAGGCACCAAAGTGTAGCTAGAAGGTGGCTGACTTCAGGAGGCATTATTTCTGAGGCCTTCGTATCGCTATGACAGGGTTCAAATGGCGTCGTCGGATGAAGTGTGCTGACAATTGAGCCCGTGGGAAGAGGACCAAGGCGTGTTTCAATGAGATGTCCAGTGAAGCCATCTGGACACAGAGTGGAGAGCGGAGTGCATGGACGCAAAGGGTCCTTGTCGACAACCGTACCGCGTTCGGGTGCTCATGTGCGAAGAGTCTTCCACACTCGAGCGTGATTGAAAGGCTGAGAAGGGAGAGAGGCCGCGCTCCAAGCTTATATTTAGGCTTATTATTTACTTAGACTTTTGGTCGGACACACAACACACAGTCAAATCTCTCTCATGCGCCCAGCTCGGTGAGTCTGTCTTCCATCAATCACGGATGAGAGCATCGGCGGCGCTCTTCCGACCTTCGCCTCGAGTGCTCGAGTACTTGATACGTAAAGGACGTATCGCGGCCACAAGCATGGCTGTCGTCCCTCACGAGGAGCCTGAGGAAGAACGTGAGGCTTTACAAGAACCGCCGCAGACCGTCATCACACCGTGTGATCCATGGCCGCGACCATATTACCTCGAAGAGGGTCTCCGACGAGTCGCGCCGTACCACTTCACGTACAACACATACTGCAAAGAGCGATGGCGAGGGCGCGGTCTGTTGGAGATCTTCACCGATGAGTTCCGCGACCGACCGGTAGACTACTACGTATGTTCTGCCAGTGATTGAGACCGCGCGCAAGAGAAGGATACGCATCTGACTGAAATCTGCAGGAGGGTGCTATCAGCAGCGGCGCAGTACAAATTAATGGAAAGACGGTTCCAAGTACGGACACCAAGGTCAAGAATGGCGACATCATCAGTCATACCATGCACAGGCATGAGCCTCCCGTGACGGGCCAGGCGGTCGGCATTGTGCACGAAGACGACGGCATGATCATCATCAATAAGCCTGCGGGCGTTCCAGTGCACCCAGCTGGGAGGTACAACTACAATTCAGTTGTGGAGATCATGCGGGCTGAGAGGGGCCACCAGTTCAATCCGCTACCGTGCAACAGACTGGACCGACTGACCAGCGGTGTGATGTTTATTGCAAAAGACAAGGAGGCTGCTGTGAGGATGACAGAGCAGCTGATGGGAAGGACTGTACGTAAAGAGTACGTCGCGAGAGTGAAAGGCAAGTTTCCAGAAGGCGACGTGGTATGCGAGCAGCCCATTTTGCAGATATCACCAAAGCTGGGCCTGAACAGAGTCCGCGCAAACGGTAAGGAGGCCAGGACAGTGTTCAAGCGCCTTTCCTACTATCCGCCTCGAGAGCCTGGCCTGGACGCCCATGGCCAACTGAAAGAAGGATACAGCATCGTGCGCTGCCGGCCACTGACGGGTCGCACACACCAGTTGCGAGTGCATCTGCAGTATCTTGGGCATCCCATTTCTAATGACCCCATTTACTGTAACCAACGCGTCTTCGGATTCGATCTAGGCAAGTCAGCCAGTTCGGGATCTGACGACGAAGACATCATTAAGAGGCTGTCACGCATGGGCAAGAGTGAGGTCGCAGAAGCCGTTGCCTACCACGACGAGATGGTGGATGAGTACAATCGCAAGAAAGCCGAGAAGATGACGGGCGAGCTCTGTGGGGTATGCCAAACGCCCCTATATAGCGACCCTGGAGAACACGAACTGGGTATCTATCTGCACGCACGGAAGTATCAATGCGCAGAGGGCAGATGGAGCTACGAGACACAACTTCCTGACTGGGCTCTACCGCCGCCTGGTTACGAAGGGCCTAAGGAGGCGACGTCAGAATCAGACCCGCTCGCCGTTGAGGTTGAGAAGCTGGATTTGAACGGCAACAGTGAGAGTGCTGCTGCTGAAGATGCCAATGCTGCCAAATGAGCAATCTACACTTGATGCTGAGCGAGGGCGCAATGAAGCCCCTTAAGGTACAAACTACTTCCACAGGCGACATCTGCATGACATATCGCGTGCCAGCCCACGTCCCTAGATACACAAGCAAGGGTGCTGTCAGCGAACCACAAAGCAAGAGCTGACGAAGAGAAGCCTGATAAAGTCGCCGATCGATTACCTGCCATCGTACTTCCTCCACCAACGTAGGAACTGTCTCTATCTTTCGCACCTCAATCGTAGTCAAAACGGTGAAAACAACGAGCCTTGCCAATGGATACGCGGGAGGAGCTTGAGACTGTTCAGGGTGAAACGGAGATGAGAAATTACGGTAAGATAGTAGAATTTCAAACGAGTTGAGGTCTGTAGAGGGCCGCTTGTTCCATTGATCGTCCTCTGTCTGACATACAGTTGGCATTACATTCGTCGATTCTTTAATTATATACCAGACTGTGCATGCGATACTGGTCGATCAAGAGCCCCCAATAGGTCTCAAGTCGCCCATGGATGTCCAGCTCTTTCAAGTAACCCAAAACGCCTCGCCAAACAACAATTGCTTCATCAACTCAACATCGAGACAACACCAGCCCTCCAACTTGCCTAGAACATCTTCCCTGCGCCATGGTCATTCTGTCGACGCACATTATCACTCATTCCCCCCATAACAGGCCTCTTGACCTCCGGATGCGGAAACCTCGCCTTATCATCCGCAACTTTCTTCTTAAACATACTCAACTCCTCAAACAACAGGTCAACATCAGCCTGCCAATCGTGATGCTCAAATTCGCCGGGCGAGCCCTCATCCACGCCGCTATCGTGGTCCTCATCGCCATACTCCGACGGCTCTGAGGTTTCCTCATCACCGTACCCCTCAGGCAAGACAATCGGGTTCTTCAGCTCTCCAACCGCAAGAGCTAAATGTCTTCGTAGAGAATCAATCTCCACGCGAAGCATCTCGTTCTGTGGTCGTAGTTCGTCGACTTCTTGCGTGAGAGCACGGATTTTGACTTCTGAAACGGCACGAGACTCCTCCATAGCTCGTTGCATCTTGCTGACTTGCCGCTGGTAGTCTTCCAGCTCGTCTCGTGCGCGATCTGCTTCATCGCGTTTGCGTATTGCTGCGGCGTTGACCGAGAGTTGAAGAGTCTTGATCGTCTCTTGCATCTCCAGGATCTTCGCATCGCGCTCCGCGGCTGAGACGGCGTCCTGGTTGACGTGTGCTTTGGTACGAATGCGCTTGGCTTGGTCGGCGTATCGGAGGGTTGAGAGGGTCTCCTCGTAGTCGGTAGGTGAGATGCAAGCCACCATGGCAGTCTTGCTGTTGCCGCCCAAGGAGTCTTTCAGCAGCCAGGTGAGCACACTGTCTCTGTACGGTACAACCTCAGCTCGGCGCTTCTGCGAGTTGGGCACTCCGGTCATTCTGACTGCTCGCTGCCTCTTTGGATCTGCCAATGCAGCAATGACTCGTCCGAGAGTTGTCAGTGACTGGTTTATGTTGCCTCCTTCTCGAAGTCGCTGACCCGTTGCTTCAGTGCGGCCCGCCCTCTCTGACCCTGCCAGATCGACAAGTCTCATCCGCGCTACTCTCTCGATGGTACTATCAGTCGAGAGATCGTGCTGGATTTGCTTGAGGGTGAGAGTGAAAACCGCGTGAGATCGTGATGAAGTGTCGTTCATCTTGGTACTCGCTGTCGTCCGATTCATGTCTCCCATCTTCATCAATCTCTCGATGTCTTCGTAGCTTTTGACTGGCTCGTCGGTCAGGTTCTGCACGTATACGCCGTCGCTTTTACTCTCTCGGATCTTGAGGTATGTGGGCGGATTGGTGCGTGGTGTGAGCAGATCCTTGACGTGCTCGTTGTAGATCTCGAAGTAAGAGACGTGGACGTTGTAGGTTATACTGCCGTTTTGCTCGTCCTCGATTCTCTCAAACAAGCCTCGACAAGTGCGTGGGATAAGACCTGGTTGGTCGAGCGTGCCCATCATAGTGTATGACTTTCCACTGCCCGTCTGACCGTAGGCGAAGATGCAGGTGTGATATCCGTCGAAGTTGTGGTCCAGGAACTCCTCGCCGAAAGAGGCATAGATGTCGCTCTGGTTGGCATAGTGTGGGTCGGCCTCTCTGTGTGACCAGAACGACTTGTCGAATGTGAACTTCTTCTCCTCGTACTGTCGGCGCGTGTTTCGTAGCTCCTCGTCGGTGAACTCGGGCGGTAGGAGAGTCGTCTCTTGTGAGTTTGGGTCCATGGTGATGATGCATGGCGACCGCTTCTCAATGTCTACAAACGGTGTCAGTGCCACCACTGGATACAAGCGGCATTCTATCTCATACCCCTCTTGATGAACTTCCGCACGCGGACGACGACCTTGACATTTCCTCCATCGGCGTCCGGTGGCGTGAAGGGCCGCTCCATGTTCTCGACGGGTGTCCGACTCCTCAGACTCGGTGAGCTGGCAGTCGAGTGGTATGCTCGTGTTCCTGGTGAGATGTCGGGAGCGGTGTGTGTGCGGGAAAGTGGTGCCATGGCTGTAGGTTGAAGCAGGTGCGAATGGACGATTACGTCTGCGAAGGAGTCGCACAAATCTTGCAGAGTGTCTTGCGATCGCTGGCGGAGCAAAGCATACATCTGCTGTTGCCAACAATGATCATGACCATCGTTTACTAGCCCGTCACACTTGCCCAGGTCTGCTCAGTGCGCAGATCACCGCTGGGGACAGTATCGATGCCGGTTGGTCAATGGCTGCAGCATGGAGCAGGGACGACGCGGAAAGTGAAGCTGTTTGTTGGCAAACGCAAACACTCTCTCCACAGCAACGACGCCAACAGCCGGCCAAGCCCCACATCGGCTCTTCACATGCGGATGTCGGGCTGCACGGCTCCGACTATCGATAAAATAAAAGTTGACTGAACTGAGTCTTTACTCACAGCAACACCTCCTTGATCCCAATGCATTCATAACACATGATCAATAATGCCTCCCAAGAAGCCGACAAGCGGCAGCAACGATGCGCCTCCAAATACCGAAAACCCTGCCAACGATGCGACTCAATCCACAGCTTCAACGCCGGCTTCAACACCTGGAAGGCCTTCAAGCTCCGTAGTACGACCGCCACCAGCAGCACGTGGACGAGGAGGCGCTGCTCCCAAACCAAAGTTCGTCGGGCGAAGATCACAAACCGCACGTCAAGAATTGGAAGCGGCAGAAGCGAAGAAGAAAGAAGCAGAGGCTAAGGTGGCTGCTGAGGAAGCGAAGAAGAAGGCAAAAGAGGCGAGAAAGTATGGATACAGAGGCAACGATCGAGGGCGTGGTGCTGGAAGAGGAAGAGGGCGCGGTGGACATATGGGCGATTCGTTCAGGCAAAAGCAGCAGGACCCCGTCGCAAGTGGCCCATTCAGTTCAGGACAGTTTCATGCAGAGGCAAGAGCTGGAGGTGGGCAGAGATTGGGTGGCGGTGGAGGCGGAGGCGGAGGTGCACCAGGCGCATTTGGAGGAGGCACATCATCAGGCGGCGGCAGGTCTGGTGGAGGTGGAGGAGGCGGAGGAGGCGGAGGAGGAGGGTCTTCTGGTCGTGCGTACACCAGCGGTGGCATGGCGATCAAGTCCGAAGATGGAGATGTGTCAATGGGTGGCATGCGACCGATCAAGGGCGAAGATGGAGGCTACATATCAAGCGACGAGGACGAGGAAGAACAATCAGGACCGAAGAGGAACATTGACCAGATGCAAGTCATTGACCTGACAGGAGACCAAACACCTCCCGAAGAAGACCCATTTGCGCCTGTTCGATTGAGCCGCGTACCTCACAAAGATCGCACTGTAGGTCTCGCAGCAGCAGATTCGGCAGACTCCAGCGATGCGGCGGAAGCAGTCTCAGAGAAGAAGAAGGGCAAGCAGAAAGCCCGCGACGTGGAGTTCACAGGGTCGAGCCAGCGTCCTAAACGGCCGACTGCATACAGCTCTTCGGATACAGAGCCTGAGCCACAGATCAAAGAGGAGCCAACGGAAGATGACCACCAAACCCGACCTGCAACCCCAGAACCAGGCACCGCACCCACAGCGACTATGGTCGTCAGCCCATCGCAGGACCTACCATCATCACCCGAAAGCAGACGAAAAGCCAAGGCCAAGATAAAAGAAACAGCCGACGACGCCGATCTAGACTTCCACATCCCCGAACCACCCAAATTCCAAACCCAAGCAGAGAAAGACGAGTGGGAACGTCACTACAGCGACTTACGTAAAATTCGAACCGAGCTTGGGTTGCAGGTACCGAAAGATGCACCTCCCCAACAGCCAGACGCAGAAGGCGACACTGCAATGGCTGAGGAGACGCCCGCACTACAGATGGCTCGATATCAAGAAGAAGAGCGGAAGAAATACGTCTACTTGTTCCAGTTCCCACCTATCCTACCTGATCTGGAACCCGTCAGCGTCAAATCCGATCCAGCAGCACCACCCACCAACGGCGAAGGCGATGCCATGAACGTCGACCAACCCGCCGAGCTTGAACCAGCGCAGCCCATCGGAATTGGTCAACCAAAACTCCCCTCCGGTCAAGTCGGCAAGCTTCGTGTACATAAATCCGGCAAAACGACTCTCGACTGGGGCGGAACAAGTCTTTGCCTGGGCCTCGGTGCGGAAGCGACGTTCTTGCAGAATGTGCTGATTGCGAAGGTGCCGGAGACGAAGCCGAAGGCTGGGAAGAAGCCGCCTGAGGACATGGAGGATGCGGTGGGAATGGGAATGGGACAGATTCGAGCGAAATTCGTATTGACGCCGGATTGGGCGGAGATTTTGAAGTAAGGGAAGCTTCGAGTGTCGGAGGAGACCACATGCTTGCCTCTGGGATGCATCAAGTTCGCAATAGTTGCGACCATAACAAATACGGCTCGGTCCATGCGTTCGTCTTCGCCTCCATCACAGGGGCCATCCGCGGATGGTGTCACCTGGTGCCTTCTCGTACGACTTGGCTGTGTAGAGGAAGAAAAAGCGAGGAATTATATTTGATCCATGCTTGCCTGCGGATTTGATCGGACCTGACAGCACTGCAAGCTCCTCTCGAAGAATCGATGGCCTGATGCTCAGCTCAGCGCTCGTGGCTTACCTCCTGCATTCCCCGTGCAACCATCTCGCACATATCAACGAGGACGCCTCTGTTGGCGAGCAGTGCCATGGAATATGTGACGCAGGTCAAGCGCAATCCGGTCGCAGGGCTGAGAGACTAGTTGGTGTTTATAGAAGGAGGATGATCCGCCCTCGGCGAGCAGTTAAGACAGCGCATTCTGCACGAGTCTTCTCGTCCACCTCATTTCCATTAACCAAATCTTTCCTGTCAGGTTTCTTGCCATCGTTGCGTTAGGTGTGAACGGTGCCATGGGTATCGATTGGCCAGACAGCAATACTGGTTGCTGGAATGCCGACTGCTCTGAAGGTTACGGCGACGGCTTCCCTTCCAAGCTCCGGCTCAACCGTCAAGTATTGGTACGTAATACCTTACGCGGAATCTCTGGCACGAGTAACTGAAGCCCCGTCAGAATCAGTGCAGAGAAGGATAGCGGAGAGTGCTCCGTGTTGAGGTTCTGGCAAGCCAAGAGTTCGAACTCAGCTTTTCCGCTGAAGCGAGCGTAAAATGGGTCACCCTCGATGCTTCAGTGACCGACTCCATCACCGTCAGTGATTAGAAGAATTGTTCGTCCGGCAAGTCTTACGAAGAATATCTTGAGAGAGAGGACAAACCTCTACATATCTCGCTCAGTGTTGACTACACCGAGGCAAGCCCCGTCGGCGGTCAGGAGGGATCCGAGACAGAAACTAGCAGTGCTGTAGGACTGGCCGAAAATGCACGGTCAAGCATGACGTTTGTGCTTGAACGTAGGTGACAAGACATACGGATATGTCAACCACGTTCAAGCTCCCAACAAGAAGCAACTCGGAGATCTGTACCACTGTAACAGCAAGTGCAAGTAGAACGAAGAAGGATACGGATGGCGCATGTGCGGTTCAGACACCAGGCAGCTCAGAGTGTGCTGCTGGTTTGCTCTGATGGGTTCTCATGAGAACGAAATCCGGCCGTGGTGAGCCATTTGGGCACGGCGGGTCCGCGAAACTCCGGGGACATGATTCAGTCGTCGCTTTTGAAAGCCAGTCCAGCGTATTGAACATCACATTTCCAGCCAAATGGCACTCTGTTTTCCTAACGGCATACGCCGTACGCAGTTTCTGCTGACTACGGATCAGTCATAGAGCCGGCGACCGACGTCCCGCGAGGTGCCGAAGTCGAAATGGTGTGACTCTAAATAGGCTCAGCCCCGAGCAAGTACGCGCCCTCGCATTCAGGCCTGACCAGTCGTTCGCCGGAGTTTGATCCGAGAAGGGGTCCCGAGGAGTGCAGGCATCGCTTGTGATGATGCTCTGGTGCAGGTCAGAACAAGAAGAATTTCAGCCACTGTAAGTCTTCCACCTTGGTCTTTGACGCAGAAGTGATCTGTTGAACAAGGTGTCGAGAAAGAGGAAAAAAAGCAAATGAGGACAAGAGTTGTTAAGAGATTTCGATTTCTGCTTGGAAGGAGCCAAGTGGCCGCAGTAGAAACGGAGCGGGTGGATTGAGTTCAGGAGCTCCCGTCGGCTAGTGAGCATGCGAGATGCCGATGTGAATGTCGTCCGTCGCACTTCCGGGGAAAGGGAAAGCGAAGAGTAGTCCCAATGAGTACATAGACATAGGCAGGAGCATATCGCGTTGGACCAAAAGGCGATTAGATGTCTTCCAGGTTCCTTGACATGCTCTTGACACCAGGCCATAGGAGGTAGCTTCTGCTGGTCTTGAAGTGGTTCCACTTTTCGCATCTTCTCCAGACTCGGGCCAGCGCTTCTTAGGACTCTGAGAGATCTGAGAGATTGCCTGTTGGACAATTTAGACTTTCTACCGACGCATCAAACATCGCGTGAAAGCAAACGACACCCTGCGCGCATGCCCACCTACTACTCTACCTGACCTCCACTCCACCGCCACGAGGCTCTACGCCTCCATCATCGAACGACGCGACTCCCCTACCCCTTTTCGGCGGCCATACACAACCATTGACAACACCGCCATGGACTTTTCCGACTCCGCCACGCAGTATACCGCCGGCGTCTCTGTACTCCTTATCCTCGCCGCCTTCCTCTTAGGCAAACCCACAGGCTTCGTCAAATGGCTTCAGAAGAAGAACTACCAATATGAAGTCACATTCGCATTGTACATGCTTACGCCAACGGAGAAGTTCATCTTCAGTACGTCCAGCCAACCCCCCCTATTCCCAACATCGACCCAATGGCCTCAGTAATGACGCCCTGAACCCAGTGCTAATGCGATGCTTCTTGATAGACTCCGTCCTCTTCCTAACCCTCTCCATGTTCGCCCTCGCCTCCATCGTCTACCTGCCCGACCACATCCTCACCATGTCCCGCCGAACATACTACTACTTCGCCGGCGACAACGCAGCCCTCATGGCCAGCTCACGAAACGCTTGCTCAACACTCTACGGCTCCGCGACACGAGCAGGAGACGCGGTTCTGGAGGCAGCTACTGGCTGGGCACATACCGCGTACCAGGCCGCGATTGGCGGGGCAACCAGTAATGCTACGGCAGCTGTAGCGGGTGTTGAGAAGGTGCAAGAAGTTGCGACGCAGGCTGCGGAGGGGGTCGCGCAGACGATCGTGGGAGCTCATTAAGTGTGTTAATTAAGACATTGGAGGTATTATCAGAAGCGAGGTGTTTCGGCGTTTTAACAACTACTGTAAGATGGGAACAAGGTTGGGAGAAGCACACCAAAAGCAAGACGACAATCTACTCGATTTCGAAAAAGGGAGGAAGGGAAAAGAAAAGGCACGATGGTCGCCGTGCGGGATGAGTAGCGCGACTTACACAGGAGCTACGACTTCGATAATCGCGATCAAATTCCATGATTGTGTGAATATAGTAAACCGAAGCGCCTCGATTTGGAAGGCTACAGGATACCGAATACGCGTCGTTTCGCAGAAAATGATAAACAATTGATACTACCTGCTATGCAAGCCTCAGAGAGCAAGTCCCAAGATTAACCGCGTGCCGCTGAGAAAAACCTGCCAAAGGTGATTCAAGCAACAACATTATCCAAGCGGCCTTGGGAAGTTAAGAAAATGTTGCAGAGATACAACAGGAGACGCTGACAGAACAGTACTTGCACGACTCCACCACTCGTACGTACGCACCGTCCAAATTACATCAAAGGCATTGCAATTACTAGGGAAGGCCTTCAGAGGTCTTTCTATAAGTATGCATTTCAGCTCTTAGACTCCTAAACTACAAGCCCCTCAACATCAACCCCCGAATCCCTCGCCCTACGCCTCTTAATCTCATAACTCAACACCGAATGATCAGCATACATCAACATCAACCTCCACCTCTTCTGCTCGTCCGGCAAATTTTCCGTTCCCTGAATCGGACCCATAGCAACCCCATGCAAGGGCGCAAAAGGCCTCTGAAGCGCTTCTTCCTGATGGGCATAGGGCAAGACCCTCTCGATGCGCATAGCGTACTTTGTGCTGCGTTCGTTCACGGGAGTGGGGTCCGGGATCTCAGGTGGATAGCGGATGTGTTTGCGGATTTTTGATAAGGAGAGAACGAGCGCACGGCCTTTCTGCGATGCGAGGATTACTATGCCGAGGGTGGGGATGTAGGCGTTCATGTTGAGACGTTCGTAGATGTTCAGCCAGGCGAATTCACCAGGGACGAGTTGATGCAAGGCATTAGTGAACCCAATAGTTGGCGGCGCAAAAGGAGTCCGCCCATGCTCAAGTTTCTTGTCGGATGGTTGAAGGAGGTAGACATTCCGGACACTGGTATGCAAGATAGGACAGTGCAGGTCTCCGCAGACGAGACCATCGTTGTCGAAAGCTCTTGGGTCGTTGCCGTGGATTCTGCGTCCGTCGTACAAGGCGCTGAAGGAAGGGGAGTCCTCTGTGCCTTCATCGTCGAGGTCGAGCTCGGCATGGTAGGTTGATTCCCCTGAGTCAGAGTCGACCTCTTCCGCGTACAGCGGGTCATCGCCTTCGGTAGCTGTGGAGAGGAGCTCGCTCTCGTCTTCCTCGCCTTCTGCAAGCACTTCGGCTAGGACTTCTTCGTAGTCGCGTTGTACATCTTCTGGGACAGGTTGGGGTGAGCTAGATGGAGCGGCTTCCGACTGTGAGTTGCTACTAGGGCTGGTAACCGCTGAACGCCTACCGCTACTCTGTCTTTTTCGCTTCTTAGGGAGAGAGAACTTGCTTGAGCAGTCGGGTACGTGCGATATGGTCGCGCCAATGTCCCAGACTCCTCGGTTATTCTTGAGTCCGGGCAAGCTCTCACCTTCTTCCAGTCCAAGCGCCGAATGCACACTACGCTCCGAGACGAAGGATCTTCTGTCTAGGAACATAATCGCCCAGCCGGAATTGAATCGGTCGTGAGAGTTGAGATAGCTTGAAGCTCTTCCAAAACGGAAAGTTTGGGCTGCCTGCATGGTTTCCAGCGATATGGCGCGGCAGAAGCCGCCGATGTCTGTGGTGAGTAGCCATTGGCCTTCTGGATCGTCTCCTGTATTGCAGAATGAGATGTATGGGATGTTGGACGTTCCGTTGATCACCGTCTCAGTGACATCCATAACACGGTCTGTCAAAGGCGGCTGATTGCTGTCTTCAGGGTCTCCAGGCTGCGTCGCACTGCTGTCAGCTTCAGGAGTGGTAGCATCTTCCTCATCTGCATCGACCAATCCAAACTTGAAGATGGTGATGTTGTGCGTGTTTGCGCTCACAGCTATGATGCGAGCTTGTGAGTGAATCGCAAGTCCCCACGCGCTCTTTCCTACGTTGCTTTGAAAGATCGGCTTGACCTCATCACCCACCTTACCGATGCTGCTGCCACGCTCGGCTCGCCTCTCGATCGCTTGGACAATGTGTCGCACGAGGAAGGCGTCCACATCACCGTCGTCTCGCACTGCAGCAACAACCTCTTCGTTGCCGAGACACTGTACGACCAAGTAGTTGATTGCGTGCGGGTGCCGCGGATCCAGATGTCCTTGGAGGCCAGGCCTTGACGGCTGCGAGGGAACAATAAGAGCTGGCTGCGGCGGCAGTGCCTGCGTGGGAAATTGTGGCACATAGACGTATATCTTGTCGCTATAGGCGATAAAGTAGAGATTGTGGGCTTGCGAGAGACCAGTCTTCCCAATGGTCAGTCTCGCTAGAATAGCACAGCTTCAGCAAAGTCGCACATACCAGATTGCACCGCCATTGAGCAATCGGAGGCCAGTTCTCATAGTCATTGCTGCGACTGCGCTTGCCAAAGCGACCCTCGTAAGTCTGTACACCCGTGGCGATGATGGATGCTTCCTCGAAGCTGCGCTTGGCCATGACGCTGCACGAATGTGGAGATGGAAGATGGAGAAACTCGTGCAGAGTGCAGAAGCCGTCACAAGTACTGTAGGTCTCAGTTGGCGCCGAGCGCGGTATCGAAGTGTGCTACAGCATGCGTGTGCATGTATGAGTCGTGCGGTGCTTTTGGCAGTGGAGGCCTGTGGCTGTGATCCATTCGTCGGGTTGCTGCCATTTCGGCGGAGGGATAATCTTTCTTCCGCCATGCGCTTGGATGCCTGGCCTGTGCAGCGCCCTCAATCTCTCGTTCTCCCTTTCCGATTCCACCTCACGTTCTCGTCTTCCTGAAAGCGACACACAATGATCCAAACGGACGGCCGTCGCCCTCATTCACGCACCTCGTCGACAGGGACCCCGGACCGGACACGCCACCGGTATCGACCACGCGGCGCAGCCTCCTAGGAGAGTTCGGCGAAACAAAGACGGACAATAGCTGTCGTTCTGTCGAGATCAGCCCGCGCAGACGTCGTGTAACGCTCTGCTTCTGCTCCTGAATGGCCGACACCACGCCTAGCAGCTACGCCTGCAATAGTGGCCCGCAATGCACTGCGAGGCGCACTCATCACCGTCACACGACTCCCACGGTCGCATTGCCACGGCCGTCGACGGCGGATGCACACGTAACAGCTCCCCAAGCAGGCTTGAAGCAGCAGCAGCTTCAATCTAGAAGTAAGCCAAGTCGCTGGCTCGCTGCGGGACTTGCGCGTCGCCGCCCGCCGCCCGCCTCGTCTACGGGCATGGAACTCAAGTGCCGGCGGAACTGACCTCTGCTCGAGCCAAGCGGCTCTCGAGTCTTCATCTCACGAGCCTGTTCGCATCGTTTGCCGCATCGCCGCCAGACCTCCATTCCGTCATCGTATCCATCTGCCCTTCGACTCTGTGCGACACTCCGATGCACGCCCACCGCGTCTAGGTAAGAACACCTCTCCTGGTCACTTTCTTATGCACTTGCTTGCAGGCCCTGCGCATTCATCCCGCGCGCCATTCCACCCTTGGTATCCGCTTTCCTCCAATATAATTGTACGACTTTCCTGCGGTACAACCAACCATTTTTCACCATTTTCATTGTTAAGCGAATCTCAGCCCCAGCACCACTGTCCCACTGTACAGCACCCACACTACGTTGACTCCGGCTTATACTGCGGCTATCGAAGAGACAGCCGACGTGTCAAGGATCGCTTCAGTTCTGGGTCACATCAGGCGATCTCAGTGGTCGTCTACACGGCTTGACACTTCCTACGATCCTGCTTCTTCGTATCCTAGCACATCTTTAGATCCTGCAAACCACCTAAACAGGACTATACACGTCTTCCGTGTCACACAGTTTATTGCGCATATAGCCGGCTCGCAACGGACTAGAGTTGCTCCCCATGATTGCGCAGGAATCGGAGCCTCGATATTACTCCCCGGTGCAAGCGTCAGGGACAGACTTAAAGGACGCCTACGGATCGGTTTCAACTCCTGTCTGCTCCTTTCTACCATGAAGGACACCACTCGGACATCTGAAACTGAAAGCAAGGCATCATCAGTCCGGAACTGGCTTGTTGATATACCATCTCCATACCTAGGAAGCACAGCATCGACGGTACCTCGACCATCTGTCTATCACGCAAATACCAGCCAACCTTGTACAATGGCCCGTTCCTCAGAGAAAAGCTTGGCCACTCTATCCAGCTCAGGCACGATTGTGTTCTTCACGCCTGCCATCACACCAGCCGGGACGGGTAAGGCGGCCAATAAAACAACACAGAACATCGATCCGTTCGAGATTCTCGGCCGTGCCTTGAGCCGTCATCACAAGCGCGTTCGGCACGTGCCATATGTGCCGAAGGTCGGTTTCACGGAGACACACGATGCCTTTCTCAGTCAGGCAGACGCAGTCGTGGTCGTCATCTGCGAGCCCCAGAGCTCCAAGCATGAGTCACTCGGCAGTCAGATCGAATTCGCTGAGGGTGCGAATGACGCCTTGAAAGAAAGCATGGGGGTACGAGTAAAGTACCCTGTGGTATTGATCCAATGTGGTAACTCCGATGGCAACTTTTGGCCGGACAACTCCGCTTTCGAGACTGTGCTCAAATGCAAGTCATACGATGTCGATACCGCACAGCTTGTTGCTCGCAAGCTGTTTGAAAGCAAGAAGTAGACGGTCACCGACTACTCGGGGTTTGTGGTCATCATTATCCATGTATCATCGAACATCTACCATGCTTGATTGGAGTTAAGGCGGCTATGAGCACAACGCTCGAACGACAATGAGCTGAGCGAGCGAGCGTGCTTTTGTACTTGGATCCATGGACATATAATATTCAACTGTATCTTCATAGGAGGACGACTGCTTGCTTTTGCGGTGGTATGAGTGTTTAGGAGATACCCATGGGTTGCTCATTGGCGCCTAGCACGTCACATTCGTCGGAGAGAGGTCTTCTTCGGTGCTTTCGGTACATAGGTGTATGTAGAATGCCGCCATATTTACTTACTGTTCTTGACGATGCAGATCTTGACAAAAGTTACTGCCGTGATTCCAACCGAAAGTAGCACGTGCCTGTGAACTTTGAACAAAACCAGTGGGGTCCAAGCTCCAGTCGGCCTCAGGCCGAGGATCGGTACGAGACCACTTCCGACTGCAGGGGATCGCATCTCCGTCGAAAAAGTTCCCATTGCTTGCGTCTTTCGATTCTGCGCCTGTGTGACTGCAAAACTTGCTGGACTATTTCCGTCGCATCTGGAATTATCTCTACTCGACATTCTCCAGCAAGTCGCAGTTTCGCAACATCAACATGTCGCCCTCAATTTCTGCGCCCAAGAGCGGCGCTGGCCAAGTCGAGAGAGAGTCCGGCTATGCAAGAGTCCTGGGAGCAGGTATACAAAATTGCTGCGCTGAATATGACGAATATTCGATCTAATCGATGACTAAAGGCTCCGCTGGTATCGCCGAACTCATCGTCTTCCACCCCGTCGACACGATCGCAAAGCGTCTCATGTCCAACCAAACCAAAATCGCCGGAGCCAGCCAACTCAACGAAGTTATCTTCCGCAAGCACGCCGCCGAGCCATTTGTCCGACGATTCTTCACCCTCTTCCCCGGTCTCGGATACGCCGCCGTATACAAGGTCCTGCAAAGAGTGTACAAATACGGTGGTCAACCTTTCGTGCGCGATTATCTGGCCCAACACCATGGAGACTCCTTCGACCGCGCATTCGGAAAGGGCAATGGCAAGGCGATTATGCACGCAACGGCAGGTTCACTGATCGGAATTGGAGAGATCGTGCTTCTCCCGCTGGACGTATTGAAGATCAAGAGACAGACAAACCCAGAGGCATTCCGTGGCCGCGGTGTCATGAAAATCGTCGCAGATGAGGGTTTTAGCTTATACCGAGGATGGGGATGGACAGCCGCACGAAACGCACCCGGATCTTTCGCGCTCTTCGGTGGTTCCGCTGCTGCGAAGCAATACCTCTTCAAGCTGGACAACTACAATTCGGCAACATGGTTCCAGAATTTCGTCGCTTCGATTGCCGGTTCAAGCGCATCGCTTATCGTCTCCGCGCCTCTGGATGTCGTCAAGACTCGTATACAAAACCAGAACTTTGAGGTGAAGCAGTCCGGTGTCAAGATTATCGCGGATATGGCACGCACTGAGGGACCTACTGCTTTCTTCAAGGGGCTGGTGCCGAAGCTGCTCATGACCGGACCTAAGCTGACTTTCTCCTTCTGGCTTGCGCAAACGTTGATCCCAGCCTTCAACAAGCTCATGTAAGGCGCGTAATGGCAAAGACGGCGTTCGGCGCAACTAAAAGGAATTGGAAATCAGTGTAAAAGCAAGCGCGAGGCGTTGTATTAGGCAAGACGCACCGTATCCTTGCGCCGGCTTCAGGGTCGTGGTAGCAGTATGCGTGTGCGATGTATGTACATAGGATGCCGAGGAAAGATATTCAGCAGGAGGAAGACTCCGTGACTACAGCGCATATGATTGATCTCCGTCGACCAAAGGGAACTATGCGCTCAGCAGCGTAGGTCGACCTTCGATCCCACTGGCTTGGAGCGATTTGTCTTTCACTGCAAGGATGATTGCTCAATGTGATACCAAAAACCTCTCACCTCACTCATATAGTAGACCTAGGTTGTTGAAGCAGGCACAAGATTCAGAACCATGCTCACCAACAAGTCTTCAACACTGCGGATATGACTTTTCATTTCAGCATGGCTAATGACGTGTTATACGTTATTTTACAGTGAAAGCACCTTAGAGCGCTTCGACGCGAAGGTGAAAGAGCTGCAATGAACGCATTATCGGCCGAGAATTCCCAAGGTCGTTGATATGCGTAACGGTCGTTTATCAATGCTTCTCCCCTTTTCCCTTTCCCTTATGCCACTTTCCCTTTCTTCTCCGTGAACCTTTTCCCCTCGATGAATCTTGCCCAATTGCCTCTTTCCCCTCACTCGACACCTGCTCTGCGACCGACGCCTGCTCTCCAGGTGGACCGTCTCCCTGAAGTGGATCCATCGCCTCAGATAAATCTTGTGCTCCCTCCTTCCGGTTTCCCTTATACCACTTTCCGGTTTTTCTTCGTGAGCCTCGTCCCTTTGATGGATCTTGCCGTGTTCTGCCCTTCTCCTCACTCGACACTTGCTCTGCAACCGGCGCCTGCTCTTCCCGTGGACCATTTTCCTGCAATGCATCTGATGCCTCAGATATATCTTGTGCCCTTCCCTTCCCTTCACCCTTCCACGGTGCTGGCTCTGGCGGCGACAACTGCTCCCCCTTTGGACCCTCTCCCTGAAACGGATCTGATGCCTCAAATGAATGGTTCACTCCAAGAGGCTTTGTTCTCACAAATGGATCTCTCTTCGGAATTATCGCGTTCCTGACAATCGTCACCTCATACTTGATCCTCCAGTCCGCGTAGCGACGCATGACGGGCAATACCCGCATTTCGAAGTGAATCGCCGCTTCTATGGTCCACTTCGCGATACTGATCAGCACATCGCACTCCCGCAAGACGCTCAGATGTTGACTTCCTTCTTTGATTCGAAGTTCCTCCATTGGATCTGGTCTCGGCCAATCGCCAACCTGTCTGTGCGTTTTTCCGACTGCCTTCACGAGGGTTTGTAGCGTCAGCTTTTCCAAGTGTAGGTAGATGCTTCTGGTTATGGGGCCTCTGGTAGGGCCGTAGTCGGGTTCGTACGTCGTCCACATCTCCAAGGGATATGGGTAGCATGTGATTTGGTCGTTGATGAGCTCGGGAAATTGACACGGGGCATTGGCGCTCGCTGGGAAGGGACTGGAAGGCCTTAGCTCGAGAGCATTTGAGAGGGATGAAAGGTGGACTCACATGGGGCAAGCAGGCTTTGCTACATGGCCTGGTGGACGTATGGCATAAGTCTTGTCTCCAGGCAACGACCAAAGTCTCAGAGGTGGGGCGGTGATCACAGGTTCTGTGTTCTCTTTCGGTTCATCACGCGCGAATTCTTCTGCTATTGGCAGGGCGATGGAGGAATCGTCATGAAGCCGGCTCAGACCGCCTTGCGTAGGATCGCGAGCTACCTGCCGAATGTTTTCGTTGCCGTCTACCTGCATGAGATCGGGGTGTGGAGGCAGCCAGGGAGGCAATTGGGGCATATCGCCACCATCGTGTCTCTAACCGCACGGTTGCCCTAATAAGTGCGTCCCGTCCATGTTTGCTGGCTCGGAAGATGCGTCTGATAAGTCTGCGTCTGGCGGTTCTGGGGTATTCTGCTCGCTGCTGTCTCGATCTTTGCTGGTGAGGCGGTCGATGGATCTCTGGGATAATTTCTCCATACGATCCTTAAACTTGCCCATGCTGATGATGTTGAGAATATTGTGTGATGTGAAGAGATAAGAAGAGATGGTAGAAGCTAGAAGGCCTGAACGCAGCGAGGAAGCAGGATGCATCTCATTGTAGAGAGCCCTTTCCCTTGTCCAGCTTACCTGCTGTTTGTCATCAATCGTGCATTGGGAAGGCGCCCGCTCGCAGGTTCGTTAGAATTTGGGACGCGGCCTCTCATCAGAAAGAATGCCATCTCAGCACGCGAACGCAATTGATCGTCTCCACTGTAGCTTCGTTATGCCCAATTGGTCGATCTCATCAAGGACCCTAATCACAGTAATGAATGTTTGAAGTGTACAATTGATGTCGAAGCCCACGCGAACGTGCCTCGCAACTCGGAAGGAGCTTGTCAAAAAAGCGGCAGCGACCCACATCTGCCGGAAGCTTCCAACAGCGGATCTGCTTCTTTTGATCCCCGCTGGTTGAAAGACAGTTCACCAGCATCCCGATACCATGGACCTTCTGAAATAGACGACATGTCCAAGGACCGTCCATCAGGAGATGTCGAGTCGCTTCCTTTGCACATTGGCCGTACTCTAGTGCTGACTAGTGGGAGTACGCGCAAGTGCGAGTCCGCTGAAGTTACGCACCTTGACTCGAGGCTATGTCAAGGACATACCCTGGCACAGTAGTTGACAAGACATACCGGCTCTACTTATTACACTTCACGCTACGTCTCGACCATGGGCTTGGATACAGCGATAATGATGATGACTACGCCCGGAAACTGGAACACAGATGCAGTGGCCGTTTCGGGAAATCCCCCTTTTGCACCTCGTCCCCACCCTGTCATCGCCTGATCAAAGGGTGAGGCACGCAAGCGGACGGGGGCTATCATCACGTTGACGTCCCCGTGCGAGCGCTGCCGCATGCTCGTCGATTGTTACTTACCTACTCTGCTCAGGTCATGAGATAATCCGCTGAGGAATGCCGAACTACCCGACCTGGAATAGCTCCGAACTTTCGGGCGATGGTACAGCAGAGCAATGGACAAACTTGCCTCTCGATCGCAATCCTTGTGCCGTGGCATCCACTGTCATCCAAGAGCCAGCTTTATCAAGCACATGATACAACCAGTTTGCGTGGACGGTTCACGATATCGCATCTCGCCTTTGTCATGCGCTTACAGCAGCATGGAAGAGTGGATCTGGGTCTGGCATATATCATCAGAGAGATAATTTTCGATTAGACCCAGCAGAATAGACTCGTTTCTTCGAAACTGCCAACAGACCTGAATCAGCAATGGCGAACTCTTATAACATCACTGCCAAAGAGACCTGGCCAAAGAGGTACTCTCACCTGAACGGAACTCCCGACGAGATCCTCGATCGCTTTGCAGTGTCCGAGCTTTGCCGCGCGTGGCCAGTGTATCGCGATGCGTCCGAATGGCAGAACTATCGAGATGCTTGGGCTGAGAAAGGATCGTACCTCTGGACCAGTAGGTGTTGCTCCTTTGACCGTCATCGTCGATGCTAACCTTTGGTCTAGCTTGGGGCGGAGGTGTTGATATCGACGACTTCATCGAGATCTCCAAGAAAGGTCGAGCTGCTGGGGATTTCATCATGCACCGTGAGAATGGTACTCTCGTCGATCTGAATCCCGCAACTCAGAGGGCGGTGGGAAAGATGAAGGCCACAATCACCCAGCGCTTCACATTCCCAGAAGCGTCAATGGATGTTGAGTGCGACTGTCGCTTCATCATGTTCTGCAGAAAGGTCCCGAGCAAGACAGCCGGAGTCATGGAATGGAAAATCCAGTATGTGAAGCTCTTCTATGAGAAAGATAAGGCATTGGCGGTCGACGGGCAACCACTCCCCAAGTTCGACGAGGCTGAGCTGGCAAAGTATCCTGAAGGCTATCAGTACCTGCGAGTTGCTCAGGGTCGTCTTGGTCATAACATGCTGTTCGACTTGCCGAATATGCAGAATGAGGGCTTCTACGAGCTCTACGGTGCTATGGGTGCTTGGCTGGAGGGCAAAGATGAGGAGGTGAAGAAGATGCTGGGTGTGCCGGGTGCTTAACGCTTGCAAGAGAGGATGTCAATCAGATGAGATAGTACGATCACTTACGAATAAACGTTTTGGTGTCATGAGGCACTCTGTCTCGCGTAATTCTCATGTAATGACGGGGGAAGACTTGAAGTTCACTTGCGATCCTTCGAATGGCTCGGATGATCGGGCCGGAACGGGAGCGAGCGAGTGGATCGCCAGGACCCTGTCCTGTCATGAGATCTTGCTTTGTGAAACACAGTCGCGACAGCTTTCATGTGAACATCAACATATCGCAAACAGAGTTCACTTGCCAGTATGGCAGCTCCACGGCTGCCATTTCTTTGGCCGATGCTGGCGAAAGGATTTGAAGTGTCAACTCCCTCCGTGCGCTCAGCCAGAGCGACTGCGCGCATAAAGGCCTTTCATACCTCATCGCCGCGAAGGAAGCCAGACATTATTCCTCAACAACAACGATATGGCACCGCAAACCAGCCGCCGCTCCATCTTGGTAGTGGCGATAAAGCCACTACTCAGCAAGAGAAGAGGGAAACAGAGCAAGAAGGCCAACAAGAGAAAGCAGAACAGAAGAGGGCATTGCCAAAGATAGGCGAGAAGTTACAAAATGCTGGAGAGGCCGAGATACAGGCAAAGAAAGAGCAAGCGCTCAAGCAGGCCGACGAAAAGGCTAAGAAGACTAAGAAGACTGCTCCGACGACGGTTGATGGCAGCTCGGTAGCTGCCCTGGAGACAGATCCCATGCTGGACGCTGAGGACTCACGACCTCCAGACAAAGCGCCTGGATCTCCGGACACTCCACCCGATAAGCCTCTCGAATCACTACTCAATACTGTACCAGATCCGAGCGAGCATTCAGAAGAGCAGAAATCGCAAGGAAAGGCCACACCCGAGGACGAGCATCCGGATAGAACCTTTGATGAGCATAGCCCGCCAGTGAAAGCGCCTCATATCATAACTCCTCGCTACGTGCACCACTTTGACACATACGGCCTGGTCCGGCGCTTGGTGGATGATGGCTGGTCTGAGCCTCATGCTATCACCGTCATGAAGGCTACGCGACTGATGATGGCGGATAACATGGACTTGGCAAGGGAAGCGCTCGTGAGCAAATCGCAAGTGGAGAATGAGACATATCTCTTTCGAGCAGCATGCGCGGAGCTTAAGACAGAAGTTACAACTCGTCGCAAGGCAGAGCAAGAGAATATGCGAACTGAGCGCAATCAGCTCCAGCACGAAGTCGAGATCCTGTCACAGAAACTCGGCCAAGAAAGCGCTGCCATGAAAGACGAGTTGAAGGGCATGTTCGACGATCGCAAAATGGCGGTCCGCAATGACGAACGTTTCATGGAGTCCAAGATTCAACGCCTAAACTACCAAATCACAGTCGACCTACAAGCCGACGCGAAATCCGACGTCGAAGGGCTGCGATGGGTCATGACGCGCAGGGTCATAATAGCATTGGGCGTTGTCGTCATGATGGTCCTTGGCTCACTGAGACTCTATAGTAACGCTGTGCATGAACAAGAGTTGAATGCAAAACGGCAGGCTAACATGAGATCAGGTAGCACGCAGACAGACAATGGCAATGGGCGCGGCGGCTCGCAGAACGGAGGTGATATTGGTGGAGGGTCGCGCGATGATGCTTCTCCTGTTGGAGGGGAGATGTTGGTTTCTTTGCCGACTGGGTGAGCACTGTGCGTGTCCAATGCTTCCAAGATTGTTTGGATACATGTATCACCTCTGTTGCACTTGCATAGATCATAGATTACGATACCCCAAGAAGAAGGATAAAAGGCTCTTGATTTGTATTATCAAATTTGCATTTCCACATCGCACACTATCTTGTTTTCTTTTACATCGGCCTCGCTTCAAACTGTCGATCCGCATAGTACTTATACACCTTCGCCGTCTTCACGCGCAAATGCTTTCCTTTCCAGATGAAGAAGGCCGAGAAAGACAAGATAAAAGTTCCAATCGCGCCAATGGTATTGAACACATTCGCCATACCAACCCCATCAATCCAAGCCGGAATAGCAAAGACGAAAATCGTGCTGAATGTATTGCGCAGGAACGTCAGTGCAGTGAGCGCGTCTCCAATAATCTCTGTGGTAACAATAATCAGCATCCCATCCCATCACCAGAGACATCTGAATCGAATGGGGTGACTCACCATTATAAGCATCCAACATATACGTCAACGCAATGGACTGCAACGGTCCACTTCCAAAATTACACAGCCCAAACGCCAATGCAACTTGTACCCAACTCCACCCCTTATCAAGCGAATATCCGAACCACCAGGCCCCAGCCAGCTGGAAAGGAATAAACGGTACGAAAACCCAAAATCGATACTCGGGCTCGTAGATACCGCCATTTCTCTTGGCCAGCTTGATCGCGATATAGTCGCTGATCGGTCCGCAGATGACTGTTCCGAGGGTACCGCCTATGAAGGGGGCGAGGGACATGAGACCGATTTGGGAGGCGTTGAAGTTGTAGGGTGGGTCGAGCATGTATGTCGATAGAGTAGTCGTCATGACGGTTGCCCAGGCCAGGAGGATAGCGTAGACGAGCGAGCAGAATGCTACTCCGGGCACGGTGACTAGGATACAGAAGGGTTGCCAGGAGTGGCGGAGGAAAGTGGACCAGCTGCCTGGGGAGGTTGTGGTGAGGGCGAGTTTCTGCCAGTAGGTTTTTCGGGGGATGTTGGGATTTATGTAGATGACGCTGAGACGGCGGGCATCTGGTTGAGAGCCGGTTTCGGAGTCTGCGTCGACGATGGGTGGTTTGGCTTCCTTTTCGTTGCCGTAGTCGCCGTGTGTATGACCGGAGGGGTCGGGGATGTTGTGGATAGCGGTCACGCTGCCTTGTCGGCCTTCCAGAGTTTCGACGTGG
Source organism: Nothophaeocryptopus gaeumannii (assembly GCA_031771865.1). NCBI lineage: Eukaryota > Fungi > Ascomycota > Dothideomycetes > Mycosphaerellales > Mycosphaerellaceae > Nothophaeocryptopus > Nothophaeocryptopus gaeumannii. The sequence continues at coordinate 719,572 of JASISA010000019.1, forward strand.
GTGAACTTGGTTTCCTCAAAGCCGAAGAAGAACATGACGATCTGAAGCCCAAAAAACACAGCACACCACCACCAGACCCAGCGCCAACCCATACTAACAGTTATGAAGCCTGCGGCCACGACTGCAAGGTTTGAGCCTACATTCCCTACCCAGATATAGATCGAATTCATCAGGCCACGCTGATGCACAAAAAACACATCCGCAATGGTCATCTGAATGAGTACTTCTGCCAGCGCTCCCAGCCAGCATTGCAGCGCGTTCACTGCACAAATGTTAGGACACACTTATTAGATTCCGAGACTTTACCTACCGCCCCACCAATCTCCTGCTGTCATCGTTTTGGCTGCCCAGATGGAAATGCCAAATTGGGCAACAGTGCTGAAGCAGTAGACAGATCGCGAGCCATATTTTAGGGCAAATGGAATGAGCATTGGCGCGCCAAGGGCTAGGGTAGCACATCCGATGGCATAGCAGTTGGTCAACACCGTGGAAGAGAAGTTTAGCTCGTCTCCCATCGGTCCCCAGGTTGGCGATGTTGCATTGACGAAGGCGAATACCATCATAGCGTAGAAGGAGGCGAGGAAGTAGTTGAGGATCTTCTGGTATTTCGGCCAGTTCTGTTTTTGACATCAGTCCGGCAGTCTCACTCGATCGCATAATAATACTTCATACCAGTGGATCGTTTGGATTGTCCGTTGGTCTTGGTTGCAGTACAATCTCCGCATCTTTCTTGTCGGTTCCAAGCAGCTGCGCAAGCTTGACCGTCCCCGGTGGCCAATCCGGGTCGCAGAAGCCATCGTACTCGGCCATGATGGGAAGAAATGCTAGAGCAACGCTACAGATGCAATGTGAAAGACAGATTCTTTGCGAAGTCAACTACCTATGTATTATCTGCGGATATAAGGTATTTATCTATGTGGCCATTCTCGCAAGTCGCAGGATGGAAGGTCCAAGAGCGCAGCGGCAGTTGCAGAGATCTGCGGCCAACTGATAGGAAAGTCTAGAAGGCCAGGACCAATCCTCGACGCTGCTACCGATTCAAGCTCCAATCGTAGCGCTTTTCCTTCTAGTCTAGATAAGGTCGGATGGGATTGCCGGGAACGCATTGTCGTTTCAGGAAGCTGCTGTAGGAGCGCAGATGTTTCTTTTGTGGTCGATAGCCCCGAGATGCGCGTGCAGTCTCCATCTACGACAATGTTACCATTGCATGTTTCCCACGAGAGGGCAAGGATCCTGACAAAGGAAGTCAAGTCACTCGGTACTGATAAAGCGCGGCCGCGGCCTCGGATGCGGCCGCCGAAAAGGTGGACGCTGGGCAGGTCAGGAGAGTCGGTCCGACATGTTGTCAGTGAAATATTTCCAACGCTTGCCGGTCTGTTGATATCTCTCATCGTCCTCCTCTTATTCCATCTGGTGATGTCCAAGAGATGGCCATACCTCTGAAGGTATCCCTAGGTAGTATCAGTATCAGGTCTGCTGCCAGCAAAGGCTTGGTAGTGAAGCCTGTTCCTACCGCACGTCGTAAGGGAGGGGCCTGCGTGCGGTTACGTCGCAAGACTAAACAAAGAAAGGCGTTCTACAGCCAAGACATCCATTGATCTCAGATGCTGGAGTAGTGAGGATGTTAGTGAGGCGCGCAAAAAAAAAGAGGAAGACGGAAGAGTGAAGAAATAAAAGGTTGGAAGATGAGGTTGTGATGGATGGGATGGACTCCGAACCCCGACCAACTCCGCAGGACTACTCATTCCTTCTCACCCATCGACCAACCGCAGGCTGGAGTACTTCGAAGCCATCCTCATCTTGACCACGAACCGCGTTGAACAATTCGACGAGGCTTTCTTTTCGCGAATCCACCTTGCGCTAAAGAATCCAGACTTGCAGCCTTGGATGCGCAAAGAGATTTCCGCGAATGCATTGAAGCGCTTCCCTTCGAACGAAGTCGATGTCAATTTCGAGACTGAATTGGACGACATCTCCAAAGTCCTTCTCAACGGCCTTGTCATCTCGTATGCTGTGCGTACTGCGAAGGCCATTGCGGATCAAGACAAGTCGAAGCTTTCTATTGGATATTTGAAGGATGACGTGAACGTGCAGCAGATTTCCATGATCTTTTGCTGGAGAAGAAAGGCGGGTTGGGCCAGGCCAAATGATATGGTACTGTATGCCAGGATTCAAAGACTAATTCTAAATTTGTCTTTGCACAGATATCCTTTTCGAGATCGAAAGTCGATGGTCAATCATTAGATGCTGCATGGGAGAGAACATGATAGTAGTTGTTGCTTAGAATGGGTTATATACCGGGAAGGCCCCAAGCCTTGACAATTTTGCTCGGCCTCCGACTCTGCTCCACGCACTGTGGCAGCGGCTTCGAATCTCGACCGTTTACGGCAACATGAGGACCCGGGAAGCTCTGTTCGTTCCTCTTCAGAAGCTTGTCTAGTCCATCTGGTCTTTACACTTTTGATTTTGTCATCGATCAGACCCTCCAAGGTATCATTGCAAGAGCCAAGGCAGCTGAAGCGCAACGACCCCGAGTGTACATATCCTCTTTGCGCTCTTCTCCCGATAAGTCTCCTCTCTTTTGATATCTCTCAGAGCTAATGCACACAATCACCCAAGGGTAGAGTCCTCAGAAAAGAGGAAAGACGAGATTTGAGAGCTTACCCCATATTTCATCCTCAGCAGCGCTTCTGATCTACAGCCGACTTGACAGCAAAGCTCCAGCCAGACTCTGACGCCACGGATACGACGTCCAGTGACGGAGACACTTTCGAAAGCCTAGAAAGGATACATTCGCAGCAGCGGCACAAGATGTCATGGTCATCACTGAGCACTTTCTCGCTGGTGGACTTTCATGAGAAGTTATGAGACTTCGTCGTCCTGCGCCCAACGTGGGTCAATGATAGAGCAAGCTACGAAGAGGTCGAGTATGATATACACAGCAGCATTTTGTCCTTGTAAGTTTCACCTCGATTGCCGGTACCGTCCTCGGAAAGTTCCAGATCGATAGGCCAGATATATCGCATGAACCCGAGTCGGCATTTCAAGAGCTATCTATTACGCATAGGTTAGACCTTAACGGATGCGTAACTTCCAGGAGGCCCATGCCGTTTGGTCTCTCGTTTGATCTGTGCTTTCGGGGCAATTGTGTAACTCTTCGCTGTTTGGAATCAGCCTTTACAATCTGGGATTCCATCTGATACTACCCAAAGCTCAAGATGCCAAGCATCAGCGAGCCCATCATCATAGTAGGAGCAAGTATATTTGGCCTATCGACCGCGATGCATCTGGCTCTGAGAGGCTACACCAACATCACGGTCTTCGACAAACATCCCTATGATCAATCTCAATACTCTTACTTCAAAGGCGCAGATGCGGCTTCAGCAGACCTCAACAAGATGATTCGTTCAGCGTATGGAGGCGTCTCGATATACCGGGACCTCACGCTCGAAGCCATTGAAGGATGGAAAGAACGGAACGCCGAGCTCGAGGCAGGAAAAGACTTTCCACCTGGACTATCCAAAGGCGACCGGGTTTTCATCCCGAATGGAGACCTTATCTTGACCGATAAAGACGAGTTGAGTCCTTTTGATCGAGCGAGTGTGGAGAGTATGGAAGCCGCCGGACATCATCACTCTTAACTATTGATGCATGATACCAAACATTGGAAAATCGCTCAGAGTAAGGGATTCGGCTTTGCGATCGACCCTTTCCAACGGCAAACGAAAGGCAAGGACCTGAGACCGGCGATTCTGGACACGACGGGTGGGACGGCGGTCGCTGAGAAGGCGTGTTGGTTTGCGATGTGGAAGGCGAGCAGGTCGATGTCATGGAGGGTGTTGGAACGGATAGGGAGGCATTGAAGGCCTGGTGATGAGGCAACTTGGGTATGGAGAAGACCTTGTGAACGTCTTAACGGAAGGCAGTGCCAAGACAAGGGCTTTAGGCAACACGCAGCCGGCTCCAGACAAAAGTTCCAAGTCGGCGCCGATGCAGGCGAGGCTGTGATTCCGAAAGTCGATGTTGAGAAGGGAGAAAAATTGATAGGGCCCCGAGTTTGGCCGGTCGATGGCCGCGTTACGACTACTATTCCAAGACGAAACGGTCCTTTAGGAATTTGTGTAACAAGCTGCAGGATTGCTCGTTCTTCCACGGCGAATGTGTAAGTTTTGAGGAGCCTTGTAGGGGCTTTGTAGGAGTCTGTAAGTGTCGGGTTGCGTCAAAGGAGCTGACGACGCCTATACGAAGGACATCCAATGGCTTCAATGTGTTACCAGGCACGCGACAGCAGTAGTCCCTGGATATGCTAGTAATGACTCGCATTGAATTTGGACCTCATGGTCGCCAAGAATTGCTGTGGTACCGCACGTCATGGCGTGTTGCATGTGTAAGTCAACTCAGTGATACACGTAAGATGCTGAGAGGATTCGTGAGTCGGGCTGAATTCCAGGTCGTAGCTTCCTCACCGCATGGACAGCACAAAGGAGTTCTGGTATCGTCAGTCTCGTTGGAGCTTGCACGCGACAAGGCGAGGCACGCAAGATGACCGGTGGTGAACAGTGTCGCCTGCTCAGCAATACGAAAAGTGGCCTCTTATTCGAGCCCAAACGGAAGCCTCAATCCTCGCGTTGCCATATCGTACTCTGGCAGAATTATTCCGCACGCGTAATGTGCGAATTTGCTGCTTCCACGAGGTAATAGGATCGAATTTGTGGTAAGCTCTCCCATGACGGCGTCATAGCCAGCAATCACGAACGGTGCCTTGAACGGCAGCTTCGATGGCGTATAACCTGGACGGCTATCCGCTGGCGAGTGTTCGGACGGACCAGGATGCGTACGACTGTATCATCGTTTAGGTTAAGCAAAAGACCCAAGCCTCTGCAACCAGGCCAAGACAGGCATCGGAGATGAATGTGAAAGGGTCCAAGCGCTGCGTGAAATGCGGAGCTGACGTGCAGCACCGTGTAGACAGCCAATCAGGTGGTGACTGAGAACACGCCTCTGATCCGCCTCCGCCTTCTGGACATCTGCTCTGATCTGTTGTGAAGCATGTGCATTGTTTTTGCGATCAGCTGCGCTGGTCGCGGCGGTGTGTTGAGAGGCGTAACGAACGGTTGGTTCTCGGGTCTAACGATAAGAATCGTGTGTGCCCGCGTGAGCTGTATTCTTTGCCTTCATCGCCGTGACAGTCGACATCGACATCCGCATCCCCACCGGCTGTAGCGTGCAGCAGATTTGGCAGGCGAGGTCGCGGTGGCTGTCGAAGGGCACCTCTAGCGCGCCTATCAAAAACGGCCTGTTCTGGCCCGCGCTCGTCTTCCGAGACCGTTCTGTGCTACAGTACAGCACCCAGCCGCGTGGACGCGTGCTCATCCAGCATCTGTCTGTTCCTCAGCATCAACATTCTATCTGCAGGCGTGGGTTGTTTGGAGTTCTTGAAGAGCTGGACATTGTTGGAGATTGAGTTTGGATTTTGAAGAGCGAGATCGATTTGCCTGATCGGAGGCAATGGCTGCTGACAAAGCATCCACGCTCCACTCGTCCTTTCCGTTGGACGATGACCGACGAACAAGCCACTCTTCCACTTCCACCCTTCACAACAACTCTGACGTCTATCGAGACTCCTTCGACGACGATGGAGACGAACCTGGCTATTTCAATCACAACAGGGGGCGGAAGACCTTCTTGGGGTGGATCCTTGGCATGACCATCCGCAGGCGGCGGAAGTCTGTTGATGACTTCACAAGAGATGGCATACTGAAACGACACGCATCGCCGCGGGAGGTGCGAAGAGGGCGGCGGTCATATGTGGCTGGTCTCTGCAAGCGTGCGATATTGATTGTGCCACTCGCTGCGTTGATGTTCTTGTGAGTTGAGATTACCACTCGCGCTTGAGCCGTTCTCTCTAACATTTCTCAGTGGCGTTCTGCATATCCTCCAAGTACTAACAGGGAGAGCATGGTTATTCTGGGATCAGGACGCCCTCGATGAGTTCCTTCCGGACTGGGGTCGACCTGGTCACGCTGGTGAAGGTCTGGTCGAATATCCCACGGACGCCACTCGGGATGTAATACCGATCCGATGCCATTCGCACAACGACTACTGGCGAAGAGTACCACTTTACGATGCTATCCACTGGGGATGCACCGGCGTTGAAGCAGATGTCTGGCTGTTCGACGAAGAGCTCTACGTGGGGCATAACACTGCGTCGCTCACTCGGAACCGAACATTTACGAAAATGTACGTGGATCCTCTAGTCGAGCTGCTGGACAGCATGAACCCCAACACGACCTTTGCAAACACGATCTCGCATGGAGTATTTGATACGGACTCAAGCCAAACCCTAGTCCTACTAATCGACTTCAAAACCTCCGGTCGCGAGACCTTCCCCTACGTACAAAACCAACTGTCTGCCCTTCGCGAAAAGGACTACCTAACATATTGGAACGGTACATCCATCGTCGAACGAGCAATCACAGTCGTCGGAACGGGTAACACTCCCTTTGACATGGTCGTCTCAGACACAACCCGCCGAGATATCTTCTTCGACGCACCTTTAGACAAAATGTGGGAACCCGAAGACGAAGCCGAAAAGACCACCCTCACACGAGAGCGAGACACACCTCCCACATTCACCCTCAAAGCCCCCTCAGGCGGCCAAGGCTCCGTCGGCACCGACCCCTCAACATCTTTCAACTCCTCCAATTCCTACTACGCCTCAGTGTCCTTCACCAAAGCTCTCGGATTCGTCTGGCGAGGCCACCTCACCCACCGCCAACGAGACATTATCCGCGGACAAATTAGAGGAGCGCACAGACGAGGATTGAAGGCGAGATACTGGAATACTCCATCCTGGCCGGTCAGTTTGCGGAATCATGTGTGGCATGTGCTCATGGAGGAAGGGGCGGATATGTTGAACGTGGATGATCTGAAAGGCGCCGCGGTGGAGAATTGGAGGGCGAGGGTTCATGGGTTTTGGTGCAGATCATAAGAGGAGCATGGCAAGAAGGAGGGGTTGGGGATGAAGCACGAGTTGGGAACGAGAACGTCCTGATGGTATCACGAATACGGTGCGGAGGTAACTTTGTTCCCAAGGACACAACGATAAAAACTCTGGATACCCTCATCACCACCTCATGATTGAATGAAATAGAATTAGCGCAGCCTAGTCTAGCGTAGGACTGGCAACATTGGCATTTAACCATTTGGTCTTCTCCTCTCATGCATACTAGCAATAGAACTCCCAGAAGAAACTCCTCTGTGCTGTTTTTTGTACATCCTGAGATCGTCGAAGCAGAGAAAGGGTATTTCGCGCAACCCCCCGAATCAGGCATGCACCATCACCCATATACCGTCTGTTTCCCCAGCCGTCTAATCGCCCACTCCATCATCGTCTTCTGCTTCTTCACCCGCGAGACCATCGCCATTGACCATCTGCAGATGCTCCTCATCCGGCTCGCGTTCCTCATCGCCATCAACGTTGAGACCTCGTCTTCGAACATCTTCAGCGTCATCATCATCCTCAATCTCATCTTCCAGCTCATCGTCTGCAACAATAGCATTACTCTTCGGGTTTGGCTTACCGCCCTTTTTCACAGCAGGAGCCTTGGCTTTCGGCTTCCCCTTGTCCTTTGGCGCACCTTTCTCCTTCATGTCCAGGTAAGTAAGGACCTCTTTGAAATTCGGACCCAGCTTCGTTCTGTTCCTCTCCAATCGCTTACGCGTAGCTTTGGCTTCGATGACGCCTGCCGTAACGGCTTGAACGATTTTGGCCGTGAGGAAACACAATCTCTGTTCTGCGAAGAGCGACTTGCCGATCTTTGCATCGCGGGCTTGCTGGGATGCTTCGGTCTGAGCCTGGGTCTCCTCGTCTTCCTCTTCAAGGTCAGAGATCGGATCATCGTCAATGGGGTCTGCTTCGACGTCGATGTCATCGTCCTCGTCGCGCTCTGCGGTGGGCTGCTCAATATTTCTGCCGCTGATTTTGGCGAAGTTCTTCTCGAGTGTAGCGAAGACTTTAAGGATCAATTTCTCGTGTTGTTCGTCAAAGTCCATGATGAGAACGGTGTAGTCTTCGCTGATGCCGGCTTTCGGCGGTGCCGTCCTCAAGATAGCGGCAGATTTGTACAAGTCCACAAGGCAGGTTGTCAAGTTACAGCAGAATTGCTCGGTAGCTTTTCTGCCATCCAGAACTTTTACGATGTTGTCAACGTATGCGTCGCGGCGTTCTGCAAGCGGCTCCAAGTTATTCATGGACAGCTCAGTGGTGCCGTTAGTCTTAATTGCATTCATGATCATGGTGATCTTCCATTGCAAGTAGAGCAGCCCAGCCTCTGCCGCACGCACAGCCACGAGGTCCTCGAGAGCTGCCTCGTCAGGATCCGGGGATGGCCCATCAGAGTGGACGGCACGTTGAACAAGATCAACGATGAAGTCGATGCCTCCCTTGTAATGCCTTCCAGTCTTCTTATCACTGGCCTTCACGCTTTGGTCTTCGAGTGCTGAGATAGGATTCGAGATCTGTGCGAGACGGACGATGCGCAACAAGTTGTTGCTGAGCGCGACAAGCTCCTCATGAGGGGATGCACCGCGGATTGTCACGGTCTGAATATTGAGCAATTCCGCGAGGTTTCCGATCACATCGTCCCACAAGGTCGACATTTTTTCGAGTGCAGATTCGTCAAGCTCGCCATAAGACTTTGCGTGAAGAATGGCAGCCGTTGCCGGACCAAGCACCTCGTCAGTGCTGTGTGACATGAACTGTTTTCGCAGATCATCAAGCAGGGAGTTGTTCACTGTGGGATTTTGCCGAAGTGACCGGAGTGTTGGCAAAGCAAACATCCCCTCCAATCTCAAAACCGCAGCAGCAGTGATCGGGGTGTCACCAAACTTCTTGAGCAGCTTGGGCATGAGATCTGTCAGGTTGTGCACAGAGTCCTCGAGCTCTTCTTGCAGGTCTTCCTTCTGCTTCTTCGTGAGCTTGCTTTTGTGAGCGACATGCTCCTCTGCCAAGTCGCTGAAAGAGCGCTTGACACCGGCGTGAAGGACCTCGAGCAAGATAAGCTCCTCTTTTTCGGTCAATGTCGCCTCATGCTTTAGCTGAGAAAGCGGGTCCTCACCAACTCCATTTGCGCGACCACTGGTATGGTCAAATAGTAGGTAACCTGCCAATGCTTGCCAGTCTTTCAGATCTTCTAATTTGTCATAGAGTGACTCAACGGCGAGAGTGAACATGGAGTCGGTGCCTGTCACATTGAGTATCAGACTGCCATCAGACCTGTTGCGCTGAAACTGGCTGGAGCCTGGCTCGTCCTGATCGTATGATGACAGCGTCTCCGCCAAAGACTTGTACTTCAGCCAAGCCAATTGAGGTGCCTCGAAATTGCCCTCGCTGACCTCCGGCAAATTTTCCGCAAGGCTCTCAGCTCCGCCGAGTTCGTCCAGCTTAGCTGTGTATAGATCATTGACGTTTTCTGAGAAGAACGCAGCCACAGCTTTGCGGACTTTGGCATCTTCATGGAAAACAAGTCTGCCAATGGCGTCAATGTCGTCGGGCTCGAGCAGGTCGTTCTGCCTCAGCTTGTCCAGGAGCTCAATTCCCAAAACCCGTACGCTAATATCAGAGTCTGATGTCCCAATCTCTACCAAGCGTGCTCGGAAGCGCTCGGTGAAAGTTTTCAGCCCACTGAGCTTGTCAGAGTCGCTGTAAAAGCGATGCAGCTGTTTGAGCACTTCCAGACGCGTTGTCGCGTTCTGATCGCTCAATAGCCAGCCGAGATATCGCAGGTGCTGCCCGTCGAAGAAATGATCGGGCATTGTGACGATCCAGTCTCCAAGAGCCTCTATGCAGTCGCGGCGGATTAGAGGGTCACGATCGCGGTATCGATGAATGAAGACTGTGTCGAACCAATCCTTCAGCATCGCTTCAACGATCTCAAGGTCAGAGCTGGCTTCCTTCGCCTTCGCTGCAATCTGCTTGACACGATCCTTGTTCGCCCGGACTTTCTTCTTCTCCGACTCAGCCTGGCGAAGGGTGATCGCCGCTTTCTCCGCAAGCTCCTTGGCCACCTCACAGAGCGCAGTGCAGACACTCAAGGCCAGTACTGTAGCAGTGTGTCTGAACGGCCGGCTGGTAGCAGAGGACATAGTCGACAGCCACACTTGTATGTTCTCCATCAACTCCGGGTTGGAAGTTAGTAGTCCACTAGCCGCGACTGCCTTCACTATAGTCTCAATGAAGTGTGTGATCGTTGCCTTGAAAGCTGCAGTGCTCTTGCCCTTGGTCACTAGTGGATAGTTGGTGGGATTCGTTGCTTGATACTCGTCTTGGAGATCCGTGAGTCGATTGCTCGCGCCATCCGGGTCTTCGATATCAAATTCAGTGACTTGGCCGCTGGTTCCGGCGCATTTCAACACGAAGTTGATTATGTCCCTCAGCGCCTGCGACTCATGTTCTCCAAAGGCTCTGAGCCAATCTGCCACCACCTCGGCAATGTCCCTGTTCCGCGCAAACAGCTGCGCGTATACTCCTCCTGCAGCTTCGGCATCTTCGCGATCAATGGCCTTTGCGGGTAGCTTTTTCGGGGGTCGCTTCCTGGCAGGCGCCTTGGCTTTCGCAGCGCCACGTATGGGCAGCGAGACTCCGTTGGTCTTTGCCTTCTTCTGAGGTGGCTGTTTCTTGGGCGCGACCGGTTTCTTTGGCTGGCGTGCCTTCTTTGCCCGGGCTTCGCGTACTTCCTCCTCCGCAGGCTCGTCTTCTGGATCGTCATCCTCTTCAGACTCGTCCTCATCTTCTAGATCAGACATGTCTGCATCTCCATCTGCGTCCCCATTCTCGCCCTCATCGCGCTTCCTCTTTACAGCGCTTGAAAAGGGACTCGATGTGTAGTGTGCTGGCTGCTTTCTGACACGCGATGATGCGCGTCGGTTGGCGGCATTCGACGCGTCAGGTGGCAAGGAGCTCGTTTCCGACATATTGGCAGGCAACCAGAGTGTGAGATGACGCGTGTGTCGCTTGAATTCAATGCGATTGAAGCGTGTTTCCACGGTTGCGTTCTCACTGCAACGCGTTCCCGTCGTTGAACCTGTATCGGATTATATTATGGGCATTGCGCGACCGATGATTCAGAGTCGTATCGTGTGGCGCAAGTTTTGTGAGGTGACTGTGAGGAGAAAGTGCTAGTGACGGTGTTGATATGGAGCAGCATCTTGTGCAGCAGGAGCGACACGCGCAAGGCCCCACTGCTGTTGCCTCAGGTGCAGAAAGGCGCCAAGCCCTCTCCTCTTCGTCACAACCACCGCGGCGAATACATTCACTCACTTACTCACTGTATTAGGGCGCGCGCGGGAAGAAACAAGCAACTGGCCATGATATATCGATAGCATCAACCATCCGGACTGCCATGTGCAATCCCTTCACCTCGCCACCCTCCTCGCCTGGACATGGGACCATACATCTGGCGCTTCTCCCACCGAGGACTCCCCGCTTGCGTACCATCAACTATCAATACCCGCTGAAGCTCGTGTCGCCAGCACCGTTGAAGACCGAGCGCGAGCCGACTCATACGGTCCACACTGTGTATCTGCTCACATACGGTGGTGGCTTGGTCGCGGGAGATGCAATCGACCTTCACGTCTATCTAGAGTATACCACTCGTCTCATATTGTTGACCCAGGGAAGCACGAAGCTGTTCAAGTCTGGAAGCAGGGATATCAAGAGCAAGCAGTCTATGATGGTGGATTTGGCACCCGGCTCTGCTCTCTGCTACCTTCCAGACCCAGTGCAGCCTTTTGAGAAATCCGGCTTTGAACAGCAGCAGATCTACAACGTCGCACTTCCCGTCTCGGCTGGATCGGGTACCGCTAGTTTCTGTGTCCTTGACTGGGTCTCCAATGGACGTCCTGCTAACGGGGAGAATTGGTCATTCCACCGGTATGGAAGTCGGAACGAGGTCTATCTTTGTCATCCAGAGACCCAGAGGAAGAGACTGCTGCTCAAAGATAATATGCTCCTAGACGATCACAATGAGAAGGACGACATCGCCGGTCGAATGAATGGCTTTGGTGTCTACGGAACCCTCATCATCTACGGACCATTGTTCAGCAAACTTGGGCACTTCTTCATGGACGAGTTCAAACAACTTCCCAGGATTGGCGGGAGGAGGTGGGACAGTGGAAGCGATAGTGGAGCAGACGAAGAACTGGATCCAGTAATGGTCACGCGAGCCTCTCGGCAAAGATTGGAGACCACCACCGGCCTTCTCTGGTCTGCAGCTTCTGTACGAGGCTGCGTGGTCGTCAAGTTCGGTGCGCCGAGCGTGGAAGCCGGCCGTGGTTGGCTCGGCACCATTTTGTCTGACGAAGGAAGTGTGATAACACACTTTGGCGAAAGATCGTTGCTGTGCCTTCGATAACGTCGGCTTAACTTTTCGTGCGTGCACCGACGCTCGGAATTCAATTCACATGCATCTCGGCGGATGTCAGAAAACTCGGGTCTATACAATGTGGTTGCAGCGGCCAAGATTTCTAGGGTGCTTCGGCGCCGACTCTCTCGTTTCCTCGCTCTGAACGTATGATCCGACGATGTTTCCCCTCCAAGGATCCTGGAATGATTAGTTGCAACGATCGATTAGGGCTCCTCTTCGGAAACCTATCGGTTCTTCTCCTCAGCCTGGGACCGCGTTGTGTCAACCATGTTACAGTTCTAGACAACCATCTGATCCTAGTACATTCAATCGCAGACGTGGACATGGGCACTGGATGAATGGGCCGTGAAAGCTTGATGTCCCGGAGATGACGCCGAGCACTTCTGCTGTGATGCATACCACACCCGCCTTCATACGCTCACGAGTGCTAGTACTCACGAGCTAATGAAGAAATCTGCTTCTTCATACTGGACGGGGAGAGCTTTACAATGATCTTCACCTCACGAGCTTTTGCATCAGTTAATAGGTACTGGCCTTCGCCATAACAGGCGCAACTCCTACTGGGACGAAAGACATTATGTCGAGAATCGCCAGTCCGTTGATGACGGGCTCGAATCTTCCGCCCGAGGAGGAAGAACGACTTCGACGCGAGACCAGAGGACCGATGGCGCTTGGCGTCATTTGGTCGTTCTATGGATTGTCAGTCATCTTTGTTGCACTGAGAATGTTCGTTCGAATGAGGGTCAGTCGCAAGGTCGGCTGGGATGACTACACAATAGTCCTCAGCGAGGTACGTGCGTCCTAAAGATCTTGATCGAATGAACGTCAAGCTGATGTGTCGACAAGTTCGTTTCAACTGTCATGGTTGTGTTTATCACATACCGTACGTCTGCCGTCATCTCAGTATCGTACAAACGGCCGTGTCGCTGACGGGATCCAGAGATCGACTATGGCGATGGGAGACATCTGCTGGCTTTGACATTACAAGACGCTGACAATGTTGCGCGTGTAAGAGCACCTGGCCCTCGATCTCCCATGTGTGCTAATGTGCGAAGGCTAACTTTGTCGCGGTCGCACTTTGGTGCTGGTCCGTCACCGGCGTCAAAGCGTCGATCCTGCTGCAATACAACCGATTCTTCCAATTGCGGAATCTCTCTCGCTTCATCTGGGTTCTGATGGCCATAGTCCTACTGACGGGAACCTCTACGTTCGCCGTGGTAATGACTACATGCATCCCGATACGAGCGGCGTGGAATACAGCCTTACGCCCCCACGCTAAATGTCTTAACCAAAGACTGTACGGAAATGAAGCATCCCAAGCAAGCCTGATATATACTGATGGATGACATCTAGATTCTGGCAAATGCAATCGGCGGTCGAGGCAGTCACTGTGTGGGCAATGCTTGGACTTCTGATTCCGCCGCTTTGGAAGTTGCGCCTTCCTAGGGAGCAACGGATCGGCAATCTAATCCTTTTTGGTCTGAGCTCATCGTAAGAGTGCTCTAAATGCACATACAATGTCCAGAAGTTACTGACTCCGTTGCGAAGGTTCTGCATCTCGAGCGTACTGCGCATGAAAAGCGCCTTCGACGCGATCCCAGCATCCGCCGATGAGGTACACGATTTCACATGGTAAGCGAGAGCGCTTCCATCGACATATTGAAACCATGCTCACTTGCGACACTAGGACTGGAATCATGGCAACAGTCTATGCACAAACAGAACAACACACCGCGGTCATCTGCTGTTCCATACCAGCACTTGTACCCTTACGCTTTGTCTTGTGTCCATTCCTCTTTACCACAAATCGTCGCTCTGAGCCTGCTCCTCCTCAACGGCCGCCTGCCGATCCAAAAACGCCTGTCGCGCCAGTGGCATTGCCTATACTTCCGACGCCATCAATGACGCAGCTGACGGCCGCCTCCCTCAGCTCCCGCGTGTAAACGACTCGGAGAGCAGCCATGGAAATGCGATCAGCTTCTCAACGCCAGCTCCGCCACCTCGGATTGCTATCAGCATGTCTGTAGCGGGGCAGCCCGAGCCGTCTACAAAAGCAGCGAGCGGATGACTCCGACGGACAACGAGAAGGCATTCGAGCCCGTGAAAGACAGGCTGCGTGCACCCAAGATCCCAAGCCCTAGGCCCTGTCTATTCTGATGAGGTGACAGAGACGCGGACGTGACTTCGGACCACTGACGGCGAGAGGCTTTTTATGGACGCTTTCCTTGCCATTGCTGATGAAGAATCAGGACCCAAGTATTGCTGCGGCTAGATAACGGCGAGGGTGCATCGAGTGTTGGAATCCTCAACAGTGACGCCACGAATGCATCTGCCATTGCCGCGCAAGCGCTCATGCTTCACGATCCTGGACGCTGAGATGCATTACTGACCGAATGGGTTCTCAAACCATATGCTAGAGCTTCCTAGCTGCGCGCTCCCCAGCGCCTGGTGCACCTAATAGGGCTCTTTCAATACATTACTCTCAGCCAAACCGGACAGCTAAACGACCGTGTCTTTGGACGCCTTTAGACGGATGGAGTCGGTAGTTTTCATGCAGGGGCCGCACTGACGACGGAAGCGGTGCATGTCCTCCAGGAAGCTTGCCGGTCGGCTGAGGACGACGAAACGGGGGTGAGATGTGATGGCGGCCCTGTCGATACATGACTGATTCGGCAGCGTACTGAAACGAGGATACGATGAGAGGAGGTGAAGTCGTCAATGCACGGACGTCTCAGGCGGCCCTTTCTCTTCAGGCCCCGTCTTTTCTCGACGGGTTTTCGACTAAACCTGTGTAGTGGCTTAGTTTGAGGGTTTACCGGAAATCTGTCAACCCTCCTTGCGAGGTGGGCATAAGAAGACGGGGCCTCACAACCATTCATAGACCTTTCTTTCCATTAAACCTGCCCACTACCTCACGACCGCTCTATCACCCCTACTGTCACTGCATCTCATACTCTCCACCTGTTTGTCATTCTTGCCATGGCTACATCAATTTCACGCCTCGTACTCCCAGCCGTCGAGGGGTGACGTGTCTTCCTCCAAGGTTTGTGCTCCGCCTTGCACGCCAGCCCAATGACACTCGCTCGAGAATGGCGGATCATGTGCGTTATTGGCATTCCAGGCAGGACGCATACGTCACAAGACATAGAGGAACTACACAACATACCAGGGTTTACGGGTAGGATTAGATTTCGGTATTCACATTTGCTTGCTCGAGTGTCGCGTCTCACCGGTCTTGTATCGCTATCATCTTGCTCGCAACAGTCATTGACTACAGCACACACAGCACAAGCGCGCAACAATGGCACAATCCCCACACTTCGACCCTCCCCCCGGGCAAGGCCATTACAACCAGTATCCCGAAGCCGGGTACGACGATAGATTCGAGGATGGACCGCGCCAGCCGTATAGAGAGTCCGGATACGTCCCCTACTCCGACAGCTACGATTCCTCCGCCGAGGCTCTTCCTCATCAACGCGATCCCTATGCCTACGCAAATGGCGCATCTGCAGGCTACGAAGACCGACCATATGCTCCCCCAGAACCTCGACCGCATAGCTTCAACCAGCTCTCGCCGTACGACGAAGAAAAAGCAGAAGCAAGATGGAACCAACAACAGGCACAGCAGCAACAGCAGCAGCAAAAAGCATACCCACCTCCCAGACCTGCAGGTGCATTTGCAGATTACGGGCAGGAACCTAGCCACGACGGGAGTAGAAGACGATACAGCGCACGCGATTACGACGACAGAGACTCTGATTATGATTACTGCGACAGAGAATACGAACGAGACCGCGACCGCCGTCACCGTCGCCGCAGAAGCGGCCGCTATTCCGAAGACTCCATTCGCGAAAAGGCGCTGCGCTATCCCAACGATCCCAAAAAGGGTGGGAGAGATTTCCTCGGCTCGTCAGAAGGCGAGCGCGGAATGGGCGCGCACTTGCTTGGCGGAGCCGCAGGTGCCATAGCAGGGCAGAAATTTGTCAAAGGCGGACTCGGCACGGTAGGCGGCGCGGTCTTGGGAGCCATAGCAGCTGGCGCGGGCGAACGACTGTACGAGAAGAGACGGGACGAGAAGGTATATGCTTCTCGAAGAGGACCAGGATATTCCTATGCGGAGCCTGCTGGGCCTTATCCGCCTCCGGGGAGGGATATGGAAGATGTGCGGATGAGTGGAAGGGATGGAGGAAGACCAGTGGGAGGGCTTAGAGAGAGGTTGAGGAGTTTGTCGAGAGGAGCTAGAAGTAGGGCCAGGAGTTTGAGTCGAACGAGGAGCAGGAGGAGTCCGAGTTTGGAGAGCGATGAGACTTATCATTATCGTTAGTCGTTAGTGAGGAGCTGCTTTGGAAATCGACAGGATCTTACTATGATGACGGGAAAATGGCATGAGTTGGAACGGCTGAGATTTTTAATGACTTTTATGAGATGACGAAACGATTTGAACCGAGATAATTTATACCTATAGTTGCTAGCTACGCAAATGATGACGATTACCTGAAGCCGTCCTCTTCCGAGCGACTCTGACAAGTCTTGTTGCAGTTTGGCTCTCGTTGAGGCGGCAGAGCTCTACTTGGGCATCACAGAACGTGCCCTGCTCCCGGCAGTGGTCTTCCATAAGCGAGGCACTCGGCAGATACAGAATGGGTACCCTTCCCGAGGTTTGCATGTGGTAATGGAAAGCATTTGAAGACTTTGGAAGACCAGCGGACGACTTCCTTCGAGCTCAGCCGAAGATCATCAGCCTGGAGTTCCCTGAATCAAAAGCCGCATCCGGAGGAGCAGATCACCTGAGTTCTGGAAGGCATAGAATGGCCGGCGGCAAAAGCCTCTGCAATATGCAGAAGGCCCGCTCAGCTGGCTACCGACATCGATGTCATGGTCTATGCTCCGAGGGTTGCGATTTGGGGCTCAGACCAAACGCGACATGGGGGATAGAGAAGGCTCAATCAAAGACGAATCCTGTTGATGTTATAAGACTCTCATCTCGGCTCTCATCGTCCACGCCCCTGATGCCGCACTCGAGACTTAAAAATTAAGGGTGAGATTGGACAGAGGGAATTTACGTTCGTGTTCAGAGCGCCCTCTCTCAACGGGTTCAGGGAAGATCATGCTGTCGGTGTCACGACCGGTAGTTGCAAAGGACGGGGTCTGTGAGAAAGCGGCGAGAGAAGGGATAGCTTGCACGATACCGACCTGTTGACTTGTTCAGAAGGCGTTCGCTTGCTCAAGGCGCCTTCTCAGCGAAGTGGTGGAACGTCCAGCTCTCGAAGACTCGACTGGTAGCTGCAACAGATGGAAGTGGAAGAGAAGCGGAATCAATCGTCGTTCGTTTGTTGTTGGCCCGTGCTCTTGGCGTTGACTCCTAAAGCTACCAATTCGCGGCAAGAGTCCTCCAAAACTTTACTTCAGACTTCAACATCACCTTCACCTCGACTACCAGCTCGCTGGCGCCACCAAGATGGAGGACGACTCATACGTCCACCTCCTGTCGAGACGGCGCAAACCAACACAGACGGAGCGAATGCAGCAGATCAACAGCAATTATCGCCACTATGCGCGCGTCAACAAGCGCCAGCACCCACGTCTGCGCTATACGCCACCTACAGATGAAGATTTGGAAGGGAGTACCACTCCAGTGCGGCTTCCCCTTTCCATCCTCCCCAGTGAAACGGGCAAGCGGCGAGGCAATAAGGGCTATTGTCAGCAGCTGGCTCGTAATCTGGACCGGCATGACGAAAACCCTGGCGCGTACACTTCATCACTTGCAAGACCGCTTCCTCGACTCCTGCTGCTTCCACCAGAGTTGAGGCAGCAAATTCTTTACCACGCGGTCGACTGCCGAGCTATTGAGGACTGGCTGTTCTACCCGCGGCCAAATTCGGGCACGATGACGCTTGCGCTTGTATGTAAGACTTTTGCGGCGGACTTAGTGGAGGTGCGAAAGATGTGGAATGTGAGCGAGAAGGAGCTGCGGAAGGAGCTGGACGCGCCGGATTTCAAGAATTACATCAACGACTTAATGATGCCGTTCAAGCAAGCGAGTGCGGCGCTTGGACAGCGCCAGGCGTTGGGCTCAAAGAAGCAGCAGCGAAAGAAGGAAGCGAATATTCAGGCTGCGAAGAAGCAGCGTAAGGCCGATCAAAAGGCTTTGAGCGAATTGGTGAAGGAGGATAAGGAGAGGTGGGAAAATGCGAACCAGGAGGAGGCTAAGCAGCTTGCAAAAAGCGCAAACAACTGGTGGAGTACGGCATGGCGTGGGCCGCATGGGTCTGATCGTGACGAGGATATGATCTGGACTCGATACTATTGCATCTCGAGCAGTCGAGAAGAGCATAGAAATGGCTTTCACATGCTAACTCTTCACGCTAGTCGATTGCGTCATCTCAACGTCTGCCCTTCCAAACTACTATTCCCTGCGCGGACCCGTCACTGACAACACACCAACACTGCACTCCGCCGAGATGAACGAGTCGACTGAGATCGAAGCAGCCTGGACAGTGCACCGCACACTATGCGGCACATCCATCAAATCGACAGATCAACATCCCTATTATTGTCCGCGCGGCCACTGCGAGAGGGATGTAGACCTCTGTGACAGCGAGCTCTGCGCGACATTCATGGAAAAATGCAACACCAAGCTCATTCAGGATTGACACACTGAGAATGACAGCAAGACAGAGGCATACTCGCGGCTGTACGCCTTGCGCGACCGGGTCAAGGACCGTCTCCTAGGCTATAGCGAAGATAGTACGGAACTTAGCATGTGCCGGGCCCGTAGCAGACAGGTCGAAGCGGAGTGGCTTGCAGCTCTCAGTCGAAACTCCTGCGTGTGCGAGACATGCTGCCTGTTCATTCGGAGGACAGATGTCAAGCTCATTGCAGAAGAGAATGCTGCTATTCGCAAGATCGCTCGAGACCTCGAAGCCCAGCTCACCGAATCGGAAGAGAAGGAAATGGCGGGTACCGATTTCCAGTAGGGCCTGTGGGAACACCTGGAGCGACTCGATGCTGAGCGCAAGGACACCAGAAACGCAGAGCAAGCGAACGATGTCACAGCTCAGAATAACCCCCTGCCTGCCGTTACTTCGCAGAACCCAAAGAAGAAAAAAAGAGGACGAAGAAATGGGAGACCCTTGCCGTGCTTCCGTCGGCTGGCTTCAGCGCAGGTGCGGATGACATCGCACATCAGCACGAGTATTCTTGGGGCGCAGGAGAAGAGAGAGATGGTTGACAGGACTAGTAATTTCCAAGATATCTCGAAAGCGTCGCGAGCATCGTCGGACCGACTGTACACAGTGATTACTACGGCGAGTTCGGCCGCACTGGATCATACAGAGGTCACGGAGCTGGTGATACGAAGCTGGAACGACGGATGAACCCAAGCAAATAATGCTTTTTCGGATCGTTCATGGCGAAGGTAGGACGCGAGAGAGGGTTGTGCAAGCAAGAACAATGGATGGTTGAGTCAACAATACTGGAAAGTACGAACTTGTCGACAGCCATAGAGCAAAGGAACCTTGTGGGAGGTGGTATTTGATCGACTACTGACATCGCTTCTTTGGTAACAAGGCTTGAGGCAATTACTTGACTAGAACGGATCCCCGTGTAAAAATGAAGGCGCTGACTCTTTCCTTTTCAATCCTGGCCCTCATACAGGAGCTGTCAGTTACCAAACTCCCGCAATCGCGGCAGTAGCGTCAGGCTTGTGGTTTCTCCGATCTCTCCTTGACATCCGAACGTCAACACTGAACTTACAACGACTACGCATTACTACAATTGCGGCAAACTACTGGGGTCTCGCTCTGACTCCTCTGGGCGCGGGCGAGGAGATCTGCTCGCTGCCGATGGAAGCTTCGTTTCATTCGAGCGACCACACCCGACCTTGTCCGTACGACTGTCCAAAGGATCACTGTACGCACATTTATCCTCGATGCCAAGATCCGTGGTGCCACAATCGTCTTCTGTTCCAACACCAAGAGCTCCAGTAGGACTGTCCACGGAAACAGCAAGAGCTTCTTACTTGTATCAATAAACTTGACGAGCTCAGGGCAACGATTCAATTTCGATGGGGATGGAGTCTGCGGTAAGAAACATTTCAAAAGGAAGAAGCAGCAGAAATCGCTCAATAGACAGATGCAGGAAATACTCTGACCGCGAATGGTACGATCTCAAAGCGCAAAGCAGGATACAACATGATGAGTGCCTGAGTTGCGCAGTGGAAGGGCTGAAGGTAGAAGCGAAACGCAGGACAATGTATCATGTGCTGTTTCGCGAGGAAGCACGAAAGCTACGCGAATACATTGAAACTTGCACGCCAGATGAGCAAGTGAAGCTGTGAGAACTCCCCATACAAATCGAATGCCGCTGCTTACATCTTCGTAGACAACTCTTTCATAACTGTCGGAGATAGCGCGAGCACGAAGCAGCACGGAGACGTGATGGGGAGACCACTGACAAGCTAGAAGAAAGGGATCGCAAGGACACGATGATCGCATGTACATGTTGGCTCAGTGCTTTCCATTGCTCACTATTGCTCCAAGGACAACGTACTGTAGATACGAGCAATGTATGGTTGCAATGGACCGCTGCTTTTCAGACACCTCATATCACTTGCGCAGAGTCCCTCGCTGCACGATTCGACTCTCTCTGTCCTTCTCGGGAAACTCCATTTACTGTTCTCTCCAGCGTGTTCTCTTTCCACCGTTCGGCATCGACTCTCGCGGTAGCGCACGCTCACATTCCTGTGAGGGCCAGTACGTCCTCATCCTCAGCTTAAGCTTGCCTTCCGCCTGATCTCAACTTGATCTCAATTGACGTCTTGAAATGACTTGGGTCTTCAAAAGGCTTGTCAATGCTCTGTTGCTGGTCTTGCGCTCTCTCGATGTACCAGGAGAAGAACACTCTGGAAGTGCACCCGATGTGCGTGGCTCCTCCAAATGAATTGGGGTGTTTCCACTCTCCAACACCAGCTTCGTAAATGACGGCGCTCTGGAGGTGGTATTTTATCTATGGCCCCAAGATTGGTGCCACACCAGTCGGGCTCCTGTTTCCGCTTCCATTGCCCGATACAACCGCTGGAGGTGCCAGCGAGTGGTCTGGAGCAAACGCAAGTGACGGAGAGAGCGTCAATGTCGCCTGATGTGGAGGCACCTTTCTCGGGCTTTCCGGCTCCTTCATCTCAGTATCATCAGGCTGCCAATCTCCAACCTCTTCCAGCATCTCCTCAAATATCTCGTTCTTGTGTTCAACCAGCATGTCAGTGAGCGTATTGCCGTCGCTTTGTGTGACACGGCCAAACCGTTTCTTTGGCTTCCGCACCAAGTCGCTCGAGAAGTAAGCATGATCTTGGGCCACAAGGACCAAAGATGTGCTGTAGTACCAGGAAGGTAGCTGATCGTTGCCAACGAGTGATTTGCAAGACATCAAGGAGACATCTTCAACGAAAGAGATGACTTTGGACAGTCTCTGCATTGCACGGTCCTCGTTGCTCTTGATGAGATTGATAATTGCACCATGGCCAGTGTTTGTTCCCATCAAGAATATGCTCTGGTACTCGTTGAGCTCGATGTAGTTGTCCCAGAGATACTTGAGAAGGATAGTAGCCTCTCGAGTACGAAACTCGACGCTGTCGCTGGCTTGACCTTCCAAGGAGTCGTCATCTTGGTCGACTACGTGCTTCGGCAGGTTTACGTCGATGACAGCAAAGCCACGTTTCACGGCCGTGTCGACGTAGGTCTTCACAACATCAGTCTTCGATCGTGTCAGCTGCCTGCCTGCTTCGAGCAGCATCAAGGTTCTCACTTACCACGTAGGTGTTATGCAGCTCAATCTTTCCGGTACGAGGATCAGGTTGAGCTATCATCTCTGGCGGATCGTGTAGGATCACAAGCAATGGCCTGCCAGACTCCTCGTAGTTCGGTGTCGCCAGCACCTGCTCATGGAATTCCTTGGCAAGAAACTCACGATTGATGAAAAGCGGTGTCATTTGGTACTCGTCCCACAGTGTCCTGGACTGCCACGATCGCACAACATTGTGCACTCGCTCGCCTCGAGGAGGGCCCGCGAGTCTGGCCGAAGGATCCTTGGGATACAAGCAGGACCAGAACTTGCTCTGTTGCCGTAGTACCAGCTTCACATCGTCAACCCCTGACACAGTCGGTTCAAGGTTTTCCAGTCGGTCCGGGGGCTCTCCCATCAATGTGCGGCCGACAGCGCAAGCTGAGCGGGCGATTGATTCGAGGTTGTAACCACCCTCTAGACAAACAGCAACCTTGCCATTCGCAAGTGACATGAGCATATGTGTCATGTGAGCGTATCCAGCAGGCGTGACTTTGCAGCCGCCAAGCATATCGCCCTCAGCCGCATCAAAGCCTGCTGCGATAATGACGAGGTCGGGATTAAACTCCGTCGCAATTGGCATGACCACCTGCTGAAAGGCGTAGATATAGTCTGCATCGCCCATGCCCTGCTTGGACCAGGGTATGTTGACGTTCTTTCCCAGGCCAGCGCCCTCTCCGCAATGCAAGTGATCACCGTATGGCGGCCTGTTGTCGCGGTACGAGTGTTCTGGATAGAATGTGCCTCTCTTGTGGACGTGTAGCGAAATGTATAGCACATTCGGATCGCTGTAGTTCGCTTGCTGGATGCCATTGCCGTGATGTACGTCCCAGTCTAGGATGAAGACTTTCCTGCATGGGTTTTTGACGTCTCTGAATTCCCTCTGGCATACTTTAGTTGCAATGCTGACGTTGTCGTAAAAGCAGAATCCTTTGGCATCTTCACGTTCGGCGTGATGACCCGGGGGCCTAATGACCGCAAAGACGTTCTTGACCTTGCCGAGGATAATGGCTCGACAAGCCTCGATCGCACCTCCTGCAGACAGTGCGGCGCAGTAAGGTGTGCTGTTGGAAAGGTAAATTGAATCGTTTTGATGTCCAGGATGCTGCTTCTCCTCGATGAGCTCATCACCGCTGAGAGTGCTCAGCGATTGAACCCATTCCCAATGCTTGAGGGTGTGAACTAGCAGGACCTCTTCCCGCGTCACCATCCTGGTATCGATGCGACCCATGTAATAGTCGCCAGCAGGTCCCGAATCGCCAGCCCGCCATGCTAAGCCAGCATTAACGAAGGCTTCGAAGATGGCATGGATCCTTCGAGGGTCTTCTGGATGAAGATCATCCTCCGAAGGTTCTGCTTCCACGTGGAATCTCATACGGACATCGTAGACTAGGCCAGTCTGCGATGTGGCGTAGGGCAGGCTTGCACACTTTGCAGGCTTGGGACCATCCTGCCGCACAGTCAACTGGTCAAGGGAAGGTATGTCTCTTTGAACACCTTTGCCCTTCAAAGATGTCGCGTAGTTCTGTCGTGGCAAGGGGCCAGTTCCGTCGTATGAGCTCATTGCTCCGATGACTTGCCTTCCGGAGACGTCGAGACCCGCGCTCTGGGCGAGGAGTGACGGGTAATGCTCAGTCGTTGGATGAGCGTTATCATCGCCATCCTGCATGTTGACGTCTGATCTCTCTTCTTGCTCCATGTTGACAAGAAGAGAGCGGGGCCAAGAGCCCGTCACTTGCTCATGCCGGCCGGTTCAGTACTTCAAGGTTGTGACTACCGTTTGTCAGTTTTCCAAAGTGGACGAGAAGTCGGGAGTGGAGTAAGCACTCCATCTCCCGCAGATGAACAATGAACAGATGCTGGGAGTACGCGAAACAGCCCTGGTATCGCGCGAACGCAGGGAGAAGCTATTCTAGCCGATTATGGACTTACAGTTCTCTGAGCTCGCGCTCTACGCGCAGCCTTTTTGGCGTGACCTTTGCGGTGCAAGCTATAAGGTGCGCTGTGAATTAGTCGCGTGGTAGTGGTGTGCGTCGCGGCGTCTAGTACTTAGTTGAAGAAGTTAAGAGCGTAAAGCGAGGTAGAGATTAAAGTCGCTTAGTAAATTTTATGCTAGCGCATATCACGTGACTAGCTAGTGAGGGTCTAAGTCATGGCTTAAAATTAATCAAGTAGCTATAGAGGACTATTGAACTTTATAAATACTAGTTAATATTATAAATAATTATATAATAGAGACTATTAGATTAGCATAGCTATTTTAGAGTCTCTATTTATTATTGAATGGCTTTCATGCTTAATAGTCATCTAATAGGTACTATTCAATTCGAGGTATCAAGAGAAGAATTCCTGGAAAGCTTCCTATAATGTCCCCTTTATTCCAGAAGCTCTCCGTAGCTGCACGCGCTTTCCCTTCACGCGTCTCGAAGTGGTTCTCCGTCACATCGGCATGAGCATGATCGCATCAGGCGGCAATGGCTGCACAGTGGTCAAGATGACTGTCGTTGAGTCTTCGACCTCACTTCAAATTCCACCATACGACTGTTGTTACAAGCAACCAGCTTCGGTGCTCCTGTGCTCATCATGCGCACGACCTGTGCTACATATGTGCTACACCTATCGCTCTTCATCAAAGGCAAAGGCACGACTCTCGTTAGAGCCTTCCTGCTCGTTTGGCTGAGACTGATATACCAGCTAAATGCCAGCCAAGGGACACAAGTTCGGATCCATATCTCCGACTTCGAGTTTGATTCCTGGAAGCTAATTTACAGTATTCACCGAGCCGTCATGAGCAGAGAAATCAGTGAGAAGAGCAGAACTTCTGCTAATTCAAGGAAGCGAACGTGTACGCGGTTGAAACATGTAACGCCACTTGACGAGCAAAACAAGGCGTGGCACTACCGAGACCTCCTGGAGTATTTCCTGTAGCATTACTCAGGCTGTGCAGGTCACTCTCCAGACGGTGTTCACAACACCAAATCAGGTACGCTTCCTCGATGTGGACCTTCAGCTCAGGCACGTATATGAAAGGATGGATACCTCAATTATGTTCAGCCAACCTCAAAGGACCCCAAGAGTCACCATGAAGACCTTGAGTCCCATCAAAACCTCAATCACTATCCTCGTCCTCGGCTTTACTCACGCCCTCTCAACCCCGGCCTCCGATCCAAGCGGCGTCCAAATGATGGTCTTCTCGAAACTCGACTGCTACTACGTCGCACTAGACCATTCCACTACCGAGCCGCACTTCGAGTGCCATAACGTCTATGGTGCCGAAGCAAGGCCGGTGCACGTGACGGGTCTAGGAAGATGTAATGCTATTCTGTTCAACGGGCCAAACTGTCGAGGACTTCAAGATTGTTTGATTGCAACAACTGAGCTTCAAGTGCCATCAAGTCAAAATTTTCGACACAAGCGTACTGCTATGTCGAATCTTCCAAAGCTCAAGTATTCATCCATCCAGATGATACAATCCTCTCCAAGCCTTCAACTACAATCCTCCCTAAGCCTCCGAGTATTGCAACGCAGCTGCCTTAACTTTCGACAATCTCTGCTCTTCCAATCTTCTCTCAAGCTTGCTTGCAAGTTCCATTAGCGTCCTGAACAACCGCCTCCTCCAGAAGTTTCATGTCCTCAGTGCTGACCAAAAGCGCCTCGCCACCATCGGAAGCAGGCTCACGTGAACCGAAAGCGCTTCGAATCCGCATGCCGATCGCGGTCCGACCTAATGGTACAGCTTTCAGGATATCGCGTACAGTCACGCCCTTGCCATCCTGTCCCTCGACCGTGATCCAGTCGCCATCGCAAATGCAGCCGCCGTTGAAGACACCCACGTCGAGCTTGCGAGCTGGCGGCATGGTGACGTACATCTCCACGAATGAGTAGTTGTCAGAAAATACGGACTGAAGTTTGATCCATTCGAAGACGCCATAATGGATATTTGCTGTAGTCATCAGGCGGGTAGTCGGATACAAGCCAGATGGACGGTCGAGAAGCAGCGGGTTGACTTCATTTGGGATGTAATCAATTCTCTGCGGCTCGTGCTTGTCGAAGGCATAGGCGTAGCAGTGCTCTAGTACTGGCAGCTTGCGACTCTTGTTGCCGCGCTTTGTCTGGCGTGTGAGGATGACCTTCGGCTCCTCCGCGTGCAGGAAGAGTCTCTGGCGTACGACAGGCGAGCCGACAATGAGAGAGCGCAGGTACTTGTTCACGCGCTGGTAGCGAAGCAGGTCGATCGGTGGGAGGTGAGAGAGCACTTGTTCGAAGAGCTCCGGCACGCGGTAGACCTTCGAGCGAGCGGTCTGTGGTGTGTGTCAGTTACTGCTTTACGTTCACAAACGCTGTGAATGGCGTACCTCTACTGGCATATCTGCTTCAGCCATATTGGCGCCGGTTCTGATGACTCGGTGAGCTGTGAAAATTGTTCGTTTGGAGGACGTTGGCTGTTAAAGGTGAAGCGCGGGGCCACGCATGCGCCGTTTGCATGTGATGCTTGGCACCTGCCGCTTCAAACTGAAGCTCATTTCGCCGCGTGTGCAACCACAACTCCCATGCAACATGCTCAAGATACCTGCAGTCCAGCTCAGAATACTGCAATCACGATGATCAGTAGGCCTAGCGGTCTTTCGAAATGGATGCGAAGACTGATCACACAGCAGACTGCGCCACCGATGTTGCCGCCGCGGGCGATGTCAAGAGTATTCGGCACCAACGAACTTCTCGAGAACATTCTTGTCAATCTTCCACCGACAGCATTGCTCGTCTCCCGGTGCGTCGCGCGCAGTTGGCAAGCAACCATTCAAGCTCCCAAGCCGATTCGCACCAAACTTTACCTCGCACCTATCCACCCGGAGTCTGCATAAGTGTTCAACAGGGAGGTATTCAGTCGCGAGCACTGCGGATGTGTCGAGGGGAAATGGGTCCGTGTAACCGAACTCGCGCCAGAAGATAATTACTTCCTCGCGACCCTCCGCAATGACGTGATCCTCCACTTCGATCCTGTGGACAGCGGTGATGGATGTTTGATGCACGGCTATCCACCGTTCCTATACTAACAATAGAGCTGCTCCAGAATTTCATGTGAGGCGAAAGCTCGGCCAGCTACATGGAAATGTACTTGACCCAGGCCTTTGTCAATAACGTTCAGGTCGAAGGCCCGGCTCAAACATTGGCCCTCTGACGGACAGTGTCCAAGTTTGCAGGGCAGAAGGCATTCGCTTTAAAGACGTCAAAGACGCCTTGGTAGTGTTCCTTACTGGTATAAAGATCATGGCCATGCTTGAGATCAGGCTGATTTCCAGCGATATCCACGCGGACCAAGGCTATGGAATTGCATTGCCTTTTGAGGAAGACATGGCAGAGCTGGTGGAGCAGACCGGCCTCGACCCAAGACGACACTTTGTTTGAGACCTCGAGGAGCTCATTGCACGACAAAACGGCCTCTTAGCGGCTGCGAGAGGCAGTTTGAAGTTGCTCGCCGGTTGCGCCTCTGTGGATGTTGAGTGGCACTATGGATCCTCGTGCAAGACAGCATCATCGTCTCAACGGTGGCAATGGTCCTTGAACGAGTGGCAACCTGGTAACAGATGAGGGAGGGAATGAAGAAATCTCCATCACTTTCCTCTCCGTCTATTTGCCTCGGTCGGTGGATTTTTGAGCCTTCTCTTCCATGATATCCGAGAGGCCGGGCAGCTTTGGCTCTTCTTTCGTGCGCTGCGACTTTTTCCCTTGTCAGGCTTCTTGCTGACTTTAGACATCGCGCCATCTCATGTGACTCATGGAGCTAGATATACACCAGCACCGCGCGCAAGTCATATCTGGGCTTGGGTTCGCAAATGGCGGCCTGGCCTACTTCCCCTTTGATGAGAAGACATCGAGCCGCAGTGAGGTACGCATTCTTCACGCCCAAAATTCGAGGGGTCTGGCAACCTTCGTCCAGTCCTGCTTCATACAATAGCGACCCTCTCGTGCCCTCAGATTGACCATACGCGGCTGCAAGGCCTACGACAGTCTTCTCATGTCGACGCGGGACATTCGAGTGCAGCTTGAAGTTCAGGAGCAGTAGGTTGGTTCGGGAATAACAGAATAGTTCTAATTGGAGCATTGGCTCGGCCAGAGCGGCTCGGCGCGGCGGCAAAAGTGGATCGTTCTCGCGAGCTCAACCGCGCTCACCTTTCACTCCCATTGAAACATCACTGCACATGCACATACCACTTTCACATGTTAAGCACTGCTCGAGATGCATACCAGACATACCACTTCGACTCTACAAGCGCTCTACCAGGTCTTTGTACAACCAGCGCTCTCTAGAACAACGACTCGCCGACCTGGATTTACACATCCACAAACACTACACTCTCTACGAAGAGACGCCCGTCCCTTCTCGACCCAAGCACGACACCTCGCCAAAACGCGCGCAGCAGAAGTCCGCGATCAGAAATGGAACGAAGAGATCACACATCCGATGATTCTCTTGGTCGACCCAGCCACGAACCAACTGTACGCCGATCCAGACCCGAGTGATCCCGAGAACGGAGAACCAATCCCTCGTCCACCCGTCACACGCTCCGACATACTGAATAGTTTGGACTTGAAAACACACAGGCTGGTGCAATTAACGCCTGATGAGCCGAAAAATCCGCATTTCGTGCCTGTTTGTAAGGTCATAAGTAAGAAGGACATGTATGAGGCGGACAAGAGGAGGAAGGAGAGTGCGAAAGCTGCGAAACAGGCGTCCAAAATCGCTTCTGAAATGGGAGGCAAAACACTTGAACTGAACTGGGCAATAGACGCCAATGATCT
This sequence comes from Nothophaeocryptopus gaeumannii, assembly GCA_031771865.1. NCBI lineage: Eukaryota > Fungi > Ascomycota > Dothideomycetes > Mycosphaerellales > Mycosphaerellaceae > Nothophaeocryptopus > Nothophaeocryptopus gaeumannii. Next base: position 748,635 of record JASISA010000019.1, read on the forward strand.
GGGACACCGACTTCAGAGGGCTCGAGAGTTTCTGGAGGAGGGACGGAGGGTGGAGTTCATTTTGGCGGCGAAGAAGAGGGGAAGGAAGGCTACAAAGGAGGAGTGTGAGGGAGTGCTGAAGAGAATTCGGGAGGGTGTGGAAGCTGTGGATGGGGTGAAAGAGAAGGAAGCATTTCAGGGGAAACTTGGAGGGTTTGCGACGTTCATCTATCAAGGACGGCCGGTGAAAGCCAGCGGAGCGTAAGGGGGCGTTAAGAAAAGATAGTCTATGTGCTGTTGTGATAGTTTGGTGGATGCACACTGCAGTAATGAGGCTGGATATCATGCATGCACGACGCAACGGCGGGCTGCACAGCCACAATGCGGCTGCATTCGAACGTGAGGCCTTTGTCGACGATACCTTGCTACGTCTTTTGATCTGCTACTAAGCAGTACCTCCACGACTGTAGAGTGTGGAATGGGCCTCTGCGACACCTGCAGGTCATGCTTGTGGGGCACGGCCTCAGAGTCAGCAAGATTTGATGAGGATAGCCCGTGGGTGGAGTACTTCCACCATGCAAACGCTCAGAGCCTACTCGCCGCGGTCGACTTGCAGTGCATCGTGTGCCCTGAATATTGGCACAACCCTCAACTATCAACACTTCCGGGGCTATGGCATGCAGCTCCACTGGAAGAGCATTTCGGACGTCGCCTACGCAAGAGTGGAATTTTGGGTCAGCTTGGAGCCGGACAAGACCCGTCTTATCGTGGATGACACTTTCCCGGCATTCGATAAGAAATTTTACGGGCTCGGACTGGCTAGTGGAGATGCTTCATTATGGTACCCATCCCGGACAATGCTCTGAGAACACGGGTTCTATGGAAGCCATGAACGTAGCGAAACACTTGCTTGAGACTTGTCAGCATGAGCATAGCTAGTGCAAGAATCATGTCAGAGGAAGCTGGTGTCCGGTCCCACTCCTTGATCTCGAAAATGTACGATCAAACGGTACCTTCTCCCCTGTTGACACCGCCCTGTCACGTGTCCACGGACCGTACATCACGATCAGTCACTGTTGGGGTCAGGTAGAGTTGACGAGACCTACAAGAGACAATCAGATAACCATGGAGAGTGGCTGGGCTGTCGTTAATATTCCGAAGACATTTCAGGACGCTATAGCGGTCTGTCTAGCTGTCGATTGACGCTATCTCTGAATTGACAGTCTGTGCATCCTCCAGGACGCAGAGAGAACTCTGTCAACTGGCTGCAGTAGTCTCCTCAAATGGGCAAAATATACTCCAATGCTCTGTGCAATCTTGCAGCGTCGGCATCAACTAATGGTCCTCAAGGCTTGTTCAGGGATCGAGATAGCGCCAAAGTCGGGTGGACGATCATCGAAACCAGACCACGTGCTCATTCCGGTCCCTTGAAAGCAGGTCGTTACAGATTGACGCCAGAATTTCACTTGACGCCAATATTTTACTGGACGCCAGAATTTTACTGGAAGAACCGGCTTCGGAAATCCGAGGATGTATATGGAGCGCCAGAGCCGTAGAGTTTGGCGTGAAGCCTTTTCACGCCAGCAGAGCAGGTGGCGATCGCGAAGGTTTGCGGGTTGTGAGAGTTCTTTGAAGTGATAGGGGACGTAGTTGAGGTGTCTGAGGGTTGTCCAAAGTGCTGGAGGATCGTGTCAGCTTGATGTGATTGGGAAACTGGTCATCGGTGCTCTTACACATCGTCCCTGTCCTAGACAGACCAAGGCAGAGGACCTGCATTTTCTTTGGCTCCTCTGCCGAGGGACTCATTCGATCGATCCACCTTGGAAGCGTCGCCATAACTGCCAATATCCAAGAATATTCTGAAAGATGTTCTCGAGGCTCTCTACTCACCAGCTCACCAGCTCACAACTTCAAAACCCTCTCCCACCGCAGCCACCTTCAAGCAGAGCACAAGCTCTGAACAACCACTTCTCCCGTTGACCCGATGGAGCGGACACCGCTTTGCAGGCCATGGGTGAGCTGTGGGCAAGAGGCTGCGAGGTCGACCTCAGTAAGGTCAATGAGCTTCCTAAAGATGTCAACATGCTCATCGATCTGCCTCCGTACGCCTGGACCCATTCTTCTTGTTCTGGGATGAGAGCTACCTTTCCCGCGAGTACCGTCTGCGCACCACTCCACGCAAGGACCTCATCGGATACCCGGTACCCGGCAGTTTTAAACCAACGTGGCGCGACTTTTTCCGACGTAATGGGAATCCATGGATTCGAGAGCACAAGGTCCAAGGCAACATCCTCTATCCAGGAGCTGTATGATAGTCATGGCGATCGAGGCGGCACGCCAGATCGCGGACTCAAATGAGGATATTATCGGCTACGAGCTCCGTGATGTTGCCATTTTCATCGCCCGGCGTGTCCCAGACGATGCAAAGGCAGTGGAGACTATGGTCCAGTTTCATCTTCGCCACACCGGAACCAAGGCGGCACCATCGTTCACTTTGCACGAGTTCACGGTCTCGAGCTGGTCTCAAGACGCCAACGAGTGGACTACGCACCCACGAGGTCTCATCTATGTCACGTACAAGTCCCAAATTCGGCCACTTCCTCGACAACAAGAGCTACATTGGCGTCAACCTCCTGGACTTCGAAAACAACTTAACTCCTCGCGCAATCAAACTCTGGTCGGACGTCGGAGCGCCCATCTCTCAAGGTGCCCTGAAACCAGTCCAGCCCGTCCAACTCTTCACTTTCGCGGAAGTCGAACGAAAAGACCTTCCGCTACATGCAAACAGGCAAACATATGGGAAAAGTTGTGCTCCGTGTCGACGATGCAGATGTAGTGCCTGCAGTCCCACGCACTCCTCACGTCAACATCTCCGCCGAAGGAACATACATCATAGCCGGTCTAGGCGGAATCGGAAGAGAAATCGGCCGCTGGCTCGCAGAAAAAGGGGCAAAACATCTCGTTTCCCTTTCAGCAGCATCGGGAGAAGGGAATAGAACCTACGTCCAAGACCTGCGCAAGACGTACGAGACGAATGCCATCGCCTTTGACTGCGACGTCTCTTCCCGCGCAGCCCTGCAAACAGTCCTTTGTAACATCTCCCGCCTACCCCAAATCAAGGGCTGCGCAACAGGCACCATGGTCCTCTAGGACCGCCTATTCGACAAAATGTCCGCATCCGACCTACGAGTCCCAATCGATCCCAAAGACAACGGCACCCAAAACCTACACGACCTCCTCCCCCGCGACCTCGATTTCTTCACAATGCTCTCCTCCCTCGCAGGAGTAATGGGCCACCGCGGTCAAGGAAACTACCGCTGTGGAAATATTTTTCAGGATTATTTCTCCTACCGTCGCAGTCTGGGACCTCGCGCAAGGACGATCGATATCGGCTACCTGCTTTCCGTTGGTTTCGTCGCCGAACACGACAAAAACGTCGACCACGTTGAGGTAATGGGGTTGAAAGTAATGCATAAATCCGAATTGCACGGCTCGATCGCGACGGCGATTGAGAGGGTTAGAGGCACATCCACCGCAAATGATTTGCAGCCTTCCATTTAACGAACAGCAAGATCCGGAATGGTATTGGATGAATGATGGGCGATTCGCTGGATCAAAAGCGCGGGCTTCTGGATCAGGATGATCTCTATCTTCGATTTCTTCTCTAAAGGACGGGCTTTCAAGATGTGAGGATATGGGTTTGGCTGTGGAGTTGATCAGCAACGCAATGGCAGAGCGTCTTGCGCGGCCGATGATAATTCCAGCCGCGGATGTCAATACCAACAAACCGCTCTCCGCGTATGGGTTCGATTCACTGGTAGCCCTGGAAGTCCGAAACTGGATCGCAAAGGAGATGCTGGTTGAATTCTCAGTATTTGAGATCATGGCGTGCCGATGAGGCAGTTGGCAGGCGAGTTGACAGGGAAAAGTAAAGTGCTCGCGGCAAACTCGAAGGAGTGAGGGAACAATCCATATTGACTCGATGATGGATGCGCGATGCGTTCTTGGAACAATGACATGTCAGTGGGATGCAAACTGTGATATAATATTGTTCGTTTGATTGAAGGTCCGACGCTGAACGCTATCATAATTCATCCGATGAGCTGTCAGCTCTGGTATCTACGTCACGCTGTATCCGCAATGCGCAGTGAATGCTTGCTTGTGATCTCCCTTTCTCGATTACAAGGCGGAGTCAATGTAGACCGGTCAAGGCCTCGATCGTCCCTTCTAGGTCAAGTCGATGACCACATTTCCCGACTATGAGATTTCCATGGCATCGCCGTTGCCTGACCGCTTCTCTTCCTTGATCCACTCAACAAACTCATCGATGACGCTTGGCCAGCTGCTCTCCTCGTTCCAGAAGCTGAGTGACTCGTCCTTCATGACCTGCTGGGCAAAGTTGAGCGTCTGCTTCCACAAGTCCTTGTTGACCGCCTTCTTGACCTTTTCTTGGTAAAACTCAAACCACCAGTCCAGCCACGGCGTCTGTGCGGTCCGCCACTCCCAGGAAGGTGCTGTGAACAGGACAGTCCAGAACTCGATGGCCGTGTCCATTGGCAGTGCCTTCTGCTTCTCTGCCAGAGCAAGTTGGAAGGTGTGGTTGTAGACGGCCTTGAATATTCTGGGTTCGCTGGCGAGTTGCGATCGCCTCTGAAGGACCGTGTTCCGCATCTTTGGTATCGTGTCTGCATTCACCTCCGTCCACCCATCGATAAACCCTTCTCGTGTTATGTTGCCGAGCGACGGTGACTGGACGATCTCGGAGAAGACGAGTGCGCCGACGTCTTCAAGTGGAACCTGGAGCTCGCTAAGCAGCCCAGCCGTGCCTTCAATGCCGATCTCGTCTGGTAGCTCTTTGACATTATCGCGGTACTTGTCGAAGGTCTTGCTGAGGGAATTGCGAAGAGGGTTGGAGCCGCTAGAGGGGTTGTTGAAGAACCTTTTGTAGACCTTCATATTAGTACAATGTCGAATCAAAGCTATAGCTTCGTACGGCCAGGACATAGGCAGATGTTGTCTGGACGAAGTGTGTGCCCAAAGCTTGAGTGACTACCAAGCTGGCTCCTCTCTTTCATGCCATTTCTTTGGGTCCACAATACTTTGTCTCCGCCCATTGCTTGCCCGCCCGCCGAGTAAGATGAGAGATATTACTTACGCGTTGACAGCTGCGCCGACATTCCAGTTGTGTTGCTTGAGCACCTTTCCGGCAGTAGTCTTGTCCGACTGAGTGACGCTGACGAACTCGGAAATGGCGTTCTTCTGCTGCGAAGTGTACGCTGGAGGCATCTTGTCAGGTCGCGTGCTCGGGGTGCTCGAGGAGTCTCGTCAGGCGAGAAGGAAGATGGAGAGCGATCCGCGGTGGCAAGTGCTATGGGGGGAAATTCATATGCGCACGGTCCTCCTCTTGTCGTGTGATGTGCTCAAGTGTTGAGGTATGTATGTTAGGTTAGGTAGGTTAGGTCGCAAGGGGAGGAAGCCGAGTGTGTCTCGATCTTCAAAGGCATGACGGCAGCGGCGGGGCACGGGCAATCGATAGCTGCCTCGCCAAGACCTTGTCCCTGCCTGAAGTTGCGGCTCTGCAGAACAACCACACCGGCGACATGCATACAGCGGTATGAGAAAGGGGGATGCTTACGAGGACCCTTGGCCACCTTCTTCGTCTTCTTTGGTGTGGTCATGGTGAGCGACTCGGTCTCGTCGACCTTGCGTTTGGGCATCGTCTTGGACGGTCGTGGTTGTATGTAAGGATGTCGCGTTTCGAGGCAGAGGGAGTCGAGTGCAATTGACAAGAGCGCTGGAGGTTCAGATACTGAATAAGAAGCGTTTGTATTGTGTCAGGCGACAATAGTCCATGTGACGCGACACTCACGGACGCAGATGCTTCGAGTATATGCCGCGAAGAAGAGTTTGGGAGAGTCTGGGTGAAGTGGAAGGAAGGTTGCGGCCTTCACGCGTGTCGAGGCGCGTCCATGCTGGTGGTAATGGTGAAGGAAGGAACCACTCTTAGGCAGCCACCACTCCATCACATGCAAGAAGCATCAGCATATGATTGCACTCACTTGACCTGTCTAACGCAGAAGCTAGATTCCTACACTGCATCGCCATATGTTTAAGAGCAACGTCTTCACCGATGGGGCACGGTCTCCATTGCGATCATACCGACGACACCCGCATGACAACGCCAGATGCTTCCATGAGGCCGCATCGATGAGAAGATCCAACACGTATTTGCACAGAGAACGGCAGTCTTCATCATCTCCGATACTCACATCACAATCTCCAACCTTTCCCCTTGCCCTTCGAGAAGATTCTGGTCTCGTCATTACTGGTCAACCCATTGCGCATCCTCCCGATCACCCAGTTCCGTCCATGTGTGTACACTGAACTGACACACCGGCACCCACAGCTTCATATCCTTCAGGTCCGAGAGCTCGCCCGACTTCCTCAATGCCGCTCTGAGAGCATTCAATGCCGCCCTTGCATCCTCCACAGTCCAGAAAGCTCCATCGCCATAGCAAAATCGCACGTCTCTTAGAGACTGGCGGTGGTCTGAAGTCAAGGTATCGAGCCAGCGGCAGCCGAGGTTGGGAAAGCCCCATGGAATGACGAATGTGTTCTTCTGGTAGTAGATTGGAGAGGCTTCTGCTCGGATTTGTTTGCATACTTGGAGGAGTGAAGAGAGACGCGGAGCTGGCTGAGCTCCTTCGGCGGAACGTGATGGTACTGTATTTCGGCGAGCGGCAGCATGGATCTCGATAGGAGCTTGTGCTACGAGGACTTGTTTATAGATCGATCGTCGGAGGTTGAGAGGCAGCCTCGTGAGAGGACATCTCGTCCAGAGTCCTTCGGTAGACATGTCTGCTGGTGAGTCAGTTGCTTCAATGGTTTCTTCTGAGAGGATATGAAGTTTCTCTTGTACGTCAATGAAATCGTACTCGCCCGTATACTTGCACCTCGCTTTCCTTCCTGCTGGCCTGACCATGGCGGAGGAAGTCGGGCTGGTATGCCACGACCGATGCAGTGCTTGTCGATGCTTGCCTCATGCGTCCTCATACCCACCAGGTTCTCCAGACAGCTACCGCATTCTCCAGCTGCATGTCAAGGCCTACCGGGTCGACTGGCGAATGGCTGCCTCGGAGCGTAGGTTGTCATGGGAGTACGTCTCTTCTCGCTGTCCAAGCCATTCGACCTGATCATGGCGGCCCTGCAAGCCTCCTACAGAGCTGTCCAGTCGTGCGGAGAATGACCCTGCCCATCGTAGCTCTTGCGGTACTTCCTCGCGTGATGTTTTCTTGGATCCTGGGTTCGATGGAGGAAGGGGAGCGGAAGCTTGAACGAAAGGTGGCCGGGAGACATGATGCCCTGGCGCTGAAGCGATTGGCTGATGGTTCCGTGAGTTCAACTTCACGTCTTCGAACACCATGCTGGCTCTGTTTACTCCGTCGCGTCCGCTCACGACACCTCCTCACGTCTTGCTATACCATTGCTGACCTCTGACGAACTCTGTGCGGAGGAGTCATTCTTGCGATGTTGCGGCGACGAGGATGGTGGCTCTTCAAGAGACGCACTTGTGCCTTTCGGTGCTCGGGGCCTTGGCTGTCCGGCGCGTGCTCACCAATCCAAGTCGGTGAATCGGTGAGGAACGGTGAGTGGCATGGCATGGGCTGACGGACAACGAATCGACTTCTCCTTGCTTTTGGGCTGTGCAAGAGCGGAGAGGTGTCGCTGCCAAGGTAAGGTAGGAGACATCTTCGATCACCACCCACCAATATTATCAGATTCGACATCTGCTTTGTCGGTGCGACGCTGCAATAAACATCACTTGATCGCGAACAGTCATATCGAATCGCTGGACGAGACATTCGACGCATAGACATTCAAATATGGCCCAACACGATCCGGACCTTCACAACACGATTTCACTGAGGCCCTCGCCCTTCCACATCTATCCCGAACGCTACTCTCACAACCACACCCCAGAGCCGAGCCACCACGGTCACCATCATCACCATGAGCGACCAGGCAACAGCTCGGGAGTCGAGCACAGCGACAAAACAGTCCCGGAACCAATAGCGCGACCCGCATACCAGCGCAACAGCAGCGACAGCGAGCGCGACGATGTCGAGCGTCAAAATAGCCTGCCCGAGTACCACGCTGAGAACGATCCATACAAGCTACGCAACGGCATCAAAGACATTGCGGACGAGAAGGCCAAGGCCAAGGCCAACAGTAAAGCCAAGCGAGTATGCCAGCCAGTCGGCAAAGGCAAAGACATGGTCAAATCCCACAAGATCCTCAAGTTCTACGAAAACCAAAACGAGAATATCGAGCGTCTCCTTAAGCCTGTCGACGACCACGTCCGGGACGCCAAGGAAGAGCAAGGTAGTGATGCACTGCAGTTCAAAATAGCAGTTCGAGGCAGTTTCGCGGCCAATATTATTCTGGCCGGTCTGCAGATCTATGGTGCTGTGTCTTCGGGTTCGCTGTCGCTATTTACCACCATGGCGGACAGCATCTTTGACCCGGCCAGCAACCTGACGCTCATTCTTTGTAACAGAGCAGTGAACAAGGTCGATCCGCGCAAGTTTCCATCTGGGAAGGGTCGTTTGGAGACGGCAGGCAACATTGCTTTCTGTTTCTTGATGACAGCTGTCTCTCTCATCCTGATAGTCGAGTCTATCCGCGAGATCGCAACGAAGGAGCAGGGCGACGGCTTCCATTTCCCTTCCGTGATCGCCGTTGGCATTGCATTCTGCACCAAACTCGGTCTGTTCTTCTACTGCTGGGCTCTGCGAAACAAGTACAGCCAGATTCGCATTCTGTGGGAAGACCACCGCAACGACTTGTTCATCAACGGCTTCGGTCTGATGACAAGCGTTCTCGGAAGCAAGGTTGCGTAAGTTGAGCCTGCTCGCTTTCGTACGCTACAAACTGATTGATATGCGCAGATGGTTCATCGATCCAATGGGGGCCATAATACTCTCCGTCCTGATCTCCTTCCTCTGGCTCCGAACCGCCTACCAAGAATTCCAACTCCTCATCGGCGTCTCCGCAGACACCGCCTTCCTCCAGCACGTCACCTACATATCCATGACCCACGACCCTCGCATCCTCCAACTCGACACTGTCCGCTCGTGGCACTCTGGTCCGAGACTGATTGTTGAGGTGGATATTGTCATGGATCCCGATCTTACGTTGAGAGAGACCCACGACGTTGCGGAGGACCTGCAGATGAAATTGGAGAGTTTGCCTGATGTGGAGAGGGCATATGTGCATGTGGACTTTGAGACGACGCATAGTCCGGAGCATTTTTTAAAGAAGGAGTTGTAAGAGTTTGCATCCTTCACATCTGCACCGAAGCCTTCAACCCAAGCGCTTCCCATCAACCAAACACCCACTCAGATACTGAGTGCTTCCTACTTGGCGACATCGACGGCACCCTCCCATGGCTTGGTTATGCTTGGAACTTTTGATGTTAACCTTGAAGTCATAGATCTATAGCGGAACCGATCAGCAGACAGCATTCGAGGAGCACGGTGGCGGGACCAAAAACCAGCGAACAGCCTTCGCAAGACATAGCGCAGCTCAAGCCCTCAGAGACGACGATTGCTCAAGATTGGCAACCTTCGAGCCGAGCACTAAGGAATTTGAAGAGGGCTGTCCTATGGATGACTTGCGCTGATGCCTGAATGGAGCTATCGACACGTGGCTAATTGGGGGCGAATGAGGATATGTTGTTGATGGGAGCAGAAAGCGAGATATAGACATTGGAATGAGAAGACTTTATGAACTTGTATGTCACCGTTCTCGCCGTCATTTGCATACTGCTACCTACGAGTAGCTAATCAAAAATCCCCAAAGCGCCGCAGTATCATAGGATTCGCGTCAAATACCGCGAAGCGCCGTCATGTGCTTCAAAGGAACCTTGCCATGCTCAAGTCTCGGTCTTAGTACACCAACTCAAGCTTTGGTTTTGGTGGCCACCATGGTGGCGAAGCCAGCCGTTGCAGCAACTCATTTTCACCCAGCTTGGGCTTGGGTGGCCACCACGGAGGCGAAGCAAGCGTTTGGCCTAGACGCTCCATGCCCAGCTTGGGGCTTTAGCGGCCGCCATGTAGGTGAAGCGAGCGTTTGGAATGGTTCCTCCGCGTCCAGCTTCGGCCTAGGCGGCTGGGGTGAGTTCGGAGGTCCAAGTGCAAGTGAAGCAGACTCTTCCAAGATCAGCTTCGTTCGCGGCGGCTGTGGCGTGATTGGTGATGGGTCTATAAAGTTGATCAGTAGCTGCAAGGATCGGTGATGGATGTGTAAGCTTACTGGAAATGATGGGTATGTGTGCCGTGGGATGGTCGTTGTTTCGTAGGTTGTGGTTGTATTGGGTTTGGCAGTTGAGAGAAGTCTTTGTAGTCCGTCTGTATTTTATATCGTCGCTGCATTGTATTCACAACGAATATACATGACTACTGTGGCCACCAACCACCCTCATGACATTCGCCCAGAGCTTCTGTAATGTGACGATATATGTGCCTCATGCTTTGCTGAGAGCTTGCCAATGCAGATATAGCCCTAGTTGTGAAGTTGCTTGCTCGATGCGTGTGCTCGTGGCAATGCTTGTCATGACATCCGCGTCTGGCGCCGCAAGAAAAGAGAGTAGCAATTTGTATGACAATCATGACGCCAGCCTTCTGGCACATATACGTAGAACAGCGGCTGATGTGGTGATGGCCAAACTTTGCTCACAGCGGCGTTTCGATGCTGTTCAGGACATCGTCAATGACTTCGTCCACAGTCAAGCCTTCCAGCAACTCCTTCACAGCTCGTGGATCGCTTCCCCAAAGCAAACTTTTCTCATTCTCCGCAGTCGCCAGGACCAGTCGATGTGCGTATATCTTGCGTGCTGCCAGCGCCACCAGCGAGGGAGGCACATAAGTCAATCCGTGCAGAGGAGCCAGTGCCATGCTCAGAATGCGCATTTGCCGTGTCGCGGTAGCCGTCACTCCGCCCTTGACATACCGGCTGTTGCGCATGAACACAACGATGTTGTGAAGATATTGTGCGATCTCGTGTGTCATGTTGACGTCCTTTGCCAGCGTTTGCAGGTCCCTGATGTCCTCGTGTATGATTCCCGAAGAAGACTTATCGACGTCACCTTCGAGATGTGGTAGTCCGTTATCTTCGGCATGGAAGTGGGACACGGCGAACAAATCGTTGAGATGCCGCGTCAGTCGTGCCTTTGGCTGTGAGAGAATCGTAATGAAGAGCAGGCCTTTCGGAGCTGTGTGCATAGCGGATCTTGTGAAGATGCGCCGGGATCGCAAGAGCTCAAACGCCTGCACTTGTACAGCTTCACTTGCTGTATCCAGCGCAGTGGCAATGACAACGTCTGCAATCCGTCGATCGTCCAGATTGGGCACGCTGTCTAGCCTTCCGGGGCTCGGCTCCCTCGTCGCATTGAACTTGACGCCCAAGCTTGGCCGTGTAGAAACATAGTTCTTAGTCTCATCATAGTCGTTATCCGCATCAATTAGGAGGGCCTCATTGAACTCGTCCACAGTGGTTTTGGGACAGCACTCTACGAGAACGGGTCGAGTCCCGTAGGTACCGGTGCAGGTGAGCCTGAGCTCTTCTTGAAGGCTCTTGACTGATTCTGTGGATGTAGAGAAGACACAGTGCTCATCGGCTACCATCGAGACCAGCACGGCCAACTCAAGATCACCTAGGCTCTGGATCCGGGATAGAAGGTAGGAGGCCATGGCCGGCTGTTGCGGTGTGAGAGGAGTCTGTGAGGCCGTAGACTCTTCTATTCAGCTTTCGTAGCCTGGCAAAGCGCTCAACATACTCATATCCATGGTTCCTGCTGCCACAGAAGATGCAGAGCGTTGTTCATTGACATTGCGAATGGTGTTGGCAAGAGTGAAGTGTGAGATCGTGCACACGCCTGTGCCATTTGATTACTAAGCCAGAATTTGCCAAGCATCGTCGCGAGTGACTTGCTCCTTCCTCACCATCTTTCCATCTCCAACATCCATCAGCATCCGATCGTCAACCCTCCTGCCTATCAGTGACATCGAACAGGTATATGCAAGCTGCCGGTCCCTAATGGTCGGCGCCCGTACTCCAGCAGCAAACGATCCGGCTTCGCAATAGACAACGCGTCCTTGTTGCATTATGCGGTTTTGCTGGCCCATATTGCAGCATAGACGTTATCTACGGGAAGTGCCAGATTGCAATGACGATACTTGGTCGTTACCTTATGCTGCGATACTAGTGGGCCTCTTCCAAGTGGAGCGATGAGGCGAACTCTGTGCCGTCCCGTGGAATGTCGAGAACAATAGGTAGGCTGCCAGGTATTATACACCCTTCCCGATCCGTGTCATCGGGCTCTTTGAGCCACGCATCAACTCTCACATATAGACATAAAGGCGGTGCCTCTTATCATGTCCACTACGCGGTCTGCGCTCTTCGTCGAAGATGAACGAGCACAACCGGAAGGTGCAACAGCTCGCTGGCCAGGTGAAAGGCTTCTATGAACAAAAACAGCCCTTCCGCATTTTCCATGGGTCTACGAACAGTACACGGAACCAGGCCTTGAAGGACAAAAAATGCGTCATTGATGTCAGCGGCCTCGACCATGTACTCAAAGTGGACACTGAGAAGATGACTGCTCTGGTCGAGCCGAACGTACCATTTGACAAGCTTGTCGAAGCCACCCTAGCGCACAATGTGACGCCTCGCATCGTCGTTGACTTCCCTGGTATTACCGCCGGAGGGGCTTACGCAGGTACAGCTGGAGAAAGCGCCAGTTTCAGGCATGGCTTTTTCAATCGCACTGTTAATCGAGTGGAGATGATAGATGCCGCCGGCGATGTCATCAATTGCTCTAAGAACGAGCGACCGGACCTCTTTCACGGCGCTGCTGGAGCACTCGGTACCTTGGGCGTTGCGACCTTGCTTGAAGTCCAGCTTGAGAAAGCGACCAAGTATGTGGAAATGACCTACCATCCAGTTTACAGCTCCAAAGAAGCTGTAAACAAAATCAGAGACTTCACTTCCGACGACGAAAGCGATAAATGGGACTTCGTTGATGGCATCATTTGGTCAAAGACTTTCGGCGCGATCATTACTGGCCGAAAGATGGATGAGCGAACGCCCGGTATACCGGATGTACGATTCAGCGGTCCGACTGATCCTTGGTTCTCGTGGCATGTGCAAGAGCGTTTGAAGGACATTAAAGCTCCTGTGACAGAGATTACTCCCTTGCCCGAGTACTACTTCCGTTATGATCGAGGCGGGTTCTGGGTTGGGTACAGCATCTTCGATGATTCGCCCCTCCCTTTCAATCGCACAACGCGCTACTGGTTGGACGACTTTCTTCATACCCGAATGCTGTACGCTGCTATGCATTCTATGCTTGTGAATGGCCAGATCGTCCAGGATGTGGCCGTACCACTAAAGCCCGCGCCGGAATTTTTAGACTGGCTTGGCGAGGACTTCCAAGTATGGCCGCTCTGGCTGTGTCCCCTCAAGCAGAGCGCCACCCCTACAATGCACCCTCATACCAACGAAGTCAAGTCAGACGGCACGCCAGAGCTCATGCTCAACGTGGGCATCTGGGGAAAGCCACGAGAGGATACTGTCACATTCGAGCAGGTCATCGATCAGAACAAGGACCTGGAGGACAAGCTTCACGAGATTGGAGGAATGAAATGGATGTATAGTGTCAGCTTCGCGAAAGAAAACGACCTTTGGCGCCAATTTGATCGCAAATGGTACGACGGTCTTCGCGAGAAGTACAAGGCCACGACACTGCCCAATGTCTACAACAAAGCCTGCACCGATCCCAACACCATCCTCCAACGCCTGAACGATGTCAACATAAGGGACAACCTGCCGTTCTACCTCATGGGTCCGATGTGGTGTCCGTTCAGAGCTTGCCAGAGTGGTGAGTGGAAGAAGAAGAGGCAGTCAACCTGGCCAAGTTGGGTTCCACGGGAGAAATAGCGTAGTCGAAAATAGCCGGACAATTGAGAATACGTCGTGCCATCCAGGCCCCTTCTAGGGTTTCTTGCAATTGCAAAGGCATGATTCTCCTGGAACGACTCCGAGCAGCAAGCCGCCGAGAATACGATGCCATACTCGTCAGAGCTGCCACTCGCCGTTCAAGCGCCCAGGCGAGTGGGTTTTACAAGACTCATTGTGACAAAGACATCGGTATAACAGCGAGACTGACATGTTCCGTTCCCGTGTCCGAGCTGCTCGGCTTCGCTCTTCAATACCACGGTGAGACGGATTTTAGAGTTTGGCCCGCGTGTAGCAGCTATTCGAGCTTCGCCAATCCTTCAAGTGGGATAGCTTAGCAATCTCACAGAAACGTGTTCGGAGTTCAAGAAGTGCTTCGCAGCTTTGCATTGGACATTTGTGCTTGAACTGGAACTACAAAGCGTTGAGTTCCCATCACAGGGCTGAGTGTGGTCGTCACATAAAGGACTGCATTACCGTCTCGTCGAACAGGAAATTCGAACGCGACTGGAGGTTTGTAGAAAGACCTCACGTCGTTACGGCCGACAACTTGCAGAGGACCAATCAAATCGCAACAAACCGGAAGCGGAAGTTGCTTTCTGGATACTGCAATAGCCGTAGAAAAGACCATCAGTATTCGAGAGGAACCCCCAAACAAAGCAGCAAACAGACCGACCCTTCACCCAGGAGATCCATTCGGCCCACCACCTCAGCTGAAACAACTCCCGAATACAATCAAAATGCCTCTTACATACGACCCCGAATTCGCCGCCGCCCTGGCCCCGATGGCAGAAGCAATGCCCACCCCTCCCAAACTCCTCCCAGGCGACGCCCTAGGCCGTCGAGAAAACGCCCATGAACGTCTTGGAGCCATTGTAGACGCTCTGCCGGAGGTTACTTCTTTAAAACGAACACTCCATAAACTCAAGTCTTCCATCGATGGAACCGAGTTGACGATCACGGAGTATCGTAAGAATGGCACTGGAGGTGGAGGAAAGAAGGAGAAGGTGATTTACTATATCCATGGTGGAGGCATGATTTTGGGGTCTGTGCCGTTATTTGATAAGATGATTGCGAGGAGATGTGAGGAGACGGGGTTGACGACTTTTGCGATTTCTTATCGTTTGGCGCCGGAGTATCAGCATCCCATTCCGGTGACAGATTGTTATGATGGGTTGGGGTGGTTGTACCAACATGCGGCAGAATTTAGGGTTGATGACAAAAGGATTGTTCTTTTAGGGGAGAGTGCGGGTGGAGGGTTAGCTGGTGAGTTTCTTTACTTTGGGGAATCGATGAGATGCGCAAGGGGCGAGAAAGCTGACATTTGACTTATGAATAGCCGGCGTAGCACTCATGGCTCGCGACAAGAGTCTCTCCCCACCCCTCGCCAAACAAATCCTAGTGTTCCCCATGCTCGACGACCGCAACATCAAACCTATCGCCCACCTAGAAGGTCTCGCGACCTGGACAACAGACGACAACATTACAGGCTGGGGAGCACTACTAGGCGACAAAGCAGGCAATCCAAATTTGAAAGCCGTATCCGAATACGCCGCGCCCGCTCGAGCAGAGAATCTGGCTGGGCTACCGCCGACGTATATCGATTGTGGGCAATTGGATCTGTTCATTGAGGAAGACACGAAGTTCGCGGCTCGGCTTATGGACGCTCAAGTACCCGTGGAGTTCCACGTTTATCCTGGTCAACCACATGGTTTTATGCTGTATGTTCCGAACACGACGTATTCCAAGATGGCGAGGGAGAATCTGCTCACTGCAATCGCGGCGGCGTAGATGGGAGGGAAGGGCCGTAGTATCTTTGTTGCTCGGTATTCTAGGCGCATAGACGAGAGAATCGATCCTAAAGCAATCAGAGATGTAGCCACCTGATCTCGATCAGATCCATATATCTTGCGGGGTTGACTCGCTTGGTGGTTGTACAAAGCATGTGGCCGTGCAGAACCGCGATTGCACCTCCGCTAGCGGCACATTGTCTGGGTCCAGTAGTGATCCTTGATGTCACTGAGAGCCAAGTCAAGACTCTGCTAGCCCTCGGTTCCGCTGTTGATATTTGAACTTTTATGCGAGTAGGATCCTGGCGGCAGGATACATGTACGTGCCGTTATGATGTTGCTCGACAGCTGTGAGGTAAAGACGTCCTGGTCAGGCAGTCGGCTATTGACGGCTACTGACGGCTATTGAAGTCGTTCAAGACCGGCATCGGCAAATCCAGCCGAAGAGCTATTGCATTCGCGTGCAGGAGAGCTGTCTCTGTCAGGAACGACTCCATATCGGAAAGTGGAGTTGACATGGCATTGCAGATTACCTTTATTGAAATCCTTCACTTCTTTGTACCAACTTTGTCTTAAGTCAAAGGTACCAAAAACGAAAGCGCCACTATGCTGATCAAATCCATCCAGTACTTCCGTCTTCCACCACGATGGCTCTTTATCAAGATCACAGATACTTCAGGAAACGTTGGCTGGGGTGAAGCCAGTCTAGAGGGCCACAGTGAAGCAGTGGAGGGATGTCTCGATGCCTTCAGCGAGCGATTCGTCGGACAAGAAGCCGATGACATTGAGCATATCTGGCAATTGGGGTATCGAATGGGCTTCTATCGAGGCGGACCTGTGATTATGAGTGCTCTATCTGGCGTCGATATTGCATTGTGGGATCTGAAAGCGAGGAAACTGGGCTTACCAATCTACCAACTTCTCGGCGGAAAAGTCCGAGACCAGTTGAAGGTGTATGCTTGGATTGGTGGTGACAGGCCGAATGATGTCGAGAGGATGGCCAAGGGCAGGCTGGACGCCGGATTCAAAGCTGTCAAGATGAATGCCACAGAAGACTTAGGTTGGTTGGATTCGCCTAGCAAGCTTGATGCCTGTCTGGAGCGAGTGAAGATTGTACGAGGTCTTGGTCTTGATGCAGGTGTCGACTTTCATGGCAGAGTGCACAAGCCCATGGCGAAGCAGCTGGCCAAGTTGCTGGAGCCAGAAAGACTGCTCTTCATTGAGGAGCCTCTGCTTTCGGAGAATATTGAGGGCATTCAAGAGCTGTCAAGACATGTCAGCACACCTATTGCGCTCGGCGAGCGATTACACAGCAGGTGGGACGTTAAGCCCTTCCTTGAGCAGAGATGTGTCGACATATTACAGCCTGACATCTGCCATGTCGGCGGAATATCTGAGACATTCCGCATTGCGAAAATGGCGGAAGCATACGACATTGCGCTTGCTCCTCATTGCCCTCTGGGTCCAATCGCTCTGGCAGCAAGTGTTCAAATCGATGCTACCTGCTCAAACTTCGCAATCCAGGAAATGCCACTGGGTATACATTACAATGTCGGAGGCTCAGACTTGACAAGCTACACCAAGAATCCGGACGTATGGGACGTGAGTGAGGGTATGATCAAGCTCATGACCGGACCTGGTCTTGGCATCGAGATTGATGAGCAAGCTGTGAGAGCAGCATCAAGCAATGTCAAGGCCTGGAGGAGTCCAGCCTTCTTCGGCCCAGGAGGTGAGATTCGAGAATGGTGAGCTTGATAATGGTGCGTAGAGGCCGTAGTGTCCGGTATGAGCAGATTTGTTGATTGCTTGCTTAATTTGCCGGCGGATATTGGTTGCGGATGGTCTTCGACTAAAATGTCTCTGAGAGTGATAACCTGCTCTCTTGGAGTTTGGTCGATGTTGCTGTCGAGCCATCTCTGGCCATCTATTGTGCTCTTCGTGCTTGTTGACGCTTGACATTCGCCTTCTTGCCAGTGTATCGTGGTATCCGGAACTCGCATGGCTCGGCACTGCACTTACTTGGTGTCTCACGGTATTCTACGGCAGCCGACCGCTCCAGGCGGACCACTCTCCCTTGCGTTTCGTGTGCTGGTGTTTCTTTTCTCCTCTTGGGCGCACCTCCACCGCAGCTTGTCCATCTCTTGCGCATCTTCCTGGTCGTACCGGATCTCGTCGACTGTACCCTGGAGTAACCTTGTCTCGGGGGAGGTTGGCTTCTGAGTTTCGTTTGCGATTCGACCTGGGATCTTCAGGAACGAAAAGCTAATTCGGCGCGTCCTGGCATCCAAATATTGTGCGCTTCGCAGTCTTCAACACGAGTTCACCGAAGAGCGAGTGTCGCAAACCCTCTCGCCATCATCGCAGCGACAGCAATGCTACCGCAGCATCCGCTTGGGCGAGGAGCGAAGGGTCAGGATCCTTCAAGTAATATGAATCGCAGCCCCGGATCTGATGCGGCAAGCCGTGGAGGGGCCATCCTTCCAATAATGCATGCAGCTGCGCATAAGACGTAAGTATCCCAGGAACAGCGCATACAGGCATCACCAGACATCTTTTCAATTGCCCCAAAGAGGTCACGGAGATATCATTTGATGCCGTGAACTGAACACCAAGGCGACGATCTTCTTGGCTTCGAATACACTGCCTCGTTGGCCGTGCCGAACGCCTTGCTGAAGTTGCCGCCCTCCACAACCCGCTTCGTGAGGGGAGTGAAGCTGTGGCTGCAGTGCTTCCGCAGGATCTCATCCAAGCAAACGAAATGAAGATGTACCATGATGCTTCCAAATACCTCGCATGCTCTGCCACATGCTCCACCACCGCCAAATCCTCCGCCAACCTACCGTCACGTTGCGTCTTGCGTCTTGTGGGGTCTCCACGAACTTCAGGTGGGCACGCGTGCTTGTACATGCTTAGTCGCAGAAGGTTGTCCCCTCTTCTCTTCATTTAATAGAGAAAGATGTCCTCTCGACACTTACCGATCTCACTTTCGCCCGTGCTTTCACTTTAGCTTCACAGGCCTCCCTGGCCATTGAAACAGCAAGATGCTGTTCTCTACCCTCGCTTTCAGCGCTTTCCTAGCACAAGTAGTCTACGCGCGATCCCCGCTAAGACTTCCAAGACAAGCAACCCAGGGTTCAATTCCATATGCTGTTCAGACTCCTCCGCTTGATACAGACTGGACATACAAAGTGGGAACCAATCCATGGCCAGAATACCCACGGCCAAAGCTGCAACGCTCCGACTGGAAGAGTCTGAATGGAATATGGACCTACTCGAATGCTTCGAGCTTAGGTGCCGTGAACAGCCCACCCTTCAACCAGACCTTGTCAAGAGAAGTCTTGGTTCCATTCTGCCTGGAATCCGGCTTGTCCGGCATCCAAGGCGAAGGTATTCTTTATTCCTGGTATAGGACGACCTTCGAGGTCCCCTCAAACTGGACTGGCGAGCGAGTCCTGCTAAACTTCGACGCCGTTGATTACGAGGCCACAGTCTTCGTGAACGGTAGGAATGCCACTTTCAACAGAGGTGGCTACTTTGCGTTCTCCGTCGATGTCACGCAATACCTCAACAGTGGCTCGGCGAACGAGCTGATCGTGTTTGTCCACGACCCGACAGATAGTGATCCATATGTGATTCCAATCGGAAAGCAGACACTGAATCCTTCACACATCTTCTACCGGCCCTGCAGTGGTATCTGGCAAAGTGTCTGGTTGGAGTCTGCTCCCAGCACCTACATTACTCAACTTGACCTCAATGGTGATGCTTCTGGCAACGTCAACATCACTTTGGCAGCATCTGGCAACAGCAGCTCTCCCGTAGAGATTACGGTATCAGAGAAGGGCTCATACGGTGCAGGCAAGACAGCAAGCGGAACGACTGGATCGCAGTTCACGTTCAAAGTCGATTCTCCAAAGCTCTGGTCACCCGATTCACCAACTCTTTACGATGTTACGATCAAGCTTGGAGATGACCAAGTCACCAGCTATACTGGTTTCCGCACTATCGGTAGAGAGGCTGTAAACGGGGTTCAAAGAGTCGTTCTGAATGGCAAGCCCATCTTCCCATTCGGAACTCTTGACCAAGGATACTGGCCAGACGGTCTGTACACACCGCCGACTTACGAGGCAATGGTTTTCGATATCAAGACACTCAAGCGGATCGGGTACAACATGCTCCGCAAGCATGTGAGTCAAGCAGATACTGTATGCTCAATGTCTTGCATCGGCTAACCCCTGTCACATATCAAAGTAGAATCTCCACTCTTCTACAGTGCCTGCGACGAGCTCGGCATTCTAGTCATGCAAGATATGCCGGCTCTCCGCCCCCTCCAAAGCCGTACTCTCTCAAACTGCACCGTTCAAACCATCCTCCCCGATGCCGATCAACAGAACGAGTTCCAACGCCAACTCGAGCTCTTAGTGACCCAGTTCCGCAGCTACCCGTCGATCTTCTCCTGGGTCATTTACAACGAAGGCTGGGGCCAAATTACCTCCTACTACCCTGAATTCGGCCTGACCGATATCGTTCGCCAACTTGACCCGACCCGCCTAGTCAATGCCAACACTGGTTGGTACGATCACGGTGCTGGCGACTTCAGCGACAATCATCACTACGCCAACCCACAATGCGGCACTCCTTGGTACTCGATCAACTCTTCTCCCTTCGATCCATCCCGCATCGGTTTCCAGGGCGAGTTTGGCGGAACGGGAAACAACGTATCAGCCGACCATCTCTGGAAAGTTGAAGAAGCGATCAACCAGATCAATCAAACGTACGAGATTGACGAGACAATGGATATATGGAACTACCGCGGACACTTCCTCCTCAACGAGCTCCTCTCCCAGGTCGAACTGTACTCCTGCGCAGGAGGCGTTTGGACTCAAACGACAGACGTCGAGGGAGAAGTTAACGGCATGCTTACCTATGACCGACGTATTCTACGTCCGGACCTGAACCAATGGAATTCGGATATCAATGCGTTGTACAATGCTGCTGGATTGAGGAGCAATATCACAACTCCAACCTTCACCAGCGAGCCCCGGATTACGCCTGAGGCCACACCGTGGAATCCAGCTTATTATCATGGATATCGGTGGACTCCTGCAGGACCTGCGCAGACCACTGGTGGTGGAGGTGTGCCAGGCGGATGGGGTGGTGGACTCTAGTTGGAAGTTGTTTGGTGAAGAAGTGATGAAATCGACAGCTTGGAACATACAGTACGCAGTGTATATAGTTTGCATCAGTATGCAGATATCATCAGACTTTGAGCTGCCTTATACCTATGCTCCCTCTTGTCACAATTTGCGAACACCGGCGACCGGTAGCTATAGAGTACTAGCTCGCTACGGCCGTGTTTAATACATTGGTAAGTTACATGTAGCTTACAAGTCCAATGGATATTCGACTCAATGTTGCTGCCTGAGAGTCACTATGAGTCATTGTCTCCGGCTTAGGAAGCAAGTCTAATGAGAAAGTCGTTAAATGTCTGCCTGGTCAATGGGCTTTGAATCCTTCGCGGATTGGTTCCGACCCTCCTCAGTGGTACGGTAAGACGTTTCTCCTTCGTCTGCGAGCAAGTTTACGGCCAATCTTTGTACAACGTCCCTGCATTGGCGTTGTAAAGTACAGCAGATGGCTTGGAAACGTGCTCAGGACCGAATTTAGAGGTTTTGCTCAGCTCAGGTAGCGTGAAGCAAGGTGCTTGTCTGAAGCTGTAGTACTTAAACTAGAGGCATTGGCATTGACGATTGAGATACGCCCAGCTCGGCTCTACTAGCTTCCATCAACAGCCTCTACAACCGGAACAATCCAGCTGAGAAACTGATCCCTCAGAGCCTTAGCTCCCAAAACCACAAATGTCCTCGACAGTAAACGATGTCCCGCTCGTAGCCCCAGTGCTCGCCCTCGCAGGCTGGACCTACGTGATGCAGATATGGCTGTCCGTCTTCATCAAACAACCCAGACACTCTTTTACTCTTGACTGATGTACCAATCCAGCTACTCGTACCGTATCCCCGACATCACCCGCTACAAAGTCAAAATTGGTCCCAACATATCCAAATCCGAATTAGAGAAAGCGATCCCGCGCCATCGCCAATTCCCCTCCGACAATTTCGCTCACTTGCATGAGCAGCCTACCGTTTTCTATGCGGTCGCGTTGGGTATGGCGGTGTTGGGTGTGAGAGATCGGACGAGCTTGGGACTGGCTTGGGGATATGTGGGTGCGAGGGTTGTGCACAGTCTGGTCCAGGCTACGACGAATGTGATTTGGATGAGGTTTCAGGTGTTCGCGTTGAGTTCGGTGTTGCTTGTGGCTTTAACGGTTCGCGGAGCGCTTGCGGCGTGGTGAGGAGGCGGCATCGTGGGAGGCTCGAGGATGGATGTCGTCGAAGGCTTCCGGAATTCTGTAGGACGCTCAGCTCTTTCAACGCGTGCAGTTCTGCGTCTACGTGATAGTGTAAAGGGTGTCGGGCACACGCGGCTGTATGGTTCTGTACATGTCTTTCATTCCGGGTATCAAATCTCATTTTTTGCGCCGCCCAATGCCAGTGCTCCTGTTCCAATGCCCATGCACCAGTAGTTGTACATCCCTTCCTCGAACATTCCTTCATCTACTATATCTTATACCCGCCCTCGACGTGATGCGGACTCCAAACCCCTCTCACACTCTCATTCAAGCTCTTAACAGGCTTCGTGACCTTCTTCAGCTTCTCACCGTTCGCATTCCGCAACAGCAAAACCTTGTTCATAATTTCCGTCGGCTCCATATTTCGGACGCAGACGGGTTTTGTGCGGCCGTTGATGTATGTGCCTGTGATGACAGGGTGTCGGCCGGGTCGAGGGGAGACGGTGATTTCGATACCGGGGTTTTCTTTGGCGAAGGCGGAGAGTTGGGATTTGATGAAGGCACTGTTGACAATATGATTAGATGGGAATTGGAGAGAGGAACTCTTGGATGGCATACTTCATGCCTCTACTGCTGCCGGCCCAGTCGCAGTAGTGGAAATCGAGGCGTTTGCATTGGAGGATGAAGGCGCCGACACCATTCTAGAATGCGCATTAGAGCAAGCTCAACGCATTGTACTTGATGACCTTACTTGAGGCTTTGCGACTGCCCGTACTGCTGATAGAGGCATCTTGCTGTGATTGGAAAGGAGTTGTTCGTCGAGTAGGCCTGGAGACATTCACTTGCAACTTTCGGATATCGGATATCGGCTGATCCCGCAATGCGATCTATACCTTAGGGTTAGACGACATTAGACTTGGGGTTAGCACACTGCGACAGCGAGGACTGGATGTTGAAATATGAATAAACAGAATCGATTGAATGATTGCCAATCTAATGCTTGGAGAGCTTCAACGCGTTCCGATGGCTCGTCGTCCAGGAATAACGAAAAGCCCAGTGAGATAAAATCGTGAAATAGTTGATGTCACAAACGATTAGTTCAGCTCAACCTGTCACTGCCTCACGTTCGAGCTCGGCAGGCTATCTTATAGCACTGCTTACCATGGCGATGCTGAACCCGTAGGCTCATATTCATAGATCAAGTGTGTTGAAAGATCGATCTAACACGCTCCGGTAAATATGTGGTACAGTATATTGATACACAATGTACATCTGAGCGAAGGGACTATCTAAACCTCTTCTCCTCCAGCCTCTTATACGGCAGCGGCTCAACCCTCTTTCTCTTGAACTCCACATCCCAACCAACAATACCAGCCCTCTTCATGACACTCGCTGTACCCTCATCGTATTGCGTCCTGAAAAGGTCCACACCAATCGGCTTCAACTTGAAGAATCTATTAAAAGCACGCAAGTCGAAGTCTTCTCGCCTGCCGAACCCCATCTCCTCCTTCACCTCGGCAACGTCTAGTGGTGCTGAGGGTGGTACAACATCAGATCCGAAATTCTGCTTCTCGACCGGCCTTTGTTCGAGGACGAATATGCTCATGCGCTGGTATGGGAGGCCTTGCTGCCCGTAGGCTGGCAGCCAGGGTAGAACGACTTGGGTAACCTCGCTCAACTTGCTCAGCTCAACTTGTGTGTTTGTTGGTGAGATTGGAATGTTGCATGCAAGGAAATGGCACCGGTAGTCGAAGCTATCCTTCTCGACGTTCGGTACATCTGGGTTGACGACGGCAATTGTGACTAGCTTCTCGCCCTTCTCGTAAGGTTGAATATTGAGGATGGGTGGGTGTTCGCTTATTTGCGAATCGACCATCTCTCCATGTGGGACTGTACGACTTCGTCGAGGGCTCGAAGGGTTCGTGAATGACATTTCGGTGGACACGACTGGGTCGATGTCTGGAAGCACGTCGGGAACGACGTTCATCTGTTCGATGCGCTGCATGAGCAAAGCGCGTTCATAGCTTCGCCATTTCTTGTCTGCGAGATGTCTGTATATTGGCTTGTTCATGTCGCCTGTTCGCCGTACAGTCAGTCATGCACCTCACGATCGCGCTGGATATTCTCACCAAATCCATCTTCAAATCTTTTCTTGACAAGAGGATCGTTGATATCGGCCAAGATCTTTGTGACTTCCAGCTTCTTCCTCATGTCCCGGAGTCTATTCTCCTTGAGTGCAATATCCTGCTCCGTCACTGGGACCGTATCTGCAAGCCTCGCTATCCGCCCTCGATATCTGGCGATCGTCTCTAGCTTCTCCGCCCGGTCTTCTTGTAGAAACTTGCGCGCCTCCTGGAAGCATTGGTAGGGTAATTGTTCGAATGGGATGTTCGGACTGCTCTTGATCGCTCGTCTTCGTCTTCGCGATCCAACAGGATAGACGTGTTGCTCTCTGAACAGCTTGCGTTCTAATCGGGGAGTAGAGACGGTCAATGGATCCAAAGGAGCTTTCGCCGAGGCCTGCTCTGTTTCCGCGTCCTGGCAGGGTGTGGATGTCGTGAAGGTCCGGGCTGGAAGTGAGATTCTTTCGTGTCGCGTACATCGCAAACCCTTTGAAAAGTATCGCGCGCCTCTTTCCAGAGCCATTGCGTTGACGGGTTTGTACCGTGTTATGGGTTATTCTAGTGGAGAAGGAGATGGGGAGGTGTTGTCAGAAATTGCGGAGCTTCGGGGGTGTCTTCAGTCTTGACCTTCACTCCAACATCCAGCTTGCTCTCATTACATCAATAGTCCGAATATGGCATCAAAACGAGCAGCAGTGCCTGCGAAGCACCTATTCGATGGCTTTCGGTCGTATGAACAGCCATCGCGATGCCTCGCGCGATCAATGGCTACCACGACGACCGAGACGACCTTCTCTGCGGATGCTACCCTCTCGCAAGCACATATCGACGCGAATCTATCCTCCGCACCTACAGAACCGATCCTAGAAGACAAAGTCTCTGTACCACCGCCGTCATCCTCAAAGCCTTCAATAACACGACCGCAACCCTACCAACCGCCTCAAAACCCATTCACATCGAAAGCGCAATGCACCCTCTACGACTTTCCCTCGATGGAGCCTAAGTCTTTCATCCAATACCCAGGCTCCCACCTCCTCGTCCCCCTACGAAAAGACATCCTACACAAAGCCGTCATCTTTGAAGGAGACGCAACCCGGCAAGGAACAGCCTCCACAAAATGGCGCAGCGAAGTCCACGGCTCCAACAAGAAGATCCGGCCGCAGAAAGGGACAGGCGCAGCGCGTTTAGGAGACAAGAAGAATCCCATGTTGCGAGGAGGAGGTGTAGCGTTTGGACCTAAGCCAAGAGATTTCAGTACCGAGCTACCGCAGAAGATTTATGATCGTGCGTGGAGGATCGCGTTGAGTTATAGGTATAAGAAGGGAGAGTTGATTGTTGCGGATGGAGAGATTGATGTGCAGGGTGTGCATGAGCATAGTTTGGAGAGGTATGTAGGCGACATTCTGAAGTGGAATGGGTTTGGGAGGAAAGATGGTGGTAATATTTTCGTGACCCTCGAGAGGAGGGAAGGGTTGTTTGGGGCGCTGGAGATGGGAAAGATGTATAAGCAGGCTAAGGCGGTGGAGGTGGAATGGGTGGATTTGAAGAATCTGCTAGAGGGAGGGAGGGTAATTATTGAGAGGACGGCGCTGGAGCAGATCTTCGATCAGCATGAGAGTGATTTGCCAGCCAGGCAGAGGCTGTATGCGCAGATGCGGGAGTTGTACGAGGTGGAGATAGAGTAATGAAAGGCCTTCAGGGCAGTGAACATTCATGTATCATTTGTATAACATACCCTTCGCATCTGCAGGTCCTCGTCGACCCGCTCCGTCCTCACCAACCGACCAGTAACACCGCGAACACCTTCGTATCCGACCATGTCGAACCAGTGAATGCCAACGCTCGAGGCTCAGCACTCGATAGGTAACGGCTCTACGCTCACATTGGAACCAGATTCATTCGTTTCTGATTCTACTCGACCTTTGGGTGCCGAATGCCAGCAGAGAGGCACCGCTGCTGGCGCACTCATTGAGAAGCTCGAAAGCACAGCGAGACCTCTCTGGCTAAAAAGGACTTTCAGAGCCCCAGAGATGAGGCTCACTCTCTTCTCCAAAGCCTCGAATACTTCAAACGCCCCTTGCTTAACAACTGCACACTTTCCCCTCCCATCAATTCAATCATCACATCCCACAGGTAAGCTCCACTGCCATCTCCTCATCCCTCCATCTCCCGTCCTAATCGTCAAAATCCCCGTCTGAACATTTCCCTGCCAGTCAAAGAACACTCTCTGACAATACCTCCTCGCGCTCCCCAAACTCCAGAAATCGACTAGATCGGTAATGCCACTGTGTTGAAAGATCCACTGCTTGGCGCGTCTGTCATTGACAATGTGCCAGGAGTTTCCAGTATATGCTTCGAGACTGATCCCAGGATGAGAGAATAGGATGTCGCCGTACTCGTTCTGGAACTGTCGGCAGACTCGGAGAGTTTTGGGGGAGAGAGCTTGGGTGTTTAGTCTGAGGTTCTCGTCTGTGAGGGATGAGACGTCATTGAGGGCGATTTGTTCGTAGATCTTGATGCGGAGTTCTGCTGGCAGAGAAAGGAAGAGACTGGTCTTTGGAGTGTTCATCTTGGCAATTTCGATGCCCCTTGAGACTGTGATCATTGAGAGCTTGTTGAAGAGCGCACAGTGTCTCTTATTCGAAGAGGAGGTGACGATATCGCATCCTCGTCGCGTGACGATGTCGGAATGGAGGTAGCTGACTAAGGACTCCGGACCGTGCCATGCTCGCGACAGGGGTCAGGGGTCAAGGCAATCCTTCCAGCGGTGGACTTCTTGCCTCACACGCTTTCATCAATACTCGATATCAACATTGCTCATCATTCCTCAGCAGACACCTTGATTCTCTGCTGAACGGCCCAGGCTGTCACCTGTAGAAAGAGGAGGGTCGTGCTACCTGCGATCAAATGCCCTGCAGACCGCGCCGCTGGGGCCAGTGGAGGAGGCGCTTAGCCATTGCCTCTCAATTCCCCAAAACTTCTGTACCCTTCCTCTGAGACCGGCGTCTCGCCCACCACAGCCCATGCTCGGTATCCAGTAAGTGGCACAGCATGTCTATACCTTGAGGCTTCTGCCCACGCGGCACCCGTCTTTCGAAACATTTTCTGTGTAAGGGCTCTTACATTCGCTTCAACCGGTTTGGGCGTATTATTTCTGGAATTCCCTGATCTGTATCTCTCTTGGTTTCATATGGCTCGATTTGGGAAGAAGGCACCCAGAGTACAAGAGAAGGAATTGCCGAAGTTGCCTAAAGCTGAAGAGAGAACATTTGGCGAGATCATTAGGAGAATCAGCCTCAATCTTTGGCTCTGGGAATTGCTTGGACTGCTCACGAGCGCAACGTGTATTGGCGCGATACTGATTGTTCTGGGACATTACAATGGGCAACCGGTGCCGGAATGGGACTATGGCATCACGGTCAACGGTGTGGTCTCTGTACTCGCCGTTGTCGCCAAAGCTTCCCTGATCCTGCCTATTGCCGAAGCCATTGGGCAGTTGAAATGGTCTTGGTACTGGGAGCAACAACATCCAGTCATGGACTTCGAGCGATTTGATAGTGCGAGTCGTGGGCCCTGGGGCAGCTTGATGCTGCTATGCCGGCCGAAGACCTGGAACCTGGCGACCCTGGGAGCTCTGTTGACGATTGCTGCGATTGTAATCGAGCCTTCGTTGCAGCAGCTTCCGGCATATCCTCTTCGGAGTATCGCTACCGGGAACTCGAGTTCACCAAGAAGCGTCTTCTATGACGATGTCAACTCCATCGGGATTGAGTCTTCAGTGATGTTGGACTCTGGAGTCAAAAGCACCATCTTTTCAGGGGTCTTTGACGTGACTGATGATCCAGCCGAGGCCATCACTCCAGATTGCTCGACTGGCAACTGCACCTGGCCGGCGTTCACGTCGCTTGGAGTCTGCAGTGCGTGTCAAAATGTCACCAACCTTTTAACATTCTGGAACAGTAGCGGCCTTAGCTCGGGCCAAATCCTACCGAACGGTTTAGAGATGGAAAAGTACGAAGAATATGGCCGAGACGCATACACCTGGATCCTCAGCGGAGTCTGGGGCACGATGGTCTACAATAAAACATTCACCGATCAGAGCATCCTCGACTTGTCACTGATATATACCACGCCCTCGAATTCCAGTAACAGAACGGGTATAGGATACGAGTGTGTCCTGTTCCCTTGCGTCAAAACTTTCGAAGCAAGCATGGAGAATGGCAGCTACGAAGAGAAAGTCACCGAGACCTGGCCACCGCCGAACACGACGCTACCCGGGAACGCCGACGTCCAGACCATGAACTACTGCATCGGGCACGGCAATGCCTCATTCTGTCCTGGCACCCAAAGCAGCACATGTTGTTCCTACACGCTCACAGGAAACCTCACACTCTCACCTCCAGGCGTGACCGAAACCTACCAAATCGCACTCCAGACGTACAACAACCTGCGTTACTGGTTAGGGATCGTAATGAGCTCGCATTTCTCCATACCCTCGGGTTCGTATCTGACCCCTTCGACACTCTCTTCCGAATTGGTGATGAATGATGTCAGTCAGGCGTTTTACATCAACCTGCTGAATATCACCGACGATACTGTGATCCGAGGGGATGACACGCCAATGAGAGGCCCGGAGAAGACCTTCGAGAGCATAGCGATCAAGATGACGAATCGGATGCGTACGGTCAGTAAGACAAGTGCCGTTGGAACGGCGTTCAGTTTGAAGACGACGGTGCATGTGCGGTGGTGGTGGGCCATCTTTCCACTATGTTTGCTGGTACTCACCATCGCCTTTCTGCTGCTGACCGTAATAATGACGGTCAAGAAGCAAGTACCGATTTGGAAGAGTTCTAGCTTGGCCGCGTTGTTGCATGGTCTGGACGATGGGAGTTGTCAGTCTATGACGGCGCATAGATTTGATCAGGTGGAGAGTAATGCGAAGGCGTTTGCGATGGGGATGAAACAGGATGGCCAGCGTTGGAAGCTGGTGAGAGAAGCTCGATGACCTGAGTGGGAAGACTTCGAAACTTGAAAGGTGAGCGTGATTGAAATGTACTTTGAGATAGACTTTTAGAAGCAATCGTTGCTAAATATCTAGCTAGGGCTACGTCCTGTAGCATCCGTCCGTTCCCATAACCGACCTTTGTCTGCTTTTGCAGACTCAAAATGCCGCCCAAACGCCATGCCATGCCGATCTTCCATCGGCTGGAGTCGCCAATCTGAGGCGCTCACTGGGTATAAGATATGCTGTATTTGCTCTCATGCCTTGCACGTGCTGGAAACGCTGCCGAGACTCAAAGGTCGCAAAATGTATCAAGAAAGCGAAGATGGGCCTCAGCATCCAGCTGCCAAGGCCAGGAGGTCTGTGCTCCGAGCGCGCGGACTAGGATGCGCTGATGCCAGTGCGGTAGAAGGCGAGGGTGTCGCCATAGACGCCACGATTGTCTGACGCAAGCACGGGAGAGCCGACACGGTCGTCGATGATCATGTTGACGGCGGCCTTGGTGGTCACTGCATACATGTCGACCGAGCTGTTCTGGATCCGGATCATGTACTCTTGGCAAGTCTGGTTCGGGACACAGGCCTGGTTGTAGTTGTTGAAGAAGCTGTAGAAACCAGTGGCATAGATGAGGACATTCTTGCTGTTGACGACTCGCAGGCCCCAGGCATCCCTGCAGGGTACGCTGCCACTGGAGCCACTGGGGCAGACCGTGAAGGTCGGGTCATCGTATGCCGAGTTGAACGTGAACGGCTGGGGAACCTCTGGATTCGGCTGGAAGTACGGAGTCTCGGCCTGCATCATAGCGCCAAACACCGCACCGGCGCCGTCGATCTGTATGTTGTAGATGACAGAATGTTCACAGGGCACGGACCACATCCACACTGGGCCTTGTGACTGGATGAGGGCACCACGAGCGCTGTAGACGGAGATCTGCGTCTGGTTATAAACGTCCAGATCGTGGTCGGCGACCCACATCCAGGTGTTCTCTAGCACGATACCACCGGACTTGGGTGTTGCGTGGAACAAGAGGAAGACACCCTTGCAAGCATCTGAGGGCTCTGTTGTGGGCCAGCCCAGACACTCCGTGTTTTGCGAGGTCAACTCGGTCCCGTAGGAGCCACCAATGCGAATATGAGCGTCCCACATGCCGCTATCTCCTTGTTGCGAGTCCAGATTCCACTCGATCATGATCGCTCCAGGTGCAGGGCCCTTCGTCTCGAAGATGAGATCAGAGATTTCGACAGCTCCGTCAGTCTGGCCGCTCTCTCCCACTTGGAACACGGGTGAAGGGTTGGAAGAATCACTGAATGCCTTGGAGGACCCGTCGGCTACAATGAGCGACCAAACCTCGCCAGTGATCTTAATCTTGGGTGGGACGATGATGGTCTTGGTGATTAGGTAAGCACCGTGGTCGAAGTAGGCGATGGCGTCTGTCGTATTGCCTGATTTGTAGAGGAAGGCTTGGACGGCATCACTGTCATCGGTCTCTCCGTCGCCTTTGCAGCCTGAGGCAATAGCCGAGATGAAATTGCTCACGGGAACGTTCTCATACTGTGGCTTACTGCGTCCATAGACGTTGCCGTTCTGCAAAAGTCGCGCATCCTTGTTGCGTGGAGCAATCGTCCCTGAGGTTCTGTTTGCTTTGGCAGTCTGATCGTAGCCATTGCCTTGTACCCAAGCGGTGATGTTCTGTCCAGCTGCAAGCACGGCGGTCTTCGTTTTGGAGGACCAGACAGAGGCCTGGGTAGTGCCTGTCATGTCAACATTGTCGAGGACAAGAGTGTTGCCAGAAACGGGGACGTTGTCCTCCAGCGAAAACGATGTGTTGACACCATAGACCGTATTGAGGATCTTGCTGTCCGACAGAATAACGGAACCGGTGGACTCGTTCTGTGGAGAAGCGGCAAGATCCAGTGCGACATTACTGCCATCGACAGTCACGTTCGAGAAGACCCAACCCCAGTCCCAGTTCAAGTACATCGCCGTCGAGCAGTCCTTAAAGTAGAGGTTTCGAGCTGTGAACTGTTGAGAGCCGAGGAATGCACCGATTTTGCCACCCTCGAAGGAGATGTCGCTCATAAAACCGCCACTGCCGTTGTCCATGAAGATACCTTGTTGATTACCACCCTTCGTCATCTTAAAGTCGATGTTCTGAAGAGAAGTGGCTTGGGCCACCTGCCAATGCATACCTGCTGCCGTGTCGCATGGAGTGAGATCCAGAACGAAGTTGCGCACTTGGCGGAAAAAATTGTTCTGGTTGATGAAGTAGGACGTTCCGTTGTTCATGTACGGGTCTGAGTCGAGGACAGCCATGCCAGAAAACTGTGGATCTGCCAGAATCGTGGGACGATTCAGAGCATCACCCACCAATTGCGTGTAATAGGACATTAAAATGGGCCGGCTGACCTTGTAAATTCCAGGTGGGAAGTAGACAATGGCGGGCTCGATAGTAGAAGACTGACAGAGATCAGGTACACCGCCGCATCGGTTGGTGGCATTATTGACCTGATCTTTCAGACCCGCAGAGCTGATGGCGAGGTTGATAGCGTCGGTAGCATCAGCTTTGCCGGTGTTGTCGGCGCCGAACTCCACGACATTGCGGAAAATCTGATAGTTGGTGTTGTTCTGTCCCCAAACTTGATTCTTTCGCTCAATGTTGGCCAGCCAGTATGAAGTAGCGGCTGTACTGGCGGGTGCCGCAGCTGATGTAGTTGCTTGAGGAGCAGGTGCTGCAATACATAGCGAGGTGCTCAGCGCCGCAACGAGCAGTTTGGAAAACATCCCGAAAGCTGGAGCAGTGCTGTATCTCGAGGCTCTCTCCAGTGCGTTGAATGGTCTAAGTAGTCGGAGGTCGCACAACTGGGATGGTGCGTAGTCCGAGTCGAGAAAATCGAGAAGCTGTTTCTGTGCTGTCTGAGCTTGTTGTTTCAGTGACCGGCACTGAGATTCGCAGTAGTGAGTGTGTGATCTCTTGGATGGTATGTCTCCAAATGTGTCTGAAGTTCGTGTGTGCAGTGCAGAAGTCCGAGAGTGTTTAGAAAAGAGAGTCCGAAAAGAGGCTGGTTAAGTGTGTGCAGCAACGCGTTCTAGCAGCAGTGAAGCAAAAGAATGACGTCCGACGCGCACAATAGTGTTGTTCACTGTTGTTGGCTGGACAATGAGAAAAGCAATAAGAAAAGGCCTCACAACAGTGAAGGCGAGGAAAGTGAAGGTGGCGCTGCCGGAAAAGAACAGAAGGTGAACGACAGTGAAGGATGTTGGCAGCAATGGGTCTTTTGAAGAGAAGCTCATAGGAGAAGCAGAGCAGGTAAGGCAGGCAAACGCACCTTCCGACTTTAGCGCTATGCGCGTTTCATTCGACGTCGTCCAGTCAATTCCTCGAGAGCCACAGTTTCAAATCTTCGTTCGTCAGCCCGCAGGTGCGGCAGCAAGTCGTCTGGATTGAACATTCTCCTTCCAAGGCCTACACGCTGCTGCTGTTTATATCTCCATCGTTTTGCCCGTCTGCCATCGTGACAGAGCACCCTATACTAGAGGTACTCGTACACACCACATCCATTCTTTGTCTCAGCAGTCATTCTTCTCAGCCTCATGGACCACCATTACATCTACAGAGTGGGCCTTCCTGGCCTCCATACCGCATTCGCGGAAGGGAGGCTCAAGAATGCACGACTCGGGCATGGCTGGCTTCATGCTCAAGCCCGCCTTGTGACATGCCAGCACTCGCGGCCAGCTAACGAAGCCAGGCATGCTCCAGCAGACGACCCAAAGACTCGTGGCATATGCAGCGTGCATAGGAGGGAGGAGGGGGAGGAGGAGGGGGAGGAGGTGTCATTACTCTGCTCCACGTAAGGTTCGGGAGCGGCTGACGCAGAAGCAGGGCCCACCCAGCCGTTCCGACGCACTGATTGGCTGGCAGGTGCGCCTCTCCGTCTCGTCCGTCGAGGAATTTTGTATGATGTTCCTCCCGCAGCACGGCGAGACAAACCGTCACTGGCCAGAGTCACAAACGCCTTCATCTTCTGCATTTGCCTACCGCAATCGAGACTTCATCTCCGTTCGCAATCGGCTACCACTGCCGCGGCCTTTGCTTTCTCAGGAGAGAAGGAAGCAGATCCGACCGCCACTGTTTCGCGTGGCCGGCGCGCCTGTGTCACAGTGCACGGGAGCACGGTACCTCACAGAAGCTGCCGTTGCAGACTGCTCACGCCGTTCAACCACGAGGTTTCGAGAAGAAAGGCAGGATAGCGCAACGGCCGACAGACTGCACCAAAGATTTGTTGATGGTGCTCCCAGCGACAACCAGAAACTGTTGACCCAAAGAACGGATCGTCGCGCCATCTGGAAAGATCCACCATCAGTGACAGTACCGCCAGAATCTACAAAGCCATCGATTTGATACGTGGCGCATGATCAGAGCTTCAGGAGCACAAACGGGTACGTACTAGCTCTTCATGAGCGTGCCTGCTGTGCTTGCTGAAGGGCCAAGTTCCCTTCTCCACTTGCCGGTGCTACTTGAGTGATTTGGAACGGACGCTGGCAGGAGCGCCCTGAGTGGTGCGACAGAGATGAGCGCACTTCCTCACTCTGCGACGGGGACTGTCCGTCAACACCATAAAAACTGGGTCCAAGGAGGCGCTGTTTGCCAAAGGGTCGTAAGTCTACTTGTATAGGTACTTTGATGTATCAACAGGGTCAGCGACCATGTCCACCTGGACTGAAGCGACAGTCCTCTCTGTGCATGCGGCCAACAGCATATGACGGCCTCACAAGTCTACAGCCATCGGCTCGTGACCGCGACTCTCACAATTAGCTCATTCACATGTACAGAGTTGGAAACCATCAATTTTCATTGCGAATGGGCTGAACGAGACAGCGCCATTTATTCTCCTGGCCTTTAGCATCAGACCTGCTCCTGCTCCATTGGACAGTTTATGGTTCGAATGCTCCACGCAAATCGTTGAATTGACGCGGCGAAAGACTTACCGAAATCTGCTCCGAATCATTTTCTTTTCAATGGGATCCGAATTCGCTGATGCTATAGGAAGGCATCTAATCCAGCATCATCGCTCTGCTTCTCAACAACCACAAAATCTTCCCCTGACGTTCTCCTCTCGGATATTCTCTTCACCATCCTCGCAATTCTCTCGACAGCAATCTCCAGCAACCGCTCTTCTTCCCAAGCAAAACAGAGGCGGATACTACTCTCAAATTTCACCCTGCCATCACCAGGGACTTCGAAGATGCCTCCCGGCGCGACGATAAGGTCTTCTTCATCCTGGCATCTTGTCGTCAGCTCGCTCGCTTTCATACCCTCTGGCAAGCCAAGCCAGATGAAGTATCCTCCAACGACGTCTCGATCGGGTTGCGGGGCTGTGAAGCCGAGAGGCAGCAGATGCGCAGACACAGCGCTCATCATGGTCTTGTACCGCGAAGCGTAAGCTGGACAAAGGACATCTTGAATGTGCTTCTGGATCTGCCCTGTTTCGAGGAGGCGAGTGATGTATGTTGATGTGAGTTGGCTTGGCGCGCCTCCGGAGCGTTGGACGCCACTGTGAGAGGAGATGTATCAGCCATGTGTTCGCGCTTGAGGTAATGAGAGATAGGGTATGGGGTTAGGTATTCATAAGTCCCACGTGGGACATGTGAGAGATCGAGTCTGACAAATGCAGGTACCCTTGTGACAACTGCGTCTCTGAGTTGTGCGGAGCGTCTAAGGCACTGGTGCCGCAGACATCAGGCAGATGTGTCGACGTTCAAAGAGATGCCCAAAATGCTGGCATGGCAGATGAAGAAACGTCGAAACACTTACGCCTGGCTAAGTCCGTACGCAAACTTGGATGTTCCCTCCGCCCAGCCAGTCCTCAATCCCGGCCCGGCAAGTTTTGAGAATGTGCCATTCGAAAATATATTGCCGAAACCGTCTGCTCCTTTACGCTCGGCGCCTCCATCAATTTCGCGGTCAACATCGACCAGCCGTGGGAGATGAGCGGACTTCATTGTCTCAGCTTTATCTGCGGATGCTTGAATATCTGCAGGCCATTGTAGCACATCATAGACATCATCGCAGGCGACCAGAGCATCGTACTCTCGCGCCAATTGAACGAGCTCGCGACGTCTTCGGAGACTCATGGTCCTCGACGAAGGGTTTGAGAAAGTCGGCACGCAGTAGATAACATGCTTGTAGACCTTCGCGCGTTTCCGATCCGGCTTGAATCTTGGGGCGGCATCCCCGTCGCTAGCTGCCTTTTGTTCTGATTGCTCAATCTCCCGACGTAGATATTCAATATCAATCCCCTCCTCATCCTCAGGAACAGCTCTCATCTTCCCAGCAAATCCAGCATCCTCGAATATCCTGAAAGCCAGCATATATGCCGGCGTCACGAACCAGATATTCCTCGTATATTCCGGGTCAGTATACACGCCAGCTACAAGGCCCAGATTCTGTGAGGCACCGCCAGTAATGCATATCCGATCGGCACCAATCGCCTCCTTGGGTTTATAGAAATCCGTCAACCATCTCGCCACCGCTTCTCGACAAGGCTGGTATCCCTCATCAGGTCCGTATAGAAGTCCCGGATGCGCTATCTCGGTATCCGAAAGAACAGCATTGGCGGCCTCTTTGATCAGGTCAACCGGTAAGAGAGATTCATTCGGCCAACCTCTGAGTAAGTTGATGGGCCCATCCGTATCCGCATCGTCTTTGTCAGCCATCGTTGTGCAAGTAGAAGCCGAGTGACCCGTGAAGAGCAGGTTCCGTACGAGGCCGAGGAGATTATTGAATGAGGACATTGATGTGTTGTGCAAGAGAAACTTTTTTTAGAGTCGCCCTACCCGTGCCTTCCTCGCGTTACGGTTACGCAATCGGAAGTAGGTCAGCACCTCATTCCATGGGTTCAGGGACCGCGACCGCAGTCGACCTATCTCCGAAACATCACGAGCGTCTCGCACGGTGGGAGTGGCAAGTCGCGGCTTTGAACGCTCCGTGGAGGTATGGTTAAACATTGAAAGGAAACCGTATCCGGCCAGCACTTTAATCATCATCCGTGGATCGTCCGTCGTTCTTCATCGTCGAACCCAGCCTCACGTCTCGCGTCATCGCCGGGCCGTGAAAGTGTATTTTTGGCTATAGAAGAAAGTCAGGGCATGCATCGGTACATGTCTTGGCGCGCACCACTCCGAACAGTCGGGCGCTCATCTACGGCATCTTTCACACAAGATCAAACACCACATACATACACAGCATCGACATGTTGTCTCACGTGGAAACCGACCGTTCCTTTCGCTGGAGATTTCCCATGGCTTAGACGAAGAAGGTTGATCAGCCGCGTTTCCGCAATAAGAGACGCCGTCCACGTAGCAACCAATTCTCGTCGAGGATCCAGGGTCGAGGTTTCGAGGCTGGTCGAGGATTGCATAACGTGATTGGCACAATTCCCTGCTGCGCCCGCCAGGGAGGATCCGAATTACGTAGGGGCTGATGAAGCCGGGGGGACTGGGCC
This sequence comes from Nothophaeocryptopus gaeumannii, assembly GCA_031771865.1. Taxonomy (NCBI): domain Eukaryota; kingdom Fungi; phylum Ascomycota; class Dothideomycetes; order Mycosphaerellales; family Mycosphaerellaceae; genus Nothophaeocryptopus; species Nothophaeocryptopus gaeumannii. Next base: position 785,393 of record JASISA010000019.1, read on the forward strand.
ACCAAAACTAGACACCACTTACTTGCTTTGGAGTGTTGTGTACTGTACCTTACAGAAGCGTGTGTTCTGTTCTGATTCTCTGTTCCCGAGTCCCAGACTTTCGCGCATCAAAACCTTTATTCACGTGCTGCATGACCATTGCCTCATGACCTGAGCGCTCGCGTGTTTCTGTCGAAAGGTGTTGTATAGAAACATCTGTACAATTTGTACAGCTGAACGCATATCCCTATACGCCGCATGTCATCCTGAGATATCTCAACCTCCCTCGATCTCGAGTCCACCGCGACCAGCATGGCGCGCAGATTATCAGCCATATTCACATCAGGCTTCCCCTCAGACGACAAGAAGACGCAGTCGCCGACAAGCGCCTCTATATCTCCTTCGCGATCCAAGTCTCCGGGAGGGAAGCTGTCGAAACAGGCGCCAGCATACAACACTGCACGAAGACCCTCGGGTCAGCAATTCCTCACACCTTCCGGCACCGAACCCACCCTTCCGAGTCTACAAAACCTACAACGAGATCTTCGAAATGATGCAGACCTCATGCCTCCGCCGCCGATTGTGCCAGGGACACACACGAGCTCGATCTCGAGCTCGGCCGCAGGGTCGAGACCGGGTACTCCTGGAGGTCTGAACCCTAGTAGGCCCATGACTCCAGTCCTGAACTTGCCAGATCAACCTCCCATAACCCCATCTTCTCCAGGTGGAGATCAAGGAGTACTCAGAAAAGAGAAAAAATCACACTGGTGGAACAAAAAGGACAAGAAAGATGACGGAACTAAAGGTCCAGCCGCATGGGTCGCAGGTCATCCCCAGCGAATACCCTACGATACAGGAGGTCTCTTAGCCGCAAAGCCCATGAGCGAGCTTTGGAACACCGACGATGGAAACTGCTTCATATACTTATACCCGCGAAACTCGGGCAAAGGTGCATCCTTCAAGATCGACTCTGCCGTCTTCGCGTCCTCGCCAATGCTGACAAAGTTGGCTTTCGGAGACATTTATAGCAATCAGGCCGTGGTCTCTGGCGATCGCAGACAGATGCCATTGGATAGCCGAACTGCGCATTTGTCGCTCAATGATCCGGCGACTCCGCCAATGAGCCCGAAGAGAAAGCCCCTTGAAGGCAGTTTAGAGAACTCGAGCGGCCGATTCTCGAACTCCTCTGATGCGCAGGAGGCGCATTTGTATCTGCCGTTGAAGTTAAGCAGTGATGGCGCTGTTCCAGGAGGGATGCCGAAATCTGACGAGAAGGCTGTGAATGAGGATCTGCAGACCTTGATTGACTACCGGAACTTCTTCGCTTTCTTGTGCGGCCAGTCGCTTGTTGCAACGGAAAGGAGAAGCTCGTTCTTTGGTATCTTCATGGCCATTGCCGGTATTCTAAAGTCATATCAGTTCTCCAATGTCGACGGCTCGACATACGGCGAGGCCGCGAACTCCAGCTTTAATGCATACGTGGAGGAGCTTTGCCTGGGTGATGTGCGCACCAGCCGTGAGAAGACCATCGAGGGCATCGTGCTTGGTGAGCGCATGAAGAACGTTGGGTTGTACAATGAGGCGTTCACACATGCTGCCGGAAAGCATCAGGATCTGGTCACATTGAAAAGTCCAAAGTTCAACATGATTTCGCCAGTCACGCAGAATCGCTTGACGAGAGCGTCCATGGACCTCGACAAGCGTGTTGCTTCGATCCGATTGATCATGACCGACTTCGACTTCCCGTTCCTGTTCTCCGGTATCATGAGTTCCAAAACTTCAGTCGAGCGCAAAGAGGGCGTGCGATTCGATGCATGGAAAGAGCACTTCTTGGGCATGCGGAAGTTTATGATGGGAATGTTGAAGCAGCGGTACGGCGATTGGCCACCAAAGGCCAGCAGCAAGAAGAACAGCTTGGAGACCTCGGGTCTGAATCGGATCGTCCTTAGAGAGGTCTATCACGATTTGTCCAGCATGTACGACTTGCTGGTCGATCGCAACAGTCTGACAAGCAGAACCATCGATGGGATTAATCTTGATGAGACTCGTGATGAGCCTGTGGTGCGCGGGCTACGAGCCGTGCTTTCAGAGTACGATCGGTCAACACCTCCAGTCAAGCCACCGGTTCCATTCGATCTGCCTCGGTTTCCCACATTGAAGAGTTCGAGAAAGGATTTTGGAGTTGGCGATGCTAAGAAAGACGCCAAGGCCATGTCGAAGAAGCTCAAGGATGACGAGATTCAGACCATCTTGCGGGCAAGCTGGAATGGCGATGCTCCTGTCACACCATTTGTGGACGCTTTCCGCGAGATGGAGAAGCGCGCGGCTCACGGCTGCACCATCTCAGAGCTTGAGGACCTGCGCATCGGGCAATGGATCTTCATGTACACCCTCATGCAAGCGCTGCCCATGATGGCAGTGGACGCCCCCGGATTGAGATGGACGAAAGCCGTTGAGTACTTCCTCTGCGAACCGCCTCGATCAGGTGTGCCATGGGCGGACCCTAACGCTGCAGGCGGCCGTCAAGCGTCACGAACTTGGTTCTCCGTTGGTGGCGCAGGCGGTGGTGTCGTCTCTCTCCCCTCTGACCTGGTGGAGCATGGTGTCGAAGGCATCTACCGCAGAAGCCACTGCTGGACGATGGCCGAAAAGTGGTGCGCATCTAACCCCATCCTCAGCGAAGCGCTGCAGATGCAACAAAGCACCGGCGGTGCCGAAATGCAAGATCCGGGTCTTCCCGCACCACCTTCAGGTAACGACCTCTTGCGACCAGAGAGCAGGACGAGTAACCAAAGCAGTAAGCGAATGTCATCATTGGGTCTTGGTTTGGAGGCATTGCCTTTGCCGCAAGGTGTCACACCCGACGGCTCCATGCCCTCACCCGGAACGGAGAGGCCGCGTACGCCAGCGCATTCTGTTGATGCGAGCAAGACTTTCGACTCCATCTTGGCGGATGTGAACACTGGGAAGAGCAAGAAGAGACATTGGTGAACGCAAGTACTTGGGGAGCGTGATGTACAGGTTTGGATACTATGGCCGGAGTCTTGATGGTCGTGAGTTTGGAATCGGCAATGCGTTGGCATTCTTCGGCATTGCGACTTGGCTCATTTGGCATTTGGCGATTGGCACGTCCTTCTGGAGGGGACATGGAGCCACGATATTCGATACCCGGAGTTTGAGCGTATGCATTGCGGCGATCAATCAGTTCCAAAACCAGGATTCAGATGTTTGTACAATTTGTGCAGCGAGTGTACGGATGTTATCGGATAGAAATTTGATTGATGCCATGTGTTGAACCCGGTGTTGAAACGCTGCCTTAGGCTTCTTGACTCTGCTGACTTTGCTTGACGTTCGAGGACCCGCAAACGGTTTCCGAATATTCGGCGCAACTTCCATGTATCTTTGATGTGCCAGCTTTCGCTCTGATCCGACCGCGCCAGCGTGCATCTATTTATAGTTTCGGTGGGATGTTTTCGCAGAGGTCCGCTTGGGGTTCCTAGGCAGGTACGGTCGGGCGAGTGCCTATAGATGCGAGGGGTGGTGATCCAGGGGAGTTCATGCTGTAATCTCAGAATAGCCATGATCAATGCGTGCCGCCCTGGTCCTGGATCCATATGCGGCAGTCCCAAGGCCGGTCCGTCGTACCCTCTGCTGATGTGTGAGCAGCTCTCTCGGCGCGGTGGAGGAACACGTCGATGGATGACAAAGGCGATGCGCGACATGTTCGACGGCAAGTCAGTAGCGTGTGGTGGGTGCATGCAGCCAAGGCCAGCAATACGCTTTCCGTACCGTGTCGGGGGAAGATGAGGTCGAAGCAAGGGTCAAACTCCCAGCACAGACCAGGAAGGTGCGACCCGCTTTCTCCAGCTTCTTGACATTGCCGTCAGAATTGATCCCCAGGATCGCGAAGAACTATATCACCACCAGGAACACCTTCACCGCCACCGAGAGATTACTGATATCTATACCGGCAACCCTCGTCAGGTCTGACCAAAGCGATGCGGATCTTCGCGCAAGTCTCATCGCTCCCTAAAAATGTATCCGTTTGTTTCGTCAACGACCTGACGAGAAGCCCGCGGCATGGAGTGCAGGAGGGCGACCTGGGAACAGGAACCCTCCATCATCTTGGCGAGGGAACTTGTTCATTTTAATCTCACACTCGACTGGGCCTCCCCGGTCCTGACCTGGGTGTAACAGCTCGAGTACCAATCCGTCCTCTCTCTTTCCGCACATGCGTCCACATTAGGCCCGTACCTCCCCTCCCTCCGGACTTCTGCCCACACACGCTTCGCTTCTCCCGTACCATCTGCATCATTTTTGGTGCCTTTGGTGTTGTTTTCTTCTTATGAGATTGCTCTTTGCATAGATACACTCGTTAAACGAATCCTTCTGGTCTCTCATTACATTGGCATTCAGCTTGTCGTCGTGGCGAAAATGCTGCTCACGCAGGCTATCCTCTCGCTATCTGCCATTGGCTTCACTGTAGCTGTCCCTGCAGGCACCATCTATAAACGAACAACCACCTACGCTGTCAAGGAACGACACAATGCACCTCGCTCATGGACGAACATAGGCCCTGCCTCAAAGAGGGACACCATCCAGCTTGCCATTGGACTGAAACAACAGAACGAAGGCGCGATCGAACAGCGCCTAATGGAAATCTCAGACCCAAAGCACGCGAACTACCGGAAACATCTCAGCCACGCCGAGGTCCTGGAAATCGTTGCACCTGCAAAGGAGTCTGTGGGCCTGGTCGAAGAATGGCTCATCATGAACGGCATCAACGATTATCAACACAGCCCTGCAAAAGACTTCGTTCATTGCCACATGTCCATTGGCAAAGCAGAAGAGCTTCTCCGAACGAACTACTCTTCATACCGGAATGAGGAAGGCGTTGTCATTAATCGGACACCGGAATGGTCACTCCCACATCATTTGCACGAACACATAGATATTGTCCAACCTACGACTTCCTGGTTTCACCCTAAGCAACAATTTGTACCTGATGATGAGCAACCCTACCATGACATGCAGTGGTGGAACGACCAAGCGAAACATCAGTATCCGAAGGCATACGATGGAAGTGCTCCTGGCGGGAGCTACAAGAGCTACGGTCCATCTGCTGCCGGAGGAGGCGGCAATGGTGCCGGCCAGCCTCAAGGTCAAGCGCAACAGCTGACATCTGAGCAACCTGACGTACAGCAGAGTCAAGGCCAGTCACAGTCTGCAGGATCAGGACAGGGACCTTTCTCGCCGCCTGTAAGACTTTCGCAAATACATTGTACATTGTTTTCTTTCCAGACTGACGAATACTTAGGCCCGTGGCGGCACTGGTGCTCCTATGCCTGGCCAGTTCGGACGACTCTGCGATAATCGTTAGCTATAATCTCTGACTCTTGTCTTACAACCACTAACATGTTCTAGAATTCACAACTCCCCAATGCCTTCGAACGCTGTACGGAACAATCAACTACACACCACAGTCTCCAGACAAGAACAGCGTCGCCACGGTAAACTACCTCAACCAAACAGTCATCCGCGCCGACGTCCAGTCATTCATGCAACTCTACCGTCCCGAAGCAGCAGACATGGCGTTCAACTACCAATCTCAGTCCATCGCAAACGGCGACGAAGCCCAAGTATTCACGGGTCGTAAAATCTTTAAACATACAAACATCGAATCGAACTTGGATGCACAACAAGTCATCGCCATGACCTACCCAACTCGGTTCAGTACTTGGCATGTGGGGGGAAGTGGACCTTGGATGCCTTCTCTTCAGACTCCGGAGAATACGAATGAGCCTTACTTGACCTGGTTGAATAACGTTACGGCGGAAGAGAATATGCCGCTCGTGATTTCTACTTCGTACGGTGAAGATGAGACTGCTGTCCCGCTTTCGTATGCGAAGAGGGTATGTTCTGGATTCGCGCAACTGGGCGCGAGAGGTATCACGGCTATCATTTCCTCGGGAGATCACGGCGTCGGAAAAGATGGCACTTGCGTTTCGAATGATGGGAAGGATCGTCCTATGTTTTTACCGTCTTTTCCGGCTGGATGTCCTTGGATCACGACTGTTGGAGCTACTGAACATTTCAACCCCCAAACCGCCGTGGCGTATGAGGGGAATAATTTTACTTCTGGTGGTGGGTTTAGCAACTATTTTGATGCTCCCAGTTACCAGAAACAGACTGTGGAGAATTATCTCCAGGGTATTGGGAATATGCATCATGGACTGTACAGCACCACTGGACGTGGAATTCCTGACGTCGCGGCTCATGGGGCGCACTTGGCTCTTATCTGGAATGGCCTGATCACCACGGTCGGAGGCACGTCTGCTGCTGCACCGATCTTTGCTGGTATCGTCGCCCTGCTGAATGATGCCTTGCTCACTCGAGGGTTACCTCCAATGGGTTTCTTGAACCCTTGGTTGTACTCAGAAGGCTACCAGGCCTTGACGGATATCACGATTGGAAGCAGTAAGGGCTGTAATGATGATGGATTTCCTGCGCAACAAGGGTGGGATCCTGTCACGGGTTGGGGTACTCCAAACTTTGAGAAGTTGTTGGAGATGGCGTTAAAGAGTTCGAAGGGGACGGGCACGGGCACGGCGCCGCCGGCTCCTCGTCATTCGGCAGTGTCATCGAGCAATAACGGGAGAGCTTGAGGGGCTGTGTACCATTTCCGGGCATTCAGCGGTTAATTGGGAAAGGTAGAGATGGAAGACTTCGTATTTTGAGTAATTGCATGATTGATTCTCATGACAGGAATATCTCAGTTCGAGTGTTGCACTCGTCTCGTTTGTTCGGTCTCGTGTTGCATCTGAAAAGCGCTGCAATACTCAGATGCGCGCTGCCGTGTGCAATCTGACGCTTCGCATGGGCCTGTCTTCGGACATGTATCGCATTTGGAAGGTGCTTTGCTTTCGAGAGGCCGATTCACCAGCCATGGTGTGATGCTTCGCATCGTCTCCTCACCGGTCGTGCCTTGCATTTGGAATTTGCTTCGTTGCCTCGAATTGACCTGCAGTGCAAGAATTGAACTTCGTGTTGCTGACGTTTACGGCCTCGTTTTGCATTGGGAAGGTGCATCGTGGCCCATGGGGTTAGAGTCGGCTCATAGACTCACAGCAAGGTGAAGGCAAGCTGTATGGCAAGCTGAATTCACGCAAGCGGAGTTCGCCTTCAAGGATCTTTCCAGTTAGCTCCTCCGGACGCAGTGTGTATCAGATGCACATCTGCCCATGCCGTTTCCCCGGAGACTAAGATGGAGCAAGACCCTCCAATCTTCGTATCCGGGCTTGAAGCTGGAGATGTTTTGGGGCAATCTTGCGATTCTGATAGTGGCTTGCGCGATTGCTGCATGAGTATCTGCCAGGCACATCGGCGGCTAAGAAATCAAGGAATAAGGCTGACGCTTGAGGACAAGCTTAGCATGCTTAATATCTCCGACGCATGTTCTTCTTGCTCCTGAAGGAGAAGGTAGTATTCCTGCCATCTGCAAGCGTACGGTCGTTCGCTCATGTGAAGATGAGGCGCGATCTGGATTTGATGTCGTGATGGTGGGTTCTGAAGTGCCCGTGGCTGTGTTCGTTGGAAGCATGACCTCCACGAGAGATCAGCGAGACATGCCACGCTTGGGTCTCATGCGGGACAACTTGCAAGCGGTGTCTGTTGTGTCTGGTGAGTGAGCGTGCTCGTTTGGAGGGTTCACGACAGCGTGGGCGCCGTTGGCTACTGCAAGACAGGTACCCGTTTATGGCGTCAACTTAGAAAGTGTCCCAAATGTTCACAGCTTCCTTATAGGGTAGCTTCTTTGGACGATCCTATTGCTTGTTCTCTAGGTATCCGGAGAAATGACATCCCGCGAGATGTACAGACACTGCGGACAGCTGGATGGAAGTGATCTGTCTAGCACGTCGACAGCTCGAGTCGCGGTGCTTCTCGCGTGATTGATACAGGTCAGCTCGATTGGACCACACGCTGTTGGTCTCGCGAGACGGACCTGCAATAGGTGTCCTCACGCCGCCGTCTGGTGGAACGTCGACCAGTTGCGTGCGTCGTGTTGAGCATCGCATGCCATGGTGTTCACGGCGCACACACCTCGGCGGCCGTCATGATGCATAAGTGACTTGCCTGATGGTCTCGTGCCACAGCCTGATCTCGAAGATGTTCCCGAGAGATATACGCCCGACAAGGTTGGCATGAGTTGTTGCTGATCACGGGTGATGACACCATCTCGGTCGAAGAGCAAGCTTCGGCATGGCGCCCGTTGCTGCTTCCAAAGCTTCTCGAAGAAGTGCGTTGTACAGTATGTGAAGCGAGGTGTTGGAACGGCGAACTGTGGAAGGCGTCGACGTTCACAAACGCTCGGCTCGGCTGTTCTTGTCACAGAGTTTCGACCAAGGCCGTGCGCAAGGGTTGGCTGCGGGAAATAGAGTTTGGAACGAACGAGGGGCTGTAAAGCTTCGTGCGACTTCGTCTCTTGCACGAACTCCCAATCACGTCGCGACATGACCAAAGACAATGTTGTTCGACCTGCACCACCGCCGCCGTCGTCGCCACACGCGGCGCGAGTCCGCACCCGCGTCGTAGGAATCGCGGAAGGCTGAGGTGTGAAACGTATACGTCTGGCGGCGAGGACGTGTGCGCGGTCGGATTGGCTGGCGCATTCATTGAGGCCATCTGCCTCTATCGCTCATGACGCTTCCATCACCACTGCATCTCTGGCGCCGCCAGTCTTTGGACCATCGTTCGCTGCCCAGAAGGAACCGCTGCAGCATGACCAACACACATGCAGCGAAGAAATGTCCGCTGTGCAGACTAGCTACAGTAAAATCCAGGATCGGCAGAGTACGCGCCTTATCTCGTCGCTTTGCCGGAGCTTGCAAGGCGGTCTTGCATTCTTGGACACGCTGGTAGCACTCAATCTACAGCAGACGAATGGTGCGGAATCCACTGCGTAGCGCCGTCGCCTGGCGCGCTGCAGTCGCTGATGGCGCGACACTTCTTTCATCTCTTGCAACAGAAGCACGGGCAGTGCTGCTGTGCAATCGGTAGAGGCGATTGGCACGGACGGCGGACGCCCACCTGCAACCGGCCCACACTCCCAGAATGGTCGTTGTCCGCCCGGTCGTCAACAACACTAGCCACAGATACTGTGCCCATCCCCATTGTCCATCAGCAAGTAAGCTATCACAAGTCTTGCAGGTGTTGCTTGTGCTCGAGGCAGGGATGCTTGGTGCACTGCAGTTACGTCTTGGCAACGAAGATCATCCTTCCGGGCCACGACCCACTGCACCGAGGACGACGGGAAGCCTTCGCTGGCCTTCGAGCCTCCCGTCTCGCCAAGTCTAGCCGTTTGTTGTCCAAAAACTACCCGGAATTGGAGCCTTCGTTTGATGTACTCTCGTACCACTTCTCTGCCATCCCATTCGCCTCCTGCTAATGACGCTTGTAACAACTGTCGCATTTGCTCACTGCGACATACAGCACGAAACACAGCCGACATTCGCAAGGCAGTAGCCGGTCCAATGTCGTGACAGGCCCATGGCGCCGTTGATATGCCTCTTGCTTGCTGCATTGTTCGGCTTTGGATCCGTCGACACTAAGCATACCATGGCTATCGGGTGCACACCCGCTTCGCGCATATGATCGGGTTCGTGAATTACCTATCCGGGCAGGTCTCATCGGGGAGCAGTCTGAACCTTCCTCTGCGCACTTGCACTCAAAGCAAGTCATACCAAGCCTTTCGAGAAGTACCGCCGGATGGGGGTTGGCCACCTTGTCTGCATGATTTGGTAGTCGCCTTTGATTGCTGCCGTGCCGATCATCCCAGATCAGCCTGCTCCACCGGCATGGGTTGTCAGAGTGCTTCTTGAAACACACATATAAGACTATGTCTCTTACCAGGTAAGAACTCATCATCAGCACCTCCAACAAACCAACTCCGGAGTCGCCAAGGTCCTAGGCTGGTCCCTTACCACAACTTACTTACGGCTGCAGTCACTCGACGCCTTCTCATTCATTATGCTCAACATCATCGCATCGGCCTTGGTGGCCTCTGCCGGCCTCACCCTCGCCCTCCCGACCTCTGAAGTTGCTGGACGCCAGGTACGAGAACACGGTGACGCCTGCAACACTGATCGTTTCTAACGTTACCCGCAGAGCTTTACCCTCAACCAAGTCCCTAAGGGTAAGATCCTTAAGAATGGACCTCTCCAGATGATGAAGACCTACCAGAAGTACGCAAAAGTTGGCGCTGTCGCCCCATCGGATGTGCAAAGTGCCGCTGCTGCTGCGCAAAGCGGTTCTGTTGCTGCCAACCCAGAGCAATACGATCAATCGTACCTCTGCCCTGTCTCGGTTGGAGGCCAGACATTGAACCTCGACTTCGACACTGGCTCAGCCGATCTGTAAGTGATTTACCTCGGGCACGCTAGGCGAAAACGAGCCGGCGCTAATGCAACACCAGCTGGGTCTTCTCCAATCAGATGCCATCTAGCGAGCAGAGCGGTCACTCTATCTACAAGCCTAGCACCTCCAGTAAGAAGCTAAACGGCTATACCTGGAACATCACCTACGGAGATGGCTCGGGTGCCTCTGGTACCGTCTACTCTGACAAGGTCGTTGTCGGCGGTGTGACTGCCACTTCTCAAGCAGTTGAGGCCGCCACCTCTGTCTCTGCCCAGTTCACCCAGGACACCGACAACGATGGACTCCTCGGTCTTGCTTTCAGCAGCATCAACACCGTCCAGCCACAACAGCAAACCACCTTCTTCGACACCGTCAAGTCCTCCCTCGCCAAGCCACTCTTCACCGCCGACCTGAAGAAGGGTCAAGCAGGTTCCTACGGCTTCGGCTACATCGACAGCTCCAAGTACACCGGCAGCATCGTCTACACCTCCGTCGACACCTCCAACGGTTTCTGGCAATTCACCCCAGGCGGCTACTCCGTCGGTTCCAGCAACGCTACTTCGGGCAGCATTGGCAGCAACTCCATCGCAGACACCGGTACCACCCTCCTCTACCTCCCCGACAAGGTCGTCTCTGCCTACTACGCCAAGGTCAACGGCGCCACGTACAACAGCCAACAGGGTGGTTACGTTGCTTCTTGCTCTCAGACTTGGCCAAACTTCAATGTTGCTATTGGTGGAAAGACTTTTGTCGTGCCTGGTAGCTATATCAACTACGCTCCTATCGACAACTCTGGCTCCCAGTGCTTTGGTGGTATTCAATCCAACAGCGGTATCGGCTTCAGCATTTTCGGAGATATCTTCCTCAAGAGCGTTTTTGTCGTCTTTGATGAGACGACTGGATCGCCGAGATTGGGTTTTGCTGAGCAGTAAGCGCTTCTCTTCAAGGGCAGAGGTAGCATGGGAAAGGATTTGGGAATAGAAGGAGCATGAGCATGAATCAGGACCGTATCTCCAGATGAGAGCGGTAGCAAGCATCACCAGCAAGCATTTTTCGTATCTTACTTACTCTTTTTAACGGCTTTGCATCTAGACGACAGCTTCGCTGTATATACAGATTACTATATGGACTGGTTCCCTAATTGTCACAAGACATCTTGATTCTTTCACTTGGAATGTCACCTCCCCCCTTGCTTCTCCAAAGCTTGTCTCCTCTTGGCTTGCATATGATGCCAAGAGCGGCTGTCTCAATCCCTGTCGACCTGGCTGGGTTGCCTCTCCTTGCATCGTGATGGACATGGGTCCGTTCGTCACCTACTTCAACATCAAATGCGATTTCAACCACATGTTCACACGCGCCAGAGGATGGCTTTGCGACGTCACGACACGGAAACAAGCCTCTCAAACCTACCTAATCATTTCCCTCAAATACCCCCGCCCAACAGTGAGTACTACGCACCCACATCACAATTGTACTACTATACTGACCGCCCAAGCTGCCACCAGAGTCTTCTCCATCGTCGAACTCCTCGAACGCATCCTCCTCCTCACCCCATTCTCAACAACGCTCTCCTGCATACGAGTCAACAAACATTGCAAGGCCATAATCTCATCCTCAAAACCCCTCCAACGAAAACTCCACCTCCTTCCAGAAGAAGAAGAAACAGACGTCTCAAACGGGAACACAACCCACCACACCCTCGCCCCTCCTCCTCGAAAACTCATCCCAACCCTCCCCCTCGGCGCCGACGCAATCCAAACCAATTTCATCATCGCCGCTTCAACACCCCCCTATCCCATCCTCGAACGCGGCAGGTTCCTAGGCTATGACGCGGAAAGTTCATGGAGGAAATATCTCATTAGCCAGCCGCCCGTGCGAGAAGTGCGCTATGCTGTGACACATGAATCCGGGTTACTTTTGAGAAACGTCAGGACTTTTAAGCGGAAAGATGGCGGGTATTTACGATTGGGGGATTTGGAGATGTGCTTTAGGAAGGAGGTGGAGAGGGGGAGGGCGAGGGCGAGGAGTTTCTCGGGAATTGTGGTGGCTTTTAACTTGATGTGAGGCGGGCAGGCGCGCAAGGGCGTGAGGGTATGGAAGACAGTGATTTGAAGAGGTTGGGCGTGTTTTCTTTTCAACGCCACGTTGTGGTTCGAGTGATTCGCGAATAAGATACTTTGCTGCAAAAACGCAGGTGCGACTGGAGGCTTGGGATCTTGTGGCTCCAGATCGGTGGATTGTAGTAGGGGAGGCAGCTTTTGTCGACCGGGAACAGCTACCATCAAGGGCGAAGTGGTTCGCACTCAGTCTCATGCCTTTCCCCTCGTAGCAGTGACTCGTGAAGGATATATGTATTGATGCTGCCTCTTGTCTCTCAACACAGCCCGTCAGATGAACCTCGTCGGCCTCGGAATCCCTCCAGTCGCAGCCGTCCATCCACTCGTCCCAACTTCTTCAAACACCGAATCAGAGTCAACAGACCTCTTACTTCCTTTATGAACATCAGATGAAGGCCCAGTAGCAGCCGCATTGTCCCCCAGCACTAGACTGCAAAAAGTCGCGATCTTCTCGTGTTGCATGATAATGTGGAGCCTTTTCCCGTTAGAGCCTACCACTCTCCCAGTCAACATGTCCGTCCTCGGCAGTCCATTTGTCACAGCGAGGACATCCCCAAAGTGTATCCCTTCATCCCGGTGGATCATTTTGGTGTTGTTGTTTCGATGGGTAGGCGTGATGGAGAGAGTCTTGATAGGCGGCTGAGTGAGGAACATGTCGGACTGTCGGCTACCTGTGCCTATTCGTGCGGTAGTGGTAACAGAGGTTGTGGATTTACAGCTGCAGAAGCTCGTGTTGGAACCTTTCCTGGTTGGCCGCCGCTGTGAACGAATATCCCAATTCAGGACGTCTCCTTCAATTCCGCTCCTGAGCGGTCCCCGACGCACGACGATGCCTCGCATGGGGCTTGGATGTAGCAGCAATCTGCCACGAGTCGCAGCAACAGACATGGGTGAGAGGAACAGTTTCTGACGAAGAATCAAAGAGTCCATGATGGTGCTTTGGAAGGTTTTGTTCACGGCGTTGCAGCATGCCAGATCGTGGAAACTCAAGTAGGCAAGGATATGTTCGCAGAGCTCGACGATGGCAAATGTACGGGTTGCTGCACTCGGCTTCGAGGTAGTGAAGCAAGATAGAGGCGTCGACAGCGCCCGAGCGCTGATTTGCGGACTCGTAGGTGGACTGGTCCCTGGCAATATTGCTGTGGATCGAAAGAGTCTTCGTCGTCGGGAGCGCCATCGTGCCCGCCAGCGTTCAATTGCATTCCGGGTTCTGCCAGCGCTGCGGGTCGTCTTGGAGCTACGTATCGAATATATCGTAGGCATGTCAGAATTTGGTCGTTGATGTACGACTGAAACAGGGATATGATGCCAGAAGGATCAGAATTCACTGTCGCGATAAGTCAATATCTTCTTCTGAGGCGGCAGGAGCAGATATCAGCACATGGCACTGATACCTTCCTGCTCTCCGAGATTGTCCTTTTTACCTGCCCTTTGGGAGCATACGACAAAGGGAAGTCGCGATCAACAAGGTCTCCTCCATCGACGAAGGTGTGAACGTTCAAGAAGGTCGAAAGTGAAGGGCCTTGGAAGAAGGCTTCAATCAACCGTGCTTTTCGTATTGAGGTCGGCCGTCTACTCGTCATTCATATCAATATAGTCAACCTCAATACTTCCAGGGTATAGCCATTCCAAACGCCGGTCTAATGCCAATAATCCTCATCTTCCAACCTCCCATTCCCTATATCGTCAAGCCAAAGCCATGCAACCATGTCCAAGGCTTTTGATTATGCACTCTGAACCGGCTGAGTCGCCAACCAGATCTTGCTCTTCCGTCTTCCATCCGTCACGTCAATCCGCTTCCACATGGCGACATGCGGAATGCCTTCTTCGATCCATTCGCCCATACTCTCATCCGTCTCGAAGCCATACTTCCTCCACACTTTTTGTACACCCGTCTGAGCATGAATCAAAACCAGACCCTTGAAGCTCAATCCAATCCCCTTCTTCAAAGCCTCCATGCTTGCTGGATCCAACTGAGGTCCGACTTCATACGGATGCTCTTTGGCAAAGCTCAATGCCGTCTCAATCAACAACTTCGATATGCCAGCCTTTCGAAATTCTTTGATCACAGCCAGTCGGCCCAATTTGATGTACTGCTCATGATGCTCATCACTCCCATTGCTACGAGGCGAGTCGGCACCATGACCAGTATGTGGAGGATGCGGTGGCGGCACCAGACGAATCGTGCCAATAGGTATTTTGGTGCTGGCACTATCCTTCCTCGCCGGGTTCCCATTTCCATTCGTCATAGCCTTCGCCGGTATAGATGCGTATGCAACCCAATGAAAGCTGCGTGCATCGTCATCATCCAACTCATTCTCCAAAGGTACACCTTGCTCTTGGACGTAGACTTCTTCACGGACGATCATGGCGTCGATGAAGGCTTCGGGTACTGCTCGGGCTGCATCGGTCTCGTGGACGGCATCATTGTCGGGTTGGTCGGCGGGTGATCTCTTCGGGTCATAGTGTCGTAGTCGCTCGCCGAGCGGCTTGATGAGGTCGACGAACTCGGACTGGCCCATTTTGTCGGTCTGTGTAGAGGTATGGAAAAACGTCCCAAGTGCTTAAGTACTTGTCAGTCACGCAATAGCAATGGATAGATCACCCAATATGGCGTAGGGCGTAGCTTTGGCAAGGAAGCGAGTAGAAGAGAGCCAGGATCCAGTCATGGAGAAGGAAACTTGCTGTTGCGCAAAGAGGACGCGAGACAGTAGTGGAAGGTGTGATGTGCAGAAGACGCAGACGTACCTTTGTAGTCAGGTGTCAGGCAACTTCGCGTGATGTTATGTCGCCGGATGTCCAACTGGCCTTATCAGTCAAGTGAGGCACGCGCAGCCAAAGCCGGCAACGCGATAGCCGAATTGATTGCTGGAATCTCTTCAGTCGGTCGATCTACAGTCAAGAAGGTGGTGTCGTGCGTCCGTGGCTACCGTCGGGAAAGGTCAATGGGGTTATAAGGCACTTTGGCAACCCTGCCTCTTCCACCTAGGTGGTCATAATAACGCCAATTACCCTTGACGTCGAGCCATGCAGCTTGTTGATCACGGTTGGAGGCGCGCTCCGAGGGGCGGTGCAGGATTCGGCTTTGTCGACCGACCTTTGGACGTGCCACTGTAACGAGGTGGAGAAGATTGGACGTTTGTCGTCACTTGTTACTCACAGCCAAAGTCAGTCAGCAGCAACTCCAGCCAGCTTCAAGATCAAGAATGCGCACGAGCAAGAGACTTCTGTTGTGGCGTGCGTTCAGGGTCTTTCCTGGGCAAACTCTACGCGCCTCGACTGCACGTGGCACCGGCAAGACGCCCGACAACGCCCAACGGCTATACAATGTCAACATTCACAGTTTAGACTCACACTGGCTGAATACCGGCTTGAGCGGTCGTCCCAGATTAACAACCGCAAGAACTTGGCCAAACATTCTCATCAGAGCCCGACTGCATACGTGGCACGGGCAGCGGAGGGCATACCGCGCAAACAAAGAACTCGATGTCATCACTGATCATATCTCAGGCGTCTAGCGTTCTAACAACCTACTACTGTATTGGCTCACATAGTCGCGATAGCCTTCATCGAATTTCTGGCGCTCTAACATACTTCACAGCTCTATCTATGCTTCGTTCTCAGCTTCCTCATACGCCTTATGCTCTCGTTTCATCTCGATTTTGACCCAAAGCACCGTTATACCAGCCCAAAGCGCTATCCAAGCAAATAGTACCCCAAAAATCAGCCCAAACGCATAGTGAAAGTGCAAATTCCAGATTATTGCGGATGCACACCCTATGTAGATGGCTGCTCCCAAGAGCCAGAATAGGGTGAGGTTGAAGAAGAACCGTCGAAACATCTTGTTGGATTCGTACCGCTCATTGTAGCGGATTCGGAATTCTCGATCTTGCAAGCCGTCAACCGCAATGAAGTCTTCGGCGGCATAGTAGATGAAAGGTCTGAGACCGGAGCCTCGAGGGTGCGAGTTGATGCCTATCGGGATCTTGAACGGAAAGAGGGTGGTAATGATCATCAAGGATCCGAGAAAAGCCATGATGAAGCTGGGTGCGTAGAGGTAGAGTTCCGGGATCTCCAGCTCACTGCCAACTACGAATGGTATCAATGCCAGCAGCATCGCGACTCCGTACACCCACGATGTCGCGTCCAATTCCCATCGGCTTCTGGACAGCAGCGGCGCGCACTCTTCTCGTCGAAAGAAGAGTCGCCAAACACGAGCAACCAAGATCCACAGTTCGCCGAGGCCAAAGGATATGATTGCAAATCCTAGGATGTCCTTGTCGTACTCCGGCTTCGGTGTGGGACAGTTCCTTGTACTTCCATACTGTTTCTTGCAGTCTCTTCGCCATTCTGCTACATGCTTATCGTACCACACGTAGTATATTATACACGGGACGATGAGATCGAAGAGGAGGACCATGGGGAGGCCGAGGGTGATCCCTGCACGAAGAAAGAGATGTTAGTTCAGCACTTGGAAACATGTTCTGTGCTTTTCCAGCAACATACCCAGATGCTGCCAGGGATGCGCTTCCTTCTGCGCGAGCTTTGTCTCTCTTCGTCTAAGAGATGGCATGCTTCGCCGTGACGAGGCCACCGTTATTCCCGACGCAACCGTCGCGCCTCTACTGTGTATCGGCCGAGTCGCTTGCTCGCCCTCTGGCACTTGCAGAGTGACGCGACTTCGCTCTGCTGGAGGTCCCAGCTGTACCTCATCCTTGGGATCTTCATCCTCGCCACAAGTTACTGGCATACTCCGCTCGCTCGCAGAGTCTGAGATGACCGTTGAGCTGCGAGGCGCAGTCTCAATGGACTCCCTCTTGTACGCATCAGAGCTCGAGGCCACGCTGAGGTGTTTGTTCTGCAACTCCTTGTACATTGCATCTTTCTCTGGGTCTGATGATATTCGTTCTATTCGATCTGGGCTGTTCTGCTGTCGTGTTTCGGTCTCGGAGATGCTAGGAAAGCTGCTTCGTTCTTCGGACGCGCTTGGGAAGCTGTCTCGCTCTTCCTGTCTCATCATCTCCCGCTCTTCAGCGGCCTTCTCGTCTGATGGGTCCATCTCGCTAATTTGTTGAGGACGTTCCTCTACTGGAGGAACTTCTTCCTCTGGCGCAGGTTCGTTCCCTCGACGGGCTTCGTCCTCTTGAGGAGCTTCTCCTTCCCTCATGTCGTTCAACTCGCGCGCGCTCTCGGCCAGACTCTCCCGATGGCTCCGTAGCCGGGATGGTAGCTGGCAGTTTTCCGGCGACACAGGCATTTAATTGTAGTACACGCGTAGCCTCCAAGGAGTCGTACAATGCTCGTCGTCACCGTCCGATTGGAAATCCCAATGTGTAGTAGCAATACATGTCCAGGAAGGTTAGAAAAAGTCCGATGATGAGAGATCTCACACCACTTGAAGAATATAGCGATAGTCGCGGTAGTCGATAGTAAATCGACGGCTTTGAGGAGAGGAGAAGCGCCGAACGGGATGTGCGTTCAGCTAGACATTAGTCAATGCGTCGTAGAGTTTCAGGAAAGCGTCTTTCGCGACAAGAAGTGCACTCGCGCTGAGACGAGGTCGTGATGGTCCGATGGAAGGGCGTCGCTGGCGGTATAAGAAGAGAGTGTTTGAGGCCAACCTACCTTCCTCCCATCCGCGACGACGACCACCGCCATAGTCCGCGTTTCGACCGGTAAGGCAGGGTTATGCTTGCGTAAGTTCGGTGGAAATCTTTGAAGCTCTCCTTGACGTAGAGATCAGCGTCGAGCCGCAGCCGGCGACGTCCGTGAAGATTGACAGGGGTTCAGCTGCCAGAACAACGACCACTTGACTCGACGCTCGCTTTTGATTCGGCCTCCGTCAAACTTACGCAGCTGTTCCAGAACGCAGAAGAGCTCACGGCGCTGACTTCCTTGATATCTGTCCTCTTGGGCGGCGACGATGGCAAGTTTGTTGCTGTATGCACGCTGTATTGTTTCCAGAGAACGAACGACAGCCGCTGGACAGCAGGACCTACAGCTCAGCAACCACTTCTTCAACCGGGAAACAGCGACCACCACGAATCCATTGAGACCAATGAAGTGGAGTGATTTCTTGCAGCCGGCAATCTAGACCAGCGGAACCATCTCCTGAGGCGTTTGAGGTTGTCAGACGACTCGTTGGCCCACTCCTGTCATTCTGACCGCCACGAGAGCAGCGCAGCCCTCATGTCAAATCCAACGACTTCTTGTCTGCAGGAACTGATCCCTCATCACAGTCAGCAAGTCTTCTCGCTTCTGTTTAGTCCGTATGATGGCGTCCATGAAGACCACGGAGTCGACATTTGCGATCACCTCGTGAAGACAGCTATCTTTTATGGCCATCTTTGAGAATGGGATCCCGACCTCCTGTCCCCGCCTCTCCACTTGCTCTCCTGCGAAACCAGTTTAGAAGGTGTCAGGAACAACCCTTCAGAGCCCAATCCGGTGTTTCCCACTTCTGTGGAGCTGGTATCCAAGAAGCATGGTGCGCCAGGTCAAACAGCTTAGCTTGCTGCGTTTGCAACCATCCAGCTGTACGAGGTTGGAGGACAGTGCGCCTATGCCAAGTCACGGCAATGGACAATGCCAACCACTCTAGCTCGGAGAGGTGGAGGAGGGTACGACGTGGCCGAGCTTCACGATGTGTATACGACCTGGTGATGTGGTCTGGTGCCAGAAGAGCGTGAATGTATCATGCCAGCAAAGAACGCTTACGCACAGCAATCAGAAAGGTTCATGCTCACGGTTTCCACCTTTCCAGCTGGAACAGCATCAACTCGGATTCTTTTACGACTGGATCAGCCATCTGCGGCGACAGCTCTGTCGTGGATGCAGTTGACTTGACTGCTGTCTTGTATGCGCGGATCATCGTCAACGAGGCACACGCCGTTGCTTCGGCCATTGTCGAGCACTCTGACAGCGAGCTGAGAGACTGTACCCTGGCTTCTTCTTCGACATGAACGTATTTTCGTAAGTCGCTTTTCATTATCCCGTGCTGATAATCTTCCAACCTTTACCGACTTGATTGCTTCTTGCCCTCGTTTGTGCGACAACAAGAGACACTTCGCTTTTGTCTGGACGTTTGGGCCCATAGCGGTATCTCTATACATCATTCAACAATGTTCAACAATTCTGCATGGCTCAACATCACACAGCGTTCTTTTTCTTTGCTCCCTTGTGATGGTCGACAAATGTGTGCCTGAGGTATGACTGCAGATACCAAGACACACCGGTGCGGGCAGCTTGCATGTTGAAACGACACACCACTTTCTTTCGACGACACAACCAAGCTTTGCCAACTCTTTCGCAGAGAACACAGATACGAGAACCAGCAACATGGAGCACTTGAGCGCACAAGAGAAAGAAAATTTCAGAGAAGCATTCCGACTTTTCGTATGATCCCCTCAACATTGTGCGAACCAGGGCTCTCAGATACTGACTTCCATTTCAGGATAAAAACGGCGATGGTATGAGAAGACCCATGTCGAGGCCTGAGTTTCGAGCATCAATCGATAACTGACAACTTCAAGGCGAAATCTCAACCGCAGAGCTCGGCGAAGTCATGCGCTCCCTCGGCCTGAAACCCACAGATCAAGAGGTCCAAGATATGATGGCCGAAGTCGACGCCGATAACAGCGGCTCCATAGACGTCAACGGTACATACACTCGTCCTCCTGCCCTGCTCTACCCTACCCTTCCACACGACCACTCATACCCTACAAGATTTCTCTATCCATACGTAATTCTCCACCCTCCCCTCTCTCCCATCCTCTGCCTCCTTCTGCTCACATCTCCCCCAGAATTCATGATCATGATGTCCCACAAAATGGGCAGCGTCGACACCGAAGAAGAACTCAAACAAGCCTTCCGGGTCTTCGACAAAGATGGCAACGGGACGATAAATGCCGCGGAATTGCGGGATGTGTTGAAGGCTTTGGGAGATGATTTGAATGATAAGGAGATTGATGAGATTATGAAGACGGCGGATACGGATAGTGATGGGAGTATTGATTGTAAGTTTGTCACTCTGATGTTGAGCAGTCTTCGCCGGGAATGCGGATATTGTTCTGAAAAGATCTTTTGTGGGAGTATGGGCTAACACATTCTCTCAGTTGAAGAGTTCAAGAGGATTATGCAGGATAACGCATGAGCTGCTTCGTGAACAAGAGCAGTGTCGAGATGCATGCTCGGCTTTGTCTCTTCATTTGCTAAAGCGACAGATACAGCGACTGGGCCAAGATCAGAACGGCGACCAAAGATGTTGATGCAGACTGAAAGGGGAGATTGAAATTTTGGGCGAGGTCATTTGGATTTGATATCAGGCTCATTTAGCTCACGAATTTCCTTTCATCAAGCCTGCTTTATCTATTATCCACATCTCGTTCTGCGCCATTGTCATGCCGAGGTCGATGGCATCCCAGCGCCCACCATCCCCAACTTCTCAATCTGTTCAAAGGGAACTCAGCATAACGCACCGCCTCCCGGAAGGTGGTGGCTCCCACACACGCCTCCAGGCTCCCTCATTTGGAAGCTGTTTACAAAACAAAACGAACACGATTCGTGTATGTCTCTTCACTCAGGCATAGGCCTAGCCGTCCGAGAGTGGCGTCCAAGTGACGGCTGGAGCGAAGCCGTACAAAAGACTGAGCAGGGCGGGCTGTGTGTGACTTGCTCGGAGGGCTTGAGGTGTTGTAGGTGAGGGCGAGCGAAAAGTTGAATGAGTGTCTGTTGTAGTCGATCACCTTGATATACATGACTGGTTGACTTCTTTAACGACGTTTTAAGGGTCAATTTGCTGGGAAGTCAGCTTTTTCTCGTCTTTGACCTCAGTCAAGGCCTTGTGGTGCCAATTGACGGTTCCGTTGCCTGGTTGATGAAGGCGTCGAGATCTGCCTGAATCTGGTCTTGGCGATACTGCTCAGCGAAGGGGCCTGGCGTGCTAGCAGTCTCGTGGGTGGTGGTATATCGGCGACAGTGACACCGAAGACCTTGTTCTGATTCGGGCGCGGCATCTCGCCGGCAGACGATGTTGCTCTGCCTTTTTAACAGCGTCTCGGGGGCAGGGTGGGTGACCTGAGGCTTGAGAGGCGTCGATATCGCTGCTCTCTGTCTCTCCGTGGGAGCAACGCATAGCATTGATCGGGCAAGTTAAGCGGCAACGGCTGTGGCGGCCGTCTTGCTATTGGTTTATAAAGTCCAGGAATCCTTGACGAGCGTTGATGGGCGACACGTTCGCGAATCGTGACTCAGATAGAACCACAAAAAGCACTCTCTCCCTCTCTCTCTCTCCCCTTGGGGCGCCCAGAAAATCAGTGGGAGTGCACCCGAGGCACAGAGAGACTTTTCCCACACTCTCATATGAGAGCGGCCATGGCCACCACACCCATCAGAACTAAGCCAACATCAGGGCTAAGCCGACAGCAGGTCCAGCGATAGCCGCGGCGCCTGTGGCGGTTCGGGTTGGCGGGCTTCGCCCAAGTTTTGTAAGCAGGCGTGGTGGTAGACGGCCCATCTCGAACGCTCTCTTTTTGAGGAGTTTCCGTACGAGCGCCAGGTAGACGCATAGAGAGGCGAAGCCGTACAGATCGGCTTCGACTCACTGAAAGTTGCTCACGGGTGCTAGCCGAAGCGTGTCGGAAGCTCGACTTCCAAGCAGGCAGGGTATGTCGTAGTGGGCTTGAGAGGCACCAATGGAGAGGCAGCATACCTTGGCGAGGTCATGCTGCTGCTTGAGGTGGAGACGGCATACTTCGGCGACATCTTGCTGCTGGTGGTCTTTCCGTGAGTGCTAGCCGAATATGTGTGTCGGAGGCTCGTTCCGGAGGCAGGTCGCAGTTGGCTTGAGAGGCGTCGAGGTGGAAACAGCATACTGGGGCGACGTCTTGCTGCCGCCAGAGACGGGGTACTTCGGTGCCGGCTGGGTTGGCGTCTTGGTCCAGAGCGTGCAGCTTTCTGTCACGACTGGTGGTGGTGATGAACAGTCCAAGACGGTTCTTCGTGACTGTGATGGTCTGGGCGTATGGGTGAGACGACGAGGAGTGGTAGTAGCCTTATGGAAAAAGCAAATGACGGTGGGATCGGCGACCAACTCAGTGGCAGGCGTCAGAGCGCCAGCGACGCCGACCTCATGCTGCACAGACTCGAGCGATACGCCCTAGAAGGGCGAGGAGCTCAGCATGACGCACCGCCTCCCGGACGGTGGTGGCTCCCGTACAACTACCCACTGAGGTCGACATTGGTGGTCGGCGAGGGTCAGGGTGCCACCATCACGGCTGACGAACCGTGAAGTGTCGTTCTGATATGGCAGCATGAAGGTGTCGACGGTGATCTGCTCGTCCTGAAGCTCGCTGAAGGACTTTTGACGTTGATGTGGATGCTTGACGGATCATGAAAGAGGGCATGCCATGATGGCTCGCTCGATCTCAGCGAAGGAGTGTGCCGTGCCGCCGGATTCGCATGGGCTGCAGTGTGAATTCGCGAGTTTGTTGGCCACTCCTCAAACGCGTCGTGACGACTGCAAGGCGCGAATGTGTCGCGATGCTGCAGAAACGACCTGAAGCAGTCACGATTGCCAATGACATGCTGCTCACTTGCTGAGGTCGGATAGTGTCGGTATTGCCGGACATCGCAGCAAGCTCACTAGAGCCCGGATGAGCGATTGCATGCTGGCGCTTCTCCTCTTCAGATCACCGTTCGATCCTGCGTATGAGTTAGCTTACCGGCAGTCACCCTTGGCAGCAGGTATGAGGGCTTTACTCACTCAGTAAGTGAACGCGGCTCGATCTTGAATGCGCCGTAGTGTTCCTCTCGGCTGTTCAGGGAACCACTCTACTACTTGAAGTCGGCAACAGTGCGCGCGGGTAGCGTGGTACAGCAGGTGACTTATTTCTAGAGACGGCTGCGGTTGAGCTTTGTTGACCGGCGATGTCGCTCTTAGTGGTTGGCACCTGGTCCTGCTGGTGAGGGGCCTGATCTGCTGTTGGAGCTGGAGCCGCAAGCACGGACGTTGGAGCAGCAGCTCGAGCGTCAGTAGTCCTTGTCGTGGACTGTGGCGGTGTTGAGAGTCGGAGGTGGATGTTGTTATTGCGGAAGAAGAGTCAAGAATCGCAGAACTGACCATGCGGGCAGCCGCGCACATGCCTTCTACAACGGCAGCGTTTCAGATCGTTCGCTCAGATGACTCTGAGGTTCACAACCGAGCCTTCACTTCACCGCCGTCTAACGCTTTCTTTGCCTATCCACCGATTAGCTTCCATCACATGCACGGCTTCACTTCAGCTACTACTCACCTCAGCCACAGCATCATAATCCAACGTCCACTTCACAAACGCCGCACTCTCAAATTTAGCATTCATGTTCGGCACTGTCCCCTTCAGCGACTTCACGACCCCTGCTGCTTCCGCAGTCACCGCCCGCTTGCCGGTAGGCGGTAATCTGCCAATGAACATCTGACTATTCTCCTTGGCATAGTGCTTGATGCGTTCAGCACGTGGCTTGCGAAGCTGTTGCCATATATTGGTGATCTCTGGTATGCGGGAGGGATCGCTGTCTGTGCGATCGATGAGGTATTCAAGAACGCCGATGTCTTCAATGATTAGGGAGAAGCCTTGTGCTGCGTTCGGTGTCTAGAATATGTTAAACTTTGATCCCACGTAATCACGGTCAGCGCTTACCATGGCATGTGCTGAGTCGCCGAGAAGAACGATGCGCCCGCCCTTGCTGGTCCATCGAGGCAGGTCAGGCAGCTCGGCTGTGTAGGCCAGTTAGCATGTGATATGAAGACGAAGCTGATCTCCAGTTCAACATACCCAGTCTCCATCGATCGCAGCTCTTCGCCTCCGCCAAGACAGCGCGAAGATCTTCACAACTATCTTTGTAGAAGTTACGGACGAAGTTGATGTCTCCATTGTCATCCCAAAGCCCCTTCATATCACTCGAGCCTCGAATGCCGTAGATTGCGCCATTGTGGCCGAGCTTGCTGTTGCGACGTGATACCACATAGCCGTCACGACCCATCCAAACAGTCGCATTGTCAGCATTACTGATGAGCTTCGTGTCTAGTCGGCCCACGATCTTGTCAGAGGGTACCATCACTCCATACAGTGTGATGTCAGTCAGAACTGGTTCGATCGCGGAGGTCGGGAAATCCGACAAGATCTGATATCTGATGCGCGATCGGATCCCATCAGCGGCCAGGAGAAGATCGCAGGCGAGCTTCGTTCCATCCTTGAGTGTAAGATAGGCATGCGATGCATCTTCGCTCACTTCGGATACAGACGCGTTGAAGATGATCTCAGCTCCCGCCTCCAAGGCTCGTGGATACAAGACTTTCATCGTCGCTTCTCTCGTCGTGCCCCACTCGGTCTCCTTCGCGACATCGACCAGCAGACTCTTCATGGCCAGGTCCCCAGTATACATGTTTCGGAGAAGGAATGAGCCAGTGGGGTCAGAAATCCTTTCCAGGTCTGCTTTCAATCCCCACGTATGCATTATCTGTGACGCTCCAGGACGAATGCTGATTCCACCGCCGGCTTCTGCAAGTCTCGGCTTCTGTTCGAGAAGCTTGACTTTGTGGCCCTGACGTGCAAATGCGATGGCTGCTGACAGACCGCCTGATCGTCATCGTCAGTATCCGCCAAGACAAAGATGGAATCAACGTTGTGAGATGCAGCGTCTGGGTGGAACTACTCACCAAGGCCTGCACCAACAATGATGATTTTCATCTTGAAGCGCTGTGAATGTCTACGAAATGAATGATATTGAGCTAGAGGAGAGGTGAAGATGGAACCAGACGGGAGGTTGATAAACTGCTCATACCACTTGGCCCTGCGCGAGAGGGATCCTCCCGCCACAGGCTGCCGTCCCACGGAAGCCGAGGAGCATTAGCTGCATCATCGCAATCCCTGTTTCGGAAGCAGATGCTGCTGAGCTTGGCAGGACATTATCGAAAAGAGCTGACGAGAATGAGAATAAGTAAATACCAACTGTGTACTGTTTGCGATGAACGCAAAGGTGGGCAATGTTATTCTCGCTTTCAGTACTAGGCGAGCGGGCGAACGTGCTGGGACTTCACTTCTCGTCGATCCGTCGCGTACAGTATGCTATCGTTCACTCAGCGTGCTTTCGCTGAAAGAGCGAACAGGACGTCCATTGATTGCGCGTTGTCTGGCGTTGGATTTACGGCCTACTACCCAACCAGTGTCTCGATGCTGCCAATGTGGGAAAGGAAGGCAGGCTGTGAATACTGTATGGTTTCAACTCTTCACTCACTGGAAATGCCCCTAGCATCTCGTGGCAACAATGGAGAGATTCAGGAGTGTTCACAGAGTAGCCCAGGCCCTCTGGTCGAAGGTCGTCGCCTAAAACCTGGTTCCTTATACGCCGAGCTCTTTCTAGCAATCGTCGGAGTCGCCAGGAACTGCTCGCTCAGACGCGTCCTCTATATAGCATCCTGAGGTGAGAGTGAGGTCTCATGACGTTACACGGATGGTGTATCTCGCAGGAACCAACTGCGATATCTGCAAGGCAGCCTCGGAGGGCAACGCGCCGAGCTCTCCATTCCGCTCACCATGTCCTTGCTCTTGCATCGGTGACGGACTAAATCGATACGATACATCAGGCCTTCCACACAGCAAGACGTCCTCGGTCATCGTCGAAGCTCGCGGTCGTGATTCACGCGCGTCCCAGTGTTGCCCATGCTCGACCGCAATGTCTGTTGTCGCGTTTGCGTTCCCGAGAAAGACGGAAGATTTGCGGTGGCAGCATAGCTCGAAGAGCCGCGTGTGGATTCTGCGATTTGCCATGGGGTTCAAGCATCAAGTGGTGACTTATGATGATGTACGAAGAAACATCTGCTTCACCTGCTTCAGCGTCGTTCCGTCTAGTGTCCTTGGCTTAGTAATCATTTTGGCCGGGGTTTCGCGCTTGCAGTCTGCTTTCGTTGCATGCTGCGCTGCTATCGAAATTCGGCTGCTCCTACCTTCACTTTCACCTACCTCGCGCCTCGCGTCGACCCGCCGTTGTCGAATTCCAGAGGGCTTGAAAGATGATGGCTTGGGAGATCCATAGGGCGACGGCTCAATGCTGACAGCTCCCGGGGTTCGTACAAGACAGGTGCATCCAGATTGCGAGCAATGTGCGAGGTCCAGAGCTGTTGAAGCTCGCCACATAGATGACCAAGATCTGGTGAGTACTGTGTAGATGGTTTTGGAAAATGGCGTCTGCCTTGCCTTTGCGACGTCTATGGCCCTACGCTCGAACGAAGACGCCGCTCGACCAATGCTGGAAATCCGGATGTTGTTCGAGAGCCTTTCCATCGGACTGGGGACACTGAACCCGGGTTCATTTTGAGAGTACCTCATCTTCATGTTGCTGTCTCTGGCATGACGAGGAGTGACATGACTCTGCCCGGCGTAACAGGCTGAAGGACAATGCTCATAAAGGCGAAGGCGAGGTCGAAGTCGGACCAGAAGTCGAGAAGCCATGTGGAGAAACATCGATCTTGGCCTTACCACTAGATCTCAAGCTCTGGTCATTGGTCGGGAGGGCCTGCGCCGTTGCCAAGAGTCGCACATTTCTCTCGAGTACAGCTCGTCCAATTGGCTGCTCTGCTAACGTAGGGGCATTTGGCCTTCTATTCCGGTTGACGGCTCTCGAAAGCGTCGTTCGGAAACGCCACTAGCTGCAGTGATCAATTCACAAGTCTGTCTGTGTGTGATGCGGGGAAGCGACTGGGGCCAACCGGCCACCGGCCCAGACCTGCCGGAGGAGGGAGGTCAGCAACACAGCACCTCTCATTAGCCTTTTGCCGCATCGACAGCAGATTGTAGCTGAGAGCTGTGGAAGAAAGACGATCATCCATCCACCTGCACACCCGCGGTAAATGCGGAACTTCTTCAACTTCACCTTCACCAACCGTGCGTTTGCCGTACCCCGACAGCCTGTCGCAACAGGATCGCGCCTTGAATGGCTGCGGTGATGCACGCCGACGATGCGGTTGTGAGCGCTGTCTCAGGTATCAACAGCGCTCGAGGAAAGCTAAAGCAAAGGCGTTCGCGCAAAGCCTGCTGTCAGTCAAACAGTTGTGCGATCTGGCCAGACAACTAATGCTTGAGATCAGCCCACTGCCATACGAGGAAGATCAGATGCAACGTACTGGAGAATGGGACGCCATGTAGCAACTGTGTCGATGCCGGGACGACCTGTGTGATTCGGAGAAGAAAGAATCAGAGGTAAGCATGGCCACCCGTGCGGCAGAACACAAGACTGACACCATACGCTAGACGAGATAGTACTCCCCCGAATGAGGGGCATCAGATCGTCCTCGATCAATCCCATAGCTGGAGAGTGCCAACTCCCACCGCTCCAGCAGCACCAGTCCCTCCAGCAGCGTGGTCAAACAATGGCATGGCTCAATCTCAGCAACGACCTGCGGTGGCGAGAGCAGTGTCCGACCACCAGAATGGCTACCTGCAGAGTGTCGAGAACACTTCTCATTCTTCAGGCTCGCCAGGTACAGGGGACGGTCGATTATGGCCTGATCTGCAACCGGGAACCATGACCTGGGACCAGAACATCGTGGATGCTTCCTCTACGAGCTGTGACTTCAGTCATCTGACAGATCTGGACGACATCTTCACTTTCACTGGCAACTCGTTTCTGCCTCCATCCCTCCCGGCTCAGACCCCACAAGGAGACTTCTTGAATTCGGCTTATCCGCAGCCAGGGCTGAGCCCTGCCCCATTCATTCCAGGTCCAGGGCCGCTACCTCCCCTCAAAAATGTTAACAATGGCGCAGGCATACCGCCACGTAGGTCTTCTGCAGTGCATATACCCGGTCTGAATCCACGAGACCAGGAGTATCTGCGCGTCGAAGGCTGCTTCGATTTGCCCCCGCCTCACACTCTGAAGACTATGATGCGCATGTACTACCGCATGGTGCATCCGAATTTACCGGTTGTTCCTGAAGATCAATTCTGGTCGTTGTGGCATGGAGACGATTTTCGGGCTGAAGATTACTCATTCCTGTTGCTGAAGGCCATGATATTCGCAGTCACAAGTGTAGGTTACCTGCAGACGACTGGCTGTGCACACGCTGACTTTGCGCAGTATATGGAACTCGAGACGCTTTCTAGTCTGGGCTTCGTGAGCAAGCGAGAAGCGAGAATTACGCATTACCGGCAGACCAAGGTGTGTGGACTCTTCAAGACTCTCAGACATGACTGACACACAACAGTTGCTGTTCGATTTCGGTATCGAACGAGACGCCGTCCCGAACGCTCAAGCTTGCTTGTTACTCTCCTACAACGCGCCTAACTACAACCTCCTGCGCTTGAATACTTACTGGGTGACGAATGCGATTCGCTTCGCGCGAATAGTACGAGCGGACTCGTACCATAGGATCAAGGACCCAACGAGGTCGAAGCGGCTTAAGCGGCTTTGGTGGGGCGTTATTTTTCGAGATCGCATCCTGTCGCTTGGGCTGAGAAGATCACTTCAAGTACCGCTGGAAAACGATTGGGAGACTGAGAAGCATATCTTGACACCCGAAGATTTCCAATCTGAACTGCGCAATTCGCCGATGCATGATTCCGAGACACAGCTGCGGATATTCGAGATGATCAGCACTACTTGTCGACTCATGCAATGTCTGTCGCACACCAGCCGCATTCTCTATGGTCATGAGAGACTGGACGAGCGTTTGGAATTCGCATCTCGGCAACTTCCGAACCTGGTGACCGACATCCAAAGATGTCTCGAGGCTCTCCGATACTGGCATGATCAGGCGATCCGCGTTTTCCCCTTTCCCATCAGTCTGGATGATGCTCACGAGACAATCTGTGTCTACGCCAACATGATGTTTTCATATCATGCCTCGGCAATCTTCGGGCTCAACACATATCTCATACTCCTGCGAGAGGTGTTCCCATCCGTTAAGCAAATGTTCTCGCTCGAAGATGCAAGAGAAGCACTCGAGATTGCAAACACAGACGTATCTAGACGAACTCAGGAGCTGGTTCAAGTTCGTCTGATCAAGTACCTGCCCATCAGCGCGTCGGCGGTGTTGGCGCTTCCACTCATTCTCCAGGCCATCAATGTGGCAGCAGCGCGCGGCTCCAACATGGAAGCTGTCGAGAACCGGAGACTGGATGTCTTCACAAGGACTCTGAAGTCTCAACAGCAGAACTTCGATGGTTCAGACTTCTGTGCTGACGTCCTCGGCAATGTCATCGCGTACGCGCAGGACGACTCGAAGTTCGTGTCTTCAATGACTTCTTGGCGCGATGGAAAAGACCCAAATGGAGCTACGAATGGAGGGCCTAACGGACCGGGAAAGATCAAGCTGGATTGGGGCAATCTGGTTTTCAAGAGACCGAGGTTATTCTTGAGACTGGTGTTGTACATTGACTCGTCGTTTTGTACAGGTGGACCGTCACAGGATGAGGATTTTCCGCCAGAGTTGCAGAGGAGTGCTGCATGATGTGAAATGAGTTTTTGAGTGAGCTAAGATCTTGTATAGTGTCAAGGCAGTCGGTGTGTAGTCCGCTGTCTAAAAGCATTCACTTTTTCCAGTACCTTGCCGGAATTTGTCAATTATGCAGTTGCGCATAAAGGTCTCGTGGTTCCACATTTTGATGCTGCAGGTGAGGGCAGCAAGCAGCGGTGGAGACTTTTGAGTCCGAGAAATCAACAACGACCGGCTTTAGATATGGACTTTGGCTTTCCGGCCTCTTGGACACTTTTCTCCAGTATAAGCACCGATTTGGATCAATGTTCAACCAGGAATGCAGACGACCGATGCGAGCTTTCAAAGAACAAGAACGAAAGCTACATGAAGACGCCAGGAAAGAGTCACAGGTCTCGCCGGCGCCAATATTGACGCAAGCGAGGATGGCTTTTCTTCGAACCATGCCTACCTAGTACTACTCCGCAGCCTACTTCTTCTTGGTTCCCACGACCAGCATAGCAGCAGTGAGTACAGCGCTGATGACCAGCGTGTCTTCAGTGAAGCATTGCAACCCCGCTCAATTCCCGCTAGACTGATTGACACACGCGGCTCCGTTGACATGTCATTTCCTGTCAGAAACGGATTATGAATTGCCGCATCGCTGAGTTGGGTTGGCTTTAGAGGAGGTTGAAGACGGCCGGACGTCCATAGTCGAGTTGGACTTGTCGATACTCGTGATGAATATTTCAATACAATGAGGTCTCAAGAACAGCGAGATTGGAAAATTTAAAGAGAAACGGGGATGGGCGTGCCGAGTGAAGCGTAACCTATTAGCGGCATCGAATTGACCAACCACCCGCCGGTATCAGCTAGACCGGTGCCTTGCTTAGAACGAATTTCAAGTTGAATAAGTAGCCGGACTGAGTACTTTCACATGCCTGGACCGAACTAAGCCCGAACTTTTGCGGGTTCGAACTTTCACGGCCCTTTGTCTCTGCTGGATGCTCAAAGAGCCGGCCATGGCACTCGCACGTGGACTGAACCATGGTCAGCGCGGCTGAGGGCTTCGCGAAGTCGGTGGCAGACCACAGTGTCGCGCAGACCGCGATGTTGCACTTCTCAAAGCGAGCGCTGAGCAAGAATCACCCACTTTTGCTGTGAGAATCCAGGTCCTTCTCCTCTTTTGAAACGCCGAAACTCGTCCCGCGGCCCTCGAATACAGCCTGATTCTCAAAGGACGTCAAGAGAGGTGGCTCTACGGCAACTTGTAGACCCGTGGGCGAGATTGCTTGGTTTCCCAAGTCACGAACCGCGGGCTCGTGGGATGGTGTCCGCTTTGGCGCAATCTCATTCACAGGCAGTGCCATACTGTTCTTCGAGTTGCTTTTTCAGGCACAGAGATGGTATCGTGGTAGGGCGTCTTGAGACTCGATGAATCGCGCATCAGTCTGTGGCAGTCTTCGTGTCTTGTTCGCTTGTTCGACTGCGTAGCCGCCACTAAGAAGAAAGGGGGACACTCATGGCCTCGTCTACGCGCAGAAACGCCTGAATTATATGGTCAGGGCAGACAAGGGTGTCAATAGTAGCGAATCAAGGCAAACCAGCATGGGATAGTCAGAGGTATGCTGCTGTTGAATCCGCGACGTCGTTCTCGGTCGCCAAGCCCGGTGCCCGGGCCTTCTTTCCTCCGAGTGACAAACTCTAATCTCACTCCGATTGGATTTCGAGGCTGCATCCTCCTGACATCACGATCAGCGACTTCACGACTCATGGAACACAGCACGATGCGCGCGACATCAACGATGGGATCGTGGATCGGATGAGGAGAGGAAGCTGCGTCAGTCGAAGTGAGATTTGCGAGAGGCGATCCGGGTTACAGTGCTGTGGACTAGCGGTCTGGCATAATGTGGCTCTACAAGTAATGAAGTGGTGACTTGATACAACCAAACTGGAGACTTCAAAGACGAGTTCGAAAGTTCGCACAGCGATGAGGGGTAAGAAAAATGATGATTAAACAGGTTATTTTTCAAACATATGAGATTAATCCCACTATTCACTCCTCATCCACTCCAATATGTTCCAAGACATACGTTTTCGTTGTCAAACTTCCAACAAAAGAGACTACTAATCGTACAATTGATGTTGACTTAGGTATCGTACAAATACAACAGTGCATTTCAATCTTCATCCCATCAAATCATCCACGCAGGCAAGAGGTATCGAAAGCAACAATGTGACGAGTCCAGCTCGGTCAACATACATATCCACACCAGTGTAGGTGGGGGCTGCTTAGTTACCAAACTGCGTCATCATGTCAGCCTTGATCCTCTCCATTGCATCCTTGAAGCCGGCTTCGTAGGCGACGTCCATCTTGCGGTCGGTGCTAAAGCCTCCATTTCGCTTGGGCGATGGAGGGTTCTGGTTCTGGTTCTGGCTGCGTCCACCGCCGTAATTGTTGTTCCCGCCCCAGCTGTTGCTATTGTTATTGTTGCCACCGTAGCCACCGCCACCATAGCCGCCGTTGTTGCCGCCATATCCTCGATCGTTGTTGCTATAGCCTCCGCCATAGTTGTTGTTGTTTCCACCTCCATAGCCTCCTCCACCATACCCTCCGCTGTTGTTTCGGTTGTGGTTTCCGCCCCGGTTGTTGCTATTATTGTTGTTGTTACCTCCCCAGCCTCCGCCGTAGCCAGAGTTGCGTGGAGATGGCTGGCGGTCCCAAGAGTTGCGGTCATTGAGGTCGACGTTGTTCATTTCTTGCTCAGCGATGCGATAGCCATCATCGTAAGCACGGCGTTCGTCACGCCCAAAGGAATCTCGGTTGCTGCTCTGATTATTGTTGTTGTTGTTGCTGTTGTTCCAGTTATTGTTGTTCCCTCCACCATAACCGCCTCCGTCGTTGTTGTTGTTGTTATTTTCATGTCCAGAGTTGTTGTTTCCGTAGCCACCTCGTGGAAGACTTTGTTGGCGACCGCCATAACCAGAATTGCTATTGTTGCCATAGCTAGGGCTGTTATTGCCGTAGCCGCCACGAGCTGGGCTATTGTTGCGTCCACCATAGCTGCCAGAATTGTTATTGGTGTTACCATATCCCGAGCTACTGTTGCTCGAGCCATAGCTCGAGTTGTTGTTGGTCGAGGATCCGCCATAGGTTTGAGATCTGGCAGCAGAGTTGTTGTTCGTGCGATTGGCAGCACCAAAGTCTTGGGTACCAACACCCGTGTCGCGAGTGAACGACTTGGTGCGCTGATGGTCGCTGTTAACAGGCGTAGATCGACCTCCCGAGGTCTGAGCGCCGCCGTGGCTAACGCCAAGCGAGGATCCCGTGGAAGAATTGTTGTTGTTTGATGGACCCATTGAGGATGTAGTGCTGTTGTTTGAGGATCCATATGACGAAGCATTGGGCGCTGAATTATTGCTCGACATATTGTTGTTCGAGGATCCATAAGAAGATGAGTTGTTGTTTGAGCTGCCCAAAGACGATCCAGTAGATGTGCTTGTGTTATTTGATGACGAGTTCAAAGAAGATCCCGTCGACGAGCTATTAGTGTTCGACGTAGCTGTGGACCCTATGGAAGAGCTGTTGTTGTTCGACGACCCCAGGGAAGAAGCGTTGTTAGACGAACTGTTGTTCGACGAACCATGCGATGAAGGGTTATTGCCCGAAGCACTACTCATGGACGATCCCAGCGAGCTCGAGTTGTTGCTCAAAGAACTGTTGTTTGATGTACTATTGTTGGAGCCTCCATATGAGGAAGTGTTGCTGGTTGCGTTGTTACTCGTCGAACCAAGCGACGAAGAGTTGTTTGGCGAGCTGTTGTTATTCGATGATCCGTACGAGGAAGTGTTGTTATTCGCACTGGAATTGGTGTTCGCAGACAAGTTGTTGCTCGTCGAATTGTTGCTCGTCGAATTGTTGCTGGTCGGATTGTTGCTCGTCGAATTGTTGCTCGTCGAATTGTTGCTCGTCGAATTGTTGCTGGTCGGATTGTTGCTCGTCGAATTGTTGCTCGTCGAATTGTTGCTCGACGAATTGGTGTTCGACGAGTTGTTGTTGGTATTGTTGCCGCCGCTGTTGTTCGACTGCTTGATGTTAGTAGAACTCGTAGGCAACGAGGTAGATTCAGGTGGTACCTTGATAGAATCATTCTTAGTCTCGTTCCTCAAAGGCGAAGAACTAGTCGTGCTGTACTCGCTGTCGGAGCCGCTGTTTCCTCCCTTGTTCGACCACCCAGAAGACCCCGTCGACTCATCCGACGAAGAGGAGGAGCGACCAGTCTGACCGTTATTGATGGAAACCACCTTAACTTGGGTGGCCGCTCGTGAATCGAGGCCATCGTCTGAGGAATAATTATTAAAGCTGATGCCATTGGAGTTCAGGCCTGTGTTACCAGCTAAGCGAGTCCGGCTCGCGCTGCGACTGGAAGTCCTCATGGTGGAGCTGCCGTTCTTGTTGTTCAATTGCCGCTCGGCTTTCTCTTCGATAACGCTCAATCCCGTTCCAGAATTGAGTCGTGAAATGGCGGAGGTGTTCTTGTTGTCCATAATACTGTTGTCCTTTTTTCTGCTGCAAGGTAGGTTGTCCCAAATTCCCATACTCAGTGGTACAGCTTGATTCTTGTAGCGTAGATTCCTCATGCACGGTCGCTCTGCAAGCAATCAAACAAAAAATACGGATTTAAGAAAGATTGGTGTTGAGGAGCAAGTAAGCTTACTCGAGCAATCAGCTTGATATATTCAGAACCGTTTGACAGCTTGTGATCCTGCGAGCAGCGTCACGGCGTTACTGGACGTCGTCATCGCGAGCCCAATGGCCGTATCAGGCGGTGTGATCCTGGAATGCCCACCAGCGCGAGTCGATGCGGCCTCCACCTCCCAGCCTGGTGCCCAAGCTGGCTGCTCAGGAAGACCAGCCACGATGACTCGGCGAGCATGTGAGATTCCGTCATTTGTGCCACAGGAAGACACCGTGGCTGCAAGTCGCGATTCAGATCCGTGCTTGAAGAGGAGAGGAGCAGCGCTGAAGCAGCATTTCAGTGCAGAGGTGGTGTGCGTGCGAGTCAGTACCTGCATCTGGTTGTGGAGAACAGCGTGTGGACCTGCCGGAAAAGCAACAAAATTGCTGGAGAGTGTGTTCAGATAGACACATCCCCGATCATTTCTAGAGCCATCGAGATGCATGCCCATGAGTCGCGCTCACTGCCGCGAGAGCACCAGAAAGCTCGATCCGGACGCTCGCTGTCGGACAATCTCGACGCCCTGCTAGTCAAATATGTCTTTCCCGATGCTTCATGGAGTCGTATGGAGGCTTGAACAACAGCAGCGGTTGATGTAGGTGACGACGGAAGTTCCTTGAAAGACATGAATGTCGTCGTGGGGAGCAGCTGTCAGGTCCCAAAGTCAATTGTTCGCAGCAGTTCGCGTGTTCTCCGCGCAGGCGACGTCAAGGCGCGGAAGGATGCACAGACGTCACAGGAGGTTGAATCGTTGATCACATACGCAAGTGGCCGTTGATGTGAAGCAGCATCGGAGCATCTTGAAACACACTCCAAGATCAGACTTGATAACGCATATACTAATTTCGGTGCGGCAGACCTGCTGCGATTGGCATTACGATGGTATACGAGGCTGAAGAGGAAGTTGCTGAGTGGACAATAATGACGATGTTTGTGTTGCGCGCGAGAACAGCCGAAACTTATTGTAATGAAATGCCAAGCACGGTCACGTGAATCTTGTCAAGGGAATCCTCCGATGGCTTGAGCTCAACCTCAGGCTAATCTGGTGTCTACCCAAAGAACAACATCGAATGCATCGTGATGTATTGCTTGTATTGGTCCACTACTTGCCTAACACTTCGCTTCCGCTCACTCCGACAAACGCTTGAATTGTCTCCCCGCTCGCGACATGGCACCGTGCGCACTGCGAAAGCAGAACTCACCTCCTCACTCTATCCGACAATCCCAATTGTCGACGCCGAGAATGCGGTCATCGCGACTGTCACTCAATAACAAGATCGTTATAGCTGTCAACCATGACCACGTGCTTGTTGTCGGGATCGCCCTGGTGATCACACATTTCACGAAGGTCACAATCGGCTTAATCCGAGCTCCCCTCCTTCACGTCCTTACTTTCGATCAACACAGATCAACAGTTTGATTCGTACCTCGGGCCCTATTGAACCCGATCAGCATAGGAGTCGGCGTTAAGCAAACATGTTGATGCAATGTCGGGACTCCGTGCTGGGAGATTTCTGATGACCTGCTACTCTGGGTCGAAGTATTCGGTAATCATCGCCTGTCTGCAGTTGGGTACCCCTACGCTGGCTACCAGCCTCAGGAATTGGAACACCGTCCCGTCACGCTTGCTCACTTTGTCATAGGCAAATCGACTATTCGCCCTCAGTCCGTCCTATTCCCGCCTCAAGTCTCGTCGAACATCGTCTCCAACGACGCCATCTCGGCATCGCTCCTCAAACGTGATCTCAGCCTCTTCGATCTTGTTGATCACATTCACCAGACTGGCCACTCTGGTCTCTTCTTCCTTCTCTAAAAGCTTCTTTTGGAAAGCTCGGGGCCCTTTGAAAGTGTAAACCACCAGCTCTTCTTGTGCCTCCACAGTGCGCTGAAGACCAAGCAAGATCGTCTCGGCTTGTGCAAGAGCTGTCTTTATTTTCAGTGCTTGGAAATGGTTGATACTGTCGGACTCTTGGCCATGACAACAACGTTGCCAAGATCGATACTTGACATATTGCGACACAGCGGCCATATCTAGTTAATGCTTGCATTCGATAGCTCACGGAACTCGTCAAATTCACGAGGAAGTCCAATGCGTCATGTATCGAGACCTTCCGGTGGAGGCCTTTCTCTGGAGATTCACCCATTCACTCTTCGAGCGAATCGTTGAGATGGTTCTGCCATTCGGCCTGAGCCTCGGTCAGCTTCAATCCGACTTGCTGTAGGCTGCGTACCATGGTTTTCCTACTGAGGTACGACGTTCTCTGGATTTCTGAGAGCACTGGCGAGTTGGAGGCATCGCTCGGACACTCATTCTTATTGCAGGGACAGATTCACTTGAACGAAGACTGCGGGTGTGAGACACCAGACTGAGGTGAATCAACTTTGTCTCGAAATGCGGCGAGAAGCCTTGAACTGTCGAGCAACCTCTACGTGCTAGTTCAGTCTAGGCGAGACGAGGATCTTGATGTGCTCATCTTTGTTATTGATCAGCTCTTCGAAGCCCTTCTCAACAATGTCTACTAGGGGTATGCGACCCGTCACCATCTTCTCATACCCAACAAGCTTGCCTGAATGAGTGTCAGCTTCATGCTGGTAGTGGCAGGAATGAGTATGATGGGGTACCGTCTTTCATCAGTTGTATTACTTCTTCCATATCACCATCTCCGAATATCAGCGTTCCTTTCATCGTGATGTGCTTTCCGAGAAACTGCCAGCAGGGAACGGTGATCTGACAGCAGGATCAGCAACCAAGAACAATTCTTCAACTTCGCACGACTTACCGGCTTCTCCCACACAGCAACCATCACATACATCCCCTGGAATCTCAGTGCACTCATTCCGGCCTCTAAAGCCGGCAGAACTCCCGCACAGTCAAACACTACTTCCGACCCTCGCCCATCCGTCAATTCCAGAATCTTCTTGGGTACATCATCTTCGACAGGATTCACCACTGCAGCGCAAAACACCTTCACCTGTTTCCTTCGTGTCGCTGTCGGTTCAGAAACAACTACTCGATTCGCACCCAGAGCTTTGAGGATCAGTAACAGAGCGAAGCCGATTGGGCCTCCTCCCAACACCAAAACATCTCGCTCTTTCCAGTCGCTAATTCCGGAGACTTTTATCGCATGATTAACGATCACCAGCGGCTCAATCACTGCGGCATACTCTAACGGTATCTCCGGTGGTAACAAGTGCAAACAATCCTCTGCTACGACGACCGTCTCGCCATACCCACCAAACCCCGTATTCCCACCCACATACCCTAAATGCGTACAGCAATGCGCGGACCCAGCTTTACACGGCGTACAGTTCCGACACAGAACCCTTGGATCGACCATCACCGCATCTCCATCTTTAAATTTGGATGTTGAAGGTGGATTTCGCACCCGTCCGCAGAGTTCGTGGCCTAATGTGAGAGGAATGTGAACGCCATTGGGACCTGGGTTGGATTCGGTAGGGATGGTGATGGGTCCTATGAGGTATTCGTGGAGATCGGAACCGCAGATGCCACACCATTCTACGTCGACTGTTAGTTGGCCGGGAGAGGGTTGCGGTTCGGGGACTTCGTCGATTCGGATGTCGTGGGCGGAGTAGTATTGGGCTGCTTTCATCGTGAATAATCAGTATTGTTCAGTGCTTATGGTACAAATGGTTTGATTTCAGTAGAAACGCATTCAGGAGATGAGGTGAGGTCAAGTATAGCATTCCTGTTTCCCAGCTGCTTTACTCAGCTCAAGCGCGTCTCGCATTTGCTCCCCGCCTCACAAGCTGTTCCCTACCTCGGGCAACCTCCTCTTGTCGGCAGATGATATCCAAGAGACCAAGAGGTGGCTATACGGAGTCAAGCGTAGGATGTCAGAGCACCTGGTTTCGATTTCTTCCCTATGTAAGCATTGTGTTGCGGAAAGAAAGGGCGCGGCTGCTGTTCATTCTGCCTGCTCACTCACTTAGGTGGAGTGATTCGGCACAGACCTTGATGACAACAGGGGTTGAAGATAGTCGCTACCACACGATGCTAACAATCTTGACCACCTGTTTGGGTGTTCCTGGCAAGAGTTCAGTCAACCGATAGAATTGTTTGCTTTCATTGTACTGATAATTGAACAACAGACAGTCCCAAACCCGTCACGTACTCGCTGTCCGTCTCTCTTTCTCGACGGAAGCATTTTGCAGTACCTGTATTAGAATAATGGACACATTGTCAGATGCCAAAGCATCCAGTGGTGCGACTACAGTTGGCAGTCAAAATGTCTCCTAAGTGCAGAGTACAGTTCTGTATGTGTGCATTGAGCATCGGATTCGAATGCTTGTTGAAAGGGTCTGTAGCAATACTTCCACGATGATGGGCTTGATAGTGGTCACCCTCTGGGCAGTCTTAGAACGTGATATGGTTGATGTCGCTGCCATCAAGCAACCTGAAGTGACGATGCCAAGACCGGTGATGATGGTCAATGCATCGCCAAAGCGTGAATCCCCAAGCTCCTCCTTGAGCTCGATGCTTGCCCATTGATCAACACGATTGCAGCTATCGGCCTATCATGGCCAACATTTATCATATGTCTTCTGAGTCCTCCACTAATCACAGTTGTAGCAGACTCTCTACTTACACGCCTAGGTCCTGCATAAACGCACATTTGGCTACACGATGCCGGCTCCAGCTCTGATCTCACGATCGATTCTTTGCCATCGTGCTCCAAGGCGTACCTTGAGCGCCGCGAAAGCCTACCAGGTGGTATCGGCGAGGCACAATGCCACTGCCGTAGAGAGCAAACCGAAACTCATAGACCTCAGCAGAGAGCTCTATCACAGTACGCCTTCGAATACCCACTACGTCCGAGGCGGCTATTAACACAATTGGGCTTTGTGAAGGGTCGCCTGCTCACCCCTTCCACCCTCCAGTATGCATCACACCTTGGGACACGCACCAGCCTAAGCAAGCTGGCAACACGATCCTGAGATCTGCCTCGTATGCGCTTTCCATGAGCGACCACGCGGGCACCCACGTAGACGCGCCGAAACACTTCGATCCGACTTCCGGCGCGTTGTCTATCAACCAAATGCCATTGTCAGACTTCTACACGTCCGCCATATGTCTCGACCTATCACATGTAGATCTCAAAGCGAGCGCCAGCGTGGAAGAGATGGAGCAAGCGCTTGCCAAGTCGGGCGAAGAGATACAACAAGGAGACACTGTCCTGCTATACTTTGCCTTCAACAAGCGTATTGCGTTTGATGATCCAAGATGGCAGCATGACTTTCCGGGTCTGTCACTTGAAGCTGTACATTGGCTGGCGGATAAAGGATGCAAAATCTTTGGCGTAGAGGCGATCTCGCCTGCGCCAGAGGGAGAGCCAAACTTCCAGGCGCACAATGCATGTGGAGAAAGGAACATCACGCACATAGAGGGACTGGACAATCTTGAACAAGTGGTTGGCAAGGGTCGATTCAGGTTCATCGGCTTTCCACTCAAGATCAGAGATGGCAGTGGAGGGCCGATGAGGGCAGTCGCATTGTTCGAGTGAGCGAGTACGCTACATACTACTGACCGTGTACACCAAGATACGCAAACTTGCAGACCGATTGAATCCTTTCTATTCGTCTTTCAGGGCCAGCAGAACACTACCAAGGTAAGCTAGTCTGTGCACACAGTGCGACCATCGCATGTCACTAGTTTGAAAAAAGCTAGTTACCAACACCAAAAGGCAGGGCAACATACTCTGGTCCTCTAGGGCAATTCTGCAAACTGACAACCGCGTTTTTTGACATTCCGCGAGCAAGCCCAAGATAGCGTCTTCGATAATGCTTGTAGTCAGCAGGGGAAGACGCTTTGCCTATCACTAGCCTTGCATGGACAACACGCCAAGGTTGGAGCTGATATGATAAGCTTGATCGACAAGATCTTTTTGTTCCCCATTGCTAACCAACTCTCGAAGTTGATCCACTTTGTTGACAATGCACTGATTTTCGTCTTCCGGCCAGTTGACGAGTTGCAGCATGGAAACGAAGCCCGAATTGAATGTGGCACTTGGCCACCCGACAGATGACATCGAGCCTGGCCAGGTCAAACATCGATCGGTGTTGCACAATGTCGTCAGGAAGCTGGCGGTCGAAACGGGCGGCATTCAAAGAGTTACTGATGAGCAGCGTCAGCAGAATCACACTCATGCCTGGAATGCTGTCACATTCTGGTAGGTGTTCAGACAGGC
This sequence comes from Nothophaeocryptopus gaeumannii, assembly GCA_031771865.1. Taxonomy (NCBI): domain Eukaryota; kingdom Fungi; phylum Ascomycota; class Dothideomycetes; order Mycosphaerellales; family Mycosphaerellaceae; genus Nothophaeocryptopus; species Nothophaeocryptopus gaeumannii. Next base: position 826,293 of record JASISA010000019.1, read on the forward strand.
ATTGAGTGTGCAACGCCGTGTAACATATTTCATCAGGCTCAGTGCCAACAACGCTATGTCAACTCTGAGTACTGGTGAGTCAATCTGAATGGGGCTCTTTCCAACCATTGATGTCCAAGCTGGACTGACGCTCTGAAGGCATGCTTGGACCAAGCTTTGGACTTGACTTCTGGACTAGCTTTGCTGTAAGCAATCGAGCGCCTGGTCTCAAGCGGGCAACTGATATGGCTTTCAGTGCATCTTGCTTGTGAACCTTGTATTCGACTTGTGCACCGCATGGGTTGCAACATTCGGCCTCACAGGTATTCGCATGTCGACGTTTTCGTAATCTATCCATCCAATCCAGCGACTCCTTGTCACACCACTGATACGATTCCAGACGCTACTCTTTCGGCTATTGGGGTAACACGATTCCCATTATCTTCAGTCTCATATCCTGCGTCGGCTGGAACGCCATCAACAGCATCTCAGGCGCCTCCTGCTGGTCAGCAGTCTCCAACGGTGCGCTTCCTCCCTGGGCCGGCGTCCTCATCATCTCGACGACCGTCTACTTTCTCTGCATCGGCGGCCTCTCATGGATCCACTACATCGATACAGTCTGTTGGGTTGTCCCCCTAATCGTTTGGTGCGTTGCTGCAGGCACAGGAGCGAAACATTTTCATGGCGCAGCTGTACCTTTGCCGACGGGCAGTAATGGAGCCGCTGCCGTGCTTTCCTTCATTGCGATCCAGATCTCTTGGGGTACTTCTTGGGGTTCTTTGGCTGCAGATTACAATGTCTGGATGCCGGTTAAGACGCCGCAGCATCGTATCTTCTGGGCTACGTATATTGGGATCGTGGTGCCAAGTGTTCTTGTGATGACGCTCGGAGCGGCGTTGTATACTGGCGCGCAGGCGAATCCGGAGTGGCTTGATGCGTACAATGAGTATGGGGCTGGTGGACCTCTTGCTAAGGCGCTGCAGCCTGCGGGAGGGTTTGGCAAGTTCCTGCTTGTGCTTGCTGGATTGAGTGCTATACCGGTATGTAAACCTTCTCCACAAACATGTCGATACTAAACTCCGCAGAACAACATTCCGAATCAGTACTCCTTCGCCCTAGCCGCACAGAACTTCGGTCCCTGGGCGATCAAAGTGCCTCGAATCCTCTTCGTCACGATGGGATTCATCATCTCGACCATCGTGGGATGTTTCGCCTCCCTCTCCTTCGAAGTCAGCCTGATTACGCTCCTCTCGATCATAGGTTACATGACCGTCATCCTACTCGTAGTAGTAGCTGAAGAGCATATCTTCTTCCGAAACGCGAGATGGAGCTCATACGACTGGGAAGCCTGGAACGATCCGCATCTTCTTCCTTTTGGATGGGCCGGCATTGCTGCCAGCTGCTTTGGCTGGCTGGGTGCTGCTTTGGGGATGGATGAGACCTGGTACGCGGCGCCTATTGCGAAGCTGATCGGGAATGAGGGTGGTGGAAACCTTGGGCATGAGCTGACTTTTGTGTTTACGGCGGTCACGTTTCCGGTTGCGAGATGGTTCGAGAAGAGGTATCTGGGGAGGTGAAGGAGAGCCGGACTCTACCGCTTTTTTGAGCTACCATCATGCCCCCTTCGTGTAGTACTGGTGCTGGCTTTCTCTCTCTGAGTCTCCATACTCTTGTTCAGGCTACCCTCTCAACCTGGTTGACTTTCTCCTTGCTATCGCTCGAGCCATCTGCTCCGTCGATGGAGTTGCGGTGAGCTAAGTCTTGCATGCTTCCTGGGAGGAAGATCTTGTCGATATCTAGGACTGCGTCAGTACATGTGACGATATCTCGTGTATCAGGCCACTAACCTTCTAGCGAAATATGGCTCGTCTCGGGGTAGAACATCCTGGAACTCAAGATATACTTCCTCTCCATCCACCGCAACCCCAGATTCTCCATCCACAAAGGAGAGGAGTAACATGATGAAGTTCCCGAGCTATTACCGCGGATCGGCAATGTGAGCATGCGTGTGCCACATGGCGGTCACGCGGAGGACGGTATGCAGGTCTGAAACGTGAAGAGATTCTCGTATGACTTTGGAGGGCATCAGTGGTGAGTGGACAGAGATTGATGCCAAGAAGTTCAGATTGAGGCTGAGGTGAGGCCAAGACGACTTGCGTTCGAGGACTTGGCATGCAATACGGTTGGAAAAGAAGTCTTGCCTCGTGTATCTTAATTATTCTTCTAGGAGAGCATGAGATATGGAGTGCCCTTGGGGCAGGTCCTGCTAGCTATGGAAGCCATTGCTCAGTTACTTAAATAATAATCGCTCATACGTGCACGCAGACGTTTACCGCATGTTGCATCCTCACCTTGGAAGAGCCATCGCTCTGGGCTTCGACCACGTCCAGTTGCCCGTATCATTGCTCGTTCCATTGCCGAAGTTTCCAACAAGGGTCACATTGGTCTCGTTCGCAACTTCCATCACGTATTTCAGCTCGCCTGCCGGCTTGACGCTGGTGAGTTTGAATTGAATGCACATGCTGTTGAAAATACCTCCGGCAGTGTATCTCTCTTCTTCAGGCGCATCAGCATTAGCAGGGCCTGAAGTTAAGTCAGTGAGTGCAGAAAAGTGTGAGGATGAACAAACAGTACTTACATCCTAAGATCGCTTGCTCAGCATAATTGTTGACGAACTCGTCAATGTTCCAATCCACGAAACTGACGTTCATGATCCCTCGTGGACAAGCCGACGGGTCGTATTGCACAGACAGCGCTCCGACCATGTTATTGTTGGAGTGCAGATCCTCGTACTCTCTCGCTCTGAATCCCTTCGAGTCCAGGCCGGGGAAGAGAGTCGCAGTTCCCGCGACTGTAGCGCCCGCTTTCGAGAAGGACAAATCACTCCAGAAGCTCGAAGCCTTACTTGCAATGCCATACGAAGCATACATACCAGCGGTCTTGACGTCGTTGCAGCTAGCCATTGTGGTAGTCTCGGTGGGCGGGTCCGTCAACGTAGGAGCTGGGGTCACCCCAGGAATGCCAGTCTTCGTGGCGGAGCTGGCTGGCCAAGACGTATAGCCACCGCAGAGTAACGCAGTCGAGGTAGCGCTTCCTCCATTGGTCGTGAGTGTGACGGTAGGATTCATGACGAAGTCGCCAGATCTCGTGCCTTGAACGCACCTGCATGCGTACGCTCCGCCGTCATCGATGTATGGAAATTGATTGCACTGGAGCTTTGGCGGCTCAGACATGGCCGACATAGATGCAAAGTCCATCAGCAGCACGCTTGTGAGAATGTTGATGTCCTCAGTGGGCAAAGGTGGAGCCGAAGAGAGTATACAGACTGGTGTCATAGTCGGCGCTTCCTGCACGTCGGAAGTGGAAGTTGCTGGCTCTTCCTCGCCGTCTCTGTATCTTTCAGCCTCTTTCGCTTCCAAAGCTTGGTATTGCTCGTTGATGAGAAAGTCATTCGTAATAAGTTTGCCCTCGGCATATGCGTCCAGCACAGCATCTGTGATCAGGCCAGCGCCGTAGTGATCCGTAAGATTTGCGCTGGCGTCTTCCCAAAGAAAGGAGGGGACGTTCTTCAGGCTCAAACCCTTCAGCACATCTGGATCGAGTAGATGGCCATCCGTCTTCTCGAAAATTTCCAGCGAGATGAGACCGTAATCGCAGAACCTCTGGCCTTGAACGTCAACGCCACAATGCGCATCAATCGCTTCCTGAACCACCTCACTCACAGTACCTTGTACATGAATTGTGAATTGCTGAGATCCTGAAATCTTGCTGGGCGTAGCCTTCGCACCGACAGAGCTTGAAGTGCTGGACGTGAGAGTCTGGGTTGAACTAGTGGAGGTAGTAGATGAGGAGAGCCAGCTAATGGATTGCTGAGATGTGGCGGTGAAGTTGAGCTCCGGAGCGCATCGTACAGATGAAGTTGAAGATGTGGCGCACGAAGTCGTCTGCGCTTCAGCACAAGACTGCCAAGAGTAAGACACTGTTTCGTAGCCCCAGCTGCAGGTGATTGTAGAGCTGGGCGAAGATACCGGGCCCATGTTGGTAGTTGAAGGACTAGCTTTGGAGGTGGAAGGACTAGCCTTTGAGGTCGTCACTGCCGTTGAAGGGGATATTGTGGCGCTGGCAATGGGAACGCATCTCAAAGTCCCATCGATGGTGTTGTAAAAGAGACAGTTTCTGTAAGAGCGGTCGGCGTAGGTACAAGTAGAGGTCGTCAGATAGTTCGTAGTAGATCCATGGGCTTTGGTCGGAGAATAGTAGGTGAAGGTGGAGCAGTCACCGCCTACCAGCGGGACACAGAATGGGATATCTTGATAGTAATAACCAATACCGGCAGCAAAGGTCTGGGTCGAAGTCGCTGGCGAGGTGTAATCCGTGTAAATACAGCTCGGTAGTGCTTCAGCACAAGTGGAGAACGTACTCCACCCAACAGTCGGACACCACCGACTAAGAGAATTTGAGGAGCAAGAAGTATACTCGGGTTTCACAACCGGCGTACTGTACTGGACCCATGAAGTGCACCCAGGCAGACCATTCTTCGAGGCTGAAACGCAGGAAGACGATGGCGTGAACACTGGAGCAGGGCACTGGACCACGCCATAGCAATATGGCAAATACTCTGATTTGATGGCAGTCGATTGCCAGAGGCAGCTAGGCAGAGGCTTGTTGTACTCGATGCAGCTCGAAGTCGTTTCCAGCTTTGGAGAGCATGATTTCTCAGTAGCAGAAAGAGAATTCACACCCCAAGGTAGGTCATTGCAGCTTTTGTAATTCGAATTAGTGTTCGGTCGGGCGATTACGTAGGTAGACATCGTGCATGTCATAAGCCGCGCGCTCTGTGGTGGTGCGGTATTCGATGGCGGACGATCTGCTTTGATCACTCCGAAAGTTGTTGGTGCAAGATTGGTTCCATTGGTCCAAAGAGGGGTCATACCAGCGGCGGTCGCACATGGAGTCGCAGAGCCAGTCAGAAATGTAGGAAGGGGAGTAAGAGAAGTTGTCGGACCAGCTGACACACTCATCGGTCCTGCAAGAGCTGACTTGAGCAGCAAAGCTGCGATAATCCATCCCGAGGGCATCTTCGAAAGCGACAGCATGGTGAGATGCCTGTGTTTTCAGCCAACAGGCCGTGCGTCATCCAGCAGCTCGAGATGTTAGGTACGTTTCCGCTCTGTGAGCTTCAGGCCTTTAAGGACCTAGTTCTCGAAGGTCTGTCGGCCGCCCGATTCTGCGGCAGCATGTATATCTCGATCCCGAGGGTGGCCCGCCGGTCCCAAAGTCCAGCGCCTGATGTATGATTGAGAGGCCCTTGCAGTACAGACGTCGAGTTCGATGTGAGATCACATGCGCGCCAGATACATGGTATTTGTGATGGAGTATCTGGACGATGCCTCTGCTGGGGTTGCAAAGTCCTGGACGCTGCTGTGAGCTATCTGTTCTGATCTCGTTTTGCGCGAGTAGTGGCGTCGTGTTTTGCAATTAGTACTTGATGAGAGTGGCCTGTCAATACTGACTTCAATGTCGATGATACGGTGCGTGAAGCTCGTCTGGGGTAAACGCCTCGACGCACTGTTGATACCACGGGTCAGGTAGCAGTGCGAGCATCCGCAGCAAGATGGATGATGTTGGTAGTCAATGTTCCGGCGGGTGGGAAAGTATGTTCGACACAGGACTGCGCATCAAACAAGAAGTCGCTCAGATGTGCTAGTTTGCATATGATGTTGAGCAGTGAATATTGCATGTGCTAAGAAGCGGCGTTAGCTGTGTAATCAGAGTAAGCATTTGCATCTGAAAACAGTAGTCTCGACATTGAAACGCTGTTGAGTCTTGCCTAAGAAGATAGCAGACATTGAAGCCCCCAATGTACTCGACCTCGAGAAGATTGGCCGAGTCTTACATAGCTCTGCACCTGAGGCCATGGTGATGGACCGAACTGTCGCTTCTGCAGGCCTGTACGGCTACTTGCCACAAATGTGCTATTCGTCCAGATTCTATTCTTCAACGCGACGATGCGGCAACAATCCGCACTTCGCACTGGTCATATCGCTGTTTCCATCGCTAAGGCCTGACAGCTTGTGGGATAGCAAGGACCAGTCCCAAATGCGGAGAGCACCAGGCGAGGATAGGGAGAGCAGTCTGTGAGGCACGACTGGGAAGCATCAAGCGCTCCAGTAGTAACTCGACAGGCGAGGTCCATCTTGCACGTCGGTCCTGAGATGGGCACGACGCTGTGGGAAGAAGTGCGGTCGGCGTCCGCGGACCTGCCTCCGACCCCTGTCGTGCCAAGAGTTCAGGATCGCCATCTTTTTTCCTTCTAAGATGCTGCAAGTCCGCCCGCCACTCCTCCACCCTCAGCACCATCGCCGACGACGACGACAAGATGGCGATCCAGAAGAAGAACGCGAAGGCGCGTCTGGACAAATACTACTACCTCGCCAAAGAGAAAGGGTACCGCGCCCGAGCCGCGTTTAAGCTGATCCAACTGAACAAGAAGTACTCGTTCCTGCAAAACGCAAAATGCCTGATAGATCTCTGCGCCGCCCCCGGATCATGGATGCAAGTCGCGGCAGAGGTGATGCCGCAGAAGAGTCTGATTGTCGGAGTCGATCTCGCGCCTATCAAACCGATCCCGAAGACGATTTCGTTCCAAGGCGATATCACCACCGATAAGACCCGTGCCATTATTCGAGGCCACTTGAAGACGTGGAAGGCAGACTGTGTGGTACACGATGGTGCGCCTAATGTCGGCACAGCGTGGGTGCAGGATGCCTTCAGTCAAAATGAGCTGGTGCTGTGCAGTTTGAAGCTGGCGACTGAGTTCCTTGCACCGAACGGGACATTTGTGACAAAGGTTTTCAGGAGCAAGGATAGTGCGAAGCTGGAATGGATATTCAAGCAGCTCTTCAACAAAGTCGAGCAGACCAAGCCGCCTAGTAGCAGAAATGTTTCTGCAGAGACTTTCTACGTCTGCAGAGGATACAAGGCGCCAAAGCATTTGGACCCGAAATTCTTGGACTCGCACTACGCTTTTATGGACGTCGCGAACAAGCCCGAAAACAACGAGGTCAAAGTTTTCAACCCGGAGAAGAAGAAGCGAAAGCGTGAGGGTTACGAGGAGGGTGACTGGATACAGTTCAAAGAGGCTGCTGCGAGCGAATTCATCCAGACGCAAGATCCGATCGACATGCTTGGCACTTTGAACAGACTGCACTTCCGACAAGAAGGCAATGGCGACATCGCACTGGCAGCATTGGACAAGCTTCCTGAGACAACGGAAGAGGTGCGCATCTGTTGCCAGGATTTGAAGGTGCTGGGAAGGAAGGAGTTTAAGCTATTGCTCAGATGGCGTCTGAAGGCAAGAGAAAGATTCGGCTTCAAGCAAAAGAAGGAAGATCATAAGAGCAAGGACAAGACAGAGCAGCCAGCAGAGGGTGAGGCGGGCGAGGAGGTTGCCGTGGTAGAGTCCATGGACGACGAGATGCGCCTTCAAGAGGAGATACAAGCAATGAAAGATGCGCAAAGCAAAATCAAAAAGAAGGAGCGGAGACGAGATAACGAGAAGAAGCAGCGAGAGATTGTGCGCATGCAGATGGGCATGACAACACCTTCAGAGATTGGTATCGAGGCTGGTCTGCAAGGTGGTGACGCTGTGTTTCAGCTCAGAGACGTGGACAAAGACTCAGTCCTGCGACGACAGATCACAAAAGGACGTATGACATCCCTTGTGGAACAGCCGAAAGAAGAGGAAGAGAGCAGCGAGGAGGAAGACGAAGATGACGACGGCGATGCGCTGGAAAGGCAACTGGACAGCATGTACGAAATGTATCAGGAAAAGCGTGAAGATCGCGACACCAAAGCTAGAGCGAAACGCGCACGAAGGGAAGCTGGCAGAGATCGCGAAGATGAGTTCGAGGGCTTTGACGAGGGAGAAAAGGGCGCAGATACAGATGCCAGCAGTGATGCGGAGCTTGTGGCAGAGGATGAAGACAGTGATTGGAGTGATGATGAGGAGAGCGAGGGCTTGACTACTGATTTGAGGCCGCGAGAGAAGAAGGGCGCTCTGTCAAACCGAGCTGCTTCCTTCTTTCAACAAGACATATTTGATGGGATAGACGGGCTTGATGAGGAAGATGAGGATCAAGACACAGACAAGGGCCGGGACAGTGGCATTGATGTTGACTCTCCCGAACTGAAAGCCGCCGCTGAAGAAGCCGACGAGGTATCTGACACAGAGGAGGATCAAGAAGTGTACGACTCTGAACCTGAAGATGTCGTTGCCGATTCAGAAGACTCAGATTGGGAAGAAGGCACAACAAAAGAGCAAGAAGGCGACCAAAGTCGTCCCAACATCGATATCATCACAGCCGAGGCCATGACGCTTGCCCACTCCCTCGCAACTGGCAAAATCACGAAAGCGCAACTCGAAGACGACAATTTCAACAAGTACTCTCTTCGCGACGTCGACGGTTTGCCCGAATGGTTCCTCGACGACGAGGGCAAACATTCTCGTGCACAACGTCCCGTCTCCAAGGAAGCAGCCGCAGCCATCAAAGAGAAACTCCGCGCCCTCAACGCCCGCCCCATCAAAAAGGTCCGCGAAGCCAAAGCCCGCAAAACTCTCCGCGCAGCTCGTCGCCTCGAAAAACTAAAGAAGAAGAGCGAAGGTCTCGCGGAAGACGGCGATCTTGGAGAACGCGACAAGGCCAACCAGATCTCGAAACTGATGGCCAAGGCCTCGAAGGCCGGCAAGAAGAAGAAGCAACCTGTCAAAGTCATCAGGGCTGGTGGGTTCAATAAGGGACAGGGAAGGCCGAGAGGTGTGAAGGGCAAGTATAAGATGGTTGATCCGAGGCTGAAGAAGGACACGAGAGGGTTGAAGCGGGCGGAGAAGAAGGCGAAGGGGAAGAAATGAATGATGCTCTCGAATTTAGGAGAAGATGCAGGGAAAGTGTCAATCTACCGGGTCTTCTCTACAACGATAGTCTGTTCCCTTTCTGATCCTGTCATGCTTCCGTCGATGCTAAGTTTGAGTACGAGCCTTCTTTCATGCGGTCCCAACATCGCTACATCGTCAAAATGGTTCTACTCCAATCTAGGCCCACCGTAGCGACGTTGCATGTGCGTCTGCCAAATCTGATGTGCCTTCTACAACGCCGACTGCTCGGTATGGTACGGCAGAGTCTGTTTAACTAGAGTAGATGAATGGTCTGCATGGATGATGTGGGAAGTAAGAAGGTGGGATGGAGGATCGGGTGTCCCGGGTGAGTTGGAAGGGCCCGAGGTACTGGACATGAATTGATGAGGTGATTGAGCAGCAGAGTGCAGAGGAAGGCTTTGAGAGGAGAGGCATATCGTCTCTTGCAGGAAATGTTTGCCACCATCAAAATCTTATCATATGCTTCTATGCCAACTCCCATCCCAACGCTATAACACAATCAAATTCCACTCCCTCTCCTCCACAACGATCTCCTGCTCCCCTTCAGTATCTACAGGCACCCGCCCCCGGATACTCAGCTTCAACACAGTCCGTCTCTCGTCCGGCCCCAGTACCGCCGCTTCGTCGACATGATACCGCTTCAATCGCAGCTCGCCATAGTGCAGACGCAAATGGTAGTCCCATATGAGGGGTGGAGGCGGGCTATTAGGATGTATCGCGAACGGGATTGGGAAGTAGGGGTCTTTGAAGACGAGGGGCCCATTCTTTTTGTGAGAGGCGTCAATCTGGGGGGAAGGTGGTGCTCTGAGGAAAGATGTTCCATGTTGACGGGTTGTGAGTCACTGTGAGTAGATGGTCTGTGAGATGGAGATGCGTTTCTACGATCGATTGAATGCTCAGCAAATAAGATATTGTACGCGAAATTCGTCGTACTCCTCTGCCATTTCGATATCACATATACTATCCAAGCCATTCAAAGTCTCAAATCACCGCCGTTCTCTAAACATCGTCTCTGCAGACTACTTCCTCGCCGCCAGCACCACCCGCTCAATCGCTTCGACACATCAGAACTTGGGTCAATCTAATTCAACTTCTCAAATCTCTTCTTTGTAAGCGTCCCATAGATATGCGGCACAGTATCGTAAGGTCCTTCATTATCTCCCGGTCGGAGATTGACTTCATCCCAATCACCAGCCTGTAGCAGCCATTCGTCTGTAGGTCGGATGAGATCGCAGCCGTTGAGAAAGTGTGGCCAGATGATGTTAATCAGTCCTGCATCACAGTCTCATGTCAGCTCTTCCATCTCGCGCCTTCCACAATCTTCATATTTCTGACTTACTTTGCCAATACGCCACAAAGTAACCCTCATACTTTGTTTTGATATGTTCAAACACCAACCATTTCCCACCGGGCTTCAGCAACGGGTACAACTCCTTGATCACCTTCTCAGGCCCAGGGATCGAACAAAGACATTGCAACGTAACGACAGTGTCAATGCTCGCAGGCTGAAAATCCGCCTTCGTGCTGAGCTCCTCCGCCCCACATCCCACAACCACATAAATCTCCCCCAAACCCGCCTTCTTCGCATTCTCCCTCAAAGCACCATGCATATCCCGATTCGGCTCAACACCATAAATCTTCGTGATCTTGGGGTTCTCCGCCCTCGCAAACAAATACAGCCATTGGCCTGAACCAGGTCCGATATCGAGACACACCCCCTCAGCAGCATTCTGCAAAAGTGGCATCACGACGGGAGCGACGAACTCCCGCGATTGCGGTCCGAACCAGGCCCAGAAACGGGCAAACCAGGCATCTTTGAAATCGGATAGGGAGAAGAAGGTTGAGATTTGGAGGGAGAGGATTAGCGAGATGATGGTGGGGATGATGTAGTAGGCTGAGTAAGATAGAAGCAGGAATGGACGGAGGAGGTTGAGGGGGCCGGAGGGAGTTGTTACGTCTTTCTTTGGAGGCATTTTGGTGAGAAGGATGACGGGGGAAAGTGGACAAAAGGTAACAGGAATGAAGTGATGCGAGGGAGTTTATATCGCGACACGCAAGCGCAAGGGGTTGTGGGCAGAACGGTAGCAGTTCAATGGAGCACGTTGCGTTCACATGCGGGGCTGTCGTGGTGCGTGCCTTGCCCGCGAGGTCGGAAGCTAGCTTGATCGGGGAGGGGTCTGGCGACTTCACGTCTTCTGGATGAGCTTGACATGATATCGGCAAGAGGGTTCTTTCTAGATAGCAGATTGTTTCTTACCTCGTGGCCTTGTTGTCTCTGCTCGGCTCTTGAAACAGCTTGATTGCGACGCAGGCAGCGACAAAGTCCGAAGTGGTTGCAAGATCCGCCATCGGGTACCAATTTCAACGATGACATGATGTGAGTAAAACCAAAGGACGATGATAAGTACTGGCATCTTTGACATGAGTTTCTCGAGTCTGAAAGGCTACCTGTGTTGTAATCTCCTTTCGAAGTATTGATCTTGGTTGCCAAGCTTCATCCGTTTTGATGCTTACAAATGAAAATCGCAGAAGAGTCTGTGCAAGTCCAAGGACTGATAGCAGCCTCAAGCAACCAAAATCACGCCCATTCAGAGCACTCCATCCTGTCCGTCACCCACCCAGCCATGTGTTCTTGAAATCAGCGCTCAAGTCTCGAAGCCTTTGTACCAGTCAGCATATCTGCCTCAGGGGTCTTGTTGGTCCGGTATAGATGGTAGAACCTGGTTATTGGTAACCAATAGTATAGTCAGTAGGGCAATCACATGCTTACCGGTCAATATGGTAGCTGGTGAGTAAATGCTACCGGTAACCATGGTTACCAACTTCCTATCTCGGTATCCATTGCGCAGCCAGTCGGCATACTCGCCGGCGCCAAGGGCGGTACGCGTATGGGAAAAATCGACGCGTTTTCGCCGTGAATGTATCCAATCTTCCCATCTCTTTACCAATATCTCATACTGTCGTATCTCGCCATGCCCAGCGTGTTGTCGTGGCTAGGTGTTGGTAGCTCTGAAGCTACTATCGTCTTATGCGAACAGAACCCCAATTACTGCGCCTCTTCTCATCCGGATACCTTCGAGCTTAGAAAGACCGAGTATGCGCGCCTCAAGAAGCATCAACAAGGTGTTGGTGAGGATCGAAAGACATGGAGTCCAGCCTGGCAGTTTGGCGAAGCGCTGCTGCGTTCGGATAACGTGCGGGTATACTACTGCTATCTCTGCGAAAAAGAAGGCCGGCATCAGCAGTTGAACGTCTTGAATGGAACTCGAGGCGCTCTACATCACCTGTCTCAACACCACAGCATTAATAGCAAGGGCGAGAAAGTCGTGAAGTCCAGCGGCAGTCAGCAAACGATCGAGCGCTCAGGACTTTCATACCCTAGTAACGAAGACTCGTTACAACGAGTTCAAGTCCGCGTTGTTGCTGTGGGTTGTGTACTGCCAGATCGCCTTCAACATGGTCGAGAACCAGTACTTTCGCGAGCTCATAATGCTCCTCAACCCAGCTATTGGACTGCTGCTACCGGCCGCAGCCTCGACGATTCGGAAGTGGATTCTCTACGAGTATAACTCCTTCGTGTTGAAGCTCACAGGGAGCTGGCATCGGCGCTGAGTGACGTTCACGTAATAGGATACTTCATCTCGGATAACGCGAAGTCGAACGATGTCGCCGTCTCCTACGTGTGTAAGAAGCTCTGGCCGAACATGAATGAGAAGCAGATCAAGCAGCGCCGTCTACGATGTCTTGGACACATTATAAACCTCGTTGCCAGAGCTCTCATCATGGGCAAGGTGCTGGCAAAGCACTGACCGATCTTGAAGCGAAAATCGGCAAAGGCGCTTTCGAGGCTGTGGATCTGTTCTGGCGCGGTCGCGGAGCAGTTGGAAAGCTCCGTAATATCATCCGCTATATTCGGTCGTCGCCACAGAGGTTGGAGGCGTTTGCTGCAATCAAGATGGGTGGAAAATGGTCGAAATACAATGTGCTTAAGGTAAGTAAGTTCAGAAGCTCGAAAGTTGAGGATCGTGCACCCCGCGCTCAGCGGACTCCAGTCCACTGTGTCCAGAGTGTTTGGTTGGCTAACCCGCACGCGTTAAACACGGCGCTGGCGGCGACTAAGCCAAATCAAGTGTCGCTCTTTTCGATGACGATTTCTATACCGCAAAGGCACCTCCGAGCTTCACATGCTAATTCTACAACTTCAGCTTGTTCTCAACAACGCCACGCGCTGGAACTCCTTCTTTTACATGATTCAACGAGCCAAGGACGTCGAGAAGCGTGTATGTGTCTACGAGACTGGTGGGGACCCCGCAGCCTAAACACAAGGATAAAGAGGGCATACTGCTGGCTGCGTTTGACGAGGAAGATAAGATAGTTGAGGACTTCAAGACGGCTGAGGACCTGCTGATAAATGAGGATATTGCTGATGTCGTGAACAACAACCAGGGCGACGACGAGGTCGAATAGATGGCTATATTCACCTACAATAAGTCGGTAACCAACGGTATAGATGGTATGATCACATGCTAAACTTGGTCAGTATGGTAGGAGGCCTTATTACCATACCTACCGGACCAACAAGACCCCTGATCTGCCTCCTGCCGCACCTCCTCCTTAGTACTCGTCCTCCGGCGCCTTGCTCCAATACTTGACACCGCTCAGGCGTACTAAACTGACTTCCAAAGCGCCTTTCTCCTGGAGATCCTTGAATAGATCAGTACCGAATCCCTCATAGGAGACATCTCGCGCGGCATCTCTCACTCCTTGTGGGGTGATGTTCCTTAGTACCCCCAGAGGATACTTACAGGCCAGATGAGCGGGGAGTTGGCGGCTCGCAGTATCAATGCGGGTGTGCTTGAGGCAGGCATAGTCTTGAGGGCTGAGAGACTGCAGCCAGGCATAGCAAGCCTTGGCGGTAAGGAAGACGAAGATGAGCGACTCAAAGTAGCTCTGGCGGGTGTAGATTGTGTGCACGTCCGAATAGATTTGCTTGCACGTCTGTGCAAGAGCCAGAGGTGATGCTTTGGGTCCAGCGGAGGCGGTGCGTTGGCGTGATTCCATCTCACGCTCTCTGAGCATGGCGTACTCGGATATGTTATTTCGTAGCTCGCCCGGGAGCTCGAGGAGTCGACATCTTGTCTGTCGCTGGGTAGCCATCGTGTAGATTGACATGGAAGGTGTAAGTAATGCGGATTGTTCTGTCGAGTTAAGGTAGGGTCCTGGTTGATGCTCGAGGCCAAAGCTTGTAGCTTGGACTGGCGTCGTTGAGTCCTCGCCTCCACCGGTCGTTTCCGACAGCTGCTGTTTTCTCTAGGTCTGGTCTTCTACGAGTCTGATATTTCGGTTGTATGCTGGCGGACGCGTGTGCTTTGAGGTGTCAAAGGTGAGCAAAGAGAAGGAGCAGCGAGAAAGTGATGTTGAGGGTCCCTGGGATGTGTCATGTATCGGCGAAAAATCACTGCCCACCGTGACGTTCCAGCCGAACCTTCATTCACTCAACGCGCATGTTGGAAACAGAACAAGCGCAAATTACCAAGCTATCACCAAGTTGCTCATACCTCAGCTGACTGCCGATCTCTATATCATCTATCCGCCTCTAATTCGGTGCTCTGAGCGGAAGTCTTCCGCGGGCGCCTTGCTCCAGCGTCCCTCGCTACCCACCTTCTCGACACTCTCCTCAAGTGCGCTTCTACTCTTCAACTCCCGAAAGAAGTCCCCAGCTGGTCGCCGGTAGTTGATATCGCGCTGTGCGGCCGTGTATGCCTTCGCGAGTGCGGTTTGCGAGCGTCCCAAGGGAGTGCCCTTAAGCACGCTTCTCTTTCTAGTAGGAGATAGCGATCTACTGGCGGTGTCGATTCGGACATGCTCCAGCAAATCTCGGGTCATGCTGCAGAGACTAGCTAGCCACTTGTAGCAAGCTTGCGGTGTCGTGAATGTAAAAGTGGTGTTCCCGTAGTGCTTTTGCAAAGTCTCCTTGCGGATTTGCTTGCAAGTCGCCGAAATTGCACGAAATGCGAAATCCGCATGTGCAGCAGCGATAGCTGTCGGGAACTCCATGCTGCGATTAGTTGGCCTGAAGATGTAATCGAAGATTTCACGGCGCAATTCGCCGGGGAGTTCAAGAAGTCGACTTCCTGTGGATTTCGTGGTACTAGGGCCTGGAGGTGTAGCCTGTTGGCCTGGATGTGTGTTTGGAGATGTGGAAGACTGTACGGCGTTGGATACGATCCTTTGCTTTTGATGGGATTGATCCTCAGCCATGGAGTCTGCCGCTCGCTTTCGGCTGGATGTGCGAAACGTTGGCGAAATGGACTGTGAGCTCGACATTTTGATTAGTCTCGGAATATCGATTGCGTCCCGAAGTGCAGAAGATTCGAAGGAGGTAGGACTGCTCGACCTATTTGATGTCTGCGATCCTGTCTCGTATTTTGTGTCGCGCATCGCATGACAAATTCATTAGAACTTCACGCTATATCCGTCAGTGTTCACTGTGAGCCGTGAAGAATGCATATCTGAAGAAAACAATGGCTTTGTGAGCACAATCGTTCTCCCGAAGCGCGGTCGTATCATTCGCCCAGAGTCCCACGCTTGTGAAGCTAGTATAATTTCCAGAATTGTAGCTGGCCTGCCGATCATGTATACTGCTCATATCAATATGATATATATACGCTGTTGCAAGGAGAGGAATGGGGGTCCGAGGAGCTTCAAAGGGACATAAAGGACCATTCGGGAGTTGGAGGACAAGCCACCGTGACATAGAGTGCCTATCATGTATGAGTGATTGTTGAGACGGCATGAATGAGAGACACGCAGATGTCAGGTCAACGGAGATGGATATTGGAGGTGGGGCTGATGACTGAGACTACAAAGGTGTTGTCTACAAGCGGCGGCTAACGGGAGGATGCTCCCGTCCTCTTCTCATCAGCGATTGGCTGCTCGGCGCTCGGGCCTTCGGTTCTGCTCCTTTGATCCTCGCAAAGTCGTGAGCGCGATTGACATCACGACTCTGCATACGCGAGACAGACATCGCATTGAAAGACCAGGGCCATGGCCAGCGGTAAGTGATACTCTTCTTGTTCTCTACCTCCCATACCTAGACATATCAAACAACTCACGAATTTCCGAGACACCGCCCTATCACGCCTCCTCGCGATGGGCGTCGAATTGAGCACAGCAAGATGGCTTGCGCCGGCATCGTTCTTGTACGACTTCGCCGCCCAGCAGTATGGCATGTTTTCATCGCCAAACATGAAGGATATTCATGACCGGAATATGTCTTTCTTCAGTCCGCAACCCTACTTCATCGCCGGCTTCTTCTTCCCCCAGCAGCTCTTTCAATTAGCATGGATGTACAAGCTTTGGACATTGAAACCAGAGGTGCCGAGGGAGAAGAAGCAGTTGGATGAGATGGTCAAGTTTGTGCCATATTACGCGTTGGGGAATGTCTGCATCGGTACTTGGTGAGCCTCAGTATTGACGCACAACGTTTGATCGAGGTCCCTCTAACAACTGTGCCAGGATGTTCTTTTGGAACTCCGAGAACCTCAAGGCCGCCGACATCTTCGTCATTGTCAACACTTTGGCGCAACTCTGGTTCTCCTTTACCCAGTTGGAACCAATGGACACAACATCAGCCGGCAGTGTCCTGACGCACGTTGTCTCCAAGACCTTTGCGGGCATCGGAGTTCTGGACATCTTGCACAACACCTCTGTGGCTTTCTTCAAGAACGAGCTACCTAGCAAGACCCTGAAAATTCTCACTGGACTTGGATTCGGTGCGATGGGAGCGGCTAGTGACTGGATCCTCGGAGGCTGCTTAGCTTACGATCTGGTGGCGCTCAGTGTTGGCCAGAGGTCGTATGACATGGAATGGAGCAGAGTGCTGGGCTGGTTCGCTGCAGGGACTGCCGGGATTGTCGCCGCTAAGAACTACTTCAAGTAGGTTGCTCAGTGCGATCGGTTGAACAGAACGAGAGCGGGCGAACAGTCACCCAGACGAAGGAGACGTAGAGCTGACTAAATATCTTAGGCCGCCTTATGTGAAGGGTGACTATACGAGGATGGAGCAGGATGAGACAGATGACCGGGCATGAGCTTTGAAATCTCGAGACCGCCTTGTGCAAATTGTAATATTACTCGACTATGCTTAATTGTACAAAGTATCTTGGAGACGTCGCCGTCGGCAGTATCCAGCTCCGTGCGCTCAATGTGGACCCGCTCACAACTTCACAGATCCCGTGTCGCGATCAACAGACACCACTGGAAGGACCATCCACGCGCCTGACAGCAAGATCATGGACCCAAACAAAGCTAGGCATACCGTCATGGGAGTTAGGGTATTTCGTTACACGACTCAGGCGTCGGCGTCACTTGGGTGGACTTACGACCACGACGTGTGATCGTCTGCACATCGGGGGCGAACATATTCTGGCCCAGAACCCGTGTCTGCTCTGCTTTCTACCTCACCAGGTCTGCATAGTCGCGTTCAACATACTTCCAGCTCCCAAGTTTTGCGCCAGAGCTACCTCAGAGTCGACTGCAATAGGAATAGAAGAGCAAAGTCGATCACCATAGCGCACCGGACGCGCTTCACATTACGGACAGTGCTTGCCTTCACGGCGGCTCCATGTATGTTTGTGGTCCTGGGTGTTGCTGACCTCCTCCTAATTGACACTGGTGCTACGATGCACGCACTTGAGCGCGCTTATTGTGCTCCTCGTCCTCATTCTCGTAGCTGGCATGTCAACGACACTTCAGACTTGCACCGACATCACAGCGAGCTGGAGTCGAATATTCACCGTCGCACGCCGAAGCCTAAAGATCTATACAAGGCGGCATACAAGAAAGGCAACGAGCAGCTTCTGCCGATTCTCGAAGGCAAGAAGGCGGTGCCGAGAGCTGATGCCGGTGATGAGCCTGAAATGCCAGAGACCGGCTGTTCGGTAAGCCAAAAGTGCCAATACCTCCTACCGATTTCAAAACTATCGATGATCTTAAGGCTTGGGGATGTTATGGCGGAGACGAGGATAGTAATCAGCTCGAGACCTGGTTCAAGACTTATCACATACAGACACAGATGAAGGCTCTCGAATTGAGTGCAAGTTCCGACTCGAACTGTCTGGTCCAATGGAAACACAAGGGGTCGTTCAATGAAGAGTGAGGACACCGGACATGGTTTGCGGTAAGTATATCAAGTATTACAGGAGCATTCAATCGCTGACCTTATTACAGACAACGAAGGCCGTCAACGCTCATGTCATCAACCGTCCCAAGGTGCGATATGGTCTTAGAACAACGGGTCATCTGAAGCCGCACTTCATCAAAATGCAGAAGCGCTATGGGAAGACAACGTCGAACATCATGCCGAGGGATTTTTCATCACGGAACTGAGAAAGTGGTCGGATCTGACGTTCCTCGCTCTTAAAAGATCTGGCGAAGCGGAAAGGAGTCAAAATGATATGGCCAAGATTCATCCCCAGACTACGCATGGTCAATCCAGAAACCAAAGATGTGATCAAGCAGGTCGTGCAGAAATCTAGCCGCCCTGGCCTGGAAAGACCTTCGAAGTGGACTCCTATTCCCACGCTTCTGAGGAGATGCTCGCTTTGCTGGGAACCAGGCATGTAGCGGGAGTGATGTATCTCTTGGCGCAGCATACTCAGGACTTTGGCCGGATGAAGATCACCAAGGTTCAGGTCTGGTATCATCATTATTAGAATGTCGATGAGAAAGACCAGAAGGGGTCGGTGCCTCATCTTCTGATCTACAAGGCTGATGCGGTCAAGAAGGCATCGAGGAGTATTTTGTCCGAAGAACGGCTCGAAGTCTCGCAATTTGGTTACTCCTCTGCGGCAATGTACGAGACAGACACAGATCACATGAAGCTCTCCGATGACGGCAACGATAATCTGGTGAGACTTAAGGACCTGCGAAGAGACTCTGCGGTTTCCCTTACAGACGTTGGAGACCCTCCGACGAACGAAACCAACGTCGAACCGAGAGCTTCTTCCCGAAACTTCAACGAAGCCGTCAAAAAAGGCGCCAATCTCATGGCAATGGTCAACGGCCCAAAAAGGACAAGACAAGCCGTCTGGACGCAGCAAAGCCTTACAGACTGGGGCTGGGCCTCGAGATACGTCTCAAAATCCGATAACCTCCAAACCGTTATCAGAGGCGCCGAATCCCTCTTCCAAAACCTCCAACTCAACGCCCAAACTTGCGTCGACGTCATAACCGCTCACTCTGAACAACCCAAGATCCCTGCGAATTTGAACTACAAAGCCTCCCTCGCGGAATGCAAAACCGTCTACTGTCCCTCCCAAGGCGACGTCATGCCCTATGCAGCAATGGACCCCGAAGAACGTATTGCCAATAATCCCGTTTTGCGCGGCTCCTCAGCACCACTTCTAGGACGTTTCTCCGACATCACATGGTTGACGTATTCCAAAATATGTGCAAACCATAACCAGAAACCTCAAAACTTGTCATTCATCATCACCCGCTCAATCACAAATACACAATCTGCAGAGGTCGTTACTGAGGCATTGAGGCAGAATGGGTATAAAGAATCCGGGATGCCGACTCTGGCGAATAAAGTTATACTGACGAGGAGCAGGGGTAGGGATAAAGATCGAGCATTCCTAGGGGTTATGGGGACGGTGAATTTGCAGGGTGTCGCGTATTACTTGGCTCAGCATCAACAGGAGCTCGGCGGGAAGAAGACGGTTGGGGCCCATGCGATTTGGGCGGAGGGGGTTCTTTATAGTGTGCTTGTGCAGTTGGCTTGGGTGTGTGCGGGAAGGTCAGGAAGTTGAGAGATGCGATGTTGACAGTGGAACGGTGTTTGAGCTTCGTCTTGACATCTTCTCGATTGCTGTTGATGTCTATACACATTTTCATCTCGGCATACAGGTCCTGTTCAGCTTTGTATGTCTCGGACATCGTTGCACTCTTTGACAATCTCTTTCATGCCTTGTCTCTGATCTCATCCTCGACAGATCAGATAGACAGGTTCTGCAGTGACAATCCAACAGTCGAAGGAATGCCTCGAAGATCCTCAATTTCACTCAAGTAAACGGCTTCTTCCCAGTCAGTCGGTCTCATGACATCGCGGACCTCCTTCTCCAGCTGCAGGTACTCTTCAAACCACGTTGACGATTCAAGCTGAAATCTTCCGATCCCCTCCATCTTTGCCGTTCTCTTCCCTCTCTCCTCATTTTCGACAGCCTCTACGTGCTCAACTAGTTTCGAGAAGTGTCGCAAAAGAGCAGGCTCGTTGACATGCCTACCGAGCTCTTTCATGACCTGCCAGAAACGTCCGACTTCAACAGAGGTGCCAATCTTGTCGAAGGCGTGAGTCGGAAAGAGGGCGTGGCCACCGAAGCGGAATGGTGCCGTGAATGCGACTTGCATGAGGTATTCGTACTGTTTTGTCTTCGGGTACCATTTGGATTCCTGAATTGTGCGCGGTGTGTCTTGTTGTAACCAAGCCGTCTGCTCAGTGTTCGGTAGGGTGACTTGGATCTTGTTCGCCTTGTGGTAGTGGACAGCATCGAGAGCCGCATGTACACCTCGACTCAACAGCATTGAACGGGCAGGTGAATCCTTTTTGGTGACTGTCAGGAGCGTGCTGACGGTGATCGTGCCTTTGTCAGTGTGGAATGTCAAGGGCACGCGAACGCCGTCCTCGTTGACCATTGTGGATCCGTCGGTGATGCTGGACGCTTTGTGGCAGCGATGGGGCTTGAGCTGTAACTCGGTCACGACGCTGGGACTGATGGTGCCGCGAAAACCATATCCGGTGCAGCCGGAGTCCATCAAGCATTGAGTGATCTTGTCGACCCCACCTTTGCGATATACCCAGACTGTGGTCATGAAAGGGGAATAATATTCGGGTCGATTGCGTTCTTTGCGCGGTCGTGGCGGCATGATCACTAGAACAGCATTGTCAGCTTGCCGCTAGTTTAAGCATACCGCAGGTCTGCGCTATACCTCACTGTCGCCCGCGCGGACCGGTAATGGCTGTGTGATTGTGATTATGTTTCAGGCCGCTTTCTGTCAAGTGAAGCGCGGAAGCCATCGGCGGCTTCCAGACTTTGCTAGCAGCCGTTTGTCATGTGAAGCCGACCTTCTCCCGCTTGTTGACTTCACGTCACCGCATTGATTTGATCTCGAACTTCAACGCTTTTCCACCAACCACCCACCTTTTGGACTACGATGCAACCACCCAGCATAGTATAGAGCTCAGCCGGCGAGCCCATTACCGCCTTTACAGCTTTGAAAGGCTCCAGCGGCCGGTCAACAACCTCTGAGGTTCGTGTCGTGGATATCTGCTGTCAGTCATCGCCGACGGTATCTAGACAGAGGAGACCTCGAACATCGCCTGGAGAGTCTTTGGCATTGTGGAGCTCGGAGATAGAATACACTCACACTTGCCTTTAAAGCATCTCTTAGTCTCTCGAGGCATATGCAAACATATCCCGGGCGTCATCGAGACCTCGACGAGAGTCCAGCGGCAGGGTCCGTTGAATTTGCGCACCTACCTACGACAGAAAAGCTTCCGAGGCCGCAAAGATAGCCTGCGAAGCATCAGTCCGTACTTCATAATGCACAACAAGGCGACTTGCAAGGGATTCTTCCCGACTTCATCACGGACATCCAAGGAGTCAGCAACAGCGGTGATCGCACGACGGACCTGCTCTTGCCAGCTCTGCAACGCGGGAAACGCAACAAGCTCATCACATGCAAAGGCATGCCGCCAGTCGCCGACGTTGTCAAGCACTCCTGGAGATTAATCCGTTTGGGGCCGCCGGCAGTCAAGTCTGCGAGACTTCTCATAAGCCGCATCAAGGATCTGTCAGGTGAATCCTCAATGGATCTACACTTCGAGGAACTGAAGGACGACAAAGGCCTGAGCCTGGGAGAATTGACGGATGTCGCGACGTCTTGGTTCGAAGAGTACCGAGTGCACGGATGGATCTTTCGGTATACCTATGAGTTACCCTTTGATATTCCACCAATCTCTGTACAGCCGGCTCCGTTTGTGCTCGGGAGAAGACACCCGCCCAGTTTTGGCGTCAACCCATTCTTCGACTCTGACGAGGAGTAAATTTTTGTCAAAAGTCGAAATTGACGGAGTCTTGTCGAACGAAGAGCTTGGAGTTCCGTCAGTGTGCATGATGTAATTCTACAGCATCGTGCACTCATGAGGACACGCCAGGGTGCCCGTGTAACCACCATCGAACACCAGTCGAGCGCGAGGAGCAGATCATGTAGTCCTCCGAATTCGATTGTACTTCATGGCGCGTCTGTTCCCTTCACGCGATCTTGATGTTTTCCACAATCGTCACCTCTGCCTCAGGTCTTGTGCCCAGCTCTTTGGGTCTCCCTCGACCCCATTTGGAAGAATCTACCGTGAGCGCCGACTCTGGACGATGAGAGGCCTGCACCCTCCATTGCCCTCTTCCTCGTTCGAGCTGATTCATCCTAGCCTCGGCTGCGTAGGGGAGTGCGTTGCTCGCGTCCTGAATGGAAGAGGTGTTCAGCCCTGGGAGGGACGGCGTCGGCGTGACGATGAAGTCTGAGACCGGAGCCAGCTCCTTCGTAATCCAGTGCTAGATGTGGCTTAGGCACCACAGCACACAACGGAGGCTGTTAAACTGGAGTCAGGATGAGCCGGCGGACCCAACCCCTTAGAGCCCCCGTTCTCACACAAATTTTCTGATATCTTGGCAGTCTACGGGTCAATGAAGGTCGCGACAGCTAGAAGATCTGGACAGTACTTCAGAGCCCATCTTGATTTCTTCTAAGGCTTTGCATGGTTTTCGTGGATCGTTCTGACCGTTGAATCTTTAGATGAAAGCGAGCTTCTTGAATTTGCCCCACAAAAGATGAACTCAAGGCCTTTGGTTGGCTCCATTCTGGCCTGCAGAGCCAAGCCTGGGGGCGATTTATCACCCTCCCCAGAACACCCGGCGATACGATCGCTCCTCAGTTCTCTCACACCTACACCCATCGAAAATGGTTTCCTGCCTCCCATCCGAAATGTCAAGAGAAACCAACGTTAGAGATCGTGAAGATTTACTAGCCCAGGGCTCCATCTGCGTACAACCAGGTTGACGGATCAGCCTGCCGATCGGATCCACGTTCTGCTCCATCTATGAGGGATATTCGAGCATCAGTGCCAACCTTGTCGAGCAGCGCCTATCTCATTCAGGATGCCAGAAGCACGTGAAGGCCCAGCGAAGAGGCGTTCGACGAAAAAATCGCGCGGTGGCTGCACAAGATGCAAGTCTCAACACGTGAGCTTTCCCATCGGGTGATGTTCCCTCGCCCTACAGTACACTGACTGGCGATTAATAGCTCAAATGCGATGAGAAGAAGCCGCAATGTGGACGATGTACTCGCCTTGGTATCCACTGTCCCGGATATTTTCAGAGGTTGAAGTGGCTCACGAAGCATGAAGTCAGTGAGCCATCTCCATCAGGCGCCGTCCAGCCAACCCAACCAGTGCTGGACCAGCCTCAATCCTTTGAGTCTATGGTAGGGGATATGGATTGGCTAGATATGAGTGTACCTACTCCACCTGTCGAGAGTACACCTCAGCTCGCTACTGAAAGCGCTCTCGCGATACCAATCTCACTCAATTGGACAATATCTCCTAGGCTAGCAGATCCGCCAGCTTGGACTGTAGACGACCTTCTGCGTGATGTCGAACAGAATCTGGAGAGCGGTGAGACGTCACATCGGCAACAAGAAACTGTTCCGAACAAGCAGAGCATGTTGCAATCGCTCAGCTCCGGTGGTCACGATCTAGTACCGCCGTTGCATTCTTCCCTTACACATCAAGCGTCAGAGCTTCTATCTTACTACTTCAAAGAGGTACCTCGGGTCTACGCATGCTACGACAACAACAAAAATCCGTTTCGATCGGTTGTTTCAAGTCTCTACAGCCATTCTGAAGCTATCAGCCTCGCCGCGCAGAGCATGGCAGCCGCATGCTTAGCGGAGGTACACCCTCGCTTTCCCACGCTCGGACGAAAGCTACGACGCGAAGCTATGGGATTGATACAGAAGCAGGACACCCTCGATTTCAAAGCTATGCTAGCACTTTCGATGTTTGGGCCAACTGGCAACTGGCATGATGCGAGTGATTTGGGCCTGGACTTCTATGTGATTATGCGGGATCGAATCGATACCATGACCTCAAACGGCGAATGGGCACTGGAAAACAACAATTACTTCTTCTTTAGAGACGCCATGGTCTTCTGGGAGATGCTTGTGGCCTTCGTCGCAGACAGCAATGTCATCAAGCCATGCTCCAGCCCCGTCGGTCCTCTGGCGCAATGCTCGCCGTCGAAACATGTGCCGCATCCCTGGACTGGGATCGCACGAGACGCAATCCAAATCGTTGCAGATGTTGGCAGACTTGTGCGAGGCAACAGAATACGGCTGCAGAATCAGAAGTTCTTAACACAAATTCACATTGATCAGATGAGCCATGATATTGCCTCTGCGAAAGAGCTCGAAGGCCGCCTGCTTGCTTGCCGACATCCTGGCGTGGAAGAAATCATTAGTCTGGAAGACGACGCAACACCGGCTTGGCATCTCACGACTCTTGCAGAGCTATATCGTTATGTTGGATTGCTGCAACTTTATCGCTGCTTTCCTGACGTACTTTCAGATCGACTGTCCGCTGAAGATGCAAGCGCAGTATCAATATCGGCTGAAAGCGCTACCGAGATCGATGCAGCACGGCGAAGCAAATGGCTCACCGCTTTCGCCATGGAAGGGCTTCGCCTGCTAGAAACCATGCCTCTAGAATCTGGAACGAGAGACTTTCAGCCCATGCTTCTCGTTACATTGGCGAACGAGCTCATCTGCGAGCAAGACGCAGGCAACCACGAAGAAAGAATTCAGAATGACGAGGAAGACCGGACATTCCTCGAAGTTGCCATGATGCGCAAAATGGTTCTCGATCGACTTACGGCTTTCTTACGCCTCCTGCCTGCAAAACCCATTCGCATCTGCCTGAGTATTGTCAATGAGACTTGGCGTTTGATCGATAGTGGGCAACGAGATGTCTATTGGCTTGATGTCATGATGGCAAATGGCTGGGAGACTATACTGGCGTGAGAAAACCCAAAGTGCAGTTCTAAACTCTTTGGAAGTGCAGTGCCAGCTTTCCACCTTTCGGACCTGTCGTGAACCCTTCGGCCTGCTCCATACTCCCTGCATCGGCAATCGATGTAGTGAAGTTGGTGTAGATGGCCGCGGTCATCAACTTCATGGCTACAAGAGATGTCAGTCAAGACAGATGCATCGCGATTCAGCACTTACAGAGCATAGCGAAATTGCTCCCTATACACATCCTCCCACCAGAGCCGAAAGCCCAGAAGTAATGGTTCATCTCTGTCAGCTGCTCTGGCTTGGCATCCAACCATCGAGACGGATCCCACTTGTCCGGCTCTGGATAGACGTCTGGATTGCGATGCAGGACCAGAGCAGAAGAGCTGACTTTGACGTTCGGTGGAATGTTGTCATATCCTGCTAGCGAGCAGCTGGGGAAAGGAGTCACACGTGGCTGGTTGCCAGGGACTGCTGCCCAGAGGCGCAGAGTCTCTTGGAGGACGGCGCTCAGGAACGGGAGACTGTCCAGGGCTTTGAATTCAGGGAGATGTGTTTGTTCGCCTGTGTTCGGAACGACAAGAGGATGATCAAGGGTGAGGAGTTCGTCACGGAGCTTGTCTTGCATCTCCGGATGCTGGCACAGCTCGTAAAAGACATACGTCAAGATGTCTCCGCTCGTCTCCATCGCTGCGGCACTATGATCGTATGCGTCGCTGGCGAGGTCCAGACGATACGGATACGCCTGCTTTGTCGCTGATGGAGCATGACTTTCGCCGGCCCATCTCCGCATCGCTTCCCGATGCTTCGCATAGACTATGGGTTCATCTTCGGCTCCGATATGCTGTCCACTAGAAAGCATCTCCTCCGCCTTATCACAAATTTCCAAATTCCAATCCGCCAACTCTTTCGTCTTATCCTCCGTCCACTTCGGGATCAACATCACCCCCAACCCCATCAACAACTTCACAAGACCCGGCATCTCATCGGACCAAAAGAACCACGGCCTCCGACTGAAGAAAGCCTCAAGATGCCACTCCCTCTCCCTCACATTTTGAATGAGATTACTCCCCAATTGTCGTCCGAACTGAAACGCGGTAAACGAGTCAATCGAATACGCAAAACTCAATCCCAACATCTCCACGCTCTCTCCTACTGTTACGCTCCGTTGTAGGGTCGGAAGAAGTCGATCGAACAGTATCTTCGCCGAGTTCGCTCGAATACTCGCACAACTCATGATGAAAGATTTCGAATAAACATTCGAAACCATCCTCTTCCTCACGGAATGTTCCTTGGAGTCTTTCATACAGAACATATTGAGTGTGTCGTAATTGAGGAAGCGACGGATGTAGAAATCATGTTTCCCAAACCCTCCCCCATAAATCGTCTTGATGCCTCCCTCATGGCAGTTTACGCTGAGTTCGTTGGGGGCTAGGCGGACGATTGGGCCGAGTTGGGTGTGCAAAGCTAGCAAGGTCCGGTTCTCGACGTTTCGCCACCTGATGTGGAGAATCCAGAGGTTTGATATATGAGAGATCGGGTGAGCCGCCGGAATATTTGATAGCGGAGAGAGGAAGAGTGGGTGGAGGATGTATTGGTAAAGAATGATAGATATGGTGATGAGGAGGAAGAGGGAGATGCTGAGGAAAGAGGACATTTTGTCAGATTCAGTGGAGAGAGAGGTCAGCATGGAAGTGTGGTGTCTTGGACTCTTATAGAATGTCCTTTATCTTGAGGCTGACTCTTCTATCTCTAGACACACAGCTCATGTCTGCGAGCAAGGATCGTATGCGCCTTCTCTATGGGCACTTCGGCCAAGTTGATGCTGTAGCAGAGCTCGTGCAGCTAGAGCTAGCTCCACAAGGCGAGGCTGTGCGACCATGCATATGCAGCTGACGGGCCAAGAGAAAGGGTCGTTGATTGGATTGCAGATGGCTAGATCTGACATCCAAGAAAGCTATGTAATACGTATGAAGCTCGAATCATCAGCCTCAGCTCACTGGGCATGATGTTGATGCTGATGTGTCCCATGCCACTGACTCCAATCATGAGTACTGCCATTGTGCCCTACTCCATCTGGAAGATAAGTGGCACTGTCAGGCATATCTGTCGGGAACGTATCCCACATCATTGCATCCCAATAATTGTTCATCTCTACTTCTCCCAACGGACTGATGCCCCAGTCCGTGTTCAGGTAGTCGTAGTTCTCCGGTGGGAAGCTGTCTGGTGGGTACATTGTCTGATCGTGTACAGGCGCGGGTGCTGTCGCCGTAGTCACGGGCACTTCTGCTGCGAGTGAGGCCTGTCTTGAAAGCACCTCTTGCTGCTGCTGATGGTACTGAGCATTATGTTCCGCCACATACTTTGTGGCATCGTAGAGCCTCTGCACCACATCTCGACTCTTTTTGGCTGCAACAGACCAGCGCTGCATCCTGTCGAAGAAGGCAATCGAAAGCTCGACGGACTGTCTCCAAGCTTCGATGTCGTCGTCGCTCCCAGGGATCGCCTCCAGTGCGTCGCTTCCTGGTGTCTGCAGCGGGTTGTCCGTTGACGTGCCGCTGGGCGGTAGTGCGAGTACAGAGAACAGAGAAACCAATGGGACCATAACGGCCTGGTACATCATCCATACTGCGTTCCAGCCTGCGATGAGGTCCTCTTGGCAGGTTGCATCAATGTCTGCGATGGCTTGGCCAGCGACTATTCTGCACCTGCCAACTGCTAGTCTTTCCTCAGCTGACATGCTCGCCCAAGTTGTTCGTCGCAGTGCTGTCGCGAGAAGCGCAGGTCTGTGCATCAAGATCTTCAAATTCTGATACCTCCAGTGCATGATCGCTCTCGGCGTCTTGAGCACTTCAGGGCATGCGGTCTTGTCTCTCTCTGGAGGCTGTGAAAAGTCGAAGGGGTTATTGTTAGAAGCTGAGGAAGTGACTAGGTTGGGCGAAATCTGTTTGCCTGAAGTCCTCCTGCGCGCCGATAGCTCAGCAATGTCCTGCAGGATAGGAGGCAGGTCATCAT
Organism: Nothophaeocryptopus gaeumannii; assembly: GCA_031771865.1. Classification (NCBI taxonomy): domain Eukaryota; kingdom Fungi; phylum Ascomycota; class Dothideomycetes; order Mycosphaerellales; family Mycosphaerellaceae; genus Nothophaeocryptopus; species Nothophaeocryptopus gaeumannii. The sequence goes on from JASISA010000019.1 coordinate 854,347, forward strand.
GCCACTTCTCCACTTCGGCGTCTAGAGAGAAAAGCTCATCGTAGCCCATTGTTGAATTCGCTGCCAGAATGTCCTGCACTTTGGTTGCGATCTTGCAGAGAGTAATGTTGTGAATGATTGGTAGCAGTCTAAGTGATGCCAGGTATTGCGCATTGTTCATTTGTTCTGGTACACGCGGGTACTCAACTGTGATGCCGTCTCCTGTTCTGCCAAGTGACGGACGTCCAGTCGCAATGGCAGCCCACGAGTCCAAGACGTATAGGCTCCACCAAGTCCTTCTTCTTATATCCACAGGTGTTGTCGACTTCGCTAAAACGACGTCGCCTTCTTGCCCAGAGTCGCTCCGCCGGCTGTCACTGTATTCTCGATGCAGACCATGTGCCGTTGCCATTCTCAGCGTTGCGCCCATGATCCCATTAGCTTCGTTTGGCCTGTTCAGCCAATGGAGATAGTATCCGCTGAGGAGAGCAGATGCCTGCAGCACGTAGAGACTTCCGCTCCCGAACGTTTCGTTTTCGAGATGTTTCCTAGCACGCTGATAGAAGGCTAGATGACCTTCCGAGTCGCATGTCGAGCTGGCGAGGCATCCTAGAGCCAGGACCACGTTCAAAAGCGCAAGCCATGTAGAGTCTCTGCGGGAACCATACAAGTAGTTGTTGCGGAACTGGTCTTCATCAATCATTGGAAACAGAACATGACAGTGTGCGAAGTATGAGTCGATGAGCTTCTCGCTCACATCAGCGGGAGGCAGGTAGTTCGGATCTGGATCGCGAACGTAAGGCGGCGGCGAAGAAGTGCGGCTGGGCTGCGTGTTAACATCATCGGCTTGCGCCTGCGCGATGAAAGGCCTTGCGATTGGTGCTGTCTTGAAGATGACTTTCATCGCGGCATTGATCGAAGAGACGCCGACATAGCTCGAAGCTTTGTCGATCGAGAGCGAGAGTCCATTGATGTCGTCGGCGATTCCTTGTATCTTGTCACGCAGTCGCTTTGATTCGTCCGTCTCTGGATCTTGCTCCGGTGCCTGTTCCAGACCCGCAAAACTGTCAGAGCCATCAGACCTCTTTCCGCTATCAGATCTGCTCCGACCAGGGTCTGGCGAGTTTGAAGGCGATGCATTGGGAGCAGGCAATGTCAGAGCGAGGTCAATGAGTTCGGCCCTTGGCAGTGATACAAAATCTTCAAGTTCCTTGCCGGGAAAAAGACGGCCAAAGACGGCGTGGTACTGATCGACTTGTGACTGCAGTTTATCGAGCAGTCTACAGTAGTGTGGTCAGTGATCTACTCGACGTCTTATGAAACAGCGCACTCACTTGCGTGATGGGACGACCCGCTGTACAGGCTTCGCATACGCGCATAGATCCCTATTGATTTCAGCCGCGTCTGGGAAAGTTTGGAGGCATTGGACGAACGGATGCTGGTACCTGGGATAGACAACGTTTAGCATTAACGCTTCTCTAGATTCAGTTGTTCGACTTCCAAACTCACCACTGACATTGGCCGCATGGCTAATAAGAGTCAGTCTATTGTGCTTTCCAGCAAGAGGAGACATCAACGCACCTGTTGGCCGTCGCAGCGTATCTTCCTTCTTCTGCACACAACGCACGCGTTGCTGGTAGATATCCTTCTCGATCCGCCTGGGCGACCATTCTTGCCACCTTCTCCCTCTGCCGTATTCGATACTGCAGTAGCCTGGAACGTATGATACATGCTTGGCTCGTGCTAGGCCTGTCATATCAATGAGTTGGTTCTTCCGGCGGCAAAAAGACCACACCGGGGTTTTCTATAGCGATTCCATCATTCCTGGGCAAGTCGTTGGTTGTAGAGCGAACGTGGGTTCTTTCTGGAAATAGAGATGCGAAGAGAGAATAACTTAGTAGACAGGTCGCTCGACAAGTCGGCGTCATCTGAATTGCAGAGCCTTTTTTTCTCCTCAGCTGTTTCTCCTCAGCTAGACATGGCTCTGTGAGAAATGCTAGGGATTCCTTTTGGTTGAGATCCTGGCTGTTTATATTTTGGGGTGGCGTGAACAAGAGCCGACCCCGCACCTTCGATGCAAAAGGCAGGGGTGGTAGAAGTCAGGTCGACGCTATGGGGTAAAGCAACCAAGTGCTAGAGATATCTCAGGCGCCCGCCAGCGACTTCCCGGGGCGTTGTTCGTGCACACGCTCTCGATTCTCACGAAAAACTCTTGTGCCGCCGTCGACTTTGATATTCACAGTGCTGCCACAAGAAAGTTGAGAACAACCCTGCCTGCCATGCTGCCTCCAGGACGCTTACCATGCATCAGTACTCATGGAGCCCCCAGGTACGTCCACTTCAACGCCTTGTCGTTTGGACTCAAGCCTTTGACCGTCACAACCTGCGGATCGCCAGGCACAACACCGATAGCGCTGTCATCAACTAGCACACCTTCACGTTCCTCGTACACCAGACCCTTCGTGGGCTTACCCGCACTAACCTTGATTGCGATTCCAGATGGCGCAACAACGACATCCCGATCGGAGAAATCGAGATACTTCAGAGGCTGAGGCCAATCGACGTCCCGAGACACGATCTCGCCGTTTACCCATACCCGAGCAGCCAGGACGTGCGGTTCTTCCCGGACGTTGTCGATGATACCTTTCAGGATCTCAGTGGTTCCATTGGCGACAAGCTTGACGTCTTGCTTGACAATCTTTTCCTTTATATCCTCGCCCGTGGCTATGCTGATATACCGGATTTCAACGGTTGCGATGACTTCAGTTTGCTTGAAGGTAGCAACCCAGCATTCATATTCCAGTGTCTTTGCTGGTCGAGCGTGCACTACACTCCAATCGTGATGTGCGCGCTTGACAGCCACTGCGATGAGAGCCAACACTCTTCGCACCGCATAGTAAGCCGGCTTCTTGCGTAGAAAGTAGTCAACGATAGACCAGGAAGTTACTGGCCAGCAATCGTTAAGTTGCCAGAGTAGAGCTCCTCCGCAAAATCGTTTCTGTCCCCACTGCTGGCGCCATCCCCTATATCCGAACATCAGAGCTTCCGCTTGACTGAGCTGCGTCAGATGAATATGCTTCTCCAGATCGGCACTCGTCCGGAAGTTTTCCACGAGGTACGTGGCTATCCTTCTTTCGTGCCCGTCCGCTTTGTTGTGAAAGTCGATCATGTGGCTTTGAGGGTAGAGCTGCGTAGGGTCCGTGACATACCATTTGATCGTGTCAATGTGTGGAAAAGCCTCCATACCGAATTCACTGTTGAAACGCCCGCCAAGCGAATCGAATATCTGGTACTTTTCTTGAGTGCCATGCCAAACGTTCCACTGATGCATATCGCCTACGGTTCGATCCGACGAGATCTTACCATCACCCCAGGGAGAGCCCGGATGGTATGGCACATGGGGAGTGTGCTGAGAGACGATGTCCGGAAGCAGCTTTTCGTATATGTACCGAGCCGGAAAGTCCGTCTTCAGCCAGCTTTGGGGATCCTTGTTTTCGTAGTTGTATGTCAAGCCACATTGTTCCTGAACTTGGTAGCTGGAACATTCGAATGTTAGCGAAGGTTTGATCACAGGGCACTATACTGCACTACTAACTCTTCATTGTTGCCGGCGTATATCACGATGGAAGGGTGGTGCCGCAAGCGCCTCATCTGGCACACACACTCCGCCTCGATGGATTTCAGCAACTCTGGGAAAGCAGGATAGTTTCCACAGCCGAACATGAAATCCTGCCAGACCAACACTCCAAGTTCGTCACATGTCTCGTAAAAGACATCCTCTTCCCAAATGCCACCGCCCCAGATCCGGATCATGACCTGATAGCCGTCGACCATCATCTCAAGCCATTTTCGGTACTTTTCTCGGGTGACACGAGGCGTAAAGCTGTCCGCCGGGATCCAATCCGAGCCTCCACAGAAGACATCTATTCCATTGACGCGGAAATAGAACGTTTTCCCTATCTCGTCCGGCTCTTGGATGAGCTGGCCTTTGCGGAATCCGGTTCTTTTGGTGAGTGAGTGAAGCTCCAAATCATCGGCGATTGCTGTTGCAGTAACGCTGTACAAGGGCTGCTGCCCATAGCCATGCGGATACCACAGTTTAGCATTCTGGATGTGGAACTGGCAAACTGCTCGATTGTCGGAATCGATCTTGGCGACTGCATGGAAGACCTCGGTATTGTTCAAAGCAATACAAAACTTGACAGCACTTCCTGAACGGCCTTCAATTTCCGCAGAGATGGTTCCGGATACCACGGAAAAAGTCGCGTCTATCTGGTAATCGATCCTAATGTCCGATACACGGGCTTGGTATGTTTCCAGCCGGACTGCGCGCCAAGGACCACATGGCATAAGCACCGGTCCCCAGTCCCAGCCGAAATGGTATTGTGCTTTACGCACAGCCAATCTGGCCATGTCTCCATTGAATCCAACCCATGTGTGCTCCGGATGCGCATCTTTGATCTTCCGAGCTTCTGCCAACGCCGGCTTGAACTCGATCTGCAATAACGACTCTTTTTCGACAGTGATGATGTCCGAAACATCGACCCGGTGCATGATCCACATGTTGTCGCTCTCCAGGATTATCTGATCGTTCAACCGGACGGTGGCAAACGTGTCGAGCCCATCAAAAGCCAGCACATGCCTGAGGCTGCCATTGGCCTTGAGTATCGGAGGAAGCTGGACTCTGTAAGTCCACGACTTCTCGCCCACCCATTCACACTTCAACTCGTTGAAGCCCAGGAAAGGGTCCTCGATTCTATGGCTTGGTCAGACATGGATGACTGATATTGGCCCTGGGCAAGCTTCGTACTTCTCGTTATCCAGTAAGTCGAGATGGACATTAGTAGGTACCTTGGCAACAGGTAGCCATTCTTCTGTGTCTGTCTGCTTGAATGACCAGCCGTGCACGAGTTCCTGGACTTCCAACGGCTGTGGCATTATGTCGTCCTGTCTTGTCAATAAGTTAGGACGCGGTCAGCTGCACCAAATGATGATCTGTCATCAAACAAGGGCGGGATGGTGTCGTCGGAGAGATTATATGGAGACAAGAGTGTTACAGTAGTCAGGACGCGCCGGGCAGCTACTTCCCTTGATGAAATGGGCAAGCCGCTGCAAGGTGGACTGGGGCACCAGACATTGCGTATCATCGTGCGGACATGTCTACCCGCTACAGTAGGGGCGACAGGGCGCCGTGCCATAACTAGTTTCGCTGTCGAATGTCGCGTTGATGGAAAGAAGAAGGACGCTTCTGCTCCGCGTCGAAAGCAGTTAGCTGAAGGATCGTCGTGGCCCGTGCATTTGGTCGACGTCATTTGGCATTTGGCATTTGACAGACGATATCGGATGTCTCAATCATTCACTCACCTTCAATGCCATATCCGTGCGCTTGCTCATGCCACGCTGAAGCGAGCATTCGGCCGTTTCATTACAATCGCGGCCTTTCAAACGTCTAGAGCGACACAGTCATATCTATCGTTCTTTTCCTCGGACATTGGCGAGCAGGGGTGTCCTGCAACGGGACAGGCACAAATGGCATTGAGTTCCGGTGATGGCGCACTCACTCCACCAAGCGAGAGTAAGATGAACATCGATATGCTGCTGCCCTGGCACCGGCTGATGGGAACACCGAAAGCTGCATTGCCGGCCAGACGCAATCCCGGTGCCGAACTGGTCGGTATCTATGAGCTTTTGGACATGATCCTGATACATCTATGTCCTAAAGAACTCATTACCTGTCGAGGTGCAGGACCCAAGTTCAGAATGGTGGTCGACACCTCGGAGCCCATTCGTATGAAGTTTTGTTTGCCATGTCTATCAGGACTAGGCCAAGACGATTGGGCTCGTCATCCTCTCATCCCCAAAGAGCTGGACATCTGGGCAGCGAGGCGAGGCTCTGGAGGCCATGTAGCTTGTAGATTCCATCTAAAGCCAGGTAGTACCTTTGACTGGAGTGCACCAGGCTCATGGCGAACCTTCATGGCATGTCGACCAACGACCCGAAGTATGAGAGCTTGGTCGGGCTGTACCAGAGTCTGGGGTAGTAGCAACGCAGGAGAGTTCCGATACTATCGATCCAGTAAAGGCATCACGCTCGGCCAACTGGCAAGCGCTGCGTGTGAAATGAGAACCGATGCTGGCGCAGACGAAGCACTCATTCATTTCGAGACTGATATTGACGTAGACGGAACCGACAGGGCCGATGAAGAGTATCCACAATACAGAGAGCTTGCTTTCTGATGTGCTATGTAAAGGCCGAGCACCTTCTTGTTCGAGCGCGGAGAAGGTTTTGCGCGCATGCCCCGACAATGCGCCTGCGGAACGGATCCTTACTTTTTCCGTCTCTCAAGAGGGCGGTCTCTGAATCGTACTTCAATTTCCATCGAGTAAAACTGCCTTTAAGCATCTGTTCTAGGTTATGAGGGTGGATGAGCAGGACAGCCAGTGGATCGTGCGAAGACTCCAGAGGCTGTTCACAAAATCTGAGGGCAGAGCAAAAACGAAGCTGGCATGAAGAAAGTCGCCACAAGCTCGGGTACGCCTTGCTTACAACGAAAGGTTTGCCACGGCTCCGCAGACGAACAGGAGAGAGCAGCTGATTTGAAGAGTGCCATAACGAGGAAACACTCTGGTACGCACTATCTGAGTGGAAAGGATGTATAGCTACACACGGTACTGTAGCGCAAGTCATGGTATCATTGTCCACCGAAACCAAACAATCCGTCACTCACAATTCATATCAAACGCCTCTGCACACATTTTCCTTGTATACATTCCCATCTAAAACAACCACCCCTTCCTCTTCTTCTCCGTCTGTGTTCCTCTCGTACTGTTCCTCTTCTCCCTGGCTTCCAACTGCCTCAGCCCCTCCATCTCCTTCAACACATGCTCCAGCAACTCCTTCCTTTTGACAACGTCCAAGTGTCTCCGAATCTTCGGATCTTCCCTGGCAAATCTCTCGATAGTGCTCTCGTCCAGTTCTCGGCCCCAGCGTTCCAAGACACGAGGGAATTGGTAGTAGAATTTGGAAAGGAGTTCGGCGTCCAAGAAGAGGTCGGCGGTAGATGTGAGTTTGTCGGCTACTGCGTCTAGAAAGACTTCCGGACAGTAGTATTTGTTTTTGGGGTTAGCGCATTGCCGGCTTTTCACAGCAGCCAGACGCATTCGGAGGATATCCGCTCGATCTCTCAGGAAAAGCGCCTCTTTCCCTTTCTCGAGCAGAGCAGCAGAGAATCCGCCAGCTCCACCAACATTGTTGCCCTCAAGAACAATCTCACCCTTCCTCACGCGATCAACAAAAGTGACAACATCCTTCGCCCGTCTCCTCCCACCAATTTGTTCCTCGACATGCTTGAACGCGTTTTCGCAGTCACGGAGTTCGTCTTTAAGGACACGGGAGATATTATCTCTTCCTTGTCGCCATTCGGACTCGGAGACTTCGACGCGGTATTTGTAAGGTTTGACGCAAATTTCTAGCTCGTCAGAGGTGTCGTAGCTGAGGTCTTTGAGGATGTTTTCTGAGGCTTGGGTGATGGCTTGCACGGCGAAGGGGTGAGAGGAGAAGGGAGTGTTTTGGGTGAGATCTTGTACGGCTGAGTGCAGGGCTTGCGCTGTGACTGAAGTGGCAAGTCGACCAATACCAAGCTTCGTTAGTGTGGATGTTGATGCATCGAGCTTCAGATGCCAAAGAGGGTTCTCAGGATCTGCTTTGGGTAGGCTTTCGAGGGGCTCTTCCACTAACTCCATTGCCGGTTCTGCGGGCCGAAGATTCTTGACTGGCCGATTCCAGTATTTCTGTGCGAGCAGATTCAGAACTTGTTGGTCCAGCTCGTGCTTGACGATCTCTCTGACCTCGTCTCGGCCGAACGATTCTGAGTACTTCTTGAAGCCATGCTTGAAGGCATCGAGCGATTCTGCCAGATAGCTCTCGGCGCTAAGAGAACGCTCGTTGTATTGCACCTTGAACTCGTATGAAGCTTCAGCGAGCTCGTGATGGATAGCTTCACTAGTGGTCTTCAAAGAGGCAGACATGGTCGCCTCGAGTACGTGCATGAGCTTTTTGCGCAATGCCGGTGTGCCGACCGTGACTGGCGACTTCGCGTCCGGGCCGAACGCTTCAGGATGTGTGTTGAAGAACGCGGTTTCGTTCTTGGTGATCAGACTGGTGATGTTTGCTGACCCTCGCGAGAACAGTGATCTTGATTCTTGAGGCACTTTGGTGACGACACCAACATAGCCAAGTCTGAGAGGATAGTTCCTGTCGAAAAGAAGCTGTGCTCCTCGGACCGGATCGACAAGGTCCATCTTCGTAACGACACCGATTGTGCGGTCGCCGCGAGGGTCTGCTCTCCGAGCTGCTCGCAACGCCGTAGAGTTGGCAAGATCCACGTCGGCGGCAGAGATAGCAAGTATGACATTAGGCGGTTGGATGTACTTGTCGCAAAGTTCTTGAATCCTGGTTCGCAGTTCTGTGGGTTGATCAAAGGCTTCGACCTGAATGTATCCAGGCAGATCAATGAGCGAAAGATCTGGCACGTTTGGAGAGTAGATTCGGAGCTGAATCGGGTCATCTGAAACGCAGTCTTTCTCCGGCACGGCCAGGTTGAGATCGGTGAGGGTCTTCTGGATCTGACTGAAGTCTGTCATCCTTCCTAGACCGAGTGCTGGGAACTCGCCGTACTCGGCAGCCACCTTTGGCGTGTTGACCAGTGTAAGCTCGATCGGCCTCCTGGTCACCATGTTGGATCCTTTCGGCAAGAACTCGTGGCCGACTATGGCTTCTAGTACCGAGCTCTTCCCTGATGACTGAGAGCCGATCACGACAATCGATGGCAAGGTCAGTGTTTCTGACTGTCCAATGGTTTGCAGCAGTGATCGTATCTCAATCATCTTTCGCGTGAGCATCATCATCTGGTCGTCTCTTGCAGCCTCATCTCTTGACCGCTCATCATCCTCGCCCTCCGCGTCCAGCGCAAACGCTCCCACAGTAGCAGCACCAGCGCCGGCCGCGGCTCCCATACCACTCTCCTGGGGTTCGTTTGGCCCTCCCCCACCACCTTCTCCGCCCTCTTGCTGCGCAGTCTTGCCCTCGTAGATGTCTTTCATCCACTGAGGCATCTGTATCCCACCGACATCATCTTTCGTCTTATCAACTCCCCTGCCCATTTGCGCCCATATGCCACCCAATCCTTCAAGCGCGCCATTTGCTGTGTTCATAGCCGAATCTCTCGCCTTGCCAAGAGCGTCCATAGTGTATGCGCCCGCTTGAGCAGCCTGATACTGCAGATATGCTACACCTCCGATCATCGTCATGCCCATCAAAGCAGGCAATCGCGCCAGCTTCATGGCCAGCTTGGGTATCACTCTGGCGAACGAAGCATGCCGTACTGCCGGGAGATTGTGTATCGCATTCGTGCCTGCTGGCCATACTTTCCGTGATGGCCATCGTCGCAATATTGCGCTCGATCGTGAGAAGGCGGCGTGTGACATTGATCGTTTGGCGGCGAGCGCGCTGCTCTCGTATATTGAGGCTACATTCTCAGTGGTGGTCGTTGGCCTGGAGAGAGTCGTCCGGGCTGAAGAGGCCAGCCGCGAGGACAGGAGCCTCGAAGTCATTGTCCGCTCATCAGTCCAGGCTCAATGACACTATTTGGAGCGGAAATGTCGTCGTTGAAAGTAGAGTGAAGGACCTAAGGCAATTTCCCAGTTCGCGTATCTTGATGCACCCGACGTCACGAAGCAAGCTCGAGTGCAGTAAGTCGCGGACTGATGGACTCGATCGCGCTCTTATACAGCTTGAGGTTAGGCGTACGGATTGCAATGGTTAATATTGTGAGGATTAGTTGATCATTACAGCCTCTGTTCTACTGTTGTTCGTACCTATGAAATGTTTCTCAGGCCTTCACTGCTGACTGCGGTCATCTCTTGGGCTTGGCGGACAGGGATGTTGAGTCGACTTCGAAGCTCTCTCCCTTTCTTCACTATCACCACCACATCAACACCCGCCAAACTCGACACTGCGCCCTCTGACGACATCGTCACCATCAGCTACCACTTATTTGCTTGCCACGCACTGTGATCTGCCATCTCGAGAGCCTTGCCACCTCTCTGAGACTGCGCAGCTACATTGCACGCGACAGTGACACGTTGTAGTGGTGAGCCGTCACTAACGCTGCGAAGAAACAGACAGACCATCAGCATCCCCGTGGGCTTCTAGCCTCGCGCACAATCAGCGACCATGACCGACCGACTCCCACACAACTTGCTCGCGCTCTTTCAGCCGCGCCCGCCGCTTCGGTACATGCCCCCGAACGACCACGCGCCGGAGGACCGCAAGACCAACCAAATCGACGGCGTCGCATCCTTTCTGCCAGCGCTCCAGAAGCATAAAGAGGAACACAAGGACGACCCGCACACTGAGTCATGGCTGGAAAAGAAAAATCGCGTGTCGCAGGAAAAGACAGCTTACCAGCGGTGGCTGACTGGAAAGGAAGAAGGCTTCAGAGAACTCTATAAGCCGTACGAGGACGAGAACATCAGAGGCAACGCATATTACACATTGTTTGTGTCACGACTACCATACAGCTGCACGACCAAGGATCTGGAGCAGGAGTTCGGCCGTTACGGAGCAATCGAGCGAATCCGAATCGTAACAGACCGCGGCGAAAAGTCCAAGAAGAAAGGCAAGCCACGCGGCTACGCCTTCATCCTGTTTGAGGATGAGGAGGACATGAAAGGTATAGTTATCCTCTCTTACACGTTTGAATGCCAGCTAAACAAAAAGCAGCTGCCTACAAGAAAGGCGACCACGTTTCCATCCGCGGCCGAAAAGTCTGTGTCGATGTCGAACGCGGCCGAACCATGCCGGACTGGCGGCCCCGTCGCTTCGGCGGCGGTCTAGGCGGACGACACTACACTCGACTACCCCCTCCACGACTTGGCGGATTTGGTGGCCCGCCTCCAGGTCCTGGCCTCCGAGGGGGCGGCTTCCGCGGTGGCTTCAATGACCGCGGTCGTGGACGAGGTGGAGGCGGCGTCCGTGGTGGCTATCGTGGAGGATATGGTGGTCCACCAGACGGCGCTCCAGCAGGCCCACGTCAAGGCGGCGGTTACGGTGGCGACCGTGACAGAGGTTATGGCGGAAGAGGCGGAGGCGGACGCTACGAGGATCGAGGAGGTTCTGGCAACGCCAACTTCGAGCCACTACCACCACGTGGCGGAGGCGGTGGATACGGGGGTGGAGGGTACCGCGATCGAGATCGCGATTCCAACGCAGGCCAGAAGCGTCCATTTGAAGGCGGATACGACGATTCTCGTCAGCGGCGACGCTACTGAGAGCAATGTCTCGGCATGGTAAGATACCCCTTCTAACAACAGAAACACCGAGGGTAAGTATACTGATTCAGACAGCTCGTTGGAGCTACTCACACCCACAGACTACGAGGAGGAAGAGGCCTGTCTTGCACACCCTGCAGAGCCCTTCCACATCGCAGCAGACGCGCACATAAAACCAACGGTGAGTCGGACTACCTCCTTGAAGGTAAGGTGCCGGCTCGCAAAACACGACACAGACGACAACTGTACGATCAGCAAGGACAACAAACGTGCGAGGCGAGGGAACAAGCGAGGATATCAGGAGGCTCCGTTTCTTTCGTTCTTGCTTATCTGCACTATATGTTATGAGTTGGCTTCCCCTTTCGACCAACTTTGAATGAGCTGGATACGCTCTCGCGGGCATCACGGGCGCCTGGTGCACATGTACTTGTAGCATTTTGCAGGTAGGTTTCCGAAAAGCACGGTGCTGCTGGGGGCTGTACTAGGTACCACTGCGATGCTGAGGTGTACTTCAACATCGGAAAAACGAAGAGCCAGCACAGCTCGATTTTTGATCTTGCCAAGGCATAAGTCACGTCCCTCCTACATCATCCGCCGTCTTGTTGAAGAAGTCCCGATCGAACCCGAAGCTGTGGTGCCACAGGTGCTGTGTTCGCGTGGAAGTTCTCCGGCGTGGACGTGGACCTGCTCTGACGTTTCTGCTGCCCCACGTTCTTGCCTGTGCCCTGAACTCGGCCCCTCCGTCACTGTAGCTTTTCTTTTCCATCCTTCCAACAACACCACCGCAAGCAATTGAGCTTCAGATACCTTCACAAGACCTTCACGAGACCTTCACTTCACCCTCTAAACAAGTTCAATCACAAACACCGCAATCATGGCTCGCCAATTCTTCGTCGGAGGCAACTTCAAGATGTACGTGTAGCTTTGTCCAGCGCCCTCTACACAACTGAAGGAATTCACCATACTGACAAGTTACCAGGAACGGCACGATCTCCAAGATCAAGGAGATCGTGACCCATCTCAACGACGCCAAAGTCGACCCAAACACCGAGGTCGTCATCTCCCCACCAGCCCTTTACCTCCTCCTCGCCCGCGAGCACCTCCGCCCCGGCATTGAAGTCGCAGCACAAAACGTCTTCGACAAGCCCGACGGCGCCTTCACCGGTGAGATCTCGGTCTCGCAGTTGAAGGATAGCAACATTACATGGGCGATCCTCGGACACTCGGAGCGAAGAGTCATCTTGCAAGAGACGGATCAGTTTGTAGCTTCCAAGACTAAGACGGCTCTTGAGGGAGGTCTGGGTGTTATTCTTTGCTGTGGTGAGACACTTGATCAGAGAGAAGCCAACAAAACCATGGACGTCGTCCTCGCGCAACTCAAAGCCGTCGTGGATCAAGTCAAGGATTGGAGCAAGGTCGTCGTCGCCTACGAACCTGTCTGGGCTATCGGTACGGGCAAAGTTGCTACGACCGAGCAGGCGCAAGAGGTACACGATGGAATTCGTCAGTGGATTGCGAAGGAGTTGGGTAAGGACGCGGCGGAGAAGACGAGGATTATTTATGGTGGGAGTGTGAGTGAGAAGAACTGCAAGGAGTTGGCGCAGGAGAAGGATATTGATGGGTTCCTTGTGGGAGGAGCGAGTTTGAAGCCGGCTTTTGTGGATATCATCAATGCGAAGCAGTAGATGCTTCTGCATGAGAGACATGCTACTCAGATGGGACAACAAGCTGGAATCCGCTGAGAGCTTGGCTGTAGATGGATGATTCATGGAGTCAACGAGCCGCCCGAAGGGTACAGTACCCGCGAAAGGCCTTAGATCATATGACTACGATACGATACAAGGACAAAATCAAGGTGAAATGACAACATCTTACCAGGTAGTTTGCAGTGTCTTCTCGAGCGGTAGGTATATGTAGTTAATTAAAGTTTGATGGCCATTCCGATTGCTCACTCCCTCTCACCTGACTTTCCGAAACCAACTTCATCCTCTACAACAACATATAAAGTACGAGCGTTGTCCCTCAATGACGCAATATTTTGCTTAATCTCGGCCATTGGTGACCTTCCAAAGTGAGCCTCGTTAGGATGTACTGCTCCGGAGCCTTGTTGGCCAGCTCATACCGCGTCCTGCCAGTTTCCTGCGAGGCTAAAGCGCCACCGCAGCCTGATCAACCATACCCATGTTTGCAAACATATACCACAGAGGCGGCGAACAAGCTTGGATACAAGCTTGGCAGACCGCTCAGCGAGAACCGTCTTGCGGCAGAAGAGATGAAGATTTCTCAGGGCGCTCGAATGGCAAAACAGGCTTATAGAGCGATGTTTGAACAGCAGACGCTGCAGAGTAGCACTGCAAGACGACAATCTGGACGCACCCGGGTATTTATAGCCAGCCTTGCCCAGGTAGATTGTGCTACCGAGGTGGACGACGCGAGTTCATAACGGCCTTAGAGGCTGAGAGAAGTGAAGTCAAAAGCAACCTACATTCATTGAGAGCACTGACAACTGAAGCTAGACAACAATCATGAAGCCGGCATCCAAGACTTGGCTGGCCAAAGCCAAAGCGGACCTTGCGAACTTCACAGAGTTGGACGACAGAGGCTGGACGTCCGAACCATTTGAGCTGTATCTGGTCGTGTTGCTTGCTCTCTGTGCACTGCCGATTGCTTTGGGCTCTTCGAATACTCTGTTTGCAGAAAGACTCTCAGACGTCGCTTGTCTCCCGAGTGGCGAGTTCGCGTTTGCTGGAACCGTTCGCCTTTGGGACTTTCGATTCTTGTTATCAATTACTGCTGGCTTTGGAGACTTCTCTTTCGCCGTTGCAAAGGGTATCGATATTTCGTGGGACTTGATAGTTGGACGAGGTGGTCAAATCATCTTGGCTTGGATTGCATATCGCGTGTTCAGCCGTGCTATCGTTCACGCGATGGAGCAAGGTGGTGTTTCATGCGAAGCATACTCTGCTGTCGCATTTCACACCGGAACACTCGAGTGTACCTGGACGCTGTTTAAGACTTCCTCCTCGGCCGCTATACCAAGACCTGGTTCAGCTGGCTTGCTTACTGTGCTATGATTCTTAGTAGCATTTATGTTGGGATGTTCCCAACCGTGCTATCGGCCATGACCTCTTACGGTCCTATCGCCAAAGCCGAAGTTACTTTTGGGAATGCGTCTGCTCCCTTGGGTGACTGGCAGCGTTGCTTTGGTGTGCTTGTAGATGGCTGGCGGATTGACCTGCCCGACGTCTACATCATACCCGGGAGTGGGAGTGAGAGTGACGCGCTGAGCGGATGTAAGTTGCAAGAAATGCTCCCAAGCGGAGCTGTGCTAATAGAATTCTGAAGACTTCAATCGGTGCCTGAAAACCTGTAGCGAGAGCGACATAAAAGCGCAGGCAACCTTGCTGAAAGAATCCGGCGACCCACCCTGCCACGAAAGCATCGCCTCCCAAATCAAAATCCATGATCATAACTTCACACTCGCATCTCCCGCCCTGAAAATGTTCGCCGTCTCGGGAGACTGCTGGTTCTACGACAGGCAACTTGCATCGAATCGTGACCTCCTTTCCGGTGGCATCTGCACTCCAACAAAGCGATATCAATGGGGCTTCTCTTATCTCCTCCTCTTCATCACCTCCGTTATCAACTTGATGATTTTCATCATATGGTACGCGCTCCATTCGTACACCTATCAGTCTTGCCGAATTGGCCGCCTTCCTCGACACCAGCCGGGCCTCTGGGGTTCAATTGTCGATCTGAGTCATGTGGCCTACATCCACAGCAGCCCTGAAGTCTCACTTTGGAGCACGAGGAAACTCAAACGGCGCATGAAACATCAGTGGATGACATACAGAGTCGATCTTGGGGACCAGCGCAAGGAGAGTCCCACGTCTGGTCCCGGTGATACCGAAATGGAGTTACAACCTCTGCATCTGTCGTTCGACTCTGATATGAGGAACAGGCCCTCTTCCGCGAGTCTTGTGTCGCAAGAACCATCTGAAAGAGAGTATCCGGAACGAAGGGTATCGCGGCTCTCCATCGATTAGGAACAGGAGAAACTCCGAGGCTCGAGATTCATGGTCATTTCCCCCCTTCTCCGTCACCCAACAAAATGATATTTGCATATGTGCTAGCCATTGCACTGTTATGCACCGCATCGACGAATGCAATACCAAGACAACCTTTCACCAAACGCGATGGATGGTTTTACGGCTTGACCCTGCAGCCTTACTACACGCCTCGTCCTATCTTCCACGAAAAGACACCGTTCGATGTTGTCACAGTGCTATTCCTGCTCGGCGAAGCTACTACATGGAAGACGATTTGGACTCGCTTTCGCTTTCGTCGATATCACTGGAAGCAATGGATCTTTGCCGTCGCTCTGGGTTGGGCGCCATTAGCCGGCTCCATCTTCGTTGCGATGCAGGGCTCAAGAGGTCCGCCTAATATGATCTATAATCGCCCGCCTATGTAGTGTTTGAACAACCAACTTGTCTTGACAAATCTCAACTCCGGAGCCTCACATATCGCGACAGGTCCCATGTTGCAGAAAATCGGGCAGACGTGGTACAACGGGCCCGGGAGAGTGAAGAATGTTCCGGATAAGAATGCAAGATACGACATCACCAAGGAAGTGGGTGTTATTGACGTCGATATCTCCAAGCCGCACTCTGCGGTCCCCATCACCGGGTCGGCTTTTCATACGATTTGTCTCGTCGCACAATTGACCCTCTCGCTCGCACTCGGGCTCCTTGACTACTCTTATGAGGTATTTGTCACCCTCGTCATCAGCCTGGTCGCCCAAAATCCGCTCATCGCAGCCATCACGCCTCGTTTCCGAGCCTTGGAATCATCGCGATTTGGGCATATATAAAGTCTCTCCGATGATGCTACACATGGGCATGAACGGTACTTCTGTCGTATCCATACGAAACTCCAGAAAGGATGGCCTCTCCTTCAATCTCGAAGCATATTGCTGTCATACCCAAATATTGAGAGATGGCAAGCATGTGTGGAAACTGTTCGCAGCAGGACTCTCATTCTGCATCTTCGCCTGCGAATTCGTGCCTTGCAGCTGGATGACTTCAGATAGCCGAGTTTTATTTCCGATTCTGGAAGCCGTGGGACTAATGGCCAACGCCGTCGAAGGAGCTATCGAGCCTGACTGGCTCGAAGTTCACGAAGTGTCCTGCTCACGAGGACCATTCTGCGAGCCGGAAGGTGGCTCGCTCATGGCAGCTATCGGTGTCCTCATCTCAGGACGATACTCCGCCGAAAAAGCTGTAGTCAAACCGCTGTATCCGGACAATCAACGAGTCGCGGACAGCCTGGCCAGCTTGAAAGCAGCTACCGAACCCAATCTATGCGACAGTTGCAGTCCGTGAATCAAGTCAAATCCAGAGTCGAGATGCACCGAGGAAAACGGCATAACATGCTCAAGCAAACTCGCTGAGGTTGTCAATGGTCGGCTCTGGGTAAGCCTGGTGACAAAAAGGAAGTCAAGGATGCTCCTGCTTTGGTCTGCCACTTCCTACGACTGGGGACGAAAGAAGAGACGGTGCCGAGAGTTGGACACGAAGTCTCCGTTCGAGCAGTATGCGTGGGAGGCAAAAGCACTCTGAGATAGGTCGCGTGCTATGCAATATATGCCAGTATGTACATGCTATGCAACTAGAACATCTGCCGATTTCTCATCTCAACAGGCAAAAACACCATAGTGAGCGCTGATAGCCAAATGCCGCCTGCACCGAGCCATAGCACCCCCGAGCTAGATGACGCCAGATATTTCTCACCAGCAAACGGCGCCACTATACCTGCTATCCTTCCCAAACATGACAGCATCCCAGCTGCGCTACCCCGATAATTCGTATCAAACAGCTCCGGCGCACTCGCATACAACACCGCATTAAAATACGTCTGCATCACATACTCAAAGGCATTCAACCCCACATATCCAGCCGTATTGTAAACTTGCGTATACATCGCCATAGCCAACCCTTGCAGAATCGCGGATATAACCAGACTCCATTTCCTTCCGATGAGGGGGAGTTGGACGGAGAAGAGACCCAGGACCGCACCGAGGATACCGGGGAGGTAGATGTAGATGTAATGGCGATATGTTTCTGCAATTGAGCCAGAACCGGAGGAGACTTCGTTTCGGAGGAGGATGATGGGGAGGAAGTTTCCCGCGAGATTGAAGGACCAGTAGTCGCCCATGTAGGCAATCGCCAACAGCACGAAGATGAAGATTTGGAGCGGGTTCGTGAAGAGCGCCTTGAGATTGCTAACACCTCGGACGACATTATTGAGTGCTTTCTTCGTTGTCTGTCGTTTGTTCAAAGGCTGATGGGTCGGTTCCTCGCGGCTGTCTAAGGAAGTGGTTTCGTCGATTGCGCGAAACATTTCCACAGTCAATGTCGGCGGTGGAGCTCGATTGAATTTCGCGACTTTGTGAAGGACTTCAATAGCTTTTTCTTCTTGACCCTTGGAGAGTAGGAATTTGGGCGACTCGTAGAATTTGAAGACGAAGAACCGGAGGAAGAAGATGACCAATGTCATGCAACCTAGGACGATGACGGTATAGCGCCAGCCCATGTTGCTGTCGACTGTACAGCATGTTGAGGCGTTGCGAGGTTGGCCGGAGGGGATTGTTTCGCAAGAGGGGAGAGTGCTGGCGCATCTCCAAGCAGGTTTCGCTGCTGTGCCGTAGGCGATTGCTGAGGCTACGACGACACCGATGGGCTGCCAGAGGGAGAGGAGTGTTACCAGGTTGCGGCGGTTTTGCGGAAGGTATTCCAGGGTGATGGTTGCATCGATGGGGATGTTTCCACCTAAGCCTATGGAGGCGAGGAAGTAGATGCCGCAGATGGCATTGTAGTTGTATTTTGGAGCGGCTAGGAGCAAGCCGAAGACGGAGGTGATGAGGCAGGTTAGGTTGAAGGCCCATCTTCGTCCGATGATGTCGACGAGGATGCCCCAGGAGAAGGCGCCTACGGCTAGACCGGCGTTGGCTAATGAATATATTTTTCCGGTGTCACCTGCAGGCACGTTCATTTCTTGGTATATGGCAGTAGCGATCAGACCGACACCTTGAGACCAAGCCAGGTCGAGGAAGTAGCCGAAACCGCAGAGAAACCAGATACATATTTGGTATCTGCCGAAGCCAAAATTGTCCAGCTCGGCGTTGATGAGTGCGGCTTTTTTCTCAAACGCTGTCAATGGGTGGGTCGTGTTGCCTTTGAGAATGGATGAGATCGAGAGCTGTGTTTGTGACGGATTGTCGAGGTTCTCCAGTGTCTCCTGAAGACTTGCTCGTCGCTTCTCATTGGAATGCATTGCTGGAGCGTCGCCTTGCGTGGCGAAGTCCGCCTTCTCTGCGGCCATGCTGGAGACAGTCGACAGAGATCAAGTCGGAGGTAGTAATTCTACCGTTCTGCACGATGATCAAGTAAAGTGGCTACCACGTGGTTGTGAAGGTCTGCCGTCTGGAACGAAACAATGATCGAATAAGAAGCATGCTGGAATGTGGCTGTCGGTGTCAACGGTCGTCTGCGTCATGTGTATGCGATCCTGGTCTGCATGCGGTTAGAGTCGTCATCGCTTAACACTGAAGACATGAGGTGGAGGATGGTCTCCACGTGTAAGCACGATAAAGTTTGATCTCGCAAGTGGAGTCTCCGATCGATCTCGAGCTTATCTAGAACTACACAAGGTCATTGGAGAATGGATTGGACTTCGCAGACGCCAAGAATTGACGGCAAGCATCGACGACCTCAGCTCGTCCTGGCATCAAGACGTGAGCACGCACGGCATATCTCTCGCACCCACCCATCAACTGGATGCTCTCTTAAAAGACTCTCCCAACGCACCGAGATCCTCCACCGTCGACGTCTTAGGTTGTTCCTCACATAATAAGTCCAAGCCATCCAGAACAGCGAGATCGGTAATAAAATCCATGTCCTAACCACCATCCGAGGTTGCGGTGCAAGTACCGTCCGGGTGAGGATGGCATTTGCAATTATTTGTGCATCCCATTCCAAAACCGTCTTGTGTACAATGAGCACCTTTCGGTGAGTTGTGCCACCAGCCACAGGCGGTGAGTGACACCTGTGTCACATTAGTCTAAGTCGCTCTAAGGTCCTTATCTCACTTACACAACAACAGTCACAGACACTATACCCAACCACAGATTGGACGGCAAGGTAAAGAAGTCCTAAGGAGAGGAGAGTACGGCGGAACATATTACTTGACTGCTTCCGTAGGCTTCTCGCGGGAATTGCTGTAGTCTGTAAGGCCTTGAGAATTGGAAAGAAGTTGTGTTTAGCGGCTGCTTTGTGCAATTAGAACGCTGGATTTGAGGCTTCTCTGCGAAGAATCCCAGTCTTGCCGTTGATCCCCGTTAGCGCACGAGTTTTCTAAGGGATTGATCGAAGGCCGAGAATTGAGCTGTAGGAGGAAGATCGTAGTAAAGATCGTAGAAGCAAAAAGTAGAAGATAGTAGACATATATATATCGCTACTTGCGATACGTCGGCTGTCAGTACTAGTCTTCGGCATTAGGGTCTTTGCTGGAAAAGGCCTGTTTCTAGCATATACTTTTGCGCGATTTTTGACATAGGCTTTATTGTCTATTTGCCAGGCCTCACTAACCCGGGATATGATCGTACGACTAGTATAGTAGTGGTGAGATACGCCTCGAGACTTCCCCGAGCCCCAGTTAGCCGACCGAGCCCCAGTGCTGAATTAAATGCAATCGAATCTGTACAGGGCTATCTTGGCGATGCATAGCCCTGCGGTCCGCTCGAGTGCGACCGCACGTCGCTCTTCGCTTCCATGAATATAGAGGCGTGGGCAACGAGGTACAAGGTAGAGAGAGTGTAGTATTTAGACAAGTCAAAAACCTTGACCAAAGTAATCGGGATCTGCTGGGGCTGGGTCGGCTAGCTAAGGTTCGGGCAAGTCCAGAGGTAAGATACGACGCTACGAGGAGACGACGTCGAATATGAATTTAGGGTTAAGATGGCTATGTCGCTGTCTTGCACGAGACGTGAGTCTGAAGGATACCCTCTGAGCACTGCACTGCTCTGCACTGCACTGCACTGCAACGAGGAGACGAGCTACACACTGCTGACCAGCTGGCAGATACCCACTGCTTCGAGCGTAAAAGTCGAATGTTCTGCATAGTCGGACAGCGTTGCAAACCTTGTTATTTGGTTCTGCAGCGTTCTTGTCATCAGACAATGAGTATGTCTTCTGCTTGCACTCTCGCATGATCTAAATCATCAATCAAGCTTCCTTGCATGATCGGAGAAGCTCGACTGCCTTCCCAGATCATGGCGGGTCCGAGAATCTCGTAGTAGCTTTTGCGAGCGGTGTCGCGATAGCGAACAGCCATGGTGACCGGCAAGTCTGCCCCGAGGAGAACCCATACCTCATCGCCGGCTCTCGCGTTGCGAGTCGTGGTGATTTCAAGGCCGGTATGGTCCCTGGAATTGAATTCGCTCCACGAGCTCGACGATGAGCGATCGTTCCCAATGACCTGATTCAGCCTCGTCACGAAAAAAGCTTTGCATCGCAGGAGCCTGTTGGGATTTCGATAATGGTCGTCAAAGAACTGAACCTGGGGCCGGCGTGGGCCGGTTGCACTCTGACGCCTGCTCCGAGTACCGTTCTGTTCACCTCGACCCTGTCGGCGACGCAAACTTCCCGCACGAACAGCCTGAGGTTGCGTATTCTCCGCTAGACGCTCGCGCACCAACGCTGCGGGCGGCTCTTCGAGTATAGCCGTTTCGGCCGGGCCATTGTAGCGTGATCCGCGTTGGAATTGTATTTCCAGAGCACTTGACTGGAAGCGAAGGCCTGCTGGTGTCCGATCTCTGAGTAGCGCTTGCCTTGGTCTTTCAACTGAACCCGGTCGAGTATTGCGCCCAGCGCGATCAGGAAGAAATGCTGTGCCAGCAGAGTAGGAGCTGCCAACGATGGCACGGAACTCATTGTCTAAATCGGTCGGCTCAGACCAATTGGGTATCCAGCTAGGCGAGCGATCTTGCCTAGTGTCCCGACGTCGTCGTTTGACTGAAAGCTTCGCAAATGTGAGGATGTCCAGCCTCTGTTCTTCCTTGATTATCGCGACAGCAACTTGTGTAAACACGCTGTTCCTCGTGTTCGAGTCGGCGTAGTTTGGGTCTATGTCGTACTGGGGATACGCAAGACCAAGAAAGGCGAACACCTTATCGCGAGAATCTTGACATCGACAATTGCGGGCATGCGTCATCAAAGTTGACATAGGCATCGGGCCTCTATTCCTCCTCTTGCTACTTAAAACGAAAAGTGCAAGGTCCCATGCCGATTTAGAATCGTTGAGGTCATCGTGATGGTCCTTCAATTGCTGTATGCGATGAGAAAGACGGTTAATATCATCCAACGGCGCGCAACACTCCTCTTGCTTCGCGTCGTGGCTGCGTTGTAGTCGCTCAATCTCTATGAGGCAGTCCCGCATGTGGGAGTCGTATTTCTGTTGAAAGACGTTGACGAGCTCATACAGCTCTTCCCAGTCCACAACTAAGCCGTCAATAAGGAATCTTGCCCGAGTGGCGAGAATGAACTCTTGGTAGACCCATGCTCTTGACCACCATTCGCTTGTCAGTATTAAGTCTATACGATCCCAAGCTTTAATTCTGTGTTTCACGCTTGTACAATCGCTGCACCTGCTTCGTTCTTTTCCATCTTCAAGTGCGTTGTACTCCATCTGGGCAATTACCGGGTAGTTGGATTCTCGCGACGAGCAAGAGGCATGTTGGCGGTGCCAAGCGCTCCATTCCCGCCAATTTCTGAATCGTCCCTTAACAACGTGCGACTTTGGAATAGGCAGCCAGATCAGAACCTGCTCTGCGCGCTCGTAGATCCGGCCCATGAAACCGACTTGATGAGACTTCTCCACATCGTGTGACTGGTCAATACAGATCTGGTCAGCCCACAATAATGTGCTGTCGTTGGGTTCCTTCCAGTTCTTCCAATGGCTTTTGATGTCGACGATGGCTTCTTCGAGGTTCGGTGACACATTGCATTCTCGTCCGTCTACAACAATCGACTTTCTGTGCTTGTAGTTGCCCCAAGGATATGGTGTAGTCAGGCCGATCTTCTCGTATCGACAGATTCTCATGGAGCCTATGTGTACCCCTTGCGCGGAGATTCAGTTCGAGTAAACGGATTTCATCTCTAGTGTGGTCAAGACGACGGAAATTCCTGATGGAAGGACGCTGGAGGGACATATTGGGCGTGCTGGCATCCCTGGGCAAGGATTCCTTGCTTCATAGTCGAGGGGCAGCGGACAATGACGGTAGACAGGACGCTGAGACATTGGCGAGCTTGCCTAGAGAAAATTTTACCATTCGATCGGGAGTGCTTCTGACATCGAACTTTCTTTTGTTAGGCTGTGGTATACCGCGTGTACTATTGGCGTCCCGTCTCATGGTTATGCGGCCTCTTGAAGAGAGTTTGTGGCTGTACTTTCTGTTTGGCATAGATCTGGAGGATTTGATAACTGCATCTGAGCGATACACAAGGAAGCTGATGTCAGTATATTCTACGACGAAAGGTTCGACGTCCCTGCCAGCAAAGCCCAGTGCACGAGTTACAAGTTCCATTTCTGAAATACATCGCCGGATGCTTGACTCTCGGTTCTCTGTCTTTGAGACATGAGATACCACAACGCCACATACGTTGAAGGATCGAGGCTGGCGACATGCACGCTTTCCGCCTCGTCTCCCTAGCCTTGCGGACAAGGCTGTAAGCCTAGCGCAGCATCCACGGCAGATAAATGTCGAGAGCGTGTCTCCGAGTACGATGAATTCCTACTGCTGAGATTTTGCGTGGCCGGTGATGGCAAGCGATTCCCCGAAAGGTCATAGCCGCCTGGCGTGAGGCTCGTGCTGGGCTTGAAGAATATTCGCACATGTCTCTTGTGTACTGAGAGGGGAGAGCAGCATGAAGTTGACTTCAGATCGTCACATGGCATCGTCTGCGCTTCCCACCCAACATCCACTTAAGCGTCCACATCCCATCTCAATTGTCCCGTGGAGTCTCTCTTCCGAATGCCTTTCCTATCCTCTTTCGCCGTGCGTGTCGTACGCCTTGTAGCTGCAGTGTCGTGTACATGGAGGCCAGACACCTAAGGCTGCAAATCGGAGAGTGACAGGCGCGCTCAGCAGTGACATGGAAGTTGGATCAGCGTAGAAGTCCGACCTTCGTTGTGGCAGTAATATGCCAATAAGACAGCGCGCGAGATCACCACAGGCCAGGGAGGCGGCGTGAGCGAAACATGAGATTTGACTAGCTTGGCTCAATATTTGACTTGACAGCCCCTTCATCTACAAGGGCTACCAATGCACGCCTTCCTAATCCGCAGAATCAGTCCTGTGTGCAAGTCTCGAGCACGCTACTGCGACTTGAGCTTGGACCATCTGCGAAACGATATATTCTCGAGCAAATCCTGCAAGTCTCCTTCTTCTCTTCAGCTCTCTTGTAAGTCAACCATTCGACCCTACACTGCAACACCGCTAACCTAGCTCCAGTGCCTTTTGGCTTAGATCAAGTGTACGGGAATGCGCAATTATCCCCGTCTAAGACACACGCTGACCTCCTCACAGGTAGTATCTGTTCTTTTCAGTTTAATCTCTGAAACGAGACTACGGTCTCTTCAAGATTAATCTTATTTTTGGCATTCGTCGGTAGGCCGCTGGGCTTGCCTATGTCCACTGACACCGTGGTAAGCATCACCAAACTCTTACTCTCCGACATCAGCTAACATCGTGACAGTCATTGGCCTTGCACTACCGCCTCTCGACGCGAACATACTTTTTCATCAGCACCGTTGCGCTTGCATCGCTCTGGAGAAGAAGCTTCATCTCCGCCTTGCACCGATTTGCCCCGCTATGGACCACTTCAGTCCGCGCTCGACAAGACCGATACCTCCACCGTTAATGGACGTCGTCCAACGCCCTCCGCCTCATCATCTACCGACGAACCATCCAAGGCGCATACCGCCGCGCAGAAGAGAGGACGCAAAACGAAGACTGCTTCAATTCAATGTAGAATGTGTACGTCTTGGCACCGCACGCGACTGCCGGCCTCGCGCACACAAGCAAAGAGCGGGGAATTACACTGGCTTCACAGGCTGGCGCTGATCTGTGTTCGCATTGTACATCCGGTGAGATCCCAGACCAGCTGTCCTCAAATACGCTCCTCACGTCTTCGAGGCCAGACACGCGCCAGATCGCCTTCGCTCAAGATGAGGTTCTCGAGCAGTTCTCGTGGCAGTTCTCATTGAGTAGGCATCTAAATCGGACTATGCTCGCCAAGGCGTGACAAGTTGGACGCCGGACTTGACCTCTGCTTTCCACTGGTGTCAGAATCAACAAGCAGCGGTGAAGCTTGAGGCTTCTCACTTTGCGCTGAGGGTGGCATTCTCTTTGATCTTGCAGAAGTGGGTGGTCCTGAGACCGTGGGACTTGCATACCGGAACAACAGTGCCCCAATTTAGGCAATGCAGCTCTCCGGCTAAGCATCTCCGTGCCCCAGCTTTCACATCCACACGCACGTGAAGGCTTGTGGTGGTGTTGCACAAGAAGATGACTGGCATGAGCTGCATTGAGCTGCAAGATGGTCCACGTCTCAAAGGGTTGCTCCAAGGTTTCCGAACAATCATTGAAAAGCCAGCTTTGGCCTTGACCATCTTCATTTTTACTAACAATACAGGACCCTCTCGCTTAACATTGCCATGGCGAAACGAGTCGCCATCGTCACCGGCGCATCAGTACTGTTCTTTCCCATCACCACGAAAGGCTCCAAGGCTAACCAGTTCACAGTCCGGCATGGGCGAAGCCCTATCCCGCGAACTCGTCTCCCAAAACTGGATCGTAGCGATGGCGGGCATCAAACCAAACGAAGCATTGTCCGCCGAACTAGCCAACAACGCCAAATTCTACCAAACAGACGTAGCATCCTACGGCTCCCAAGCCCAGACATTTGCCCAAGTCTTCACTGACTTCGACCGCATCGATGCCCTCTGCGCCAACGCAGGCATAGTCGACCGCTCTTCAGTCTACATTCTCTCGCATCACGACTCCGAAACCATCCCTTCAGCGCCAGATCTTTCTACTACCGATGTAGATTACAAAGGTGTGGTATATGGGACGCAGTAGGCAAGGCATGTTATGAGGAAAAATCCACCAGCCGCAAGAGGTCCTGGCGGCGCAACTGTGGCTACGGCGAGTATTGCGGGTACACATCCCCATCCGACGTATCCGGAGTACAGTGGTGCGAAGGCAGGTGTGATTGCTTTTGTGAGAGGGGTTAGTGAGGTTTTGAAGATGAAAGAAAACACTCGTATGCGACACGGTGAACCTAGGATGCGTAGCCAGATACTGACAATCTGTGGGAATAAACGCCGTCCTGCCCGGTGTTGTCCGCACCAACATCGTTCCGCAGGAGATGATTGATGCTGTGCAGCCGGGATGGTGAGTTGCACCGATGAGGTCTTTGAACACCGTAGTGCTGACCACTTTGCTGCAGTTTGACGCCCGTCAAAACCGCCACCGATGCATATGTGAAGCTGCTGGATGACACCACGGTCTATGGCCAGGCAATCGAATGCTCAGTAGACCAGCACTTCCTTGTTCCAGCACCAGAGCTGCTGAATGGACGTCTTACGAAACGAGCAGTAACGTGTGGGAACCGCTGTTCAAGCAGATGCATCATGAGGATTCTGGACTTCCAGATGCGATAGCCTAGACTTTGAAACCATGCCTACATGGTTCTACTGAATTTTAAATGTCCTTCATAATCTCGGTCAAGAATCCGTTCCTCGCAACCCAGCTCCTGATCCTCTTGCCAAAGATCCACAGCGGTATAGTCAAAGCGCACACAGCTACAAAGCAAGAGCCCAGGACGTTGAAGACTGCTAGAGCGCCAGCTTTCGCAAGCCACGAGTTAACGAAGTAGGTCAGACCAAATGTAAGGAGGTTGCGGGTGTTGATCGCCACGAAAGTCTCTTCAGCGAGCCGAGGATAGCAGTCTAGGACGTAGCCAAAGACGCAGGTACTGGCGAAAGCGAGTGCCACTGTGAAACATCAAGTTGTCAGTACACCTTCTCGACATTGATGAAGCCGATGTCTTGTGAGACTTACTATTCGCAAACCCGTACGTCAAAACCGGTCCCATCCAATGCGTTTGATAATGCACCGTGGCGCCAAACCCATAGAACCCCACCGTCCCCAGCACAACAACAACCCCCATCAACACCAACCGAAATTCGGGCTCGTAGATACCCCGATTAGCCTTTGCGAGTCTAAGACAGAGCCAATCGTTCAATGGTCCGGATACCATCTCGCCTATAATACATAGGATGAAGGGAGATAGTGAGATGAGGCCGGTTTGGGAGACAGAGAAATTGTAGGGTGGGGCGAGGAAGATGACTCCATTGACGACGCTGAAGACGACGATCCAGGTTAAGGTTGTGCCGTATATTAGGAAACCCCAGAGGACGCAGGGGTACCAGAACTGCAAAGCTTTTCATCAGTGTGGATCGGGGATGTACGTGAGCAGGGGGAGCATACCATGATGAAGGGACGGGCAAATATTTTCCAGACGGCAGCGTCGGTGTAGCGACCTGTGGAGAAGCGGAGGGATTTGATGTAGGACATTTTGGCTTCGGTTGCTGCGTTTGGGTGTGTGCCGTTTCCAGTGAGGTGACCGCCGTGGAGACCTTCAGAGTGCTCGTGGTGCTCGATGTGCATACTCTTCTCACCGAGCTTTTTCTTGGTTGAGCTCGACTCTTCGTTGTCGATGTCTTCGCTAGGCAAGGCCGCGGTGGAGACTTGTGGGCGGATGTACATTGTCTCTGGCACGAAGAAGAGGATACCGATGCCAAAGATGCCGAAGAGAATGGCGCAGACACCAAAGGTCCATTCGTCTCCGAGATCCTCGATTATGTAGCCGGATATGAATCCTGCACCTGCAATGCCGCAGAGGAAGAAGAGATTCCAAACTGCGATGCGTGTTGCGCGCTGATGGACGAAGTACAGATCTGAGACTGTTGCCTGTACAAGCACTTCGTACGGAGCCATACCAATACCGCCAAGTACTCTGCTGCCAAGGAAGCTTGGGTAGTTGTCTGCCACTGCGCCCTTGTGAAGTTTAGCAGTGCTATGTCGAGAAATGATCAACATGTTTGTCGACTTACCCATATGCTGACAATGACCAAGATCAAGCTGGCAACGACGTAGGCAGGCCGCTTACCGTAAATTTTGGCCAATGGATTGAAGATGAAGACACAAAGACCCAGCATCAGGATCAGCCACGCGGTAGCATGGGAAAGAGTGTCGATGGTGATACCGAGTTCCTTCGAAATCGGAACAAAACCAGGACCGAGCATTGGACCGTAAGCTCCCACGACTGCGGCATTCATTCCCACAATGAAGAGAATAAGGTCCTTCTTCCATACTGGCCAGTTCAAGGGATCGTTTGGAGAGTCTGAAGGCTGAGGGACCAGCACGACATGTGAGAAGCGTCCAGTGCCACGCTTCAGGTTCTCAGCTGGAAGACCAGCGAGCTCTTCAGGCAAGTCTGACCGGTCTCGAAGAAGTGCCTGCCAGTGTCAGTCAGAGCCAAGCCGATTCCTTCGATCAAACTTACCGTTCCGGGCACAACCTCCATATGGTAGTCTTCCAAGATGCCGAACGCCATGATCACGAGCAATCTGGTCGTGAGAATCTAGTAGGACACAGCCGAACGGGCGTCCCGAGCTGATGAAGATATGAGACATCAGGAGACTGCTTTAATCGTCCTACCTTCACACGGCAATGCTCTTCCATCCCATTGCCGTCTATAGGCTACACCAGCCACGGCGTCGTCGCACAACAGGCAAGTGATCTAAAGTGTGCGTGTCACGCCGCCACGAGCTGCTTTTGATGAGGAGAAACAGACGTGTAGCGAAGTCCACGTCGGCGAATGTGGGTGGACCGAAGAGATGGGAGGAGGTGTTGTTGCAAAGGAAGTGCCTGTCCTTGCCGCGCGATCCAGGTTGGCCCCGCATTTCCCCGCGCTGCACGGACCATTTAGTTGAAATGGAAGAATTGCACGTGGGAAACCTTGGTAAAGCTTTTGCGACAACCTCGTTGTAGTAGCTGTCGAGACTACTGTCCCGCATAACACCCCCAGGCGGCAGTTGATATCCCGGCAATTCGAAGACTTCCAAGAGCCGCCTCGCCAGGAACGGGGCTGGTCTTCAAGATGGCCAAACGAGTCGAGGAACCGCGAGAATTCCACCGCAAACACGAGCCTCCCTGAACGCGTCGATACAGCAATGGCACCTTTCATAGACGAGACGAATACCAATAAACCACGACCAGCAGATGGAGCCGAAGTCAAGCCTTCAGGCATAAGAGTGGTCATCGTGGGCGCTGGCTTCGCTGGCTTGACAGCGGCGATCGAATGCACCCGCAAGGGCCACTCATGCATCATCTTGGAAAGCTTTCAAGAACTCAAACAGCTGGGCGACATCATCTCCTTCGGCGCCAACTCAAGTCGTCTCTTTCAGCGCTGGCCGGGCGTACACGAGAAACTTGCGCCCATTATCCACCATTCGGAGAAGATAGAGTACCGATACTGGACTGGCGAGCACATATACACGCAGTACTGGGGTGCGGAAGCGGAGAACTTTGGAAGGAGATATGATGGACATAGAGGGGAGATACATAAGATCGTTTATGAGCACGCGTTGAGTCAAGGTGTGGAGATCAGGCTGGGTCAGCAGGTGACTGAATACTTTGAACATGAGCATGAAGCAGGTGTGATATCCAACGGCGAGCGTGTTGTTGGAGATGTGGTTCTAGGTGCTGATGGTGTGAGATCAAAGGCGCGGACGCTGGTGCTTGGTTACGATGACAAGCCAAAGCCGAGCGGCTATGCCGTTTATCGTGCTTGGATGAGCTCTGAAGACCTGGCCAAGAACGACCTGACGAAGGACCTGGTGATACACGGTGACACGCATACCGGCTGGTTGGGTCCCGACATACACTTCCTAGCTGCATCCATCAAGAACGGGAAAGAGTTCTCTTGGGTTTTCACGCACAAGGACGAACGCAATGTAGACGAAGGCTGGTCCGAGCCTGGCGACCACGAAGATGCATGCCGTATACTGGAGGGATGGCATCCCACCGTTCATACCATTATAAGAATGACTCCGCCTGAGAAACTTGTAGACTGGAAGCTGGTGTACCGCGACCCATTGCCTACGTGGATATCGCCCAAGGCTCGTATTGCATTGATAGGTGACGCTGCACATCCTTTCCTCCCGACCTCAATACAAGGTGCCTCACAAGCAATGGAAGACGGTGCTTGTCTCGCCGTTTGTTTGCAGCTGAGTGGGGAGGAGCATGTGCAAGATGCTCTTCGAGCATATGAAAAGATCAGGTATGATCGTGTGCGTATGGCCCAAAAGACAGGAGAGACAAGTGAGTCCTTTGAGTGATGCTCCAGAAATCTTCCGATGCTGACTGAGTGTTACCAGCTCGCGATACGTGGCACAAGGCGGACTTCACGAAGTTGAAAGAGAACCCAGAAGCCATCAAGCTCGTACGAGACCCTAGGATCTTGAATCATGACGCGGAAGCACATGCGTACAAGATGTACCCGGAAGTCGTCGCCTCACCCAAGTGCTAGCACATGCAATTGCAGCGCGCATGAGGGTCCAAGGTCTATGCGCTCTGAATTCACATACGCGCGTTTGCAACCGAGACAGTTTTATTTATTCCACTCACCAGACTTCTTCTTTCTGAACCTCAACGATAACATCAACTCTTCACCAATAACACTCTCCTCTCCAACAACATTCTTTCTGACATCTAGCTCTTCAACCGACAGCAACTCCATCAACACTCAGGTCTACTGCATCAACCGCGCGCAGCTACGTCAGCTTCTGGTCAATAACCAGTGACCTAACAAGTGAGTTCCCAGCGAAGCCTTGACCGTTCAACGCCACAATCTGACCGGCTCACGGCACTTACTCTCAAACGACCCTGCAAGAACTGCACTATCACGACTTTCACCTGAACACATCCAATCACAACATCAATAAGTCAAAATCGCGTCACTCGAACTGGCGCGATCGTTGGATACTGGTATCACCGGCAAGTGCGTTTGCGGCCATATGCGTGAAGTGAGCGCATCAACTAACATTCGCCTATACAGCAACCGAAACACATCACAGCTTCTGACTGCTGAAGACATTGAGCAAGAGCTGCCGCATACTTACTTTGCATGTGATTGCGACCCTGCATTGGCCCAATTTCGGACGAACTGCAACGCCTTCACATTCCATCGACACAGCAAACACAACTTCAACACATCTACACTTCTAAGCCAAAGCATACGACGCATCTCAGGATCTGACATCAGCCGCCTCGACTAACTCGATCATGAAGGTGGTATTCAAGAACGGGCGCCTTTTGATCGGCGACCGGCTCAAAGACTGGACCGATGTCTGGTATTTCCCGGTTTTGGAGGGTGGTCGACCGCCCACTGAGGGAGAGCCGCCCGAGATGGCGCTGACCAGTCGCTGCAAAGGTGAACCTACCGAGCGTGATCCAATGGAGGGTGAAGTAGCGTACATCCGCAACTTTGACTGGAAGAACTGCGAGTCTTCCGAAAAGAAGGAGAAAATACGGATGATGAAGGAGTCGCTCTACGATGCCTGGCGCTACTGCAACGAGACGGATCCGACCAGACCCCAGGAGCTTGAAGAGGAGCTGAATCAACCAAATGTCCGTCGGTGGCAATCGTGGTTCACGCATGCTCGCAAGTGGAAGCGCAGCAGCATGCAGTCCCGAAAGAATCGCCGAAAGCAGCGTGAGACAGGAGAGGCTGCCCAGGCAGCGCGTGCTGCTGGTCTCTCTGCTGAGGAGATTGGCGTCGATTCCGAGTCTGAAGACTCTGCATACGGAAGCGAAGCGGACCGCGAGTTCGATGCGGAGCTTCGTGAGCGTCGCCCGCCCATGGGTCCTCCACCACTGAAGCGCAAGGACGGTCGGGCGCTGGAGCTCCGAACGATCGCAATGACCCAGCAAAAAAGCCCAAGACCACGCCAAAGGGCCGCGGCAAGCAGCCCATTAGGGAGCCTTCTCCGCCCCTCGGACGTGCTCGCATGAGCGGTGGTCTGGGTGGCGAGACCGGTTTTCCATCATCCATGGCCCACCACCGACGTCAGTTCCGGCCAAACGGCGAGCCTTTCCTCAATGGTAGCGACGTCATTCTAGGTCCCAACTACAGTCCGCGGAATAGTCCGGCCAGCAGCGTTCGCAGTAGAAGTGTGCTCGATGGTCGTATGAGCGAAGACGAAGATGACGCTCGATCTCAACACTCCACGTTTTCGCCAGCTCCTGCTCAGCGTGGGCCCCCAGGAGGATCTCAAAGCGGACGATCGGCAGACTCGACAGACTCTGCTCTCTTCGTCAGTGAGCCGCCAGAGCCAACTCCAAATGCTGCAGCCGCTCTGCCCACGCCAATTAGCACGGCTCATGCCAACGGAGAGCGCGGCATGAATGCTCGTGAGCGATTTGCAGCTCAGGACGGCGATGCCGACTCTCCTGGGACACCACAGAGAACACCGACAACCCTCTTTGGCAGCGGCTTTGCAGCTCGTCGGGCTGCAGGAGGCGATCGTCTGGGCGGAAGCCGTCTCGGTACGACACCAAGTGGAATCAGACCCGGGCGCGCGAGTGCTAGCGGTGACGAGAACGGCGCCGTTCAACCCCATCGTGGACGACGCGAAGGCTCCATCATGGGGCCCCAGGATCGGTCCAACGACGGTATGGACGACGACGAGGCACTAGCTGCGACTATGCGCGCCAGCGTTGCTCCACCAAAGGAGCCAGCGAGCAATTCTCAGCCAGAGGAGTCGACTAGCAACTCCCATCCAGAAGAACCAACCGGAAATGCTCAACCAGAGGAGCCGACTGTCATTGACGATTAACCACCTTGTCTCCAGAAACGAGATCTCACGACACTTTCTCCAATGACCGACATTCTCCTGACTACTTCCAAACACAACACTACGACATTGAGAGGTACATGACCTATCACGGACAGACAAACTACGATACTACGACATACGATATCAACAAGCATGCTCTTGAGGTCACTAACGAGGGTGGTGATTTGAGCGTTGCATAACGATTTTACGAGCTACGAGACATGACTGAATGATTTGAAGACCAATACATTTTCAATTTCTTCTCCACACGTGAATCGTCTTTCCATGTTCTTCTGCAGGCTGTAATCAGAACGGCACGAGTGAACGGAAGAGCTGTAGTTCCTTGCTGCACTCTAGGCTGATCATTCACATGGAGAAGCTCGGCTAGCGTCAAACTCTAAACCCGTACCTCCATCCTTCATCTTCCTCAAACCTCACATCGGCAATGCTTTGCCAGTATCTGCCGACTGTGTCACACATCAGTTGTTCGCTCACAATGAAGCTATATGACCGTCCGCAAGCGACGCCTTTGTCTATGGCTCGCCGGACGCCATGGCACTCACGCTCCTCCCTGCCGCCGTGACAGCCCATCCGCTGCTCCTCGCCCTCTTCATCTTCCTGGCGATCCCCATCGCGACAATCCTCCACGATGCCTTCACATGGCTCAGACTACCTCCAGGCCCTACACCATTACCCTTCATAGGGAACAAGCTCCAGATCCCAAAATCCAAGCCATGGATCCAATTCCAACAGTGGTCCCTTCAGTACGGCCCCATCTTCACGTTGTGGGTTGGCCGCAAACCCACGTTGATCATATCGGATCCGCATATTGCAGTTGATCTGATGGAGAAGAGGAGTAACAAATATAGCAGTAGGCCGAGAATGGTGGTTATGGGAGAAGTGTACAACGAGAACTCGAGTATTTTGACCCAGCCGTACGGGAAAGCTTGGTCCACAAGGAGGAGGTTGCTGCACCAAGCGCTCAACCCCAAATCTCTGGGTCTCTATAAGCCGACGCAGGAAGCTGAAGCCTGTCGTCTCTGCTCCGCACTCCTGCAGAACCCAGCAGGCTGGGAGAAAGAGCTAGAAAGGTTTACAAGTTCTGTGGTCTTCTGTGTTGCGTATGGTCGGAGGATCGATAGTCTCAAAGCCAAAGTCATAGAAGAGCGATTCAAGTTCATGCACTTTCAAGCGTCGCTGAACGTGCCTGGCAAGTACCTGGCTGAGACTTTCCCAGTTCTGGCCAAGTTGCCGAGTTGGCTTGCGCCATGGAAGAGAGAGGTGCAGGGGATGGGGAAGATGGAAGGGCAAGCGAATGTGAGGTTGTTGGATATGGTTAGAGAAGATGTTGCGAGGGCGGAGAAAGAGGGCGGAGAGGTGGCGGACAGTCTTGCGAAGTTGCTTCTGGAGCTGAGGGAGAGGGAGGGCATCCCACTGAGCGATACACACCTCTCCTACGTCCCAGCAAGTCTATTTGGAGCAGGCTCGGACACAACAGCGAGCACACTCTGCACCGCCTTCCTCGCCCTCGTCACACATCCCCACGCCCTCAGGACCGCTCAAGCAGAACTCGACACCGTCGTCGGAGATTCTCGAAGCCCACGCTTTTCAGACGAACCCAACCTCCCCTATCTTCGCGCTCTCGTCAAAGAAACCCTCCGTTGGCGGCCCGTCGCCGTCCTGGGAGGAACTCCCCACGCAAGCACAGAAAATGACATCTATGAAGGCCATCACATTCCCAAAGGAAGCACGATTCTAGGAAACAATTGGGCGATCAATTTGAACGAGGAGTACTACCCCAACCCACATACCTTCGACCCCGTCCGTTTTCTCTCGCCCTCCGAACTCCAGAGCATGGGTATCGAGAAACAACCGTACATCGGCAGCAGAAGCCACCCTTCAAAGACGGGGCATAGCTCTTTCGGTTGGGGAAGGAGGATTTGTCCTGGAGCGGATCTAGCTACCAATAGTTTGTTTATTGCACTGGCGAAGTTGATCTGGGGGCTTGACATTTTGCCGATTGAAGGAAGGGAGTATGATGTATTCGATTATACGGAGGGTTTTAATGTTCGGCCGAAGAGATTTGAGTGTGTGGTTAAGGTGAGGAGTGAGTGGCGGAGGGAGGTGTTGGAGAGTGAGGAGGGAGAGGCGATGGCGTGGTTCGGAAGGCTTAGGGCTTTTGAGGAATGACAGAACGTACATGTAGACATCGTGATCCTTTCCTGTGAAGACCCAAACGGGTGGGAGAACATCATTTTCATTTCAAGCCCATCAACTTTTGACCAGCTGCTATCCTCGGTCTTGACTGCAGCCGGCATCGGACTTCGCCAAAACGCTCGAGCTCTCGAGTCAGCGCTGATGCCCCTCTTGGTGGAGTCACTGGGAAACACGCCCCTCCTTTGCAATCTTACTCTCAACATTCACACAACACATGTTCCCCAAAATGTGAATGTTCGCACGCCTTCCACGGCCGAGACCGACACGATCACGACTATTGCATGCTCGACACTTGCCTACAATGTGTGGAAACGATCGGGCAAGCGCAGATGACGCTGAGGATCATGTCTCGAGTGCGGCTGTCCCAGGACGACAGACTAAACAACACCTGCCGCCCTCGGAAAAGCCCAATGCCTGTACGCGAACATTTTCATTATCAACCAACAGAGTCTGATAATAATCAAAGTCACAGAACTCATGAAGCCGAAGCCGAAGCCGAAGCCTAAAATCGTGCCCACGAAGGACAATAGCGATGAGCCCAGCGCTCGAACCCGATTTATGGGACGCGATGGGCTATCTGCCTACACGATCGATCCCGCGTCCTTCCCACAGAGCCGAGTAGTCTACTATAACGACAAGTTCACAGTGATCAACGATCTCTACCCGAAAGCATCCGTGCACTGTCTCATCCTGCCTCGCGATCAGAAGTTCAATGTCCAGCGACCCCAGGAAGCATTCGACGATCCACATTTCCTTGAGGACTGTCGGCAGGAAGAGAAGAAGGTACGGCAATTGGTCGCAGAGGAGTTACGACGGCGATTTGGCAAATACTCAAAGGCAGAGCAAGCGCGCATAGAGGCGATGGATGCAGACGATCCGCCTGCAGAGCTGCCACCAGGCCGCGAGTGGCCGAAGGATGTCATGTCCGGCACCCACGCGAATCCGTCGATGAACGACCTGCACATCCATGTACTGAGCCGCGACATGGTCAGCGAGCCCATGAAGAAGTCGAATCACTACCTGTCATTCACGACGGACTTCTTCATCGGCCTTGATCAATACCCATTGTCCAAGAATGATCTTCGAAGGGCGTACACGCATTTTCCCGAGGACATGCATTGCTGGAGATGTGGGAAGAACTTTGAGCGTAAAATGTCGAAGTTGAAGGATCATCTGCAGCAGGAGTTTGGGGAATGGAAGAGAGAATAAGGGGAAGGGGTGGGATTGAGGGTATTGAATACAGAGCGTGAGAGCACAAGACAGACAGTCCATTCGGAGCTGCGGATGTCTGCCATCCCAACAACCGAAAATACAGCTAGAGTTGTGCGTGCGTTGATTCGCCTACATGGTTTGACACTCTGCTGATACTGCGTGTAGCACAACAGACAATCGCGAGGGTGACGCGAAGCATTGACACAAGTCCTGGTACGTATGTATAGAACCTTGTCCAATATTTTGCATCACTGCATCACGTCAGGACGTTCCTTAACAAAGGTGTCTTGAATGCAAAGTCGCGTGTGGCTTGCATTGAAGTGGCCATTGTCGCGGCCTCCCAGCTGAGTCACTGTGTTCTCGAGCAGCTTTTATGAGGCCGCATTCCAGACGTGCGGCCACTCTCTCCGCTGTCTTCCACTCGCATGATAGCGCAATTTTTGATGTGATTGCACAGAAAACCGCAAGTCAACGTGAGTCTTGGGAAGACCGGATGATTGGGGCGGGAGATGACCTCTGCTCGTTCGCTGACTTGCCAGCTACCTGGTTCTACAGTGAATATCGGATCCCACCGCTTTGACAGCCTCCGCTTTCCCAACAAGCACTCTCGCTCGATTGATCCGTATCAATCAGTACCCGCGCGAGACAGCGCACAGCTAAAATTGAACACATCACGTTGTGTTGCACAAGCAAACGCACGCCGCCAAGGCCAAGTCTGGGTTTTCTGACATGTAGCCTGCAGGTTGCATACGCGGTGAAGCATTGCCGTCTCAACTGACACGCTGCTGCCGCATCCGCACGTCGTCTCAAGCGCAAAGTGGTCGCGATCCACCACCGGCTTGCCATTCGACTTGCAGTTGCAGGTGCGGAAGACAAACGAAAGATCCACCGAGCGGACCGTGTCGGCGGAGTTTGCCGGCGCTAGAGTAGAGCCTGCCGCCCCTTCCACCTCGACACCGCGATTCATGTGAAGGGAAAGAGCAGGCACGTCACGCTTTTCCAGAGACAACTTCCAATCTCCATGTCCTAGACACCGACTCTGCCCTCCAGCAGCACTTCAGTCACCTCTCCATCACTTACCCAGCGGACATCGTGTCACCGCCGAGAAGCACCCACATCTTCATCTTTTAATTTCGCACCCTGAAAGTCGCCATCGGGAATTTATCAATTTTCTTCACCACAACGTTCATGCCATCACCATCTGCGCTCGGCGCCTCACTGCCAGACGCCCAAACACCACACAAAATGGCTCCCATAGGAACACCGAGTCGCTCTGGTTCCGGCGCCGGTGTGATGAACACCACCAATGGCGCTCGCGTGACCAACTGGAATGGCGCCATCACCCCGTCAAGTGCAGCTCAGCAAAACAACATCTGGAGCACCTCCGCCGCACCTGCAATGGCAAATCCTTTTGAGAACGGCAGCAGCGCCCACGCGGTGAGTGGCGCCCAGCCTCAGCAGGAGCATCTCCAGGACCTGTACAAGCGCTACGCCTTCCTGAAGAATGCCGATAACATGAAGACATCACTACTGGAAGAGGTTCTCACGCGCTACGCGCATTTGGCACAGGAGTTTGAGGCCCTCAGATTGGCGAACGAGCAGCAGCAGCCACCGGCAGCAGCCAATGAGAATGAGCTTCAGGCCTACAAGGAACACTGCGAGCTACTCTTCTCTCACTTGAATAAAGACCCATTCATTCTTGTGCTCATTGATGGCGATGGCATGATTTTCAACAGCGATCTTTTACAACACGGGGAGGCCGGCGGCAGGAAGGCGGCATACCAGCTCAAAACTGCTGTTGCCCAGTACCTGAACTCGAACGCCGATTGCGCGAATGCCCGGATTATTGCGCGTGTATATGCCAACATACGCGGCTTAGCCGACACTTGCACTCGAGCTGGCATTGTCAGTTCAGCCGTTTTGGTAGGCTCCCAACAGCACGTCCCATGGCGATTGCTCGGTTAGCTGACAGAGCATCACAGGTTGAGGACTTTGCACGCGGCTTCACTCGCGGCGACGAGTCTTTCGACTTCATTGACGTCGGTGCTGGGAAAGATCGAGCTGATGTCAAGATCAACGCCAACTTCAAGACTCATATCAACCAATATGCCTGCCGGCATATCCTATTCGGCTGCAGTCACGATAACGGATTCGCTCGAATGCTCGAGAACTATGTCCACGACGAGCTTGCCAAGCCGAAAATCACGCTTCTTGAAGGTGTACCCTTCGAGAAGGAGCTGGCCGCCTTGCCATTTGCGCAGAAGAAGCTTGGCCTGTTTCGAGATAGCAAGATCTCACTGGATTTGATGACGGATGTGCCGACCATCAGCAGTCCAAACCCTCGATTCCGGCACGATTCCAAAAATGTCTTCAATCCAGCCAGCGCGTGCTTCACGCCACCTCCACGAGCCGTCTCCGAAGCAGTCTCGAGCAACCGTGGCGATTTGACGCGTACTAACAGCATCACGTCTGTTGCTCTTTCAGAGACAGGTCCTCATAGCGGTACTGGGACACCGGTCACCGGAGGAGGCTGGGCTAATATCGCCAAGGCCAACGCTCATCTACCCTTCAAGGACATGACGAAGCCGACTCCCGCGCCGAAATACATTGGACCGTTGATTTTGTTGAATAAGGATGGCCAGCGTATCGACAAGGAGATGGAGTACGACCACGACAAGGTGTACAAGCTGAAGCAGATCAAGCTCTGCAATCAGCATTATATCGGTCGTGGATGCTGTCATCACAAGGCTGCTAACAATTCCTGCCCTCATCGACATGACCTCCCTCTTTCCGCCGACGACAAGAAGTGGCTCCGCGTCGTGGCCCGCGAGACAGTCTGCAAGAAGGGGACTTACTGCCTGGACTTCGACTGCATATACGGCCACCACTGCCCTTATCCGAAGATGACTGAGGGGACTTTAAGAGGCATTGGATGCATAAACGGCGATAATTGCCGGTTTGCAAGAGAGATGCATGGGATGGACATCAAGATTGCTCGCAGTCTGAAGCCGAGCGATGTTGAACAGGAGTCGTTGCTGGATTAGGGTCTACACAAGGCACTCCAGACGGTTCGATTGCACTCGTGACAGTTCTCGGCTGACTGCGTGTGAGGTTGAGCGGCGGTCCGTGGTTTCGGTAGTTTTATAATACTGGTACGAGGTATCAGAACGTCAGTCTGACACTTTGCTGATGCTCTCTATTCGCGCTAACGCTACTTGTACACTCACTGTTGACTTCTCAAATCTGGGAGCCCATCGGTTCCATCCGTCTGATCCATGACACCCCGCCGAGAACCATCCACTTTTCTCACGGAACGAAAACCAACCTCTCCGGTCCACTATATTCCCATTCTCTCTCAACATCTTCAAATTTCGCAACCTTGACGGACTGCTTTGGCACACTCGGCATCGCTTTCAACAACTCTGGCAGCGTCTCTGAGAATTGCTTCATTGACCAAGCCCCTGGCCCAGATCCTCCAATCGTTATATCCTTGCTCCGAAGAACAGAACCAGGCAGCGTAATCTCCGGCACGGACAACGCTCCGATATGCACATATCGCACGGGTTTCTCTGTTACTTTCAGGGATTTGAACAGGTGTGTGGCGAGAGGACCGTAGACGTAATCTAGCACGACGTCGACGTCGTCGAGGGAGGAGAAATCTGTTTCGGAGGGGTTTGAAGCGATCACGATCTCTTGATCCAAACCGAGCGTTGATAATGTCTCTTTTGAGCGAGCGGCTCCTATCACGCGAGCAGCGCCTAGTGCTCGAGCGAGAGGGATCGCCACCCTCCCACTCGCGGACGTCGCGCCGATGATGAGGACTGTGAAGTTTGGTGGGAGGTTGGATGTGCGGCCTTTGAATGCCATCCAACTCGACATGGCGGGATTGATCGCTCCCGCAACTTGGATTGGATCGAGACCTTTGGGGAGGTCGAAAACTGACTGTTTGGGTATCGAAACATATTCGGATAATGTGCCGGTTGAGAATGTGAAGAAGTAGACTATTTTGTTGGTGCCGTTTTGAAGGGTTCCTACGCCGTCGATGCCGGGGATGTGAGGGAGAGGCCCGGAGGAATAGTGCTTGCCGGCTGCTCGACTGCGGACGACGCGGTGGATGCCGGTTGCGAGGACTTTGATGAGGACTGAGTCGGAGTCTGGTGAGGGTGCAGGGAGATCGGGGACGGTGATGAGTTTGGGTTTGGAGCCCCAGGCTGCGACTTGGGCTTGTTTCATGTTTGATGTCGTGGTTGTGGTGTCGTTCGCACGTCGAGTCGACGGGGCTGAGTGCGAGCTGGGCAAAGATATGTGGCGGCTTTTGTTGCTACTGAAGTGGTTTTCCTTCCTCGATGACAGTAGTGGCTTTACTGGCGATCGTCCTGGACGGCAATGTCGTGTAATTGATCTGAGGGCCAAATATTGTCGTCAAAGCTGATCTGAGAAATGATGTCCGAATACTCATCGAGGGTGGTGTGGTAGCACACTATATGTAAATTGACCAACTGTCAGCTGCAGCGCTTGTCGGCTACCTTACTCTATCGTATACTACTCGACACAATCCCGTCCGGCAGGCCGGTCAAGAGGAAACTGAGGGCAAGGGCGCGAATGCCTTCCACGTGGGCGTCCAGGCCCATGTCGGGCTTGAACTCTGCGAATGGGAGTAGTGTGCTGGAAGTCGATTGGACGATTTCGGAGCCGAAACGACCTCGGGCTCACAGCGATGGGATCCTTCCGATACGGCTGTACCTTGTGGACGGATATTGCGTAAGCCGGTGAGTCGGCCTGAGGCATCTCAGACGCCGCTGTGGACGAAGCAGGAACGCACTTTGTAGTACTCTACTATCTTGCTCTATACCTTACATCCTCTTTTCTTATTGCTTCTCACGTCAGTTCCCCTTGACTAATCCGACTCTCTTCAACCCCCTCGAAATCAACCCAGGGAACCTTCGCCCGACAGAATATCTCCGTAGTCGGGTTGAATTTCTCCCATACAGCCTCTCCCTCTGCAACTTCCCTTCCCTCTTTCTCTCGCCATTCCTTACTTAACTCCTCACTCTCCTCACCCTTGGCCTTTTCCTTCCCTTTGCCTTTGCCTTTGTCTTTCGTGTCTTTCGTGTCTCTCGCTTCTTCTTTAAGCTTTCCTTCCGCACTGACCATATACTCCGCATCGCCAGGCTTGTCCAAACACCCCGTAGCAATACTCACCATGCCTTTCATGTGTTCAGCTGTGAGGTAGAGACAACTCCCACAATTTGAGCAGAAATGGCGTAGCATTGCCCTTCCAGAATCGATGGAAACTTCATCGCGGTACATCTGTATCGTAGATAGTCCATGGTCGATCGAGAGAGCTGTACTCGGAAACCAGGTGTTGTGCATGAATGCGGAGCCGGTGAAGTGTTGGCAGTTCTGGCAAAGTTTACGTCAGCAGGTATGTATAGTTGACATAGAGGGAATGTTGGCAGTAAGTGTGTTTGTGAGTGGCATACCAAACAATGACAGAGCAAAGAGCGGATAGGTGCGCCAACGAGCGTGTAGCGTGTTGAGCGACAGAGACATGAGCCTGTGAATTTGGGTGGTTCCTTGGTTTTTCGCGACATTCTTGCTGTTCAAATGGTACAGGATGCGTATTTGAGAGATTGATAGATGCAACGAAAAGCATTGAGATGCCCAAGAGGGGCTCATGTCGATTCTTGCTATACTAGGAAGTAGTATGAAATGCCCTCGAGTCAGTGCGGCTCTGCGCGACAACTCAGTCATCTGGTTCCCACGTCCAATGCATAATACTGTCGTCCTCAAAGATTGCTGCATTATTGATCGACCGTGGCAATACACGAAGAACGCGTTTGACCTTGATGATACAAGGTCGGAGCGTAACGGTGCATTCCAAGCATGCCACTGGATAGGCGATCGAACGCGACTGGTCAGGCCGCTTCCCTTCTGCAAATTGGCGAAGACAGAATCTTTGCTCCTCTGAGAAGACGGGTAATTTCTCCGCAGTCTCATGAGCATACATGTCCCGTGAGGCGCGTAACTTATCTTCTCTTCAAGTGCAATGCGAAGGGGTCCTGCGAAAAACTTGGGAGGCGCACCTCTTTCAACCCATGGATATATGAACTCCAACTTCCATGGTATGCCTGTACCTGCAATAATCGTATAGTCCGGTCCGCGAGCGTACAGCCACTGATTGTTTTGTGAGATCGCTGAACTTCGGGCCCATTGGCATCACACCTTTAAGGCGACAAGGTGTCGACGGCTTCGACAACTGCCACTCAGCCATTGACCTCCGCAACGCCTTAGATGCGGCAGCTTGGCGTTGCCTAGCAAGGTTGAGCTCATTTTGCGAATCTCGAATCAGTTGATCATTTGAGACAATCGCACGAGCATGGCTGTCGTTCCTGGAACGTGACTAATTGACCTCAGTCGCAGGTGCCTCCCGAGGTTGATCCAACTCCTCTTTGAGACTGCGGACGTATGCGTCTTTGGCCTTGCCCGACCGGACAAATGCCGCTAGCTACGACTGCATTTCGATGACAGCGCGTGCTTTGTTCCTTTTGAGCGTCTCACGTCGTTTCTGAACTTGAGAAATCTGCGAGGCCTCTTCTTGCGAACATGAGCGGGTCGTGTCAGTCGAGTGCTTCTGCTCCGGCTGTTCGTCAACTTTCCGCTGCAAACTTCGAATTTCAGCGTCTCTCTGGGCCTTGCCGAGAAGCAAGCGCCATTCTGAATGTGTCGTTCTCCACCTCAAGGCTGTCTAGACGTCCGTCTTTCTCCGGAGGTCCGTGTCGAGAGCCCTGTCCCAGATCGAAGCGAAGCGCCTCCAGACGCGCTTGAAAGCGACTAGTCGTGGGATCTATATTTTCCAACTTAAGTGAGTCAAGGCGGATTTTGCGTCTTTTCGCAGAGCGTTCTTTCACGACTTCTTGGAACTTGTCTTTCCACTTCCGGAGCTCATGTTCAAGTAGTTGCTTGTCGCGGTCTCGAGAGCTTGACAGTTGATCAGACGCATCCTGCAGCTTGTCAGGCGTCACCTCGAGGAATTGGCGATCAAGGGTGCACTTACCGACGCCCTGGCTGACTGCATTGTGACGAGTATTTGCGTGCGGACAATTGGTATTCGCCGTCTTATTTGCTGGTTCGTGGCGTATAATATCTATTGATGATGTGTGGACTGTTTGAAATCGCTGTTCACCAATGTGTTATGGAGAGAGAAGTTGTGAAGTAAAACAAGCAACGATGACGGGGTTGACTCCTACCTGGAAATGCAGGAAAGAGCGTGCGTGAGGTGCTTGACAAGTGACGGGTGCCGTTGGGCTAGTAACGAAGTTCGAGAGGAGAAGACTCCCTGGAATTCGAACTGTAGGACTTGCATAGTGAGATATTCATCGGAACTGCACCCACGAATGTCAACGCGCCTCGTTGTTAGACCTCTCAAAACTCTTCCTGCTCTCGAAAGAACAGCCCAAACGAGATGATCGTCCCGTAGATCAGAACTCCACCGATAATGCTCATAATCATAGCCGGAATCCTGATCTGGTCGCAGTGTGCCAGCACAATTGGGAGCGCTGTATCTCTCCATCAGCATCTCAACTCCACATCCAGTGCCTCCCGAGCTTCCGCTATACTCACCAACTCCCATGACAACGAGAAAACCCGTGATGAACCTCCCCAATTCCACTATACTATTGCCCCCTCCATCCATAAAATCATCGTTCGATTGCGCCTTGCTGCATACCCAGTTCGGTATCGGGGCGATTACGTAGGTCGCGACCACGAGGAGCGTGAGGTAGGATTCGAAGAGCGCAGAAGAGAGGATGACTAGGAGGAAGCCAATTGCTAAGATCTGTTCAATCGGTTAAATTGAAGTACATGCGATCATGGTGCGGTATGGCATACGAAGGAGAGGACGATGATGGTCTTGAGACCAGCCATCGCCATGGCTGCGGAGGTGGGAGGAGGATCGATGTGTAGATTGTCGGTGCCTCTTGTCGTTGGAAAACTCTCTAGTCCACACCGTGGTATTCGGTATCGTGCGTTATCTGTCGAGCTTGGAGCTTTGTGGTAGTGGTGTATGTCGGCGCCTGGTAGAGTCCGGGCTTGAAGATTGACGTCGCGACGCTCGCGTGAGAGGGCTGTGGCCCGTGCAGTTGGAGAGCTTCAGATTCGCGTCTACCGGCCGCCTGCGAACACCTTCAGACACAACTTACCATCAACCTCCACCATAACGACCAACTCTTTCTCTCC
Source organism: Nothophaeocryptopus gaeumannii (assembly GCA_031771865.1). Taxonomy (NCBI): domain Eukaryota; kingdom Fungi; phylum Ascomycota; class Dothideomycetes; order Mycosphaerellales; family Mycosphaerellaceae; genus Nothophaeocryptopus; species Nothophaeocryptopus gaeumannii. Next base: position 898,351 of record JASISA010000019.1, read on the forward strand.
TTCATCACAATCCGAGTTGAACATCGTATACAGACCAGAATACCCTCGACTGATCGCCCACCATGTTCAGAAACAACTACGACAACGACTCAGTCACCTTGTACGCATCGCAACCAAGAGCTTCTTTCTATTTCACGACTAACCATCATCTAGCTCACCGCAAGGCCGCATCTTCCAGGTTGAATACGCACAAGAAGCCGTCAAGCAAGGTTCAGTAGTTGTCGGCATCGTCAGCAAGACCCACGCAGTCCTCGCAGCCCTCAAGGTATACCCTCCACCAAACGCACGTTCCACACAAACCATCTAATTCACGTCCCAGCGCAACGCAGAAGAACTCTCCTCTTACCAAAAGAAAATCATTCCGATCGACACACACTACGGCATCGCCCTCGCCGGCCTCGCCTCCGACGCGCGCGTCCTCTCCAACTTCATGAAACAACAATCCCTCGCCTCCCGCCTAACCTACGACCGACCCATCCTCCTCGCCGAAATCACCTCCCGCATCGGCGACCGCGCACAAACCAACACCCAGCAATACGGCAAACGCCCCTACGGCGTGGGGCTCCTCATCGCAGGCGTCGACGCCCGCGGTCCCCACCTCTTCGAGTTCCAGCCATCCGGCGTGACGCAGGAGATGGTGGCGTGCGGAATTGGTGCGCGGAGTCAGATGGCGCGGACGTATTTGGAGAGGAATTTGGAGGAGTTTGAGGGTGCGTCGAGGGAGGAGCTGATTAAGCATGCGTTGCGGGCGTTGAAGGATAGTTTGAGTCAGGATAAGGAGTTGACGGTGGATAACACGAGTCTTGGGGTGAGTGGTGTGGAGGAGAACTTTAAGTTGTACGAGGGGCAGGAGATTGCGAGCTGGTTGGAGACGACGTTTGAGAATAAGACGGAGGGTGGTGAGGGTATGGAGGTCGACTCATAGAAGAAAATGTGGGTTATGAGGCTACATCGCGAGGCGTCGAGGCGTCACAGAGGTCATGAAAGAATAGCTCTGGCATGTATAATAGACCCAGCGAGAGCGTGGCGGGCTGAAGAGCAGCCTGTCGTGCCTGAAATGCATGAACTGTAAATTCGAGTGCATTTCCTCATTATCTAGTTTCTGTCCTCGCGCAGTGAACAGCCTGCTACCTCCCTGTGTCCGCAAAACCGAGAACGCGCATAGGGAAACGAGTAGAACAGGAAAGAGGACGTGAAATGGCCTTCCTGACAGTGAGGAAAGAGTGCACGAGCTCAGGACAATTTGCCTTGACTTCAGTATCGTACTGGGACAATTTGTTTTAGCTTCGACTGCACTACTTCTTTTTGCTTCCACTGTTCCCAGCAGACGCCGTGCTTTCCGCCGGGGCATTCGATCTCCCAGCCAGGAAACCTGCAAGATCAAAGTTTTGTAGTGAGTTTGCAGCGCCTTGAGACCCAGACAACGGCGATTTTTTCGACATCTCCTCGAATTCGGCTTTCGCTTCGGGGTCCACTGCGCGAAATGTTAGCCATCAATCCACACCAGAAACTACCTCCAGTGGGAGGTATGCGGGTGCAACTTACTATTCTCCATCAAATACGGCAATCCAAAAATCATCACCACGCTCACCAGTCCCATCAAAATCATCGGACTCTTCAAGAAACTCATTACGTTGAATCCTCCTCTAGACTGATAGAACTGCTTCTCCGCGACAGGCCGAACCTCAATACCCAAATCTCCTTCCTCGCTGGTTCCGAAACTTGGCCCTTTATTGCTCCATTCATTCCCTCTGAAGGTCTGCCACACCTCAATCTTGTCCTGCCCTCCTTCTCCTGCCGTTACGTCTACGCGTAAAGGTGGAAACCCATAATCGCGGGAGATTATCGTGAGGAGATAGCTCGCGGAAGGGAGACCACCGAAGGAGAATGTGTTGTCGCGGCGGATTGGAGCGTCGTAGCGGGTTCCTGGAGGGCCTGATAGGATAGCATGCGTTGAAGGCGGGAGCGTTGATGGGTTTGGGAGGAGTTGGGTTGGGGGGATTGAGACGGTCAAGCGGGCGGCCGTGGTGAGGGCGGTGAAGACGGAGATCAGGAGGGCAGAGAGAAGAGCCATGATGGTAGTTGCGCTCCCGTCGTTATTGACGAAGACGTGGTATAGCAGATTGTGGTGGTGGTGTTGAAGGTGGAAGTGGCTGAAGCTTCGGCAGGCCCGTCCCGATATCTCTAAACCTTATTTGCAGCAAGGGCGCACCGCATGTGAACGCATTTACCACACACCCAACTTGGCTTGCACGTCGTACGACCACAAACAGCCATTTTCTTAGACATTGCAGAAGAACGCGCATATCTTACCGCCCCTTTCTTGGTCGCGTGTCACTTCAGAACTTGACCTGTATTGCCAACTTCCGTACCATTTTGCATCCCGTCGATAAACTCTCATCTGCACCTCCATCAACTCTATCTCCCTAGCCTGCCTCGGCTTTCCTCACCGATCTTCAACACATAAGCTCCCCATAGACCCTCTAACTCTTCGGGAAGACGCGTCCATCGTCTCTTCCAACTCAACCACCATCATCTGGCCAAAATGGCAACAACTCATACCATACCAAGCCGTCTCCTCTCGCTCCCACGCGAGCTTCGCGACCTCATCTATCTCAATGTAATGGAACATCATGCACCACCACCAACCCGCTCCTATCGAACCCTCACACCCCCTGGCTTCGACGACCAAATCTATCTCTGGTCCTCTCCCTCACCCTGGACCCCCCTCCCTCTCTACCGCGTTTCCAAACAAGTATCCACAGAAACGCGAGAGCTAGTGGACAGACTCTACAAAACCTCCCGTATGCGCGCTGAACTGGATATCTTAGCCACAGGATTCGTCTACACACCCGCCTGGATCTACCTAAACCTCGGCCTCCTCCCCGCCTCCTCCCTCGACCTAAACGTTAACCTCCGAATCGCATCAACAGAAGCCTTCCGCTCCAACGATGGCTGGCCGCGCCAACCAGGCCAAGTCTTTCGACATCTCCTAAACTTCCTGAACAGATTCATATTTCTCGGACCCTCGTTTCTCTACCACTCACCCGAACACTCCACCCCTGGACCATTCTTTCTCCAAACCCTCACGCTCAGGATAAGTTTCCAGGACGACTATACAAAATCCACCCATCCCCGAACCGTACGCGAAGTCTTTCGAATGATGAAAGCGCTCAGTCTACTTGACACCGCGAAGGCATACATCGGATCCATCCGTGTGGCCGCGGAATATGACCAGCAAGGGGAGGAAGTAAGGTGCGAACGGGTATGGGATTTGCAGCAGCAGCAGGAAGGGTCACTTGGAGTAGATGGAGAAGGAGGAGAGAGGGAAGCGCCGAAAGAAGAAAATTGGGCGGCAGTGGGATTTCATTTCGGCAAGAGTTTTGCCAGGAAGTATGCTATTCCGGCGTGAAGAGGTGCGATCGTGACGAATTTTGATTTGTTTCCTGGATTGTAAACACGAAGCGGGCTTCGTAATTGAGAGGTATACAGGACTCAGACACGCACACTGGAGCCGCCGAGAGACCGAGTTGATGCTGGGAGGTGTTATGACAAGGAATAATAATAGGTTAAATTCAGGTTCGACTTCGGCTGTGGAGTCGAGTGTGCTACGCGATCCTGCTGATGCATGCAAAACAAAAAGCTCGAACGCTTCTCGGAATGCCACCCCTCCTCCACACCAAATGGATCATCCTGTTCGTGATACATTCCATTTTCAACGCCCTCGTGTATGCTGCCCAAGCCTGTGACCTATCGCTGGTCAGCCCCGTTATTTTCTACAATGCTTCCCGCCTTCTGGAGTCTCCACAAGAGCTCATCGGCGGGATGTTTCTTTCGGTCCGGGCTTTCTCCGATATTCGCTCCAGTGCCAGTGCACTGGCCTGTACGGCCCGGAGTTCTGTAGGTGATTTCTCCTGGGATGTAGTAAGCGGTGTGGATCCTTCGTCCTTGCAACCAGAGCCAGCTTATTTGGACTTTCTCATCCCATTCATGTCTCATCCATATCTTCATCCTGGCCCTTGGACCTTCTTTCGCTGCCTGACTTGGAGAGAACATCGCTGTCGGCAATGCTACTGCTCCCATCAGAAGACCCGCTGCCTTCCATAACATATCCATCCGTTCTCTCCACTAAGCTGGCATAATAATCCTCCAGCACTTCAGGCTTCGGTACGATCTTCCATTCGACTCTTTCTAATAGCTCCAGCTCAAGCGTCGCTAGCTCAGAGACCGGAATCCCTCCTATCCGTGCGTACGTAGGATTCGTCCAGAAGGAGTCACTGAGCCCCTTGGCCGCGACTGTGGCTGCCGTGATAAGGAATCTGTGTACCGTGAGGCTGTTGATAGTGAAGGCTGGGTACATAGTGCAGAGCCGGTCGATGTAATACACCATGCTTAGGAGTATGGGAGGAGACAGCGTGGCGTGCTGTATCAGACGCTGGAGATAGTCCGATACGCTGATCCCAGGAGGTGCTCGGGAATGGAACCTCGTCAGACGTCCATCTCGCAGCGGTATCCGATCGTTGATGCGTATAAGCTCCATAAGCATATTCGATATAAGCACGCCCAGATCTTTTGGACTGGCATTCTCGTATTTGAGGGGCATGGACTTCAGCGTGCCCGCGTCCGCTCTCGGTCTCTTCGGCTTAGCAGAGTGTCCATGAGTAGAGCGAGCCTCTTGGGGCTCGGCGGCGTCAGCGCTGGAGATGGTGCTGGTTGTCGAGGTGGTAGTGGCGGCACTCGCGCTACCAACCGGATCTGATCTGAGTTGCGGCTCCTCGGGCTGCCGTTGGTGCGGCGGATGTTGTGCGCCGCCAGACTCGGCGCTGCTTCCGCTCATCGACTCCTCCGTGCCAGATGACTCCGCCGTGGGAGTCTCCTTGCACTTCTTGGCGACACTGGAGCTAGTCGCCGCGCCCGAGGGCTTGCCCACGGCTGCGGCCAGCTTGCGACCTGAGGTGGGCGGTGACCCGGCTGGACTGTATTGAGTGCCAACATGCACGTAGCCAGCGAAAGCTCCGCCGCCCGCGCCGCTCTCGCTGTCGTACTGCTTACTGGGCTGCGACGGACCTGTCGGCGCGTTGAATGCGCGGCGTGGAGAGGGGGACAGGGCGGAATGGCGGGGCGAGGAGCGGTGGTGGGTGGGGCTGCGGTGGGCGGTGGGCGCAAACGAGGAGCGCGGAGAATGGGTGTGGAAGCGAGGCGAGGAGGATGTGCTGCTCAAGGCGGAAGAAGACATGGGCTGGGTTCGCTCAGTGGTTGAGGCCAATGCGCGTCTCCGCCCGCTCTGTCGAACAACCGACTACTGAAGAATACGCCGGGGAAGTCGCAGCTCATGATACCGAGACCAATAGGCGAGCATCTGTAGCAGCGGATAAGGCGCACGCACAGGGGGCGATTCGATCGTCTCAGGCCTGAGTAACGAGCGGTCAGTAGGGTATTGGGCGGGTATGGAAGTGCGTAAAAATTGTAGCGATGATGTCGCCTCTTGAGCAACAGCCACCAAGAACCAGAGCACGTGGAAGCCTTCTTGCGCTAATACCCGGCTTGAACTAACTAGTCTACGCGACTCGAGGTGCAAGGCTGACTATTATTACCCGCTTCGAGACCGCACAACTGTGGGCGCATCCTTCATGCAAGACCATCAGATAGCACAAGACTCACCTACGTCATGTCCTTACGGAGAACGTCCCGAATCCATGGGACAGTGCCAGCACCACATCTCTTGAATTCACGTACAAGGTACAATTTGAACAAGAGCAAAGTGCGAAGACAGTGATGTGAAATCGAGGTAAGATGCAGAGCTATGTGTAAAGCTCATATCATCACACAGGAAACTCTGAATCTCTGGTATGCATACAGGTCCTTAAAACGCCTCAAGCGCCTATGTACAGCCCCACCCTGTTCTTCTTTAACTCTATGCACTCGCTCCCGCTAATTGTGGTGGACCGTAGTTTACTTGCGTTTGCCCAGTAGCATCAACATAGCCAGGAGCCATGAAGTTGGTTTGTGGAGATTTTGTTGCCTTCGCTGCTGAACACCTCGCCATTGTCGGCGATGATCTCGAGATGGAGTTTGTGAAGAAGAAGTTCTCAATCATGCTCTTGAGAGGTTGTCCGGTGGTTGTGGCGCCCTTGTTCTGGTCGACGAGTTGCACCTTACTGAGGGCCTGGAGTTCCTTCGACGTCGGTTCGACAATGTCATATCTTCGAAGTGCCGGTGAAATCTCCTCCATGCGGTCTCGCAGTGCTTCGACGTCGTCATAAGGTAGTGGCTTGCCAAGCGCTTCTGACACAGCGCGAACGATCTTCCAGTCATCGCGTGCGGCTCCGTACACAGATGTGGCTGCTCGGGACATTTGTACTCTGCCTTCGGTGTTGACATAAGTGACGCCCTTCTCAGTGTATGCGGCACCAGGGAGGACAACATCTGCAAGAGCTGCTCCCTTGTCACCGTGGTGACCCTGGTAGATTACGAAGGCATCCTTGGGAATGTCTTCAGCGTTGATCTCATCAGCGCCAAGCAGCCAAAGGACCTTCGGCTTGGTATTGGCGGTCTCTGGGCTGGGTACAGTGAAGCCAACCTCGAACGCGCCTGCTCGAGATGCGGCACGCTGGAGCACATTGTATCCATTCCACTCCTCGGTCTGGAAATTAGCCTTGTTTTTCTCCACGAAAGATCCGACGGTCTCGTAGATGGATTTGGCATCAGGGTGCTCAACAACACCAGAGCCGACGATGATCATAGGTCTTTGTGCAGATTTCAGCTTCTCGCCGAACTTGCCATTGAGAGCGCTCTTCACGTCGTTTGCGGAGGTGCCAAGGCTCTCGAAGTCAAAGGTTGACTCAAAGTCCTGTCCAACAACGCCAACCTCGAGGTCAGAGCGCAGCCACTGCTTCCGTATTCTGGCGTTCAGTACAGATGCTTCCCATCGTGGATTTGTGCCGATCAAGAGGATGGTGTCCGCCTCTTCGACGCCAACGATCTTGGAGTTAAAGGCGTAGTTTGATCTGATGTCAGTGCCGTGAGCAATTGGGGCAGATCCTTGAGGGATGTCAAGGGCAAGGTTCTCAGAGCCGAGCTTGTTGGCAAGATCCTTGGCAGCAACCAGAGTCTCAGCTTCAATCAGCTCACCAGCAACGAACTTGACCTCATCGCCCTTTGGCTGAATTTCGTCAAACTTCTCCTTGATCTCTACCAGGACATGCTCCCAGGTGGCTGGCTGAAATTGGTTATCGCGTCGGATGAGTGGAGTAGTCAGACGTTGTGTGCTGAGACCATCGCAGGCGAAGCGGCTTCGGTCATCGATCCATTCTTCGTTGACATCGTCGTTAAGTCGGGGCAAGACTCTCATGACCTGCAGACCACGGGCGTCGACGCGTATATTGCTGCCAAGACCGTTCATCACGTCAATCGTCTCGGTGTGATAGAGTTCCCAAGGACGAGCACGGAAGGCATATGGCTTTGATGTGAGAGCACCGACAGGACAGAGGTCGATAACGTTGCCAGAGAGTTCGGTGTCCAAAGCGGTTTCGAGGTATGTGCCGATTTGAATGTCGTTTCCACGGCCTGTCGAGCCGAGCTCAGGAGCGCCAGCAACATCGTTAGCGAATCGAACACATCGTGTACAGTGAATGCACCGGTTCATTGATGTCTGTTTGGGTCAGCATTCCGTTCAGTCACGTCTTCGCTTGTCCAAAGCCTACCTTCACAAGAGGTCCAATGTTCTTGTCCTCCACAGCTCTCTTGCCGCCCAACTCGTGAAATCGGCCTCTGTCCGCTCCATATCTCATGCTCTGATCTTGCAAGTCACACTCGCCACCCTGGTCGCAGATAGGACAGTCCAGTGGATGATTTGCCAGCAAAAACTCCATCACTCCTTCTCTTGCCTTGTGTGTGAGAGGGCTGTTGGTCTTGACGACCATGCCGGGTTGCACAGGCCAGGCACATGAGGCAACTGGCTTTGGGGCGCGTTCGACTTCGACGAGACACATTCTGCAGTTTCCGGCGATCATGAGCTTCTCGTGGTAGCAGTATCGAGGGATCGTGGCGCCTGCTTTCTCGCAAGCTTGGATGAGGGCGGATCCCGCTGTTCGGTGGCGTCAGCATGCCAATGCCAATTTCGTTGCACAGCACATGCTATCCCATACCTGGTACGGAGACCTTCTTCCCATCCACAGTCAACTCGACATCGGCTTGCCGTCTCGCCGTCGTGGCGAAGGTGCGCGCAGCGCGGGTGCCATTGGCGCTGGCCACCGCCGACGACCGCGGTATGGAGCGCAGCAGCTGGTTCCGCATCATGTTTGCTGCTTGACCAGTTATTAGTGCGAAGAGGAGGGGGTAGGGGTGGCGTGTGACCGTCGACGGGTTACATAGCAAGTCGGAGTGTTGTTCATCAAGCTCGCCTCCAAATCGTCTGCCCGTCTGAGCATCTGAGAAAGCACTGATGCCCATTGGCTCGGCAGCAACCTTGCACCCGCGGCCCGCGTGCACAGGGCACAGGGCACAACGCTCGATTACATTTCGAGCTTTCCCGTGCGGCCTTCCTCTTCTTTTCTTTCTTCAACTCATTTCACGGCTCTGTTTATTGTGGTATGATTGGGACTTTTTCCACCTGATTCTACTCTGCTATGAGTCGGAGAGCGACATAGGCGCCGCAGCTGGAATGACCGAGTTGGAACTACAAATTTCAGCGATTACGGGCTTTTTTCCTTACCGGCGGCAGCTACATCCTCCATTTCTGCCCATCAAATCATGAATACCTGGAGAGGGCGGGACCGACCTTAGACCTGGCATTTTGGCCCTTGGAGAGCGATGCTCGTCAGAAGCTATCGTGACTTTGGCTTTGATCTCCCTTACCCAGAATACCGGATCGCTGTGGAGGATGGATCGGCGCCGAAGACGACAAGCTCAGTACTGCGGCCTCCTCCTTCTATCTGCCAACCCCACAGCCATAAGATTGTGCACGCTGTTGGCAGTCAGTTCGTGGCAGTCCAGATTCAGACCCTGAGTAGGACACTGAGGCAAGTAGAATGTAGTTTGTTCTTCCATATACAGCCTATCAGCTTCTTATTTATATGATCTCGAGTATGGTTCTGTTCTGTTTCTCAAACATGGGGAGATAGCTGCTAAAGCACGCTGGAAATAGCTTCAGAGGACCAAGCCAGCACAGAGATACCAATTGCCATTGTTCGCCTGAGCGCCGTAGCACCACGAAGGGGCACGTATACCCAGACAAGAAATAGACCGCGTCCCCTTCTAGCATCTGCTCGGACGTAAGTCCAAGGAGCCCATTCTGACAAGTGAAGAGTCTCATGCCCTGACAGAAGCCCATGTGGCCATGATGGTTTGCCATGGCGCGTGCTGAAGCAGCCGGCTCTTGAGTAGATTGCTTGGGGGTCGGAAGGCTGTACAAGTTCAATGTCCACTGGCGGAACCACTCAAGCATCTCGCGATTCCGCTGATGGATGTGCGCGAGAGGATATGAGCCCACTTCGAAATGTGTGGGTTGCATGTCTATAGATGCAATTGCCTTGGCCCACTGCACATGATTTCGTTCGTGCAGGTTGGCAATCATGGCTCCGGCAGGGAGCTTATCATGCTCGAATATATGCCCCGAAATGGCAGTGACGTTGGCGAGGTGTATCCCTTCTACTCGCCATATCATCTTGCTCTCTGCAGCAGCTGGTTGAAAGCCCACTCTTCTTTCTTGCCAAACTTCTTTCCAAAGACGACCAATGTCTGTCGGCTGTCGATTCTGCCGTCTCTCGCCTCGTTCGGCTACGAAATGCGCCAGATTTGATAAGGCTGTGTTCCAGCATGGCCTCCAGGAATAGCGATCTGTGAGCCAGAACATCCGTGTGTCACCAAGAGTGAGCAACTCTTTCGTCAGATTGTAGTACACAATCTCTTCGTCGCATTGGTAGTCCAATTTGATCTCAAGGCGCGCGGCGAACAAGGACAGAATTGAGAACACTCTGTCCCTTGGCTCTTTGCATTTGAAGTCGCTTGTCGCGCACAGTACATCGAACAATTGTGGCGGCATGAGGAACCCTGTATGCTGTGAGCGATATTTGGCGTATCGCGGCAGGTTGGCCTTGTTCGCTAACCGTTGTTGCACATCCATAACAACGACTTCACCTTGCTCAAACATCTCCTCCCATGCTGCTTTCGCTTTGGGGTCTAGGTCTTGACCATTGAACTGCCAGGAGGAACGGCTCGACGGGTGGAGATACTTCTTTCCAAGCATGATGATACCGAGCTCATGGTCCCGATCGAGCGTCTCCAGTTCTGCCCAACTGAACTCGTGCTTGCCGCATTGTACGATTACCTCCCGGGAGAGCAAGACTTCTTGGATAATCCATTTCCTGCCGAACCATTCTCTGTTTAGGAGTTGAGTTCTTGCTTGCTCGAGACTGTGCTGTTTACCTGGAGCTACAGCAATCGCGTTGCTTTCAAGGTTGTCTTGAGCTCGCAGCGTATGCACAGTTCCGTCTCCAGGTCCGAGATAGACTGTAGTCCTCTGCGCTCTCGCATAAATCTCGCCCATGATGCTGACTTGCTGCCCTTTCTCAACGGCGTCGGCTTGATTAATACATATTGCATCGATCCAGACTAATCTCGCTGTATGCTGACTTCTGATATTCTGCAGGGCATTTGCGCAGTTGGCGGTAAGAGCGATCCGCTTCCCGTCTACATGTATCGCTTCGGTAAAGCCTGGCTGGCCCCATGTGTATGAAAGGCATTCATATGACTCTCCGTGAGTGATCTGAACATGGCGGATCTGACCTTGCAATCGATCCTGCCGGCAACCAGGTAGGATATCGAGAAGCCTGATCCAGCCTGCTTCCTTGAGGGGTTCATACGTGTAGAGCATCGCCATTGCGTTTTGCTTGGACGGCTGTGCCACCTTCGAAATTGACACGGACGGTCAACTTGGAAACTTCGTAACGAACTCTCTCTTAGCTAGCCCTTATTTCTTACTACTAGTTGTGAGTTTGGTAGCAGGAAGATGGTCCGAAATCATAAGAGAGGGTCGTACGAGTGCTAGTTCAATCCTCTCAAGATCGTTCTGCTCTTCGGCTCCCCCTGAGAATAAGCGTTGTTGAAAACACCGACTGAGAATACTAGAGCGTAGACCCTCGAAGGGCTATAGAGAGAGAGAGAGAGAGCTCTAGAGATGAGGCTCTGCACAGCCAGTATTCTGCCCGCTGTTGACTGCGTGAGTTGGCTGTCCAGATCCAGTTCGTGCCACCTTGGAAGTATGTAGCCAGCATTGATGCCATAGGGACATTCCATGCTCAGCGCGCGTGAGACTCATAGCGGACGTAGGCCACAAATGCGAGGAATACAGTGGACGGCAGGAGTGGGAGTCACCCTGTAGGTGAGGTAGGTGAAGCAGAGGAGGAGTCCGAGGAGACAGAAATCTTGGCAGGCTTTTGCCAAAACTCATTACGGAAGACGATCTCGATTTCCTCCCTCCGCGTCCTCTACTTCTCTCACAATACTCAACAATATCACGGCTACTTCATCGTCCATGACAATGCTTCCTGCGAAGCCTAGAAGCCCAACCCCAAACAATCAATCTGCGAACGGACGACCAGTGACAGACGAAACGCGCTTGGAAAACAGCTCGCTTGAACGCGTACAATTCAATCATATACATAGCATTACTACCCAGGATGCCGTCCCGTGAGCGGACTGGGTGTCGCCGGCCGTGGTACTAGTCGAGCTTGCTCGATACTTCCATCATGTCGTTCAAACAGCGACTATGAGCCCTCCTTCACCCACCCTACCGGAGCCTCAAAGTCGAATGGTTCAATATACGACTTCGTGTTGCTGGTCCCGGTCATCCACGAATGATTGCCAGACGAAAATCGTGCTTTGGCTGCCATTCCTGCCGCTGTTGCGACCGCATATGCTTCGTCCCGCTGCTGCTTCTCCTCTATCTCCTGAACCTGCTGCCTCTCTTTTTGACGCCTGCGGAGTAGCAGAAGTATCGCGGCTATCAGCGCTAAGAGGAACGCCACACCCAGACCAACGCCTAGGCCGGTTCCCAACTTCGCTTCCTGTGAAAGTCCAGACCTCGTGGCTACCGGAGATGGAGATGACGACGTTGACTCCGCTGCTACGGCGGCCAGCGTGCTGCTGGATATTGTTGGAGTTGAGGTCGAGGATGAGGATGCCATGCTTGCCCTGGGATTTGCAACTCGGAAGTCCAAGCTATCTGCGGTGCATCTCTCGCATGAGTTTGGCTGGTCGGACTTTTGTAATCGAAAGTGGAAAGGCAGGCTCAGATTCAGCCCTGGAAGTGCCATCGCTTGCCATGTGTACGTCGTCTCCCTCTTGGTCATATTCGCTGCGAAGAGGGATCAGCGCTCATTCGGCGACAGTGTCTCAGTAAATCTTACCGGCGAGCACACCCACCGCCCACGACCCATCACCGGACCCTTGCCACACCTCCAGATCGGTCAAATCGTATGGCGTGAACCAGGATACATTCACCCGCTGGTTCAGAGAATATTTCAGCGTGTCCAGGCCATCTGGAATGATTGCGGGCGAAAGGAATGACAGCTGAGATGCCGCAAGCAATGCAAGTGCTGCCTGTTAAAGGAGCAGTACTGAGCGCACGTGCACACGCTAGTGCAGGAGATCAAAAAGGGTCTCTAGGCGCAGGTTGTACTTAGACTTCTACAACACACTTACTCTTTCTTGCTGCCACTGCGTTCGACATATTTCAACAGGTTATGAGCCCGGCTCTGCGCTCTAATCTATGACCGTGTCGCATATATCCAATCTTTTATAAGATGCAACACTACGAGACTGCGATAAGAATCTCGATGCCATAGGCGACACGGCCCTGAGCGATTTCTGCCTTTTCGACGCACTCGAAACCATCACCAATCGAAAGAGCAACATCAATTCTGTGCTCCCTCTATCTAACTCTCTGCCTCGGCTGTTTCTGGGAGGGAACCAGAAAAGGGTCCAGGGATTGCAGATCCTAACAGCTTCAAAAATGATGCCCAATCCGACGACCTTTTGCAAGTTTTTGAAAGCATAGCTAACCATCTTGTAGCAGGATCCCCAACGACTCCCAAGGCAGCTTGAGGACACCGCCAGCTGAACACTGAACCTCTGAGTCATGTTCTTTGTTGGGCAGCATAGTCACCTGAAACAACTCTCCATATATATTCGGCGCTGAGCAACAACAATCAGAGCGTTCTGGATTAGCCAACAACAGCCAAAGCGAAATGCAGGCGTTGGGCTACAATGATCGGAGCGTTCCAGATCAGCGAACTATAGCCAAAGCAAAATGCAGATGTTGGGCTACAATGATCGGAGCGTTCCAGATCAGCCAATAACAGCCAAAGCGAACAGTAGGGCGAGCGGTAGGGCGAGCAAGCTAGGGTATCCCTATCTTTGCCGTAACCACAACAGCCAAAGCGAACTGCAGACGCTGAGCAACGATGGTTGGAATGTTTTTCTATCTATTATGGCTTCCACCAAAGAAGATACTATCGAGCTGCTCACCGACCCGAGCAATGGCCTGTTTGGATCAAGAAGATCACTAACAAGCTCCTCATCAAGGGATACAATCACGTGTTGCAAGCCAAGCCAACCCGCCAGGTCGGTGATGAGGAAGCTGCATTGGCAAAACGTGTCGACAAGTGGACTGAAGACCGCATCAAAGCCTATGCTGAGGTTGACAACGTCTGCGGCGACATAGCCAGCAGCAAGCTGGACCTCGCTAAGAAAGACGACAAGACAGTGCAACAGACACTCGAAGATCTCAAGACCCATTTCAAGGGCAACACGACTAACATCTACCGTCGTGCAAAGGCAAAGTTGCTCCAGATCAGCATTGCAGATTTCGACAACAACCCAGCAAGCTCGGGCAAGAAATTAAGAAGCTGTGGGACGACATCAAGAGACTCAGCTCGACTGGCGACGCTGCATCAGTAAATGAATCCGACCCAGGGGAGCCCTTTGTTGTCGACTGTTTTTTGATTGCACTTGGCGAATCGTACCAGCCCTTCATTGTGGCCTACTTCCTCCAGCATTCCTTACTGGTGGAAGAGGGCAAGACAAAAGCCACTTTGGTCGAAGCTATTGCGGCAGCATCAAACTTCAAACCAGTCGGATCGACCGAGGTCTTTTACAACAGTCACCGCAACAACAACCCCAACAAAGATAGCTATAGCGGCGACAAGCCTCGATGGCCAGAGTGCCCACATTGCAAGAAGCATCACAATCCAAAGGTCTGCTGGTTCAAGGATCCACAAGGCACCACCGTGGTTTCCAAAGCAAGGCAACAGGAAGCGTCAGCGTGCGGACAGCGAAGAAGATGACCAAGGCATTAGCGTGATGGGCATGCAAAGAACGCAGAAGAGGCTCCTTTGGACAAACACGCCCTTCGCACGCCTCATCTGACTGGGCACCAATGCCTAGGTACAACATGGCCGCTGTGACAGACCCACACAACCTGTACAACGTATGGATCCTCGACTCAGGCGCAAACGGCCACCTTATCGGCAGAAAGGATGTGTTTATTGACCTCAAACCTGTCATTGGATCTACCTCGCGTGGCATTGGCGGCACTGAAATTACACCAATCAGTATTGGCACCATACAGCTACTTTGCAGGGTTCACGGCGGCAAGACACGCCTGCTTAGGGTTCCTGATGTTCACTACGCTCCAAATGTTGGCGCTAATCTGCTCTCCCTCGGCAGGCTCTGGGACAGCATTGATGGCATCCGGAAGAAGCCATGGCCTCGCTATTGTCCAGGGCAAATACGAGTTCTCAGCGACATACAAGAGTGGCCTGCTGGCCCTTGATATCTGACTAGCCGACGATCTCGACGCCTACACCGCCTACAGTACAAAGTCGCGGCTATGGCATGAACGGATGGGCCATTTGAGCGACGACAGCCTTAACAAGCTGTTTGACATGGTAGATGGCATGCACCACTTCAAGCCGGATGGCGACTGTCGCTGTAAAGGCTGTGTTAAGGGCAGGATGAAGTCAAGACCGCACCGGGGTCAGATACGTCAGGGCCACCACACGAACGATGTTATCCACTCAGATATCGCTGGCCCAGTGGATCCTCCAGGCTTCGATGGATCACGCTATTTCATCACTGTTTTGGACGGCTATGACCACTGCGCAGAGGTCGTGCCACTACGACAGCGCTCTGAAGGACCTAGCACGCTGATCAACTATATGCTCCGTAATGTCCGGCCAGAGCTGCCCTTCCGGCACATTCACTTCGACAGGGCCGGTGAGAACCGATCAAACGAGCTGGCAGCATTTGCCTACGACCACGGCATTATCCTTGAATACACGGACACAGAGCAACATCAAGCTAACGGATATGCTGGAGGTCCTCAACAACAAACTCGAGGATCGACTAATGCCAACAATGCTAACAGCTGGCCTGGATCCGAGATACTGGCCTCAGGTGTTGCAGTTTGGCATTGCCTACCTCCGTGACCGCTCTCCACATGCCCGACTGGACTGCACGCCGTATGAGAAGCGTACAGGCCTGCGCCCAAACCTTGCCAACGTCCGCAAGATTGGCAGTGTTGCTATCATGTTGAAGCCGTCAGCAAAGCGGAAGCGGCATGTTGTTGCTCAAGCCAAGACAGAAGACGCACAGTTGCTCGGTTTCAAAAGCAACTCTACTTACATTGTCACGACTGGCTCCACTAGCTGGACGGAACGTACGAATCTCGTGTTTAGCGAACAGTGTGGCCCTGCGCCACCTACAAAAGAACCTGAGACTGCCGAGTCAGGGGGGCACGATATCGAGACTCAGACAGTCTCAGACACAGAGAGCGAGGATACAACAACGCCAGCTCCTCCGGACCCTCCAAGACAACAACAGCGCCGCCTGTATGACTGGCAACCCGTCACGCCTGAAGAAGAGCAACAACCCCATGACCTTGGCGCAAGACTGGACGAGAGCCATATTATCGAAGGAAAGCGACTACGCAAGACCAAGCAATTCCACATGGTATTCCATGCAGTTATGGCATTCAATCTCGCAAACCAGTACGCCGACTGGATCCTCAATGAGCCACGCACTATCGAAGAAGCTCAGGCAAGGTTTGACTGGTCCAAATGGAACAAAGCGACTGATGCCGAGTACGAATCATTGCGCAAGAACAAGACTTGGCGACTGAAGAAAACGCTCGCTGATTAATGGAAAGATACTCAAAGGGAAGTGGGTCTTTAAGATCAAACTCAACGCCGATGGATCAATCAACAAGTAAAGGCCCGCTGGGTAGTACGTGGATTCGAGCAACAAGAGGGCAGTGACTACAACGAGGTCTTTGCACCAACCGTGAAGCCTATGAGCTACAAGATTTTGTTTGCTCTATCGGCTGCACGAGGATGGCGAATTGATCAAATGGACGTCAACACAGCTTTCCTTTACGGCAATATTGACGAAGAAGTGTACGTCGAACAACCCACGGCTACGAAGAAGGCGACGACATGGTCTGCTCGCTTCTGAAGGCGTTATATGGTCTCAAGCAATCACCTCGGATCTGGTACAAGACGCTGTCTGAGTTCCTTGTTTCCATCGGTTTCACTGCGCTGGCTTCCGACATGGCAGTGTTTGTCAAAGGGAGTACCATTGTGGCAGTCTATGTAGACGACTTGCTCGTTATTGGACCGGATGATGCTCAAATCGAGGAAACCAAAGGTGCCCTGAGCAGGCGGTTCAATATGACTGATCTCGGGCCCTGCTACTCTTATCTTGGCATGACAGTAAGGTGTGACTGGAAGAAACGCACCATTTGTCTCGACAGAGAGCTTACATTCAGCGCTTCTGGAACAGCACGGGTTCTGGAGTGATGGGCGTGTAGGTACAACAGACACGCCTATGATGACTACCAACAAAATGGAACCTGCACCAGACGGCTACCAAGCACCTGATGAACTACGCCAGCGATATCAAAGCGCTGTTGGATCGCTGATGTACGCTATGCTTGGAACGAGGCCAGACATCGCCTACGCAGTCTCGGTTGTGAGCCGTTTTTCAGCAAATCCAACTGAGGAACACTGGACAGCAGTTAAGCGAATTATGCGGTACCTCCGGAGCACGATAGATTACGAGCTAGTCTTCAACGACCACTTTGGCAAGCTCACTGGGTTCACCGATGCCAGCTGGGGTGACGACGCATCAAAAAAGATCAACATCAGGCTATCTGTTCAGTATCGGCAGTGCCGTGATATCTTGGCAATCAAAGCGTCAGCCAACGGTGGCATTGTCAACCTGTGAAGCCGAGCTTGTCGGACAGACACAAGCGGCTAAGGAAGCGATATGGCTGCAAGACTTACTCGAGAGCTTGGGCACGAACGGCTTGGCGCCACTGTGATCTATGGTGACAATGCCGGAGCAGTTGCACTCAGCCGAAACCCTCGATATCACAGCCGTACAAAACATATCGGCATTCAGCACGCCTGGCAACGCGAGAAGGTTGACGAGGGCGTCATTGACGTTCAGTGGATTGAGACCAAGAAGCAGACAGCAGATGGTCTAACCAAACCCCTACCAAAAGAGGCATTCGCTGGGTTCAGACATTCACTTGGGCTAAGAAAGGCTACCATGTGATCAGACGTTCGAAGCCTACTATTGGCCAGTAGTGGACGCGCAGCAACATCCAAGATGGAAAGGGCAGAAGCGCATGGTCCAGCAGCGGTCAGTTGGGGAAAGGACGACGGTCGAGGTAAGAGCCTGAGGCAACAAGAGAAGTCATTCATTTACAAGCCGGTATGCCGAGCGAGGGGGGATGTTAAAGGAGCAGTACTGAGCGCACGTGCACACGCTAGTGCAGGAGATCAAAAAGGGTCTCTAGGCGCAGGTTGTACTTAGACTTCTACAACACACTTACTCTTTCTTGCTGCCACTGCGTTCGACATATTTCAACACTGCCATTGCTGCGCTGCGTTTGCAGGTCGAAGCGTAAGCGAGTGAAACGACCTGCCACTGTCGGCGCAGAGGACTAGGTGCTGCTCGCGAGGCGCTTACGAGTGGTGAGAAACAGTCTACAGTCTACAAGATGGGGTGGCTGCGAATACCATGTACCCTTCTTATCCGCGGCATGCTCCTAGCAAGAGCTTACAATCTATGCATCTGGTGCTTTAGAGCCTTGGGTGTATGCGAACGTCGCCTCTAGCTCCAGAGCTTAAACTGTAGCTGCAGAATGTCCCGCGAGCGACCCTTTTCATATACGCGACGTACAATCATGACACCTGATCATTGGAGGTTGCGCATTATCACGCTTATGTGCGTTGGAGCAACCTGCGATTTATTCTCCGGGTTTGGGACATTCGACTCCAACGTTCGATCAACGGTGCTGGAAGATGACGCGAAAACGCTCGGATCTGGCTGTATTCCTCCCGGAGCGGGAGCCTTCACACTAACTACAATGTCCGGTGACGACAACTCCAAAATAGCTACATCCACTCCACTTCACACAACAAAACGCTTGTCGATAGCTGTCGTGACCGGTATGCGTGTGCTCGGTGGCTATTATGGTCGTGCATCGTTCTTTCAACCTCCAGAGTCCAGGCTCGTCAAATCGAGACCCCTAAAACGCCCGACCAACGTCCTACCAAGTTTGAAAGCCATCTAGAGGAGAGCCTTGAAGATGGGCTCCTGGTCAATGAGTGGCCGGTCTCTGCCTCCCTGACAGACAGCGGTATTGCCTTAAAGGTTGTCTCGGATCAATTCACCTGCAAGCCGCACCTCATCGACCAGGCTTTGCTCCTCAACGCACTTCCGGCCTTTGGCTTGGTGGTGAATCGACCACCATACTGTTTCCTCTCTCCGGACTGTCGAAATCGGTGATGTTTGCTTCAGTTGACTTCGAAGTCGCCCCTAGTCAGCAGATTGTGACGGCCATCTTGATGATGGAAGGTATTCTCACCAGTGTTGCTACAAGTATGCTCCCAGGTCTGATCGAGAGTAAGGCTACGGGTGCCAAGTTGATGTGATTCCCCGGGGATCTGGATTCGGCGTTCTTCGTCTGCCTCATACATGTTGTTCATCAAGAGAGACCAGACGACAACAGCCAAGGAGAAGAAGATAGTCGCAATGTCGTCGCTCTTCATGTCGCTCAAAAACTGGAAAGGCATTGTGAAGTCGCAGTAGCAAGATCGATGTTTCTCTACGACTTGTAGCGTCAACTGCTAATATGTGCGACTGCTGACGTTCGAGGCGCGTCCGACCGAGAATCAGACGATTGGAGCCCTGTCTTTGCAGGGATCTGACAGTGGCCGAGATGGGCTGATTAGTTCTGCAACACCCACTCGAACTGTACATGAACAAGCTGACCCTGCATCATCTTTGCACTGACTGGAGTACGCGGTAATCATACGTTCTTCGACGTGTTGACTTCACGTTGACCGTCCACGAAGCACACCTTCGTCAATGGCTGTTATTACCAGACAACTTCTCGATCTGTATCCGGATATCTCCATCGTCGCAGCTGATGTATCAGAGGGGATGGTGAGGCATCTTCAGCAAGCTATAATGAAGAAACATACTGCATCGGAGAGGGTGGACGTAAGGGTCGAAGACGCTTTGGATCAGGCAAATATCTCTTCGAATACATTCACTCATGTCCTCTTGATTGGAATGATAGGATCTACGCCGGATCCTCTCAAGGTCTGTACCGAAATGTTCCGCGTCACTCAACCCAACGGCATCATAAGTCTTGGGTCTTGAGTTGGAAATTGTTTGGGATCTGTTTGGCAAGAAGCCGTAAGGCGGTTCCGCGCTGATCCAGATACCGATTTTGGAGGTCTACAAACAGCGAGCGCCGTTCGGGTTTAACAGCACGGAAGCGGCTATGAGATATCTGTTTGATGGGAATCCGATTATGAGAAAGTTGATGTAGGGGTTGGAGGAGGCGGATGTTCAGGCCATTAGGCCGATATCTGAGAATGTCTTTGAGGAGAGAGATGGGATTCGTACCATTGCGGACACGGCTCCTATCAATATCGCCAGGAAGCCGAGTTCGTGAGGTGTATCCATTTGGCATCTATAGCTTCGCTCCCGATGCACGTATCTCCTTTTTCGCTCTCTCCCTCAGATCTCGTCTCAAGAACTTCCCAATGGCGTTCTTAGGTACCTCATCCAGGAAGACGACTCCGCCTCGAAGCTGCTTGTAGGGTGCTAGTCTCGCCTTGACGTAGTCTTTCACTTCGTCCGCGCTGACCTTACTTCTATCAGCAGGTACAACGTACGCGCGTGGCCAATCCGTCCCAGGATCATCAGGCGCTGGCACACCGACCACAGCCGCCTCCTTAATCTGCGGATGTGTGAACAGGATATTCTCAATCTCAGCGGGCGCGACCTGCAGTCCTTTATACTTGAGAAGTTCCTAGATCACACAAATCAGTATCAATTCTTTTCTCAACCCGAGTCCAAATGCTATGGGGACTCACCTTCTTCCGATCAACAACATAAAACTTCCTCCTGCCCTCCTCATCTACCTTACAAAGCCCAATATCCCCCGAACAAAACCACCCTTCCCAAAATGTGTCCTGCGTAGCTTTCTCATTATCGAAATAGCCTTGTGTGACCAGAGGACTTCGCACGATCAGTTGTCCTTCCTGCCCTTCCTCCACGTCTTTCATATCCTCATCTACGATCCGAAGTTCTACTGTTGGGAGGATATAGCCTATGCAGGCACTCAAGTCGACCTCGCCTTTCGGAATTGCGGTCAAGGCGCCAGTTGTTTCAGATAAGCCCCATGTCTGGCCGATGAAGGTCGTTTTCCCGTCTGCGATTCGGCTATTTGCTGAATTCTGGAGTTGACGATCCATGGGCGCCGCACCCGTCGAAGCTCCATCTAGATACTTCAGGTGATCCGTTATCTCAGTCGACTTGGATATCCGGAGCCAGATGCTGGGAACCGTATAGAAGTTCGTAATCCTGTACCTCTCAAAATTCCTCAACAACTCATTCCAAGCGTACTTCCGCATCCAAACAACCTCCCCAGCACTATACATCGGTGCTATGAAGTAGCCGAAGAGACCGGCGATATGGCTTATGGGGAGATGGGCCAGACAGCGAAGGCCTTCTCCTTGCGTCAGATCCACGCCTTTTTCGACTTCTTTGGCGGCCCATTCGCGGCCGGAGAGGGCGATTAGGTATGTTTGGGCGACGAAGTTCGTGTGGGATAGCATTACACCCTTCGGCAGACCCGTCGTTCCCGAGCTCCAAAGAATACATATCAAACTCTCCTTCAACACCTCCGGATCGAAAATCGCTCGCCATTTAAGTTTGGATTTCGATATCGCACTCATCGATCCATCGAGGGACTCCAACTTCCACTTCCCCTTGGTGGAGTCGAGTAACAAGACATTCTGCTCCGGCAGCCCGCATTCCCTCGCTGCCTTCCTCGCAACATCGGCGTGTTCGGAACCGCAGACAATCACATTTGATTTGCCGATTTTCACTTGTCGGGCCAACTCCTCAACCGTACTCGATGGACTTGCGGC
Organism: Nothophaeocryptopus gaeumannii; assembly: GCA_031771865.1. NCBI lineage: Eukaryota > Fungi > Ascomycota > Dothideomycetes > Mycosphaerellales > Mycosphaerellaceae > Nothophaeocryptopus > Nothophaeocryptopus gaeumannii. The sequence goes on from JASISA010000019.1 coordinate 919,866, forward strand.
GGAGTAGACACCTCCAGCAGCAATGACGCCGAAGAAGAGAGCTGGGACGAGGATTTGGCCGTAAGTGATGACTGTGACTGTATTCTTATTAGGGCCATTCTTTCCGATATTGCACTGATAACGCAGTCCGTGGGCGATTTGTTGGACCAAAGTGAAGAGTTGGGATTTAGTGATTCTATTCTCTGGATCGTCGGCTTCGATGTGGAGGACTGTATCATCTTGAGCAGCGCAGTGTTCGGATTCGAAGAGCAAGGTGAGTAGGTGCATGGGCGGGAGATGCAAGTGTCGTTGGGTTAGATGGTGGTAAATTCTTGCATTGCCTTCTATGGATAATGCGGCCATTTTGATAGATCGCTTGGCGAAGGTCGAGTGAAAATGCAACGAAAGAACTAGATGATCAACGAAGATAAGAGAAAGTTACCTACCGGTATGCGTATCATTTGTTGAGAGAACTACGTGGACATTGCAACATCCACGTGCGGTTCGTGGAACCCGTGGCAGCCTCGGTGTACGTGCGAAGGTCGCAGTATATCCCCGCTTCGGTTGCAACAGCGCAGAGGTCAGCGAATACCGGGTCCCGCGGGCAGCATTTCTGGTCATGAGAGTTCAAGGATGGCGAACGGCGAGCTTGACACGGCAGATATGATTCGGATATCCCGATTCAGTGTTACGGTGTATGCAGCCAGCTAGGGCAGGATTTACCGATCCAAGCCATCGAGTTCCACCATTCTACGAAGAGTCTTGATCAACTCGTGCTCACTCAATTCCAATCCGGGATCGTCCAGCTTCTTCGCAAGCAGCTCATCCAGCATCATGCGCATTCGACTAACAAGAACGCCAATTCTTGCCCAGCCTCTCAAGCGAATCCATTCATCGACCAGTAAACCTCTGCCTTGCGGATCGATTGTGATAGGACCTCCAAACATGAGCAGGCTGTACACGTTGAAAGGCGTCAGATCTCGGATGAAGACCTTGCTGGTGGCCATTTTGGTGAAGTAGCTCATGTACACGCTGTTGCCAGGGAAGCCTTGCGCGTCGAAAAGCGTCGAGGAAGGATGAACAAAAACACGACCATTCTCTTCGTTGAAGTATTTGATCGTTCGTGCGTCGGGATCCAGCTCGACGGCCCCAGAAGAGGAGGCAGCATATTTCTTGTCGGGAAAGTCAATACGTGCGACCTGAGGCTGGAACGCACCTGCTGCAAGCGCTCGAATGAGGACGCTACTGTCGTTGTGACGATTGTACGCTTGTGCGAGAGCCGGGTTTGATCGGAAGCTCGGTGGAAGGAACCCCGTTTCTTGCAAAGACGCTAGGTACTGAGTACGATTGGTGGTGATGTCGAACAGTGTTTGCTGGTTGAGGAAGTTCTCATCACACCAACGACGGAGAGATGAGGCAGGCTCTCCACTGGACCTTCGAGATGACCACTCCTCGTAAGCGCGCAGATCGCAGAGCAAGTCTCCGTGGCCGCCACCAAAACCTGTTCTTGCAGCCTTCGATTCTTCCCGCTTCTCCTTCGGGCTCACGAAGGGACTCTTGACTGTTAGAATAGCAGCGATGGTAAGGGCCGCATTCAAACAGCCAAACGCTGCGCCATACACAAGAAGCTTTCCACACCTCAGATCGGCCGGTATGGACGCGAGATGTACACCAAGCGCAGTCAAGCCAGTCGCCTCGAGAGCACCAATCCTCGTCAGCAACTTCAACGCGCCCGAGACGGCCAAGCTCTCGGGCGGCGTCAGTGCCGAAGCGAGGAAGCCGGGTACATCGCTCACGCCCATTGCTCTTACCGAGAGGCACAACTGCTCGAGCGGCACTCTTCTGATCTCGGGTTCGGGTCGTTCTGCCATTTTCGCTTCTGCAGATCGAGTGTACAGCTTGTAGCACTCGCCAGCTCTTACACGACCGGCACGACCACGACGTTGCTTGCACGCGGCCCGAGATGCCCAGACTTCGGCCAGCTTAACCATGTTATTAGCGGGATCAAAACTCGTCTCCTTCACGCGGCCGGTATCAATCACCGCTACGATGTCTTCAATGGTGATAGATGTCTCGGCCACATTGGTGGCAGCGATGACTTTTCGAAGACCAGGCGGTGACTTGGGGAAGACCCGTCGCTGCTCTGAGCTCTGCAACGACGCGTGGAGTGGCAAGGCGTGCAGATTGGACACATTCCGCAGCGCGCGCAGCGTCCGATCAATCTCAGCTACACCGGGAAGGAAGATCAATATGCCACCCTCGGTACGACCAAGCTTGTGATCTATGCATTGGACGGTCTGTGCGATGAGGTCGTAGTTGATTCTGGTGCCAACTGCTCTAAGTGCAGTGCCAAGGCTTGGAGTCGCGGGCCTGGGTGTATTTGAGCCAGAACCAGCAGGTGTTCGATCGTCCAAGTGTAGGTCCGCCACAGAACCTGCCTCGTCCGCTTCTACACTTCCAAATCCAGTCATGCGGACAATTTCGTCTAAATAGATATCCTGCACGGGATAAGTGCGGCCCTCAATCTCCACTTTCCCCACACTGGAAGACGCCTTGAAGTAGTTTTCGAACATAGCAGCATCGAGTGTCGCACTCATGAGAATGAGCTTGAGATCTTTCCGCTTTTTCAAAACATCGCGTAGTAGGACGAGAAGGAAGTCAGTGTCCAGACTTCGCTCGTGCACTTCGTCGATGACCACGTGCGAGACGTCTGCCAAACTTCGCACGACATCATCCGTACTGCCGCCGGAGGTTTGGAGTCGCCGTAAAAGCACGCCAGTCGTCACAAACGTGATCTTGGTTGTCCCAGCTTTCTGCTTCGATTCGCCTCGGATAGCGTATCCAACCTCCTCTCCCACCTTGCCACAACGCTCGTCCGCAACACGGTCTGCTAAACCAAGGGCAGAGATTCGGCGCGGCTGAGTGCAAATGATGTTCGCTTGCTCACCGAAATAGCGTGAGATGAGGTCGTCGAGCACAAACTGGACGGATTGGGTTGATTTACCAGAGCCCGTTTCTCCAGAGATGATTGTCACTTGGTTGCTGGTGACTGATGCTACAATAGCATCTTGCAGCTTCCACGCAGGGAGACTCCGTCTTGCCTGCATCATTCTCTGTTGTTCAGCAGAGGCCTGCCTCGCTCGCCACTCATCAAGCACCCGCTGACTGCCCTGACTCTGCGAAGTCCAGGATATAGGCTTTGGCTGTCTGCGAACCTTGCCCCGAGTCGAAGCGGCGGTTGGTGTGGTCGACGGTGCCGTCGCCGTTGCATTGGCCACCTCGCCCAATTTTCCAGGATGCTCCGTCACGTCTGGAATGTTTTGCTCCAGCCAGTCGACAATGCTGAACAACATCTGCTCGCCAATGAAGCTGTCGTTCGCTCTCGTCAAGACCTTCTTTAACACGCTTAGTCGGACGTACGCAGGCAGATCTGCTTCCACAGACAAAATCGGAACTGCGTATGGATAACCACTGCTTGGTGGTCGTGCACGAAGTATGATGGGTTTCTTGGAATGCGTCTGCAGCTCGAGAATGACTGTGCATATTCTGTCATGGCTGGTGAATCTTTCGCCAAAGATAGCCTCTGAGGTCGCGATCTCTTCATCCCAGACTTTGAAGTCCGCTTCAGTGCCTGTGGCAGCTGACGCATCTTGTTGGAGAAGTCGGACTTGTAGCGTTTCCGCAGCCCTTCCCTCTTCGCCACTGCAAGAATCAAGCACGTCGGCGCATAGCTCAGGAGAGTAACCTGCAGCCGCCAAACGCTTGATCTTACCTTCTCTCTTCAGATCGCCGCTTGCCATGCTTACACCGGCCAAGTAGTTGTCAGGCAAGCACCATTTGGGCAAGTCGTCCTCTGGTACGTGGATCAACAGCCATTCAAGGCATTCTTCTCGATCTTTGCAGAGTTCCGCGGCCTCCTCGACGTGACTTCGACGGAAACCAATGTTGGACAGATCGTGGGCAATGGCCTTGCGCTGAACAGGGCCGAGAGTTACACCATGCGGGTTCCATGCACCTCCTTGGCGAATGAGTCTTTCGACCTCTCGCCGTGTGCGGACACCCATCTCGACCTTCGGTACGCGCATCCATCCCTTGAGAACATGTTTACTCTGCACCTGACCATCCAAGCTCACGACTTCCTGCTTCTTATCTTCCGCCTGCTGTTTCACCCTGTCTGCTCTGATCTTGTCCTTGGCTGCGACTGCCTCATCATGCTGCTTCTTGGCTAGGAATGGATCTGCTTCGTACAGATAGCCATTCCCTTGCGCCACAGCTGCGCTTTTCAGATCCTGAAAGTCTCCCTTCCACAAATCTCTGTACTGCGGTGGAAGCATCATGTGGATGTTCTTCATGTTGCTGACTCGGAACAGCGCATACGCAGCTGCAAAGTGACGAGCTTCGACTGCACTCTCCATCGTCCCTCGCTCTTTCAAATAGTCGTTGGGTGGAAGTATAGGAGGAAGGGTCACCATTTGTTGTGTCTTTGGATCCTTCTTCTTGATGACGACAGCGGATGTATAGCCTCTCGGATTCCGATGCATGGTATACTCTGGCTTCTCCCACTTCTGTTTCTGGCAATGCTCGTTGAACATGGTCTGCGGCAGTTTGCCAGTCCACGATGCGCCTCCGATCAAGGTACGCGTATCTGGCTTCTTGGGGGCCTCTGCCTCGCCATTCGCGCCCGCCGCTGTATTTGACTTAGCAGCATTCGTAGTACTCGCAGCTCCTGCATTGTTGCTGCTTTCCGCTGCAGGCTTCTTCGACTTCTTGCCCGGCTTATCGCTTTCGAAGATGATGTGGCTCGTGTCCTCGCCGTTCAACGTGGCCGCCGCTGGCTTCTTGCCGCCCGCCTTGTTGACACCGCGTGGCGCGTGCGGTTTGTTGACCATGTTGACCGGCGACCAGCCTTGGAGTGTGACTTGGCGGTGTTGGTGTCCATCTTGAAGTCGCTACCAATGCAGTTTCAGAATCTAGCCTCTGTCGCGAGCCTGTGAAAGGTGCAGACCGGTGAAAGGTTTCGCCAGACGCCGAGATCACGTGCATTAACATCTGAGTCCCGACATCTAACCGCCCCTTTCGAAACAGTCATGCATCATCAACACTCCACTCTTCATATTCCATGGCCGTGGACGCGCAGGACTAGCGGATATCCAGACGAGCATGGCGTCTTTATGCTTATTTCATGCCGACTTCCACCTTCGGCCACGCGTACGAGAAAGCGATGCGGAAGTCGGCCGCCAAGCTATCCGTAGAGAGGTTAGAGACACCAACGGAAAGATGCTTCTGATGGATACAAGACGCCGGACTCGGTTCGCTGCCATTCGCAGATTGGGATCAGTTGGTGGATCTCCCACCCCCCGTCCACGACACCAAGACACGCGTCGCTTGACACTACCTACTCTAGGTATGGCTTGTGCTTGTGCTTGCTTGCACCGCTTGTCTCTTGTTCGTACTGCTTGGCATCTCCAAAGTGCCTGCTCTTTGCGACCACTTCAAGTCCACCTTCCACACAATCCTCCTGCCACTTCTTTGCGCCTTTCTTGCAGCTTCTTGTAATTCCTCACTCTCGTTTCTTGCATTGACCTCCAGCCCTTCGTTTGTGCTGTGACATTGACTGACCCCAGAACCACCCAACTTCCCCTTCCAACCTCCACCATCTTCGCCGTCGAATTCGAGCATTGACGACGACATCATACATCACAATGAAGAACGCTTCTCTGGCGCTCGCTCTGGGCGCCGCCACTCTCGCAGCCGCTGGTCCGGCCAAGATCGAGGCTCGAGCTACTAGCAGTAGCAGTAGCAGCGCAACTGGAACTGGCTCGACCTCGCTGCCAACCGTCACCACCAAGGGCAATGCCTTCTTCGCAGGACATGATCGATTCTACATCAAGGGCGTCGATTACCAGCCCGGAGGCTCATCAGACGTCTCCGACCCGCTCGCCGACTACGACACCTGCTCGCGTGACATCCCATACTTCCAAAAACTTGGCTTGAACACCATTCGGGTAAGCAATCCAACGCTGGCAGTTGTTCGATGTTGCTGCCGGTTGCTGACCTGCCACGCTTTGTTTATAGGTCTACACCGTTGACAACAGCAAGAACCACGACAAGTGCATGAACGCTCTTGCCGAAGCCGGCATCTACCTGGCACTCGATGTCAACACACCCAAATATGCCATCAACCGTGCGGAGCCCGCTGCTTCATACAACCCAACATACCTCCAGGTAAGCAATCGCAAACTGCGTGGTTTTCTTCACGCAGTAGCATTGGTGGTGTCTGATCATGAAATGACGGATCAATAGAGCATCTTCGCCACCATCGATGCTTTCGCCGGATACTCCAACACTCTCCTCTTCTTCTCGGGGAACGAAGTTATCAACGACGCTAACAGCACTTCTGCTGTTCCCTACGTGAAGGCAGTCACGAGAGACATGAAGCAATACATTGGCGAGCGTGGCTACCGCAGCATCCCTGTCGGTTACTCCGCAGCAGATGTCTCCTCAAACCAGTATCTCATGGCCCAGTACATGGACTGTGGTGAGACTCAATCAATTAGCGACTTCTACGCCATCAACAACTACGAGTGGTGTGACCCATCATCCTACACCACCTCAGGCTGGAGCGCTCTCGTCGAGCAGTACGGCAACTACAGTCTTCCAGTCTTGTAAGTTCTGCGATGTCGATCTTGAAAGCTCACACTAACTCCAGCATAGCATGTCTGAGTACGGCTGTATCACCAACACCCGTACCTTCAAGGAGACCGCCGAGTTGTACAAGGAGGAGATGACCAAGGTCTTCTCCGGTGGTCTTGTCTACGAATACTCTGCTGAGGGCAACGGCTACGGCATTGTCACCATAAGCGGCGACTCTGTCACTAGTGTTGGCACCCAATTCGACTACCTCAAGTCCGCCCTTGCTAACGTCACGGACCCAACTGATGGTGGCGGCTACTCCACTGACGGCAAGACGCAAGATTGCCCAGACCAGAGCGACGATTGGGACACCAAGCCATTCACTGGCAGCGCCCTTCCCGCTATGCCAACCGATGCCGAGAAGTACATGAAGAACGGCGCAGGTGACGGCCCTGGCCTTTCGGGTGACGGCTCTATGGACGCAGGTGGCGGATCTTCTGCTACTGCTTCTGCCAACGCTGGTGCCATCTCGACTACCTACGGCAACGGTGTGGCTTCATCTACCGCTGATGCCAACGGTGGCAGCAGCAGCGCTTCTTCTTCGGCCAGCGCCGGTAACGCCGTCCAGATCGCTCACAACGACGTCGTTCCTCTCGTCTGCGGTCTTGCCACTTTTATCAGCATCATGTTCGGCGCAGCACTTTTGTAAAGCAACACGATCTTTGAGATTGACGTGGTGGTACGGATTGCATAGCGATAGATGGGTCAGGGTAACAACAGCTTACCAATGTCAACAACAGTGCACAGAGAGATTTGAAGTGGCAGACTCCCGATAATATACCATCGCAATTGATGCACGAAATAAGCAGACTCGGAAGAAGATTCCTCTTCTGACTCATGCAAGGTGATATCGCGCGAACCAGAGCTGACGTTTGACAGTCGGACCGCCAAGAACGGGCAGACTTCGCCGCGCTCGCGTGCTCAACCTTGTCTCGGTACAACCGGACTTCTTCAGCAGGGAGTGGCTTGCAGATACACCCCTTCCACCTTGGCATCTACGTATCTTCTGCTACTCACACCACCGCGACGATGCCTTCCTCAACATACATATCGAATAGACGCCAGAACGACAATGCGCGCTGCTCGCCAATTCGCGCCTGTGCTGGCAGCGCTTCACGGCGTAGCAATAGCACAGCTTGATACGAGTGATAGCGTCTCTCGACCGGTAATTAATGATGGCGCCTCCTGCACCAGCTACGGATATATGGCAATGCGAATGTCGCCACCTTTCTCTGGCGGCGTTTACGACTTGTCATACATGAGACCGGAGCCTGCGTGTCGGACGTTCAACAGCCCTGAAGTCGAAGATGCCATCAACAAGACAAAGGAAGCTATCGAGGACCCGGATCTAAAGCAGCTGTTTCAGAATGCTTTCCCCAATACTTTGGATAGTACGGTCACCTGGCGAGGCGCGTCTGCGAATAATTCGGAAGAAGAGCTGGCTTTCATCATTACGGGAGATATTCCGGCCATGTGGTTACGGGACTCAGCGAACCAGCTGCAGTCATACGCTCCGTTGCTGAAGGCTTCGGATCAGGATAATTCTCTCGCTTCGCTCTATCGTGGAGCTATCAATCTACAAGCTCGTTATCTGGTCACATCTCCCTACTGCAATGCTTTCCAAGCACCGCCGGAGTCGGGCAGAGGAACGCAACGCAATTGGGCAGATCAAGGCGAAAAGGTCACGCCACCATATGACAAGAAGTTTGTGTACGAATGCAAGTACGAGTTGGACTCACTCGCGGCGTTTCTCCAGCTATCGCATACGTACTACAACAAAACTGGCGACGTGGAGTTCTTCCGGAAGTTCAACTGGCCACAAGCTGTCAAGACGATCATGGAAGTCGCCGAGAACATGACAGACCAACCCACGTACAACCCGGATGGCACTTTGATTGCAACTTCGTACACCTGGTCCACTTTCCGCAACAACGGAACAGGAGGCCCAGTCGCGGCTGGCACTGGACTCGTCCGGTCATTCTGGAGACCTTCAGACGATGACTGCATGCATCAGCTCTTCATACCCGCCAACATGATGTTCTCCCAATTCGTCGGTCTAGCCGCCGAAATTGTCGAGAAGCTCGGTGATTCCACTCTGGCCAAGCAGATGAGCCAGAAAGCCGTCAGCGTGAGGAAAGCCATCACCGAGCACGGCATTGTCACTACGAAAGAACATGGCGACGTCTACGCCTACGAAATCGACGGTTTCGGATCTAGCAACCTCATGGATGACGCGAATTCCCCTTCTCTCCTCTCTTCCGCCTTTTTCGGGTATCACGGAATTGATGATCCAATCTACAAGAACACCCGTGCCCGCGTCCTCAGCACGTTTAATCCCTGGTGGGCGCATGGTCCTGGTCTCTCAGCGGTCGGAGGTCCCCATGCAGGAGCGACGAATGGCTGGCCCATGGCTGCCATCATCCGCGCTCTCACGTCTGACGACGATGAGGAGATTACAAGGCAATTAAAACAACTTGTCAGCTCCACGGCGGGTACCGGTCTGGTGCATGAGAGCGTAAATGCAGATGATGCGAAGACTTTTACGAGGGCGTGGTTTGCGTGGGCGAACGGGTTGTTTGGGGAGTTGATTTGGGATCTGAGTCAACGCAAGCCTCATTTGTTGAAGCAGAGTTTCCAAGACACACTAGGGGTGAGCAACGACGACAAGGGCGATGCAAATTACGTTCCGCAACAAGCTGGCAGTAGTAAGTCCACAAGCACCGAGACCGACACCAAATCCCACGATACCCACAAGTCCAGTAGCCATATTGATGATTCGGGCAGGCCGGGTGTGAGACCAGCAGCTTCTCATGGAGACGGACTTGGGATGTCGCCGGCTGGTCTGAGCGACATGCATTGGTTTTGGTACCTGATTGGTGCGCTGATAGGGTGTTCGGTTTTGATTGTGGCGTACTCGAGGAGAAGGCGCAGGAGGAGTATAAGTAGCTATAGTGAGTATGTCCTGGCCAGCCTCTCGGCACCTGGGGTGCTAATGATCTTGCAGGACCTCTGTCAGGAATCCTTACACCTGAATGAAGCTCTCTATGGTCGACTGTCTTCCAAATATCCCGCTGCTTCAAGAGAATTACCACATGAGGAATTTCATTCTACATGGCGTATGGACGACTTCACGACGAGGAACTTCATTCCATTACGGGCGAAGACGAACTTTCATCTCGAATTGAGACCCAACAGTTATTATCCTATCTTCAAAGCCGATTGCAAAGATGTCCGGAACAGCTCCCTCCATGAATGGCCTCTCCTCCACGGGGAGCGGCGGCGCTCCCAATGACCGCGGTGTTCAGAGCAGCAGCACCGAAGAGACCGTAGCCACGAAGTCAGTTCACACTCTAGTCTAGTTAAAAGTCACCATCCCTATACTAAATCGATTCCGGCACAGAAACATCATCGACGAACAGAAATCTACTTACGGCTCCACAGCAGTCGACCGAGATGTCGGTTCTGCTATTGATGCTGGTCAAAGCCGATCAGGCCTCACTGGTAAGATCAATGAACTGCTTAATGAGACGAGTGAGGAGGAGAAGCAGGGAGCTGCGAGGGCTGCGGAGGGGTTTCAAGTGGGAGGGAAGGGAGGGGATGAGCATGGGTTGGCGGCTGGGAAGCAGCCCTGAGGAGTCAGTCGAAGATACCTTCGAAGGGATCTTGGGGGAGGGTATATGGGAGGTGTCGATTGGGAGATAAGGTTGTAGAAAGACTTCGAACTATTCCCTAAGTGTGCGTTCCCAGTACAGTTCTCTCGCATGTCGGTCACCGCAGCTTTGTGGTAATTCCATGCTTATCGATTAAATGTCTGGAGTATCCCATACCCATATCAACACAGAAACGCAGTGCCATTACTACGCCAATCGCACCAGACTGATTCCCAATGAACAAAGACACCCAACGTCAACTCCGTACATTCTGATCTTTTTCAATCTGGCATCCCTTCATCATCCCTCATTCATCGCTCGCCACACTGCAGACGTTCAGCAGTGCGGCTTCAGATCCTCCATATCGTCCTCCTTTCGAATGATCTCGCCATGTCGAAGCTGGCGCATCAACCGCTCAATCTCCTTTGCCTGGTCTTCCTTCTCGGCCTCAGAGCGGCGAAGTCTTAGTCGAATATCGCTCGCCCGATGCCAGCAGCCTTATAACTCGGCTGGGCCTCCGCGAATCCCATGGTGTGAAGTAACCGTAGTTGCAACACTCCCACTGGCTTTTATCCTAGGGAAACCGACCTCTTCCCGCAGACAGCATTCGGTCATGATGACATCGGACTGACGTTGCCGCTCTCGTTGGTGGATCCAGTCAATACCAATAGCCGTGAAACTGCGTGAGCAACCGCGATCCTCGTGGTGTGAAAAAGCCGTGACTGCGACACTCCCACTGGCTTTGAACCAGAGGCCCGCCCTCTCCAGAAACAGCAGTCGATTATGGTAGTATCGGGTTGTCGCTCGCGAAAGTCATTACTCGAGTCAACCGTGAGCCTCGAGGTGCCATCAGGGAGCCCTTAGCCAAAATGCGGTGCATGTCAGGCAGAGAGGCGATGACGGCGTGGAGACTGGTGTATTAGCCGTCGTAATGCTCTGCGTTAGGCATCTTGGCCGTGAAGAAGAGAGGAAGAAGTTCGAAGTTCGAAAGCAGGTGCATTTAAGGTCGCGAACGCAGAAAGCATGGGCCAGGCTAAGCGCGCGGTACCCACCGAAGATTCACGTCTAAGGACGATGACGATGCTACTCGCATTCACTGCGACGATGCGGAACGTCTGTAAGGGGCGGCTGTTCTGTGGCTTCCCGATCGCTGTTCATCTCGTGCGGCATGCTTGGTACTGTCTCTCGAGCGGGAAGCTGCATCATCCATATAGCGAGCGTGAAAGCGGTCCAAGATTGTTGCACTGTCATGTTGGAGAACGCCAGCTCAGTGTCAATGGGTCACTTTTTTGAACTTTCCCCAGTGATCTCGTGAATGGAAGAGAAGCTCGTTTACATGGGGCGGGATTGCCGCACCAGTGGGCGATGGCGGCGTTCGTTCCGGCGGCGTTCGTTCCTGAGTATCCTTGATACATCAGCAGCTGAAAGGGTCCCCAGGAGTGCGACAATGTATGGTCTGGCAAAGAGATGTGGGTAGAACGACAGGTGTGGAAGTTGAAGTGGGTCAATGAGGTGACGCCAAGCCTCGGGAAGTTGTCGGACGTTGCTGTTGACAACGCCACACCAAACACCACCCAACGCGACAAGAAACGCACAACGATAGAGATCCGACCAACACATACTACTTGCTGGACATGAACACTGCGCAACGATAACAAGAAGCATACCACACACGATGGAGTCATCGTCGGCATTTAAGTTCCCAGCCCCACGCGAATCGCTTCAACCCCTCTCGCCCGAGCGCGTCAACGGGCGCCCGCATTCAATGATATCCTCATCTAAGAGTGCACTGGACTCCGATTACCACAGCGAGAACCCGTCGCCACTATCATCGCCGACACGCAAAGCAAATCTGTTCGCCGACTATGATCCGAAACGAAACAGTCCTGTCAAAGAGTCCGGGTTTGCCCTCCCAGCATCACCGTCCCTGCCTGAGATCCACGCGTTCCAACGAACACACGCACGCACGAACAGCGATGTGCAAGGACTCGTCAAACGATTTGAGCACCTCGATGTACGCGATAGGGACGCCGAGATCAACGAGCGTAAGAAGCGACATGAGGCCGAACTGCGGCGGGCGCAAATCGCGCGGGAAGAGGCCGAGAATGACTGCAAGAGACTGCGAGAGGAAGTGCGCCGACTGAAGAAGGAAGGCGAAGAGGGGAGAGATCGCGAGCGCAGAGTCGGCAAGAGGTTAGAGGTGGTCATGGTAGGTGCGATGTATGACAGGACGAGAGACATGGCTAATAGTTGTGCAGGAAGAATACGCGAACTTTAAGGAATCGCACGCGTCGCAAAAGGAAGTCTACGAGAAGGAAGTCCGAAGATCGCGAAAGGAAGCCTTCAAATCGTCATCCGCCGTCCTGAAGCTGCAAGAAGAACTCAAGTCCACACGCAATACCCTCCGAATCACACAGCAGAGCTTCGACCTGGAGAAGAGGAAAGTGTCACAAAGAGAGCAACAGACGTTCGATGCGCAATATCAGCTGGTCGCAGTGCAGGAAGATTTGGCTAAACTCCAAACACACGTCAAAGTGGTTGAAGAAGAGAAAGAGGCCTTGAAGACCAGCTTGAAGCAGGAAGAAGTCGCGCGCATCGCTGCAGAAGGCCTAATCGCATTGCCCAACCAGGATGATGATGATTTGGTGAGCCCCATCGCGAAGAGGATGTCACCACAGAAGCGAGTCATATCGCCGCTCTCGGATGACAAGGAGAACGCCGGCGTAGTGACCAAGAAGATGATGGAGTCGCGACAAATGGCTGAGGAACTGAGGCAAGAAAGGATGAGAAGGGAGCAAGCTGAGGAGGTGGCAGAATTCTTGCGACTCGAATGCCGTTTCCGCTGCTGTGGCTGCCGCTCTCGCAGAAGCTCTGGCCATGACTCTGCTTTCGATTCGAATTCATTCGCCGAAGCGTTGGCAACCATCAGAAAAGACATGTCGGCCGTCCTGACTCCTCCTGCTAGTGACAATGGAGATCGCGATATGGATTCAACGGAGCCTACACTGATCAAGAAGGAGCCTACGCCAGAGCCGGAAATCAAGATGGAGGAGCCCGAGGACGTGGAGATGGCGCAGCCTGTTGATCAGGAGCAGCTCGACCGCAGCATGACCATGAGGGAAGAATCACCAAGTGAGCAGCTGGAGCGGGAGCAGGCAAACGAGGAGGCGGTCATTGACGATGAGGAACCAATTGCGCCACATCCGACACCTCTGGAGCCGGAGCTGCAGCCCGAACGTGAGTCTACGCCAGTCCAAAAGACTGCCACAGTCCCTCTGGCACCCTCAAGCCCTCAGACCCCCGCTGAACCGCAGCAGACAACGCCGTATCGAGCTCACAGATCAGTGCGGACGATCACAACCACAACAACGATCCCAATGCAATTTACTCCAGCTAAGCCGACCTTCAGTCAACGTATCGAGGATGCAGAGAGCATCCCACCAACTGTGATGTCTCCCAGAGATCGGTCGGGTTCAGCTCCGACATTTGATCGCGAAGCTGCTCTGGCCGCCATCGCGTATCGGAGAGGCAGGGCGAAGAGCATTGCCGATGGGCATATGACTCCGCGTAAGCAGATGTTGGAGGGAGTGAATATCAAGGAGCGACGGGACATCAGTGCGCCTGCACTAGGTCAGAAGAGCGGCAACGCAGGTACCGCGTCAAAGGGAACTGCAAGTGTTGGAAGAGGTGTTGGAGGTGTTGGGAGCGCGAAGAGAAGGTTGGCTTGATCATGGACATTGTACAGTCTTGTTGCGTTGGTGCATCGTTGGGACTGGTATCGGTTTTGGAACAGCGATGGCGAATGGATGGTATTGGTGCTTGGTTTCTTGATTAAATATACCTCTTACGCTTTCGTAGATTCGTTGAACATAGTTGCGATGTTGTCCTGAATTCTCCGTAACTGCCACTATTGTTATGACAGGGATGGATTTCCCGGCCGTCGTTCGAGACGAATGTCAGCAAGCTTCAGCAACAACGACAGACAACTCAGAGACCGCTGTTCCCAGCTATATGTGAGGTTGAAGATGGGTGCAGTCCGGTATACATTCGCACTGGTGAGTTTGTCACACATAGATGCTCGGACGAACAACTTAACACACCCAACAGATTGTGCTCCTCCTATCATCTTTCCTGTTTTACAGGTCAAACATCCTGTACACTTTCTACGCCAATGCTCCGGGACGTCTTGTACAGGCAAACAACATCGGACCGCATGAGGTCGTCTTCCAGGACATTGTCCGCAACTGCGAGGACATCTACCTGAATGACAACCAAGGATGGGCTCTACTCAGCTGCGATCCGGGTCGAGATACCTGGAATACTGTCATGGTATGTCGACCCGATAGCAAGCCGCAGGTGTTGGCGACTACGGTGATGTGAACAGGGCATCTTCATTGATGCCACCACGCCCATTGAGACTGGCATCTACCTCTACAACTACTCCAACCCGGACGCAAAACCCGAGAAGCTCAGGTGGGATCCATTCAAAGAATACCGGACTCAGTTCCACCCACTTGGCATCGAGTTTCATGAAGACTCCAACACGCTCTTCGTCGTCAACCACGATCCCAAGGGCTCGGCCATTGAATGGTATACATCGAGTTTCATGAAGACTCCAACACGCTCTTCGTCGTCAACCACGATCCCAAGGGCTCGGCCATTGAATGGTATATCCTCGATCTTTCTCAACGAGTGGCGAAGTATGAGGGCTCTATTCAAGATCCTGCCAGCACGCCGAATAGTCTCGTCGCCACGAGCAAGAACACATTCTTCGTGACGAATGACCATCGGTTCCCGGCCCGTAAGCATCCAATCCTCAGCAAGATCGAGAATTATGGAGGTATTTCAGGCGGTTCGATCGTTTACGTGAAGCGTGTGTGGAGTCAAGACGACGACGCGAAGGACAAAAATTTCAATGATCACTCCAAAGTCCTGGCCAACCTGCCCTTCGCAAATGGAATCGCCTTGCTCAACGAAACCACCTTAGCCGTCTCCAGCTCGACAACTATGTCTGTTCGTCTGTACAACATCACCTACTCTACCGATCCAGCATTCGACGATGAAGTCATGCCCACCCTCCAACTGATCAAATCTATCCTGTCCCTTTCCTTCGGGACAACCTAAGCGTCGACTCCAAGGGCAAGCTCCTCATCGCCGGACATCCCCATGCGTTGAGTCTGGAGAAAGTCAGTAAGGACAATCATGCGTGTCATAAACTGGACGTCAGTTGTAAGGTGGAGGAGAGGGAAAAGTGTGGCTTGAATAAGTTGAGTTGGTTTGGAGAGTGGAGCGAAGAACAAGGATATAGGGACTTGTATGCCGGGGATGATTTTGGCACGAGCACGACTGTGGTGAGGGATTGGCGGAGAGGAGTTGGGTTCGCGCCGGGGTTGTATGAGCAGGGTTTGATGAGGTGGAAGCTATGAGACAAGATGATCAAAGGCATCAATGGTAGAGCATGGAAACCAAAAGGTGAAATGTTGACGACTATGTCTTTCAGTCTGATGAAATCCTCGCCAGTCACACATGCATACATACATTACTTTTACTTCGTACTATGTCTGATACATCTCGTCCAATCCATCACCCTCGAGACCGTGCACTTGACTCTCCCTCCAACTACTCATTATCTAGTAAAAGACGCCTCCCAATATCCTTTCCCGCTCCCCTGCGCACCAGCCTGCGCATCCGCAATCTGGATCACAGCCGGTCCAGCAACAATGTTCTCATCGGTTGGCGTGGTTCCGCTACCGTTGGTCAGGACGAGGTACTCTTGGCCGGGTTGAGCGCCACTCGGGACGGTGACCTTGTATTTCTTTCCAGATCCACTCAATGGAGCAGAAACCGCACCAGTAGAAGTGATGAAGTAAGCCTGCTTGGCATTAACAGACTTAGCGACGGTGAGGGTAAGGACATTGTTCGCCCTCGCAACGCCCGCTGGTGAGGCGGCGATGGCTGGGAAAGCGACAACCGGAAGGGTAGGGTTGGATGATGGGCAAGTCTTGATGAATTGTGCCGCCAGGCTGTAAACCTCATCGAAATCAAGCGGGATATCGAATGGGTATGGGAAGGGGGATTGCTCTGGGTCCTGGTTCTCGCGGAGGTAGGCGCTGTGTCGGGACTCGACAGTGAGGATGGAGCCTGCGGCGGTGAGGTAGTCCTTGTTGACGATGGACTTGGCTGCGCCGAGGTAAGCGCTGACACCGACGCCTTCAAGGACGTTGGCCGTGGCGAGGAAGGACTTGACGTCGGTGATGCCGAAGCTGTAGGTGCAGGGGTTGGTTGGGGTTACGCCGGCAGCTGAGACGTAGTCAGTATGATGAGATACTTCTTCAATGACAAACAATGGATATGTCAATGGGGGGTGGAGACAACATACCCTTCAACGCGGAAGTGAGGAAAGAGACGTGAGTCTCCTCATCGTAAGAGATGCTCTTCAAGTTGGTGTAGAAGTCCTTGTCAAGACCAGCCTTCTCGAAGTCCGACTCTGAGAACTTAGAGATTGCTTGGTGGTAGAAAGCATTCTCGAGGTGCTCAAGGGTGAGAGCGTAGTTGAGGATAACGCCGTCGTTGATGGCAGACTGGCGCTTCTCAACGACTGGAGCTGCTGCTGCAAGAGCAGCGAGCGAGGTGGCAACGAGTGTGGAACGCATATTGACTGATATATGCTTGGGATGGGGTAGGTGTGAAGCGAAGGTCCAGACGAGGTTGTTAGACTATCAGATGAGGGCACAATCAAGCACCTGGCAATAGCAGCAGCGACCACACTTTATAGCTCTTCCCATCCTCAGTGTTCGTCGCCTCGTCGTCTTTACGGCTGTGAACGATTGAATCGCATCCTTCCCAGTTCCAGCATCCCTTCGTCCAGTAAAATGGTCTCTGAACGCCATCTCCTCTCCCAACGGCACGTGCGACCCCTCTTGCAGACCTTGAAACGCATGAAGCCGTACCAATAAGGTTAAGCATACAATTTTGCATATGGATAGCGGCTTGGAGCGGCAGCGTAGCGGCAAGTCAGAACTGGAATGTTTGGCCCAGACTGTCATGCCAAGCACGCTTTGTGTAGGAAAGAAGTCAGGGTCTGCCTGTCATGCGACCATCGCTATTGGTGGATGCGACAAGCTTGAAAGTAAGCTTTACTATAACCTGGGGCGACATGAGCCGTGTAGCCAGAAGAGGAAGGGGAAATTCGAGGAGAGGTGTGTATAGAGACTAGCGCGTTCCGGATTCAGCGGATAGGTGTTGCTCCGAGTTTACGGATGGTGAGCGTTCCGAATAACATGTCATGCTTCCACACGCGCGCCTGTACGGAGAAATGTCCGTAATACCAGCATCGCTTCGTGGCGTTCCGCACTTTGCGCCAGAGTGTGGAAAGGGCGGGCGGGACGATGAAGGATGAAGTAGGAGCGCTTTGGCGAGGTTCTTGTGCTCGAGCAATTCGGACCAGACTTCTGTGAGGAAAGTGGACCTCCGCGGGGAAAAATGCATGCGCTGGCCAATTTTCTGAAGGCCTGTTCTCGGTCTGAGGAGACTGCAAGCAATCCATTGTAGTGTTGTGTCGAGAGACGATACAGGCAAGGCAATCGCCAGCCGCGATGCAGTCTCGGGATGCCGAACAGTATTATCGACGCCGGGCCTGGGCTCTCATGCAGCGGAAGCTTTGAGAGGAGTCAAGCCCATGTGTTCAGTACGTACCATTCGCATCGACAGAGCTGTAGCTATTCCTGGAATGTTGAGGCAAACAGAGTTGCCTGGCCGCAGACATTAGGGCACGATGCAACCAGTGTTCAGGTGCGTAATTGAAGTTGGATGTGGTCGACGGTAATAGGTGGGCCCATACCGTCCGCAGGTACCGAATTCTGGATAATTGCACCGCAACATTTTGCGAGTAGCAAATTGCACCTCATGCCCCTCTTCTGATCCGCGGTTGAGCGTCCAAGATTGCAAAGTGACAACGTATGTCGCAGAATCTCGCTGAGACCCAAGCAATTCGTCAACGGTCAAGCGTCCTCACTTCGACTTCGGGCCGCCTCCGCGTCTGGCAGACATTCTTGTTCTCCCAGTTCTGAACCATTATGACCTCGACCAGGTATGACAAATTACTTTGCGCCTGATGGTCGTTCATAATAACATCGACGTCGACCTTCCGTAATCCGCGACACTTGTCGAGCATATGTGCCAGTTCCGTAGAGAAGCATCCCACCGCCATCTGGCTTAATTCAGGCGTGGCGATGCGAAGAGAAAATTGCAGCTTCTTCATGTGGCTTAAAATGCAGTTACCGTTGAGCAGGTTACCGTGAATAGGCAGACACTGGTCCCGTAGTTTTCTGCGGGTGACAGTATCGATATATTCAATGTCGGCCCAGAATGTGGGATTTGACAACGCCTCCCTTGCCAGGTCGTACATTCTTTTGCAGACGGCAATTCGGATCATCAGTCGATCGTGGCGGACAGCTGCGTGCTTTTCGGAGTAAGGCGCATTGTATCGCAGCTGCCACATGTCATTGGTTTTCCGCGTCTTCGGTAGTACCGCGTAGGAGAGAATATGCAGTAGCATCTCGTCCGGCATCCAAGTAGGGGAGAGTTCGTCGAACTATGAGAGTCGCAGCTTGAACGCGCTTTGCGATCCTTCGTACTGTGAACTCTCGCGTCAACGCCCGTCCAGCAGCAGCCATATTTCCCAGTGTGGTCGATGATAGCTCGTCGTCCAGGTCAGGTCATGATCCGTGAACATTATCAGCCGATTAGTGCTCGCATGAGAAGAAAATCGCAGATAGCTGTCCTCACAGGCCACCGTCCTCATATCTTTTGGGCGAACTGGACACCGAGAGCAAGCTCATGCCTCAGGCGTGTTCAACACACGCTCCGCAAGGCTGAATTTGCGCAGATACTGTTGGCGAAGAAGTGAAAGTGCCTGCCCAATGGATCTGGGTCGCACTAATCCAAATGCTTGACTGACGCGCAACTCCGTTGTGCCTCTGTGGTAATCGTGATTGCAATACTCGAAATACACTACTGTCGCTAACTCGCATTTATCTTCTGCGGCACGGTGCACGAGCCTCGATATCGCAGCATAATCATTGCAAAGGTTCTGCGATGGTTCATTGTTTTCTTATTGTCGATGTGAAGTGGGAACTATTGCCTTTGCCCATGCACATATCTATTTGGCCTCAACTTCGTCGTATGGAAGGGAAGGCTTGCTCTGGCCTTGGCTTTGGCTCTGGCTTTGGCGGCGCTCCCGACTGTCTCGACGCGGCCTGTCCCTTTCTCTGTCTCTGCTCCGATCCCTGTCACGACGATCACGACTTCGATCTCTGTAGGAACGGTCATCCCGGTCACGATTCCTGTCCGCTCGACTGCGACTTCGACTCCGCTCACGTCTCCTAGGACGCTCGGAGTCGGCGCCGCTCGGGACCCAGCGGTCGGTATCAGGTCGTTCGTCGTACCGTGCTCGTCGGCGTGGCTTATCTCGCTCGTCTCGGATGATGCTGCTAAGATCGCGCCCTCGCTCGCGGTCGCGGTCGCGGTCACGATCCTTTGGGGTGTCTCTACCATCGTCCTCGCGTGGTCGTCGTCTTGGTGGTGATCGATCATCGTCACCCCGACCGCGACGTCTAGGTGGCGACCGGCTGTCATCAGCCCTCGGCCGGCGTCGTGGAGGTGATCGGCTATCATCATCCCGAGGTCGTCTGCGTGGGGCTTCATCATCTGGACGTGCTCGTGGTGCATCGTCCTCCGGCCGCTTTCGCGGTGCTTCCTCGTCTGCTTTCTTCGAAGCAGCTTCCTCGTCGGCCTCTCGTGGGCGTCTGGCTGTAGAAGTGCCACCCGGAATGTAACGATCGATTCCAATTGGACTTCTACTCCGACTTCGATCCCGATCACGTCGACGATCACGGGAGTCTCGTCTGCGCCTTGGAGGCGAGCGAGTGCGGTCACGATAGCTTCTTCGAGGCGGGCTACGGCTGTCATCCCGGCGGCGAGATGGACGATATGAATGAGGATTATCTGGCGTCCTCTCACGTGGTGGCCGCTCCACGACTTCACCCTCATCGGTGTCATCCTCACGCCTCCTCTCGCGGCGGGCCTCTCTTGATCTAGATCTGTTTCTGGGCCGGGAATCGTCCCGCGGACGCTGACGTGCTTTCCATGCTGCTCGCTCAGCACTAATGTCGCGGTACATCGAGACACGTCTGTTGTCTTTGCCTCCTCGCTCGTCAGCTGAGGGCTCGCGACGTCTATTGCTGTAAGACCGATCAGGTGTTGGAGAGCGTGCACGAGCTGGACGGGAACGTGAGTGTTCACGGGTCTCTCTGGGTCCTGTAGGAATTGGTGGCGATGCCTCCGATGCTGCTGGCTTGTCGCCCTTCTTCAGCGTAAGCGACGTTGGCATGAGGCCTTGAGCACGCATCTGGTCCTTGCTCTGACTGTTGCGAGGGGCAGCCTGGTGCTTGAGTCTGGCAGGTGGCTCCATACTCTCACTGCGCTCCAACTCGGGTCGGCGAGCCTTCTCCGCCATCTCCTGCCCTTCCTTAAGAAGCAGCTCCAGAGCTTCCGCTTCGATGCGCTTCTGCTCGCGCTCGGCTCTCTCATTCTGCCTCTGCTCACGTTCTGCTTGTAATGCTTTCTCGCGCTCTTCCGCCTCTTTCTTCTGTTGTTCCCGCTCAGCATTGAACTTCTGGATCCTCTCACGTTCGCGCTCCTTCTCTGCTTGTTTCCAAGCCTCTCGCTCAGCGCGTCGCTTTTGTTCCCGCTGCAGCTTCTCGGTCTCCTTCATGAGCAATTCCTGCTTCTTCTTCAATGCTTCGAGCTCCTTCTTTTTCTTTTCCTGCGCCTCTTTCTTCTTTCGCGACTTCTCGTCCTCAACGTGTTTCCTGGCGCGCTCATGTCTGCGCACTGTAGCTTCTGCGGCATACTCTTCATCCGTCTTGCCAGCTTTTCGGACCTCCTCGTCAGCTGCCTCATCACCTATCTCCTTCCGCCGAATCTCCCGCAACGCCTTCTCCGCACTTGCCATGTACTGGTCGATGTAGGCATCAATGTCGTTCTGGGTCTTACTATAGACATCGGCACGTGCTGCAGCACCTTCCAGTAGCGGTGCAGCAATTCTTCGATCGGGCTTGAGGTACTTCAGTGAGTCGCGATCGATCTCGGTAGTCGTGAAGTTCTTGAGCGAGGCCTCGAACATTCCGCGCTGGGCGCTCTCTGAATATGACTGAAAAGCCTTCTTACGCAAGCCATCGAACTCGCCCTTCTTCTTGAAGCTGTGTAGCATCGAATCGATGCTGGACCGCTGGACTGAGGAGAGCGGCAACTCGCTGATCTTGGGCTTCTTGCGCGGGAGATCGAGCTCGTCCATGCCGGTCATGATCGTGTCTGTAGCCATGGTGAGTGTTGTGCGCTTGATTGGCGGTAGACGGTCCGGAGATTCTGGTTTCCTCAGGTCATGTCGTGCGGAGTGGACAGGATAAAGTGTTCACATGCAAGTTGTCGCGACAGAAGGGACGCGGGCGCGACATCAGAATCGAGTTTCCGGCTAGCTGCCGACCGCTGACCGAGCCGAACATCCTTGCACCCTTGCATCTGGGGGAGTTGTTGCTGACCACAGGATCAACACCACCATCAGTTGCATCTGAACGCCTCGCGTGACACTTTTGGAGGGCAGAGACAGCTGGAGAGGAGGGCAGGATCCCATATCAACCATCATCACGACCGACGAACCCGTCTGAAGAGCTACACGCCGCGCAAATACACCCGCGACCATGGTCAACAAGATTCTCTTTTGGTCAGGCTTCGGTATGTCAATGCCCTTTTTTCGCCTATTGATGGCCAGCATGGTACTCACAGATCTGTACAGGCCTCGCGGTGCGCTTCTGGCAGCTTGGAATCGAAATGCGCCCATTTTTGTATGTCTATCTCTTGACAATTTATGACACCAGCGAAATCTAATCCTTCACAGTTCCCATCAAAACTACCTCATCTACCCAATCTACGGAGCTCTCGGCGCATCATTCGGATACTGGCTACAGGGAGTGGAGGACAAGCAAATGCGATACCTGGGTGACGCAAGACAGAGGTTGATTGAGAAGCGCAAGAGACGGGCCGAGCGTGAGGGCTTGAACGCAGGCTCAGACTCACAAAGACACGAGGATGGCGTATATACTGAAGGTGCGAGGGCATAAATGTTCGGATGGCAGGTAGGAGAGAATGTGCGTGGAGAGGGTGATTTGAGGTCGGAGAGCGAAAAGCGGACAAGAGCTACGGCGTAGGCGAGACGAAATGCCACTCCGCATGCTACTTCCGCGTATTGTGATATCTACACATCCTTTCGAGCCTGGCGATAGATTCACAGAGCGGCCGGGCTCGTTTGGGAACTTTTGAAGGTGACCGGAGGGTCTTGGCATTGTATTTATTACAGAGCGGCAAGCTCAATTCAGCTTCACTCAAGAATGGCAATGCCGCATACTCCAGACACCTGTCCTCACATGCCGACTTGAGCATATAATCACTCTGTGCTGCCGCAATGCCAGTATATGGCGATCGACTGCGGCCAGGATGAATTCTCATGACTTTGCGAGCGGCTGGCAAGGTTCTCTCCGCTTGCCGGAATCAACACCAACACCACCACGCTCGCCAGCTCTTGCAGCCACAACGCGAGGCGGCATCGTTGTGTTCTCCGGAGGCAGCGCTGCTAACAATCTCGTAGATGTTTTCAATGAGATTCGCGAAGCCAACAATGCTCCCCTCAGCTATGTCATTCCAATCTCAGATAACGGAGGTTCATCCTCAGAGCTCATACGCGTCTTCGGCGGACCAGGTACGCGGACAACTATCTACTAGCTACAGATGGCCTTCATTGACCGCGAAACACTGACTGACGTGACTAGGCATTGGCGACGTTCGCTCGCGTCTCGTTCGTCTGATTCCAGAGCATGATACCGAGGCCAAGGCCATTAAGCAATTCTTCAACCATCGCCTTCCCAAGTCATACGCGCCAGCGAGAGCAGAATGGCTCGATATTGTCGAGTCAACGCATCCTCTTTGGGATGGCATTTCTTCTCCCAAAAAGGAGCTGATACGAAGCTACCTCAACTCGATGAATCTGGAGCTTGTGAAGCGTGTTAGGCCAACGAGTCGATTTGATTTCTCCGGCGCAGCTATTGGGAACCTATTCTTGACCGGGTGTGTCCCAACGATCCGCTTCCAAAACCTATGCTGATGATAACCAGAGCACGTCTCTTTACTGGAAGCTTTGAAGCCGCGATCTATCTCGTCTCCAGCATCTGCGGAGTGCCATCGATGGTCTCGATACTGCCTGTGCTGAATACTAACTTTGCTCACCACATTGCCGTGCGTCTCGCCGACGGTACAGTGATCACAGGCCAAAACAATATCAGCCATCCAAGTGCTCCGGCTGCCTCAATTGAGCACATGTCATCATCTCCTACACAACTCCTCCGACAGCAAACCGAAGAACAAGATACGGTCGAAGATGCCAACATGCCTGGTACCCACCCTGAACTGCGAAAGCCTGCTATCGCCTTCTCGAAGGAAGACGAAGAGGAGCTGCCATCCCGAATTCAGCGTCTGTTCTACATCAATCCCTACGGACACGAAATCAGCATTCCAGCTAACCCGCGCGTGATCGAGGCTTTGCGAAACGCATCGGCGATTATTTACAGCATAGGGTCTCTGTTCACGTCCTTGATACCATCGCTTATATTAAGAGGCGTCGGTTCCGCTATCACATCTCCGCTGATAAGGACGAAAATTCTGATTCTGAACGGAACCCTCGATCGTGAGACTGGACCATCATCGCACCCTTTCTCTGCAATGGACTTTGTTGCAGCGATTTCAAATGCTTGTGCAGACTCGCAAGCCCAACAACACCCACACCCGACTGAGTACTGGCAATACGTCACTCACATCGTCTATCTCGACGGCCCAGTGTCCCCCAGACTGGACAAAGACGCATTCAACAGGATCGGCATCGAGTCACTCCGGGTTTATGGTCGGAACGATGATTCTGGGAAACGCGGCCGCTATGATGCGAAGGCGCTTACACAAGCATTGGAGGCCATTATCGGTCGCAAAGACCCAAGGGGGCTGTCGAGACGTAACACAGTTGTTGCATGAAACGGGGATCAGGTTCCAGAACAGACACCGCTGGTGTGCTGAAGGTCCACGCGACACTATGCGAAGCAACGCGAGACGATGACGAGATGCCAACCGGAGCGGCTCTACCAGGAACAGAAAGTTGCCCCGCCGATAGCTTCACGAGCTGCTCTCACCTGCAGCGGCAACCGGCGCCGAGAATTCCCAGTCGCTTAGCTGCAATTGAGTTCATGCTATAAAGTTGTAGGTTCATCCTTCACAACGACAGATCAAAGACACACGAAATCATGGCCTCGAAACCGTTCAACGTCGCCGTCGTAGGCTACGGCCTGTCCGCCAAGGTCTTCCACATCCCATTCGTCCTTGCCCTTCCAGAAGATTTCAAGCTGTACGGTATCGTGCAGCGATCGCCGAAACCAAACGACGATGCTGCCAAAGATCATGCTGGAATCAAGAGCTGGAGGTCAGTGGATGAGGTATACGCGGACAAGGATGTGGATGTGGTAGTAATCACCACAACTCCAGATACACACTTTGAAATGAGCAAGAAGTCTTTGGAGTCTGGCAAGAACGTCGTGGTGGAGAAGCCATTCGTCCCAATGCCGGAGGAAGCACAAGAGCTTGCTGAGATCGTGAAGAAGACGGGCAAGAAGTTGACAGTACACCAGAACAGGAGATGGGACGCAGACTTCTTGACGTTAAAGCAGATCTTCAAGGAGGGGCATTTGGGAGACATTGCAGAGTTCCACACCCACTTCGACAGGCATCGACCAGATCCGCCGCCTGAGTCTTGGAAGAACGAGCCCAAGCCTGCACATGGCAGCATCTACGATTTGGGCACGCATTTGATCGATCAGGTGTACTCCATCTATGGCCTGCCGAAGAAGGTGACTGGACTCATTGCCAACCAGAGGAGAGGTGTCAGTGGAGGGGCACCAGATTCGCATACCGTTTTGTTGCATTACGATGGGCCACTGCTTGTGACGGTCAAGGCTGGTGTTGTGAGTGCAGAGGCGGAGCAGCTACGCTATTGGATCAGAGGAACGAAAGGGAACTTCAAGAAGGTGAGTCGGGTAAAATACCTTCCACTCGCTGTTACTGACATCTGTGGCAGTTCCATCTCGACCGACAAGAAGACCAGCTACGTCTCGAAGGTGTCAAGCCTGGACACAAAGATTTCGGTGTCGATCCCGAGAGCCACTATGGGACGCTCGTCACTATCGAAAAAGAGAAGGCGCCTCCAGTTGTTCAGAAGTATCCGACTGTGCATCCAGCGACGTACGTGGAGTACTACCGCATCTTTGCGAAGGCATTGAAGGGAGAGGGCGAGGTGCCAGTGAAGGCAGAAGAGGCGGCGGATGTGTTGCGGATCATTGAGGCGGCGAAGTTGAGCTCGAAGGAGGAGAGGACGGTGCAGCTTTGAATGAGGACCATGCTAAAGATTGAGATTGTTGGCTCGAAGATGCGAATTGTCGGAAATGACAGACGAGCCCAAGAAGTTCAGATACGATGCACGCGGGATTGCTTGAGAAAATGAAGTCGAGTTGAGCTCTCAAGGCGCGTTTCGCCTCACTCCGTTTGTGCAAGAAGGTGGGCTCTCATCGCGTAAGTTTCGCGTAGCTGCCTATCGTGCCTTCCCTTTTTGCTTCACCGGTACTGGCTGTCACATGCTGACCAGGACCTCACAGCTTCAAGAACCCGCTTCGCGTCCGCATCCTCTCCTCCCACGTCCACCACCGACACAAGCTGTAATACCAGAGACCGCAACACAATCATGGCGTCGCAGACGGAAGACAAGATGAAACAGGAAGACGGTGCCGCTAGGTTCACCTTCACGTTGCCTGACCGCACCCTCGCCTTTCCCGCCAAGGGTGCTGGTGCTATGGCGAAAGTGCTCAAAGAGAACAACATGCTGCTCGGTAAACTTCAGTGGTACTCTATGTGATATAACTGCTGACCCCGATCACAGAACTTGATCAAGACACCCTCAGGGAAGTCATCGCAGAGCAGTTTCACGGCAATGGTGCGGAAGTCGTCGGTGAGCAGATCCTCGGCCACACTATCACCTGCGACGGAGAAGACCCACGCTACTTTGAAGAGCACAAGTTCAACGCACAGCAGCTCATGAAGGACATCTCATTTCTTGCCGACCTCCCAAGTGGAAACGCCAAAGCAGCATCCGTGATCATCGAGGTCTGCTCTTGGATGTTCAAGAAATCCAATCAATGGGACGACTCAGAGATGCCCGAGCATGACTGTCACATCTTCGAGCAGATGCTGATGTGGACTATCAAAGCTTTCTAGGAGAACAAAGACAGGAGCAAGTTGCTTGAGGTCGGCAATGCAGTCCTCCGACTGCGCCAAGAGCATGGGGTCACGAAGAAGAGCGCAGATGACATTGATCCCAACGATTGCTTTCAGCCCTGCGCTACGTACCTCGCCCAATGGCACTCCCAGCAGGTCGGCACGCTTCTCGCCAACAAGGTCATCGGTCACATGAACGAGCCGAAGATCGAAGCGAGGATCGCCAAACATTTCTCGGCGCGTGAAGTTGATGCGTGGGAGAAGCTGCAAGAGCAAGTCGAGGACGCGGGATGCATGTTCCACTGCGATGGCTTGAACTGTCTGCTCGATCGCCTGAAGAGTGGAAATCTCTGTCACATGGATAAAAAGCTGTACAACCGGTTCGCGCCATTCTTTGGATGGCGCACTTCGACTGAAGATGAGGTGGACAGCACTTTGGAGGACGATGATGCGCTGGGGGGCTGAAAGGTTGGTGTTTACCGAGAGACGATATGGCTAAGAGTACACCGCGAAGAACACGGCGGGATTTGCTGGACGATGTCAGCTGCACTGAAGAGATGAGCTTTGCTGCCGTTTGTTTACCTTCTGTACCATTGCCAAGCTTCCCCTTTCGCATCTGAAAGTGCAGGCGCACTTTCAAAGTCTTTACCACTTTTGCGGAAACTGGACTTGCAGCCGACATTACCAACATCGCCATTTGCCAATTTGCCGTGCTGACCACAGAAATCACCATGGACTCCGCTAATACTGCAAAGGCAAATGACGAGACTCCGGCATCGCCCTCCTTCCAATGCCCGGCTACAGACAACCATCCACCACCACCATCACCACCGACATCTTCACCACCGCTCTTTTTCAGAGCCACGCCAGTCACCAAGCGCAAGGCCTCGCAGACAGACACTACAGACGACGACGAGCACAGAGAGAGGCGAAGGAAGACCGAGCACCATGGCCAGACTCACGGACCACCACCTCCCCGTCCTCCCCCTCCTCCTCCTCCCTCATTGTAAGCAGCACCTGCCTCCATCTTCGACAACAAGCACATGAAGGCAGCTATCAAGGCGCTCGAAGACAGCTACAATCTTCTCAGTACGTTCTCCATTCACCATACCTTCACAAGCTCAGACCTAACGCCGTACTCCAGAGCTTGAAACAGAGAAAGAGGGTTGCAATGGATGCGACTGATTGTTGCGGCGCTCATTCAATCACGACAGGCTCTCAGCTTCTAGCTCGGTGGTGGTACAAAAAGCCTCTCCTCATGTGCGTGCAAGTCTGTTTGCGCCTAAGCACGCACCCGACAGGAGATCTTGATTCCAGGAAATGCTTGCGCTCAAGCGTGAGTCTAGGTGTTGTGCTTCGGGTGGTTCCTGCCTTCTCTTCAGCACGCCAAGGCCTGCATGTGAGAAAGTGGTGCTGATGTAACGACCTTCGCCCCTGCTCTTTCGACTCTTCCACACTCCACGTCCAGAACATCTACCACGACACCACAAAGTCCTCGCAACATCCTAGCAGCTTTGCCATACAAGCGTCACCGTCACCAACATGGCCGTGCCAGAGACTCAGGAGCACAACGCATCTGACCCAGCGGCTGGCCCTTCCGACAACGACGCCGCCTCCACGTCATCTGCTTCCTCTGAGGAGCTCAGCGAAAAGGAACTCAAGGCCAAAGCGAAGGCATTGGAGGGTAGCAACTGGCTTCTAAGTAAGTCGTCCGCAATGTCTGTGCTGCAGAACCCTGACATCTTTCCAGAACTCCCAAGATCCGAGCTCAAGCAGCTGCTCCCTTTTTACGGTGACCGCGCTGCAAAGATCCTGAGCAAAGAGATAATGTATTTCAAGGACGATTGCCACGTCTGCAGCGAGGAAATGCCATGGGTCGATATGCCGTGGAGAACGACTATGCCCTCATGCCAGACGATGCGCTCTTCCTCAAGGACATCAGACTCCTGAGAAAGCTACCTCGTGGCTTACCGAAAGCGGCCAAATTGATCTTACGCTATCACGATCGAGAAGCACATTGGCCGTACGAGATCGATGACATGCTCATTGAAGAGATGGTGTCATGGGCGCAGACCTGGGACAATCGTCTTCTCAAGATCCTCCGCAAGATGGTGCGACATCCCGAAAAGGGGCTGAAGTTGAAGAAGGTAATATCATGGGTCGGCGGAATGCGTGTTGCTCGTAAGGATCGCGCGACTGAGTTCGACACCGGCTTTGAAGGGATGTTCGTCGAGCCAAACCCAGTCTTCAAGAGGAGTCGTGAGACGCTCAGGAAGTGGCACTCAGAACGTGTTGGTCCAATGCTGGCGTACAAAGTGGCAGGCCACCCTCTCCCGGTGGAGCTTGTCGAGAGCATCGCAACATTTTACGTGGAGGCTACGGAGGCAGACTTCGATCCAGAGCCGACGGTGATGTATCGAGAAGGACACGGGCCCGAAACGCGTCCTGATGGCCACATTCGAGGCTGATGTTCGCAAACCCGATCGTCAGTGGAAGTAGACAGACAATTGTGAAGGTGAAAAGTCGACATTGAAGGTGCCCAGGAAAGGGCCTCTGAGAGTAGCGAACTTCAGTTCCGAAAGACTATGCTACGCTATGCTAAAGAGACTCAATCATGACCAGTTCCGTCTGCTTTGCTTTTCTTTCTTTTCCATCTTCCTTTCATGCTCCATGCGCCACGCTATAACAGCAAAAAAGGACAACAAGACCAACGAATGCCCGTCGATATTGAGAGTTGAGTCAAACGAAATCAGCAAAGTCCTCCCATGTGCCACGCAAGACACGGGTATCAACGGTGTAAGAAAGCCCCCAAAACCGAAAAGTGCCTCAATCCATCCAAGTCAAAATGCCGTTCTGTAAATCCAAGCACCCAATAAGCCAAGAGAATGAGAAATGTCGATGCTGCGATCGGCCGTAGTAATAGTCGTCATCTTGGTGAGACATCGGGGTTCTCACCGAAGTAGTCCAGGGTTGAGTTGTAGTAATGGTTTTCACGTGAAAGCGCCAAGCCCTCCCAGAGCCGTCGTTGGGAAATATCCCAGTTTCCATGTGTCATCAAGCTCGCCCCAGGAAGCGCTGATCACAGCTCAACAACCAAAACCTTGTGAAACTCGCAGCACCGGCAATGCAGAATGCTGAGCTGCAAGTAACCTTCCCGCCTCGTGTCTCAAAATCGCACTTTCATTGACTGAGCGAAAGAGCCTCCACATCCTCATGCAGATCTTCTCCCTCGTAATCCGTCACCTCCGTGCGCTCATTCTGGTAATGCGGTGGACTGGCCGGCACATCTTCATACATGGGAGGTCGCTCGTCATCCCATGCGATTCCCATACCAGCGCGCTCTGTAACATTGAGCGCGAACTGCGTCCGAAGAACCCTCGCAGCACCGGTTGGGGTCGCAAGATGGGGTTTCTTGTGCGTAGCCCATTCTTCCGCAATGACTAATTCCACGATCAAGTTATGATTGATCTTGAGGCCGAGAGGGGCGTCGACGTTGCATTGTGGTTTGGCGGAAGGGCTCATGGCGCACATGAATTCGCCTTCGATGGTACCGTCGGAGAGATCCGTTTTCCAGCCGGATTTCAATTCGTCCATGCCGATGTCGCGGGTGTCTTCGTTTTGGATGCCTTTGCCTTCGCCACCGACTTTCGATTCGTGAGTCTTACAGGGAGGCGAGACGGCGACCTCGTACTCTTCGATTCGCCAGGTCAGTTTTCGGAGACGCCATCGCATCTGGGTTTCCTCTTTCCGAGTTGTCATGCCCGTCATACGGCACTGCACCGGGAATTCTCCAATCGGATGGATGACGTTGGGCAGAGTGACGTGAAGAGTGAGATTCGTTGGTGGGAACACTCTCACACTGTTCTTGTCGTTACTTGGTCGAATGGCGCGGGTAACAAGTAATTCCCTACGAAACTCGACCTCCTGTCCATCGATCGACTTGGCGCGAATGTGAAGAGAGTAATCGATGTTGCCAATACTGCCGTGCGTCGTTGCAGGAAGGTGTCCGGGGATGAGATGCGAGAAAGGAATCTCGTGCAAACCATTTTGCGCATGGTATGTGTGCGGTTTGCTCAGGAAGTTCCATTCGTACAGATCCTTGACCTGAGTCATGCACTCCCGACAGCGGTCCTGCACTGGTCGCTTTGTTGTGGTCGTGCATTCCAGGAACATCGCGACTGAGGAAAGCGTGGCCTCAGGGATATTCGGTGTGATTTGGATTCGTCCAGAGATCAATGCGCCTGTTGATTGCGAAGGAGGATCCATAAGGGCAGCCGGTGGCGATTCCATGAACAGGCCGATCTTGACGGGTTTCGGTGCTTGGGATGATCGCGCTCCATCTCTGCCACGCTTGTCTTTTGAAAGTGATCGTTCCTTCGATTTCGCTTTTTCATGGGAGGAGCTATGCTTTTTGACAAGGTTGAGAGCGGGCCGTTTGATGTGGTCCATGCTCGGTCTCCGCATTTCGAGCGAGGTTTTGGATGTGTTGTTCTTGTTAGATTTGACAGTTCTACTGAGCTGACTGTTGTCATGCGGAGAAGGGGTCGACCAAATGCCAAAAATTTTGCCTGACATTCTGGGCGACGCCATACGACGCTGGCCACAAGGCAAGCCCAGTCAGCTGGTTGGTTCCTGGCGGCGGCGGTTGCTCTGCGGGTATGACGATGACGACGATTGCCGAAGTCTGGAGTGCAGACGGACCGAGATGGTGATGCAGTCTTTGCAAGGACAATGGTTGGTGAGCAAAGGGCAGCTGCCGTCGGAGGTCGCCTGTTGATTCAGAGTTTGATGGGTGTTTTGGTGAGACTTTTGATGGGGATGGCAAGATATAGCAATATGGCTCTCACGAGTTGATTCTGTGAGCGATCAAGTTACTTCGGAGTTGGGATGCGATGGCGGCGACCACGGGCATCTTCAATCAAATAATAAATGG
This sequence comes from Nothophaeocryptopus gaeumannii, assembly GCA_031771865.1. Classification (NCBI taxonomy): domain Eukaryota; kingdom Fungi; phylum Ascomycota; class Dothideomycetes; order Mycosphaerellales; family Mycosphaerellaceae; genus Nothophaeocryptopus; species Nothophaeocryptopus gaeumannii. The sequence goes on from JASISA010000019.1 coordinate 951,537, forward strand.
GCTACGGGGTGAGGTGATCGTTGAGTGAAGACACGTGCTGGTCCTTTGGTCGGGGTGCACATGTCTGCAAAGAAAAGTTGCAAGGAGTGGATACTTATTACTCGACCGAAACTCTTCCTCCATGCCAAATTCCGTTCCGTACCAGCGTACCACAGAACCTTTTGGCCGGCTAGAAATACGGTCACCGTCACGCCTTGCGCGCAGCCCGTCGAAACAGCCGGCGCGCCCTAGACTTCTGTAGGCAAGTCGTGCTAGGAATACGGTAGCACTAGAACTAGCCACGCGCACTCTTCACCGCGCTCTCCAGCCGTCAGCCCCTACTACTGACAGTACATCAGCAGCCGGCACGGATGAGTATGCTATACACAGTCATACAGCTCAGCTGCACACAGGTCGTCCATTCGTGCCGCGCGTCAGCTGCTGGGTGGCGGCTGCTCACGCGAACTCTGGCAGACTAGTTCTAGGGACGTAGTCTCATCATCGCTTACTCGGCCTCCGCGAACAGCAATGAGCCACATCGCTCCACCAAACGCCATGCGCAAACCAGTTCGATGATCAGCATACAGATTTGCGGGGTAGGGCGCTTGTCGAAGAGCCAATATTGTATTGACTTCAGCATGCCCTGTACGACATCTTGAGCAGTACAACCCAGCTCCTTGAGCAAACACCTCCGTGGAGCTGCTCATTGCATCATTGCGAAAGCTGGTCACGAGCACGGTTTGGTGCCGACTTCCGACTCCGACTACTGCTGGGTACCTCAAGCCGTGCAACACTGCCCGAAGCGAAGGCGCAAGACGTAAGAACTGACTCAGACGACGCGATGCGGATGCGTGTTGACTCTCCTGCACCGTTGTGGCCCTGTCAGGCTGTCAGACGTGGCCGCCGGCCAAGGCTGGTTGGCCACGGCCAGAAGAATCGCGCACTCACCGCTGGGAAGGCTTGACGGTCACAAGCTCACCCACCAAATAGACACGAACAACCTCTTTTCGAATCATCTGACTTTTTGCAGATCCTTGACCGGTAATTCTTCCGATAGAACTATTCTATTCTTGGCGTAGAGAAAACCTCCCCCGGGCCGGGTCCGAACTCGCCATCGGCCCCCTTCTGTGAATACCGAAGTCTTCTTTCTCTTTAAGGCAAACCGCTCAAACCTCAATATGTTGCTGCCAGACGCATTTCCAGGTAATCACCACTATACAAAATCAGCATGCAATCGCGCAATTCCATCACTGCATGCGGAACGTACCTGTTAATGCCCTCGTACTTTCTGGGCCTGCTTTCGCTATAGGTGGTCGGTAGTGCCTCAATGAATCGGTCAAAGTTGGGATTGCAGAAATATGCCATCGAGTACCGGGCCGGGTGGACATCAGCGGAAGTCGGTGGCTCCACGACACGATGCTTCGTGCTCTTGATGGTATCATTCGACCATCGAGCAAGCAAATCGCCGGCGTTGATCACGACAGCGCCTTCAATTGGCGTCGCGTCGATGTAGTTGCCGTTGGGTGAGAGCACTTGCAATCCGCCGCGCATGTCCTGCAAACAACTCACATTAGCCAAGCATTCACAATCCGGGTGCGGCCTTGTCCTTCGGCCTTGCGAGAGCCCTGATCGAACGCCGCGACACGAATTCCGTAGGCTAGAACGCGCCTTTGCGGAGACCACGCGAGATGACTTGCCTCGCCCCGGCAAATCACCCCTTCCCGGAATCAGATCCGTCTTTTGGTGAACACACAGAAGGCCTTCCATCGCATTCGCTACTTACCTGGAACAGACAAGTAATACTCCCATAATCCGTATGCGCCCCAGCCCTCACAGTATTCTCATTATTCTGGAACACCTCACTCTTCACCGCCGGGTAATGCAACAACCTCAAAGTATTATCCCCACCATCACAATATGAGTCGAACCACGACTCTTCCAACCCCAATCCAACAGCAATAGCCCGCATGATTTGCGTATGAAGTTGTTTTCCCAACTCGTGGAATTCTAGCATCTGATCTTTGAAGACTTGACCCGCGGAATCGTATTTGTCCGGCCATTGATTCGGCATCCCTTCAACTCCTTCCCTTCCAATCTCAAACGACTCCTTCAAATCCGCTCCTTCATTCGCGCGAATCTTCTCAATTTCCGCGGGATCTGTGGCGTCTGTTGTTTTCTCCCGGCCTGGTTGTGAGTATCCCCGATTCGCTTTGGGCGTCGTCCATCCCATCTCCAATTTCTGACTCTCTGGTCGTTTGAAGAAAGTCGCACTCTCCGCGAAAGTTTCATGTACCTTTGAGTGGGGTATGCCATGGTTTTTTAGGTAGATGAAGCCGGCGCGTTGGAAGCCTGAGAGGATTGCTTGAGCTGTTGTGCGTTTTGTTGCTGGGTCGCCGGTTAGGAAGGATGAGAAGTCTATTAGGGGAATTTCGAGGTTGTCCGAGGAGACGGCGGAGGTTACGGCTTCGGGCTTCATTATTGTTGGAGATGTTCTTGATCGTTCTTGTGTCGTTTTGGCATTCAGCTGCTCCGAGTGTAGTTCTAGGTCCTGTTTCGTCCCGTTCGTCCTAGCAGTCTTGTTAGAGTGAGCCTTTGTGTGACGATGATGATGTGAAGTCGAAATAAACAACACTGATAGGCGTCTTCCTGTGGTTGTCATGTACAGATTGCCACTGCCAACAATTGGATATTCTTATCAAGGTGGCGCTGATAGGGCAGGATGTTGATGGCGGGGTTCGCCGTGGTGGGATTTGGAAGATCTGCAGGAAGGTGCTTTGCACACCTGAATACAGGAACAGGCAGGTGCGACGACTGATATATCAGTCAACCTGAGATTTGGCAATTGCGACACTTTGGCATCTGATCTGCGCTTCGGATCTGGGCCTGTGAATGCGTTGGTAAAGCAGCAGACCTGAACGGACGAGATTATCCTTGAGTGTTGAGCGGACCAATCGCAGAGGCAACCACTGCTCCAAACACTACTCCACTACAGCCACCGAGATTCAATATCGAAAAGGGGAAGGGACTCCAGACTGAACGGTCTCTCGCATACTGAGTGACACCTTCGTAGAAAGACCTTCCACAAGATCTGTGGATGACCAACCGAGAACAACGACAACGATCTCACGCGACCTGACCAAGCCAGAATTTCCAAGGAACATCTTTCAAAATGCCCACCGTCGACGTCCACACCCACATGTACCCACCCTCCCTCATGGCCATCCTACGCCAACGCAATGAAGTGCCATACGTCCGCACCTTCCCAGATCAGCCAGCAGCCGGCGAGCGGCTAGTCATCTTACCCGCTGAAGAGGCATCCACCGGCACCGCGAGAGGTCGACCCATCGGACCAGAGTACTACGACGTCTCCAAGAAAATCGCATTCATGGACCAACACAAAATCGACATCTCAGTCATCAGTCTGGCGAATCCGTGGCTGGACTGGCTTCCTCCTTCTGAAGGCGCGGTAGTGGCGAAAGAGGTCAATGATGATGTTGAAACGATGTGTGAGACGCATGAGGGGAGGTTATTCGCCTTCGGAACTCTGCCGCTTAGTGCATTGGCGGAAGGGGTCGTGGCAGAAGTCCGGCGACTCAAAGGGCTGAAACATTGTCGCGGCGTCGTTATAGGAACTTCTGGACTGGGTGAAGGGTTGGATGATCCACGACTCGATCCGATTTGGAAAGCTCTGGAGGAGAATGGCATGGTGGTGTTCTTGCACCCGCATTATGGGTTGCCTGGAGAAGTGTTCGGTCCTAGGGCAGGAGATTATGGACACGTATTACCTCTAGCAATGGGTTTCCCGCTAGAAACAACAATCGCCGTGACGAGGATGATTCTTTCGGGGGTGTTTGATCGATTCAGGAATCTGAATGTCCTGCTGGCGCATAGCGGCGGCACATTACCTTTCCTAGCTGGTCGAATCGAAAGCTGTATTGCGCACGATTCACATCTAAAGAAGGCTGGGAAGATTGGAGGTAGAAGGGACGTATGGGAGATTCTGAAGGAGAACATTTACCTGGATGCTGTAGTGTATGCGGATGTTGGGTTGAAGGCTGCTATCGATGCTTCTGGTGCTGATCGGTATGCTTCCTCTGTTCGTCTGGATTCCGACATTGATGTCGATGTGCTGTGCACTGTACTGACGAAATGCAGAGTGATGTTCGGAACAGATCATCCTTTCTTTCCTCCCTTGGACAGTGAGGAGGAAGACGAGTGGCTAAGCGTGGTGTCCAACATGTCGGCGATCAAGTCTGCACTCCGCGACGACACCGCAACGGCTGACGAGATCATGGGTGGCAATGCGATCCGAGTACTTCGATTGCACAATGGAGAGGCATGAGTATTCAGACCACGATGCCGATCCCGATACCATCTGCGGTGGACGCGACTTGTGTTCAGATGACACTGTCAGCAATGGCGGTGATGACATCCAGGTCAGGTGTCTACGGCCCACCTCAGAGAGGCGCAAATCCTGAGAAATAGTCAGTCAACCAGTCAAGCTTCTGACACGCTCTTACTTACGCTCTTCGTCCAGTCTAATCTCCTCAATCCAGCTATCCGTCACCCACTGATCTGTGACGATCCTGGGTAATTGGCGTCTGGAAGAGACTGTCTTGCGCACCTCGCCAACGTCCGAGACACCTTCCTGAATCACGACATGTGTGACTTCTGCGTCCTCTATTCTGTCTGCTTTGATACCTCCCGCAAATTCGAAGAGTCGAGTAGTCGAATCTGGCACATTGTCAAAGCATGCTGTAAGCCCTTTGAACATGAAACCTGCCATTGCATCAAGCTCATTCCCGTGTTCGTTGAACTGCTCCAGCATCTCGGTCGGCTCGTAACCTTCTTCAATTTTCTTGGGCATCCTCTTGAACAGCGCCAGAAGTTCATCGTTCGTCACGTCGCGAGCGAAGCTGTCGCCGTACTCGTCCACGTTGTTGTCGAACTTTCCCTTATTGGATGACATCGTGCATTGGAGATGATGCGGTTCGGGTGGTAGAAGCATTGTTGGACGGCCGACATCCAGCTCGCTTTGCTTGATGTTGTCGATCAACCAGCTTGGCTTGACAATGTTGCGTTCGTCCCTCTTTTGGATGGAGGCCACCTTGACCAGTCTCCGATCGGCGACGATGATGGTGTCTGAGTCTTTCTCTGAGGACACCGTATTCCCGCCATTTGCCTTTACCAGCTGCTCGAGCTCAGCTTTGCTCATCTTGTTGGGCTTTTCCTTATCTGTCATTATGAAGAAGCTCAATCCATCGAAAACTTTCGTTGTTGGACCAGAGTACGGCGTTTTGAACTCACTTTCTTGGCCTTGAATGACAATCTCCCGTTTCTGCTTCTTCGTGGTCCGCTTCTGCTTTCTGGACTCATCAACTTGGAGTTTCTTCTCTTCTTGCTCGCCCTCTGCCCGTGTTTTAAGTTCAATGAAGCCATCGAAGGACAACGCTTGGTCCCAACTCTTGTCAGTTCTCAGCTTCTTGAACCGCGGGAAGCGAAGAGTTATCCCAGTGCGGAATTGTCCAGTACCTCCAGCACTTGCAGCTTTGACAGAGACCACCACTGAATCCTCTGGTTTTATCCAAACGTCCGGCTTCTCAAGCTGGCGATCGCCGCCTGCAAGCTCGATCCAGTCTGTTGGAGGGTTCCGTCTATCCCAGTCCTTCCACTTGCCTTCAGTCTGATGTCGGATCTGAGCGTAGTCACCCGCGCTGAATCCACCGCCAACCTTGAAGAAAGACCAGCATTTCTGCGGGTTCTCGTTCCCTTCATGAAATCTATCCCTCCAAGGCGACGGCACGTAAAGACCGCACAGGAAACTGCTCAATCCACCGCCTCGCTTGCCAGATCCGTAATAGCCTCCAACGACAATACAGTCAAGTGACTCTCCAAACTCGGTCATGTATTCAGGCTTGACTTTGATCCAGTCATCGTTACGTGAGTTGAGTCGATACTCGGATCGGGGATTCTTTAGCACCAGTCCTTCGCTCGCTTCTGCCACGACTTGAAGAAGGACTGGCTCAACCTCTTCTGGTTTTGTAGCCTCTTGATACTCGTGTATTTCAAGTCGACGGTGGACATTCTTGATGCTCGCCTTTAAAGCTTTGCGACGGTCGCGCAAGGTGTAGCGAGTCAGGTCTCGATCGTTGAGGAAGAGGCAATCGAACACCCTGAAGAGAGGGCGATGACCGCCAGCAAACGGGTTCTGCTGCTGCTCGATAGCTGCCGTCTTCAAAGTACCAAAGCCAACCATAGCGTCTTCTTTCATGTCCCAGGTGATCATCTCTCCGTCGAGGATGATGTTGCGCACACCACCGTTGAATGCGTCCTTGAGATGTCGTGTCAAGGCGGCGTTATCGTCCTCGAACCCACTTCCATAGAGATACGTGTAGTCTTTGGCTTTTCGCGACCAGAACGCAAAGCGCTTGCCGCCGGGTTGGTTTTCGTCTTCAATCATGTGCATTTGCATCCTCTCGCCGTCCAGCTTCTCTTCAATCCAGAAGACGGGATCTTCGTCTGTCTGGCCCATACGAGCCACCATGGTCTCCATCGATCTCATCTGAAAGGCAGCCAGCTGCGGCTGAAAGCACTGCATAACAGCGATGCCTTTGTCGTCGCCATCAAGCTTGACATCTGGGTCGTACAGTTCCCAGCAAACTCGTCGAAGGCTGCTTGAAATGTTGAACAAATTGTCGGCGTCTCGGTGCCAGACTTCGAAGAATGTCTTTTCGGTAGCACCGACTTTCATTTGTCGTAGAATCATTCGAATGAGCCACTGCATCTCCTCTGCGTTCATCCGGCTGTAGAACTCTTCGATGATGGGTCGCTGGTTCTCCTCCTTCTGAGCTGCGGAGAGCCTGTCGAGTCTTTCGTTGACTTCAGCAATGCTCATGTCACCTGGTTCCGTGCGCATTGGTCGTTTGCTGATGACCTCGAAACATCTCCCAGCAAAGTCGCCCGCCATGGCGCTGGATGTTTTGACACCGGGCAGTTTCCATTGCATCAAACTTTTGGCGTCGTCGCTGTTCTTGTCAATTTTCAAGACTCGAATCAAAATCTTGGCAATGGTCATCTCTTTGAGACCATACATGGCCCGATCCCGATCTTTCTCGGGCACGATGAGACGAAAAGCTGGATAAATGTCGTCCCCGACTTCTTTCCGCCACCTCGCGATAAAGCGGTCGATGATCTGGCGTCGAACTTCATTTGGGGCACCACTAGGGCCGCCATGAGGTCCGACTTTCTTTCGATTCACAGTTGGTCCTGGAGGCTTTTTCTTGTTCTCGTTCAAAAGATTGAATAAGTGGAGGTATAAGTCGTGGAAAGGCAGCGTCCTCGAGTGATTGTGAGGTCGATTTGGATACTTCTCATCGAGTTCCTGCTCCGTCATCGCTCCATGGCCGTACATCATCTTCTCCTCTCTCGCCGCCTCGGCGTCTTGCATTGCCACGTCTCGCGGCATGTCTGCGAAGTGGACGCCTTTCTACGCTTCGTTGCAAGGTCATAAATGTGATCGGTGAACATCACAGGCGCCTGGTTGAGCAACGCGGTGATAGAAGTGAATGGAAGTGGCGGATGACCTACCTGCGGAGGAGAAGAAGATGTGGTGTTGATATAGTGAAGTGAAGCTCGCAGCCGCCGCCTTGCTGAGGCAACAATCGGCTCTTCCCGAGCACGGGCCAGTTTCTCTCTCGAAACAATGGGCAACCTGAGGCTGCTAGGATTTGCTGACAAGGCCTGATGCGAACGGGTGTTGAGAGCTGCTGCGGCTACTTTCCCACAAGTCTTCGTCGTCAATATCGACAATGGTGCTGGAGCCATCGATCACTCACCACAGATGCGCCCATGCCGGGCAATCCGCCGTCGAGAGCTTCTTCGATCGCTAGCGTCGACACCACCACATCCTCTTCCTCCAAGATCTCACAGCAGAATGCCGCCCTGCTAGGAGCTACCCTCGCCTTTTGCCGACAGCCGCCGCGTCCGAGAACACAGTCGACCGCCAACACCGGAAACAATGGAGCATTGGCGGCAGCGACGACTGCTGGCCATCGAGCACCTACCCCGAGCCACAATCGCCAACTCTCTCGGTCTCCACAGCGAATACCGGGATCAACTGCGGGGCCTGAGGTGATGAAAGAGAAGGCTAAATTGGACTATAGAAAGATGCCGACGCTCGGTGTGCCGCAGCAACAGCGGCCTGGACTTCATAGGAGATCGCCTTCGCAGCAGGCTGCGGTATTGGCGAGCTCACGCGCTCAGACATCAACCACAGCAAATGCCTCATCTAAGAGACCTACGCGGCCGCGAGCGGGCACTGGCCATAGACCCGCTGTTGCTCCGAAGCCAAGACGACTGAGTGAGCACTATAATGCTATAAACAGTGATACCCTAGACAGACCGACAGACGACACTTCCATTGCACCCACAACATCGCTGGTAGACTTGTTCGAACAGAAGGCGAAAGAGAACGCACAGGGAACGCCGAAGAGACCGGAACCAATCGTCATTAAGCCGAGTGATGACTTACGTATCAGGAGCCCGAAGCCGATGAGATCAGGGGGGATAACGTCCATGTTTCAGTTGGAGCTTGAGGAGCGGACAAAGAAAGAGCAGGCAAAGGCAGAGCCTGTGAAGCAGACGCGACGGCCATCCGTGCCTAGCCGGTATGATGGCAGTTCCTCTGACGACTCGTTTGCTTCGGCGTCAGAGGATCTTAATGTGCAGACTCCGCCTCCCAGCATTCCCAAATCTGCGCCAAGAAACTTCAGTCCTTCGCCAGGGGATGCATTGAGGATACAAAGTCAAGCAAGACGCACGCCAGGAGCTCCGTCGACATCCCCACTGCGCAGCTCTGCCACGAGACCGATTCAAATGCGACCGCCGTCTCAGCAGCCACGTAGACCATCCAGTGCCCATTCAGACGCGATGTCTGCAACATCCGCACGTTCGTTGAGGTCGATACCAGCGCAGTTCAATGCAGCACATCCGCGAAGAATGATGCCTCTGAACACAGGTGATGACCTAGCAAATGCCATTGTGGCTTCAAGTTTGGCTTCTTCGCGCGCACCAAGTCCTACGAAGCTGGAGCCGCCGCCGGTTTCGTCACGGAAGAAGCGCCATGGCCATCACAAATGGTCGTTCTCGAGAACGCCTAGCCCGACGAAAGACGGCATGCTTCACACTCTGCGAAAGGCAGAAGACGACTCGTCCTCCGAAGAGGACGAGAGACATCCATACCGGAAGCATCAAAGGAAGCGGCTTGTTCGAAAGCATCCAAACAAACACCATGAAGGCGATCGCAAACGATGGCGAGACGCCGTAACGGAGCGCGAGCGGAAACGCTACGAAGGTGTCTGGGCGGCCAATAAAGGCCTGCACTGCTCATTCACGTACGAGGAATATCGCATGTTCCGCCAGCAGCCGAGCCATCCGAGGACAGTAGAGACGAAAACTTCCGTCACAGACCAGGTATCGAGCCTGGTCGCACGGGATATCTGGAGTCGGTCACGGTTGGCGGAGCCTACTTTGGAAACGGTCTGGGATCTTGTGGATCACTCCGGTGTGGGGCGTTTGCAGAAAGAAGAATTCGTCGTTGGAATGTGGCTTATTGACCAAAGGTTGAAGGGGAGGAAGTTGCCTACGAGAGTTACGGAGAGTGTATGGGCTAGCGTGAGAGGGATACAGGGGATCAAGTTGAAGAAGTGAGAGCAATTCGTACAGCAGGGTAGACTTGATGAGCTTTGATTGCGAAGAGCTCTGCAGTCCGCTGAGGTATCAAAACGCTCCAATACCCAGCTGCTTACGACTCTCAGTATGCATTGTTGAGTACTTCTGGTCAAAGTCCATAATTTCATACTTCTCCATCTCCGACACAACGACCAGCGCAAACCGTTCCTTTCTCCTACCCGCCTTAATCACCTTCAACAGCACACTTTCCACTAATGACTTTGCTATAAGGGACATTGGAGGATCTGGGCCGGAGTTGCTTATTTGCGCCGAGAGAGCCCGGTCAATGGCATCAGGTGTCCTGCTGTCATTCTGTGGTCTCTGACGAAGAACAGGGAGCGCCATGATGAAGGTGAGGACTGTCCTGATCAGAGTTCCAAGATGATTAAGAGCCTGAGGCACCACAAGACTGCGGGACCGGCCGCTCCCGTCCGAAGAAGACAAGACTCCATCTCACCTCGCACACCTCGCTCTCCTCACCGCCCCATCAACTCCATCGTGGTCCGTTCATCGAACTTCGAACATGGCAGCCATTGCGCTTCAATACGCAGATTTGCATGTTCCAAGGCGGTTTCTGCGGGCGGCACGTCTCGAAAATGTCTGGAAAGGGAGAGGCAGAATCCTTCCGCCACCTCCTTTTCGAGCCAAGCGCAAGTTTTCTCTTTGATCTGGTGGCCCGGCTGCCTGCAGACAATGACAGGTCTGTCTTTCATACTGTTTGTATTCTTGTTCATTTTACCTAGATGGTAAGGGGAAGAGCTTGTCACGATCTATGAATAAGTCTTGCGCAAACAGCTTCGTCTCTGACATTCAGCACCAACCATCGAGAAACGCGTCTTCAGAGTCATCATGTTGCGAGCAATCTTTCGGGGCACGCGTAAAGTCATCAGATGGCTATTCTTACTAACACTGCCGTTCACCTTCCTACCACTCTTTACTGGCTCGCTGGCCGGAATCGTACTTGCCTTCTGGGATAGCAACCACATGGAAGCCACCACGGACAAATTCCTTCACGAAGTCAAAGACATCATGGACGATTGGGGCGTGGGAGCCGGCGCGCCTACGTTCCGAGAATTCCAGGACACACACAATGACTTTCACACTATGCGTATCAACAGCAATGACTGGACGAGCAAGCTTGGATTCATGTTGCCGGATCAGTATGTTGACATGGAAGACCTGAATGTATCGATCGACAAATATGCAGACCTTCAGCATCTGGTGCGAAATGAGGGTGCCCCGTCTTGTGGAAAGCTCGCGAAGGAGTCTTGGGTATTCCTCACCTATCATGGATTTCGATTCTTTCCGTGGGATAAGGACTTCATCTATGCTATCAACTATGCTCAGGGCGATCGCAAGCTCAACCAGACTGGACTCTTCTTTGCTCAATGCACGGGCACTGCGAGCTTTCTTTGTGGAGTCTGGCACACAAGATCGCCTGCGCTCGTGCACTTTACAGTTGAAGAAGAGCCCCTGGATCCGCACGATGTCGAGGAAGGGCTCACGTATTCGGCAGACTTTGCAAACTTGAGACCAGTCACTGCTCGCATCATCGAATTTCCTCTCAAAGATGCATATACTGGCTTGACGCTCAAGACGTTTCCCAGCGAGCAGGAGCAGATGCTCTCCATCATGACTGGCGATCGGCTATACGAACAATTCGATTCGCATGAGCCGATGGACAAGATGATGACTCGCTTTACCGAGTACATGGACAGCCTTTGGGATGCACAGGGAACAGCTTTGCACTATATCAATCTTCTCGACAATTGGATGATTGACCATGTCACGAAGCCATTGGGATTAGAGCCCTCGCTTGAGTGGCTGCATACTCTCGCCTTCATCCTGACCATCAACTGCGTTCAAGCCTTTGTCATCTCGCCCTACAAGCTGGCGATGCAGCTCGTTGGTGACTTCCTGGCCGCTCCCAAGCGCGGTGACTGGATCTTAGGCGATACTTTTGAGCAGCAAAGCGACGACGATTGGATGTCTGATCTAGTTGCCCGGGTCGCAAGCCGCGCAGCTCAGATGGCTTCCGAGAGCACAGGAGAGATTACTACCGTCACAACACCGCAAGCGAGCTGGAGCCCATCTGTCTCGATTTGATGTTACGAAGCTGTACACGGGTTGACGGATCCTGACATATTTCTTCTTCACTCTCAGGTTTCCAGTGGCCCTCGTCTACGCCTATGCGATCTTCGACTGAATGAACACTTTCGGCAAGCAGAGCGCCCCGTTGCGCTCTTTGACGGCATGCAGGAAGACGCTGAGATCCTCAGCTCTACTTCGTGGCCAATGGCTTGGCAGCCTCAAGCTCAAAGCCAAGCTCCACCAAGCCATAAAGCTATTTCAGCCACGCGATGATCTAGCCAGATCGAGAGGGTGTTGCGCCGTGAAGCACAGCCGTCGTTCGCTACCAGTCGCAGGGCGGCTCAGGCGTCCCGCCAGAGCATCATGACTGACATGCTTGTGTAACTATTGATGGGCTGCAAACATCTCTGTACCTTAGATGGTATATCAAGAGCTCCGACATCCTTCATCAGGTCTCAGTCTTCATTCAATAATTAAGCGACCACCGTCCAGAAACTGGACGCTTAGATACATCATTGACTCAGAAATGGCAACTATGCAACAACCCTACGCTCAGCCGGTCTATCAGGACTTGCCGGACACCAACCCCTTCAAACAAAGACTGCAACAGACACAGCCAAGGACGGCCCAAACTTACGCTCCCGATGGTCAAGTCACTCAAGCAATGCAGCAGACCACTGTTCCTTATACAATCGGTGATGATATGCCAGATTCTCAACACTACATCTCGCCGCAACCCGAGAAGGGAATGGCCTTGACACAAGCCCAGCATCTTGCTCCACCACCATACAGCGAAGTGCCGCACGATGCAAAGGACCTGGCCGCGGCCACTTCTACATTGGCGGTTTCTGAACGATCGCGGTCCAGTTCACTCAATCTCACAAACACACAATCGCGTCTTGCGGCAACCCGTTTCGATGAGATCCTGGAAAGCAGTCGAGGAGAACCCATCTCGAACTCGATCCCACTACCAATCGTTATCCCGCAAACAACTAAATCAATGCGAGGCGCATTTTTCTCACCATTTGTGCGCGCCTACGTACCAGAACTAGCAGCGCATGGGATTTCTGAATCCGACTTCATGACTTTCATCGATGGCCTCAACGAGTGCTGGGTCGCCAACCCGGCTCTCCAGACTGTGGGTCTTGCTGGAACGATCATGCAACAATTTCACGGCATGCAAATCGTCCAAGGCGTTGGTCTTGGAGTGCAAGTCGGGGCTGGCCTTGCGAGTGCAGCGACTTCGTATGCAAGGACGAGAGCTTTCGTCAAAGCGGTCAACAGAGATATCTTCCGTCCTGTGGGGCTCACTGTTGGCATTGAGAGCACCAAGAAGATGATGGCAAAGGTCGGCAGGAACGAGGAGACTTTACAGTTGCCTCCTCTCGATACGACAGATGAGCTGTCGAGGGAGGCGATAGAACAGGAGACCATCGACGAGAGGATGCAAATATCACAGAATGACTCGAGAATGCGTCGGTTGAAGGCTCTCGAGGGATACGTGATGCCGTTGAATTTCGACGTCCCTGAAGCTGAATCGCCAGAGAACTTCCTGAAGAAGATGGGGCATGCACAGGCAGAGCGAATGGCGAAGAGACAGCAAAAGAAACAGGACAAGAGAGCCGACAAGGCAATGGAAGAGCAAGAGAAATCCGCTAGAAAGATCGAGAAGGAGGAGAGGAAGGGCGACAACAAGATTGATGAAGCCCAACGAAAGTTAGACAGAGAACACCAAAAGATGGTCAGGGAGCTAGGAAAGAGCAAAGCTCAGAAGTGTCCCAAGGAGCATAGAAAGATAATCAAGAACTTTGAGAAGGAGAAGTCGAAGATTCAGAAGGACATGGACAAAGAGCAGAGCAAAGTCGATAAGGAAGTACGAAAGGCGGAGAAGGAGGGCGGCAAAGGCAACAAGAAGGACAAGGAACAGAAGGCGACCCAGAAGATCAGATGGATTACAATCACGAAATGGGAAGGAGACGACGAAAGTGAAGAGTCGAAGTCGGATTCTGCTTCGGCCGATGAAGAAGACTGATATCTGGAAGTAATGTTGCTCATAGTCGAAGTCGGCGCCTGATACCCGAGCAGTTTCCGAGGGTGAACTTTGCTCACCCAAGCCAGACGCAGGTCCCATCACACCCTAATGTTATCTAAAATCCTCCGCCAAATGATGACAGTCTCACATCTCGAATATAAGCACACTCTACCTGACTTGTACCTTCGCACAAAGCAATGCGTTCCACCAGGATTCTACCTACATCTCACAGACTTGCATTGGGCCAGAGCAATGGGCGAAGCAACCTCAGAAGCCGAAAAACGAATATGGCTCATGTACTTTCCACGAGCGGCACATCATCTCTTCATGAGGATGTTTTCCGGGCACGAAGAGTTACACATGATCGAGGTCCTGCGCCATATGGACGGGGTTGTGCCATCCACGATACAGCTTTCCGATCACGCTTCTCTTGATTCTGCACCGGAAGAATGCGAGCAGCTGCTCTCGATATCACGGTCTGGCTTCGATAAATGGAGTGCAGATATAGTCGATACTGAGGGAAAGAAGCAGAAGCGAGTGTTGAACAGCTACTCGGTTGCATTTCACATCTCACCTGCTGCTCACAATCAATACCTCCACAAGAAATTAGACAGGACACGAGACGATCTGCATACCAATCCTGAATCTAGAAGTCCAAATTCACTGCAATACTGGCATCTGCACGCAGAACACACATCACCAGACAACCCCACCATCTTCTCCGACTCCTTCCTCCAATCTCACATCCCAATCCTCCTAATCCGGCACCCAGTTCTAGCCTTCCCATCAACCATGCGAGCAGCATCAGCCTACTTCCTGGAGACCGGCGGCATAGGAAACGTTTTCATGAACATCATTCTCCGGTATCGCTGGCATGTCATGCTCTACAATTGGTATGCAGAGGCACATCGCAAAGACCCAGTATCCTGCCCAGAACCGCTGGTCCTTGATGCAGACGATCTGATGTACAACAAACCGGCGGTCGCGGAGCTCTGTCGACGGGTCGGACTGGATCCGAGCAAGACGAAGTATGAATGGCCGAAGACTGAAGTTGCTGTCACGTATGCGAGAGAGGACAGGTTTATTGAGACTTTGGCGAATTCGGAGGCGATTGTGCCTGGGAAGTCTTCTGAAGGAGTGAGCGTGGAAAAGGAAGTAGGCAAATGGATAGCCGAGTTCGGAGAGAAGAGAGCGGAGTTATTGAGGCATCTGGTTGAGGATGCTATGGAAGATTACGAGTTCTTGAGTAAGAGATCGATTGGAGCATTGCTTAAGAAGCAAGGTCAATAGCGAATACTCGGCCTCCAAAGGGACCGTATCTGCTCTGCTCTCATCGAAGCTGCGTGCCGGAGGAGCCGGTGATCGACAAGCATGCATATACGTGAGTCTACAGCTGGTGCCTAAGAAGAACATCACACTCCCTCATCTGTGCGCCACAGTCTTAAAATACGTTTCCATTCGCATCTCCATCAATATGTCCACAGTCCGCTACCACTCCGGAATCCCTCACATCGTCCGCTATGGGATGCACGACGAAACCCACGAGAAATGCTGGATCAAATTCTGGCGTTGTGGAGTCCGGTTTCAAATCAACGTGGACAAAATAGATGTCGAAGGGACAGAATTCTATCAGGTCTGGCAGCCGCTTTTGCGGGAAAGAACCCGACGAGAAGAGACCATGAAGAGTTTCCTGGAGAATCAGTGGCATCCGCTTTGTGATTTACTCATGACAACGAGTATGCCGACTTTGGAGAGACTGGCACCGGAGAGGGAATACTGGACGACATTAGCGGAATATCTACATAATCCCGCGTATTTATTGAGGCTGGTGAAAATCGATGGAGCTGATCGCGTTGAAGCGAATGTTGTCAAAGGACCTGACGACACCGCGGCTTATGAACTCTGTCCGATACCTTTCGACCAGATGCCTCAGGGTATACCCAGGTATATTAGCAACGAGCTTGAAGTCCTGCAAGCCAATATCGATTGGCGGCAGCCACCTGCTAAGCTCCGTTCACGAGATGGCCAGATCTTCTTCTTCAAAGGGTGTGAGATCAGCGTCAAAAACGGGCTCACAGGAGAATTGAGCAATGCGTCACTGGATGCCATCTACGCACACCAGGAGCTCCGCAGATACTGCACCGAGCAGGACATCTCGCTTCCGAAGTCTATGCCGAAAGTATGTGGAATCGTGATCGATGTGCCTGGACAAGGTAGCGACCAAACTCTCGTCGCTGGTCTTCTGCTCACTTGGATCGCGAAAGGGCGAACGCTGTTTGAGATGTGCAGAGACGCCACGAAAGGTGACCAGCCTCTTTATATGACTGAGAAAGACGCCTGGAGACGGCGGACTCTAGAGATCATCCAGGGCCTGCATTCGAACGGGATCGTTTGCGGTCGAGCAGATCGATCGCTTTTTATGGAGCATGCTGTGCGGATCGATGCCCGCAACAAGGTCTGGCTAACAGCGTTGACCATGGTTGTGCGCGACACAGCGTCAGATGAATTTGAAAAGGGCAAACAGAGAGACCTGGAAGCTGTAGACCGGCTTTTCGACGATTGGCTTCCCAAGCAAATTGGAGGGAAAGAGAATCTCTTCAAATAAGTCAATCCCTCCAACACAACACAGGCCGCCTTCTTCGTCCTCACACCACCCCAAACCGATCTGGACCACAAAGCTCCCCCATCGATCAAAACATTCGCACCCGTTATAAAGGTACTCCATGGGCCCGCCGAAAACGCCACCAGCTCGGCAACATCACCCGGCGTCCCCCATCGTCCCGTCGGAGAAGTCTCCATCATATCTCTGATATTATCTCCATTTGGCCCAGCGACTTCCGCCCGACCCATAGGAGTAGCGATGATGGCCGGACTGATACTGTTTATGCGAGCACCTTTGGCCCCGTAGGCAGGGGTGAAGGCTTGAACGCTGAGGACGTTGGCGGCTTTGGATACGCAGTAGGCTTTTAGGCCGTCGTCTGTTTTGAGATTGATTGCAGTGCAGTCGAGGAGTTTTCCGAGAGGGGCGGTTCGAAGATGTTGTTCAGCCGAGGGATGGAGCTGGGCTAGACGACTTGCTACGCTTGCTATGCAGACCATAGAACCTTCAAGAGCAATGGTTTCTTGGAATGCTTCGATGATGTTGGCGGTTCCGAGGAGGTTCACCTCATAGATTCTGGCTGGGGAGACTGCGTGTGGTGCGACTCCAGCGGCATGGGTAACGATGTCCACACTACCCAGCTCTTGAGCAGTCTGTGCGAGCTTGGTCATGGAAATGGAATTGGCGACTTCGAGTTGGGCTGTTTGGACGCTGTAGCCCATGTCTTGGAGGCTCTTCTCGGCCTGTTGGAGTTTCTCGAGGGAGTAGTCGGCCAGTAAGAGCGATCGTTGAGTATGGGGAGAACCACGCCTCCCAAGCCGACGACCTCCGCGACGGATGTCTTATGAAAAGACATAGCTGAAGGCAAATGCTGTTCGACCTGAACCGAGCAAGCTAATTGTGGCATCGTTGCCCAAGATCACCAACCTTTCAAGCTCTGGATATAGTCCATACTCCAAACTGCTCCAAAAGGTCGTCATACAGCCGCCTGATCCTCTGAGCTGAGAGAACCCTTCCGCGCTATGTTGCCCAGACTCTGTACGTACGATCAATTTGCCCTTGATGGGCTGACGGCACCTCGAAGCTTCTCGCATTTGGCAAAGTGGAACATCCCATACGCGGTCTGTTGTACAGCAAGACACTTCGCTATGCTCAAACTCCTGATGGCCCCAGGATAGTCTCTAATTCGGAGGAAGAGAGCCAAGACCCGATGATTCACAGGTCCTGGATCCTCCAGAATGATATGCAGGGTACGCACATAGCATACGACGTACGCAATTCGCCTTGCAAAAGAGTTTGCCAGCATCCCATTTCGATAGATCAAACCTCCCCCGGAACCCTCACCAGCCTCTTCGCATTAACATAAACCGCCCGTCCCCTCCACTCCTCATCAAAAACATCAATAACCCCCACCGTCCAAGTCCCCTCCCTCATCCCCGTAACGGCATCCAACTCCTTCGCCCTCGCAACAGCCTGTTCCCTCGTCCCATAACTATCATACAACCAATGCACCCTCCTCACATACCCCTTATGTCTCTCATCGAAACCCTCAAAAAACCGCTTCTCATACTGCGGACTCGGCGCGCCGCCAGCGATGATGAGTTTCCGGGCGTAGTAGATTTGGGCCATTTCGAGCCGGAGTTGGGATGAAGTTTGGAGGAGTGACGGGAGCCCGGTTTTGTTGGTGGAGGAGAGGGGTGGGGGTAGGGAGTCCACGTGGTAGCCGATGATTAGATCTCGTAGTTCTCTGGGGAGGCGGAGAAGTGGGGATTGGTGGCGATTCAAATTGTGGAGTGCAGGATACATGTCTTTTGGTGACATGGCTGTTTCGCGATGCAGTGTTTCTGGGGAGATGTTAAGAAATGGGTCGATGTGCTTTAAAGAGGTCTTGGTCATTGTTGATGTTGCCTGTTTGTTCACTCAGCGTTTGGACCGGATGAGCGTTTGAAGGTGTCGCGTGACCATTTACCATTGGTTCAATTTTCGAGTTCTGCGCCTGTTTGGGAAGGTAGGCACTTATGTGTATGTAGATGTTCACGTTCCTTCACAACTGACCACAATCGATGCTGTTAAAACGATCGATGCTGATGTCGTGGTAACGAGGAATGAGGGGGTGTTCTAGATCGACATCCTTCAGCCTCGGCTACCCATGGGACCATCGCCAGAGCGCAAACTCTAAAAATTTGGTCATATTCTCAGATATAGCATGTGATAATGCGTGATGCGCAGCAGAATGTGTAGCGTGGGGATTTGAGCGATTGATACAGACTACGCCTTGCCAAGATGCCGCTCCCGCCAAGATTCTAGGATGTATGGAATGTGATCTGTCCATCAGTAATGCTGTCCCCTGTCGACAGTTGTGTAGATGATCAAGTGCGGAGAGGCAATGCTAGACGTGTGATTGTACCATTCGACTGCACCGTCGCCGAGCTATCTTGAGCTAGTGCTGCAGTCCCTCTAAAGCCATCTATATCTAATGCATCTGTCAGTCATCATCTTCATCTATTCTCTGCAAATCTGTTATTGAACATTCGTTGCTCATGAACTCATCTTCGTCATGACGAAGCCAATGCGTCGACCGTCGTCGCGAATGACACTCTTCAGCGCATCGTCATCGATCGCTGTATCAACCATGTTGAGATGTAACTCGTCCTCCTCATCTATGGCATCGATGTCAAGCCATTCTTCGTTGTCGGCCAAAGCTTTCTCCGCAGAGCGAGCAGTGTCGAAGTGCCTGTACTGCATTAAGCTGAGCATCTTTGCTCGTCCGAGAGAGTCCCTCGAGGACTTCTTGTTGCGTTGGATCTCGGCTTCTTGAGCATCCCGGCCGACTTCGGCTAGGGAAGCGAACACCATCTTAGGTTTGTGCACCTCATCGTCTTCGTCCAAATCCAGCGTCTCGATATTGTCCTCGTTGAGTGTGGCAAGATCGTTCCTCGCAGCCTTCCCTTCTTCCTCCGCGGGTGCAGTAGTTGGCAGTCCGTTGCCACCACACTCGCATCCGAGCAAATTGTGCGTCTGGCATTTATCATCTTCGTCAAGCGTGAAGAGGTCGCGCAGTTCAGCCTGCGTGAAACCGCTGGTAGCAGATTTGCCATCGACTATGCTATCAGACAGACCAGTCTTGGCGACCTGGCGCTGGTAGATCTTTTCGTCTATGGCGCCCTGGGTGAGCAGGCGATAGATGAAGCATGGTCGCTTCTGGCCATCTCGATGAATCCGAGCCATCGCTTGCAGATCTGTCGCGGGATTCCAGTCCAGATCGAAAAGAATGAGTCGCGATGCGCCAATCAGATTGATGCCAACGCCGCCTGCTTTGGCGGAGAGCAAGAAGACGAAGGCGTTGTTCTGAGACGACTTGTTGAATTGATCGACCAGACCCTGTCGCTTGCCATTCGGTGTAGAACCATCGAGACGGATGAACGACATGCTGAGAGACTTCAGAAGGGCAGCAAGGATGTCCATGGTAGAAGTGTAATTGCTGATGAGAACCACCTTCTCGTCCGTGTTGGTTTGGATCTTGAACAGCAACTGATCAAGCACTTGCAACTTACCACTGGCACCTGGCGAGCTGAGGAGTTGACGCGGGCACTCCTCGAAAAGCTGTGGTCTTTTGATTTCTTCACCCTTTGCGCCCTTCTGCAGAAGGAGCTTAGGACTGTTGCAGACCTTCTTCAGTATCATGATCATTTCGAGTATCGACGTCCCAGCATTCATTTCGGTCAGGAAGGTCTGGGAGCCAATGATCGCTCGATACACAGTCTTCTGAGCTTCTGTTGGTCTGCAGAAGACGACGTATTCAGTCTTCGGCGGCAGGTACTTCGCAAGGATGTCAGCCGTCCTACGCAGAATGAATTTCTTTGTGAGCTCTGAGAGCTCTGCGCTGCGAGCTTCGCCTTTCTCCAGGACTTCGGCAGGTGCGCCGGGTTGCTGACTCTTGGATATTGGGTCCGCAAACTCCTTCTTGAAGGTAGCCCACTTGCTTATGATACTAGGATTCACAAGGTCGACCATCACGAAGAACTCGTTGAGATCGTTCTGGACAGGCGTGCCACTCAGAATAATCCGGCGGTTAGTGTTCAAGCTCTTGATGGCGTTAGCAGCCTTGTTCTTCTCGGACTTGAGGCGATGGCCCTCGTCACAGATTACAGTGTCGATGTTCGCATCTTGCAGCTGAGCCTTGACTTTCGTGAGCTTCTCGTAGCCAATGATCATGACCTGGTAAGCCTTTCCCTTCGTGAAGTCGGTCAGTCGCATCTTCTTGTCGTTCTCTGCAATGAACACGCCGATTCGTTCAGGGCCTAGCCATTTCCGAAACTCCTTCTGCCAATTCTTGATGAGCCCAACGGGACAGACTATGAGGGCTTTCTTAGCCACAGGGCCGTCTTCGAAGACGGGATTTTGTTTTAGCAATGTCCAGACCAGAGTGATGGTCTGGAGAGTTTTGCCGAGACCCATCTCGTCTGCAAGGATGGCGCCTTCGCCGTCGTAGTCTTTCAGACCCATTACGCACTCGTAGAGAAATGCAACGCCGTCTCGCTGATGCGGGCGTAGTTGCCTCGCCAGAAGAGGATCAACAACAACGTCAACGATGCTTTTGCCCTTCGGTGCACTGGGCGGCCGCTTCATGACTAGAGCGCCTTCAGCGTCCGGATCGTGCCTTGCCGTGGGCTTCCTGATATCCTTCGGTGGTGCTTGCAAGCTTTTGTCCAGTAGCGGAGCCTTGAACTTCTCCTTGCTGGCTTTCGTGGTGGCCATGGGGTTGACTAAGCGTTCCTTCTGGGTTTCGGCGAGCTTCTTATGCTTTAACTGGGTCTTTGCAGACACTCGGTTGACCTCGTCAATCTCCTTAAGCTTCGGCGGAGGTGCACTCTTCATGTTCCCAAGGAACGGTCGACCAGCGAGATAGTCTGCTTTCGTGATCATGGACTCGACTTCGATTTCCCTGCCACCAATTGAAAGCTCTGAGCCGACCATAAGAGCTCCTTTGTGGGCTCCGCGGCCCAGCTCTTTGCCAGAGATGTCTTGCAGAGTGAGAGCAGAGCCACGGACGGAGAGCACACCATCACCATCCCAGATCTTGTTCTTCTTCATCGTGAACTTTCGCCACAACACAGTGAAGTAGCTCTCCACAACATTGTCGGACTGAGAACTGGATTGGGAGGATCCATTGGTCGTAACCGGAGCCAGCGGTTTTCGGAATCCTGGCGGTTGAAACTTTTGCGATAGTATTGGCTGCTTCTTCAGTACGTTCGCCGCGGCTAGGGTGGCCTCGATGCGATCATCACCGTTCCCTTCGTGGCTGATGCGCCGCTTCTTGGGTGGCGGCTCGCTGCTGAAATGGTGTGACGGCTGCGTCTCGGGCTTCTTGACCAATGTCGGTCGCTTGAAGGGCTTCATGGTCGGTGCTGTTCACGAGTCTGTGGAAGAGATGTGATGTCGACGCTGAACGGAGTTGGCAGCAGAGGAAAGACGCGTCTCGCGTTTTCTTGGCATCGCGCGAGAAGCGGGTCCAGCTCGACTTCCCGTGACATCGCGTTGCTCTTCCCTCACCACAAGCCCCCATCGTCGACGTTGATATGAGTTCCGCGTTCTACGACCATGCATACAGCATCATCGCGGCGACAACAGCATGTCCGAAAGCATGCCAGCTTGGAGGCACCGAATGTCTCTCCCGACTTCGGCCATCGACTGCCGGCACCGAAGACTCCATGGATGAGCACGCAAGCTGTATCCTGGTCACTTCGTATCCTTCTCCTGGACGAGGAACCGCTGGATCATCCTGTTCGCAACTTTCCTGCAACGAATAGCGGAAGATTGGGGCAGGAAAGCAGTGAAGATGGCACGACAGCAGCCTTTCGAGTTTCAGCGTTCGGCTGCAGGAAGCATTGGCCCCACTATCCACAGAGCTGACACCGACACTCCTCCAAAGCTAAGTTGTATCCTTTCCTTTACGTCTATCTATACCAATTTGCTATAATCAAGAGTCAAGAGTCAAGAATCAAGCCGCAGTCAACTATCTCCCACAGAGACAAACAGCAACAGCAACCA
The DNA here is from genome assembly GCA_031771865.1 of Nothophaeocryptopus gaeumannii. Classification (NCBI taxonomy): domain Eukaryota; kingdom Fungi; phylum Ascomycota; class Dothideomycetes; order Mycosphaerellales; family Mycosphaerellaceae; genus Nothophaeocryptopus; species Nothophaeocryptopus gaeumannii. The sequence goes on from JASISA010000019.1 coordinate 974,018, forward strand.
TGGCAGGCCTCGTCTCAGTCCCAGACGTCGACATCAACTTCGTCCCAGCAAAAGCCGGTGAGACCTTCAAACTAGGTCCACTAACCTGCCGTATCATGGAAGACGGGTCTCGCACGGGTAAGAAAACACACCCCTCAACCCATCAATATCACCACCACTAACTCCCCTCTCAAGACCACCGTCTCGGCACAGCAGAGCTCATCATGCCACCCATGACCCCCGGCCCGCCACCGCACTGGCACGAGATGCACGACGAGACTTTCTTCGTCACCCAAGGCACAGTGCGGTTCCACGTCCCAGACACCTCAGCAGAGGGCAAAGACAAGAAAATCGTCGACGCCAAGGCGGGTGACTACGTCGTGGTTCCCATTCGGGCTCCTCACACTTTCTCAAACCCACATAACGAGGAGGCCAGAATCTTCTTTACGACCACGCCTTCGTTCTACATCAACTACTTCAAATTGTTGAGTCAGTTAGCGAAACCGGATCAGCCTGTACCTGCGGAGGTGAATATGCAGGCTATGGCTATGTTTGCTACGATTTTGGCGGATAAGAAACCGAGGAAGCCCGAATAAATGAGAGTTGATGGAAAAGCTTGGGCTGGGGAAAATAGACTACCTGACTGGAATACATACATACCCTTTCTCTCTGCGGCTTTCCATCCGAGCACACAACTCTCGTAATCCCAAGATGATTCGCAACAGCGCTCCGCCGCTTGCGGCTTCAGCAAGTCGCATCCGTCCGAGGCGATCTTGCCGAGACATTTGAGTCCCTACGCGCTCTTACCGCCGCCAAGCCATATATCGCATGGCATTCGTATGCGTGCCGATGCATCAATCTAACACCCTCACTCGCCGAGGTGCTTCGCCATGTTGGCCTTCTCGCTTGGAGACATCGATGACCTGCTTGCAGCCACGCTAACCGGACACAGTGTGACAGGCATGTGCTACCACAGCAACCCTTGCAATGAGATGCATTGCACGCGCAGGCACCCGTGTCGCTCTGATTGAGAAATTGTGATTCGGACGTTGCTCCGACTACACAAGATATCCATGGCAGCGAAAGATGGATTCGATGCCAGTTCTGGAAATAGATCGCGTGAGATACTTTGGCGAGATATCTGCCGAGGGCATCGGCATCACGTGCGATGCGATCGAAGCGACCTTGCCGCTGAGTCCAGCAGTGATCCGATACAATCAGCTACATCTGCAAGAAGCCTCGCGTAGGCCTCAGCCATCAGTGTCTCATCTTGAACCGACAAGCCAGCGCACTACCAAGGTGAGAGTCGCGCCCCTCGTCGTAATATGGCGGCAAGCGCGGTATTCAAATCAAAGTTTCGTTTACCTGCATGAAAGAAGCGGCACCGCAAAAGCTTTTCGCAAACTGGTGTACATGATGCACAACCGCGGCGATGACGCCGTGAAGACTGCTCAGCATGATGCGGACTGGAAGGCGAAATGCTGATCTTTAACTTTCGTCTGTCTGCATTAGCAAGCGGCATCTCATACCGACAATGGCAGCTACAGCGGCCTCAACGAGTCATGACCACCAGCCAGCAACCACGAGGACAGCGCGCGCAGAGTACCACTAGACTGCTAGCTGTTACTCTCATGCTCCCAATGCCTTGCCGACCAATGCTTTTGCATCGTCGGTCATTGGAATCTGCAGCGCCATGTCCTGTCCTTGTTTGGACATCTTGACCCACGTCTTCCTGAGTATGTTGATCATCTTCTCCTCATCATGCTTATCTTTGAACTCTTCAAACTGATCATCAAGAAAGACCAGACAAGCAACATCTTCGAGGACTTGTACCTCCTCTTCACCCTGCTTGAGACCTTCCTTTGCAATCAAAGCTCCACATCTTCTACGCTCTTCTTCCGAATAGTGGCACTCACCCAGTATCTGCTCGACGAGCTGGGCTTGCCGCTTCTTGAGGTGCGTCCTCCATGTGTGGTAGCCGATCTTGGTCATGGGATACGATGCACGCGGCACCTCCCATCTGCGAAAGTGCTGCCCTGCGACGGCAAGCTTCAGTGCGTCTGAGGCATCGGGTGCCCGCTTCTCGAGATAGCTCTCCATCTTCTGAGAGTAATGCGTCTCGTATGGTATCTGCTCGCCGTTGGCGGTGGTATGCTTGTTGGGATCCTCATCATGCGCCTCGTAGATCTTCTTGCGGGCTTGCTCATACTTGCTGGACATATTGCACTGCGATTGAAAGCCTCGATGGTTGTGCTATGCTTCCAGATGTTCATGTGCTTGCTGTGGCATCGACTCAACAACCCGGGTGATAAGCAGCTCCAGATCATGCCTGTCGCCATTGGTTCGCGGCATTAAGGTTAGACTTCCGGATCGATCGCCGAACCCTGCTAGCGTAGCCCATGACGCACGTCGCCTCGAACCTCCCTTGCTGGTTTCTTTGCAGAGCCTCCGAGGCCCAGGTACAATCCTGTTCTGCCAGTTAGTATATTAATGTCTCGCTTTTTATCGCACTTCTACGGAAGTCACAACGATTATACAAACAAACAAATACCTATTGTAGAATCTTCGAGACCCCCTCTATCGAATGAGGTATATAGCTTGCCTAATGAACTTTGCCGTGGATCGCAGCTGGCGCTGCAAGGTAGGCTGATATTTGGCTGACCGGCAAAGAGGAGAGGATTATAATTCTACCGGACCTTGCTCCGGGGATTCTGGCACCGCCTTTCGCGGCTGCTGTGAAAAGACAGAGTTGTTCCTGCAGACAAGGAGCACCTTCATGCCCAGCATCGCGATGAGGGAGCCACAGTGTGATGGACGCGGCTGCTGCAACGAACCGCCGCAGCACACGACGGGGACGGGGAGCAGCTTCCGCCATCACAAATGATACTATCTGGACTGTCATGTCATGCTGCAGTGGGACCGGTTCGCCGCCCTACAACCTTGCCAGACAGAACAGCCAATGTGTGGATGGCTCAGTGCTCTTTAGGTAATGGAGTCATCGAAACCAGCAGCTTCTCACGCCTCTGCGACCGGACGGCAGTGACGGTACGGTCCCTCACAATGCTAGGCACCATGCGGGCAACCACATACGATACTTTGACGACTCTCTTGCTCTATTCTTCCCTGCGCCGCTCGGAAAGCTGCCTCTTCTTATTTGCTCCTTTGTGCTTTGCTTGCGCTCGTATAATGGGCGGCTGTCTGGCTTGTTAAGTATGCGAACGTTGCTCTTTCTCTGAAGCTTTCCCCTGGGTAGAACTACTTCTCTGTACCTCACTTGTTCTACTTTCACTTGTTCCTTCCAAGGCATGGCGGACACGACGCAGGCCACTGGCGGCAAGTGGCAGCAACAATCAACGACCGACACCCCGCCCCTCTCCTCAGACTCTTCCCTTCACGAGAAACAAGATGATGCCGACACGCTGGACTTCGAACCGAACGATAGACGAAACCCCTATAATTGGAGTCCCGCTCGAAAATGGCTGGTGGCAGCACCCTTCCTGATCGCGGCTCTCCTCCTCCCCATGAACGGAACTTCACCTACCATCGCCGCTGATCAACTGGATGCCGCTTTCAACGTCAAAGACACGGCAACATTCACCAACAGCTACTGGATAGTCACCAGCTGGAGTCTTGGTGGAGCCGTCTTCACACTTTTCGGACTTGCCTTGCTGGAGGACCTTGGAGTCAGATGGGGTTTCCATGCCTTCTATGTCATCTTCCTACTCATGATGATTGGGCAAGCAGCAGCCCAAAACTATGCCACTTTGGTTGTGACCCGGTTCTTCGGTGGAGGATGCGCCAATATACTCGCCAATACGATCTCCATCGTCATTCCGGACCTGTGGGAGGGCGCAGCAGCAAGGAGTCTTCCTGTCACAGTCTACATCCTACTGTATCTTGAGGGAAACACTCTCGGTCCGGTTGTTTTCGCCGCTGTGCCAGAGTTTCTTCACAGCTGGAGATGGTAAGTCAAGATCACCGTCAAACACTATCAGCACAACGCTAACATTCCCAGGATCTTCATCATCCAAGTAATCGTCTACGCCGCTGTCTTCCTCATCGACCTCATAATCGTCCGCGAAACCCGTCGACCCATCGTCCTTCGCCGCGAACTGAGGGAACACGCCAACCAAGCCCGCAAGCAAGGCATCTCCCAAGAAGCGCTCAAGTCACGGTCCCTCAAAGAAACCGTGGCCAACCTCTCCCACAGTGTCAAAGAGGCCACTGTGAGGCCAGCCCAATTCTTCTTCACCCAACTTATCGTCTTCGCCTGCACGCTCTGGTCCGCTTTCGCTTTGGCGAACGTCTTCATCCTCACCCAATCCGTCGAGCAAGTCTTCACTGCAACCTACAACTGGTCGGCTTACCAATGCGGTCTTGTTCAATCTGCCGTGGCGATCGGTATCGCACTTTCCTTCTTCGCCTTGATATATGGAAAATACCTGTATCTGGCTTCCGCGAATCGAAACACAGAACGACCGGGTCATCCAATCCCTGAAGCTCGCGTGTACGTGGCGATTGTCGGGGCGCTTGTTCAGACGGCGGGGATGTTTGTTTATGGCTGGACGGCTTCTCCTAACATCCACTGGATCGCACCTGCTATCGGGCTGGGTATGATTGGGTTTGGTATTGCGGTTGTAGTCACGACAATTGTTGACTACATTACCGATGCTTTCGCTACGCAGGATGGGAAAAGTTATGTCGGGTCAGCCATCAGCGCAATCGCGTGCGGAGAGAACATCCTCGCCGCTGCGCTACCACTCAGTTCCGCATCGATGTATACTAACCTCGGGTTTCATTGGGCGAGTTCGTTGCTGGGGTTTATCGCGTTGGTGTTGGCGTTGATTCCGATTATAATTGTTTGGAAGGGCAGGTATTTAAGGGAGAGGAGTCCGTTCATGGCGAGTGGGAGGGAGGTCGACACTGCATGATGAAAAAAGCGTTTCTGCGTTTCTGAAGGGAAAATCATACAAGCGATGGAGTTTTTGATGGTGATGGGAAAGACTTGGGACGAATGAAGCATGACATGATTATTAAAGATTTATATAATATAAAAAGCGACAGATAGCTTAGGCACTGCAAGGCGGGCGAGCGGGTGTTCTAAACATCAAGCAAACCGAATCAACAACATCAACCTCTTCACACCTTTGGCCATCCCGGCGCTCCATGCGCTGCCAGCTCTTTATTCGTCCCTTCCCACAACTCATCAAAAAGTTTATGATCATTGCTCTCCTTCGTCCCCTTCACAAAATTCCCATACGGCTCATAATACGCTCCATTCTTAACGTTGGCCTTCGGGGCTGTCGCACACCACAGTCCAGTCTCGGCTCCTCGACCGGTGTCGATGCCTTGAGAAAACTAATAACGGCGTACTCGGAATTTTCACGAGCCCCGAAGCACCGTCTTGTTTCCCCCAGAGATCGGTTTTCACGACGCCGGGTTGGTGGGAGGTTGTGAGGATCCCGGGGTAGGATTGAGCGAGTTGACGGGAAAGAGGAGGTTGGTGAGTTTCAGAATGCGCGCATAGAATATCTAAAATAGATGTTCGAGCGGGATTGTGCGGGATGAGGTGTTTGATGAAGGAGGCGCCTATGCCTGCGTTGCCTAGTGGAAGATGAGATATTAGTATTTATAGGGAGTTGGACGAAGGGAGTGGAGTTGGTGAGGCTTGAATTACCACCTGTCACGACACGAGAACGACTTTGCCGCTCAAGTCTGGAATGTCGACGGGCTGGGTTGAAACCGCCCATGTTGATGTGTCTGTACGGTTTTTTCGATGCGCAGGTAGTGTGTGTCCGGTAAGCTTGTCTGTTGGAAGGTGGTTCTGTTGATGCGGAATGCTGGTTACCGCTCAGTTTCACTCATTTCCTGACATGAAGGAGTTGAATAGATATGACGGCCGGGAGCGGACAAACATGATAAAGCCTCAAGAACGTTGTGTTGTAATCCATTCCGGCGCCTTCAAGACTCTGGGATCTATCCATGTTGCTGACATATTCACCAGGGAAGAATATCGCCATGCCCTTCCAATATCAGTAATCACATCAGCTTAGATGGCACAACCGGTGCGACCATCATGCCGTGTCCATGAGCGACACTCTCCAGTATTAGGTGTCTGCCCACCACATACCCCTCAAGAGATCTAGCTGTACCACATAGTACTCGGCTGACGAGAAGAAGTCGATGAAGTGCGATAAACGGAGTGGGCGAAGTGGAGGTGGAGCAATCGATGCCAGCAGCGCCAAGAGAAGTCCGTCCGAGTTTACGCGCATCTACCCTTCCCTTGCTGTTTCTCTGTATTTTGTCTGCGATTGATTCATGTATCCCTATTCCTGCACGAGAGCAATAGCATCCAACACACAGTGTTTATCAATGAGCGTATGCAATACTCTTATACCATCTGAGCGAACCCCTTCCAATCAATACTCTGCCCTTCCATCCTCACAAATCTGACTGCTTCCTGGTATTACTCCACCAATGCGACGGCAACTCGTTCGTCTTCGTCCTCACTCTCCTCCCCCTCGTCGGCGTACCTTGCTCCCCCATATCCGCATCCATTAATGTCCACCTCCTCTCCCACCTCTCTCACAGGGGAAGAGGCCGGTGCAGCAGTACCAGGTTCGACTCTCGCGCCTGGTGAAGGTCCAGCTCCAGGAGAAGGCAATCCATCCCCACAAAAACGGTCCGTGACCTGTCCGACAAGAGCAGCAGTCGAGCTCTCTTCGTAGCGGCTGGGTCCAGCTCCAGCTTCGACTCTCGAGGGAGTAGAGACCCAGCCCAGCGATCCAATTGAAGGATTCCTCGATTGTCTGCCAGACGACGAGACGCCGCTCGAGAGACTACTCCCACCACCCCTCGTACTCTACGCATGCCTGTACGTAGGCGACTCCTCTCCCAAACTCCTCCTCTCATACATATCTCGTCGGCTCCTCAACAAGACTCTTCGCAGAACTCTTCCGCTTATGTGGACTCATCACAGGCGTATTTGTCGCAGGGCTTAGTCCAGCGGGATTCATCAAACGATGCTACACAGTCGCCTCCAGAAACATCATAGCAGCAGGCGAAATCCCCTCTGCGTGCGCCAGACCATCAGAGTCCTGCGGTAGAGATGCTGTGCCCCAGTTGTCAATGTTATACGAGTGATGATGCTCTTTCTCTTTGCCAAAGCTAATTATGAGAGAGATGCTTCTCTTGCGTGAAGACCTAGGCGTACTCGGTTCATCAAGTTTGTTTTTCAGGAACAGCACTAGAGAATGGTATGTCAGCAAGTTCAGAAAGCAGATAATGGTGGTCAGTGTCAAGCCTGCGGGAAGAAGCTCCATCGACCTCGTGAGACGTTTGTGCTTGTGTCCATGCGGGATACGAGATTTTGATGTGTTGATTAGCATGTGAGAGTGAGATCTATTGCTCTTTGGCGTCCTCCAGCCAGGCGAAATTGCCAGCTCTTTCCTCTGCTTCTCTACCTCATCAAAATAGGCTCAAGTGTTTCGCCAAACGCTATGCATATCATATCTTCGCTTCTTGCTTCTTGCTTCGGAGTGCGGTGGTGTCAGACAAAGGGTCCACGTTGATGTGGGTATCGATGCGGGTTCGTGCTGGTGCTCGTGCGTCTCATGTGTCGTGCATGTATGGGGACATGAAGGTCGTGCTCCGTTCATGAGGCGGTGTCGAGGGTTGACGGGAGGGAAGGGTTGAGGGATGGGACCGCAAGGGGTAATTCCTCTACTAGAGGCGATGCTGCATGAAATCTGCGAGGTTACATTCCCGAGCGCTATCGAATCGGCGTATGGGCGCAGGACTCTCGTTCTCGTCCGAAGGGCGGAAGTGCCTGGTACGTTCTCTGTGGCTTGCCAGGATCTCAGCAAGTCGAGCTGCCTCTGCGCCGAGCGAGTCAGTCAGGTGCGACAGCTCGTGGCATGAGCCCAGTTCAAGGGCGTGGCATGGCGTGTCATCGCGAAAGCTTCCTATGCTGCAAGCTCAAGACATGGACACATTTCCACCGGCAGCTTCGTTGTATTAGTGAATGTTGGGATAAGAATTCTAGGGGCCTACATATTCGACATAGACGCGATGGAGTTCAACCGCGCTCTGGGCGTAGTGGCTCCGTGCATTCCGACATCGATGGGTAGGCGCATCAGTAGCTTACCTGATTGACGCTTGATCTGTTCGCGTGCCCAGCGAGCTGTCTCTTGGGTGCGTGTGGAGAAGTCCTTGTTGGCTCGAGTCTCGCGTGCCATAGCGGTCAACCATTCTTGGCGGTAGTAGGCGCTCAGTTCGCCGTTTGGAAACGCCTCGGAAAGGTCACTGTTAAAAGTTAGCACACAATCAGTCTTACATGTGAAGAAGTACTTACCCAATAACGCCCATGCTGGAGCGGAGGAGCGCCTCGGTCCGGTTCGGGTCTTGGTATACGCTTTGAAGCAGCTGGACGATCGACTCGACGTATGGTTGAAGCAGTTGTTCTGTGAAATTGTCAGTACGAAATCCACTGACCTGCGGATTCGTGAAATACTTACGTTTCCCTGAGGTCCTCATAGCCATGACGATACCGCTCCAGGCATCCATGATTCCCTCCCGAAGCGAGACGATGTAGTCCAACATCTCAAAGTTCGATGCGTTCTCGGTGGTGCTGATACCAGCAGCTTGTTGCAAAACCTGAGCCACAACAGAGAGGTAGGTCTCAAAGGCGCCGCCGATTGACTGAGCAATGTCACCAAAGCTCTGCAGAATCGCCGGCTTGAACTGGTTTCCCAAAGCTGGGCTGCGGAGGTTGTTGAGAAGCGCGTTCATGAAGCTATCACAATACGGCTGCACCTTGGACTCCAGCGCACGAGCAATGTCGGTGACGAGTCCAATGGCCATCGATGCGACCTGTGGCTCCTCCTGGTTGTTGAGCGCCTGTCCCAGAATTGGCTGAAAAGCTGTCATGTATTTCTCGAAGTCACCTTCGAGCGCGTTGGCAAGGGATCCAATGGTAGCGAAAACTGTGTCAGGCACACTCGACTTGGCTGGAAGCGAGTTCAAGAGGTTGATGGAAAGCTCCATAATGGTGTCGGCTTGAGGCTGGATTTCGCGCTCCAGACGTTGGACGATGGCCATCAAGACGGAGGTTAGAGATGTTTGCAGCTCGTCAAGGGTGAGCTTGTCCTCGACCGATACCACTTGTTGAAGCATCGGGATGGTCTTCTGCAGACGCTCAATGGCGATGTCGCTCAGGCTGGCAACGAAGTGGACGCAGTCGTTTGCAGCATTGGTGATGAATGCGTTGAGAACCTCGTACGCAGCAGTACGGAGTGTGTTGTCCTGGGTCTGCTCAGTGACCTTGAGAAGGTGCTGAACGCTGGCCTGGAAGTGTTGCGAAAGAGCATTAGTCTGGCAACCCGGCTCGCCAGCAAAGCGGTCCGCAAGATTCATCAGAGCCCAGCAGCACGAGCTAGCCATCTTCGGGTGCGATTCAAGACCGTTGAAGAGTGAGGTGATGAGAGGCTGGAGATGCTCGTTTGGGTCGATCGAGTCAGAAACTGCCTCACAGATGCGACCAAGCGCAAAAGCAGCAGAATCTCTGACTTGCACAGACTGGTCGGTCATCATCTGAATAAGAACAGGAAGAGCCTGCTTGACGAGTGGGTCCAGGACCTTCTCATCTGGGCCTTCCATGATGGCGCCGAAGGCACTGACTGCGGCGTCCCGATAATGCCAGTCTTCGCTGCGCAAGTTCTTCTCCACAAAGCTCAGGACAGGTGGTACTATTTGGCTGCCGACTGCCTGCGCCCAAAGCTGCACGCATTGGTATGCCGCACGCGAGATGTTGTATTCGTCGTCGGCCGCATCCTCGTCCTGCTTCGCGAGCAGCTCCAGTAGCACAGGAACCACCTCTTGAGTTGCAACACGAGCGAAGTTGAAGTACGGTCGCAGCTCGGTACTACCTTCTGCTTGCGCCTGTGCATTGTCGTCCTCGATGCTAATCTCCTCTTCGCAAACTGTGCACCAGAATTCGACGGCGAGCTTCGCAACATCCTCTTCGTCGCTCTTCATGCCTTGGATTGTAAGGCCAAAGAGAGCCTTTTCCATGTAGAACCTCATCTTCTCGTAGTACAGGCCCATGATGCGGTTCAGACAGCCGTAAGCACCCTGCTGAATGCGGTTGTCTGACGCCTGTGTTGCTTCACAGATGACCTGCATAATGTAATTGCGCTCGCCCTCGTTCTCGAAATTGGTTCTAACGAACTCGAGCGAGTCGCCGAGGGCTGTAACAGCGGCATTTCGGATATCGTTGTTGGGCTCCTCTTTCCGCGCGCCTTGCACGACTGCTGTGAGGATCGCGTTGCTGTGCTGGGCCAGGCTATCCCGGAGATCCTGATCGTCGGTCTCGCAAACGAAGCCAATGGTGGTGAGAGAAGACTGCTTCTTCTCATCACTGCCTGAGCCGACATTCTCGACCAGCGTGGGCATGAGTTCGGGCCACTGTTCTCTGGGCAGCTCAATGGCCGCAATCGAGGCAATGAATTGTGCTGCTGACTGTCCTGCTCTGGCATCGTTGGCGCCAAGTGTCTGAAGGGCGAAGCTCTTGACCTGCTGCTTGATCTGTGGATCTATCTGTTCGAGCCATCTCGTTTGGACTTCGCGCAGACGGGTAAAGTCGCGTGCGGAGAAGGAGTTCTTGAGGGCCAGGCCGGCGGCCATGCGCACTGAGGAATCGGCGCTGTCATTTGCGAGCTCACGTGAGAGGGTGATGAGGTATCCGGGCTGCGAGAAGCGGTCAGTCACGTCTCTTGTCGAGTGTAGTGGGGTGAAAGGGCACTTACAAAGTCTTGCTGTGCCGCCGCAGACAGCTGCTGCTCGGCGGCGGATCGCGTGTTGGCATCTGTAGAGAAGTCAGTACTCGGTCTGCCTGGCAAAAAAGCGCACAGGGCGGATTGTATGTCCACGTTTGGCACGTACCTGGGGAGATGGTGCCTGTGAGGACCTGGTTGACGTCCATGGTGGGCACGAGTCAGACGCTTGTCGGGTGTGTCGTGTGTCGTCGAGCTTCGTTGCTCTTTAGAGGTGTGCTATCATGGGCGTGTCGTCGCGCGGAGATAGTTTCTCGTATGCGAACGGTGCGGCAGTGTTGGGTGGTGCAGTGTAGGTAATCAACGGGTTCAAGCGTCTTGTGCTCTGTGCTGCGGTTGGCTCTGACTGCGGTGCGCGGTCTGCAAGTGGGCAAGGCGATTCAGGCAGCTTCAGGCAGGGTCCAACCGACTCGCGAGGCGCGCTCAAGGAATTTCTTTGGATGTTGTTGAAAGAGCTGCAAATGTGACTGGAACTCGATGTTGTACGTCGTTTGACTACTCGTCGTCGATGAGGTGAATGAGAGTAACGTTGGTTCAGAAGAAGGGGAAGAGGAAAGTTCGGCTTCTCTCTCTCTCTCTCTCGCAATTCGCAATTGTCGCTGCCCTTCGCAACCGCCGCGTTCGCCGTTGCGATTTCGAGGAAAAGCTGCCCCACCTTCCAGCGTGCCTCTGTCTCCTGAAAACCACGCACGACATCACACCGCTTTCTGAAGGCAGCCACTATTACTCATACTCGAAGAGCCGGGGATCGATCAATTCTACTCCATATCCATGGTCAAAATTCAGATGGAAGAATTGTGAAAGGGACATGCTATGGTTTCTGCCTGAGGCACATAGATATCAATACAACGCGCTATGTGGGTATCGCAATTCAAATCTCCAACTCCAGTAACGCCGAAAACCCTCTAATGGTGTACAGTTGTACAGTATCCAGGGAGTGTACAATGAAATGCGGTGTGCAAGCCATATAGTCTTTTCTCATCCGTGAATCATTCAACATCCATCGGCACCAGGAAAGTCGCGTCTTCAAAATCATCTCCAGTAACAATCTGAACCGCATTCGTAGTCATACGTTTCCTCGAGCTCGACTTCATACGCGCAATAGGTCGTGTAGCACCCGGTTGTTGGTTGACAGGCCCCTCGGCAGCATCTGCTTCGTCAAAGAAGGCATCCATGTCCTCCTCGGCATCTTCCTCATAGTTGCGCTTGTTGTTGTTGCGTGAGGTCTGGGAAGTAATCGAGTGCATGCTACTTTGTGTCGATAGTATAGAGCCTTGTGAAAAGGATAGTCTAGGCATATCTTCCTCGGCGGGTATACGTCGTATCGCTGCAGGTGCTGAGGACGAAGGCAGTTCCTGCGCTGCCAAACCTCCTGTTTTATGAAGGCCACAGAACGGCATCAATTCGCGACTGCTCATCGGAGACATGCTTGGTCTGACAGGTGCTGAAGAGGCCGGTTGTGTTGACGGGCTAGAGCTGGGAAATGGGAATCCCGCTGATCCGGAAGTCTTGTGTGTCTTGTAGCCTTCTTGCATGGATTTGCGAACACGCATTCCAACACTCAGCAGTCCTGCTTGCGTATCTCCGTCTAGTGGAGGTGCCATTGGAGATTGTGCTCGAGAAGAGGTCGCATGGCGTCCGAAGTATGAGGTGAGCGTCGTCTGGTTGGAGGGCTGGTACTGTCGCTTGCGGGTGTGAGCGGATGGAGGGGCCATTGTCGCGAAAGTCCTCTTTGTCCAATTGAAGAGTGGTAAGTTGTATGCTGTGCTCGTGCAATTGCTCTGCAGATGTCAAATGCGAGGGTCTGTTGCACAGAGGAAAGCAGTGAACGGGGTGGAGGAGGAGAAGATGACGATGGTGTGGGAGGGACGACGCGGTACGACGCGTAAATTACTCGCTGTAAATTGGAAGGCTGGCGATTGGCCCCTGCAAAGCCTTGTTGAACATTACGAAGACAATCAAACAAAGACTTTAACTTCTGCTTCGTCAACGACTATTTCAAACACACAGGTCGTTCGCGATCAGTTGTTTTGAAGTGAACAGTCTACCACTCGGCCACTGCTATCGTACAGATACAGGCGCATCACTGGAACAGCACATGACCGAACCCAAGCTCGCGTTTTAGCGCGACATTCTCCCGACTCAACTGATGATACCCGTGTACGAGGCTGACGAACCCAAGCGATCTGGATACTTTGCACTGACTGCACTGCTGCAGACTGACAGCAATGTTCAAGTTGCTCAAGATGGTTGCAGCGTACAGGTTCGGGTCCCGGGGATGGCGCAGCTAAGGCCGACATCCTGTGACCTTTCTACTCTCAGCCTTTCTCACACCAGCAAATACTCGTGGGTTAGCATCAATGGCAGCAGAAGGCGTTACCGCGAAGTCTATTGAAGACATCTTCGCTTCGCGACCATCCCTAGGATCGACTGAGCTAACGCGTGAACGATCTCTTTTGTTGGAAAGAGCTTACCGCGCTTTGCAAGAATGCACAGAGGGCCATGGCTACGTCTGTGGCCGAAGTCGAACTCACTTGCTCCTGCCTAAAGAGCTTAAATCTCCTGCCGTACCCTCTTCTACGGAACTTCTTGTCCTTGACGTCGAAACCTTAGAACTACACCGAATCTCGTGCGACGAATCATTCGTTGTACTATCCTATGTGTGGGGTCAAGCAGTAGACGTCGATCCCTGGGTAAAAGCCAACGAACATGAACCAAAGCGTATCCATGTTGAAAGACTACCCCAAACGCTTACTGATGCCATCTCAATATGCCGGCTTTGGAAATGTCGTTACATTTGGATTGATCAGTTGTGCATCGACCAGAAAGATCCGGCAGCATTCAAGGCGTCAATCCACCAGATGGATCGAATATATGGCTTAGCCACTGCTACCTTGATTGTGGCCTGCAATACCTGCGCAGACGAATTCATTAATTTGAACACGAAAGGTGACCTTGCTTCTTCCCAGGGGCATTGGATGGAGGAACTGGAACGTTCAGCCTGGGCCAGAAGAGCTTGGACTTATCAAGAGATGCAGCTCTCCCGTCGTTTGATCATCATAACTCGCAATGGTGTCCACTTTCACTGCGTGAAGGACGCCATGCAATCCAACAGAATTTCAATCTGGAGCCTACCGAGCATCAACTCCGTCAGCTGCTGGTCCGCTTATAACACGATATTGACCGAGTACACCAGCCGGAGGATATCGCACAAGAGCGATACTCTGAATGCAATTACCGGGATGGCACGAAGTCTCGCTCGAGTCACCGACGACACCTTCATTGCTGGTATCCCGTCAAAACAGATTGCTTGGGGACTATCATGGCAGCCAACGGATGACAGTGTCCGACAGTGCCAATGGCCCAGTTGGTCCTGGGCCGGATGGACTGTTCACGAACAGTCAATGTGCAATGTCTTCCACCCCGGCGTTGGCTTGGTGCAGCAAAATCAGGACGGCGATCCTCACAGAGGCCCTCAATTCTGCAGTGCCTTGAGAGATGTCAAGTTCCATGCCGCTGATTCAAATGTTGAGCTTAATCTTCTTACCAGCTGGGTTACAGGACCGAGCTCGGCTCTGAAGCCACTGGAGCACTGTTCCAGCCAATGCGAGATTCCCTGCCCGAAAGTCGGGCACTTGACACCTGACAAACTGTTCTTCCATGATGGAACCCTTAGCTTCGAGGCTAGCGTCTTGACACTCAACATTGAATCTACCGCTCATCGTCCTGCGAGATTTCCACATCTCTATCAATTGCGGCTATTGAGAGAACACGTATGGGTGGGTTCGATGTTCTTGACCAAAGATCATTTACCCACAAGCAAAATCTTCAATGCAGACTTCGCTGTCCTGACGTCCTTTCGTACATATCTGCACACATACCAAGACGTAGTCTTCTGCGGATTACTCCAATCCGAGAAGTCAGGACTCGCCGCATTCGACGACACATTTCTAGAACAGTCGGAAGAAAGGAATCGCCGGGAATTTCAGGGATGGCAAAGAGGTCATTTTCACAGCCGACATGGTTGGAACTGGCCTCCACAGAATGGCAGATGGAACGACCGGAGAACAAGCCGGTATGATGAGATGGGAGGAGACCCTCATCAAGGCATGCCTTTCCCGCCGGACTTGAAGATGAACCATGTTCTGTGGATTGAACGAGACGCAGAATCGGGTCAGGCGTATAGGAAAGGATTTGGGTTCGTTATTGATGAACAGGGAGGACGACGGGAAAGGATATGTCTGGCTTGAGGGAGGATCTGTCGGTGTCGAAGCGTCCATCGGCTCGAAAAATAGACTTCATATTGCGAGTGCCACAGTTTTGATACATGAAGCCCCTCCGTGCCGACCATGCGTTCAAAAGACTGCAATGCCGATCCTTGAGCTGTGCTCAACACTCGCCATAGTTGGTGAAGTATTGTGGAAGTGTTTCCAAAGCCGCGCTGCATAGTAGTATGTGCTGCGCTGCATTGTGGACCCTCAGATGAAAACCCTCGACCGTTCTTTGCTTGTTTGCTCCCTTCTCCGTGTACTGTCCATCACTCCTTGTTGCAAGCTCCTCCCCACCATGCGCGCACTCTTTCTCATAGCTACAGCGAATATTCCTCAGGATAGTCCCGCCTCTCTCTCCATTCATTCACGAACCGGGCGGCTTGTGCCACACTTGTGACATCTTCTCACACAATTGTCCCAAACCTTGCTTCGCAGATCAGCATTGAACTTGCATCCGCAAATCGCAGACTGCCCGCTTCTCAGCCTCCGGGCCGAGGAGCGAAGCTCTTGCAGCGCCTCTCCAAACTCTCCCATCATCTCGAGAGGAATCGCCTTCGCCACACCTTCGACCTTCCTGGCCGCTTGGACGATGGGTATGATGCTCTCGATCCGTCCTTGCTTGAAGCCACTCTCTGTGGCAGCTTCGAGCTCCGCTTTCAGTCTGGGCATTATCTTCCATCGTTGTGAGCTGCTCGTCAATCCAGATCTCGTTGTTTTGCTGCAACTCCTTATTCCGCTCCACCAGCCTGGTGTTCCCAGCCTCCTTGTTTCTCGTCTCTTCCTGTGAGGCCTTCAGTTGCTGCTCGAGCGAATTGATACGACTCTCCTTGGCCTCGACGCGTTTCTTGATCTCGTTGAAAGTCAGATCCTCGATCGGCTTGGCCTTTTTGAGTGATGGCATCCCGTCGGCTGGGTCAGACGAAGTTGCCGCTCTCTTTGGTGGCATCGTTTGCGCGAGGTAGCTTGGATGATGGTTCGCAGATGTCGTTGGCAAGGATGGGGTTGATACAGATGCGCAAAGCGGGTCGTATGTGACTGCGCGAACTTGTTATCCTTCGGAGCGGGTGAAGTTGCAGGCGTCCATGTAACGTCAGTCAAGCGGGTGAAGTGAGAAAGAGACGAAAATTCGCCTTGTGCTGCTGGTTGTATGTGACATTCATGTGACATTGGGCTACGTTGCCATGCGCTGCAGTCCTGCAAGACCACCGGCCCAGACTCCATCGCTATCTATATTCAAGTCGTCAAAAGTTCATTCATCAAAGGCGCTAGACTCACAAGTCGCGCACATGTACACCAATCAAATGCTTGGTATCATTAAAGCATACTTCGAACGCCTTCCAAGCGCCACCTAACATCCTTGAGCACCTTGCTCATAGGCCTCCACTCCTCAAACTCTTGAACCAAATCCTTTACTTCAGCTTGCAACTTCCGATCGCGCTTGACCAAATCCTCCCCGAGCATTCCTCTGACTGCCCATGGCAAGACGAACGGATTCTTCTCCGCAGCACCGATGGCGCCGATGGGCTCATACGGCGCGAATACTGGCGGTATGCCTGGCGCCGCGAGTGACAAAGATGACAATGAACCTCGTCGCATGTGATTCGCGGCTGTCACATTCGATGGGTAGCCGGCAAGCGAGCTACGGCGCGATGCTGCATCTTCCATCGATTTGCGCTTCTCCTCTGGCGAAGCCTTGGGGTTATGATATGGCGCAACGGAGACATCAGTGCTCTCCATGGCGAACTCAATGGCCGTACGGTATACCGCAGCGTCATCGTAGACTCTGCTGTGTCCAGCTCCGCCCACTATGCTGCCGGCCAGAGGTGCTGAGATCTCCCGGATGAGGCTGTGATCGCTGACCCCAAGATTTCTGAGCTTCGCACCGAAGACGACCAGATGTGTGAGGAAGTTGGACGTGTGTAGCTGTCCATCGATGAAGACCGTACGATTGACGTAGGGATGGCTAAGTGGCATGAACAGGCTGGACTCCAGGCTTACGAGCTGATCGTCTAGGCTGCCGCAGAATGTGACTCGCACCCCGTGTCTGAGACAGATATCTAACGAATCGGCGTAAGCAATGGAGACTTTCGAGTTTCTATCAGAGAATTCGAAGAGCTCCAGAGCACTTCCGCCAAAGAATCGACTTCTGTATTCCAAGAAGGGACCGAGATTGATGCCCGCCATTGCACAGATACCAATTCTTGCGTGCGATGACAAGCAGCCGAGTTGGATGAGCTTCGCGATCAACATCGTCGCCACCGGCACGCCTTGACTGTGACAAGCGACTAATACGAAATCGGCTTGCCGAAGATGGGACAGCCAGTTCAAGAGTAGCTTCCACAAAGTTGCTACGCGGTCGCCCACAAAGCCTTCACCTTCCAAGGCCACCTTCTCAATCTCAACATCCTTGATTTCGGGCTGGTGTTCTTGACACCACTGTTTGATCGAAGCCGCTGCGTAGTTTGAAAAACGAATGGAAGTGCCTGTGGGCTGGCCTAGCACCTTCTGGAGAAGTGCAGCCGGAAAGTAGCCATGTACACCTATCGCGATCGCCTTCTTGACCTTGTGAGGCCGTTGCAAAATCAACGGGTGACGTGGCGGCTTCGGAGGTTCAGTCAAGTGTAGCGTCTCTCCGATGTACTGTGTCAATCGATCGAGATAGCCGATACTTGATGCCGCAGGATATGTATCTCGAAATGAGGGAGATACCACATTTGGACGAAGCTGTTTCCGCTTGCCTCTCTGTACTGGCGCTGGAGAGCCTTCGGGGGTATGTGCAGGCGTTTCTGCGGGCGTGTGAAATTGTGTCACTGCTGGTGTCGGAATCTGGGATCCAGCTGGCGTGGCGGCTGCGGTGGTCTCGCCGAACAAATTCTTGCCTTTCTCCTGTTTCCGGCCACGTTTAAGAAATGATCCAGTGCGCTTGAGGTCGGCTTTAGCGTCCCGCTGCTCATTGAACTGCGCAGCTTCAGGATGACTTTGCGAGGGCGTGTCGGCGACTGCAAGCTCTCCAATCTGCTTCTGTGTATCATCGCCATCCTTGGAGCTCTCCTTAGGCCTGTCTTTTGACCAGAATGCCCATCCGGAAGAACGCGGCCTCTCGTCATCGCTCTTGCCTTTTGCCTGATCTGCAGCTTTCACGTCTTTCGCAGTATCGTCTGCGTCTGATGATACATTCACCTCTGGCAGAAGCGGCGCTTCCGTCTGCTCTCCTGCCGGGTGCTGTGCCCGTAGCTCTGCCTCCTTTCGCTCTTCCTCTTGTCTCTGCCGCTCTTCAGCTTCTGCCTGCTGGTTCTGTGTTCTACTCCAGAGCCCGAACCATGATCGCGTGGATCCATTCTTCATGCTCATCTCTGGCTTCAGCTGCCCGCTATCATCTTCGTCCACGTCTGTCTCGATGGGTTTGGTAGTGTCTTGCTTGGGCACCTCTTCGGGCGATCGAGGCAACGGTGTCCCACTGGCCTGCTCTGCGACTCCGTCTAGTGTCACCTTGCTCGCACTCTTCAGCCTCTCTGTATCGCTGCCATATCCATCTGGACGGGACCACCAACCAAGCCAACTGCTTGATGCTGGTCTCATGCTCGCCGTCTCGGTCTTGGCATCGTCGTCCGCGGTTTGGGGCTCAGGGGGTAATGGCGCCTCCTCAGCTACCGGATCCTCCTTGCGTTCTGCTGTAGCAAGCTTCTCTCCCGACTGAGCCTTCTCGTCGGCGCCTAGGCTCTTTCTCTGCTTCGGCACGCTCGCAGCGTCCGGGACTGCATGTACTTTCGTTGGCTCCGCGGTGACTGGTATGCTCTTCCTGCTGCTGCCCTTGAAACTCTTGCTCACACTCTGACTCGGTCTTCGCCTTCCGTCTTCTATTGTCGGAGACTCGCAAGAAACGCCCTTATCCACAGATATACTCTCTCGTGCGACTTGGGCAGTAGGCGAGGCTTTCGTCTTCCACGAGGCGGCCGAATACCAGCTATTCCGGCTGTTGTTTGCATGCTGTGCGTGCGACGGCTTACTCGGCGTGCCGACAGTGGTCTGATTGGTGCCGAGAGGCGCAGGCTGCGGTTTCATTCCATCTTGCTGGTTGGTCGTGTTGTTGCCCGATTGGACTGCTGGCGATACCGGGACTGCCTCCGTTTCGTTATCGTTGGCCAACTTGCTCTTCTTACGAGCAGGCGCCATGTCCTTGACCGCTCCAAACGCGCTGTTCAGTTTTCGCTGCCCGATATTGTTCAGTCGTCCATTGTTCGCAAGAAACTAGAAGGGGAGGTCACATAACTATGTACCTTCAAAGCGTGCCGTCTCTTCTCAAAGGCCATCTGGCGGACGTCATGTGGTGGTAACCGCGCTACCAAGGTTTGGCTTGATAAGACGGCGATCAGTGCAGACGCGACAACGAACCTTAATCTTCGCGTCGGGATGTTTCAATCAATATTTGAAGCGCAAAGAGCAAGCGTCCTTTCCTACATGTACTTCACTTCTACCTTCGCGATCACGACAAGCAGTGCAGTCGCTCTCCTCGCTTCTCTCGGATTCCCGGGCTTCGTCTCCACTGCCGCCGTCATGACGGTACATTCACAGTTTGGGCTCACCGTTTGCGAAGATCCGTCGTCTGATCATTGTCGTGGAACCTTTCGCCTTGTGGACGGCTCAGCTGCGGCATTTACAGCTCTCAAATGCCTCATCACCTGGAGCTTTGCCTGCTCGCCCTCTTGCAGCATCTCACAATGAGCGAAGGAGTAAGCTACAGAAACCAAAATGACCCGACTGATGGTCGCAGAAGTCTGGCGGTCTGATTTCTCCATTAAGTCTCTTCTTCAACCACCAAGAATTCATTTACTTCCTTCTCGCCACAAGACATCTTCTGCCTTTGGGATTCACCAGCAGGTAACACAGAGGCGCCATATCATCCTCAGTAAAGCCATTCGTCAGAGACGGCTTGACTCCACTCTCAAAAGTCCGATAGAAATTGACCAGAGCATGCCTCAGCTCAAGTTCAGCAAAATGCCTGCCAATGCACACTACATACGGAAAAGTCAGCTTCACCGTCATGAGCAGCACGAGGAGATCGACTCACCTCTACTCCCTCCCCCAAAAGCAACAAAACACTCCTTCATATCCCTCGACGGTTCTCGCCATCTCTCCGGCTTGAAACTCTCCGGATCCTCAAAGACCTCTGGATCACGATGCATCGTCCAAGCAGGGATCCCCACCGTCACACCTCCCGGAACGAACCATCCTCCAAACTCGACCCCTTCGGGAGGGACAACTCTTGGTAGCCCATCACTCACGGGCGCGCGCAGTCTTAGAGATTCGTAGATCACGCCATTCAGAATTGGCAGATGTCGCAGATCCTCGTCGTGGAAAACCTCAGGAACAGTAGAAATCTCTCGAATCAAGGTTTGCTCGATCTCGCGGTGCAGGCTGAGTAGCCAAACGGCATAAGTGGCAGTAATGGCAGTCGTATCCGTTCCCGCAACGATATATCCATATGCGTCACGACAGACCTGCGCCTGAGACATGGTTCCTTCCTCGACCTGGGCGAATTCTTTGGTCAACAATGTTGGCTTTACGTTTTCTGGATCGGCTCGTAATAGAGACCAGTATCTATCCACGGATTCCTTGCCGTAACTCCGGATTCTAGCGGCCGCTTGAGGGATCTCTTTGGCGGCTTTGAGAGGTAATCGGGAGATCAGGTTTACTAACGCTGGGTATTCGGCTCGCACTATGGCTCGACGAGCGAACATCTCCAGATCTTCGGAGTATTGGGATTTCTTGGGAAGGTCAGTACACCTCCAGATCGAATGGACGTGGGAGAGAAGGGAAGAGGGTGGCGTACCTTTCCAACTTCCAGAGTTCTGAAACTCTCCCCGAACGATGCTTCTCCGACCTATACATTCTCCATCAGCGGCGTCCTCAAACTCGTACATCCACACAAACAAAGTACCCACCACATCAGTCGCCATGAAAGTAAACCACTTTAGCACATCCACATGTCCCTGCTGTTCCGCCTCGCTTTGCATCCTCTGTACAGCAAGCTGCACGTTCCTCACGATGAACGGCTCAAGAGTCTTTATCGACCTCTCCGTAAAGTTGGCAGCTACCACACGTCTGTGGTCGGCATGAGCCTTCCGGTCGGTGCCAGAGAATAGGGAGAAGGTTGTAGTGTCGCCTGTGAAGGCTTTATACCATTGGGATTTGACAAACGGGGAGCCTGTCTTATAGACTTTTCGTACGGCTTCGGCGCTCGCGAGAGAGATCTCGGTAGGCGAGATGCGCACGACAGGACCATAGCGTTGATGCAGCTTATGAACGTAGTGCATTTTGCTGCCCCGGAAAAGGGAGAAGTGCAGGCGCAGGGCGGTCCATTTGGAGATTTCAGGCCCCGGCAATCGAGACAAAGGACTGGTGCAGACTTGATAGCATCGTGTCTATTGCGAGGTGAGCGCGAGGCATTCAGGTGGCAATGGGGCAGGACTTACACCAGCGAGGGTGAAGAGGAGGCAGGCTATTAGGCTTGTGAAGGTGATATGATCCACTAAAGTGAAACGTGATGGCGTTGAGTCCATGTTGAGGGATCTGTCATCAGCAGGACGTCCGACGATGAAGTGCAAAGTGGCATTGTAAGTGTGACATGAGGTGCCCTAGCATACATATAAGGCCTGCAGCAACTGCTGCTTAGAAGGTTTGCCCTCGAGCGTACACTTCGCCTTCTTCGTATAGCTTTCTGCAGATCCGCTCGACTCCACACACCAGCTATAATACCACATGTGTACTGTTCAATAGTATTGACAGCCTTTTCATGGACTTTCCAAGATATCCAGGATACCTAGGCATGTAAAGAGGAGGCCGTTTGGTGTCCGTAATAAGCTGATTCAGCTCAGCCTTCGGCGGACCCTTAGGGCCAGGCTAACAGCTCACGCCGGGACCGGAGATATTATACATGTACGCTGCAAGGCATCGAGGCCATGTCTCAGTGGCTGTACGTGGATATTTTGCGATGAAGACGAATAGCCATCAAGTATTATCTTCTTCTCTTTCGAGACGCCGTGCTTTTCCATTCATGTCATGACTATTCGCTTGAACGCTTCAATTCAGAACAAGAGTATCTCCAATCCATCCTTCAGTCTTCGTGCGTCACAGTCGTGTCCAGCACCTCTGCTCTTGCCCTTCCCTTGGTCTGCGTGCTGATGAACTCGCTGAGTGTTCTGTAGGCACCCGGCTCTACAAAACCAACACACTCCCACTCCTTGCCAAGCACATCTTGGTTCTCAACTTGCTCGACGAAGCTGAGGATCTTGTCCTTGATTGTTCCTGTCTGTGCCTCCTCGCCCTCTGCTTTCGGTGCCGACTTTACGTTCTGCTTCAGGACGTCTGTTGGGCAGGTGATCCGCAGTCGCATTCTCGCTCTCGCCACTGGGATGGGTTGATGGGCAATAAGTGCTTTCATGGCATCCAGTGCCTGCGACTTTGCGCTTCTTGTTGTGACGACGCCTGTCCACTTTGCTTTTGGTCTCTCTGCGGCCTCTCCATTCGCGTCTCCGTTCGCTTTCGAAGGTGTGCTCGACCCAGACTCTGCAGGTGCAGCGCTTTGGTCTCTGCTTTGACTCCGATCGCTTCCAGCAACACCTCCTTTACCCGCCGCTCGTCCAGCATGGCCACCTTGACTGCTCAACTGATCCAGTGCTTTCTCGATCATACCAGCTGTGTACACTCTCTTGCTCTTCGGATCCACCAGTCTCCCCGCAACAATATCGATGACCTCCTTATGCACTCTCTCCAACTCCGCTCCTCTTTCTTTCTCGCCCACTTGAATCTCGCCCTTGTTCAAAATCTCCAGCACCACCTCATCCCTCGTCATCCCAGGAAACGCCTTCTTGAGATCTTCGTTGGGTGCGACTTGGCCTTTGGAGACGTTGAGGAAGACGTTGGGTATTTGCAGGACATCGTCGAGGTTCGTCTCGTTGCCGGCGCGGAAGGATGTGACGGTGTTCTTGTAGCAGGCGACTTCGAATCTCTTCTTGCCCTTTTTCATGCGGACCAAACTCACGTTTGTGAGCTTGATCTGATTGGAGGGTTGGTTGATCTGAGCGGACGGCATTATGATTGTAATCCTCTCAATGTGTGTTGTATTGTTGAAGAAGAGGGAGCGGGTAGGAGAGGGAGTATATATTCCGCTTAGAAATGTCCTCACTGTCTTCAAGACTTTCGACTCACATGCGCTCATCGGACGCCAAGGCTGGAGGTATGGGGCTTATCGGGTGGAAGATAAGGTTGGCGCTATGACGATCACGGAAACGGTTGTCATGCCAGGCGTGGCAGGCGCCAGGTCAAGTAGTCACGCATGCAGCTGTCTCTCAACCAATACATCCACCTCCCTCCCTCTCTCCCTCTCTCCTTGTGGATATCGTCCTGTCCTCATCCATTTCACCATCGAGAATACACCGTCTCATCCCAGCTCTTCTTCAAGTTCATACCAGCCTCCGTCAGCGAGCTCATCGAAGCTCCCAAACAGACCATCCAGGTGTTACGTATACTGTCGCCTGATCACATCGACGAGGCGAACGCATCAACATGAAGGTCGCAGCATCAGCGCTCCTTGTTGGAGCTGCTACGGCTGCCATTCCACAACAGCAGCAGCCATTGCAAGCTCCAGAGGCTGTCCAGAATGTCTTCAAGGCCGCCGGCGACAAGGTCTCGGACTGGTCCAAGCCATTGAAGCACCTCCAGTCTGAGCTCAAGCACCTCACAGCAGAGGCCCAGCAGGTCTGGGAAGAGGTTGCCATGATGTTCCCGGAGAGCATGAGCCAGGCCTCCTTCTTCTCCACCCCGAAGCCACACGCTCGCAAGCACGACCGTGAGTGGGACTTCGTCACCAAGGGCAAGGCCGTGGAAGAGCTGTTCACCACAAACTCGCAAGGAGATAAGCAGCGTGAGATTGATGGAAGTCTCGAGGCATTCAACCTTCGCACGAAGCAGGTGGATCCAAAGAGCTTGGGCGTGGACAAGGTCAAGCAGTACTCTGGATACTTGGACAACGAGGAGGATGATAAGCACCTCTTCTACTGGTTCTTCGAATCGCGAAATGATCCCAAAAATGACCCAGTGGTGCTTTGGCTGAACGGCGGCCCAGGCTGCTCTTCACTGACTGGTCTCTTCATGGAGCTTGGCCCATCGTTCATCGACAAGAACCGCAAGCCAGTTTACAACCCAGACAGCTGGAACGCCAATGCTTCCGTCATCTTCCTTGACCAGCCAGTCAATGTTGGCTACTCCTACTCCGGCAGCTCCGTCAGCGACTCCGTTGCTGCAGGCAAGGATGTCTACGCTCTCCTGACTCTGTTCTTCAAGCAGTTCCCAGAGTACGCTAAGCAGCCATTCCACATTTCTGGCGAGTCGTACGCTGGACACTACATCCCAGTCTTTGCTTCGGAGATCTTGTCCCACAAGAACCGCAACATCAATCTCCAGTCTGCTCTGATTGGCAACGGTCTGACTGACGGCCTTACTCAGAACGAGTACTACCGCCCAATGGCATGCGGTGACGGCGGCTGGCCAGCAGTTGTTGACGAGCAGACTTGCCAGAGCATGGATAACTCCCTCTCTCGCTGCCAGAGCTTGATCGAGAATTGCTACAAGAGCGAGTCCGTCTGGTCTTGCGTTCCAGCCAGCATCTACTGCAACAACGCACTCCTTGGCCCATACCAGCGTACTGGACAGAACCCATACGATGTCCGCGAGAAGTGCAAAGGCAGCAGCCTGTGCTACGAGGAGCTTGACTGGATCCAGGAGTACTTGAACAAGGCCGACGTTATGAAGGCTCTTGGTGCCGAGGTCGACAGCTATGAATCCTGCAACACTGATATCAACCGCAACTTCTTGTTCAATGGCGACTGGATGCGGCCATTCCACCGTCTTGTGCCAGGTCTCCTCAAGGAGATCCCAGTCCTTATATACGCCGGTGATGCTGACTTCATTTGCAACTGGCTCGGCAACCTTGCGTGGACCAATGCGCTCGAGTGGCCTGGCCAGAAGGCGTATGCCAAGGCACCTCTGGAGGACCTCAAGCTCCAGAGCGAGGATGCCAAGATTGGTGCCGTGAAGTCGTCTGGCAACTTCACTTTCATCCGAATCCACGGTGCTGGCCATATGGTTCCATACAACCAGGGACAGGCCTCTCTGGATATGGTGAACAGGTGGATCGGTGGTGAGTGGATCGAGTCTCAGATGGGTTAGGTATGATCTGTCCCGTGTGTTGGAGGATATCAGATTGCAGATGCCTTAGTATGTCGGGCATGTCTTATGTTGTCATGGAATTAGAAGGTCTGGGCAAAAGTCTCGAGACTGTCACGGCTTATGTGTATGTCCTAGATTCACATTCTAAATAAAACAAACAATCTCAATACCGCTCAGATGGTCGCGACTTTCTCATTAACTATACTAAAGCAGGCACCCCGCCGCTCCTTCTATGTGACTGTGCACGAAGCACGCGACAGTGTCGCCAGTGGAAGCTGCTGCGGGACTCTGTCCCAGACCTTACAAGAAAGCCATCGACAACCTAATCTTGCGGCGAGCATCGGACCACTCACATCTTCACAGCAAATGCATCGCCACCTACGGCCATCAACACCCCTTCGCCATCTCGCTATCCTACGAGAAGCACATAGACATGCTCACCGCCCTGTAGTCGCCGCACGAGGATTCACCTTCATCCTACACGACTCTCAGCTGCGAGCTTATGCTAAGGACCATTCCGATCGAATTGCCAAGAAGGATGAAGCACCCACGAAGGAAGAGTTGGACCATGACACGTTTGGGAGGCTTGTCCCTTGGTCACAGTAAGAACACCTCCGATTACTAGAGATACACTTGCTGATGGTGCTCGTAGATGCCTCGAATCCTCCTCGAACGTCTCCGTCTGGATCCGTGGCCAAGATGATCGTCACATCGAAGTCCAATCCGCGCTTCTCCAGCAAGTCCTGATCGATGAACAGAGAGCCGACATCAGAGTCAAATGGCCTGTGCCATACACCTACAGCGTTCCGACCCTGGACCTGAGCCAACACGAAACCTCCGCAGGCCTCATCTTCCTCTTCTGGCTCTTCAGCCGCCGCCTCCCCGAACTGAAACTCGACTGCGATATCAAACTCACCACAACACCCGACACCACTATCATTGCTGAACAGGACGACTACGCTCCCACAAACCCCGCAAAACTCCAGACAACAAGCAGCGAAAGAGAAAAGAAAGAAATGTTCAACATTGGCTTGATCCATGCCTGGATCCTAGGCGCTTCGGTCCGTGCTCCCAAATTCCAAAACGATTGCATACGAGAACTCGCGAAGCTACTACAAAGAGAAGAACAAGATGCGCGACGAAGCTCGGACCCGAATTATAGCAGCGCGATTGCTTGGGCGAGGAGGGCGTGGGATGCGAGTACGGCGCCACCTACCTCGGCCAACACATTCGGCGTCAAAGCGATTCCCGACAATTCCGCACTTGACGACGATGTGGTGCCGCACGAAGCATTCGATTCCAAACAAATCGGCAAGGATCTCCTGCCTCGTGATGCTCCAGGCAAGAGGGAAGGTGGAGAGGATATCACTCAGCCTCTGAGGGAGTTTGCGGTCGACGTTGCGGCGAAACGGGTGTGCGATTGTAGCTACGATGGGATTACGTTGACATTGGCGGAGAGGAGAGATTTGAGTACGAATGCGGGATTTGCGGCGGAGGTGTTTGGTGCGTTAGGGGGACATATTGGGACAGGAGGGGTGCAGATTGTGGATTTTGTGAGGGCTTATACAGTGAAGGAAAAATGAAGAGCAGGAGATGGAGAGGAGAGGTCTGAAGAGGAAACGAGGAGTTTGAAAACATGTTCAAAAGTGGGTTTGTGAGAAATTGGATATTGGTAGGTTGAGATTGAACGTATACCCGAACGCCATATGTCAGATGCTAGTTGCTTCGCAGCAGTCTTCATCTCTATCCCAAGGAAAACAAACCAGCAATCAAACCAACCCGGACATCATAACTTATTTTCCCATTCTCACCAATATCCTTCACCAGACCACCTCACTCATCGACCTTTTGCACGCCCATATCCCTCTCAACATCCTCGACCTCCTCAATCTGAACTGGCAACGGCTCGCTGGCACCTCCTTTTCCCGAAGACGTCTCGCTTTCGCCGACAGCTTTCTTCACAGCCTGGGTTATTATCTCCCTCAACTCCTCCACCGTCAATGCACCCACAGTACCCTTCTGCTGCTCAGTGTTTATCTGAACGGGAGTTGGCGTACTCGGCTGAGATATGGGCATCAGGGCTGGATCGATCATCGATGGAGGATTCATTGCTGGTGTTGGGGTGCAGACGCGCGAGGTGCTAGCTGCTGGGACCTGGAAAGGTTGGTGCTGAGGAGGCGAGTTGCGCATCATCTGAGGATGTGATGGATTGCCGTGACCCGGGAAGTATTGCTGCGGCGCACTCGTTGGCGGATGTCCTCGAACGGGCTGAGTCTG
Organism: Nothophaeocryptopus gaeumannii; assembly: GCA_031771865.1. Taxonomy (NCBI): domain Eukaryota; kingdom Fungi; phylum Ascomycota; class Dothideomycetes; order Mycosphaerellales; family Mycosphaerellaceae; genus Nothophaeocryptopus; species Nothophaeocryptopus gaeumannii. Next base: position 1,001,604 of record JASISA010000019.1, read on the forward strand.
CGATCTAGTCATCCCCGGACGTGCAAAGTCGCCCATCGGAAACGGATGAGCTGGTTGTGCATGCTGCTGTTGTTGTTGCTGTCGAGCCGACTTCCTCGTCCGACCCACAGCATTCTGATACGGATGGCTTCTGTGGCCACTAGCCTTCTCTCTGCTCCCGGGCTTACTCTTCATCTGCACAGCCTTGCTGCTCCGTAATGGCGTACCGAGCCAGTGGCTCTCGCGGTGGAAGACCATGGATGGAGTGTCGCTTGTTGGTGGTTCGGAGACGGAGCGGCGGTGGTGGTTTATGAAGTGTTCGTGGCGGAGAGGGGATGGGTTGTAATGCAATGGAGGTGGGAAGTTGTTGGTTGGTTCGACGGATTGGAAGTAGGGGGATTTCGGAGTGGTGTCGTATGAGGATGGGTAGGCTTCGTAAGCGGAAGCGTCTGGGCTGAAGGTTTGATCGAGACTGGCACCTGTGGTGGAGGCGTTGAAGTTGAAGGCGTCGGTGTTGATTTCGTTGGAGCTGTTGTTGGTGTTCATCTGGGATGGAGTGGATGGATTGCTGAAGGTGAGCTGAGGGTCGATGCCATCGCCAGTACCATTCTGCCGATCGAAAGAGCTGTTGAATTCGGCGATGGCATCGAGACCGCCGTTTGTACTGTCAGATTTTGGGAAGCTATCGTCGAAGAGGGAGTCGAAAGGCGAGTTACTGGACACCTCGCAGGCCATGATGTCTGTAAATGTTTCTCGGTATGATCAATGAGAGCCGTCACACAAGATGTCGAAGGAAGAAGTCGTGCAACCAGTTCGCAGCTCAAGTTACGCAACAGCAGGGAGGAAGCGAGAGATCTGGTCACAACCGGCCAAGATAAACACTCGTTCGCATCATGATCGCAGGTCCTTCCCTGACCGCATCTTCTTTGTCCACCTATGTTAGTCTGCTTCAGACTTGAGACATACATCCCAATTTGAGCCCAGAAGTACGCGCCATCTGGCACTACAGGTACCGAATCTGCGTACTCCCGTCGGAGACTAGACGCGGAAGACTGCATGAACGTGTTTGCTGTCCAGCCACGCGAGGTCGAAGATGGGACAAGCATCGACACAGCGAGTAGAAACAGCTTGCGGTGGGTTAAAGAGAAGTTCGCAGCTCAGACACGCATTGCATGAGCGTAAGTTTGGAGATAGTTGACATATGCATGCGTGAACCGCTGCATGCATGAACTGCTGTTACTGCTCGCACACGCATGCAGGGTGTCTGTCTCATCTGCCAGACGGGACACCGAATGAATCTGAAGGTAGCACGTATTTGGCGGGACTGCCACTTGGCCCGAGAGCGTATGGTCGGTAGGCATAGGATCTGTATGAGGCTGGTGAAGGTGACTCTAGAAAAGCCAGCCCTCTCGCCAGTGTCGGAGGATGAGACTGTGGCAGTATGGCGTAATAATGCGGTGAGTACCCCGTGGTCTATGAGTGAGCCAGACTCCATTGCCTCGCGTTCATTCCAGTCGGAAGGACTCAAGGCCAGTCAAGAGGCAAAATGCATCACGTTTGGGCGTTAGACGTGCTCGCGATCCTGACCACTGAGTCTTCTCGTCAAGTAGTCGAGCTTCTCATTCCAATATGAAGGGCCTTGTAGTCACTGTCCCGTTCTCCACCATATCTTGCGCCTCGCCATTCATGAGTCCCGGGATGCAGCAGACGTCCACCAACATAAAGTGTTCGTCAGGTTTTGACTCACTCTTGGAAATGCGCCACAAATCTTCCAGACTTCCTTTCTCTCGCCGAGCTGTACTTTTCAAAGATCTCAGGATGAATGGGTAAGTGCTATCAGATACGCTTGCAATTATGTCGCCAATCTGTGGTCCAGTGAAAGTATGTTCGTTGTTCGTGGGAATGGGATGCAGTCGAGGCGACTCGCATCGACAGAAACCGACGAACCCGTGTGTAGCGTAATCTTCTAAGAGTCCGAGCAGGCCCTCCAATAGTGATGCTAGTAGATCGAGATTCTGTTGGTCAAGTTTCTCAGAGAACTTCTGCGGAGCCTGCTTTTGATTGACGTCTTTGGATGTTGGACGAAAGTCTTCATCAGATAAGCTTCCGAGTTTACTGAGTACCTTACTCATGCGGACTGGTATGGTCTCGGCATAGTTTTCATAGAGCGCGCTGAAGGGCCGCAGGAGGCCTTGTCGAAGAGATAACAAATGGTCGGGATGCTTGTCTCTTCTCATAAACGATGTGAAGTGGTGTTTCTTCGGCAGAAATACCCTCATAGTCTCCAGAAGCTCTTGTCGCCGTGTGTCCAGTAGAAAGGCGCACAATCGTTGTCTGCTGCAGTACCGAGAGTCTTCTTCGAACAGCCCTCGGAAAGGTCGAATCATGGCAATTGTGTCTACCGTAACGCCTTCTATTTGAAGAAAGAGCTCGTCCGGCAGGAAAATGCTCTGGTGCGCTCTGTGCTTAGTGGGCGAAATGCTTTGTCTGCAAAAGAAAGGAATCTTGTCCACAAGTTTCAGCCCACTCGCAAGATCAATCCACCATGCATGAGGTCGCAATGGTGTACCGAGTGGCCAGTAGTTGGCCAACATGCCCAAGCGCTCTAGGCTTGACTGTAAAACGTGATACGTGGCTCTGGCAAAGACTTGGTCGGTGGACATCTGATAGTCGAGCGCAACTACGTCTTGCTCCGCTTGATTAAGCAAGTGGTAGAGTGCAAAGATGTGGTCGCGAGGGTCTGTGCAGATGCGTCCTTGGGTCTGTATCAAAAGGTTGCACAAGGTTCTTTCATCAACAGTCTGTCGTCGAATGCTGGTGACCATCGAGAGCGCTCGTAGACTGTGATCGAGAAACTTGCGCTCGTCCCGGTCGCTATCACGAGCCCTGCCAGGATCAGAGCAGAGCCTAGCCCATTCTGCTGTGAACTCTTCATATTCCATCCGAGATTCTCCAAACATAATCGTCGGTAGCTGTCTTGCTACAACGCATTCCTGGATTACCCAGAGACGACGCCACCACAATCTGTCTGTTTGGTGAGCCAGAGATAGGGCACAAGCATGTACAGCTCCCAGAGGAGAATCCAGCGCACGTGTTTCGCCGAGCCACGCGAGCACTTCATGAGCTTTGCTGAAGGTCTCCCCCAGGAGCTTAACCTGAGCACTCTTCTCATCTTCATCATCCTGGTTGATACAGACGCTGTCGATCCATACGTACAATGGCTCCTGCTGATGACGAATACGCTGCAGTGCTTCTTCCAGGTTCTGTCGTAAGCGGAAGGACTGGCCCTGCACCCGGATTGACATTGAGAAGCCTTCGACATATCGGCCCCAAGAGTATGAAAGAGCCTTGTACGGAGGAGCCTCAGACCACTCGAAGATTTGAATATCGCCTTGTATGAACTGGCCGAAGTTGCCAGGCTGGAGGAGCAAGAGGCGAATGCGATCACTGAAGAGCAATCGATCGGTGTAGAACTGGCTTGAGATCAGTGGACCGAGAGATGTCCTTCTATGTGAGGCTCACAGAAGCATTTGTTCGAACGTCTGCGTCGGCAGAATGCGCCATTATAGCACCCGCTCAATGCTCAGTATGCATTGGTCGTAACTTGAGAAAGATGGTGTAGACTAATCTGATAGAATACCGGCCTCAGGTTGTTGAGCAATGTTGAACATTTAGAACTAAGAGGAACAGCGGCTGCATTTCAGCCCCAGCCTCGGCAGGCCCACACGATCAGCGTTGCACAGAGCCCCATTTTGATAGAAAGTCTGATGTCTTCAGCAGTCCTACCACGCGGGTGAACATGAGCGTCTCAAGATCTTGCAGAGTAGGAAAAGGAAAAGGAAAGGAAGCCTGCCAACAGAGGTTGATGTTCTCAAGTCTTGGCAGCGACCGGGCCGAGTCCGCGGGCCCGTGCCTTCTTGAAATGCCTATGACTTTTGCATGTGAAGTCCGAGTTTCACTCCTCAACCCTCACTTGACCTGTCTTGCATGTCTTCTGTCTTTCAGCGGAGCATATGGCGAGCTGGATCTCGTCTGAGCATACTACACAGCATTGACCTTGCCACTACCAACAAAGCAGCGATATCCGAGCCATTCTCCCACAATTTCTACGCCACGATGGCGCCCGCGAAACTCCATGGACGAGCCTTCTATGAGAGCATCGGCTCGCCCAAATACGTCGTCGCTCCCATGGTCGACCAATCCGAGTTTGCCTGGCGCATGCTCACTCGATCGTTCCTCCCTCCCGACCTCCGAACTTCCATCCTGGCCTACTCCCCGATGCTACACGCGAAACTGTTCGCAGAAGGGCCGAAATACCGGACAGCTCATTTCGAACCTCTCAAACCGCCGCTTGCCATGCCTGATCCGCCTGACGCTGAGCATCAGAAGACGCTGAAGGACGAAGACTGGTACTTAGATGGCAATCCAAAGATCGATCGGCCGCTGTTCGTACAATTTTGCGCAAATGATCCTGAGGCTTTCCTAAAAGCAGCCAAGATCGTAGCGCCATATTGCGATGCTGTGGACCTCAATCTAGGCTGCCCACAAGGCATTGCGAAGAGAGGGCAATATGGTGCATTTCTGCAAGAGAACTGGGACTTGATCTACAAACTGATCCACACGCTGTACAACAGCTTGGAGATCCCGGTGACTGCGAAGTTCAGAATACAAGAGACCAAAGAGAAGACTTTGGAGTATGCGAAGATGATACTGAGTGCTGGAGCCAGTATCATTACAGTGCATGGAAGGCAGAGACATCAGAAAGGGCATGAGACAGGTCTAGCAGACTGGAAGATACTGCGCTATCTGCGAGAACAGCTTCCGCCGGAGACGGTCATTTTCGCGAATGGCAATATTTTGCAGTACGGTGACCTGCAGCAATGTCTGGACGCGACAGGCGCGGACGGCGTGATGAGCGCTGAAGGCAATCTGTACGACCCTTCGATCTTCGCAACGCCTCCACCCGAAGGTGAGGAAGGCCGGGAGTATTGGCGCGGGCGAGATGGCAAGGGCGGGTACCGCGCAGATGCGGTGCTGAGACGATACCTGAACATCATTCACAAATACGTGCTGGGCCAAGAGCCACCACAGCGAGCGCCGCTCTTCCTCCCATCTGACTCAACCGGAGCTGAGGTCGAGGCAGCGAACGAAGTCAAGGAGGATGGAGTCACTGAGTCAGATGCAGCGCAGCAGGCAGGTGACAAGAGGAAGCGCGAGGATGAGGAACATGGCCAAAAGCTGACCAAGAAGCAAAAGCGGGAAGAAGCCAAGAGGAATAAGAAGGAGAAAGGCGCAAAACCTGAGAAGTGCACAAATCCTAACCTCACAGCCATGCAGCCACACTGCTTCCACATTCTGCGAGCGCTGGTCGGAGAGCGTACCGACGTGCGAGACGCGCTCGCGCGATCAAGAGCAGGCGATATTGACGCGTACGAAAATGTACTGACGCTCACCGAGCAGGCCGTTAAGGAAGGCCTTCTTGCATACGAGAAGGATCCCTCTCACTTTGAAAAGCCTGATGTGCCCGAGGACGAGGAGGCTGCTGATCCCGAGCTGTCTAGTACGGCAGCTGTGAGAAGATGCAAGCGACCTTACTGGGTCTGCCAGCCTCGCGTTCGTCCACTACCGCTTGAGGCCATCGAGAAAGGCAGTCTGCAGCTCAGCAAAAAGAAGATAGCGGAGCTCGAAGCTGAGAAGATCGAAAAGGCCAGGGCTGGACTTGCCCCGGAGGGTAAGGTTGAGATTGTAGAGACTTCGACTGCCAAGAACGGCGTCACTGCTGATCACCAGTCGGCGATGGAAGAGCAGGCAGAGATACCCAAGGAGGGCGTGGTTTGCGGATAAGTCAATTTTACAGGTGTCTCTTACCTCTCCAATCTTGCAAAGATTGCTTACTTGCAGTGAGTGTCTTTTCGTATCTCAGAGCTTTGCCAGCTGGTAATTTGCTGTCCTCAGGCTTCTCCCTGTCCTCAGGCTTGGCTGCTCACAGCGTTGGGAAGAAAGATCTCGTATACCTCACCCACGATCACTACAGCCCCCATCAACTGTTCGTCTACACTTGCACACAGTTTCAGACACGGTCGACGATCGCAATTGCACCAGATTCAGGCGAGCGTGGCACGACATCACCAACTGGAAACTCGCGAATCAGGTATTTTCGCCTGCCATCAAAACAACAGAGGGCTTCTCGCTTCGAATAGCTTCAACATGCCGTCTATCGTGCCCTCCGCCGGCCTCCTCGACCTTCCGAATGAACTCACGCTGAGAGTCCTGTCCGAAACCTCAGCCAGGGACCTTCAGAGCGCACGACGTGTCTGCAAGCATTTTCGCGACCTTGTCGACCTTCGCGAGAATGCCATACTGCTCATTCGGCCGGTACAGGAGCGCGCCAAGAGTGCTCTTCGAGAATCTCATCGCGCGCTGTTCCTTCGTCCCGAAGATCTGGCAAATGGAAGTGGAGCCAATTTTCTCGAGCTTATCAAGCGCCTGCTTCCTCGCCGTGGTCTATGAGTTGACTTGTCTATCAGCAATGAAATCGCCACTTACGTTGCTAGCTACTGGGTACAAGATCTAGTGCGAGTTCGGTTCGACTACCCCGAGGAAAGGGACTATACTCTGTTCATCGTAACTTGGCTGGCTGAGAGGGTCTTCGACCTACTTCTTCAACACTTCATGCCACAGTTCCGCGGCAGGCAACATTACTTCACTCCGCTCAGCGAATTTATCCCCTATGGAAACCCTGAAGCACTTGATCGTCTTACTCTATGCGGCATCTCTCTGCGGGACATGGAGCGATGGTACCACGAGATCCTCGGCCGCCCAGCATGGGTCAGACATCTGAAGATGGGTCCTCATCCTGATTTTGCGCCGCCTCTCTCACCTCTCACAAAATTTACATACTGGGACCAGAGGCGCTTCTTCGACTACAATTGGGACGACTTGATGACGACCGAGCCGGAACTCTGCAGTTCTTCTCGTCTGAGGGAGCTCTTTCTTGTTCCTCGCCTTCCTGCGGCTGTCAAATTTGAATTTGCGTACTGCGTGCGAACGGGGTGGGTGGAGCAAAAGGTCATCGGGGCGGCTCGTGGAGAGCCCATGACAGAGCTGGAGAGGGTTGCTATCGTGGAGGAGATTTATATCTTTTAGACGGCGATGAATATTCCCGCGGCGAGGACACGATCTCAGGGCGCCTGGACGGGGGCTTGAACAAAGGCATTGTTAATACCTTAGGACAAGAGCTGATCGTTCACTACATTCACAGCAACTCGACACACGACACACGATGCAACACCAGCATGGTATACATCTCTTCCGCGACTTCCCTCCCTTCTTGATTTTCTCCAACTCCGACAGACCTTGCAGCGTCCACGTCTGGAATCGATAAGACAAGACCTTCAAAACATTCTAGCCGTCACCAACACCGAGCACCAACGCTCAGCATGTCCATCAAAATTCTCGATCTCCCAACGGAGACCAAGCTCTTGATGCTTTCCAAGATACCAGCCAAAGAAATTGAGAAGGCTCGCATCGTCTGCAAGCACTTCCGCGACGTCATCGATAACCCCGGGAATTCAAGTCTCCTCGCGACTCCAGTAGGCGAGCGTGCTGCCGCCAACTTTGTCGACAAGAGATGATATGGAGCCTGTAGTACGGGTGATGCCGTACTTCGAGTTGAACTTCTCTGTGAAAGACTTGAGCTCACGCTTGGCCCAAGGCTTCTGCCAGCCGGCAGCCTTGACCTCCTCTCGCAAGGCGTCCTTGTGCTCGGGCTCCCAAGCATCGCGTGGATCGCGCTTGTGAGGCCAGTCTTCACGGTTTGCTTCTTGATCGCGCCACTTGTCGTTGTCGATCTTTTCTTGCTTTGTAAACCCGAAGTTCTTGGCATAGGTATACTGATACCACTTGAAGCCGTCATGCATCCACTCTTTGTGTGGCTCTTGGACTCCATCGACTTTCGACATTGGTGCACGATCAAGCGTGATCTTCTTGCCATTCTTGACGCGAGTCTGATACATCGGCTTTATACCTGACAGGGCGGTTTGATTCATTTCGCCGGCGTTAGTCGGATCGTGTGGAAGACGGGAAATTGGATCAATGCCGTACCCCAAATCGACCAGATCGTTGCTGCCAGCCTCTGCAGTCGGCTTTTCAGGATCAATTTTCGTGGTCGGCTCGTCGTACTCGATGATCGGCTTCGTGGGAGGGGCTGCAGCAGGCCATGTCAGGTCCTCCTCTTCGTTCCCAGATTCCACGTAAACAATATCAATATTCTCGGTCGGATCCTCACGGTCAGGCTCAAGACCAGTGCGGCGGCGGTGCCGGATCTGCTCGATATTGTAAGGTCTAACAGGGCCGCGAATGAAGCGATAGTGCCGCGCGATGTCTCCAGCGATGTTGATGTTAGCCAATGTTTCTGACTCCTTGTCAAACCACTGCCACGTGCCAAGGACATCGCGAGGCCTATTGTTGAGGTAGCGTCGATCAGGATGCCAAACAACACAGGGAGCCGCGGTAGTGGCGCGCGCATTGGAAGTGAAACCAGTGCGCAGCAACCCATGCTCCAGGGCGCGACCGACCTCATCGGCGGAGTGATAGCCGATTTGAGCAGCACGAAACTCGTCAAGCTCTTCAAGGAACTCCCAAACGCCATGGCCAGCAGCTTGTGTTATTGGGTTCACACTACCTCCCTTCGCTTGGGTCTTGTTGATGAGTCGGGTCCGGGCTTCCCACGACGACTTTGGCTCTTTGTCTGAGGATGGAGTGTAGGCTGGTGGCTTTACAACGTAAGAAGCCCTCTCCTGGGCTGTGGCTCTTTGCCAGGTGACATCCTTCTTCTCGATTGCAGTGCCGCCAAGACGGTCAATGTCGTGGTCCAGGAAAATTTGACCAGGATGCTTCGGTGTGAGCCAGACTCTGCTGCCTTGCGGGAGGAGCTGGACGGCTGGGAAGAGGCGCGTCAGGAGGACCTTGTCCTCTTCGGTGAGACGGTAAACGTATTTCGTATCGTCGTCGACATCAGGACTGGCCAAGACCGGAACCTTAGGCTCAACGGGGCATCGATGATGAAGATACTCCGGAGATGGGAGCTCCATGGGAAGATCGAGGTGATCGCCCTTGGAATTTGTGGGTTGGAAGGCCGGCATCGTCCAAGAACTTGTTGTAAAGCTCGAATGTATACGGCATGGGGCCGTCGGTGCTCTCCACGCGCAAGCGACGAAACCAGCTACCGTCTGCGTTCTGTACGGCAACGAGATATGGTGGGGTGAGAAGTATGGCAGCCCGCGCCTGCTGCCCGTCGGGCGGAAAGTCGAATTCAAGGCCTTCAGGAAACGCTTGGTATCCAGGAGGCACGACGCCAGTACCATCAAGATGTCCAAATGGCATGTCGGATACAGATCGGCCATTCTCGTCAGGCTCGCCGCGGGTGCTGTTCTGATCGTGAAGCGCCATAATGGTGAGCCTTATGCGCTTGTCTGAGGCACAAAAGCCTTGGTTCGTGGAAGCAAGTGGTTTGCGGATCAAGAAAGAGGTGAAGTACGATCGAAGGTTGAGCGTCCGGTATGTCGCAGCTAGACAGGCGTTCGAGCAGGGGACAATCGGTGCAGGTAGAGACGCGAACAAGAAATTCGAGGTGTCTGTTGTACGAAAGCTGAATGTTGTGGGTGGAGTGAAAGCATCGACGGCAGTGGCAGCACGGTACAGTTCGTTGCAGTTGATGCGTATAGTCAGGCCTGTAGCAGAGCTACAAAGGCGTCGAGTGCTACAGTAGAGTAAGTGAAAACTGTTTAAATGTGGAAGAGGCGCCTACGAACCGCTGGCTCGCCCCCAGCGATAGTTTCTAGCGTTGTCTCGAGGACTTGCGGGCAGCAAACATAGCCTTCGACGGCGGCGCGGAGGCCCGAGGGTGCCAGCAGGAAGTAGACGAGGTCTAAAGTGTGCAGGCGAATGTGCCAATGGGGGCGGGTGTGGGAGTTGTTGTTGGTGTGTCTGTGTAAGGTATGTACTAGTGCAGTGAAGAAGCAAGAAGGAGCCGCAGGCTTGAAGCGCTAGTGTCGAGGAGCCGGGACGCACAGACATCCGCTGGGAACCTAAATTTGCATGTGAAAGTCGATTGAATGAGGCGAGGTGGGAGACTTCGTATCCTATGCCGTGGCCGTTATAGAAAAACACCCTTACCTCGCGGACAGTATCGTGGACTGCCGCGAAGTCGATATAATGAGCTTTCATGTACCAGACCATCGGATCGATGATTGCTGCCAAATCGCTGTTGATCTATTACATGTGGGTTAGGTGTAGTCGTAGGAAAATGATGTAGCTACTACTCACCCCCCTGCACAGCCATATACGCTACTTCAATGCACTTATTGACCGGCTCGGTATCGAAAAATCAGAGCATGTTCGCCGTGACCCTTTGGAACGCTTAGCTAAGGATTAAATGCATGATATCAGGGATTGGCTCACCTTTCCTTCCAGTATCCGTCTTTGTGACCATAGTAGACGATCAACAAAAGACTTGCAATATAAGAGCTTTTCACATCACTCAGGACCACAAGCGGAAATGAGACGGGAAGTCGGTGTCTGGTGTTTGGCCTTATTGTGCACAGAGGCTTTCTCTTCGAAGCCAGCAGTGTAATCGAATGAGCTTATCTGCGATATTCTTAGCAGAGAGAGTAGCTTCTTGTTCGAAAGCAGGCTATCTTAAGAGCGAAACAGAAAACCGAAGGGGATGTATTGGATTTTCTCATGCATCTCTTCTAATCGTGCTACAGAATGGGGAGGACCGAAAAGACTCCCAAAAGGGAGATCGGTCCTCAAATTCATGGCAGCATCTCTCTACTATTCGTCGCAGCCTCTCTTCTTCGTATCGCATCTTTTCTGTCCTTCTCATCGCATGTTCTCTCCTCTCTTCAAAGTAGCCTGTCTCTACTCATCGCCATCGCTGCCGGACTCGGAATCAGCCTCACCACCGGCCTGCGCGGCGAGAAAGAGGAGGCCAGCGGCGGCCTGTCGCTCCTTATCAGTGTGTTGGACAGCCGGGGCGTGTGCAGCTGCGTCCTGGACAACGGGAGCTTCGACGTCAGGAGTTTCGGCGGTGGGAGCCTCAGCAGTGGGAGCCTCGATAGCAGGAGACTCGGCTGTGGGTCTGTCGACAGTGGGAGAGTCTGTCGTCGAAGCTTCAGCAGCAGGAGCTTCAGTGGCAGGGGTTTGGGAAGCCGGGGCCTGCTCCTCATGGGCGCCGTCCTCATCACCACGACCCTCCATCTCATCGGCCTTGCGCTTGTTGCCAGCTTTCTTTCCCTTAGGCTTCTTGGGCGCGCCGTCTTTCCCGTGTGTGCGAAATTCGTTGCACAACTTGTCAACCAGCGTGGTGATCGCGGACTTGGTTCGGTTCGTTCTGAACTCTTCGTTGAACTCGCTGGTGTAGGTGTCCGCGCTCTCAAAGGGCCGCTGTCCGTTGGCATTGACCACGTCCAGCCACAAGCGCCCACGCTGGGTCTTAGGGTAAGTGACACGCGGTGCTCGCTTCTTGGGCCACACCTTCGAGCGGAGAGTTTGCTGATCGCGCCAGCGGTCATTCTTCTCTTTCTTCGCTTTCGACCCATCCCAACCCATCTGATGAGGGCTTCGGGAAATCTTATCCCCGTCCCAAGCCGAGAATTTGTGGGCCTCGGTCACGCCTTCGGTCTTGTCCATGGAGGAGCGATCCATGGTGATAGTGCGGCTGTTCTTCCCATCTTCGTGCCAGATAGTGGAGAGGTAGTGAGGTGCGTTCGGGCGTGGAGTCTGATCCCACTCACCACGGTTTGTGGGGTCGTGAGGTAAGCCAGTTGACTCGTCAAAGCCCCATCCCAAATCGGCAGTGGGACGATTGGAAGGTCCGGTACTTGGGGCAGTCATAGAAGCTGGCACACTGGTATCCTGCTCCTCGTTTGTTGGCTCCTCATCATCCGGCTTTGTTGCCGGCGCGGGCACATGCCAGCCCTCATTATCATCTACATCAGGCCCCTCAACCCAGACGATGTCCACGTCAGTGGTAACGTCCTGACGGCCCTCTTCGAGCCCGGTGCGGATGCGATGCCGAATCCTCTCGATATCAGCTGCGGTTGGCTGACCATGAATACCGTAGTGTCGGCCCTCGTCGTTGTTGCCCAGGTTGACATTTGCGTGCTGACGGGATTCTGGAGTGGGAAATTGCCATGTGCCTGGAACGTCGCGCGGGCGCGCGTTCCAATACCGTAGATCAGGATACCAGACAGTTACTGGAGCAGCATTGGGATCGGCGGGATTAGGTGGGAAGCCTTCGTTTAGAAGGCCCTGCTCTCGAGCTTCTGCGACCCCATCTGCAGAGTTCAATCCGAAGTGACGGGCAAAGTCTGTATCAGAATCATGCAAGAAATCCCAGACGCCATGACCAGCGGGACGGGTTGTCGGGTGGACGATCGCATGACTATTCGCCTCAGCAATGTCGATAAGAGCCTGGCGTTCTTGATACGAGAGGGCTGGTGCTCTGTTGCTCGGCTGAGAAGGCATGGTAGACTCAACGCGATAGGATGCTGCACCTGACGGAGTGGCGTTAAGCCAAGTCACTTCTTCTCGAGTGACTTCCTCATGCTCGATACTATCGACATTGTGGTGGATGTAAATATGGCCTGGGTGCCGCGGAGAGAGGATGATTCGCGTGTCACCTCCCAGCAAGTTGACGGCTGGAAAGAGGCGTGCCAAGCGAGCGCGGTCATCGTCGGAGAGCGTAAAGACATACTGGACGTTGTCATCCGTATCAGCCTTAGCAAGTACAAGGTGCTGCGGCTGTTGTGGATAGCGAAGTTGGAGGTAGTCATCGGGAAGATGATCTGGAGGTAGCTCTAATATGCCGCTGCGGAAGAGAAGCAGGGAGAGGCCGTATGCCTGCAGGTAGCGAAAGGAGTAGAAGTCCTGAGTGTAGGGCTCCGGCCCATCAGAAGACACGTTCCGATGACGCCTCTCCCATATCCCATCTGGTCGCAGGACCGCTACCATGTCTGGTGGCGTGAGTATCATGGCCGCGCCGGTCCCATGAGCAAACCAGTAGCCCTCTGGGCGTCGTTGGTACTCAGTTGCGGCGCTCATTGCCTTTTGTGGCTTCTTGGAATCGCGTGGGGAATCATCCTCGCCATTCTTGCGCTGGTCGGGAGCCATCTTGCAAGAAGTATATAAAGATCTGCGGCGTTTGTTTTCTTTGTGCCGGGCTGAAAGGGGGAGCAAGCTTCAGACTTGGTCGAGCTTTGTTGTCATGAGAGAAGGTTGGTATCGGCTTATATCGGAGCAAGCGCCTCGACTCGGTAACGTGAACTGAGCGTAGAAAATGGTGAAGCGGCGAATAAGCGTGAAGGTGGTGGGTATAGGCTGCGAGGAGGAGCTGGCGCTGAGCCTCTGAGCAGCGAGCACTGGGACGAATCAGTGGAGGTCACTTTATCATCAAGGAGATGTCTACAAACCGCTTTGTCGCTCACGGCGGGTGCTTCAGCCTTCTGGCGCAGTCTCGAGAGATTGCACACAGCAAGCAACGTTCCAGGCTTCGGCGCTTCAAAGATGGCAGTGGAAGATGCTGGACAATGTTGATAGATGCAGTGTCAGTTGCTGGAAAGCGCTGACGGCTGCGATCGAGGTTTACGAATTGTGTTGGTGGTGTTTGTCGGAGGGACGAGGCGAGAAGGAGTCGCGGGCTTGAAAGAAGCACGAAGTGTGCGCACTAGCATCGCGGATCCGGAACGCACAGACGTCCGCCGGAAACCTAATTCTGCACGTGAAAGTCGAGAGGAGGACCCGAGGTGCTGCTTCACAGGACCGAGCTCAGCCGCCAATTGGTCAGAGAGGGTCGTAATTGCATGCTGAGCAGTCTCGGAGAGGTCCAGCCAAGATCAGAGTCCTTGAGAGGCCAGTATCGAACGTCACGGAGAAGTCTGCGGCCTGTGATACAGGCAGAGGAGAGCCACAGAGCCACTTCATCATCCAGAGATCGCGCTTGGTATCGCAGAGTCAAACAGGCCAGACATGACCGCAGTGATCACTCATCACACCTTTCATCATCTGTCCGTCCAACAAACACTATCATCCTCCTTGGAAACATTCAAGTCCACCTCGCCACTTTCAGTACCTAAAATACCCCTCTTACACCCTCGTGCCTCACGCATACCCATCTACCCGCCATGTTCCTCCAATGGCACTTCGCCACACTAATCCTGACCATGCCCTTGGGCACTCCACTCAATTCCATCGTCAAGAACACATCTGCGCAGTAATCCCTGTATCCCATGACTACGGTCGCATCCAAGACCTGGATGTGATAGTCCGGATGCTTCGCAGTGAGCTCCCGATAGAAGTCGTAATGCTGCTTGAGGGTAAGTGGAGTCGCAAGATCCTCTGATTCAGCTTTGTAGTGTTCGGAAAGGTGAGACGAAGCTGGATGGGACTCGAAAAGCCGGGTGTTGATTGGTTCTGCTAGTGAGATGGTGAGGCGGGTGACGTATACTTCTGTCGTTTCGTGCAGGCCTTGTGAAGAAAGACAGTGGGCGCTCCGCTTCATCTCAACAGTATCCGCATCCATCTTCGAAGATGGTATTCTTTCTAGATTCGTGCGTGGTTGAGCCAGCTGAGATGGAAATGAAAGCTGAAGAGGTGAGGTCAGTGGGCTTGGCGTGAACGGAGTTTGTTCCGCGGATTTACGTCCAATGACAGCCTCCATCACTCGTAGGGCGATCACGCAGCCCACTGTTCAAGTCGTGAGCAGAGTATCAGGAGAATAATGTGAGTAGCTGGAGTTGAAGATTGAGCTTTATTCTTTCATCTGTTGTGGGTATCATAATCAAACTTGCCGGCGCCTAGTCACTGTATATGAGCTCTTTCTTCCGTCGGACTTTCTGTTTGACAGTCCCATTGCGTTCCAGTTCCCAATCGTCGTGCTGTGGTCCGGAATATTCTTTCGTAGCTGGTGGCCAGGGTTTGCAGGTGTCGATCTTGTCCCTCGGATGCATGAGTTCCAAGAAGCAGTAGATCAAGTAGTCGACTACGACGACAATGACGAAAAGCTTTCCCGCCCAGACACCGCAGCCGAAGTATCTCTTGAGTCGATCCATCAGGGAGAAGGTAGGCTGATGGACTGGCTGGCCGTAGTGTGTGTACTCGTCATCATAGTAGCCGAGATTGTCAGGTGCCGATGGATTTCCAGTGATCAGATCGTACACTCGTTCTGTACGGCGAGCGATGTCTGACCAGGAGTACATCTGCTTGACAAGGTCGTGGAATTTGTCACGTCGTACGTTCCGGGTCGTAAGGATGCCGACTGCTTCCGTGACTCCTCTGACCACGTCTTCCACTTCAGGCGAGACGAAGACGGTCATGTTACCCGGCAGGACTTCTGGTACGCCTCCTACTCTCGTGGCGACAACCATGAGGCCACAGCTCGCTGCTTCTACCAGCACAGTGCCAAATGCTTCTGTCAATGAAGTTGATAGGAACAGGTGACCTCTTACCATAATGTTTCGAACTTCCTCATGACGGATGCTGCCAAGGACTGTCACCCGGCTTTGGGCGGAAGGCGTGTATACAAGCTGCTGGGGAAGCGAGTCCAGTGTCTGTTCCAAATCGATAGCCTTCGGTCCGCTTCCCGCAATGATGAAGCGTAGGTTCTCATGCTGTCGAAGTAGGACGGGTAGCGCTGAGATGAGCAGATCGGTTCCTTTGTTGTAGAATAGCCGGGAGATGACTACGATTGTAATCGGATCTCCTGGTCCGACTGGTTTGCTCGGATCTGGTGGCGGTGGCAGAATAACACCTTTCTCGTTCTCTTGCTTGAAGGCACCGACTTCCTGGATCGAGTATGGTCGAAAGTCTCTTGGAACAACGGCATTGGGAATGACAGACACAGCTAGCGGGTTGAGTGATGCACGAAGAGTAGTATTCTCCTTGCAAGTGTGACTGACGCAGATCACATGGCCAACGTCGCTCAAGCTGAACTTCAACAGCTTGTTGGCCATTATGCTTGCTGCATCGCTGAAACCGAACAGACTGTGATCAGTGAATACCGTGTGTAGGCCCATCGTCCGAGCATGCAGCATGCCCTCATGGCACAGATTGCTGAGCGATGCATGGCCATGAACGATTTGGATTTGCTCGCGGATGAAGATCTGACGCAAAATCGGGAAAGAGGAGAAGACTGTGGGAAAAGTCGTTTCCCGATAGACAACCCAGTGGGGAAGGTGATAGACCTTCAGTCGGTTGGTCAGATACCGAATCCCACATCTGCTGGGATACGAGGGCGGTCCATACGCATGGGTGATGATGATGACCCGATGCCCTCGATCAATGAGTTTCTATCGCACAGTCAGTCATAATCGTTCACTTTAGCGTCCACGAAGCGACTCTGGCATCGGTCTTGCCAAGCATGATCCGCGTGGGGGAGGGCAAGACGCGTCAGGGAGTGGGGAGGGGAGGCTCACGCTGGAGAGCTGGTAGATATGACTTTCGACTCCTCCCGGCTGCGGATAGAAGAAGTCCGACACCATACTTTTATGGTCAGCCTGATATCCACTCTCTTGGTTCAGTATAAGACATACGCGATATTGTACGGCATCTTCCCTTGTCCCAGCTACGCGCTCAGGGACGCGTTGGTTGCAGAACGGAAACCAGCTGGTCTGCTGACCGCTTTGTTAGAACTATCGATCTGGCCAGAGCCTGTTCTGTGCCAGCGGCTTCATGGCTGCATCCGCTCGCGCAGACACTTTCCCCCGGTTGGCTTTGACAAGTGGACAATCGAATTGTTGATCTTTTGGTTGTGAATGGCAGTGCCAGTGATGGCGGAAGGAAGGCTTGGCACTTCCGACGCTAGCGGGAAGCGTGATCCCTACGGCAGACGGTATTGATGATGATGGACGTTGAAAAGCTACGTCGAATTCACATGCGACTTCACGACTGAAGGATCTTGCGTTATATTTCAGAGATGGCGCAGCCTCTGTACAAGCGATACATACCTCCCAGACCGGCGACTATTTCTGTACCCTCCGCACCTAAGCCTAATCAGCTAAATGTTCAGCCTCCTGTCGAAGTCCAGGTAGTACCTTTCGAGCCTGAGAAGAAACGCAAGCGGGAGAGGACACAAGATGAAGTTGCAGAGAGGAAAGCAAAGAAGCTGCGGAAGAAAGGCATCGATCCTGCGAGTGTTGCGGTGGAGGGTTCAGACATCTCGATCATCAGTCAGGATGGCAACGTCGATCAAAGCATACTGTCTGTGGTAGAGCCGGAGCCAGTGGAGGATACGACCTTGGAGGACTCGTCTGCTAAGATCACTGGAGAGTTCGCGCATGTCAAGAGCATCAAGAAGCGACGCAAGCTTGAGAAAGAAGCGCGGAATGCTCGAAAGGCTGCAGAGAAGGATGACAAGGAACGCGATGACGAACAGAACGGTTCTGCTCAAGATGGCGGGCCCGAAGAGTCAATTGCGGAACAGCCTCCGGACACAGAAGGTGGAGCAATAGCCGATGACGAGGCCCCGAAGGAGCCAAAACGCAAGATACGACGGAAAGAGAAAGAGCAGAAGCAATTGGAGCCGGCACTGGACGAGGATGAAGAAATGAAAGACGCGGAACACAAGGATGAGGTGCCTGTACGATCGAAGAGAGCACACAGGTTGGAAGGCATAATAGTCGAAGCGAGATCAACGACTTCTGCAGTGGAGCCCGAACAGGATGGCGGAGACGAGGCCGATGGTGAGCACCTCAAGAAGCACTCAAACATCATGGACAAGCTCAGGAAGTCGTCGAAGCACTCTGAGCTTGCAATTCAAGATCAGCAGCAGGATAGTAGTGCTACTCAAGCCCAATCTGTAGTCAGGCAGCTGTCTATGCCAGAGGCAGAAACGACTGATGCCCATATTGACGAGGACTCCGCGTTACCTGCTTGGTTAGCGAAGCCTACTATGATCTCCACGCATAGCAAGACCACATTTGCCGAGCTTGCAATCGAGAAGTCGGCAGCAGACCGTCTCGCCAAGCTTGGATTCGAAGAGGCATTGCCAGTGCAACGAGCTCTGGTACCTCTGCTACTACCTCCTGGGAGCGCAGGCGCTACTTATCCACCTGGCACTCAAAGCGTTCTCCCTGATGTCGCGGTAAGTGCGCCAACTGGTAGTGGTAAGACGATCTCATATCTCCTGCCCGTCCTTGAAGACTTGCGTCAATCGGCGCCACGAGGTAGACTCAGCGCTCTCATAATTGTACCTACTCGAGAACTTGTCACGCAGGTGGCTGCGGTGGCAGAAGCTTTGAGTAAGAGCAGCAACATCAAAGTGGGAATGTCGACAGGGACTGGCACGTTCAAGAGCGAGCAAGAGAAGCTTATCAAACGACGCTACGACTTTGATCCTGAAGGATATCAAAGGCTGATACATCTGGCGGACATGAATGTCTCTCCGCCCGACGAAGACAACGAAGAATTTGCGACTTGGCAACAAGCTCTAGCCAAACAAGATACGAAGGAGAAGCAGCGCATTCAAGACACCGTCGAGGGTGTTGTGCAGCACGTTCCGTCGTACCATTCTTCTGTGGAAATCCTGGTCGCCACCCCTGGCAGACTCATCGAGCACATCAACAGCACGGTCGGCTTCAATCTCGTGCACCTGCGTTGGCTGGTCATCGATGAAGCTGACAAGCTTCTTGAAAACCAGTATGAGGGCTTTCTTGAAGCATTGAATGTGGAGATCTCGCGGCCGCGAGCCGAGCCTGAGCAGGACGCGAGGGAACGAACTTTGCGCAAGCGAAACTTGTGGAACGAGCAGGAGGAGAGGGTTGTGCGCAAAGTCGTTTTGTCTGCTACTATGACCCGAGACATCTCCAAGCTCACTTCATTGCAGCTTAATCGACCGAAGATGCTCGTTGTGCGAGGCTCCGAGGGTAACATAGAGCAGCCAGATGGTGCAGCTGCAGCTACAGGCAGTGTGAAGCAGAATGCCGATGGATTTGAACTGCCGCCGACACTTGTCGAGTACTGCGTGCCAGTTGGCGATGGCAGCGAGAAACCGCTAGTCGCAGTGGAGCTGCTAAAGTCCAAAATCCTCGGTGACCATGGACGGACCGACGAGATTAGCACGGCGAAAGCAGCAGAGACTGGCGCAAACGATACGGACTCCAGCTCCAGCTCTGACGATTCCTCCGATCTGTCTTCCAATGATGATAGCGACTCTTCGAGCGACGTGAGCAGCATCAGCGACACTAGCTCTGACTCCAATGTCAGCGACACCGAAGACAAAGTCGACTCTCCGTCCGAACCACTGATGCACCCCTCTCGCCAACTCGCCCTCCAACCCAAACCAGTCCACTCCCGCCCCTCTTCCGATCAAGTCCCAACGGTTCTGATCTTCACCTCCTCCAACGAATCAGCGACCCGCCTCTCCCACCTCCTCTCCCACCTCCAACCCTCCTGGTCCTACTACATAACAACCCTCACGAAATCCTCATCCTCTAAACCCCGTATCAAATCCAAATCCACCGAACCAGCCATCGTCGTATCCACAGACCGCGCCGCCCGCGGTCTGGACGCTTTGAGTGGAAGGGATATTACGCACGTGATTCAATACGATGTCCCCAGGAGTTTGGAAGGGTATGTTCATCGGGTTGGGAGGACGGCTAGGGCTGGGAGGTGTGGGGATGCTTGGACGCTGTATACACATGCGGAGGCGAGGTGGTTTGTTAATGAGATTACCAAGGCAAGGAAATTGCGTAGAAGGGGCGAGGTGGAGCGTGTGAAGTTGGCGCATGCGGATGAGGCTACGAAGGAGCGCTTTGCCAAGGTGCTTGAGGGGATGAGAGAGGAAGTTTTTGAGGGTGGTGCGAAGAGCAAGGTTTGATTTTCGTAAATGTAATTTGCATTGGAGGCACTCTGGCCATATTGTCGCATCGCGTCGCATGACTACAGTACAATGCGCTGCGCTATGTTTACAGAACAAGCAGACTGGGGTATCTCTCGTAAACACATGAAGCGTTCGCTCGTCCAAGAAACGCCCTGCACTGCACACTGAAACCCTCTGTCCAGCAAATGAAAGGCTCACTTCACTCGCATTCATGCACTTCGCTCGTCTGCCGAGTTCCTCTCATCATCCAGAAGAATCAAATCATCGCCTCTTCTTCCCCACCTTACAATATCCCTTCCGATGCTTCAAGTGTCCCTACCCCTTGTTATGATTCTTCTTTTTCTTCTTCTTCTCCGGCTTCACAGCCTCCTCCTCTGCCAGTGGCTCCGGCTCGAGCTTCTTCTCCTCTTCCGTCCCGTTGATTTCGGTGCCAGTGGATTCTCGCTTCCGCTTCTTCTCCGCCTTCTTTGCAGCTTTGGCTTCTTTCTTTGCTTTGAGCCGTGCTTCGATTTCTGCGTCGACGTCTTCGGCGGCTTCGTAGGTTACTTGTAGGGTCGCTGGAGCGGCGCCGGGACGCTCGGGGAGTTTCTTGTCGGTTGGAGGGGCTGAGGTTGTGGAGTCGCCGTTGATGGCTTTACGGGCTTTCTTGGTGGGCTTCGGGTCTTTCTGCGGTGTGTGGCCCTCTTCAGAAACGGAGTGACTTCGCTTCTTGGACTTCTCCTTGTCCCTCTTGTCACTGGTGGCGTCCTCATCGGGGACGCCATTGACGGGTTTCTTCTTAGATGGTGTCTCGTTCGCCTTGGAGGTGCCATTGGGTTGGTGTGGATTCTCTGCCTTCTTCGCCTTCTTCGCAACAGGCGTGACTCCCTCTACAGCACTCGAATTATCGTCCACCTCCTCAGCCTCCCGCTCCCTCTTTTTCTCCATCCCAACAACCTCCTTCGCAAGCGTGTACTTCGCTGCGATCTCCTTCGCGCTCTCGATACTCTCCTCCATCTCCTTGAACCGGTCATGCGTACTAGCAGCCGCCCTTCCCTCCTCAGGCTTCGCCGCCGTAACTTTCACCAGCTCCTCAAACACCTTCCCATAAGCCTCACTTGTGACCCGCCATGCCTGCACAACACTGTCCATGTACTGCGCGTGTCGCGAAATGTCATTCTTCGCGTCGGAGAGCTTTAGCCCCACGTGGATTTCGCGTGTGACAGTCTCCGCCATGGAGAGGTACATGCCCGTGGTGGGAAGGCTATCGCGGGCATTATGGATGGCGGAGTAGAGGGGTTGCGAGGCGGCGTAGGCGGCTCGGGGAGGTTCTTGGGCGGGGGTTGAGGAAAATGCTGGCGTTGAGGTCGCCGTCTTCTGGCGCTTGGCGGAGGGCATCTCGGATTTTGACCTCGTGGTGGGTGGAAGGTGGGTGGTGAGGTCGGTGTGTCCAAGGAGGAGATTGCAATTGCAAGGGAAACGCGACGAGAGTTTCTGAACTGGAGCTTGAGCACGTGCCTCTGGGCTCACTTTCTGTGGGGTCGTCTTTCACATGCTTCACCTCCATGTTACTTTACTTACACCCGAACGCTGTTGCCCTTGTCGGGTCTCACTGGCAGGAACAGATGAGTCAACACATACATAGAACAATTACTTATACCGCGAGTGATTGATATCGCTTCTCAACAGAAGTTCGCGTCAACTTGAAGCTACGAGTGTTAGAACAGCAACTGATCAGCTGAATGTTGACAATCTCTAAAGGAGCTACTCACTCTATGAGCGAAGCATATTCAAATGCCCATCAACACCGTGTCTCATGATTGTTCGAACAAGTCGAGTCCAGTATATGCCTTGGAGCTGTCAGCTGTCAGATTAAAGTTCAGGCAGTCATGCGTCACTGCCTTCGCCTGCCCCGCGAAGCTTAGGACTTTCCATCGAAACATCGACAGTTGACAAACACCAACAACCGAACAACATCCTCTCTGGAGCCTGCACTCCAGGCTACCATTCTTCCTTGATCCATTTTGAGGTCATATACGATACACTGTCTGGCCGCGCTCCAGCCATACCATAGCACCACCGACATCTTGACAAACGAACCGCCGCCATGTCGAACAGCGTGCCCCAGAACCCGACCTCGCACAATGTCGCCTCTCTGCTGCCCAAGTTGCAGGATGCAGACAGCGACATTCGATACATGACGCTCAATGATCTGAATCAAATGATGATCAACGGCCACCCTACCTTCATCCAGCACGACTACACGACTTGCGCGAAGGTGGTGGAAGGTCTGCTCCACACCCTCAACGACAGTCACGGCGATGTACAGAACATGGCGATCAAGTGCCTAGGGCCCTTCGTCAACAAGGCACCAGAGACCATTCTCTGTCCGACCATCGAGAAGGTCAGCACTATCAAGACCGACAACAGCGTAGATACATCAATACCCGCATTGGCAGTAAGAGCGATTGTGGTGGCCCTACCTCACCCAGTATCGGGCATGCCGCGGTCTCAGAAGGTCAACGAGGCATATAGCGCGGTATCGAAGGCGTTGATCCCGCGTCTAGTGGGTCGTGTGGTGATTCCACTCCCTAAGCAGGGGCCTCCACCGCCAAAGGGCATGCTGCAAGACGACCTCGAGACTGGCAACGACAGCAACAGCTTGGATATTCTCACTGAGGTCGCTCGATGCTTTGGTCCCATGCTACAGGAGACGGAGGTTGAGGCGTTAGAGCAGATCACCATGCAGGTTCTGGAGACAGATAGATGTGGTCAGGTCATGAAGAAGAAGGCTGTTACGGCCCTGTCTGCACTCGCTCCATACTTCAACGATGGCATTCTGGCAAACCACGTCAGCTATACCATCCAGCAATTGAAGCAGCCACACTTGACGAACCAGCAACGCAAGCTCTACATCTCAGTCTACGGAAGCCTTGCGCGTAGCATACCGCAAAAATTTGGTCCCTACTTGAAGACACTGGCACCATTCTTTCTCGCACCTCTTAGCGAGAAGGAGCTTGATGAACAACGCGAGGCCGAAGCTGAGGGAGAGGCTGAGCGTGATCCGAAGTTTCAACAGATCGAAGACGTCCGTGAGGCCGCTCTCATCGCAATTGAGGGCTGCCTTGAATCTTGTGCTGCGGACATGCGTTCCTATACTAAGGAGGTCGTGGACGCTTCTACTAGGTTCTTGAGGTACGACCCTAACATGGCTGAAGATGACGATGAAGAGATGGAGGAAGAGGAGGAAGAAGATGAATTCGCTGGTGACGAGGATTTCGAGGAGGAGACGGGCTTTGAAGATGAAGACGACTCCAGCTGGAAAGTGCGGCGGTGTTCTGCAAAGGTCTTGCACGCCCTCATCAACGTTCTTGACGCGAATGATCCTGCCATTTACGGACAGATTGGCCCAGCACTGATCGGCCGGTTTCGTGAGCGCGAAGAGAGCGTTCGCACCGAGGTTCTTGCCACGCTTGCCTTCCTCATCACGAAGACTGGCTCCAGCAACAAAGGACAGAGGACTGCCCCACTCGCAGCGCCGCCTAGCCGGAAGAGAAGACGAGGATTTAGTGACTCCTTGGGCTCTGATCTCCAGGCACAGCAGGCGCTCATGAATGGCTACGCATCACCATCTACTCCTCCTCCGGTCGGTGCTGCGTCGAAGAACCTAGCCAAGGTCAACCCCGACATCGTCAAGGGATCCGCGAAACTTCTGAAGTCGAGCACTATCCCGACTAAGCAGGCCGTCATCTCTCTCCTGAAGGATATGGTCACCGCACAGCACGGAGGTCTCTCAGACGGTACAGATCTCATCATCGACTCCGTGATCGAGGCTCTCAGCGTCAGCGCTGGATCTGTATCCAACGTCGCTGGCAACGCTCTCCGCGTTGAAGCACTTGCTCTGCTACGAGCGATCGCAGAGACTCATTCTTCCGAAGTCATCCAGCCTCATCTTGGCAAGATCGTTCCCGCCATGGTGAAGGCCGCCAAGGATCGTTTCGCCAAGGTGTCTGGCGAGGCTTTCGCTACTATCGAGGCCTACATCAAGGCTCTCACTCCACCTCGGTCCACTTCTGGCAAGAGTGGCGATGCCCTCACAAAGCTGTATGGTGTCATCACCGACCGCATCTCTGCTAGCGAGACCGACACCGAAGTCCGCCAGAGGGCTGTCCGCGCATTGGGTCTGTTGATCGGTCGTACTAGTGGTTCGGCTGCATCAGGCTTGGTGTCTCAAGACGATCGCTACTCTGGTCAGCAGCTCATTGCTGAGCGTATGAAGAACGAATTGACACGCCTTGCTTGTGTTCGCGCCGTCGATACGATAGCAGTCCTGGCTCAGAGCATGACTGACTTCAAGCCTGGGTTTGTCGACCATGTTGCCATAGGGCTCAGCCAACAGCTCCGCAAGTCGAGCCGTTCCTTGCGTGGCGCCAGCTTGAGCGCCCTACGCATGCTCGCTGTCAACCAAGCTTCTAGGGAGAGCATCAGCGATAGCGTCGTGGGGCAACTGGTCGAGATGCTCGTTCCTCTCCTGCAGTCAGATGACCTCCACATGATGAGTCCGGCTCTCATTGTCCTGGCCGCTTTCGCCAAGGACAAGCCCATTGTCGTAGCAAGCGACAGGGTCAACGAGGGCATCTGCTCCATTGTGCGCTCTCCCCTCTCAGGTGCGGCGGCAGATGCGCTCATCACCTGTGTTGAGGCCATTGGCCAAGCTGGAGCTGGCAAGCCCCTTATGAGTGCGCTGCTCAACATTGCACCAGCGGGAGATACTGATGTCACAGGCCAAGTAATTGGTACCCTTCTCGTCTCTGGTGGCAATAGCGTTGGCGTCAAGCTCGAAGCATTCATCAAGGAGCTGCAGACATCAGCTGATGAGTCGAAGCGCTGCTTGGCACTGTCTGTGCTGGGCGAGGCTGGTCTCCGCCTGGGTGCGAGCTACTCGCTCACCCCAGAAAGTCTAACGCCCTACTTCAATGACGAGTCAGAGAAGGTGAAGCTCGCTGCTGCCGTTGCTCTCGGTCGTGCCGGTGCTGGTAATGTCAAGGCCTATCTACCGAAGATCCTTGAAGGCATGTCGAAGGGCAAGCAATACCTCCTGCTGCACTCCGTGAAGGAGCTTCTCCAGCACAGTAACGCAGAAGACGACATTCGACCATACACAAGCTCATTGTGGGGGAACATCATTGCTTCCGGCCAAGCTGAGGATAACAAGGTCGTCAGCGCAGAGTGCATTGGCAGACTTGCCATCGTTGATCCCGCCGCATACCTCCCACAGCTGCAAGCATTCTTGCAGAATCCAAACCCGACAATTCGTGGCATGGTCATCGCGGCACTTCGGTATGTCTTCTCAGACACTGACGATGCGTACAACGACAACTTGCAGTCAACAATCATCCCGCTCTTGTCGATGATGCTCAACGATACCGACCTCGATAACCAGCGCCTCTCGTTGACCACCTTCAACTCGGCCTTGCACAACAAGCCAGACCTAGTGCTTCCTCATCTCAGTGAGCTGCTACCATACGCGATGCAAGCATCTGTCCCTCGCCAAGAGCTCATTCGCGAGGTTGCCATGGGTCCATTCAAGCACAAGGTTGACGATGGCCTGGAGATTCGCAAGTCCGCGTATGAGACTCTCTACGCCCTTCTCGACTCACCTGCCTCCCGACAACGTCTCGACATCCCAGCTTACTACGACCGTATCGTCGCTGGTATAAGTGACGAGCACGAGATCAAGATCCTCTGCTCCCTGGTCCTGATCAAGCTCCTCACTATCGCGCCAGTCGAATCAGCTCGTCGTCTCGATACCCTCGCGCAGCAGTTCCGTGCCGTCTTGGCATTCAAGCCAAAAGACACGGCTGTGAAGCAGGAGCTAGAGAAGCTTGCGGAGGAGCAACGCTCGGTTGTCAAAGTGTCTGTTCACTTCAACAAGACTTTTGGGGACGAGGGTTCTCGAGCTTGGAAAGACTACTATGAGTGGGTCAAGAAGGACTCCCAGTCTATGGTCAAGTCTGCTGAGGATGACATTCGCGGCGGAAGCTCCTAGTGGGGCCATAAGCGTAGCGCACGAGATTCGCCGATGGGTTCACCTGAGAAGAGGAGACGGTCTATACCTGACACTGGTGTTCCAGTGCCGGTCACCAATGGCCCACCCGCTACTGAGGCGCAAGCGGTGCCGGTTAATGCGCCTACTTTTACCAAAGGATCCATGCAGGGGAGAATGATCCGATTTCAACAGGAAACGTATCCAAAGCGGAGGGAGCAAGAACGCATTGACAGAGAGCTTGCTGGGGAGAAGAGAAGAGGAGAGATCAAAATAGATGTGATCAAAGGAGAGGAGAAGAAAACAGAAGGGAAAGAAGAACAAGTATCCCTCGCCGAGGGATAGCTAGCTTTATGCTCTGAGCGAGAAGTAAATGATTGATGCATTACAATCATGGGTGAGTGTGTCCTTTCTTTTCGACCGATGATGAGATGCTTCCTCTGATGGGTCATGATTTTCATTTTCTTCGAGTTGGCTGGGCTTTCAGTGGGATGGAAAGAAGTGAGGAGTGCCACGTTGGCAACGCGTGTACGTACACTGCGCATTGCAGAGCTCTTCGTCCTCTGTGACAAGCTCTGGCATATGAGAGTACGCTTGAGTAAGTGCCATGTTGGCAACGCGTGTACGTACACTGCGCATTGCAGAGCTCTTCGTCTTCTGTGATAAGCTCTGGCATATGAGGGTACGCTTGGATAAGTGAGAGTGGCTATATCTGCTTGATTGTCACTCACTTGCTGTTTGCTGGGCTTGACATGTGAAGACCTTGTCATGTGGTTTTCTGCTGATCACGGAGCTGAACAGCAATGTGGTCAATTGACTGCGAACTTCGGAGTCGAGCTTAGTTCTCACTTACACACTGCCACCGATACTCGCCGCTTGCAGTATTTCGAGCAGAACCTCTCTGAGGCTCCGGACCAGTATCGTCGACGGAGACAGGAGTACTTTCGTGCTTCAATACCCCCTTACTTGGTTCCATCGATCATTGAGGACCATCTTTCTTGTCTAGCACAAGCAGCACTGACACCACTGCCCATTGTGAGTCTTCCCTCGCTCCCTCCCTGTCCGAAACTTCACATGCCACTACAGCGACCGCAGCACATGCTCACACATGCATCCACCCGCGCCCTTGAATACCCATTGCCTTTCGTTCATCCATGTGGATGAATTTGCTTCAGGTGTTGATGCATGTGCAGACTCGTACAAAACTCCGCTCCAGGACTTGACGACTTCCTCTCTCGAACATCCACCTTCATACGAATCCGAACATCAGTCTTCGACACCCGCTTACGCTCTCATACATCTTGGACCATCATAGTAAGACCACAATACGCATCGCACTTATTCAGTGCGCTGCGTCGCGAACGCCATATCATATCCATCCGCGGCCGACCGCGCTCTTGCATAGCTCCTCCGATTCCAAGACCAACTCCGCCTACCTTCGAGGGCGAACTCGAGAGCCTCGAACACTGAAACCTTGGACCCGAGCAGATAAAAGCACTACGACACACTCTCATATTTGGATAGTCGGTTTCTGCAGCACGCGGAAAGTTGGGGTTTTGGATGAAGAAGGCCTGAGAGGCCGGAGGAGAGAGGAAAGGATGAAGCTCAAGGCTGGGAGAGCGATTTTATTGGGCTTAGCTTCAACTAGCTTGACTTCTGCGAGATTCGTCAACGCGACGAGAATGCCTGCTCCGACACCAGCATCGAACGCCGCAGCGACCATTACAGTTCCCGTGGCAAACGTCCTAGCTCACGAAGCGACATGTACCTCATCCGTATCTTCAACCACCAGCATCGGCCAACTCCAGTGCAGAGAACCAAGAGTCTGCTCTACTGTAACAATAGAGACTACGGTCTCTTACTGTGCGGGCTGGGCAGCAGGGGCTCATCCTTATACGCCAGATCCTGCAGTCTCTGCGGCGTATTCGGGAGGTGAAGTTACGAATGAGGTCATCAGCTCTCCTACTACGCCTAACGCTGCGCCGGTGACTACGACCATCATTACGTCGGCTGCGGTTGAGCTCGTTGCTCCTGCGGCTCCGACTGCTTCTGGTGGACCTGTTGGTCAGTTTGGTATACGCTTGAGTCAGGATTTTCTAGACTGGCTTTACGAGAGAGCGACATATTGGGTTTCTCAAATGGACCCGATGCCGCAGGCCTGCATGAGAAAGCGTATGTTCCGTCGAGACAGCATCGAGCTTTGTCGTTGGGGAGAATGGAATACGAATACCCAGGACACTGCCCGCAAGGAGATGCAGTAGAGATTGAAAGACGAAGCCATCAAGAGGCCTACAAAGGTGGACTTGGCCAAGATCGCTTCAGAAGATGCTGTGGCCTCTGCTCTCGACGCTGATCCGAATGTCGACCCAAACCCGAACCCAATTGATCCGGAGGCTGCTCAGGCTGCTGGTGATGAAGCAGCTTCAGGATGGGACTTCTTGACAGATGATCAAATCAATACCGGGATCCTTGACTTGGTTGAGACTGGAATCATCAACGAGTTGACAAATGGATTTGGCTCTTTGTACTTAGCTGGCATTGGCGGTGCTGCAGTGGGAGCTGCGTACGAGGCCATGCACACAGTCACCGCGCAGTCAAGTATCATCACAAAACCGCATGTCCCGGATGAACCAACTACTTCATCATTCAGTTCGAGCAGCACGAATCAGTGCGCAATATGCACTGCCTCCGCGGCCTGCTCTCTCAATCCAGACGATTATCAGGGTGAAGACGGAATTCCAACCTTGACCCCTGTGGTTCCACTCTCCTGTGCGTATAGCGAGGCCTCTTCGGAGAAGTTTTGCAGTTGCACTGGAAGCCTGGATCAATACAAGCTGAGCCCTGCAAACATTACGGTAGCCTGGGGAAGTGTCACGTCTACAACGACCACAACAGAATGCGGGTATACATCTTCGCCAGTCTCTTCGGAGGTGTTGCATCCGCTCATTGTTGCACCTGCAACATCAGGCTATGTTTCTCCTGCTTGGGTCGCGACAAGTACCGCATCATGCGGCCAAGAAAATCTCTGGGGGCCAAGTCCGGTCTGGAAACAACCTCCCGTCCAGACAAGACTTTCTGCATTTTGTGCTCAAGTAACAGCAGAGAGTTTCGCCGCAAGTCCAGATGATCCGAAATGGATGGCACTATCATACAACATGTCGAGTACGTACGACTCATACCCGGGGCTCTCGGACGTCGGATTTTACGTGCATTACGAGAAGATGGCTTGCTCCGCAGACAACAAAGACCAGACCGTGGCTCTCACCGGTGACGGAGCATTGAACTGCTACGAGATGTTCAAGTGGCTCTACACCGACGGCTGCCCGCCATTCGTGGCGCAAAACATCGGGGACACCGGAACTGACAAATGGGTCCCGCAATCGGGCTACTTCGCCAACCGCATATGGTGGGGGATCACAGACGGCCGTGGCATCCCACAAGGACCAAGCCAGATCTCACCATCTCCCACTCGTGCATCAACTACAGGGTATACCTATACAGGACCTCGTTGCGAGACTACGGGCACTTCATACTCACAACACGTCATGTCTGATGCAGTCACATCTTTCTGTGGCGATATGTCAAAGATGGGGTTGACTCACGGGCCGACATCAAGAGGTGTTACCCTTGAGGAGGGTCATCCGGTGGCCACGACGTACTTTGTCGGTGACGAGGACACGAACTACCGGCCGAATCCAAGACTGAGTCTTTAAGTGCAGCTGGAGCCCATATACTACGACTCGGAGCAACTACAGAACGGCGGGATTATCAATTTTAGAGATAAAGGCTGGTGTGAGAATTACTTCATCAAGGCGGCCAGCGAATGTAAGTTCTCGCATATGCGGATTTGGAGATCCCCTTACTGACTATTGTTATAGGTCCTGCGAAGATGGGCGGAAGGGTGTTTACCAATGGCGTCATCTTTGTCATGCACTGAGAAGCATAATACACCGAAACAGATTATGCATACTCGGACTTTCCCGCCGTCCTGGTAGATGGACTTTTGGACTATGAGTAAGCCAGGATATTGAGGGAAAAAGACGAGAGTTGTCGTGATGAGATGAGCATTGGTATTCTGCGATAACAGCTGACAACCAGATGGAGAGATATCCAACCAAAACATTCTTCTCTGGCATTCATGTCCTCCCTCATACCACTGGACCACGTACGGTATCATTTGAGAACTCACCACTGCACTGACCACCCTCACCACAGCATCAACCCGCTAACATCAACCATCAACACTCTCCACCGTCACCTCACTCCTCAACTCCACTCCCACCTCACGACCACGTCAAAATCGGCTTAATAGTCTCCTGCAAAGACACAATCGTCAGCAAAACATTCCCCCAACCACCAAACCAAAACATTTGTGAAACTTACCCCCGTATGCATCTCATGCAACGCCTGCTTAAATTGATCCGCCGGCATGAATTTCATCAACTTATCAATCGGAAACTTCCCCTCCCTATACCACTGTACCATCTTCGGAACATAATCCGCCGGGAACGCCCCTCCCTCAATAGCACCAATATACTGTTTCCCCGAAATCATAAATTCAAATCCCACCACTGAGCTCAAGTTATAGTCAAAAGGAGGACTACCGACTTGGATATATTTCCCATGGTTCCTCGTAAATTTCACGCCGGCGTCCATGAGTACCGGAGCGCCGGTAGTATCGATCGTGATTGTGGGACCTACGCCATCTGCGATTTCGGAGACGACATCGCCCAAAGTTTTGCTTTCGTCGAGTTTGCTTCCGTCGATGACGTGTGTTGCGCCGAGTTCTTTAGCCATGGCTAGACGGGAAGGGACTTTATCCACGCCGATGATGATTCTGCATCCGGAGACTTTGGCGCCCATGATTGCTGAGAGGCCGACGCCTCCTAAGCCGAGAATGCAAATTGCGTCTTTGGGGCCTGCGCCGGAGACGTTGATGACCGTTCCTGAGCCGGTTTGAATTCCACATCCTAGAGGTGCGAAGAGTTGGAGATCTTTCTTGTTCTCTACCAACCCCTTCGCGTTCACGACCGAGCAGGCCTTTACGATTGAGAAGTTTGCGAAAGAGGATTGGCCGAAGAAGAGGCCGCCGACTTCTGGTTCGCCGGATTTGGAGGAAAGGTGGAAGGCAGGGGCGGGACCGAAGTTGAGCTCGTTGAAGGTGTTGCAGTTGGAGTAATGGCCGGATTTGCAGATTTCGCAGGTTTGGCAGAAGGCGAAGGAGCAGAGGACTGGATCGCCTTCGCTTGCGACTGTGACTTTGGAGCCGACTTTGCGGACGTAACCGGAGCCTTATAAAGTTGAGGTCTCTGCTTATATGTGGGACGCAGGAGAAGACTTACCTTCGTGTCCGAGGATTCTTGGATAGAAAGCAATTGGAGCTGCTCCGGCTGGGAGGCCTCCGATCAGAGCGTCTGTGTGACAGACACCCGAAGCTACCATCTCGACGAGAAGCTCGTCATCGTTTAGGTCTCTCAGGTGGACGTTCTCCTCCATCTTCCAGCCTCCATTCTCGTAAGTGTCATGGCACACGATCGCCTTGGTTGTGGACGCCATCTTGATTTGTTTGATGGAAGCTCTTCCACACTGTTCCTGCTCTTGCCAAAGTTTACGAAGGGACGGAGGGATGTTGCTCGAAGCTCTTGCGCTCATGTATCGCAGGCAGAGATCCGACGACAAAGAAATAGTAGTGGTAGAAGGGTGAAGGTAAACTCGGCAAAGACGTCAAATAAATACTTATCTGGCCAGGGGACACTGACGATGTGGGGTGAGGAGCTGCGAGGTAACTAGTCCATTAGCCCAGGCCTTGACCTTGGGCCGTTCATTCGGAAGTGGCTTGTAGCGAGAGTACAGCCAAAGACCCGCACGAGGTATCTTCTGCTTGACCCAATCAGTGGTTCCTAAATGCAAGCCGCGCTCACTTACCATGAGCTCCAACGGACGGACAGTGGGAAGCGTGAGATCAATCGCGGATAACGCAGTGGGTAGTTGGGCGGCCTGCGAGCTTTGCTTCTGCAGCAAGTGATGTTCGTTCCAGCCGACGGCAAAGAACCTGGTAAGGCAGAAGGCGGGGTGAAATGGAGGCGGCAGTGGGGTCGACAAGGCCGATCCAGGTCTTGCCTTCGGCTCGGAAATGGAATTGAGTTTGAGGCATGCCCATGCCCATGTGACGAAGACCGGCATCGCAAGTCGAGAATAGATGTCTTCACAGTCGTCACTGGTGTTGCTGTCGTCCAGATGCCAGAAGAGATCCCGAAGCACATGCCTCTTATGCATGCCAAGATTAGAACTAAATATTGTGCGGGCTTTGGCCGACATGCTCCGTGTCACGGGAAGCTCTCAGGCCGATCATCGCCGCATATTGTATCGAAGACGTTCATAAGCGTCTCACCAGCGTCGCCGTGAATGAAGAGGCTGATCCCATATCCTGGCCAGGTACAGTTACGCGGACAATATGAGTGAGAGGCGTGTCACCAACAGGGACGCCTTGATCAGCCGTACTGAACCGAGCATACAATGAACCCAATGAGATTGCCTGAGAGGGTATACATTGGCGCCTCTGGCCGACATATTTCCGGGTCACGAGAAGGTCAAGAAAGAGGATATGAGGCTGGGAAAAGTAATGGCGGAGTGAAAGAACCTGGTCGGGGTGATACAGGCGGCATCATTGAGAATGGGGAACCGAGATCCTGCGACAGCCAGGCCGACGACAAGAGTGGCAAGAACGACGACACCAAATCACAACATCAACACATCATCGCCGAAGAACAATCACGGAACGAGACCCAGCCTACGGCAACCACGAAATGGCGCTCACGCATCTTCTCCTTCCTAGAAGACCAATGGTTCCTCCTCCTCATGGCCCTCCTCATAGCCATCGCCTCTCAAGTCCAAGTCCCCTCCCAGCACCAACATCTCAAATCCACAATCGTGTCCTACCTCTGCGTCAGTCTAATCTTCTTCGCCACAGGCTGCACCCTCGACACTTCCATCCTCCCCCGGAACTACTCCCGCTGGTGCGCCCACCTCTGGGTCCAAGGCCAATGCTTCCTCATGTGCTCGGGAATCATGTTCGGCATCGTATCCGCAACAGCGACGAACAAGAATTTCATGGATCCCGGACTTCTTATCGGACTAATCGTCTTATCCTGCGTTCCCACGACGTTGGCGAGCAACGTCGTCATGACAGGCCAAGCAAAAGGAAACCAAGAACTCACAGTCGTCCAAACAACATTCGGAAACTTCATAGGTGTCTTCATCACGCCTGCTCTGGTGGTTATGTATACAACCATCCCGACATTGGTATAACGCCATCCTCCCCTCCGGAAACGACGGCGAATTCGCCGAGATATATCGACGTGTGCTGAAACAGTTGGGCTTGTCGATTTACGTTCCCCTCTTGGCTGGGCAGGTCGTCCGATACTTTTTCCAGAAAGAGTGTGATACATTCTTCAAGAGGTCGAAAATGAACAAACTCTCATCAGTTGCCATGCTAGTCGTCATATGGTCCACCTACGACCAAGCCTTCTCCTCAAAAGCGTTCGATACGGTGAAATCATCCAATTTGCTTTTCCTGGTCTTCATTCTACTGGCTTCTTGGATAGTATAATTTAGTATCGCGCTGTTTGTTTCTCTTCTGTTCTTCACTAAGCGGGACGTGATTGCCATCACGTACTGTGTGGCCGCCAAGGGACCCGCGACAGGAGTGCCTCTAAGCGACACTATCTTTGCGGGCACGAGTCTGGAACTGGAGAGTAAAATTCAAGTTCCGATTGTGATTTATCAGGGTTTGCAGGTGGCTTTTGGGAGTATAATTATCGTGGTGTTTAGGAAATGGATTGAGCGAGATGAGCGGAGGAAGGCGCAGCGGGAGGCAGAACGCAGTGAGCGAGAGGAAGTGCCCTGAAGAGTCTGACATATTCAGTATGAGGTTCCGTTACCCCTCCCAAACCGCTTCTATTGTGCACATGCTCAGCTTTGCCATGCCGACGACGTCTTCAGGCCTCTTGAAACTCTTCAGCACGAATCTTGGATCAGCTTGCGGCAAAAGAGCTCGCCACTCGGCTTCAGTGCGGTCATGGGCGTTGAAGAAGACCATCATCCGCAGCGAAGCATTGATGCTCTCGCGTTCTTTCCAGCTCGGTCGGCCAGGGCGATCTGGTTCTGGTAAGTAAGGGTCCTGGATGATGATCCTACTACCGTTCCGAAGAGCCGGGATAAGGGCTTGAAGGATTTTGATGCAGTATTTGTCGGGCCAATTGTGGAAACCGGCCCGGTAGTAGTATGCACCTGCTTGGACAGGCTGAGCCTCGAATAAATCGTGCGCCATGAACGTGACTCTCCCTTCCAAGTCTGCAGGAAGCTGTTCCTGGCCGTCGGGGATCGTGTCGGGCAAATCTTGAACGATGCACTTAAGATTGGAGTGCGCTCGTGCGAGGGCGATGGCAACAGGGCCATGTCCGCCACCTAGATCGACGACGGACGCTTCGGCCCCAAGACTGGACCATTCGAAGCCCTTGACGGCAAAGTCGTCTGGAATCATCGATGCATACGCACTCATTGTGTCGGCCATGCGCACTCCTTTGGCGGGATCGGTAGCAGCGAGCTCAGCGAACAGCGGTTGAGAGGCATTGTGCGCGAGGCCCCAGCCGGAGCGATGAGGCTCTTGTGCATTCTCGGGAGATGACATCGCGTCGAGGACCTGTGTCCGTGCTCAGATACTGCTGCTTCGTCTGAGCATGGTCAATTGGATACTTACTCTGATACTTCCGGGCCATCGTAGGTCAAGATTGACCCATAACGCTCTTCTCATGAACCAGTTGTCCTTGCATGCTATCGTTGTGGGCGAGTGCACAATCAGCCCGTTCTCGTCTTCGCCAAAAAGATAGTTAGACATGGCCTGCCGTATAATGCGCCGAGCGAAAGGCTCTGGGACACCGCAGGCCGCTGCTAGATCTTCGTATGAGATCCCTTTGTCGAGTGGCACGATATCCATAACGTTGAAGCGATCAATGAAGGCAGCGCCCAGGGAGTCTAAGTCCTTGCTTGCCATAGCTTGAATGGTCCCCTGCGGACCGAGCGCTTGGTGGTGGAGTTCATGGCTCAATAGTATCTGGGATGAAGTTCAGTATTAGCTAAAGACTATGTTATGCAAATATTTCTACGGCCACGAACGATCTTATCTCTGCTCTCCCTCGCAAGCGCCCGTTGAGATCCCGACTGTGGTGGATCTTGGTCTGTTCCCTGTGAACCGTGAAGCTGTTCCAGCACAGCGGCATGTTTGGAAATTTCCTTCGATAACTCGATAATTGACCGCTCTGATGACATTGTGAGCAGCTTTGTAGCACTGTGTTTTGAGGCATAGCAGAGCTGCAGTTTGAAAGACCGTATATATATGTGGTAGTGGCATGCCGATCCGGTTGTCACGGCCGAAGGAGCTGGTGCTGTAGGTCCCAGGCCACGAGCTCGTACTCTTACCTAAATGAGTGATTACTACAGCTCACACTGACGGCCTGCGTATAACGAGCAGTACTCTATCTCTCACTGGCTCGTGGTACACTGGAAGCTGGTCAAGACGTGGCTCGCTTCCCTGATCAAGTGATGAGGTCCACGCTGTGAAGCCCTTTGCCCGCGAATTGTGTTGAAGACAGAGACTTGTAGCCACCATGTTGATGTGTTTGCAGCACGCTTGTCCAGATGATGCTTTTGAAGGTAATCGAAGTGATGTCTGTTGGCGGAAGGGGATGGAAGGCTGCTTGGTGACGTGACATCCGTTCCTCGGCGAAGCTGCCGAAGCGAGAAGCTCTGGCCGCTGAGTTTGAGAAGGAGCACTCGCATTGAACTTCATCAGAGCTCCGCGCCAGCCACACATCAACAAACAGTCGCTCTCTTTTGTATAGTACTCGACACCCAAGGCCATGCCAATGATACGCCCGACCGCTCTCCGGAGCCTTCAGTCTACCCTGCGATACTCTGGCGCGCGCACCACGGCTCGAGCGGCACCAGCGCGGACACAGCTTGTCGCGAAACGCTTCGCCAGCAGCGGCGGCCATGGCGGCCACGGTGAGGCCAGCTCAGATCTCCCTTGGTAAGTAAAGACTGCGAGGAAATGGTGCTACGCATTGGCTTTAATCAATGGCGCATTGAAAGAGTGGAAGTCAATTGACTCGCTTAAAGGCTCCTAGCTGCACTTGCAATAACTCCTCCGTCCTGCTGGTACCTGTGGCCCGATCAATCTTCCCACGGCCATGAAGACCATGGCGCGCACGGCGAGGAGCACCACGAGGAGAAGTCGGAGGAGTCTTCCGGAGAGGAAGAGCAGGGCTCCGGCGGCGAGCAGGAGGCCGTAGAGGAGGTCGATGAGAAGGAGGACAAGCCAGAGGTCAAGGACGAGGGCAAGGAAGAGGAGAATAAGGATGACAAGTCCGATGAGAAGAGCGAGGAGAAGTCCGACGAACAGCAGGAAGAGGAGAAGGAAGGGGGCAAGTCCGAAGAGAAGAAGGATGAAGGCAAGTCAGAGGACAAGTCCGGGGGTAAGAAGGAGAAGAAGGACAAAGATACCGGCGCAAAGTCAGAGGGCAAGGGAGGCCCCCCAGAGTCTGAGGAATCGGGTAAGTGCTGGGAAAAGTTGTTTACCTTGAACTATTGGCTGACTTCAAGTGCAGCGACCACGACCACAACCACCGGACAAAAGCTCGGCTCAGAGAATTCTAACGTGAGTGACATTCTGCACTAGAGATATGAATATGCCACTGACAACTTCCATAGACCCCAAGCTCTGGCCCTCGTGGAAAGTCTCAGGGTGACATCTCCGTCAAGCAGGCCGGCATGTCCAACACAGATACCAAGCACTCGCTTCCCATCGATTCGAGCTCCGAGAAGTCCACCAAGGGAGACGGCTCGCCTGAGACGTCGAAAGCGAAGACGACAGTTGATCCCAAGGGACCAGTCAGTGAGTCTAACAAATAGAGAGGAAATGCCATTGCTATGGAGCGAGCTTGTTGCCATCTCAAGCGCAGTGAGCTTGTCTTAATACGGGATCAAGTCCTCCGAAGAGTGCTTTTCTCTTGACTTTCATTTGACCCTACAGACTTTCTTCTGTTTTGTGGAGAGCTTCAGATGCTTGCCAGCTTTGGCCTTTCCTCGCAAGATCCCTACGAAGATCGTTACGCTAACATGTCTCCCAGAATAATACCGATCGTGAATGGCTGGGGTGGCTGGAGTCGCTGTGGGATTTGGGAAAGCATGGCATGAATGGCTTGGGAGGCAGGAGGCAACGTCGGTGTCTATGTAAATATGTATATCTACTAGAAAAGCGAGTGAGCGATGCCAAAATACTAGACGAGGGGTCGGTCTGTTGCTTGTGAAAGTGGAATACTTTCTACACCTCGGGCGTTAATCTGAGCACGCTTTGCACGTAGGCTCCAGAACGTCCTCGGTCACTGCCTCGTTTGAAGCAAGGTCAACCGCGCCTTCCTCATCGCCTTGATCGCCTTGATCGCCTTTGTGCAAACAAACAAGACAACTCGAACTTGTGCGCAAGCCTGCCTTTGTTTTGGCATCTGTTGAAAAGATCCCACTCCAGATAAGATCGTCTGCCTCACGCAATTCGACTTCCACCCACTGAGACAGATAACGTCACAGCAAACGCCCTCTTGAAGAGATCATGGCAGAAGAAGACAGCCCGTTGATCAAGGCGAAGCCGCCAGCATCGGACTACCTGACCTACTTGACCATCATTGAATACAACTTGACGCCAGACAATTTGCCGATACTGCACAAAGTCCTGCAAGATGAAACCTTGACCACCAATATTGGCTGGGATCTGGTGCATCTGCTTGTGCCACACCTTCCGGACGCGGAGCAATGTCTGCAAGATATCGCACGTCTGGGCAATCCTCGCGAGGTCATTCTGAAAGTCACCGAGAGCTTACGGTTGATCGAGTATGACGAGGAAGAAGATGTGGAAGAGAGTTTGGATGCCACGCCTGGAGCTACCGCCGATGTACGCAAACGAGCCGATTCGAATACTTATCCCATGAAGACTGCGGCGCCTTCAGATGGATCTGCCCCAGCACAAGCCCAGGAAGTCCCGCCGCCGTTGCCGTTGCCAGTGCAGCAATTCGTGGCGCTGCTCTCGATGCTGGGCATTCTCCATACGAGACTGAAGACTAAGAGTCCCAGTCGATTCCTTAGCACAACTCTCCAAGCCATCCTGGCCAGCTTCTCCAGCTCTCACATTCACCGCGAGGAAATGATACAAGCTATAGTGAAGCTCATCAAGTCTGTCACGGGCACCAAGAGACCAACACTACCCGCTCGTAAGAGTAGCGGAATGCTGAGCTCGACTGCGATGAATAACGCCGAGCAGGCTGCGGACCCCGAAGGACCGAATGTCATCGAGTCCAGTCCATCAGAAACCGCTATGCAGACGAAGCTTTTGCAGTCGTTCATCACGCATGTATTTGAGGAATACATGCTCAACTTCCCACCTCTTGACGACGTACCAGGCCTGGCGTGGTGCAGTCGCATCATGGAGAAGGTGCACCCAGAGCGAACTGTTCCTGATGGGACCACATTTGCAGACCGCTTCACGAATGAAGAGCGACTCCATCGAAGGATAGATTCCATCGGTCAGCTCGCGACTTTGGCGCAGGACCTCAACCTGACGAATGAGGCGCTACTGGTTGCAGCGATCACAGTCGAGAAGGTCTCCGATATGAGCGGGAACGAGGATGATCCTCCGGACTCAGCAGACGAAATACCACTCTCTAGGCTTGGCTCGCTCATGCTATACTCGGCGTTTCAAGTGTCAACAATATTGTACGATCGCGGTGCAGGAGAAGGCCCTCCGTTCCAGCTGTTCCCAGATCATCAAGAGCTCATAAAGCACTGCCTCGCATCCGCAGATATGGGAACTGGCCAACTTGGAGGCGAACCCGAAGCGCTCATCGACGCCGTCGTCGCGCTTGGTCTCGTCGCTCTGGATCGAGACGCCATCGGCGATCCAGCGACCGACGAGCAATTCAACGAGTACCTCCAACTTACGGCCCTGCTCTCCTCAAATTGTCCCAACGCAAACCTGCGAGGGCATGCACACTACTTGACGAGCACTGTGCTCCGCTCTCAACCCGACGACGAAGTTCGTCTGGCTTTCATCCGCGATACCCTGGAACACTGTCCCTTCGAGAACCTGAAAGTCTCCGCCGTCGGATGGATCAAAGGCGAGACGATCGAAGCGAATCCACCAACTCCTCTTCCCAGCCACCCACACGGCCATTCCACCGAAGGCGGTACAAACGACTCCATCTTCGCCAAACCCCTCGCCCTCGAATCCCTCGCACCTTTCATCTTCCCTTCACTGCAAGCAGATCTTGTTGTAGCGCCTATCAGAGATGCATGGATGACGTTTCAGCAGAACGTATCGTTTTACCTCGCCAGCCTCAATCTCATATACCTCCTCATCTGCGCGAAGCATCTTCACGAGAAGTTGGAAATCGCCGAGTTGTGGAGTAACAACGACATTGCTGGGAGCTTTCTACAGCCGCTGAGGGATGCCAAGGGAAGGTTTGAGGGGGCGATGCAGAGTGGCGGGGAATTGGAGGGGGAGTGGAGTGAGCAGGCTGTGGCGGAGTCGGGATTGCTGGACGAGACGATCGAGAGGGTTACCAAGGCTGTTGCAACGCATCTAAACGCAGCGTAGGACACCGCAATGGCGACGCCAACCAATAGCTAACTAGCGTGAAATTTGGCGGATGAAAGGATGAAGTAGGTAGTTGCCATATTTCAGAAGACAAATGACGAAACTAGAAAAGACAAAAACGCTCGAAATCATTGTATGCGGTTGGAATTTCTTTTCCTCTCTTCTCATCATCATCATCATCATCATCATCATCATTCATCTGCCTCATAATCCAGCCCTACCCATAACAAATTCTGCCGCCTCTGCAGCATTCTTCGAATACATTCAAAGGGCATTTGTGATCCAGCTCACTCCATGACAGATACTACCGGTAACCTGACAGAAACTCTTCACTTTGCTTTCATCGATATCTCCGACTGCTTGGCCCTCGTCTGGGTCGCCGAAGAGCTACGCCACCCAACCTGTCAGCGGAAATCGCAAAGTAGGGAGGGAGGAAGGGGAGGAAGGGGAGGAAGGAGGAACTCACGACAACACTACTTATACTGTCTATCGAATTACCCAGCGATTCAGCCGCGTTATATACAAGCTACGCTCCTTGTAAATACCCCGAAATCGCAATCTTCGTTTTTAAACACCGAGAGGCGGCTTGTTGTATCAAATTCCAACATCGTCTGCGAATACTTCGTCCGGGTCGCCGCCTCCCTCTCATATCCGTGCAGATCAGCAGCGCAGTCGGCCGTACAAACTCCGCATCAGCCAAATCTCGAGCGCCGGGGGGTTCTCTATCTCTCTTTGGGGAAGAAACATACTCCTTGCATAGCCACCTACTCGTCCCCGATCAGACCGGCAGCAGCATCGAAGAACGGTGGTCCC
This sequence comes from Nothophaeocryptopus gaeumannii, assembly GCA_031771865.1. Taxonomy (NCBI): domain Eukaryota; kingdom Fungi; phylum Ascomycota; class Dothideomycetes; order Mycosphaerellales; family Mycosphaerellaceae; genus Nothophaeocryptopus; species Nothophaeocryptopus gaeumannii. The sequence continues at coordinate 1,042,002 of JASISA010000019.1, forward strand.
GTGAGTGTGCCGACATTTCCTTGTTCGAAGCTTCCGCGGGCGAAGATGATTGATTGGCGGTGTTGGAGTACGCCCCTCTGAGGAGCATGGCGATGGTAGAGTCGGTAGGTTGACTGTGGGATGAGCAGCCTGATATATGGCTGACTGATGCTCGGATGCTGCCCTCGATATGATTGATTGGAAGTGGTGTGACAAGCAGGAGGTCTGATCACATTATATTCCCAGTTTCGAAGAAAGTCGGAGCCCTCTCTCATTCAAGATCCTGCTCGTGCCCAAGACAATGAAGAACGTCGTACCGAGCTCGCGCCATTCTCCAGATCCCAATCCAAATCGGCACGCATACATACATCCATAGACGGCGCGGTTTTCGACAACTGTGGTTTGTCGTTTGAGAAAGTAGTATGTGCAGTCACTGAAGTAGTTTACTGTAGTGGACCGATGCAGCTCGCGTACGTGCAGTAGTGCTATTGGATGCCGACCACACTATACCTGACTGAGGTTGTCGAAGATGTGTTTGGAGAAATATGGGTTTGCTAGAAATGACAAGTCGAGATCGGCCTTTTATCGAGATGTAAATGGGTTCGCGCAAGATGCAATTTGTGATGGCGACTTCTGTGCTGGAAGATATCTCGGAGTTGCACTTTCGTTTAGTGTCGAATCGAGTTCTGTCTTCTTTGTGATATTGCAAGTTACTCTGACTGTGATGAACTGAGAGTCGACCTGTGGCTAGATGATCCCGTACGTTAGATCCGGGTGATCGATGTTCACCCGTGCAGGACAATTCTAATCTTACCAGAGCGTTGAGGGGTGGATGCTAGCACAAGAGATTGGCATCCATTGGATCAAAAAGATAATCAAGTTTGACGGGTTAACCGCAACATCCGCCTTTCATCATTGCATGGTCTCGAGACGATGGTGTTCTCGGATCGATGGTTTCGAGAAGGTCTTCACGACAGGTGAGCAAAAAGAGAAAGGCGTGCGCCGTTTTGTGCAATCGCGTTTCTGATTCTGCGGCTTGAAAGCTTGGTTGAATATGCTTTCAGCATCATACGGCTGGGGAGCCTGGGGTATGCGCTCGATCTCGGACGAACTGTTCATGCTTACCGTTTCGGAGGTGGCAGTTTCCTTGCACCGGGTTGGCGAATGACCGGTCTCTGGACCGAGGAACTGCAGATGCGAAAACGCTGCTGAGAGGCTGTTGACAGCCTCTCTCGGAGCGAGACAAGTTTCGATGGCATACGTGTCATCTCAACGTCGTCGGACCTGGGAGTACTTGCATTTCGTTTCTGATGCGAAGCCATTGTTGACTGATGGCGCGCCTATCAGTCCTGGGGCTCACAGTATGTCGAGAATACGCCGCCGCGGTCTGGTTGAATATCTTCCTGTCTCTTTCCCGGCAGACGATGCTCCAATCCTCTAGTGGTCTCCCTCCTCCTCTGTAAACTTCTTATATTCCTCGGCACTCTTCAGCGAGTCCAACTCCTCCGGCTTTGTGACCTTGATCTTGGCCAGCCAGCCGTCTCCCTCAGGGCTCTTGTTGATAGTTCCTGGCTTCTCCTCAAGCAGAGTGTTGGCTTCTACGATGGTGCCTGACACGGGTGTCATGATATCTGAGGCGCTTTTCACGGATTCAACCGCTCCAATGGAGTCTCCTGCGCTGACCTCCATGTCAACCTGAGGGACTTCGACGTAGACAACATCACCGAGAGCTTTTGCGGCGTATTCGGAGACACCAATCGTGCCTGCCATAAGTATGTTGGTGAGCTTGCGGACGGATGTGGATCCGAGAAGGCGTAAGTGGGCTTACCAGTGCTGCCGTCTTCGGACAGTTCGACCCATTCGTGATCCTCAGTATAGCGCTTCTCCCATGCTGTAGTAGTATAATCAGTAAACGCTCGTCGAGCGCCATGTCATTGGTGGTGTGGTACCTTTGGCACCCGCGGTGAAGCTCCGCATTGGCTTCGACGCTGGCTGCTGAGCTCGCAGGCGCAGGTATTGTGGCCGGCTGCATCGTGTGAGGGTCGAAGATGTGAGAGAGCGAGCAAAAGCTCTACCTGCAACCGCGGAGGCCATATTCACTCTCTCCTTGAGCAAAGAAGGGAGATTGTAGGAAAAGTGTGCAGACTGCGAAGAGAGTCATTGTTGCCGGTCTCCGAATGACATCGGCTGCGGACCCGTATCAGCGGCGGATCTAACCGTTGCAACGGATTCGCGAGCCGCAAATGGCAGATCTATCCTGAACGACAAGGCTTCCTCTGCTTCCATCGGCATTCGATGTGAAGATCTAAGCACAATGTTGTATGAATTGATAGGCGTGGTATGTCCAAGAGTATGAGTCGCAGAAGGCGGATGCTGATACAGTATACAGGTCCGCCCAGGACGAACCGTCAACGAGATCAAAGAGTACTTCCACCCACCCTCCATTTTCATGGCATTTCTCTGACAGCCTTCAGAATCACGCGAACGACTGGTAACATCATTCTCGGCGCGGGCGGCGTTGTGCGAGGCATCACAAATTGGGGCACATTCACCCTTCCAAACCCAGCGCGAAAGCAAGGCGCGATGTATCGCGAAGGCCACTACTTCATCCTGCGATTCGATTCGAGCGCAAAGACACAACATGCCGTGAGGAGAACGCTGGGTCTGGACCCGCGGATGATAAGATACAGCGTTGTGAAGATGGGGAGCAAACTGGAGGAGATCAAGGATGTCGCGGGCAAGGCGGAATGGGGCGCGTTGGGGAGCGCTTCGACCAATGCAACGCCATAGGGCATATGCGGGATGAGCAGATGAAAGCTGAATGTACAGTGTAACAAAGCATTGAGAGGCGTTTGGCGCTGGAATACCCGGTGATCTGTAGATGGAAGGCATGTATCGTAAGAGCAGCCACGCCATCGCAATGGGAAGGAAAGACTCTAAGATGATGAACACATACGCCCCTGCTCCAGAGTGTTCACCTTATGCATAGGGGGACGAGACTGCCGTTTGCCGAACGCGCCTTCTCGGTCACGAGCTGACCCAAGAGCGCCAAGCCGAGCTACCAACATGTTTATTACACGCCCCGCCGTGCGTTCGCAACGCCTTCTATTGTCACCCCAAAACAACACTCACTGCGACGAACACGCTGGAACCGACAGCGCGCGCGACAGAGGAACCGTTGAGGAAGCGGGCAATGTAAGCCTTGATTCCCTTCCACGCACCACCTCATACCGACTGACTAGCAACAGCATGGAGGCCTCGCCGCTCAAGCGCCTTTCTGGCGAGCTGCGAAACAGTATCTACCAATACGTCTTCGCGGATGCTGTGATCGGGCTGGACTTCTACGCGCATCGGACCTCACCTCCTTCTCCAGTGGTTCATCGCACATTGTTCGCCCTCACCAACACCTGCAAGGCCATACGCAAGGAGACCATGCTTCTATACTGGTCTGAAGCTACGCTTTATTTGCATACTGGATGCCTCACGGAAGCGCCAAAGGCCATGCGCCACTGGCTACCGGAGATACAGAGATTCACGCGTTTTGTTGGCCAACAGCGGATACAAGCGGTCAAGCGCGTCACAATCAACCTGGGCATGCCAGTTGTGAGCTGGGCCACACAATATCAACCCCCAAACCTCAAGTACATGCAAGAGCAATTGGAATGTCTGATCAACCCAGACGCCAAGCTCGAAATCTCCTTCACCATGAAGCATCCTGCAACTCCATGGATGCCACCTGTCGCCATTCAGTTCGATCTCCGCCAGCGCCACTTAGCCAGCGGCTTGATGCGGAATGCGTATCGCTCAGTACAGTCTGACTTCCGTTGGCTATAGTATGACGACGACGAAAAGGACGCGTTTAAGCGACTCAGCACCAACCTTTCAATGGTCTTCTGTACAACCTACCAGGCCCTTCTCCCGAGCTCTGTGGACACCACATCTGATGATTGCTAGGAAGGAAATATGCCACCGGCAGGCGCAGACATGATTACTTGCAAAGCATGATGCAGATAGCAAGACCTAAGGCGATACTGAAACTTCGAGGCGGCACAAGGTACTCGAGATGAGTCAACAGACTGATCTGGACAGCCCTACATGGCAAGTCGCGGACTATTGCTAGTCCGTGTCCCTGGAGCGCACGGTATAGGCGGCAAGTCCCGTGACGGTACTGGCTTCCACAACATCCGGCGGACTCAACGGTTCTTGGCACAAAACGGAGACAGCGCAAGAACTTCTGTAAGCAGCAGCTTGTATATGATATGTATGAAATTGCTCGTTGTAATGATGACAATTGAAGTGCTGGAGTTTCGATTCAGGCGTCGTAGCTCGTGCAAGCTTTCAATCCAAGTTCTACTCATTCAAGGCAGAACGAGTCTCAGCCGGATCCCTGCATGACTACTATACAGGCCAACTCTTATCGAATTATAACTCTACTTCCAGCGAAGCAAGACCAATTGACCATTGTCCCAGCGACAGCTACAACGTCTCCATCACGGTGCACCCAATGGAACAAATCACAACTACGGTTGCTCGTCTCTCACCTGATCAAGTTGATACCCTCCTCGCCACGCTTCTCTCCATGCGCAACGCTCGCTCGTCTTTACTCTGTCTACCCAGGGAGATTCGCGATATCATCTACATCTTCTCCGTGCAGAACCACCTCCAATCGAGACTCGACGAAGACAAATCAATTCCCTTTTTCAAAGACCTTCATGCACCGCCATTGTTCCGGATCAGCCGTCAAGTATCCAGCGAATGTTTGGAGCTTTTCCCTCAACCTCCTATCTCGTTACGCACTTTTGGTCCATTGGTCCATGGCGTGTCCCTGGATTGCGATGATCCCAACGCACTGAAACTTCTCAGGAGGGAGGTGAGGGAGCTGGGAAGGAAGCCTGAGATTAGTGGGGAGTTGGAGAGCGTGGAAGATGCTAGGGAGAAAGCGCTCGAACAGGGCAGACCAGGGGCGATTAGAGGGATAATGACATTTGACGAGTGTCTGGGGATGGGGCCGAGATGTTGGTGGAAGACGTGTTTGAGTGATGAGAGACCTGTATGGTTGGCGAAGATGGGACATTAATGACACGCGCGAGGAAGGAGAGGAAGAATAACGGGAAAAGTGTTCCCTTCCATCAATGTACGAATGAGAATCTGGGCTCGATGGCAATGGCGTAGCAGTTCAGAATGCTGGAGAGATGTCAGTGTTGAAGTTCCTCACGTCGGAATTAAGTAGTAAAGGAACATCTCAAGCCATTGACAGTTGCAGAGCCTCCGAATTGAAAGTGTGATTATCAATTCTGCACCCTATTTTACTCAAAGTAGATAGTTGAGCACGAAAGGAAAGTGTTCTTTCATAGTAGTAGTACAGTGGTAGCTTACGACGAACTCCACTCCGCGCGCTTCTCATTCGCTGAAAGCGAGCACCTCACTTCCTTCCCTCGACTATCACAGCTCCATCGCCAATGCATCGACATCAGTTGCCTCATCAATGACTCCAATTCCGGACGATTTGCTCGCGTGTATCAGGTCTTTGCCTCTGAACCGCCAAGAGCTCCGACCTGCTGCAGGAATGCTTACAGCTGAGCTAAAAGATACAGAGCTTGTCCAGATGCTGCACTTCGCGCCATGGAGCAACATGCGGCCTAGGTGAGCGCCTTCCAGCGCCTTTAGCGAATATCGTGGAATGATGAGCTTGGTCAAAGAGTTGGCATGCACGGTCTTTATGGCAGTACACCGTGCGAGTGCCACGGGTCATGCTTCTTCAAGTCCTGGAAGACGTCGCAACGGCTGTACGTATCTCAAAACGCCGTGAGGTGTCGGTGTGGCTATGCGTCGCTCATATGCTCCGCAAGTTGTAGGTCTGTTGAGGGAGAGAAAGAGGAAGAAGGCAGAAGGGTGTATATGTTTGGAGAAGGATCTTGGCTTCAACAAGTATCCTGCCCAAACAGCTCTCCGAAATGGACCTCTCTTGTCTGGCCTCCAGGACTCAGCTCATCGCCAAGTGACTGATGGTCTGCCAATATCAGCTCAGCCAGACTTTTTTGGCAGCCCAGACGCCTTAATAGTATCAACATGGTGGCAAGTACAGACCTTCCCGCGACAAGATCTGGTTCGACGAGCAGAAAAGGCTCCGAGTCTTAGCGAGACAATTATACCCGGTCTCAAGCAGCAACTATTGCGGCCTGGACGTCTCCCCAGGCGCGAATGCAAACAGGCTCTACTGCAAAGCCGATGACCTGCTGATACTGGGCTCGCTGTAATGCCCGAGGATCTTTCCATGCCATTGCTGCTCGAGAACCGAATCAATGTGTCTCAGACTATCATCGCGGATCGCTCCTGATGATGCACCGCCTCCCTAGACGCTCGAGGGCCGTTGCGCACCTGGACGACAAGACGAGTCTATTGTGCGACTGAGAGGCTCCATTGAGAAACGAATGACCTGTTCAGCGCTCGGGTTCGCCCCTACGTCCAGAAAGTGTGCTGCAACGTCCCTCGACGCACTTAAGTAGGTGTTGCACGAAGCTTTCCTGCTCGCCATTCTCGTGGTAGGTGTTGCTCTATTTGTCGCGGGAGTGTTGAGAGGAAGAGCGTAAGGCAAGCTAGAAGAGAAGCGAAATAGATCGGCTTCTTCGCCAAGCCGCGCGTTTGCGGTACGTGTGAAGTTGACTTTCACTCACTCACCAGCCCCACGCGTCCTCCCGTCACACCACACCGGTGGGTCGCATCAAACGATAGATTAGCCCGCACTTGCTCCTCTCCGTCTCGGGTTCTTCTTGCACAAGACACACTTGACCCCCCCTTCCACACACGCCGCTATGCATCAAATCCAGCTCCTTCGGTCCGCATCCTAGACTTCAATGTCAAGATCGGCTTGAATGACCACCTTGACACCGAAATCTCACTTCTTACGAGCCTTACACGTGCGGCGCGAGACTTGAAAAACGACAGCGTCCTTACACCATGCCTCGCGCCTTTTCAGCGAGTGCGCCTGGGGTCAGGTCCCACAGCGCTGCCAGATACAAGACTCGGAATCTGAGGGTAATCTTGAGGCTGACATTTCCCTGGTTGAGGAACAGAGCTCGCTTCACGCTGCACCTCGAGATGCCCGAGCCTCGGCCTTCGAGCCTGCGGACGTGCGGCTCATTAGCTCAGACTGCATTTCAAAGGCTAGTAGAGAGCAAACAGTTCAGCTGCTCCATGAGCGTTATGGTTTCAAGGTCACTATCGAGGGGCTACGTGAAGAGGCTGCAATGCTTCGTCAGGACCTGACAGAAGCGAAGATGAAGTCGAAGATGGGAAAGAACGCGTACTACGAGGCCAAGATCGCGAGTCTCCAGGACCAGCTTGATCAGGCAAGGAAGGTTACATCAGTCCACGCTGCTGCGGATGTCCAGGCGAGCGCTTCAACAGCGGACCCAAAAACAAAGCAGCGCAAGCCAAACTCAGGCGCATCCGATGAGATCAGCGCGGTGTCGAACGAGGAAATCGCGTTGGTGATTCAGCGTCACGAGCGGGAGCTGAAGCGGTGAAATGAGCAGCATGAGAAGGCGCTCGCGAAATTCGACCTCCCGCTAGACGACGCCAGCAGGAATCTGGAAAACCGAGACTGAGCTCGAGGCTGCGACAAAGAAAGTGAGCAACCAGAAGACAGAGATTCGAAATCTGCACAAGAAGAGCGATGAGCTCACACTGTCTCTTACCGACCGCGACAACGAGATCTCGCAGCTTAAGTGCACTATTTCTGCGAAGAAGAAAGAAATTACTGGAATGCAACAAGCTGATGATGAGCTCAACGACAAGATCACGGAGCTGCAGTCTTCCATCTACGATCAGAAGACCATCATCGACAACCAAGCTCAGCAGAGCATGGTCTTGCACTACAAATCCGCGCGTCAAGCGGATTTTATCAGGAAGCTAAGAGACGAAATTGTGAGTCTCAAGGATGGTCGTAGGGAGGTGCCTGCGCCATACGATGGCTTTGACGTTGCTGGCCTTCTTCTCAGAGAGGCAAGAGGCCTGTCAAGCCCGCTGAGGGAGACGAGCCAACAGTCGATCCACGTTGAGCTGGCCGGTCTTGAGACTCTCGAGCACATTCAGAGCGAGCGGGCTATCCAAGTCACGAGTGCTCGATGCTACGATCCAGAGATCGTGAGAGGCATCGACCCTGGTGGGTTTGTGATGAAGCGAGACTTGAAGCTTAGAAATATCAAGGCTGGCAAAGTCAAGGTGAAGATGGTGTAAAGAAAGGTGCACAAAGAGTGTAGGCGTTAGAAATTTTCCCGGATGAGCTGCAAGTCGGCATGATGAGAAGTGTGAACGGCGAGCATGGAGCATTGTATGATGCCTTGACGGACTATGGCGACGACTGAACGACTGAGACAATGGATCTAGCGCTTGGCGCTGGAGACGCAACGTCTCTGACATAGCTTCCAGCATTGCATAAGGAGGCTGAGTGAGTGGCAAACACGTTGTACTCATTCCATACGACGTAGCAGAAAAGAAAATGAAGCTTCTAAAATTGATGTGACCTTGTACCTCTCTTCAATCGACAACCATGCATAAAACACTGACAACTGCGGCAAACAAATTCGATGAGAGTGTCCGTCACATCAATCAATGGGCAGGGGAGAGGAAACTGACAAGAGCGAAGCTCTTGAACGAGACATCCGCTGCGCCGTCAACAGCAGAGATGAAGAAACCACGCAACGTGCTGAAGAAGAAGTACACCTCAGCAGGATTCTTGAACAGCATGAAGGTCTGGGGTCACAAGACTGAAAAAGATAGCGAATAGGATAAGTGAGCCACAAAAGCAACACCTCCACATTCAAGTATCAGTCCTCTACCCCGTGCCATGTCCCTCCCACAATTTAAACCCTCCCGGCATCAGCCTCTGCCACACCCCCCTCGGATCATACTTCCTACTCACACTCCTCAAAAACTCCACTTCTTCTCGCCCGTACCCTCCAATTGGATTCTGCCATTTTTCTGCGTAGTTCAGATACAAATATGGCGAATACACGCCTGCTTCTTTTGCCATTTGCTCCGCTTTCGAAATCGCGGATTCTATTTGGTTTTCGATGTAGGGATCGTTTTCGGCACCGGCCCATTGCGGGTAGATGCAGAAATTCACCACAATTCCATCCTTGGGATCAAGACCCAATACATTGTTCTTATGCGACGATGCGACTTCGGCGGCTTGGGGGATGGCTTGAATACTCAACGCGAATACGGATTTCGGGAGGTGGGTGAGTTGGGCTTGGGCCATGTCGTGAAAGATCTGAATCGCATGGTCCATGAATGGGCTATCGTCGAGGTAAAAGGAGAAAGTAGCTAGCATGCGACGAGGAACGGATTTCATGACGGGATAGATGTCGCCTGTGAGGGTGGAGAGGGATTGGAGTTTGAGGTCGGAAGCTGAGTGAGAGTATGCGTTAGCTGGATTGTTGGCAATGGAGAAGGGGTTGCTAGGAGACGCACTTAGAATAGGCGCACTGTTGATGGCATCTGCAAAATATGATGGTGTTTCGTTCTTAGCCGGAACTTTTGTGTATGCGAAGAGACTGGAGACGGCGCCTTTGATGCCTGGCTGGCCGCCGGCCCAGTCACCGTAGACGTAGCTTTGTACGAAAGCTCCATTGGGCTCGTCTATGTTAGTCTTGGCCAATTGTTTGAAGGCCTTGGTTTGTTCCTTGGCCGTCGAAATGTCGTAGGAGACGATTCCGCCCCAGATGGGTCCTCCTGGATAGGACTTGAGCTCGAGTTTGGTTACAATTCCAAAGTTGTTGTGACCGCCCTTCAGTGCTCGGAAGAGGTCAGGCTTGTTGGTTGCAGAGACGACTTCGATCTCCCCATCTGCCATCACGAGCTCGTATGAATATACGTTGTCGCAGACGAAGCCGACTTTGGGTGACAAGAAGCTGATTCCGCCACCTAATGTTAGTCCACCAACACCGGTAGACGAGTATCTTCCCCCAACAACAGCCAGGTTGTGGTCGTCGAGATACTTGTACACCTCGCCCCAGCGTGCGCCTCCGCCAACAGAGGTGACCTTCTTATCCTCAGACACAGACACTTCGTTCAATCCCGACATGTCGATCGTGACGCCACCTTCAATATTGGCTGCACCCGCCCACCCTGTATGTCCACCTCCTCTAACAGCAAATTTGCAGGAACCGAGGGTGCTGAGAATTTTCACGGTCTTTGCGACATCATGTGCACAACCCGGATGAATTACACAGCTAGGCTGTAGTTGCGTCTCGCGTTCGGACCAGTAGCTATCCAGAGAGGATTTGTATCCTTTGTCGACGGTCAAAGCGACCTTGGAGCCCAGCTGCTTCTCAAGCAGGGTGCAGCATGTCGTGCCATTTATTACGCCTTTCGCTTGCAGTACATGATTGAAGGCAGAGCCGTCAGACAGCAGGTCTTTCGCGTTTGCCTCGGCGAATTTTTGATGCTTTGCGCAGAGCGCGATGGGGAGGAGACAGGTCGCGAGAGAGGAAAGCTTCATCGTCGTCTGGTCTGGGTAGAAAATTCAGACTGCAGATAATGCTATACTGCGTCTATTGCGAAAGTATGTGATTGCATGCTTTTCTCCAATGCCGCAGATATATCTTTGGCCTTGCAGGCTGCGGCGTTGGGTCTTACTCGGTGAAGAAAATGCTGCGGCATTCAATAGTCTTGGAAGGATGGGTTTTATTATTAGAGAGTGGTCAAAAAGATCCCGGGATGGATGGAGGTGACGCCGCGCGGCAGCTCCAAAGATCATCAGTTCATCAAAAAAGAAAAGAGATTCGCAAAGGCCCTGGTATGGTTGTACATGCCCGGTAGAGTTTATCAGCAATCTCGATGTAAAAGGCTCACCATCATCAGAGTGTTCCTGACCGTGAGTGCCAATCCATTGCAGTCGGAAGCATGCTGATAGTCTCGTAGCGAAGTCGCCACCATAGGCCTTACACTGGGCTGGAATTCGAGCATCAAGTTGCTCTCAGGTGCGGTATTGGAGTTGCACTCGAGATGCCAACCTTCGACGTCCCGCGTGTTGCCCTGGCAAGAGTCCAGGATGAGGCTCACATGGGTCCCTTGATCACCGCCGCTTCTGGAAAGGGGATCATCACCGCGTGAGCGACTTCGTTCGCTGTCCTGTCGAAACTGTGCAAGGCCAGGAACGACCTGCAAACGCGACACGGCACTGCACTGGTCTTTCTTGAGCCAAGGGTTCGCCCTACTCTTGATCAGTTGGCAGAATCTGAGAAGTGAAATGAGGGGAATGATGATGTGGAAGCGAACGATATCGAAACACAGGCAGAGATGAATGAGCACAGCAGATGGCAAGAGTGGTAAGTGGGTCATTGTCAGAAGAGAGAGGAGCGACTACCGACGCGATAGCAGCTATCATGCTGGTGTGGGCGTATGATCGCCTGCGCATATTAGGCCCTGTTGGTAGCCACAAGTCCCAAGCCTGTGTTGTTCAAATGTCCGTACGTAGACCACGCTTGTCCGCGGGAGTCACCCCGGCCAGATCATACCCAGCCCCGCATAGCGTGTATGCTCATAGGTAGCTCATCCTAGAAGGGGTTTGTCTCGAGGCCGCCCCACGCTGTCGAGGCTTTCGCTGTGAGGTGTTTGACAGCCGTGACTGGTGACTGGGAGCTGCTTTCGACTCTGTCCGTTTGACAGCGCAGCACAGTCTGCCAAGTCCTCCATGGTACAGACGCCAATTTGATCGCGTATAGAGGCCGTAGTCCTGATCGCGATGTTATGTCAGGTTCCACGGGTATGATAAGGCCCTCGAACGTCGCAGGGTATATCCTAATCCTCCTTCTTCTTCTCGCCCATCTCAATACCTAGCTCTTCCAGGAACTCCTGCACGACCTGCACAATGACTCCGTGGTCCTGCTCTTGCTTCAACCCACTGACAACGATCACAGCCACAATGCCTTCCACACCCTGCACCCTCACCGGCCACCCTCCACCGTGAATCGCATACTCTCCTGCCTTCACCCCCAGGGCAAACTTGGCTGCAAAAGCTGCCTCATCGCCCTTGAACTTGTTGTGCAAATACCACGTAGAGCTCCCGAAGCGCAGCACCGTGTTTCTCTTGCGGGCGACCCATGAGTCATTGTCCGGTGAGGTACCAGAGTGTGTGACGGCGTGGAAGAGACAGTGGTGGCCGTGTGCTAGGGTGATGTCTATGACGACGGGTTTAGCGAAGCCCATAAGTCTTGTTCGGAGGAGGGAGCCTAGGGCCCATGCTGTGCTGGAGGTGAATGTTGGGAAGGAGAGGGTGTGGTCGATGATGGAGATTTCTTCCAGCTCACGGGATGGGAGCGGGATGGTCGGTTCGGTAGTCATGGTGAAGGGATGGGAGTAGTATGCAGGTCTTGTCGTGAGGGTCAACGTCTTCGTTATCACCTCAACAACGATACCATGCCATCACTCCACTCTCGGCCAAGCATGTCGGCGGCAGTCGGCCCGGCTGTCAAGTCGACTTGACGTATGAACAGGCTATATACGAACGCGTAGTCTATCAATGATCTGGTTCACGATTCAGCTGGCTCCTTACCGATGTGAGGATTCAGGCGCTGGCACAACACTGTCCAATGAGAAGCGCAACAGGTCGAGCACAAAGACAAAGAGACGGGACGGGATGTCGTTGGAATGCCAAGGCCGAGGTCAGAGGCACGGCTTCTTCCAGACCGCGAAGGCATAACTCTACCCAGTCCTCCCTATTCCTTCCTCACCCTCACGTCAACATCAAGATACAGCCTAAGACAGCTTCGTGTCCGTACATCGTATATCGACATTCATCACATCGAAGGCGTGTCGTGAACTGCTTTGCGGTAGCCCACGGCCGCCGCAGCAAGGAGAGAGGCCCAGATGTTTCGGGCACCTCAATCTGCTCTTAAATGCTCAGCAAGGCTACCACGGTAGGCATGGGATCGTTGCACACCTTATGTTCCCTACCTCTCGTATGTTCCGGCCGTCCTCTGCGCGCGAACCATTGAAAAGAGCAGCATCTTCTCCCTCAACAAGACGCCTCCCGCTCACGCCCGCAGCAGGAAGCCCATCACCAGGTAAGTTAGAGACATGCTACTTGACTTGATACGGAAGATGTTGACTCATTGCCGCTCTACAGCTTTGTATTAATTGTTTTGTGGCACATAGGAGACTCTTGACACTATGGTGCTAGAAGAGTACATCTACCCGATCATCGTCAATGCCCACCGGACTAATATTCTTTGGGCATGCCAGCAGCATCCAGCATTCCCGCTCCACCCAGCAACGGTTCTCCGCATGAAAAGACACTGCCTTCCGGAGCTCCAAACACTTCAGCATCGTCGAAGTATTCCCGGGTGTAGTCGATGTCAACACACTTGTAGTTATCTGGACCATTCCCGCCCTTTGGACCGACATGTGGGCAGTGGATGTCAGGCCGGACCTGTGTCAAGATCAAATGGATGACACGACAAACGACGTTATCTCCCCATGCCTCATCAAAGCTGCCAAAAGGCTTGGCCTGAAGCTGCTTCACGCAGTCTTCGGTGCTGGCATACTGCTGATCCTTTCCAGTGCAACGCAGCTGAATCTGGGGACAGACCTGCTGCGTATAAGCCCGCTGGAAGTTGCCGTCTCGGAAATCGACTCCGTTGGCAGCGCGCGACCATGCTTCCAAATTTGGAACCCATGCATGGTACTTGAGTACTGCTCCCTTGTCATCAAAGCGCCAGAACGCCACCTGCCGAAAAAGCTCGTGTCAGTCCCGAGGCACGTGGGCAGAAGAACCAATCATCGAAAACCTACCTGCGATAAAGTGGTGATATGCGTCACCTTCTGAGTCTTTGGATCCTGTCTCCCGGTTCTCAGGTATACCAGGGAGGACGCAACTTCCGGGCAGCCCGAGGTAAACTCCACGACATCAGCTGCGTAGAAAAGTATGCCATTCTGAGCCTGAGGGATTGGTGCCAAAGCGAAAAAGTACTCGATACTATCCGTGAAGCCAGAAAAGTTTCCAACTGGTGATACGCGGCCGGTGGCGTTTGGATTGAATAGTCCTGGAGGGACTGCTGAGCCACCTTTCGCAACGATCTGGACATTGTTTGGATATACAGTCTCGTTGTATATTCGACGGATGGTGTTCAGGTTTCTCTTGGACCAGGTTGGCAGACCTCGCTCTTCGATTGGGAGTCTAGCGGCGTTTGCTGTGATGATTGCAGAGAAGATGCTTGAGGCCAGTACAAAGAGGGAGAAGAAGGACCCAGTGGGTCTGCGTAGCTGCATCATGGCCGCGACTTACACTGTTCAGTGATGCTAAGCTGAAGGATTAAAGAGAGCGAAAGGAGGTACTTATTGGTAGCAGCTGCCTTGCAGCATTGACCAAGCTGTGACAGTGTGACGACGGAAGAGGCCAGCGACCTGGAAGTTCTCGTTCCTCGAAACAAGCATGTAATCTCTAAGGTTCGAGCGAGCAGCCAGGACATCGTACTCCCACTGACGACGCCTGCACGTTAGCAAGACATACAAAGCCGGCAGCTTCGGATGCGAGTCACCTGTTCACTTCATCTTGTGCAATGAAGGCGCTGACAGCATCTAAGCAAGTAAGTCGTTTGCCGGCTTAGGCTGATCGTGTCGATAGAAAGCGTTTGACGATGACCAGGATCCCAAACATGCGACAATTCGTTGCGAGTCATGGTCGCGAAATGCAAATGCAGGTTTTGGAACGCATCCGTCGCCGATTTCGAATGTCTAAAACGCAGGTACAGGTGCCTCCTAGAGATCGTCTGACTACTTTCGCTGACGACCTTATTACAGAAATAGAGGGTAGAAGTGCAATGGACATGCCCAGGCTTCGCATTCGATTAGCTGGAGTGCGAGGCGGTAGTTGTAATCCCAGAGACCATCCGAACAGCAATACTTCCCATGTTCCGACTGCCAGGATAGGGTCATCGTCTCCAAGGATGTGTTCAACTCTTCTCTGAGCCTCATCTCCCACTTCCCCGAAGATCCTGGGCGACACGTTACGTATGGAAGCGGAGACTGCGGTTCAATCTTATACATCAACGAGTAGAGATGTGTTAGAACTTGACGTGAAAATGAATCTGGCAACGCATAAGGCTACTATATCGACGCAAGCAAAGATACCGGCCCGATCCGGATAATGGACGAATGCGTACCCCGTGTCTTTGCAACACCTATGTGGCCTAGAAAGGGTCTGGCTAAACTAACGACGCTTGACGAGCGGCTTATACCGTTACCGCCCAACGGAGTACAATCCGGACTATTGGACAGCTGCCCACACATGATTGCCGAAACCAGCCAGCCACAGGACGCCACGAAGGATTGATTCTTATCTATCATCGCGAGCGCAATTTCAATTGCGGCAAATAACAAGACGCCAACTGCGAGTCTCGTGGCTATTGAAGTCGAAGCGGAGAGCAAGGGCGCTCTTTGTCGTGATGACTTTCGTCGACACATGTGACTATCATTACAAGCTGGGTACTGATACCTTCGTAGAATGAAGAGACACGTCCAAATCACGATGCGGCGCCAGTGCGAGGCAAGACATCTTGGAAAACGGTTAGATGGAGCCAGTGGCTTGACCATGGCTGCTGAAACGGCACGTTTGCACGTCTAGCCAAGTCGTCGAGAACTTGCAAATCTGTATAGGAGGACGGCACGTAAGTACCTATGGTCGTGAGTCCTACTTCTTGCTTCTCTCATGTTGCTGGATCGAGCCTCCCGTCGCTGTTCTCTTCTACGACCTCATCCACTTTCAGAGGTTGAGAGGAATGCTCAATCCCTTCACCGCGGCCGCTTGGGGTCTCCCACTACGCGCATCCAGATTCGATAATGGAGCAACCTACGTCCGATCCCATATCCTTTCTCCGACCGCACTCGCTTGTCTGCGGACTCTCATGGCGACATACTGCTTCAGCACGATCATCGTCGGATACTCTTGGCTAGCGTACCACTCGGCCCCAGCGATACTGAAAGATATCCATATCCCGGCATATACCCTCATCCAAGATCGCAGCTACATCGCTAAGTCCTTCAGCTTCTTCACATTTCTCACCTACTGGTGTCTGGCCTTCTACTTTGCTGTCTCGGCATTCCATACATTCATCTTTGATTCGAATCTACGAAAAGGGAGGGTGGGGATATCGTATCTGCACGATTCTTTCCCGCGATCACTGCAACTCTTGCATGGTCTCTGGTACACCACAATAACAACCTTCCCATTCCTAGTCAGCATCGTCTTCTGGTGTACCATGTACGGCCACCGCTGGCCTTACAACTCCCCCTTCGAACAATGGCTCAATATCTCCGTCCACGGGCTTAATTCCCTCTTCGCGGCAATCGAAATCCTCACTTCCGCCGTCCCTCCCCCACCATTTGTCACACATCTGGCCACGGATTGTGTGATTCTGAGTTTATATTTGGGATCATCGTATATTACGAAGGCGGATCAGGGATGGTATCCGTATGAGTGGATGGATCCTCAAAGTGTGACGGGTTGGAAGGGGATTTTGGGACATGTGGGTGGGTATGCCGGGGGAATGGTGGGGATTTACGCGGTGGTTTGGGGGGTTATCTGGGGAAGGGAAAGATTTGCGGAAAGGAGGATGATGAGGCGAAGACAGAGTCTGGTTGTGATGGAGGATAGATGTGAGACCCCACGGTCGGAGCTGAGCTTGAGGCCAGAGACGAGCAAGACGATGGGAAAGGAGCCGACTGTGGAGGTTCAAATGGTATGATGTATGAAAACGTCCAAACGATCAACACGATGCGATTCATTCAATTTCTGACACGACAACATTTGCGACGTTTAACAACGTTTAATAGCCACGACGACGATGGAGGCGAAAAGACACGACCCGCTACCGAGCCCACCATGAACGGTATTGTGCTGTTAACTACAAACACTGACCATGAGCGCGCTTGGACGCAATACCTCTCCCACCAAGCGTGACAGCGTAACTGGCCAGTCGATTCTGTTTTGGTGTCATGTGCAACTGCAAACTTGGCGCTATTCCTGAACACTGCTTGGTAGGTGTCGCGTTTGCCCTGTATTCGCGAGGACAACAAATACCGACCAAGTACAAGACGACAGCAAGTTCCTGAGCGGAGATTGAACTCATGCGTGTGGCTCAAAAGCAATCCATGTTTCGCACAAGCCGCTGCGATATACTCTCTGACCAGTTCACTCTTTTGCAACACTTTGGTTGCTTTCTCATTTCCCTAGTATCCACAAGCTCTTGCGAAACACGAGCTTCATCACCCTTTGCGCTCTCCTCATCTTGCCTCGCTCCTTCCAATCCTCCGCCCAATTCATTTGAGGTCGCAATCAAAACTTTCTCATCTGACGTCGACACCATCAACAATCCCACTCTTTCAAACAGAACCAACGAACAACATTCTCCGATCGACAATGCCCTTGTTCAAGCGCCGCACGCGCCCAGCAGACGCCAACACGGAAGCTGCAGTCAGTACGTACCCACCGCAAGAAGCAGTCCAGCGGTTCTGAATACAGTGAAAACAACATCAACGCGCGACCCAAGTTTGGACAATGGTTCAAGGCCGTCTGGTGCGACCTCCTGAGTATGGTTCCCATGGGCGCTCTGGGATTGGGGATCTACAAAGCTCCTCCCGCACCGAATCGTAGCTTTGCGGTGAACTTCCCGTTTGGGAAAATCGTGAGACCCTCAGTCATACGCAATAGTCAATCGTGACGTGAGGTTGTGCTGATTGATTCCGACAGGTCTACCCCCAGTTCGCTTAGAGTAACCCCTCCGGCACGAAATCATCCCCATCTACGCAGCCGCCTTCCTTGCCGCTCTCGTCCCAATCTTCACTTATCTGGTACTGCAAATCCGAATCCGACGCTTCTGGGACTTCAACAACGCCATTCTCGGCCTCCTCTACTCCCTCATAACAGCAGTCGTCTTTCAAGTCTTCCTCAAATGGCTTATAGGCAGCCTCCGACCCTATTTCCTCTCAGTCTGCAAGTCTGCCCTCCCATCCGGCGGTCAACAACACGAGACGGGTTTTTAGGAGATCTACTATGATCGATCCATCTGTACCGGAGATGAAAAGAAAATCAACGACTCTCTTGGATCGTTTCCCTCGGGACATACGACCGCCGCATTCGCCGGGTTTGTCTTTCTCTACCTGTACTGGAACGCGAATTTGAAAGTCTGGAGTGATTACCACCCAGCCTGTTGGAAACTCATCATCACATACATGCCCATTTTCGGCGCGACACCAATCGGCGGAGCTCTCACGATCGACGCCTTCCATAACTGTTACGATATCCTTGCGGGAGCGATCATAGGAACAGTGATGGCGGTCTCGGCGTATTGAATGGTGTATGCGAGGGTGTGGGATTTTCGGTTTAATCATGTGCCGTTGAGCCGGGCTGTGCCTTGTATCTATCCGACGGCTTTTGATGCGTATGCGGGGTTGTATACGGCTGGTTGGACGAGGAAGGGGTTGGGGAAGCGAGGGGAAGATTGTTACGGGCGCGCCGGGCGATGTTTAAAGTGGGAGTGTTGCGGCGGCGACGGGCGGATTGCAGAAGAGGCCTGTTGCGGGAAGTTCGGTGAGGCCGGAGCAGATGGTTTGATTCGATGTGATGCTTTGCCTTGCTTAGGCTTTCCCTCAGCAGTTGTATTGTAGAGGCCACGAGGGCCGCAGATTCCAGGCTGTAATCCGTCTTGAAAAGAGAAATCTCATATCAAGTTGGTGTCAGAGTGGCCTTTAATATCCGTCTTCAGTCTCTCTCTGACCAATTCCGTGGTAGACTCGCCCTCTGGAACCTCCTCGTAAGCTTCTTCGGCCGCCCAAGCGTCCTTGCCTGTCCACAAAAGTCGCATGCTTCGACCAATCGCCTTGATGACATCCCAGGGATTGCAGACATCCCAGGTTGCACGCCAGAAGCCAAGATACCTCTTTTCATTAGACTCCTGCGCATTTTGCAGGACGTAAGGCTTGTAGCTATATGCCCTAATATGCATGATGGAGTAAATCAGCATCTCAATATTGAGAACGACGATTGGTACTCCGATCTGCAAGTCCTGGTAGCTGAAACTCTTCGTCGGCTGCACCGGGCCGTTATCAGACGTCAAGATAGACCACACCAAGTTCTGCCAGAACGTCAGGTACACAACGAGCATGACACAGACGAGCTGAGATTTCGCCCGTCTTGTTTTCTGGCGAAGCTCCGACTTCAACGACTTCCATTGCGCAAGTAGACAATACTTGGCTACAGTGACAGACAGAGCTTCCAAGACCAATATCCATATATGAGCGAACAGCGGGCTGCTAGAGGGCTCGCAGTATCGACCAAAGACTTCACGGACCGCTGCCGCTGCTGACAGGAGGACCTTGAGCAGACAGTATTGGAATGCGCCGATCCAGATGATGTTGATCCAGATGATACCACTCTTGGGTGCCTTGACTTTGAGCCAAGATAGAGGCCATGGCCAACGCTTTGGCTCCAGTGAACGAAACCAGAATTTTTGCTCGCGGAGTGAGGGTGCTATGTAGCTACAGGAGAGGCTGAAGAAGCTGGCTATGACGAAGGCTTCGTATATGTTCCAGAGTAGTTCGAAGTAGACTTTCTTTCGATAGAAAATGAATCCTAGAAAGGATACGATGGTGTAGACTGGCACTACGAGTAGGATCCGAACTATACTATGAAGGTCTTGTCAGCATCAGTAGTCTGAAATTCCGATTCTACTTACTGTCTTTGCTGATGAGGTACGGCGTATCGCGTCGCGTGTAGAATCATCAGCGTAAATGAGATGATGCATGATATCAATGCAAAAGTAATGACTGCGACAGGACCAAAATTATGGAAGGTAATGTCCTTCCACATTGGCTCCTCCACTATGAAAGAATATTCGAGAGTGGTGTTGCAAGAGGGTAACTGCATCTTGAAGGCGAAGTCGTGATCAGGATCGCGAGAGAGATCAAGGAGAGCTCAGAGCCGGGCGGCGGTGGCTTTAAGAACACAATCCTTGAAAGGCTGGCCACAGCCTTGCGCCAGGAACGAATAGGCTGCGCATCTCTGCATACGGTATCACAAGAAAGGCTGCGTGCGGCGAATCTTCAGAGCTAGTTTCAATCTTGGCATGGTGGCTCGCAGCTGCGATTGAGAAGCTTGGGCGCCACGCCGCTCCTTCAGCCTTTCCTCATCAACCACCTCGATCTCTTCCTTCGAATGCTGGCATTTCCTGTCTAAACTCGCCAGACTCTCTGCTCGGGTTACAATTGTTCCCACACGGCCTTATTCTGCTCATTTTCAGAGTCCTTGTTGACGTCATCGTCTGCCCACGGCCGCCGCCCAATGCATAGATATTCGTACTGTCCCGTGAAAGAAGATTGCTCAAGTTGTGTCTTCGCGTTCACGCGTTGCCTTTTTGGTTTCCCACCAGCATCAACGCTTCGTGCAGAAAGCTGCTGGTTGAGATCGAGATCTGCCAATGGGCGCTTGGTTTGTGGCATTGTTGCTATAGCTTAGTATGAATGAAAGCAAATACGTTCGAAAGAAGGTGTTGTCGGAAGACGCGTTGTTATGAAGTCTGAATTGAACCCCTGTAACTCAGACCGTGAAGCTTGATGCCGATCACAGTATCATCGCGCGTGCTTATAACAACATGCACGCAAGCACCAGCAATGCGATCTTTATGTTGTCGTTCGGATCGATATGGGACAATTTCGTCCGCAACCTTGTTTTCCTATCTGCCTCAACAATTCGCCTGATCACCAGTCGGTCCATTTCGACGTTCGTCGGTTCTCCGTCAGACTCGTTTGATCCTGATGATGAGAATTTGTTGTTCTTGAACTCATTGCGGTCTTTCTCGAGCTGAGAGTGCTGCTCGGGGCCACTTGCCTTGATCTTCCGACGAACGTTTGTAGCCCGCTTCTTCATCGTGTCTCGTAGCGACATCTTGCAATTTGTGATAAAGCGAGATGGTTTGCGGAGGTCAGTAAAGTAGTCTCAAAGGCCGGAATCGCCACCATGGAAGATATTACAAGATCTTGCAGATACAGATCGGCCTCCTGCGAGAGGTATGGCTTCATATAGTCGCGCAGATCGGATCGCCCAACCACCACACGCAATCTCAATTTCGCAACGGCTTTGGCTGTCTTAACATCGGCAGATGCGTCAAAGGCTCGTGGTATCCGTACTTCCTCGCATCAAACGGCAGCTCATCCACAACCTCAAAGCCCCACTTCTTGTAAAGTCCAACGCCCATCGGACTGGCTTCCAAGTAGGCAGGCAACCCAAGCTCATCTGCCTTGTCACAGCCCCATTTCAACGACATGGCGCCGATGCCTCTCCGTCCTTGATCAGGTCTCGTGGCGATCGCATGTAGTAGAACGTATGGCTTATTCCCAAGATGTTTCTTCTTATACTCCTTCGCTCGTCCCCAAAACTCCTCAATACACTCCTCATTCGCGTCAGGTATAGAACCGAACTCTTTCTCGTCCTCCTCAGCTTCCTTGTCCTCTCGCTTCGTCTCCTCCTCAGTTCTTCCCTTGGGAAAGATCTTCCACTGGCTGACTCCCACAACGCGCTCGAATGGGTCGTTGGCAGGCAGGTTGGATCCACAACCTTGAACATCTGGATTCGACCGGGATAGCGAGCGGCTATGCGCTTCATATCGGCGAGAGAGTAGTTGAGCGTCGGCTCTGTGAGACCGTTGGGAAACATGACGGACATGACGCCCGGCATGAAGGCTGAGGCGCAGACTTTGAAGTAGAGGTGCCATTCGGCTTGGGGCATTGGGAGGAGTTTGAGTGCCGTTCTGCGGTTCCTGGCTGTTGGTGTAATGTAGAGCTTCGTGTGTAGGTTGAGTATGTGATTGTGGGGTGTGGGTCGAGGCAAGAAAAGCTCCTACCGTCTACTTATACCTAGTGCTACCGGCGATGTCATTGTCCTCTAGGGCGCGATGGTCACTGATCGCGTGTGCTGAGGGAAATTGCAGTCAAGACGTTCCAAGCTTTTGCCATTGGAGACAGGCTGTACTCTTTCAGTAGTCTCGGGGTGAGTCAAGAATTGATGATGTTGCTTCCACATCGTCACTCAATGGGCGAAGAGTGGTCGAACTCCGCGCCGCCATTGAACTCCGCTGACACGGAATCTGCGCGCACCAAGATTCACTGCGCGCTTCCATGTAACGCCACCACCACCATCACCCAATTCCTACGTACGCAGCCTCCACTTCCTCGACGTACCCCACTGTATGTTGTTTGGACCCCCAGCGCGTACGGGCACGAACTGACCATGGCACTGACTGGCAACGCGCCCGCCAAGGATACCGAATGACCCAGACCCAACGACCCACCTCAGGCAAGACGAGGCTTCCTTGGACCTTCCATATCCAAGGTATATCTCGCGAGAGATTGCGCTTCTGATTGTTTCCGTGACAGCAATACAGAATCTCTAGCCAGGCCCAGGGCTAAGCACTTGACGTGTTTCCACACGCAGCACCTAGGAGAGATGAATAGGCCGATCCTGAGTGCAGACTATTAAAGCAGGCCATCTCCGTCAAACCGTTCATAAACCATCATTTAGGCTTCGAGAATACCACTTGCAATATCAGTGCCAGCACTCTGATTGTCTGTTCGGTTTCGCAAAGGCTTTTCTGAGGTGTGCAATTACCGAGTATACGACGTACAACGTTTCACCAAGGCTTCGGAGGGTTCAGAGGGTTCGACTGTTTTGCGCCTTTGCCAAAGCTTGTGTCAGCTGCTTCTACAATGACGGCCCTCGCATTTCCTGAAGTTGTACAGATGCAAGATTCTGGAAGTTAAACAACTACGGAGGAACAACACGCGCCACCGGCCCACAGTTAACAACATCGGTAATCTAGGATTGGGCGTGGTACCACAGCTATGTGTCGACGCTCAGGGCACACCCGCTACTGTATTTTCGATCTCTCGCAGCTGTTCGCAGCGATCGAGCGAACCATCCTTAGCGTATCCTTCTGTCAAAAGCTATGGGACCACAATCATATTTTTGGCAAGGTTGGACTAGGGAGGAGTCGGACTTCCAAGGACCATAGCAGCGTTACACTCCATCGCACCCCAGCAAATCCGGCACCCCAAACAACTTATTAAGGATTCTATTCAAATTCCCACCGCCTTTGGAAGGGACCAACGGCGCTGCGCGAGGCCAACACAAAGCTACTATCAACTTCGAACGACATGCCTGCCTCGCGCGCCCGTGTATCGTACCTGTCTCCTGTTCACTGCGCTCGTCTCCCTAGGTCGCTAAGGCTCCCGGCATCTCTCGCTTGTTCACTCCAGGGTACTTATACTTCGCTCGTTCCCCGCCTCGCTTCCCGTGCAGAGAGGGTCGGCGTTGCGTGAGCTGGGGTGCCGGATTCGCCAGGGTGCGATGGATGGATTGCACATTGTGGCAAGGACATGGTCTTTGCTGACCGGCTACAGCGATGGAAACCAACGGTTTCATCCTCAACCGGATCATCCGAATCCGGTTCAGCGGACTGTGGAATCAATCCTGCTCACGCCCAGTCTGGGGTTGCATGACAATAATGTGCATCGGTATCGAAACCGTGACAAGATGCGAACAACAGCCTTCCCCTCCAAGTGTCCAAAAGTTCATATCTTGGCAGGTACTTAGTGAGGGCATCACCAAAACTAGCCTATTACCTCTGCTGTTATCTCGACAACGGCTAAATGAAATGCCTCCAAAATGAAGAGGCATATTAGAGAGGCCTAGATTATGGATTGTAGATCCTCGTCTTAAGGAGGAATCTATACGAAGGGTATTTCCCTAGACATGCCCTTGATCTTCCTCGTAAATCCGGGCCTCTAGATCCGAAATCGACATGGCACGATCAACTAATTAATCTACGTATTATCATCGATAGCGTAGAGCGTAAAGAATATACCAAGATCTATTTCAAGGGTATACAGGCTAATCCCATGAACATATCGCCCCTGTGAAGGATAGCGATTTTAACGAGAGTCTCACCAAAATTATAGCGATGTTCAAGTGGCAATTCTAGGCTAGCGTCGGTTCCGCGTGGGTCCAAGGATGATCCCTATCGAAGTGGGATAAAGGCTCAAACAAATGCCATGGCGTAGAGTCGGTACTGGCTGAAAGTACACATACAGTATATTAGACGGAGCCCCGGGAACACATGCGTGAGAGTCGTAGGTGTAACGATTTGTCGTTTTCGCAGACATGGCAGTCACTTTTGTTGCTCCAGTCTTCTTGCTTCTTGCCTCTCTTCCGCAACTAGCCACAGCACATGGGCCTCCTGATTTCTCCAGCTATCAATATCCGGGACTTCCGTTTACAGTGCGAAACCAACCGAGTTATGATTTCTGCGTCGTTGGAGGAGGCACCGCCGGCCTAGTGCTGGGCAACAGACTGTCGGAGAGTGGGAAACATACCGTCGTTGTCTTCGAAGCCGGAGGTCCGCCAACTGACGTTGGCTCATACAAGACAGCAGGAGGAAATCAATATGTGCTCAATGGTAAGCCTAGTCAGATGACAGGCATCGACGTCACGTCGCTGACAACCACATTAGGGTACTATTCCGCCCTCGACTACAATTTCCAGACCGTACCGCAGGTGCACATGAACAACCGCACTTTCTCTTATCATCGTAAGATTGGGACGCGGCTCCGGTTCAAGGCGAAGAACTGACGTGTATCACGGGCGGCCGAGCCCTTGGCGGTAGCAGCTCGACCAATGGCCTGTATTACGGACTGGGCAGCAAGACAGTTTACAATCAGTGGGAAAGAGATGGCAACCCTGGCTGGAATTGGAATTCGATCCAGAGAGCAGCGAAAAGGGTGAGTTGTCTCGATGCTGTTGACACCCTTCTTGCATCTTTGGATTGAAATTGTCCACTGATTATCGATTCCCGCAGGGCACCAAATTTGTTGGCAACCCCGAACATTCGAATGACAACACTTACATGACTTGGGACCCGGAAGCCTACGGGACCGAGGGTCCTCTGAAAATCGGCTTCCAAGGAAAAGTCGTCACATCTAACCCATCTTTCATGAACGCAACCAGCGCCATCGGCCTCAAAGTGACTCACGAGCAAAATAATGGCGACCCTAGAGGCGTTAAGCAGGGAACCATGACCCTGGACGAGAACTTCTTCCGCAGTTCCTCGTACGACTCCTACTATCAAGCTGCTAAAGATCGTAAAAATTTGCACGTTCTGGACAGAGCTACGGTGGCTCGTATCCTTTTCGATCAAAGCTCACCAGGCTATCAAAAGGGGGGGGAGATACAAGCGATTGGAGTGACGTTCATCGATGGCGTCTCTGGCGTTTTCCACAATGTCTCTTGCACCAAAGAAGTCATCCTCGCTGCTGGAGCTTTCCACAGTCCCTTCATCCTGAAGCAGTCCGGCATTGGACCCGAGGAGGAACTGAGCAAGTACGATATCAAGCCTGTCCTCGTCAACGAGAATGTCGGCAATCACATGCAAGACCACACGGCCTTCAGCGTCATCCACAAAGTCAAGCCCGAGTTTGCAGATATTGCCAGCACTACCGACATGGTATGACCCCACCTCTCCACCATTCTCACCCTCGGTCACTAACACTCCCTCCCCAGATCAACGACCTAGAGATCCTCAACACCGAGCAACGCAACTTCTGGGCCGGCGGCCGTTCGCGCTGGCATTCCAAATGGTCCGCTCCTTCCGGCTGCACCAACGCCTTTCAAGAAATTTCCAACAAAGAACTCGAGTCCATTGGAGCAGGAGATATCGTCAAGGCCGGACTTATCGAGCAAGCACAAAATGAAATCCTGTATGAAAGTATCTGGTATCCGGTCGCGTATACGAAATATGGACAGCCGGACCCGCACTCGAGTTATATCAGTGTTACTGTGTCGAATTTGGCGGCGCTGTCCAGAGGGACTGTGAAGATTGGTGGGAATTCGGCGACGGGGGATCCGGTTATTGATCCGAACGTACGTTACTTACCTTACCCTCCTCCTACCCATTCCAGTCCTACTCACACCTGTTGTGTTGTGATCGCTAACGCACATGGGCTTGTAGTATCTCGACGAAAAAGCCGATCAAGCAATGGCAATCCAAGGTGTCAAATACTTGAGAAAAGTCATGGATCATCCAGCTTTGAAGCAATGGTCTGCGGGTGAAGTCTCCCCCGGTGCTCATATCACCTCCGATGAAGATATTCTGGAGTACGCTAAGACGACTATGGTTCCGAATTGGCATGCTTCTTCTACCTGTCGTATGTTGCCGAAGGAGAAGGGCGGAGTCGTTGATTCGCATTTGAGAGTGTATGGTACTAAGGGGTTGAGGGTTTGTGATGTTAGCACTTTTGGACGGTTGCCGGATGTCAATCTCGTGGGACCGGTGTATGCGGTTGCTGAGTTGGGAGCGGAGATAATCAGGAAGGACCACGATGATTGGACCGGGGAATGAGGAGTAATGCACTGTCCATAATGAGCGGATGGTCATGTGTTATGATTGGGAAAAGGATAGCATTAATGCCTCAATTCGAACGTCACATTGCGTTTCAGAATATATTAAGTGGTAACTCTCATTTGCATCTAAATAAGATGCGCCCAAAACGAACTCGTAACATATGTATCATATATCTTCGGTTCACTGGACAGATACAATATTAGCGTGTGGAAGGTGACGACGGAGGAAAACGTCGACGATTGAAGAGTGCGCTAGCAGACGCGAGCTTTGCCAAGAAGCTCACAGGCCAATCAAATTCGCTCGAGTTACTTCACAGCTTCCTCCTCCTCAGCACAATTGCTCCATCTTTCGTCAAGATATTCACACAGCTCCTCAAATATGTAGCTATTGGCGTCGGGACCGTTGGAGATCTGTACATTGGCCTTCTGGGACTCCTCACAACACCACGGTTCCAATAGCACGTCGTCTACCTTCACGCCATTCAGATGACATGATTCAAAGACTTGAATGTACCTGAGGTCTTTGGATTCCTACACAATCAGGTCACACCGTTCGAGATACGATCGTCTGGAGGCAACTCATTGTATGCCTGGCATATCTTGCCAGTTGGACTATATCGTCAACATGAGAAGGAGCTCCTCGCCGAGCCATCTGGACTAGTCTCGGACATCACAACACGATTGGCATTCAAATTCCTTCGAACAGATCCTGAGACTCGACTGGTGATACACATGCATGGAGCCGGAGGAACAGTCGGCTCAGGACACCGCTGTCCCAACTACCGAGCCCTTTCTGCAGGACAACCCGACAAAATCCACGTCCTGACATTCGACTATCGAGGTTTCGGCCGCAGCAAAGGCACGCCCACCGAAGACGGTGTAATCCAAGACGCCATCTCCGCAGTAAATTGGGCTCTCGCCACCGCCCAAATCCCACCCTCCCGAATCATCATCTACAGCCAATCCCTCGGAACAGCAGTAAACACCGCAATCGCAGCCCACTACGCCTCACAATCCAAACCGATCGTCTTTTCTGGCCACATCCTCACAGAACCCTTCGTAGACGTTCCCACTTTAGTATCCACATACAGCATAGCCGGAACAATCCCCATTCTCGGACCCCTCGCCAAATTTCCCGCAATATTCAACTACCTCCTCACCTTCATCCGCGATACCTGGTCCACCAAAGATCGAATCGAAAGCTACATAAAAACATGTGAAGCCAACAGTCTCCCTTATCGAGTCACGTTTATCCACGCAGAAGACGATTATGATATCCCCTGGACACATACACAAACACTGTTCTGGCATGCAGTGAATGCTCTGACGCCAGGAGGGATAAGTTACGGCGATCTGGATGTACTGAAGCGCGGATCAAGGACGGATTTGGGGTACGCAGGGACTGTCCATCAATGGAAGACAGAAAAAGGTGTTATTCGAGAGGAGATATTGAAGTATGGATTACATGATGTGATTATGGGGAATCCGATTGTGACGTTGGCTGTTATGCGGATTTTCGATGGAAGCGGGTAATCATTTTAGCATGCTGACGAAGAGATAGATCTAGATCTAGATACAGACTGGCTCGAGAGAGAGCGCGCACCAAGCCGCTTCTCTCTCGAATGTCAACTACTGAAAGCTCCGAAAGCGACTTCGAGAGCAGAGAGCTACACATAACCGCTGAGAGTCTCGAACATAATGGTCGCGTTCATTCCCTACGTAAACCAAATGGGTATCTCTCGCTTTCTCGATCACTCAACTTCCTCAAAACGACAGTCAAACCGACTTGCTCTTGAAGTCATCCCCTCCCTCCGGAGAGTCATATCCTTCAGCGGGATCCTCAACTCCAAACTCAATGCGATGCTAGGAACAAATCCCCTCCATACGAAGCCCCCTTCTTCAGCTCCGGCAGCACCATGCGCAGCTTGTCTGCAAGATCTCCAGTCCAGGGCTTAGCTGGAGCGGTTGACGCGCTACCGTTCACCACTGGCGTCTCTGTTTGAGCTGGTGTCGCAGAGAATGTCGGAGGACCTCCGAGTGGGTTGTAGTAGCTCGCTTGCTGGTTGAGAAGCGAAGCAAAGGAAGATCCATTATTCGCAGGCGTCTCCTGCTGCTTGTTCAAAGGGGAAACTGTTGGAGCGCTTTTGAAGGCGTCGAAAATACCTGGCGGTGGTTGGAGAGACATGCCAGACGGGTTCCAATGTGCGTTTGGCCCACCTCCCAAGATATGTCCACTTCCAAGGATCATGCTATGACCGGGGAGTCCTCGTGGCCTCCGAGGTGTCGCAGCGGGAGCCGTGTTCACCTCGTTAACCCACTTCTCTACCGTAGCGATAGTTTCCTGCTGGCTGGCATCGAAGTGACGTCTCACTACCTCATCCCACAGATTAACATCGTTTTCTTGATGCTGAAGTGGCTCTCCAGAGCTTAGTGGCGACCCACTATACATGAAATCGCCATGCCAGTCTGCCCTTCGGTCCAGGTGAGCTGGCTTCGCATACTCTTTCTTCTCCAGCCAATCGAGCATCGCGGTTCGAACAGTATGGTAATAAAGTGAGCGATTATAACTTTTGCTCTGGGCCTCTGTATGAGGCATGCTCTCTCGACCGGGCTCGTTGTACCTACGGAGACGGATCGTAAGCCCATATACTCTTGTTCAATCCAATCTTGAAGATACTCTTACCAAGGCTGCTCACATAGGATCATGGAGTGAATTGAAATCACCACCTGTAGTAAGGTAGATTTCTTGGGATCCCAAGGTTCTCCAGACCATGTACCCAGGAGGGATAAGCACACCTTGCCGTTAGAGTAAAGATTGGGATTGAAATGCACCATTCCGCCACCTGTCGTACGGAAGTCGACCTGCCGACTGTATGTCAGCTCTCATTCTATTGCATCATTTTAAACACAAGGAACTCGCCTTCGGTGGTTCCTGGGGAAAGTAGTTCCCGCAGAGAACGTCAAATTCGAACAGACCGTTCTCGTACGGAGTGTCCTTGGCACCGATCATGAGAACTTTCATCACATCAGGTCGTGAAGTCCCGTGTCGAACAAAGATTCCGTCCGGAAGACTAGCCTGCAGTCGCGCGATCTCCTGCATTAATCGCTTCATCCTGCCTGGGGCGTGCCCTCCAGCACCATAGTCTTTTGAGGCCAGACTGTGACGACTGAGAATGTACTCATCGGGAACATCCGCAACGAGCAGCCCCTTGTGCCAAGCATTGTTGTCGACTGCTTTGCCTTTGCCTCTGCCATTGGCCTTTTCAGCTCCAGCATTGGCGACAAGGAACTCACTCAGGCCTTTGATAGTACGGAAGAGATTTTGACTCTCCACATCAATGTGATTGGTCTTCAGCATGGTGTTGCATTGAATTGCAAGCTCTCTCATGCACTGAGTGAGCGGCTGTGTGCCTTCGGCGTCCTCCGTGCTGGCCAAATCAGATTTTCCCTGAGAGATCTTCAGGATACTCGCTCCAGGACTTCTAATGACTCGTTCTCCGAAGACCAGAGCGCTGGTGGCTGGATGGCTTGCCATTGTGAATACCAGCTCTGTCAGGCTCTCGTACAGTCGCGATTTGCTAGTCACGTCCTCAAGGTTATTGTTCCGCAACAAGTCGGCCGCGGCTTCGAGTAACGAACTGCAGAGGAACAGCGACTGGAGCTGCTTGGTAGGTGGGTCGAGATCGAAGCCGCTTTCTTTCTCATAAGATGGCAGCAGCTTCGCCAGTGTAGACATCACCTAATTAAAGTTAGACAATGTCAATGATGAGTTCTGGGTGCTTACCTTAGCTGTCGCTATATCATCCTCGTTCGGGACTTGAGATGTCTCCGGCGCCGGCACACCTGAGCTGAGACGACTGAATCGGCTGTACGGGTTGTACGACCCCGCGCCAGGTAGTGAAATCGATGGAGGTTTCAAGGCATACAATTTGCGGCTGCTTCCTCCATATCCAGTGCCGTTTCCAATCGCTGAAAGACGATCCCAAGACCCGGGGCTTGACTTCGCTTTCCGCTTCTTATCCGGCTTGTTGTGCTTTGATTGGGTGTCAAAGCCGCACAGTAAGACCCATATCATGGTGAGACGGACATCATGCTCGCTTTTGGTGGGCATGTGACATTCATTGCACGGCACGCACTGTAAGCGACCCTCAGTACCAAGAATAGTGTGATAGACGGCGACAATTTCGCTCTCGCTCCTGAGAAGGTGTTTCCTTGTTTTGCAGGAGCCGCACTTCATCTTAGCAAGAGGTGTAGCAATCTCACGAACGGCTTTCTCAACTTCTTGAGCCTGTAACCGGGGCTCGGAGGTCGCCTGGGAGTATTCTGAGGTATTCATGTGTGGTGGAGCGCCGTAAGAAGCAACGTCGTTCTCATCGTCGAGCTGAGACTGCAGACGTCGGGCAAGCACCGCGTCGTCTTCGAGATTACCGTCGCTTGGACGAGAATTCCCCAAATTGGCCGGCGGAGGTGCGTGACTAGCGATGGCTTGAGGCTCCTCATTTTCTTGGTCGAACTGAGCTTGTAGCACTCTCGCGAACGCTTCATCGTCATGCATGTCGGAAGTGCTATTACTTAGTCTGGTGCCAGGAGGCTCTGGGGAGTCTTCAGTCAAGTCAATGATGTCCTGGGAGCTTCTGGAAGGCTGTGTAGTAGAGGCTGAAGCCTCGAAAAGGCGGCGCCTCTTACGGCGAAGTTCTTCAGCATCCATTGTACAGGAGGCTGTTGGTCGGATGTCTGTGCAGGTAAGCAATAATGATTGTGGGATGCGATCAAGAAGACACTCATAAAGTGCTCTGAATGTTGAGCGTCATGTGAGTCGACAGAGGTGCGCAGAGCACTTGTGAATGTGTGAGATGCTCGTCACTCATCACTCGTCACTCCTGCTGCATGTCTTTCGTAGGAACGTGCATGTCAGTCGGAGGTGAAGAGCGACCGGTGTGCGGCCTCTGCGGTGCTCAGGCAGACGTGCGAGAGTAAGTGCGAAGAAGGTTTCATGGCAATCGCGCTAATCCACCTACGCACGTGACTAAACCGCGCCTCTGTTGCGCATCTCACTCCAACTCCTCACTTCTCACAAAGTCAACACCCATCGCCCAGCACGCACCTACAGCATGCCTTCGCTCTGTAGCTTACCACCAGAGCTACTCTTGGCCATCTTCTCGTGGCTACCACCCAAGGACATCCAATTGTCGCGTGGCATCAGCCGTCAGTTCCACCACTTTGTGGACACGCCAGAGAACCACGCGTATCTTGCCAATGTCCTTGCAGGTCGAGAACTTTCAAGACTTCATGCCTTGGTCACGAAATACTGCTTCTACCCAATGGACACTGTCGACAAGCACGGAATGCCCATAGCGTTCCTCAATGCCGTCATCAACTACGTGCAACTCGTAGGCATTGATCTCAGCGATGAACATGGTATGCACGAGGGATCCGACGTATTGGGCTCATACACCGACTTTGGTACACATTGGATCAGACGTTATAGCTCGCACTTGCCGTCTTCTCCAGCGGCGCAGAGTTTTGATATCGCTGACGTGAGCGGGACAGTATGGGAGATGACCATGCTCTACTGCCGGTACCATGTACCAGCACTCGTCGCTGATGATATTGATGAGTTCCGTCAGTGCATGATCGAGAGTGTTATTCCTCAAAACTTTGGAGTCAATACTTCAGAACAAGTCGAGGCTATTTGCGACAGGATACGGGACGAGCCTGATATTTTCAAGCACGCCAAGATATACTGGAATGATAATGCAGTGATGCAGGATAGGCCTTTCGGATCACTTGAGCAGCTAGCCCTCAACTTCGACCTGTCTTCCACGAACGCCGATCGTCGAGAGATACAACTCAGAGATATTCTCGGGTTGCCGAACATGCCAGAGGAAGAGCCTCCGATACAGTACTTTTTCAGAGATGCTAGAACATATTCAATGGCGCGGGACGCATTCGAGAACCAAGCTTGGGAGCCTTTGAAGAAGGCCGCCATTCTGGAGGACGTATGCCTGCGCTGATCGAAATTTCATTCGCCATACCGAGGTCAAAGACCATGTTAAGTCTCACTCATTGTTAACGAAGATCAGACCTCCGCCTTCTCGCGGAGTCTCCATTCAGCGCGTCGCCTGCTCCGATATAGCACAAGCTGCAGCTCATGCTCTCGCAACATGCACGGCGCACCTTCTCGGACCATCAGCGGCCTCACTGCGAATCGCACCAGCTCTAAGATATCGTAGGCCGCCAGTTGCCTTCCCGCCGCAATCTCCACCCGCAATTGCAGCATCACCTCGTCCAATTCATCTCGAATGTCTCGCGCGTCAGTACACCAAAAACCCTTCGAAGACTGAATATGCTGACCCGAATCGGCACCGCACTCGATACTCATGTCCACTACATCCAACTGGCTTAAGCGAAACGTCGCCGAGAACGTCGCCACCTTCCACTCATCACGCTGAACCAGTAGCAGGGAGGAGACCTTGAAATGCTTCATTCGAGCGACATTCCTAACTCTGATGCCGTGAAGGAAGGAGAGCAGGCGCACCGTACGATATCGCTCGTAGCCGTCGGGTGTCCCATCGAATGTGTTCTCGCCGCAGAGAACGTCTGCGGCTTCATTATGTATGAGTTTGCAAGTGCGTAGCACCTGACCGGACAGGCCGCCGGTGCGGGAGACTTGGTGCTTGATCGAAGGGCTTGGCTCTTGTGGGGGCCGCCGAGAGCATGACTGTTATTGATGTAGATTGCGTCGGGATGCTTCATCAGCTCGGCGAAGATCTGGAGCCGAAGCTCGGTAGGCAGATTGAGCAAATGGCCATTGGGCAAAACGTTGTTCGGTGTCGATTCCATGTTGGGAGATTTTAAGATGCTTTGGTGAGAGCAGGTGTGACAAAGTCAAGAACTGGACAGGCGGCTACCTGAGAATCTTATACAAAGTGCGGCAGGCCGAATCTCATGGCCTACTTTGAGCTTGACTTCGCTGATTGGATGGACTCTTTTCGTTGCCGAGACGCGCTTGAGGACACCAACTCTCCAATTCAACATCCGCCGTATAGAGTTGAGGACGTCGGACGAATGTCGAATGTGATTCTGTCCTCAATGGAGAATTACAACAACTCGATGTCAGTCATCAGACGCTGCTCATCTCGAAAGCAAGCGAGATCTTCGTATCCGCGCTTCTCTCGAATACAGACCCGCAGGACCAGGTTCAATATTAGGAATCGACTCCAACATATACGATCGCGTCCAGCGAAGCTTGAGCTTGCCGCACGCTTCGGCACTGCGGCAACTGCTACAGCTCCGAGTCCAACCCCTCCCTGAGGACGGCTGGATACGTTTGCGCGGACCAACTCCTCCGCGGCCGTAGAATTGAAGAGAGAATTTTCGTTGCTTCATCCAAGGGAGAGTATGCTCTCCCCAGCGACCTCTCAGCTTGGCTTCATTCGCCCTGGTCGGCATCTTACTCAAATCGATATCGACTCGTAACTCGGAACCGCAATGACTATCGAATGGATCCAGCGTGCGATACATTTCCCGACTGCGAACACCATCCGGTTGCATGACTAGGCGGATAGTGACTGCGGGATTGGCGGGGTCCAAGGTATGTAGAAATTGCGTCGAGGAGTTCGAAGATGGTGAAGAGGCGGGTGGCGGCGCTCGCTTTGTATGCGGAGTGCTGGGGCGCTCAGACGTATTAGCACTGGCTGTATGTGAGACATCTTGACAGGAATGAACTTGACGAATGTCGATGGCCATCTTTGCTCAAATGCGATTGGCCTTCGCGGACTGAGGAGAGAGCCTGGAATTGGATATTGACATAGTTCAAGGGTTCTGAAGATACGGCCCGTAAGCGTGCGGAGCACTTTCACATGCCGCAATGCATGTGAACGCAGAGCATCTAACGCCTTGGCGCTTGCCATCATTAGGCGCTGCTAACTTAGAAAGGCTAGGCTCAGCCTCATGTGCCTCCAGCGACAAGGCCAAAGCTCCGCGCGACTGACATGCGAAACTCGCAACTGAAGGATCACATCATGTCTATTTTGGATCCAAGTCTAACGAACAACTAATTCTGTGCAGCGTAGCTCGCTCGACGCCAAAGCCATAAGAATTCATCTCGGCCGCTCATTGTCACATGAAGAGCCACTTCTGGCACCCAGAGATTTCGGATCGTTCACGTTCAACCCACAACAAGGGCTTCCAAAGCCCTATATCCATCTGGACATGATGACTCAAACACTGTCAACCATCTTCCTCACTATCCTCCTCTCCCTCACAACAATATCTTCCGCCTTCGCCAATCCTCAACCGGAATCTTCCTCCTTCCAGGTCGAAATCGACTACAACACAACTACGTCCATCTCAACCCAAGCTTTCTGGTACAGCAGTTGGAACTCCAATATGACCGTCTCCCGCCTGTCCGGCACCGTCATCTGGGCGGATTCGGTTCTCGACGGTAACGGTGATCAATCAACAGCGACGGTGAACTGCACGGTCAGCGCAGGAGGGAAGCTGTATGATGTGGTTTACGGAGGAAGCCCCGTGCAACTAGGGGTAGAGGATGTGGAATTGGATCGGATATGTTATGGGGATTGTGATGTGGAGGGCCAGGTTGAGAATGGTTCTAATGGCACGGCTACAACAACGGCGAGTGAGAGCGGAAGCGCTCCGACGGCGACGGCTTCTGCGACCGGTGTGCGTAATGGGACATCAGTTTCGGTGCAAACAGATGCCGGTATGAGGGGGAGTGGCGTGGGCAGTGCTACGACGGTCGTTGGGGCTGTGATGCTAGCTTTAGCGATGTTGATGTGAGCGCATGAAAGATGACGGATCGTGCGGATCTCATGACAAAATCGAGACTGCAGCAAAACTTATGCGAGGCTGCTCTTCTGTCGTTTCTGCACCTCGGAAGTACCGACGGCGCCTTTGATCAAATCGCATTCTGGAAGCTCATCTTATCCAGCTCGTTCTTGGCAGATGTCCCAAGCCATGGCCGACTTTTCTTGAAGGTTAAAGAGCTCTCGACGAATATGTCTGCAGTACCTTCTGCTCGTGATGCGACGAGTTTGCCTCCCTCCTCATCGCGCCAGTCCGAGTTTGTCCAAAACGAACTCAGCATACACCGTACGACGCCCCGCCCTGCCAACCTCATCAAGGTGTTGGTGGACGGCGTCGATAAGTGAACCCAAAGTCCATCCTACAGTTTGGGAAGGTGGATTAATCTTCTGTGATGCGTTTAGTGAGAGCAAGCTGCGAAACGCCGAAGCTACTCTTACCGCCTGCGCCGCCCGCCTTCGCCGTTTCCACGATCTCAGTACTGATTTCTTCCTGCTTTGAATGTTATTTGTGGGATCAGCAAAGTCCAAGCTTCTGTTGAATTTAAGACGCGGCGTGCGGGTGCGGGAAGCATGTGACAACGCCAACTGCACGCGTCAAACGCGCATTGTTAGTTGTGTGAGTCATCCCTATCCATCTCTTCCTCGTCATCATAGACTACCGGTCCAAATATGCTTGACCAGCCTTTCAACCAGCGCCACCCGTATTCCGTGACCTCGAAATCCTTCCCAAAGATGAAGGCAACGGAGATCAGCTCAATGCCTTGCGCACACCAGCGCTCGGACACCAGCATCGCGCTATTCGCAAGCTGACCAAGTGTCCACCCTCCTTTCGGCGAAATCGTCTCCTCCACCTTGTTGGGGTCTTGAAATTCGCCAGTCGCCAGGTTCTCGCCTGTGACTTTGACCTTCATCTTCATCTGTTTGAAGAACCCAATCCCGATGCGCCTCCAAGACTCCCGATGAAAATCCTCCTGCCTGGAATTCTCAGCCAGTTCAACGACGTCAAGTAGCGCATGGAAGCGCAGCGAGGGCCTGGAGTTTCTGACTTGGCCTGTGCGATACCTGCTCACGATGTGGAAAACGTTCGGTAGAATTAACAAGTTTTCGTTATTGCTGTGTTCCACGGGAAGTGTAGGAGGGAAACCAAGCTTGTCGGCAAATTTGGCTTGCCCAAGTACTGATTGCCGTGTTTTCGATGTGCGGTGCAGTAGCAAGGTATCGCGAGGAAGAAGGTAGCCCGCGATGGCATCCACGATTTCGAAGATTAAAAGTGCTCTCGTAGCCGCGCTTGCCATGATGAAGAATCTCTTGTGCTTTCAGCAATGCGTGGAATCCGGTGTAGTTGCACATTGAGAGTCAAGAGTCGAAGGTGAAGTGGGAGCGGCTGAGCTGTTTCGTTGATGCAGGTATGTTCAGGCAGCAAGATGCGATCACCTGACGGACCCATTCGGGAGAAAGCTTTCACCAAAGGAACACACCTCTGGCTCTCATGACATTCAGGAGCTCGCGCAAGACCGGCGCTCTTGAGTCCTCGGCTTTCACGGTGTCACGCGCCTCCTGAAAGACCCTCTCCAGGTCTTCAAGCATGCCACTATAGTCTCCCTCCATGGCATGCTTCCAATGCCTATCGACTTTGAGTTGGAAGGCACCAAGATCGAACTCTCCAAGCCATCGTCCGCTGTGTAGAATGAAGCCGTGTATCACCACGGTGCGAAGATTCTCATGAAGTGTTTGGTACCCAGCTGTACGATTGAGAAATGATTCTACCTCGCAGTCTCCATCCTCGTTGAACCCTTGCAAGTGAAAACGGCATCGCCGGTAGAAGAGCGGCAGTGATTCTCTGCGGATTTGATTGCTCGTAAGAGTAAAAGGTGGCTGCCAGAGTCGGACCCAGTGATCGTCAGTGGCCTGGAAAAGGAGATGTGCAGGGTACTGATAGTGGTATTGCTCCAATTTGACAAGTGTGGGCACGGAGTCGATGCAGTACTCGAAGATGAGATCGCGAAGCTCCTTTGGTAAGATCAGCAAGCGAGACTCGCCACTCGACCGAAGGTGCGCTGCTTCGCTTCCTTCGGTCTGCTTGACAGAATGCTCTCGGATCACCTTGCCGATGATCGTGGTTTGCGGATAAGCCTTGATTGACGCTTTCAAAGCGTCCACGAACGTTTCAGCATCTGCCATGGCTTCTCAAACAGGAATCCTCACTCCTAGCACACCTATCAGCTCTCTCAATGTCTCGACAATTAGCCCGTCCGTCTTCTCGGCTTGTCTTGCGCCTTCCACAATGTCCTCGATCTGCTTTCTGTAGATAGGTGGAATCGAATTGTACCAGAGATGTGGGCCTAGTATTCCGAAGTGCTTGAGATCGAAGACTATGGTGCCGCGGAAATCCAGAATACCAAATCGATGCTTGATGGTTACATTCCAGAGATTAGAGGCTATCACAGGGTTCTGAGCAGCAATATCGAGCCAGCGGATAACCTCTGCCCGCGTGCTACGATAGTGCAGTGAAAGTAGAAAGCGATTTTCTCGATAAAAGAGGGGCAATGTCTCCTTACGGATCTGGCGAGACACGAGAGTGATGGGAGGCTGAACAGCTGAAGTGCTCTTGAGGTCGGTGACACCGAATGAGGGATTATAGCAGCCGACTGTGAGGTGAGGGATGTCTCGTTTGCCAGTAGGTGCTCGAAGATCTCTAGGCGCAGCTCTGGGGGCAAATGAAGCAGGCGGCAACCAGCCATTCCTCACCTACTGACGCGCATGAGATAGACAGATAGCCGTTAAATCTCTGGGTCCTGTCGTCGATGATGGAGCGATGGATGTTCGAGAGAGAGTGATGTTGAACGCAGATGCCCTCACTGCTTCTGACACTGCGCACGGGCTCTGAACTGGGCCTAGCTTGGTAAAGCCTCGGTAGAACTAATATACCGAATTCCGAGCTCACTTCCTGTGAGAGTATGGCTTCGACATCTACCTAAATCTACAACATGGTTTTGCATGCAGTTGCAATCTTTCTCATGTGTCCTTCGTTCCCAGATGATCGTCTCCACAGCTAGCGGTGTGCCAGATGGGCCAGAAGGGACCGAGGACTACATCTTCGAAGTCAAGGAACAGTCTGACTCGTCGAGACCACCTATGAACCAATCTATCCCAACTGGACGACGTGGACTAAGAGTATTTTGTCAAGAAAGGCGTCTTTGATCTACCTCCTTCATGTTTGTTGCAAGTTCTTCCTTCACCTTTTCTCCGACTTCAACTCATGAAAGATGCAATAGAGATGACCTGATCAAGGCACACTTCGAGCACGTCCACCCTTTCTCTCTCACGATCAACAGGGCTGAATTCATCCACGGCTATAAACGCGGCGACTGCTCTCTATTACTCCTGCTCTGGGTCGTATGGACACTAGCCAGCGTGCACACACCAGTCGATGTACTTCACGCTTGCGGCTTCCTGAGTCGCTCGATAGCACAAGACTCATTCTTCTTGAAGGCCAAACTAGTTCACGACTTTGCCGCGGAAGACGATCTGCTACTGATGCTGAAGGGATCGATGATGTTGTGCTCGATGGTACTCGATCACCCTACCGATTTGAAACTTCGGTTACTGGTTTCATGACGCGATCCGTCTAGCTACCAGGCTGGATGTGCGCAATGCGTGCATTCGGGGAGATGATCCACGCAGAGTCTTGAAGATATACCGAAGAATCTGGTACGTCTGGCTGAGCGTGCTGTCATCGAGACGCATATGGAAGGTATTCTGGATTCAGGAGATGTTTCGGGAAGGGTTCTTGATTGTATACGGGCTGGATTTGGACACAGCTAGCTCTTGAGGAGTGGCCATGATGATGTGGAGAGGCAGAACCGAATGATCCATAACCTCGTTGAAGATGCGAATAGAAAATAATCTTTAACATCTCATACTTAGCCATGTTTTCGCGTTCGCTGCTAATCAAATGATGTCGGAACCTGAGTCCGGACTTTGAGCGTAGCTGTATTTGCGAGGAACGAAAAGAAAGTCCGCGGCATTATCTTCGGGAATATGGGGAAGAATATTTCATGGACTGCTTGCGACATAATTGTGACCATGGCTCAGTACTGTGCGCCTTGGTGGCTTGTGGTCGGCTGTCCTTATATGTCTCCTCGTAGGCGAATGGATACTCGGTGGCTGGCGTGTGAGCGGTGAGCACAACGTCGATGAGGTGGCTTATTAGACCGTTGGGAAGACCACGTTGAGATTGCCAGCCATTGTTCGACTACTAAAGCGTATCGTTCTTCTCTCAATGCCTTGTCATGATGTTGTAAGTTTCACGATCATTCTTGTGAGAGTCTCTGAAGTTGGAAGTTGTCGTGGTTGCCTTGACAACGGATCTGTTTACGAAGCCGAACCGCCGACGAACTTCGTGGGACATGAGCAGTGGGACTTCACCGTTCAGGACCAGATATATCAATCCAACATTGGTAGCAGAGTGTGGATGCGATAGCTGCGTAGGTTGGTAGAGCGCAGAGCAGAGCTATGGCCCGGCCTAGCAAAACGCAAGCCTTTACCATCTACGAGGACCGAGGGATTCCGACTCCAGATTCCGAACAAAGCCATGGCAACGAGCATACCGACGACAAGGACGGACAAACGACATACGCGCTCGAAAATGATCCCTTCGATGCATATGTTGAGAAGCGTGAGGGCGGCCGATTGAGCAGTGCTACATCTATCGAAGATGACGCCGCCGACGATCTCGAGGCCTCGTACATCACGCAGGATGCTCTCCACGAAGGCCGAAGAGAATCGAGCCTCACTTCCACGTCAATCTCTTCCCTTCCCGAATCCACCTTCGAGACCGATAATGACGATGCACCCAAATTCTACACCCCACCAATTATTCGTCCATCTTTCATGCGACCCGAGACTGTACGACGAATGCAGATGAGCTCGCCTACACCCAGTGGAAGAAGTAGTCTGCGCAGATCAGTGCTGCATTCTCCGCAGAGTAGACGAGGGACTCCAAAGAGCAGTCAGAATAGCGCAAGAGCTAATAGAAACGAGGAGGAAGCGAGGAAGAAATATCCACTGGTGCTTCTGCATGCCACACTTCTGCCCGTGGAGGTACGGTGGAGTCAAGCTGCTATGCGCGAGGTCTTGCCAGAACGTATACTGGAGAGCCTTCAATTGTTGAAGACCAAGGTTTCGGAGACTATCGTGCAGAGAGGTATCTTGATACCACATCCGCGCGAGGAGTACGAACTTCTTGAAGAGAGGCTTATGGAAGCACTAGAGCTGAAGAAAGAGCGATTGACGAGATGTGGACACTTCCGAGCCCGAGACTCATCAAGCTCAATATCCTCCTCAGGCTCAGACTCAGGCGTAGGATCAAGCGTGGAGAGTCTCGACGGCGAAGTCTGCGAAACATGCCATCACCGTCTAAAACGCGCAAACGCTGCTGCAAGTGCAGGTGGCAGGAAATGGAGCATCAAAGTCTTCGCCGCGAATGGATTGATGAGAGCTCCAGCATGGGCAGCTGCGTGGTCAGAGATGGAGAGAGTGGATATCGAGATCCTGCCCTGGATCGGTGATGACTTGCGAAGACAGCTGGACGCGAAGATGGCGGAAGAGGAGGTAGAGGCGAGGAAGAATCATGAGGGCGATACAATTAGGCTTAGGGAGGTTGCAGTGGAGCAGCTGCAGATCGCACATGAGGAGAGGTTGCAGTTGGAGGAGGAGCTGGCCAATCATTCTCATGAGGAGGAGAGATATAATATGCCAAGTGACAAGCGCGATATCACGCCGCGACCACCTAACATGAAGACGAATGCGAAGGAGCCCGCTGTGGATGACCTGCCGAACGTCTATCGGCCGAAAGACATACCGCTGTCTCTGCTACTGAAGAACTATCTGTATCTTCTTGCGCAGGATAAACGGAATATCGCCATCTTTGGCCTGGCCGCGCTTGCCTTGTGGATGGGTTTGCGAGCTGCTTTGCTACCGAGCGCCGGTGAAGTAGCCTTCGAGTTCTCAGCACATCATCATAGAGGCCATTCGAGGATGCTCTCCGCAGATGTCACCCTCCCAGAGCATGTCCAGGCGCGAGTGGGGTCCACTGGAAGCCGGCTTGAGCAGGTCGTGCCCACGTCCGCCGATTCTTTCAGCGCACAAGAAGACCCAAAGAGCTTGTCAGAAGACGTCATCGAGATTCTCGAAGATCTTCCGGAGCCGGTTAAAGGGCGGTCAGAGAAGCCTGATGCTCCTGGAACTAATCTTCAAGCTGCGTCAATGCAGCGACTTGATGGCTTGGCAGATGAAGTTGAGATCGATGCTAAATGCCAGAACCTAGCCTCTGCCGAGTATATGTTCGGCCAATTCCCAGTGACGCCGACAGACTGGTAATCACAAGGAGTGTTTTGAGGAGGATTAAGCATTGATTAATGAGATTAAAAGTAAAGTGAGAACAGCAGTCCAGCGTACGTAGCGTAGCGAGGTGTTTCGGAGTCAGGTCGTCATCATTCATCAAGTAACCCCAGAAACAGATATCACCTGCTGCTTCGTTTCCATCACAGCATCCGTTCACCTCTTCGTCGGTCTCACACGATAAACCTCATACTCAATCGCAACCTCCTTCAACTCCCCACTCTCTTTCGCCGTACCAGTATTCCCTTCCTCCCGCTCGATCACAAGCCGTCCTTCCGCGACCCAAGTCGAACTCTCGATCCATTTCCATTCCGGATCGGACGTCTCAAGGACTGGACTTGCGTATATTTCGTGATCACCGAATCTGTTCACATATCAGTACTCTCCCACCTCTCCTTACCGCATCTTGCTCGCTGATGCTTCGCACGTACTCCGTCGTCCTCGCCCCCTCCGACCCCTCCAAAGCCGCTCCCGCCAACTCATCCACCCTCATCATTCCATCATAATGGGCAAAGATCCCGTGTCCGGAGGACGTGCGCAGGTTGAGACGCACGTCGATGTTGCCGTATACTGGTTCTCCTTGCGGGTGTAGTTGGAACCAATCAGAGCTTCCGGGGAGTAGTTGAGCTTGGAGACTGTGATTAGACGAGCTTGATCCGCTGCTGCTTCGAAGGTAGCCAGATTTGAGGGGCACGATGGTGCGGTTGTTGATGGGGAGCATGTTGGGCCGGTCAAAGTAGAGGCGGAGGGTGAACGTGTGGTCGAGGGTGGGAGCCATAGTGAGCCTTAACGACTGTTCTCCCGTTCGCTGTTGCTTATAGCGGTGGATGAACGTCTTTTGGGGGATCACTGGTGGAGGACAAGAGGCATGTTGATTTTCTTCTCGGTGACAACGCAGTCGAATATATAACCCATATCAAGCTGTTCCGAGAAGCGGTGTCACTTTTTGACTGATCATGAGCCCGGGTTACCTTCGGCTCCCGAGTATGTGCCTTTTGGGCTCAATGCTCTACGGGGAAACGCACGAGACGTCCCCAGAGACAGCAGGCAACACGGCCAACGCGAGCAAGAAGCGTGCAAAAAGCAGACACCTGCGTATGTCCACCTTCCTACGGATTAGGGGGTGAGTTGAATGTATAATCCATATCAAGCTGTTCCGAGAAGCGGCGTCGCTTTCCGACTGACGCCTTTTTCAAGGTATCTTCCCTTGACTCTGTTGAGCTGTACCCTGCCCGTTTGGGAGCGAAAGTTAGCTACCCTGCCCTCTGGGCCGGTCGAACCTTCTTGAGACGGGCCGGAGTGATTGTAATTGGATGGCTCTTTCTTGACCTTCTCTTATCCGTCTGTACACGATGGTATGGAACGTACGGAAGGAAAAGTGGATTGTAAGGGGACAAATGATAGAAGCGGAGGACCCAAGAGAATGACCTTGTGCTTACTTCCGGGTCTTCGTTGCAATGCCAGTCAAGGTGAATTGATGTTCTTTGTCAAGATAAAGTAGTTGTGGGACATGAATAGAAAGAAAGTACGATATTCCGTTCTAGGTGGAAAATGCAGATCGATGGGAATTCACTTCGCTTGTACCGACGTCGCTGAAGGCTATTGTCCTGCCAATTACAAGTTCATGCTCAAATAGAGGCATGGATGCTCCTTACATTGGAGGAGAGCAGCGAAGAAGCACGCTGGACAGCCTGAACCAAGAAGAAACCATAATCTGGTGCCGATTGCCAATGGTGAGCGTTGCAGAATTCAGTAAGGCGGCGCTAAGACGCATCGAGGCCTCACAAATCAGAGGCATATGGATCTACCCGGCGCTCGCTCGAGTGACACGATCTGTGAGCATGAGCAGTTTCATGAGGGAGGAGAGAGAGAGAGAGAGAGAGAGAGAGAGAGATGGAGACGGGATGGAGGAAAGAAGCAGATGAGTGCAACTAAACTCGTCTCGGTCTAGCGCAACCACGCTGCTGGCCCGTGCGAAATCTTCTTTGTCAGTGAGTGAGCTTCGCAAGATCT
Organism: Nothophaeocryptopus gaeumannii; assembly: GCA_031771865.1. NCBI lineage: Eukaryota > Fungi > Ascomycota > Dothideomycetes > Mycosphaerellales > Mycosphaerellaceae > Nothophaeocryptopus > Nothophaeocryptopus gaeumannii. The sequence continues at coordinate 1,085,673 of JASISA010000019.1, forward strand.
TAGCTTCATCTGTGTTATTTGAATTCAGTCACGATGGCTGAGAAATATCTTGATTTTTTACAAACCAAATTCGGATTTTGGAGATCGACACGTTCCACGAGATCGATCCTGGTCGATTTCGGTCTTCACGGCCATTGGAGAAGGCACTTAACACAGTATGAGCCAGACTTGATAGACATTTCATTGCCTATATCGACGACACTCTCGCTGTCGTTGTCGAAATCAACTGAACACATACCATGAATCCTACTTTCCACCCCACGAAGTCTTCACTGCAACACTTCGCCACCATGGCATTCATAGCATCCGTGACCTATTGCTATTGTAGCAAAGCACCGTACACAAACCATTATAACCCAGCAAACCGACCATGTCCGCCTTTCTCGAACTTCCAGAGCCGTCCCGGGCACACACGACCTGTTGCGACAAGTGCTGCATCGGATGCGTAATCGCCTGTGGTCTATGCAGGATCCCAAAGTTGTTTCACGAAACGCGTCTCGAAGAGCTCGCTCGACCGGTCGATGCCAAGAACCTTCCCTATCAGAATGTCGCCCGGTTCTGGACCGCTCGAGGCGGCTTCGGTAGTGATTATGAGGTCAACGCGAAAGACCTTCGACAGGTACAGCAGGTGGTCCGGAATCCATTCGTACAGCAGAGTCTGCCGCATACGGTGTCAACAGAGCAGGCGTACGACTTGCTGAAGTTTCAACTGGGGAAGACGTTGTCAGACGAGCAGAAAGCCGCACGCAAACGGCTTGAGCGAGCTTTCGGCGTCCTCTGTAAAGCAAGCGAGATCCAACCAGATCTCTTCATCAAAGCCGTCCCAGATCTCGACATCGCCCTCTTCGACAGAGCACTACGCGGCAACATCGCCGTCTCTTGGGACCTGCTCCCGCTGGAGAACGGTCGGATCATTCGCGGGAGATGTTCCACGGTCTTCGCGCGGTCGAGGTTTCGAAAGAACCGCATCCAGCTAAGCAAGGCACTTTTCCACGGTGGAAGTGTAGCGGAGATCCTGAGCACGATAATCCATGAAATGCTGCATGCATATCTGGCGTTGTTGACAGGATCGAGGAGGACGTGGGTGGGAAAGAAGCATGGTGTGAGTTTTCGGCAAGCTACGGAGAAGCTGGTTGAGAGGTTGAATATTTCGGCCTTGGGGGTTGAACATGTCGTATCTGCCGGAAGCACCGGCAGCAGTCGATCAAAAGAACGTCAATCATGAGAGAGTGATTTGTTCGGAGTTCACGGCGCTTGGTGCTCTCAGTCAGTGGATGAGAGAGCGCTCAGTGGTAAGACTGTTAGCACCACACAGTTTTTCGACTCTCGAGCAATCAGGTGAGCGACCTAGTGATCGCAAACACAGTCCCGAAAGCCGCTCCACCCAGATGGCCGGCTCCAGAAGTCTGCAGGTCCCTCTCTTCTTTGTTCAGCAGCGTCTGAACGTCACAACGCAGAGAACTTGCGGCCCTCCACACCATAGCCAGGCTGAAAAGCAGGTATCCAGGAGCATCCGCTGCGAACACGGAGAGCAAAGCCGACGACGCTCGTAATCCATTCGCGAGCCCACTAGCTCCCACATTCATCACTTGTGTTCCGTAAATGGAGGCGATAATGTAGCTCGCCGCGCAAGTCGACGCTGCGGAGTCAAAGAGAAGTATTGCCATCTTCATTCCAGTCAAATCTGGACACACGTGGAGGACACTTCCAGCGCACGTTGATCTCCTGAAGATTATTACTCAAGTGTTCCAATGTAGCGTGAGACAGCAAGCATGTGAACCAGGTATAGAGGCAATGTAGAGGAGAGTCTAGAGGCCGGAACGTTGTGTGATCGAGAAGAAAGTCGGCAAGCACTGGAAATCGCGCTTTTTCGAAGACCTGGTCGAATCCCAGTTCACAGTCAGGATACCGCGATAAAGGTCCAGAACGATCCCGACAGTGCCATTTCATGGAGAACAAAGCAGAGGCGCCGGAGATCTTGTAGGCGAACAATTGGAGGACGATCGCTGCGATGAGTCCGAGATTCAGCCAGGCGGCTGGTGTGACGTGCGTGAGTTGGAAGCCGGTGGCACTCACAGCCTCATCCAGGCCACAATGGATGAGGGTAGACATCTTGCAGATTAGTGTGGCTTGTCCTTTTGAAACAAAGAACAGCAGAGTTGATTAAGTTAGTGGCCAGGGACTTTCCAAGTGATTCTGCACTGGTTCAGGCGGTCTTGTGGGATTTACAAAGATTTTCTTATTCCGTCTGTCCTCAAAGTCACTGCGCCCTCCACAGTCAGCACAGCAGCCAGACTCTGGTTCTGCTGGTTGAGGACAGCGAGTTCGGGCTTGAAATTCTGAAGCATCGGGGCCTTCCAACCGTTTGTCACATCAATTTCTCCTCAAAATCGCCTTTCATCATTTCTCCATTCCATCAACAGTCTTCTCCATCTTGCCAGCTCCGCCTGTCCTGCCCAGTCCATCCGGGTAGAGAAACGCCGTGAAGCTGATCGAGAATGGGACGCTGTCAAACTTCCTTCCCTCCTTCTTCGCATAATCATACGCTTCATCAACCAGCCTTCCTAGCGTAATTCCCTTTTCGCAACTGATGAACACTTGTGACGGCGCAAACATCATCTTGCCGTGCCTTTCCATCTTCAAACTCGATGTGCAAGGCTCGATAACTCTCACCTCCCTCCAACTTGCTCCACCCGCTGACGACACCTCCGAAGGCAACTGCTTCCTGCGCAAGTATTTGGTTTCGACTCGGGCGTCGAATAAGATGGCTCCAGGTCGATCGAGAACTTCGCCAATGTTCTGCATTCTGCAAATCGAGAGGGTCGGCGGCATGAGAGGCAGGTAGTCGGTATCGTAGGATTCCTGCGGCAGACTTTGGAAATTGAGCTTTGCAATGAACTTTGGCTGAACGAGGACGTTGCGAAATGTTTTGGAGACGCGCCGTAGGAGCAGGATGTCTCGGGCGGGTAGATGATCGGCAATGCTATCCACTAGCTCGAAGATGTCGAAGACTGCAGTGTTTGCGGAGATTCGTGTTGACGGTAAGGTGGCAACCGTGTTCGTTTCCTTGCTTGAGTTGTCCTTGGTAGTGGGCATCTTGGTCGTCCCTGGTAGTTTCCACCGCTGCTGTTGTCGAGATCGACTTGCAAAGGTCATGTTGTGTTTGGGTGTTGTCTGTGTACAAACTTCACTTCTGCTGAGGTGATACGATGATTGGAGGATGCAGTGCTTAAGTCTGATGTCGGGTTGCGGAAGGTGCGGCCAACGGCTAAAGGCATGTGAAAGTGCGGGCCGTTGCAGGTAGCAAACTCCAGTAGTTTGACTGGACGAGCAGCGACATGAAGTTCTTGACGCCAAGTCCTGTATTTATGTGCAGCGCTATGCAAGTCTCCTGGGATCTGTGCCCTCATGCGACCCCAGCGAATCCGCCGATGTCTCGCCACCCCTGGCCTGAGAGTGGAACCAGGTATGTCGATGTTGGCAATCTCTTGGTGCAGCCTCAGTCAGCCCGAGCCGTGCTATCGGAAAGCGCTTATACGATGAGAAAGGATGGAATACTTGACCGTAAGAAGCCCAACGCCTTGTGCCTCCTTCCGCATTTACTGCATATTGCAAAGCGAGGCCTGAAGAGCGACAGCGAAGGCAGTGACATGAATGGTGTCATGACGCGGACACAGACCTGCTTGGCCGCGTGGAGACCGGCGTAAAAGCGTAGCAGCCATTTTCCAAAGCCCTCGTCCGACATCCACGAATTTCGACTTGACTATAGAGGGTTCGTAGGGTTTGGATTTGCTGTCTCCAGCACTCTGACAGCCCTTGCGGATGTCGGCGATCATTGTTAGGTGCCGGCGCCGAGGTGGTGTAGCCCAACAAAGCACCATGGATCACTGCGGACAGTGCGGTATGCTGCATGCAACGATATGGACGGGACTATGTTCATCGCTCCCGCACAGCAAAGCGTGACTTGGTGATTGAGTCGTAAGATCCAACATCAGCGAGTGAAACCCCGACGGAAGCGCACGGCACCCGATGCTACGTACGGGTCCTCAATGCAGAAAGTGCAAAGCTGGCGATAGCAGCCGGCATGATGCTCGAAAGCAGACAAAGGGCGTCGACGTCGAGAGATGAGGTCAAGAGCGGGTTGTACAATCATCTACTACATGGCAATCCCTTGAAGTGGTACGGCAGACAGTCACGTGGAATAAATTGACGCTTTGGAGCGCAAGACGGAGTTTGCTGATGTAGAGGTCATATCCTGGAAATCAGTTGTACTCCAGCTTGCACGATTTGAGATGTAGCAAGCAAGATCTCTGTCATTTTAGCAGAAAACTCGACACAGGCTAAAAGATATACCGTGCCCATCTCTCCAAGATCCTGCTATACGTGACCAGACTCCTGCGCAAATGGTGGACGCTAAAGCTTTTCGATTTGATTCTGGGCCGGCTATGTTCTATGCGTGTCTGTTCTACGCATTCAGACCGCTATAGCACCATGCCAGAATATGCATGACAGTACGCCCAAAGAAGCCGTCTGCCGAATCTGTAGACGCCGTTCCCACCATCGTGCAACATGAGTATCCTTTGCGCACAACCATCAACCCTTCTTCTTGCTGACACCGACAGTTCTGCCGCGGCGGCCGGTGGTCTTCGAGTGTTGACCACGCACGCGCAGGCCCCAGTAGTGACGTAGACCACGGTGGGCACGGATCTTCTTCAGTCTCTCCAAATCCTCACGAAGCTTGCTGTCAACACCGTTGGCGAGGAGGTGGTTGTCCTTGCCGTCCACAATGTCGCGCTGTCTGTTGAGGAACCAGGTGGGGATCTTGTACTGGGTCGGTTGCTGCATGATGGTAACAATGCGCTCGAGTTCTTCGGAGGTAAGCTCGCCGGCGCTGCAAAATTCAATGTTAGTCAACGATCCTGTGTTGAGTTGCTCTAATATTCGAGATGGATGTTCGGTGGTGCGCTGATTCGGGAGGCGTACCGCTTGTTGAGGTCAACATCGGCCTTCTTGCAGACCAAGTTGCTGTATCGGCGACCGACACCCTTGATCTTGGTCAAGGCGTACATGACTTTTTGCTTCCCATCGACCTGTAGTATGCTCCGTTAGTCTTGTCTGCCCGCAAGTATCCCATCTTCAATCCCCCAATCTCTCGTGACCAGATCTCATTCGCGGATTCGGGTGCGGAGTATGGAGGCTACGCACGTTGGTGTTGAGGAGACGCAAGATGAACTGGAAGTTCGACTTCTCGCCGGTGACGAGCGACATGATGGCGGTGGGCGATGGGTGTTGATGTCGCGACCGGTGATGTCTTCTCTCGAGGTGAAGCCTTCTCGATTTGAGACTGTGCGGGTAGGTGCCAAGAGCGGGCCATGCCGTGGGTTAGAGTTCGACAGCAGCCGAAGTTCCGCCGTCCCTGCAACTCTTCACTGACCTCGCTCACTCGCTCCAGTAGTCGCCGCCCTACGACAACGTACCACGGTAGCTAGTCGACTTCTCGACATATTCAGCGCCATCTGAGGGCGTGGAAATTCGATATACAGCATGTACTGATCATGTCGCGACTCTTGGAACTGCCAAAGGAACTACGTCTCCAGGTCTACGAGCACGTCTTCGCCACTCAAGACTCGATCATCATCGGACAGCCATCTGCGTGTCTATGGCGAAGCACACTTGAGCCATATCATGCGTCTCTGTTGCAGACATGCAGTCTCATCCGTCGAGAAGCCCTCGGGCCATTCTACAAAGATAAGATTGTCATTCTGCTGCTGCGATTTCGGGAAGGGCGTGCCCAAGTTCAAAATTGGATCAATCAAGTTGCAACCCAGGCGGCGATTGCCAAGCAACTCCGATATGTCTCTGTACAATACTTCGAGACGTGCCATCGATCGACATATGCATTGATTGATTGTACGAATTGGCGATTGTTGAGCAGGGATCAGTGGCTGCATCCGCTTTCTCAAAAGCCACTGCGAATGCTTCTGGAGATTGAGGAGATACTGGCTGAAGCGTCATCAAACAATACACTGGATGTGAGCAATGGATCATCGCCGGTCTTGAGCCAATTGATCAACACGATGATTGCGACGCTTCGGGAATCGAAGCTGTTACGATGCGAGAGCATGGCAAATATTCGACTGCATGGCTACACGGACTTTCATCTGCGTTTCGAAGCGATACGTATACTGTACCATGAGCCTAACAAGACCTGTTGTTAATTAATGTACGTCGATAGCCTACGAGCGACTACAGCTTCTCGGGACCGCCTTTCGACTTCGCTCCTTCAGTAAACTTCGAAGCCCTGCGCGAAGAATTATCTGTCAGAGAACTTGGCTTCTGTCGTATCTGAAGGGAGGGTGACTTACCAAGTCTTTGCCTGGTGGACATCCAGCCGGTAGCGGGACACGCCTTTTCAACGCTTCCAGTGTGGAGTTCGGCGAGCGATTGAAGATGATATACGATTCAGGTGCATCCTTGCGGAATATTGCAACGAGATCTGAAGTCGTTCGTCAGTCAGATCGCCTGTCTCATTGCGCCCCACCGAGACTCTTCCAGGGACCGCTTCGTGGTTGGAGCTCACCCTCTAGATGGGCAGTCAGATCTTCTCGCGTCCCTCCACGAACGCCATGGCCCACACCAGTGGCGCCCCATGAGATGCCCCTGAGCCTATTCTGATAAATCCCGATGCCTTTCTCTGGACCTGACAAGACCGCTCGGTAGCCTGCAGAGCAAAGCAAAGGGCGGAAGGTCAGCGTGTGTCTCAGACATTGGATGCTTGTCGCTCTCTGGTTCCTTACTGTATCCCGCGCCCAGAATTGCTTGTTGATCCTGTCGCAGCGAGGCCTCGACCGTTCTTGGATCAAATCCTTGGGACGCAACGAGTGGATGATTGGGTGGCAGACCGCTGTGGCAAGGTTCATGAGATCAAGTCTAGCCATTGAAAGAGCTGTCCGACTTCCAACATACCTCAGAAGCACATTGAGCCCACATTCGCAAAGCTCTGCAGTGCTCTGGGACCCTGTATCGCTTTCAGGCAGAGCCGCACTCCAGACCATGGCCACCAGGCCAAGCATGATGGATATCTTGGCTGAACACATGCCGGCTTCTTTAGTTGAATGCTAGCGAAAGAACGATCTTAAACGAGAATCGAAAGCAAACAAGACTACAGACTACTTAAGTCTTCTGAGAGCATCATCATCGCCTTTCCACATTATGTGGTCTTAATTATCTGTTTCATCCAGGCATAGACCCAGCGGCATATGCACCAACTCCGAGGTGACCCGGCATAGGGACCCTTACCAAGACCTTCGGTCGGAAACTGAGAACCTAAGTACCTGAGGCTTTGTTGATTGTGACAGGTGAGGGACAGGCGTCGAGAAGGTGTTTCGCGGGTTGCTCTGCTTGATTCGTTTCGTCTCATGACAGAATAGTCTCATCTAGTGCCTCAGGCGGAAAGGGTCATTGGCTATGACGTTCGCAAGCTCGAGTTCACGCTTCACCTCCAGTTGCGTCTCTGTCTCATGTCCATTCTAGCATTCGCCGATGTGGTCTCATTCCTCAGCAAGGCGATATTTGGGCCTAAAGCATTTGAGCAGTAACACCGGTACGCGCACTACCCTTTTGCTGCTATCTCCTCTTGCTCTGTCACGCTATCACCAATGATGCTTGCCTCTGTGCCTGTTCATTCGGAGTTATTGGACGCTGCGAAGAAGCGATCATGCAGCGTAGGCGTCAGGCTGAAGCCTTTCAGCTTTGCGACCAGACGTGCACGCGACGACAGCCATCAATCCTTACTGCAATGATTGTTGAACTCCAGTTGTTCGCTACTGCGCTACATGTACTGTGTAAAAATTCTATGGCATTGAAGGCGACGTCATGTAACCACCGAACGTGTAGTATGCAGAGCACCCTGACCGCCCAGCTCCTGCGGTCCCATCTCGGCAGCATGTCGCCCTTCCCTGCCGTGTCCTCGAGACCAAGCTGCAGCAAAGGATAAAGCAAAGGCATTGCCCACACCCCATTTCCTATAGCTTTCTGCCACTCTTCACTCACCGACCACCCAGAACAATATGGTTGTTCCAGCGCAAGATCGCCGATCACCCCACAGCTTCCCACAACGCCTTCTGCTTAGCGCCAGCCACACAGCCCGCAAAGGCAAACTTGCAGCTTCAAACTCCCAATCATGTCGGACAACATCGCCCCAGAGCTGCAGGATAGCTGGATGGACGATTTCAACTGGATCGCTTCGCTGGACTGGAACGATTTCGACTGGGCGGGCTTCGAGACTGAAGCTCAGACCAGGTGAGTTAAAAAAAAAAGACATAAGCTAACTGTTGAAATATGTCGAACGCAGTGGCAGCAAGAAAGAGTAAGTGTGTTGTAGAAGTCTAAGTACAACCTGCGCCTAGAGACCCTTTTTGATCTCCTGCACTAGCGTGTGCACGTGCGCTCAGTACTGCTCCTTTAACATCCCCCCTCGCTCGGCATACCGGCTTGTAAATGAATGACTTCTCTTGTTGCCTCAGGCTCTACCTCGACCGTCGTCCTTTCCCAACTGACCGCTGCTGGACCATGCGCTTCTGCCCTTTCCATCTTGGATGTTGCTGCGCGTCCACTACTGGCCAATAGTAGGCTTCGAACGTCTGATCACATGGTAGCCTTTCTTAGCCCAAGTGAATGTCTGAACCCAGCGAATGCCTCTTTTTGGTAGGGGTTTGGTTAGACCATCTGCTGTCTGCTTCTTGGTCTCAATCCACTGAACGTCAATGACGCCCTCGTCAACCTTCTCGCGTTGCCAGGCGTGCTGAATGCCGATATGTTTTGTACGGCTGTGATATCGAGGGTTTCGGCTGAGTGCCACTGCTCCGGCATTGTCACCATAGATCACAGTGGCGCCAAGCTGTTCGTGCCCAAGCTCTCGGAGTAAGTCTTGCAGCCATATCGCTTCCTTAGCCGCTTGTGTCTGTCCGACAAGCTCGGCTTCACAGGTTGACAATGCCACCGTTGGCTGACGCTTTGATTGCCAAGATATCACGGCACTGCCGATACTGAACAGATAGCCTGATGTTGATCTTTTGATGCGTCGTCACCCCAGCTGGCATCGGTGAACCCAGTGAGCTTGCCAAAGTGGTCGTTGAAGACTAGCTCGTAATCTATCGTGCTCCGGAGGTACCGCATAATTCGCTTAACTGCTGTCCAGTGTTCCTCAGTTGGATTTGCTGAAAACGGCTCACAACCGAGACTGCGTAGGCGATGTCTGGCCTCGTTCCAAGCATAGCGTACATCAGCGATCCAACAGCGCTTTGATATCGCTGGCGTAGTTCATCAGGTGCTTGTAGCCGTCTGTGCAGGTTCCATTTTGTTGGTAGTCATCATAGGCGTGTCTGTTGTACCTACACGCCCATCACTCCAGAACCCGTGCTGTTCCAAGAAGCGCTGAATGTAAGCTCTCTCTGTCCGAGACAAATGGTGCGTTTCTTCCAGTCACGCCTTACTGTCATGCCAAGATAAGAGTAGCAGGGCCCGAGATCAGTCATATTGAACCGCCTGCTCAGGGCACCTTTGGTTTCCTCGATTTGAGCATCATCCGGTCCAATAACGAGCAAGTCGTCTACATAGACTGCCACAATGGTACTCCCTTTGACAAACACTGCCAAGTCGGAAGCCAGCGCAGTGAAACCGATGGAAACAAGGAACTCAGACAGCGTCTTGTACCAGATCCGAGGTGATTGCTTGAGACCATATAACGCCTTCAGAAGCGAGCAGACCATGTCGTCGCCTTCTTCGTAGCCGTGTGGTTGTTCGACGTACACTTCTTCGTCAATATTGCCGTAAAGGAAAGCTGTGTTGACGTCCATTTGATCAATTCGCCATCCTCGTGCAGCCGATAGAGCAAACAAAATCTTGTAGCTCATAGGCTTCACGGTTGGTGCAAAGACCTCGTTGTAGTCACTGCCCTCTTGTTGCTCGAATCCACGTACTACCCAGCGGGCCTTGTACTTGTTGATTGATCCATCGGCGTTGAGTTTGATCTTAAAGACCCACTTCCCTTTGAGTATCTTTCCATTAATCAGCGAGCGTTTCTTCAGTCGCCAAGTCTTGTTCTTGCGCAATGATTCGTACTCGGCATCAGTCGCTTTGTTCCATTTGGACCAGTCAAACCTTGCCTGAGCTTCTTCGATAGTGCGTGGCTCATTGAGGATCCAGTCGGCGTACTGGTTTGCGAGATTGAATGCCATAACTGCATGGAATACCATGTGGAATTGCTTGGTCTTGCGTAGTCGCTTTCCTTCGATAATATGGCTCTCGTCCAGTCTTGCGCCAAGGTCATGGGGTTGTTGCTCTTCTTCAGGCGTGACGGGTTGCCAGTCATACAGGCGGCGCTGTTGTTGTCTTGGAGGGTCCGGAGGAGCTGGCGTTGTTGTATCCTCGCTCTCTGTGTCTGAGACTGTCTGAGTCTCGATATCGTGCCCCCTGACTCGGCAGTCTCAGGTTCTTTGTAGGTGGCGCAGGGCCACACTGTTCGCTAAACACGAGATTCGTACGTTCCGTCCAGCTAGTGGAGCCAGTCGTGACAATGTAAGTAGAGTTGCTTTTGAAACCGAGCAACTGTGCGTCTTCTGTCTTGGCTTGAGCAACAACATGCCGCTTCCGCTTTGCTGACGGCTTCAACATGGTAGCAACACTGCCAATCTTGCGGACGTTGGCAAGGTTTGGGCGCAGGCCTGTACGCTTCTCATACGGCGTGCAGTCCAGTCGGGCATGTGGAGAGCGGTCACGGAGGTAGGCAAGTATCTCGGATCCAGGCCAGCTGTTAGCATTGTTGGCATTAGTCGATCCTCGAGTTTGTTGTTGAGGACCTCAGCATATCCGTTAGCTTGATGTTGCTCTGTGTCCGTGTATTCAAGGATAATGCCGTGGTCGTAGGCAAATGCTGCCAGCTCGTTTGATCGGTTCTCACCGGCCCTGTCGAAGTGAATGTGCCGGAAGGGCAGCTCTGGCCGGACATTACGGAGCATATAGTTGATCAGCGTGCTAGGTCCTTCAGAGCGCTGTCGTAGTGGCACGACCTCTGCGCAGTGGTCATAGCCGTCCAAAACAGTGATGAAATAGCGTGATCCATCGAAGCCTGGAGGATCCACTGGGCCAGCGATATCTGAGTGGATAACATCGTTCGTGTGGTGGCCCTGACGTATCTGACCCCGGTGCGGTCTTGACTTCATCCTGCCCTTAACACAGCCTTTACAGCGACAGTCGCCATCCGGCTTGAAGTGGTGCATGCCATCTACCATGTCAAACAGCTTGTTAAGGCTGTCGTCGCTCAAATGGCCCATCCGTTCATGCCATAGCCGCGACTTTGTACTGTAGGCGGTGTAGGCGTCGAGATCGTCGGCTAGTCAGATATCAAGGGCCAGCAGGCCACTCTTGTATGTCGCTGAGAACTCGTATTTGCCCTGGACAATAGCGAGGCCACTTGGCTTCTTCCGGATGCCATCAATGCCGTCCCAGAGCCTGCCGAGAGAGAGCAGATTAGCGCCAACATTTGGAGCGTAGTGAACATCAGGAACCCTAAGCAGGCGTGTCTTGCCGCCGTGAACCCTGCAAAGTAGCTGTATGGTGCCAATACTGATTGGTGTAATTTCAGTGCCGCCAATGCCACGCGAGGTAGATCCAATGACAGGTTTGAGGTCAATAAACACATCCTTTCTGCCGATAAGGTGGCCGTTTGCGCCTGAGTCGAGGATCCATACGTTGTACAGGTTGTGTGGGTCTGTCACAGCGGCCATGTTGTACCTAGGCATTGGTGCCCAGTCAGATGAGGCGTGCGAAGGGGCGTGTTTGTCCAAAGGAGCCTCTTCTGCGTTCTTTGCTGAGCCAAGTATTAGCATGTAATGCTTACTTAGCTGTTGACTCGATTGTTGATTTGCCATGCCCATCACGCTAATGCCTTGGTCATCTTCTTCGCTGTCCGCACGCTGACGCTTCCTGTTGCCTTGCTTTGGAAACCACGGTGGTGCCTTGTGTGGATCCTGAACCAGCAGACCTTTGGATTGTGATGCTTCTTGCAATGTGGGCACTCTGGCCATCGAGGCTTGTCGCCGCTATAGCTATCTTTGTTGGGGTTGTTGTTGCGGTGACTGTTGTAAAAGACCTCGGTCGATCCGACTGGTTTGAAGTTTGATGCTGCCGCAATAGCTTCGACCAAAGTGGCTTTTTGTCTTGCCCTCTTCCACCAGTAAGGAATGCTGGAGGAAGTAGGCCACAATGAAGGGCTGGTACGATTCGCCAAGTGCAATCAAAAAACAGTCGACAACAAAGGGCTCCCCTGGGTCGGATTCATTTACTGATGCAGCGTCGCCAGTCGAGCTGAGTCTCTTGATGTCGTCCCACAGCTTCTTAATTTCTTGCCCAAGCTTGCTAGGGTTGTTGTCGAAATCTGCAATGCTGATCTGGAGCAACTTTGCCTTTGCACGACGGTAGATGTTAGTCGTGTTGCCCTTGAAATGGGTCTTGAGATCTTCGAGTGCCTGTTGCACTGTCTTGTCGTCTTTCTTAGCGAGGTCCAGCTTGCTGCTGGCTATGTCGCCGCAGACGTTGTCAACCTCAGCATAGGCTTTGATGCGGTCTTCAGTCCACTTGTCGACACGTTTTGCCAATGCAGCTTCCTCATCACCGACCTGGCGGGTTGGCTTGGCTTGCAACACGTGATTGTATCCCTTGATGAGGAGCTTGTTAGTGATCTTCTTGATCCAAACAGGCCATTGCTCGGGGTCGGTGAGCAGCTCGATAGTATCTTCTTTGGTGGAAGCCATAATAGATAGAAAAACATTCCAACCATCGTTGCTCAGCGTCTGCAGTTCGCTTTGGCTGTTGTGGTTACGGCAAAGATGGGGATACCCTAGCTTGCTCGCCCTACCGCTCGCCCTACTGTTCGCTTTGGCTGTTATTGGCTGATCTGGAACGCTCCGATCATTGTAGCCCAACATCTGCATTTTGCTTTGGCTATAGTTGGCTGATCTGGAACGCTCCGATCATTGTAGCCCAACGCCTGCATTTCGCTTTGGCTGTTGTTGGCTAATCCAGAACGCTCTGATTGTTGTTGCTCAGCGCCGAATATATATGGAGAGTTGTTTCAGGTGACTATGCTGCCCAACAAAGAACATGACTCAGAGGTTCAGTGTTCAGCTGGCGGTGTCCTCAAGCTGCCTTGGGAGTCGTTGGGGATCCTGCTACAAGATGGTTAGCTATGCTTTCAAAAACTTGCAAAAGGTCGTCGGATTGGGCATCATTTTTGAAGCTGTTAGGATCTGCAATCCCTGGACCCTTTTTCTGGTTCCTCCCAGGAAACAGCCGAGGCAGAGAGTTAGATAGAGGGAGCACAGAATTGATGTTGCTCTTTCGATTGGTGATGGTTTCGAGTGCGTCGAAAAGGCAGAAATCGCTCAGGGCCGTGTCGCCTATGGCATCGAGATTCTTATCGCAGTCTCGTAGTGTTGCATCTTATAAAAGATTGGATATATGCGACACGGTCATAGATTAGAGCGCAGAGCCGGGCTCATAACCTGTTGAAATATGTCGAACGCAGTGGCAGCAAGAAAGAGTAAGTGTGTTGTAGAAGTCTAAGTACAACCTGCGCCTAGAGACCCTTTTTGATCTCCTGCACTAGCGTGTGCACGTGCGCTCAGTACTGCTCCTTTAACACTAACGAAAGGGCGACAAAAGTGACCCGGGGGCAGACATTAGCTACCTGATGTCTGACTGTGCAACTGATGAAACCCTGGATGAGCCTCCGCAAGAACATAACTGCGTTGCACCTGCGGGAGTCAGCCTGATCTCTGTGAACGTTGGCGATCATCAGCGCGCTATCGGAGAGAATACTGGAGTGTTACAACAGTCATGCGTCTCAAGCTTTGAAGGCAGCCCACGTCGCGTGAGAGTTGACCGAAAGCTGGTCTGTCCTCGCAAAGGATGCGAACACCAAGGAACCTTCCCAAGACCCTTCGAGCTTCAGCGACACATCGGACGAAGCACGATCGCCAGAAGATTTTCCAGTGTCCATTTCTTGGATGCTTCAAAGGACGCTCTTTGACTGCCTTCTCGCGCTCCGACAAGCTCACAGACCACATCAGAAAATGTCATCATGCGGACCAGATGGCGAAGTGTCCCGTCGATAACTGTAAGCTGGCCGAGACAACTCTGGATCTCCTATGCGCGCACATCGTGCACGCACACATAATTGAGACACGCGTTACCCTCGTCGGCATTGTCAACGCTGGAGACGGTCGTTACTGCAAGTGTTCGGATCGGCGATGCAGGAAGTCAGTCAAGCTTGCCAAGCTTGCTGAACATGTAATGACACACAGCGGCGAAGATCTGGAAGACATGGAGCCAAGCCTAGTTGATGAGAGCTACGCTGTTGTTCGACAACGCCGTGATAACACCCCAGACAGCGGCACTTGCCCTGACGTCCAAGTTCGACCCATCTGTCCGGTTTGCAAGGTTGAATTCTACTCACACGAGGAATTTCCGGCGCATCTCTTGCAGACACATCTGAGTCGTCCGCGGGCTCAAGCAGTCGACTACTCTGACGCGAAAACGGCTGGCCGGTGGTGGAGCATCTTGAAGGTTGAGAGCTGGCAATACCACCGCACTCGCAGTGGCGAATTTGAACGTGCTCTTTGCAGTAGAAGCAAAGACGAGTGCGATGGTGCGGCCAGCTGTACGCGTCCGAAAGAAGAGCTCATCGTCGAGCTCAGGCCTTTCCGTCGAAAGATGCTCCGCATATGTCCAGAATTCCTTGGTGTCAGAGCAATCTTCGAGGATCTTTTGTAGGAATTTCTCGTAGTACAACAAAGCTTGTGCGTGCATCGTAACGGTCTAGATAACGAGCAAACTGTCGGCCGAGTGGACCTTCAGATCGATGCAAGTTGGGGAAACGGTCAGTACCAAAGGCGTCTGGATTTCTGGCTTTTCTTAATTTAGGCAGAAAAGAGAAACAGTCACTCGTTCGAGTGGTCCTCCATTTCCTTACTTGCTGTTGATCTCGCCGTCTGGGTATCATCACATCAGGACTCGGTGTCTCACGCAACGCATTGTGTGTGCAGTAGTGTTGCTTCGGACGTCGACTGCTTTCAGACAAGTGGACTCCTCGAGAAGCTTAGAGTACTCGATCATTAATTTTATGCTTCGCTGCACTGTCCAACGACTCTTTTCATTCTCTCCTCTGCGGTAGGTCATGGTGTCAAGAGCGATGTCAAGACGAACCTTCGTTCTAGGCATTATACAGCAGGAATATCATAGAGTTGTAGAGTATGACAGGTCTGGAGGAGCAAGAATGTCGAGCGGCTCTATAGACATTCGTCAGAGCAGCCCAACATCATATCCACGATTCCGATCTAAATCATGGAACATTCAGATGAGGCTCTCCACACAGCTGCAGCTATGGCTGCACTCGAGCTTGCGTCGAGACACACGGCGTCTGTCGTTTCCAACGAGCTGGTGTATCTTCACACGTTATCGTGAAGGACTGTACACTTCCCTGCAGACCGATCCAGAAGCCTGGATATAATTCAAGCAGAGTTCCAAGGCACGCGAGAATTGCGATATTGACTGGCATGGGTTGGCTGCCCTGTATTTGACACACCAATCTCCATGGTTGATAGTTCTCATCTGAACGGCGCGAGTTAGCAGACGATCCCGACATTGCAGTGAGTCGCCTGTGCTAGAAACACGAAACGGCGCGCTTTGGACGTGTGCAGACGCGCGATGGCCCTGCTCATAGTTTTGAAGTAGCTGGCGAGGTGACACTGTTGTTGTGCAGCCAATAAACGCTTCAACCTCGAAAATGTAGGAAAGCAAGTATAAGAGACTAAGCTATCTATCGAGGTATTACCTACTATATTTCATTATATATATAGTTCTGAAGAGTGTCAAGCTGATTGGAGCGAAGAGACGACTTCGTGAGGCCGTCAGTTCTCGCTTTCGTCTTAGAGCATGAATGATGGTGGTGCGACACACGGCGGTACAGGCATGTGTTGTTGAAGGAAGCATGCTGCCGAGTGTCGTTCTGTCGATATCCGCCGAGACTGCTCTACCGCTAGTCACCTTAGCCTTTGCTGCACCTCGTCAATCATCGACGCCAATCGCCAGACGCTGCTTCTAGTTGACTAGGGCGACTCGGCCACAACTTCAGCAATTCCGATGCCCTTTGCTTGCGATACAGCACCAATTCTGCACCCAGCGTCGGCAGATGTGAGGTGTCCGTGATGGCTCTTCTTTTGCCGGAAAGCAAAGGTGATTGCGAGATGCTGAACCAAACACTTCGCGGCATGGATGCTCTCACAATCGGGGGAGGCTTCTATGGCGATTGCATGTGGTATCATGCATCCCCGCGAGTTTCTTGATTTAGAGTTTCGGAATGTTTTGCACGCGAAAGATGCGGATTTGCAACAATCACTTCTTCGGCTGTGTTGTTGGTTAAGCCGAGAGGGCGTAGTCGGACTCTCGTTGGAAGAGCAGTCGATTATGAGAGAAGGGACGAGTTTGGAAAGGTGAAGTTGCTGGCCAACCCGGCCTCGAGCAGGTGTTTGCGGATTGGAGTGGGTCCGGGACGTGAAACCTTAGCCAGATTATCCTGGTCTACTGTAGCCGATCATCAAGGGGCCAGCGCGGTGGAACAGCGGCCACTTTTTGGAGACATCGAAGGAGGCGGACATTAGTGTTCACGAGATACCGACTGTCACACCAACACCACCCACAACACCACCGCTCCTTCACGACACTAACGACGACGACGACGTGGGCAGGCCTGGCAGGAACAGCGCGTTCTCACTCTTCCCGGGCAGGAGACAGTGCCCGAGTGTTTGGCGCTGCAAGCGCTCGTTACAACGTTCAGCCACTCGCATTTCACCACAGATCGTCGAGGAAGCACACACCGGAACACCGACAACGACTTCGCCTCGTCTTTGCGCTCTGGCAGCGCCCTGACCCTCTTTTCACGCCGATACGCGATACACGCCCGATCCATACACCACCTGCCGCCACCGAGCTTTCGCCATTGCATACTCGAAACACTACTACACAGCATTCCCCTGCCATGCTGCATGCGAGACAACGACCCTCCGACTCTACGTGACCGCGCCGCGCGAACGGCAAAGGGTCGTTGGTGTCGGGCCGCTGCCCACACGACACATCATCTCTAATGGCGCGTCCCAACATTCTGCGAGCGGATACTCTCGACTTGCAAGACACCAACAACCCGTCCGCCGCCGAGCACCCCAAGCAGACGCACACCAACGGCAACGCTCCTCACGTGGCAGCACAAGTACACCAAGTGCTAGAAGAACGGCATTCCGAAGAGCTGTCGCTCGCGGAGGCCTGGAACACTCAATCCACTCTGGCGGACGACAGCGAGGCAACGAAGAATGGCAGCGACGAGCATGACCACATGAGCAACAATGGCTCGCGTGACAGCGAGGACGGTGGGGATGGCGTTGAGTCGGAGGCGGATGCAGACGATGATGCAGACATGATGGACAGGATATCAAGTTCGCCAAGCATTGACGATGGTGGGTACCGCCCTTTGCACAACCCATTGCTGCGCGCAAACAGGTATTGGCCACGTCGGTCATCCAGCTTGTCGCCAGAGATCACCTCAACACAAACACGCGAGTCTTTCAACCAGACCGCAGATCGCACACCCGAGTCTTCGCCATTCATGAACACTCCTCAGCATCTTCCACTGCTGAAGTCCAGAATGGCGGGATACCGCCGCTTTCCGATTGCAATGCAACCGGACTTAGGCTCCTCCCCTTTCAACGAGTCACCGCTCAAGACTCTGCACCACCCTGCTAGTCATAGCAGGCAACTAATCACAGCGCCGAAGCATCATCAATTGGGTAGGTATGACCGGGATACCGGACCTCGACGCGCCATGGACGAGGACCGCTTTGACGAGAGACTGGGAAATAGCACTCACCTGCTTAGCGTGCCTGACCGGACCGCCAGCTTGCGCCGAGACGATAATTCGGATCAGGAGGCACCAGTATGCGGGGCCAGGAGCCCAATTTCGAGTCCTTTCCGCGACAACCCTTTCGCACGGAGTCTCTCAAACTTCCGCATTGACTCATTGGAGAAGTCACCCAGCCTTTCGAGCATTGACAGTATCGACCTGGAAGACGTGCTTCTTCCCATCGATGATCCGCTACTCGACAGACCGCTCTCGCCCCCTGGGTCTGCAGGATCTGCTGCGTCCTGGTATAGTATACCGGATTCCACTTCGGACTCCAGCACCACTACGGAGGACTCTACAATTCTTGATGATGACAATGACGCTTTTCTTGATCTTGACGACCGCTTCATTGACTCCGGCTGGGGTTGCGATTGCTTACGTGAAGCAGAAGATATCGATTTCGAGTTCGTATACGCCCTGCATACATTCGTCGCCACGGTAGAAGGTCAAGCCAATGCCACCAAAGGTGATACAATGGTATTGCTGGATGACAGTAACAGCTACTGGTGGCTTGTGCGAGTAGTAAAAGACGGTAGCATTGGTGAGGCAACAATGCCTGCATACTATGCCTGCATGCTATGCCTGCCTACTTACACGTTTGCAGGCTATCTACCCGCCGAACACATCGAAACGCCGACCGAGAGATTAGCGCGCCTGAACAAGCACAGGAATATTGACGTTTGTTTGCTCTCTTACTCTGACAAATTAGGTGTCTGCTGACCTCTTGGACCCAGCTCTCTGCCAGAATGCTCAGCGACAACTCAGAAAAGTCCCGAAATCCGCTGAAGAAAGCGATGCGAAGACGAAATGCCAAAACGGTCCAATTCGCTGCGCCAACGTATGTAGAGGCATCCGATTACGACTACTCGACCGAGGATGAGGAGAACATGATCGATCCGCACTACGGGAGCACAGTTCAAGCAGAAGAGCCTGCGAAAGAAGAGCCTCAAGTCGAAGTTGAAGAGCCGCAGCAGGCTGAGTCGATACACCCTGAAGCCGAGAGGCGTTCAAGTACGGGTTCTAATCGTGCATCATTCGATCGCGAGCAGGCTGCGACAGCCGCACAGGCCTTGGCCGAAGCTGGTGTAACCGCCGATGGCCAAGGCCCCAAGCTAGTCGACAAGACTGGTGAGTTTGAGAGAACGAGTATTGATTCCGGCAGCATACCAACGCCTGGTGTAGAAGCGGCGCCTCTGAAGTCAAAACGGACGAGAAACACAGACTCCTTCCTGAAAGACGACAGCCTCGAAACAAGGAAGATCACGCTCACTCCGGGTCTTCTCCGCGAGGAGTCCGCAAAGTCGCCAACAGCCGAAAGCACTAGGTCAACCAGCAGTGGCGAGACCCACACAAAGCAAAGCTCTCCCATTGAGCAGCCGCCGGCGAGGAAAGAGGTCAAGGAAAGGAAGAAAGAGGAGAAGCCCAAAAAGGGTGGCATGCTCAGCGGCCTTTTCAAGAGCAAGAAGAAGGACAAGAAAACGAGAGAAGATGCCAATGACACCGATAACGAAAAGGCGTCTGCGGAGCTGCAACGAGAATCGCCCAGGGCCAGTCCTGTGCCGAGCAGCAACGCTTCGCCGATCGAGAAGTCTTCAATCAGTCAACCGATTGGCATGCGCAACGGCTTCCAGGAGCTCACGCCCGAGGAGAACAGCATTGACTCCTCGAAAGAATCGAGCGAGGGATTTGTTGCCGAGCTTGAAGGTTCTGCGGTCGCGTACGAGATGGCGGCTGGATCGGAAGACAACGACCTGC
The DNA here is from genome assembly GCA_031771865.1 of Nothophaeocryptopus gaeumannii. NCBI lineage: Eukaryota > Fungi > Ascomycota > Dothideomycetes > Mycosphaerellales > Mycosphaerellaceae > Nothophaeocryptopus > Nothophaeocryptopus gaeumannii. Next base: position 1,105,438 of record JASISA010000019.1, read on the forward strand.
AAAAACGAGTCGACTCCGAGGCTGTTACTGCACAGCAATCACCACAACAAGAAAAGAGTAGCGGCATTACAAATCCATTGTCGCTGGCACCGATCACTAACATTCTCAAACCAGGCGACAAGGAAGGCAAGCCGAAGAAGGCGAAGCGAGCGAAAAAGCGTGTTGAGCTGGACGACTTCGATTCACCTACTGACGATCCTCAGAATCCATTCTCGGATCAGGAAGAGGCTGAGCGGTTGTCTGAGAGCCCGGTGGAGATACCATCGAACACATTCATGCACGGCACCGAATCTGTACATATTCCAATGCTCGGAGAAGAGGACGAGCCGACGGAGGAGGATGACGACGAGCCTGGCAGCCTTACCAGCTCTCCGAGTATCATCGAGCATCCAGCCGAACCGCTCGAAGATGAAGGCGAGCTTGTTGAGGACAACGACCCCACGCCTACTGCTCGGTCGCCTCAGCCCAACGAGGTCACCCAAAACAAGCAGAACATCCTCCCACAGCGTGGCCCGTCGACCGATAGCAACGCGACGTCCTCGTCAGGGTCGTATCTGTCACCCAAAGCTCTGTCGCCTACTATCTCGACCCAGTCCTGGAGCGATGATTCTCTCAAGGCGTGGTTGGAAGATGGCAGCGAAGTCCGAGACATGCTCGTTATGATACACGATAAGACTGGCGTCAAACCTGTGAAGCAAGACCACCCTTTGATGACAGGGTTATTTACGGAGCAGAGAAAGGGTGTGCAGGATTTGCAGAGTCAGTTGGATCAGTTGTTAGGTGGGTATTTGGAGAGGAAGGGGGTAAGTTTTTGAAGGGATGGAGATAGACATACACAAAGAGTGACTACTGGCGTGATGGAATGTTGACGGGATGGGGTGTTTTGATTCGAAAGGAATGAGGAGGATTCATGATGAGTGGAGGATGGCAGAATAATCACAGCCAACCCCGATGACCCGTTTGGCGCTTGTTTCTTGGAACCGTGTATATACCCTTGGGCGTAGTTCTGCTGGTCCGCTTCATGGCAGGAGTTTTTGAAAGAGGAACGAACGCATGGAGAATTGAGAGAACTGCATTGGAGCAAGACGTTGGAGCGTGTTCTTCTACAGAAAGTCAAGACAGTCGCTGTATAGAGCAGCGACTATCCACGCAAACATCACCTTCTACCTCTCACTCAGCCACCCTGTTTTGTGAACACCAAATCACTCGTCACATTCTGCCCGCAGTCTGCCGGGGCGCCCTGCCTCAAAATCGGTTTCACCTGCACAAACTGCACATCTGCAATATCAACCACCGTCTCAAACCCCTCCTTTTCCACATCTTGTATATGACTGACTGTCTCAATGCCTCCAGACAGGCTCCATCGCTTCACCTCAGTCGCACCGTTCCAGCTGATATACACTCTCGTGCCTGTGGGAGCTGTTGAGTTGCCGATATATTCTGCGACTACGGAAGGTTTGGTTTTCGGACATCCTGTCCAAAGTTGTTTGAACCCCCGATAGGAGAGGGTTCCTCGTGCGCCGGAGAGGTAACCACCGCCTGGGCGACGAGTCGCGTTTCCGACTTGATACGTGGATAAGATGGTGCCGTCGGGGGAGAATTCTTCTAGGACGGGGATCCAGCCGTTACCTGTGAAGAAGTTTCCGTTGGACAATTTTTGGAAACTTCCTTGTGCGGTGGGAAAGATGGGACCAGCATGATTGTAATATCTCTGGCCGAGTAAAGTGACGTTCTTGGTATCCAGGTTGATTTCCAATATCTTGCCAGAAGCCGGGACGGTGCCGTTGTCGATAGGACAGTTATGGTTGTCGTGCATTTGTATAATCACACACGATTCATTCGCCTCTCGCACACGGATGTGATGCTGATATCGAAAATCTGCGTCCTTGCCGAGTAAGAAGCCGTTACCCTCGATACCCTGTACTCGCCAGCGTACCTCTCCCGACTTATCGAGAGCAATAGCACTTGCCAGATACCGAGAGCTGAGGATATACCCATCCTCATACGGCGCCACCGCATTAATATGAAAGTATCCCCAAGCAGAAGCCGGTGTCGTCCCATTCTGTCCCTCGCTCCCAAGAGGATACACAGAAGCATTCAACGGCAGTGTATCCAGGTGGTCCAGACTCTTCCACGAGAACAGTACTTTGTTCGTTGCAATGTCGATCTCGTAGGCCTGCGCTTCAACAACATACCCATCTTTCGGCCCCCCAACAGACGTCAAATCCGCATGGGTAATATTATTCGCCGACACCAATACCGTATCTTTCTCGGTAATGTAGATCTCATGCAAATCAATATTCGACGCATACTGCTGCCCAGGAATCTCGACAAAGTTCCCCGAAAGCGTCACCCTCGCAATCTCCTCATAATGCCTATCCCAAATTTGCACATACCCATGCCCCCTTCCAATCGGTTCCGGAAAACCCGTCCCATTCCATGCAACCAGCACACTTTCGCCCTGATACTTCTGAACCCCAAAACTAAAAGCATGGTTATAAGGTCCTGCCGGGCCGTTCCAGATGAGTCCTCCGAGGGAGTCAGTGATTATGGCGGATTTTTGAAAAGCTGTGGCGCCGTCGGGGGCGAAGAAGAGATAGCCTTCGGAGGGGGATACGCTTAGATTGCGGAATACTTCGACGTAGGGTGGGGTGAAGTTCACCGTCTTGTATGTGATATATGGCCACGATATATTCTTTGATGCGTCGGCGGGGACAAGGTCGGCTTTGGAGGAGACCAGAAGTCCCAGGAGGACTGTGGTGAGGATGTAGCTGAACATGCTGGCGGTGATGTGGCGAGCTGGATGTCTTTTATGGGCGCATTTGTCTCTCCGATTGCGATGTGTGGTCTTTCGAGTCTGAGAGTCGCGACCTAATCCAGGGCCCAAGAAGTTGGTATTGTGCAGAGAAACGCAACTCCGATGAACAATGAGTTTGAGGTCCTGAGTGGGCAGGATGTTTCCAAGACTTGGCTGGTCGTTTCGTCGTATAATGCCGGTTCCGACGTCTTCAAATCCGCTGACTGTAGATGTCAGCGACTGCCGAAGTCGTTACTTGAAGGATGTTGGAAGCTGCGAAATGCGCACCGCCATCGACGTCAAAGGCACAGGAATGAAAGCGCCAGCCGCAACGCATCCCACTTCAGACGGTCGGCGAAACATCCTTGTTTATCACACGTTACCAGGATGATGATGATGCGGACGCGCCGGGGTAAGAACTTGAAGATCACGCAGGTACAGAACTTTGGTTGCTTAAGTGTTGTACAGACCACAGACCGATAACCGGATATCCGGCCGAATTTGCAGATGTGGTATACGGTATGTTCAGCCGGTCGATCCTGCCAGCGTGATGGTTGCCAAATGTCGTAACACAGTAAAGGTATCTGTTGGTAAATATATCTGGTATCACACAAACCGCGCTGAGCGGCAAGTGAAGATGTCCTTCTCTTCCTTCCTCCCGGTAAAATGCAGCACAATGCAGCACAATGCAATCCCCTCGAGAGTACATTTATATCAACCTCGTAACTTCGTTGCCTATCGTCGCAAAACTTCCCCATCTCATCACCGCCGTCCTCCCTCGCTCGCATCGTCGAAATGCTCGCCCTCACTGCTCGCCTCGTCCGATAACCTGCTAACATAGGTCTCAACCTGGCTAAGCGGCGGCCTGACTGCGAGATGGTTATGGTCCTCTGTGCTGATGACACTGATATCGCCGCGACTTATCACAGGAGTAAGAGGTTGTGTTGCTGCTTTTTGCTCATGCAATTGATGGATTTTTCGAGCGTGGTCTTCCCAGATGCTTTGATCCCAGAACATACCGGAACGGCCGCCGGGGTCCAGCGATAGAGGGTTGATCTCCTTGCCGGAGTGTTTGGACTGCGTTGAATCAGGAGGTGAAATCTTCTTACCGCCGTTCCTGGAGTCCCGGGTGATGGCAGAAGGTGAGCGAACCATTACATCTGCTGCCAAGGGATGCGTTGACTTGTTGCTTGTGCCAGACTTGTTGGAGTTATAGGAGCTGTCCATCGTCCTCCCACGTCTGCTCTCCAAAGACTTTGGTGATATACTCCTGATACTAGAAGTCTTTGTCGAAGCCCTGGTCGAACTCCTAGAAGGCGCATCAGCGACGCTTGGTGTGCTGGCAATGCCCTGTCGCCACGAGAGTATCCGGTCACTTTGTCCAATCGTTGATGTCGACTTGCGTGGCTCTCGAAGACTTGTCAAGCTAGATTTCGTCACTAACGAGCTCGCTTTGCCAGCCTTGCTGCCTCGCTTAGAGAACAGAGAGGCTCGGTCCCAATCGTTGCTTGCGCGCTTGGACCAGGCGCAGTCCTGTCGAAATACCTTGATCTTGCCCGTGAAATCGGCAGTCACGAAGATGTTACCTTCTTTGTGGCCGCATCTTGACAGGTAAGCAGGCGACTCCTTGGGTCGTTCAAAGTCGGACGGTGTTGGCGCAATGCTGCCGTTCTGGCTTTGCGCTCGTGATTGAGAGTGCATACTTTTTGCGCGTTCTCCTCGACTAAGCAGAGTCACGGGAGGCGGATTGCAAAGGTCATACACCGGATCCTCAGACCTGCTCAGGTGCTGTCGCGTCTTTGCAGGCGCAACGCACACAGCCGTGGCAATGGTATTATGTGCATCGAACATTTCCATGGGTGTCTTGTCTCTCTTCTCTCCGAGTGTCTGCTGCAAAGACCAGATATAAGCCTTCTTGTCTTCGCTCCCGCAAACGACGTAGCGGCTGTCATCACTCAACGTCGCGCGGATCTGACTGCAGTTGTTCTCGTTTCCGCGAAACTTCAGTTCTAAGCTTTTGTCTCTGAAGTTGTACAGCCTAATCCGAGAATCGTTGCTTGTGACCAGCACCTTCAGCTCACCTGTCGGCGTGAAGGAAGCCTGAATGCCAGTAATCTTGCTGCCTTTCGCATTTTGCCCTCGACTTGACCGCACATGGATCTGTGTCTGGTACTTCAGACCCTCAGTCTCGAAGAACATCAGTAGGCCATTCAGACATCCCGCCATAGCATATTTGCCGTCCGGCGTGAACGCCACTGCAGTGATCATATCCGGAAGCTGCGCTGCGTAAGCCACGCTCTTGTCTGGTATGCTCCACAGCCGCAACTTTGAGTCCAGGGATCCTGCCAAGAAGAATCGATCGTCCTTTGGGTGAAAAGCTATTGAGGGCACGAAGTCGCTGTGCTTGAACGTGCAGAGACACTCAGACCGACTGACATGCCATAGCCGTACTGTCTTGTCCATTGACGAAGATAGAAGAAAGTTGTTTTTACTCCAGCTCAGGTCCAGTACTGTCGATGTGTGACCCTCATACTCTCTTAATGGCTTGCTTTGAAACACTGGCGCGCTGAGGTGTTCAGCATGTGCACCCTTTCCTTTCGCCTCGTTCTCGGTCGACTCTTGTCGTTCGTGCTGTTGTCTGTGCTCGGAGCTCGCCAATACAGCCCAAACTCTCACGATCATGTCTGCTCCAGCCGCAGCAAGGTATTTTCCGTCCCTGCTGAACTCCATTGCCCATACTGTTTCCGATCCGTCTGATGTCGCAGAGGTCTTTCGTCGCAACTTGTTTGAGCTTCCTCTCCTACGCAAGCCTGGTCTCTTCCCGCAATGCAGCTCTTGGGCGAGGAATAGGCGATCGAAGTCCCTTTCCTTTTTATGCTTGGCTCTGACCTTGATATACGCCGGCGGCTGAGGATGTCGCGGATTGAAGCCCATGTTGTCCACTTGCTGCGTGAAGACCTCCGCATCGTTGCCCTCCGGCCTTCCCTCGCTCGTGGTGGACTCATCGTCGACGGCCTCCTCTTCGATCTCCTTCTTCTTGGCTCCACCCATAAGTCTGCTTAAGAATGAGACAGCCTTGACACCCTTCTTGAGGTCCTTCCTGGCATCTGACCCTCCGAAGCTGCTGTCGTTTGTGTCGACCCTCGCTGCTGGCTCGAGGACGGGCGAGGGATCTCTCTTCTCATCGGCTGATGATTTCTCATCCTTATGCGGGCTCCCGTCAGACGTGCGAGGTCGCGGTGCACCATTTGGCGGGTTGAGATTCAAAGGCGTATTGGTACGCCTGAGGATATGCTTTTGTGGCGACGCAGTCAGCATGTGGTCCACGGGACTCGCTTATTGTAGGTGGGTTGTATGTGGTAGCACTGTCGGCTAGCATACAGCTGCAGGAGGATTCGTGTTCGCATACGTACTTGCGATAAGGGATCTATCGTAGCAGATGCAGCCGCAGCGGCATCTGATTGCGACTTGCCATTGAGAGCATCGTCTCGCGAAACCTGGCCATTGCTTGACAGCGTTCTCATAAGTCTCCCCGGTGATGGCCATCCCGAGCTCGAGTCCGGTCGTCCTGTTCGCTTGTCAGCTGTCGACATTCCTTCGTCCCATGTCTCCCCTCCCTGCACAGCGTGTCGCGGCACATGGCACTGTATGATAGTCCCACCTTGTTTCGCAGGTGTCCCGGGCCTGCCATTGAGCAGCGCATAGGGCGCATCTTTGTTGGGCGACTGCGCCGGCGAGGGCAGTCTCTCACGATCATTCGGGTCTGTGAGGGTGATGGCAGGGACTTCGGCCATGTTAAAGACCTACGTCGCATGCGCGACGCCCACAAAGCACAAGCACTCGTCTCCAGCCGCTCGATCCTGGTCGCATCTCATATACCCGCCAGGACACCTTGCCCAACCACCAAACTGACGAACCGGGTTGTATTAAAGAAAGATCGCGACCCAGCAAAGGCCGTTTATGTCCCATAGATCGGCATCCAAAACGCGGCCGGAAGCTGGCGGAGATATATCGCGTCAACTCCGACAGAAGGAAGTTCGGTTGACAAAGGTGCTGAGGTGCTGAGTTGCTCCTCGAAGTTCCACCGAGTCAGCATCAAGATGCGGGCAGCCCAGGTGTTGATTATGAATAAGTTTCGCAGGGATGGCGAGGGGCTGGAAGACGTGAATCGTGAAGTGAGAGATGGCCGTTGAAGACCTTCACGTTTCAGCCGTTCTGCTCAGACGTCATGGTGCACGGAGATTTCGGCGGCGTTCATAAGGCAGATGCCATGCACCGTGCCATGCGTCTGCATGCAGCAGTAGCGCGGCAGAGCAGAGCTCGAGCACTTCCAGACGAAACGCATTGCGATGCGAGGACAAAGTAAGAAAGCGAAGCAATGCTCATGCGACAGAAGGGCACGCGGTCTTATCTAAGACATGAAGAACTCTCATCGGGAACGGTTCATCTTCTGAACCCGAGTGTACGGATCAACGGATGGAGTGCAAAGTTTGTACAGATTTCAGATATTGGTTGGTTTTGTTACAGCACAGTGCCTATCCAGTGCGTCTATCCACGCTGTTACTGTTGTTCCCCCTTAGTTCGCCTTGTGAAATGAGAAGCGAGAAAAGGTATCTTCCGACCCAGCCCATCAAACGCCGTTGCCATGCACATGCCCATGCCCGACATATTCGTAACGCCGTTTCCACAATACATCATGCACATCTAGAAGTCCTCATCGAAGGCAAAATCGCCCTTCATTACGGGTGCCGCAATGCCCTCCTCAGCATCCTTCTTGGCCTTCTGCTTCTTGATGCCCTCCATGACACCGGCCTTCTGGTAGTCACCAACACGCTTCTCGAAGAAGTTGGTCTTGCCGCCAAGGGAAATATTCTCCATGAAGTCGAAGGGGTTGGTGACGTTGTAGAACTTCTGGTTGCCGAGAGCCAGGAGAAGACGATCCGCGACGAACTCGATGTACTGGCACATGAGCTTAGCATTCATGCCGAGAAGAGCACAGGGAAGCGCGTCTGTCAAGAACTCTTGCTCGATGGCAACAGCCTCAACGATGATGCTCTGAACGATAGCAGCATCAGGCTTGTTCTTGAGATGAGAGAAGAGCAAGCAGGCGAAGTCAGTGTGCATGCCCTCGTCACGCGAGATGAGCTCGTTGGAGAAGGTAAGACCGGCCATGAGACCACGCTTCTTCAGCCAGAAGATGGACGCGAATGATCCAGAGAAGAAGATGCCCTCGACGGCGGCGAACGCGATCAGCCGGTATGCGAACTTGGAGTTCTTGTCCGAGATCCATCGCAGGGCCCAGTCAGCCTTCTTACGGATACATGGGATGTTGTCGATGGCGTTGAACAAGTAATGTCTTTGCTTGGGCTCAGAGATGTATGTGTCGATGAGAAGAGAGTACGTCTCAGAGTGGATGTTCTCCATCATGATCTGAAATCCGTAGAAGCATCGTGCCTCTGGTATTTGCACCTCGGAGCTAAATCGCTCGACCAAGTTCTCGTTCACGATGCCGTCCGAGGCGGCGAAGAAGGCGAGGACGTGGGAGATGAAGAAGCGCTCGTCATCGTTCAGTCTCTTGTTCCAGTCGTGAAGGTCTTTTGACAGGTCGATCTCCTCTGCGGTCCAGAAGGAGGCTTCAGCCTTCTTGTACATCTGCCATATCTGCGTGGGCGGATTAGCGTGTTTCTCAAGCCCATTTACGCGTCGAGCGCGTCGCATTACGATATCCATACCTCGTGGTACTTGATGGGGAATAACACGAATCGCTGTGGGTTCTCCTGTAGGATGGGTTCGTCTGCTTCATCCTCCTTGATGCCTTCTGCCACGGTTGGTTTTGCCTCCTCTTCTGGCTCTGGCAGGTCGGGGATGCCCTTGATTGGGACGGCGACCTCATCGGACTCGTATTGCTGCTGGAGGTTCTCCTTGTCGGCCTCCGACTCGAAGGCGACCTTCTTCACCGGGGATTCCATCTTGAGGCTCTCGAGAGCAGACGCAGCCTGGGTAGAAGTTAGAGACTGATCAATGGTCGCGGCGAGGACGTCATCCCGAACCTTCTTGCTGGGCGTAGTCTGCACGCTCATGATGGCCGTGTGTATGTATGTTGGATGTGACGACGGTGGAGCTGAGTGACAATGGGCGAGAAGAAGACCGTGGCGAGATGATGTCGTGGGCAAGGAAGAGAAACAAAGAACATTAAGTACTTTGAAGGCGCGTGTCGCGTAGGTCGCGCGCCCATGTTTGCCAAGAGTTTAGCGTGGTTGCCTCGACTTTAAACACGTCTCCCAGCCTGTTCTTTTCCCTCAGTCGCGTCTCCCAATGCTCCGGCCGACCTCGGGCTGGGTATCGAGGGGTGGGAAGCATTGACAATCGTCTTACTCGAACCATTCTGACATCACAGTCTGCTTTGCAATCCGCACAAATTATGCTGCAAAAGAGCGGAAACAACACGCGGCTACCTGCTTCGTGTGTTACACCAACACGACCAGCGTGCGAAGAAGAGCACAGTGAAAAGAGCTGTGACCGGAGAAGAGTGTCGATCAATTCTCCGTTGAAGACTTCCCGAGTGGACATAGATGTGTACAGACGACAGCCTCAAACTTCCTTCAGACACTGAGACGTAACCTGGCGCAGTACTGCATTGGTCAACCCGTCCTGACATAAAGAGCGCAGCAACAACACGAATGGCTTCCAGGCATCGCGCAAACAGCCAAGACGAGAACGAGTCACTGCTGCAAGAACAACGCAAGGAGAGTAAGTGTACACGGTGCAGTCTTGTCGCTTTCGAGTACATAGACGTCTCTCGTGGTAGCTGCATACTAACTTTGGGATGGCGTTGCCTTCAATGCCATCGCATAGGGTGCTCCAAGCGAGAGACGAATGTCTCAAACTCCTCTGAGTAGGAATATCATAGCGTGCTTCTCGAATAGTCTTGAGGAGACATGTGCTGTAGGTCTAGAGTACGTATCCCGTTGCTTGTCACATGCGTCGCTCCTTCCTCAACTTCACTTGCTTCTGCGCCCAGCTGCATTAGCGTCGCTCGGCTGCCCAGGAGTTAAAACAAACAACCAAACAAACTCATTCAGCTTTCTTCCAATTCTCGCTCAACACCAACTGGCATCGCTGTCGGCGAGGTTTCGATCATGGAGGAGCAGAAAAATGAGCTGCCCAGCAGCTCGCCAGGTTAGCCGCATTCCAATGATTACCAGCTCCTCGACCCTGGTCTGACATTATGCAGCGCCCTCGAGCTCACGGCGACCTGGCCCTCGAGGCAGCATGCTGCCCAAAGTACAGTACGGCTCAGACGACCTTCGAGCCATCGGCAGACAATGCGGCACCCGTCTCCCACCAGCCAGCGCCGTGCAGGCCATGTTCCTGTACGAAATGCAACGCCAAACGGAATCCGAGCAACTTTTTCACAGCCGCATGTTCGAGCTAGCCAAGATCAAGGACGCCGACACGGAGCAGGAGCGCAAAATGGCGGCCATGGAGGAGAGAATCAAGAAGCTGGAGAAGCAAGCCGCCGCGCGAGACGTCGATGAGCGCATCGCGACTTCCAGCGTCCGAATGAATTTTCAGCAAGAGAAGTTGAATGCATGCTCGACTCGTTTGGCAAGAGCAGAGGAAAAGCTCGCATCTGTCGAACAGCAGCTTGAAGCCCTCGAAACCAAGCAAGAAGAGCAAGCAACTGCAGCATCAACCGCCCTCGTCTCAGCTTCCACCTCGTCTCCCACCGGCTCTCAAGACCTCGACGTCGCGAAGCAGGAGATCAACGTCCTCTTCGAAGACCGAGACGGGATCATAAAACTCATCCAGGATACCAACGAACGCATCGATCGCCTCTCCATGAACGTCAAGGCTTTAACCATCCAACGCGGCAGCGCCAGCCCTTCACCAGCCCTCTCTCAGCGCCTTCCAGTCCGCAGCACCAACGGCGACCTCATTGACTTGGATGTGCCGAAGGGCCAGTCAGCCGTGAGTCTCAAGGAGAACCGGCCAGTGGGTACCATTCGTTCGTTCAGCCCTGGTAAGCCCTGGGCGAACCAGGGAGGCGCTTGGCGGCAGATTAGGGAAGGCGTTACCAGAAACGTATCATACGGACGGCTTGTGGCATTGCGGTGAGTGCACACTGGTATGAGAAGACCTTGGGCTGGGAGAGACTGAGAATCGGGTCTTTCTCTTCTTCTATTGACAAGTAGATCAATACGTACAAATTGGGGTATAATATTATCTCAAGACATTAAAAATTGCACATCTCAAATGTGCTCATGCAAGATCGCGCTCATGCGGACACAGACGCACCGTTCTGCTCTAGATCATCAGCTTCCACCTTTATGGCCCTCTAGATCACCCATGAACCTTCGAAGGATATCCCGTATTACAAGTCGGCTCACCAAACCCAACACTCCACTGCACACTCCCCATAATAATCACCATCAAACACAAACCTCCCACCAAGCTCGCAAGCGCATACGCATACCCATGCCTCCTCTTCAAATTATTCATTTCCGCCACCCACGTACTCACAGTCGTCAAACATCCACAGAACCCATCCTGAACACCTTGCAATACCTGACATCCTACCCTCCCACCGCCTACCATTCCCGCCCTCCCGACACCGACGTGTTGAATATCGTAACACATCGCCTCGATCGCTGTGCCGAACATATTTACCGCGAATGTTCCTAGCGGGAAGGAGGATACGAGGCCGTTGAGGTGGAGACTTGCGTAGAAACGAAGTAAGCAGCCAAGAGGTGCGAAGACGAGTGCGAACAGGACTTCTCCTCGCCAGGTTTCGTTGCTCCATGTTCCGCGAGAGGAAGGGCCGTCGGGTCGGGAGGGAGGGAAGATGGCTAGGAAGATAGCGCCGAGCCAGCAGCCCCAGGCTAGGAAGACCATGACCGGGTCGAAGAATTTCCGAATGAAGGGTACGGGGAGGGTGGGGATTATTCGGCCGAGGGCGAGGGCGGTGTGGGCGCCTATGAGGAGGCCGCCGAGGGAGAGGGCGAGAGTGTAGATGATGACTGCGAGGAGGGCTTCGAAAGAGTAGCCTCCATTTCGGTGGATGGTGTTCGATGGACTGAGAGATCCGGAAGCGGAAGCGTAGTTGTGACTTATGGGCGAAGGGAGATTGTTGGATAGGGCGAGGAAGAAGTCTCTGGCAAAACTGGAGAAGGAGGTGAAGCTGCCACAGAAGCCGGTTGCAAGTCCGATGTACAAAGGTATCACCTTCTTGCGTTTATTCATTTCAGCTTTTTCTAGCGTTTGTAGGTCGCCGTCGTGTTTCTCGCCTTGTGCTGCAATTTGGGCGTGTTCTCTGAACAAGCTCTGGTCCTCTCCTAGAAAACCCATGATGAAAGAACCGCCAAAGTTAGCCCATACCACAGGTGTGACGATGGGCGCGCTTGGATAGAACGTGATCCATTGCACTCCTAGTCTGGCCAGTGTCCCCAAGATGGAGAAGAATATTAAATATGATATCGTGTATAGTTCGTTAAGGATTTTGGGAGCCGGCTTCTCGGTACGAATGAGTTCTCCGGGATTTTTTCTCGAATATTGACGAGGCGTCTCCTCTGAATCGCGTCCACGCTCGGCATCCCGAGACTGCTTGTGTTGCGTACTCTGCGCCGTGGTTGCTGCAGAGAGTCGCTGTGTTTTGGGTAAAGGTGGCAAAGCTGAAACCTCAGACAAATTCTGATCCTGATTCCGGGATTTGCGACTTGCTCGACTCGCGCCACTTGATCGTCTACGCGTTGCGTCTGGTCTTGCGTCTGGTCTACTGAAATTTTTCACAGAATGTGTAGATCTTCCACGCGTATGTTCCGAGTGCGGCCGGTCTGAATCTACTGGGAGGGGATGCGGCGTAGCATTATCATCCAAATGTTCGGGGTCTCCAGATTCCCGGTAGCTGGCGCGCTGACCTCTGTACTTGGGATCGTCCAAAGGCTCGGGTTCTCCCGCTTTTTGATAGCTGGCACGTTTCCCTTTCGATTTGATTGTTGTTTGACTGGCGATAGAGACTGGCCGTGAACGTCTTTGACTGCCGCGTTGTGCGTCGTAAACACTTTCCCTGCGGCTTCTGCTGGTACTTGTCGATCCTCTCCGCGTTCGCTCGACTGGACGAATATCATCCTCGAAAAATGGTTCGGTCGGGTAGTACTCCTCCGGAAGACCGGGCCATGATGATTCGGCCATTGTTGTTTACCCAGGTGATGCTCGTGGTATTGGTCGCGGCAGTCAAGGATGTTTCATATGTAGCCCAGGGTTGTGATCGAAAAGAAGGAAGGGGGACCTGGTTGCTTTTGGGGTGGCATCTCAAGGTTCCAACGGGTGGCACGGGAAAATCTCCGCCTTTCAACCTTCTGGCAGTTGAGTGTTAGCGTGAAGACGCGTTGTTTACTATCATCTTAGGCCATTATCGTGTGGAGACGGTGTGTTTGGGATATGATATGTGAGAGTCGATTCCTCCTCTCAAACCTCACACAATCCTGATGCGACTGCTGCTCCAGGACCGCGTTCTCGCCGTGATGTTGACGATCGAGTCTTGAAGAAAGTCTGGGGTGACCGTTGCCCATTCAAATTGTGGCTTCGGCGATTTCGCGGCGAGATCCGCTGCTCCTGGTGCTGGCCTATCGAAGCTATCACCGCAGCCATGAAACGCATTGCATAACAAAGACATTCTCTGATAGCAAGCATCCACCTCAAAAGACAACCCTTGCTTGTAGAAAAAGCTTCTGCAGTGCCTCAACAACCCATAGCCTGCCAGAATCTCACCATGTCCTCCTCCAACGTCCACGTCTCAACCCATCCATGCGTACGCGCAAAGCTCAGCCAGCTTCGATCTGCATCAACCAATGCCAAAGACACCAAGCGCCTCGTCCATGAGATTGCAACCATAGTAGGCGTCGAGGCCTTCGCGCATGGCCTGGGAGTCGAACAAACAGGCACAGTAAGTCCCACACTCTCTCCATCCTCAGCCATACATTGGCTGACCAGAAACAGCAGGTAGGCAGCGGCTAACATGTACGTGTTATGTGTGATGTAGGACCAATCCCCTCTCGGCTACTCATATCCAACCGAAGACATAACGCCCTCAAACATCTCCCTCGTACCGATCCTCCGCTCCGGCCTAAGCATGGTAGATGCCGTGGAGACACTCCTCCCATCCCCCGTTTCCGTACATCATCTGGGCATGTACAGAGAAAAGAGCACGCTGCAACCTGTAGAATACTACAACAATCTTCCCTACCACAAAGCTGGCAAGACGTCAAAAATTCCCCAACTGGCGATCATCGTAGATCCGATTATAGCCACTGGGTCGACTGTCTGCGCAGCAATTGAGACACTGCGGGACTGGGGTGTGCAGCGTATCATCTCGCTCTCGGTCCTCGCGAGCCAGACGGGGTTGCAAAGAGCCACAGAAGCATGGCCTGAGGGGGTGGAGTTGTGGGTCGGAGGGGTCGATAAGGAGACTGATGAGAGGGGCATGATTAAGCCTGGGCTTGGGGATGTCGGAGATCGGCTGTACTTGACGCTTGGGAAGTGAGGGTGAGAAGCTCTCGAAGTTTGAGAACAATTGGAACCACCTGGTGTCAGTCACAATCCAAAAGCGGTCAATAGATTACGAGCGAGCTTTGCAGCCGCTTAAGAATACGACGATGACGATGCAAGTCCTAGTCGCTTCTATTGCACATCCTTTTACCTCTCAATCCACTCCAACAACAACGGCGTAATCCTTTCGGGACACTCCTCAGGCAGATGATGTCCAAACCCATCCGGAATCCCTTCATACCTCACCTTCCCTTCCACCCAGTTACTCCAAGCCTTCTCAATATCATGCATAAACTCGCAAACATGTCTGGGAAGCCATGATAGATGCCGGAGTAGTATCTAGGATATTTTACTATTATATTTGAACCCGAATCTTACTTTCCTCTTCTTTATGAGCTATACAAATATGTTAGCCTCGCCTATCCCTTACCTTTGCTAAGGAACTTTACTCTATTACTAAAGGCAACACGACACACGGCTACGGACTACTACAATATATAGAACGAGCAAGTTACAAAAAGGTACAAGCTACTTATATCCTAGCTCATTGCCTTTAACATATATACTAATTTCAACGATTGATTAGGATGCTCTCTTTACGGATTATAATGTTATGGCTTTTAGCAGCTGCTCCAACTGCTTTTGCAACAGCAACATGCAACGCCAACCTTATATGCAAATGCTGTACCGCCCCAGATGTAGGATATAATTCCGTTCGGCGATCAGTATAACTTAGGCTAACCCGATGATTTAGGGTTTTGGGGGTTGGGTGCATACTAATCCAAAGGACCCCACCCAGTGTATGTGTTCAACAGATGCACTGGGTTGTAAGTTTGGCTGTCGCTAGTATTGGAAAAATTGAAGATCAATCTCTCCTGCTACGACCTATCGGTGTCGCCAATGGCACCGCTACTCGAAGTGGCCAGTAGCAAGATGTGGCAAGGTAGCAATGCGGGACATCGCTACAGCAGCGTGTTATGTATACAGTCCTTACAGTAATAGTTAGTTACGTCAATCATCATTAGGTTGCTAATGATTCAGCGACATGGTAGAGACCAAGCTCGCAGGGTCCGTTCTTTCGTATCTGCTAAAGATATATGTCTCAGTATTTTGAGCGGTCTCATTTCCGCCAGCCTGAGTGAACTACGGGCTTATGTCTCTGTGAGGAATCGCTGGCTGTGAAGCACTTCCGAGTATATGTTCGGGGCTGTCAAGATGCCAGAGAATGGAAAGGCCGTCGTGCTCCCTGCAGTTCTGAGTGTTCCGGGAAGCCTGCTGTGCGATGAACTAGAAGATGCACGAAAGACGCATTGGTCTGCTTCCGTGGTGCTCACTCTGCATGTCTCTTACATTCGCGAATGCTTGAGCCCTGCCAAGCAACGCCGCGCTTCGCTGTTCTTAATGCGAGCAAGCACACGGAAGGTGAGACAAGAAAAGCGCGACGTGCGTGTAGCCAAGAATCGTTAAGAACAAGCCGACGAGTTCCGTGCTGGGTGTGCATGGGCTTTGGGTGGAGCAACGAGTGGAAGGTTTAGCAAGGTTTCTGCTGGGCAGGAGGATACTTGGCTATTCTTGTCCTCTCGATCAAGTCGATGCCATGCCATATAGGACGCTGTGTCGAGAGTCTCCTGGCTCATCTGGCGCGACGGGATGAGCACACCTTCTCATGTCCTTCTGCATGCGTAGTTACTGTAGGGTGATGATTGTTCCGTGCAAGTGTTTGTTGCAGAAGAGAAGGTTCGAAGAGCCGACGCCGTGCCAAATTGAGACGAGATCGCCAAGGGCTCGCGGCTGGCCTCCCTGCACGCTCCTGCTCATCAGGGACCCTCCCCTTCGCGCGCCAATAGCACTCACTTCCTCCCCTCCGACTGCTCTTGGGGTCACACGCGAGCGAATACCATCACCCACACGCTTTCCGTCATACAGAGTACCGATATTGCACGAGTCGACATCTTCACATCCGATGTGGCCGCCGTGAGCGCATCTCCGCCCTTGGCGCCCAGCGCGCGCATAGTCACCACGCCTCACCCGATACGAATCGAGCAATGTTTCAAGATGCACAAGATATCGCACGACGCCAGCTATGGAACCTGCCGACCGTCACTACAACAAACACACAGGCGCACTGCACGCCTTTCACTCTCCCCTCGAGCGGCGTTCTATCGCTGGCGGATGACTCCGTCATCACCCTCACCACCGATGTAATCTTTCAGCCCGAATGCACTGGTGTCAGCACCGGCGGAGGGGTCTTCTCCGTCGGCCATCTCAAAGACCCCTTCTATGCCTCGACGATTCCCATGGTCTATGTCATATCTGCGGCGACTGTAATAGCGTGGATTCTGGTGGTCATGCTTACCATCACTCCGCGCACGTCATTCATAGGGGCACCCACCGCGCCAGCTTTCAGTAACGGCCATGGCATTATTGGAGGAGCGAATGGTGGATTCTCGGGACTGTCGGGCTCTGGATCACGACCCTGGCTACAAAAAGTGGCTGCGATTGCCGTTGCCATCTCCCTCACAATCGCTACGGCGGACACTCTTGAAGTCGCGGAGCGGCAGTATGGCGTAGGATATATGGATGCTGCAGCATTGCGCAAAGAAGTCCTTGGGTCACTGGAAATTCGAATCACACGGGTCATATCGGACATCTTC
Organism: Nothophaeocryptopus gaeumannii; assembly: GCA_031771865.1. Lineage (NCBI taxonomy): Eukaryota > Fungi > Ascomycota > Dothideomycetes > Mycosphaerellales > Mycosphaerellaceae > Nothophaeocryptopus > Nothophaeocryptopus gaeumannii. The sequence continues at coordinate 1,122,436 of JASISA010000019.1, forward strand.
CTCTGGCTTGCTCAGGTCCAAACGTTGATACGCCTGTTTCCTCGGCATCGGGAAAAGGTGATGATCAAGTGGATTGGCTTCGTGTTAATCATCTTTGATACCGTATTCTCGTGCCTGAACTCGTTCTATATCAATTCCGCAGCTAAAGGTCGCCACTTCGCCGACGCGATACCCGCGCTCTCTTACCTCTTCGAACTGGCGCTTGGTCTGCTGTACGCTGCGTGGGTATTGTACTACTCACTAACCAAGCGGCGCTACGCATATTACCATGGGAAGATGCGTACCATATCTTTGATAGCGCTGCTGTCCCTCGTGTCCGTCCTGACGCCAGTCGTCTTCTTCATTACGGACGTCTCCAATCAAGATGTAGCTGGCTGGGGTGACTACTTCAGGTGGGTAGGTGCAGCGGCGGCCAGTGTAGTGGTATGGGAATGGGTGGAGCGAATAGAAGCACTGGAGCGGGATGACAAGAAGGATGGGATTCTAGGCCGCGAGATTTTCGACGGCGATGAGATGCTAGACGTGATCCCTGAAGAAGCTGAAGATGGCTCAGCGTGGACTCAGAGCAGGAATTTGAGTCGGAACTTCAGAAGACACCGGCGCGACGACGGTTTTGGGGGCGGGAACACTGCAAGTCGGGTAGAGAATGGTTTCAGTGGTGTGGCGCAAAGATTCAGACGACATCAGCAATCGCCAGCTCATTTTCCATTGGGAAGTGCACACTCGGGCTCGACGCCAAACAGCTCTGGCGAGCAATTCAAAAATCGGAACGCGCCTCAGGAGACGCAACGGCGGCATCGTGGCATTCTGGAAGGACCAACACCGCCTCCTCAAGTAGCCAGTCCTGTCAGTCGCGCAGACACCACGAGTGCAGCAAGCACAGTCTATGTTGTGCATTACCATCAAGCGGCGGATGTGCCTCAGCCTGTCAGGCGGAGGGTGAACCCAAACCGGGCGCAGGCGACAGCGGGGCAGCGAGGAGATCAAGGTCATAACGAGAAGGATGTGATGGACGTGGATGACGAATCGCAACCGAACCGCAACCGCGAGACCGGCATATGGCACTCAGTTCCCAATCCATTCAAACGGAAGCGCACTTCACCGCCTCAAGAAGTGCAGCGTGCCAGAGAGGCAGCAGGACAGCGGGCGCACACGCCTGCTCATAACAACTCCAGGTGGAATGTCATGGACAGGCTAGGTGCGTTTGCCACTGAACAAGGCGATCGCATACGTGAGCGTGGAGCTGCTCGAAAATCAGAGGTGGCCGATGTCCCTGTGACAGTCATTCCCGCACAGCCACGAGGTAGTAATAGGACGTGGAGCCCGGATGAGCGAGCGCATGTCGAAACATTGGCACCAGAAAACGCAGAACCTGCCGCGAACGACTTCCCCGGCTCTACAGGCACCGCTACGACAACGTTGACTGCAAACAGCCAGCAGCTCAAACATAAAACTGGGGTTGGCATCACTGACGAAAACACGGTCAACACGCGGCACACAACGCCCACTGTGACTTTCACTCGGACTACCACAAACAATGCGCCGCGAGCAGAGGACATCAGCCCGGTAGCTGGACGAAGCGCTGGAACCATCGTCGTGCCAGCACCTTCAAGGCGGACACCTTCCCATGGGACGACGCCAACCCCTCCAAACAGAACAGGCGCGAGCAGAACACCCGGATCAAGCTCCGGATCCAACGGACAGACATCGCCTTCGAACGGGTGATTTGAAAAGCTTTGGTTGTATTTCCGGTACGTGTACTTTGTTGAATTTAGCATGGCGCTGGTGATTGGCTTTTTATACCCATCATCATTCGGAAGAGAGACAACGTAGCTAGATGCATATGCAGAAGATGTACATAGATGATGAAAGATCGAATCGCTGTTTATGTGCTGTCTCAAGTTGTTCCCTCTTTGCTGTATCGTTCGTAGCGCTCGGGCCAGACGTTGTCCAGGACGTCACTGCCTTTCGTTGGAAGAAGCTTGGGTGATGCGGCTCGACAGCTCTTCTTGCGCCGCACGTGTGTTGTTGTCGCCTGTCTATCATCTCGTCTACATTGGCTATATGCTTCATCTCTGATAGCATTCGTCATTGGCTCATAGCTTGATCCGTATCGCATACAGGCTGTTTGCTTATCGCAACCAAACCGGATCCCTGCAGCTCGCTTCCTCCAACTTCAACCAAGCTCTTTCCTGCATACACAAAACCAGCCATGAGTCTCTTCGGCGACGACACCGACGCGCCTTCTTCGAGAGCCAACGTCAAGTCCTCGCTCTTCGACGACGAGCCCTCTACACCAAATAAGAACACCAACACATCTAGCTCTATCTTCGCCGACAGCGCGGCTGATTCTGCCGAGTCGCCGTGGGGTTTTACGCCGAAGAAGAATACCGGGCGCGGGAGTGTGGTCAAGACACTACTGCAAGACGCAGACGTGCCGGACTTCTACATTGACACATTTGATAGCCTACACACCGGAGGTTTTGTACTGCGAGACGACTGCCAGAAGCTACTGGGGGAGAGCGGTCCTGGCGCCGCAGACCAAGACAGCATCTGGAGCCTAGTGAGCAGTGGCGGCGACGGCGAAAGACTCTCGAGAAACGAATTCAACGTTTTCCTCGCATTGATTGGACTTGCGAAGGAAGGCGAAGAGCTTGGATTGGACGCTGTTGACGAGAGGAGGAGGAAGCTGCCTGTGCCTGATCTGCCCAACGTACAATCGAAGTCGAGCACAATGCATCAACCGCCGGCAACACCGCAGAGCGAAGTACAGGCTGGCGCCCAGCCTAGCTCTGAGCAAAATCCCGGAGGCAACAGGAAGCCCTCGTTTGGACTGGACAGCGACCCGTGGGCGAGTCCTGAGATGCACAAGAGGCACAAGCATCTCAGCAATGGCTTTGAAGCATCGCAGAGAACTACTAGCAGTTTCACTACAAGTGCTACTGAGCCTACGGAATCCAATGGCAGCCATGGCGATGGGCAAGGATCCGCACCCAGCGGTGGTGGAGGCAGCTGGGGCGGCACGATGGCTTACAATGCTGCAAGCACTGGAGGGTTTGGTGAGTCGGGCGAGGCTACTGCTGGAAGCGGCGGGTTCGGAGACGAGGGAAATGGATTGGGAACAACGAGACGTGCACCGCCTCAGCCACGACCTGCAATAATCAAAGGTGCGGAAGAGCTCGTAACAGTTTATATCTTGGACGAAAAAGAGGGCATGTTTATGTTCCAACACCGCAACTATGAGGTCACATCGGTGCGACGCGGCAGCAAGGTCATCAGGAGATACAGCGACTTCGTCTGGCTGCTGGATTGCCTACACAAGCGATATCCTTTCCGCCAGCTGCCCTTGCTGCCCCCAAAGCGCGTCGCGATCAATGGCAACCACATTGCTGCCGATAATAGCTTTTTGGAGAAAAGAAGGCGTGGTCTGGCACGGTTTGCGAACGCACTTGTCCGTCATCCAGTATTGAGGGAAGAGCAGCTAGTCGTCATGTTTTTGACTGTGCCAACGGTAGATGCAAGTCTTCCCCCGCTTTGTTGCAATCGTTGCTAACACTTTTGATAGGAGCTCGCTGTTTGGCGAAAGCAGGCCACTATCAGTGTCCAGGAAGAGTTCGTCGGTCGCTCTCTTCCTCCCACCCTTGAAGACAGCCTGCCTCAAAATCTCCAGGAGACCTTCGACACCGTCCGATCTGGAGTACGTCGAAGCGCGGATCTCTACATCAATCTTTGTAACTTGACGGAGCGACTTTGCAAGAGGAAAGATGCGATCGCGGCCGAATATGGTCGCCTCACACTCAACCTCACTACTCTTACCGAAGCTAACGCCGACACTTACGCGATCGACACCAACGATGTCCCGCTCCTCAACGAAGGCATGAACGGCACCGCGAAGCATATCACAACCTCGCAATCCCTCATCGAAGACGAATCCCGCGCTTGGGATGAAGGTTTTCTCGAAGACCTTAAAACCATGCGCGACTCCTTTGTCAGCGTCCGAGACATGTTCGACCGACGCGATCGCTACGCCAAGGATAATATCCCGCAGCTCGAACGTCGAATCGAAGCCAACGAACAGAAATTGCAGAACATCATTGCGAAGGGAGACGCGGCGAAACCTGGGGAAGCGGAGAAGGTGGGCAACGCGATTACGGCTGATAAGCAGAGTATTGTGAATCAGCATGCGAGGGGGGTGTTCATTAAAGAATGTGTGAGGGATGAGATTTTGTTTTTCCAGACTACGCAGTATTGCGTTTCGAGATTGCATCAGGATTGGGCGCAGGAACGGGTGAAGTATGCGGAATTGCAGGCGGACAATTTTAGGGGCATGGTGGATGCTGTTGAGGGGATGCCTTTGGGGAGCGATTAGGAGAGCTAGGAGCAGCAGTATCCCCAACAGAGGAGGAATTCGGGGATGAGCGATTCGGCGAGTTTGTATGCGCAGATTGGAAGTCCGCGAAAGAGACGTGGATAAGGATGGGGGTGTTGTAAGGAGAAGGATGGTGTATAGCGGTGCTCTTTGTCTACCTACGCCTGTTCGTTTTCAAGCGAGCGTGTGTATATCGTTCCGATTGATGGGTATAGAACATTCTGGACGGATTTTGAAGAATCTAATATGTTATGGACGTTGGGAACACCTACCTCGACAATCACGAGCTTGCACGTATCGCTTCTGCATCTCAACTCCTAATTCACATGCGTCCACGTGCACCCGCAATGCTCAATTCATTCACCACCAGGCTGCACATTCAACATGCACATGCTCGCTCCTGACCTTCAAAGACCCTGCCGAGGATAGCCGATAAGCAAACCGCGGCGCGGATAACCATATGTTCTGGACGAGTCCTGCTTCTGCTTCTTCTGCTTCGATACAACAACCTCAAGCCAAATCTCAACCATGACCCACCTCCTGGTCGGTGTCTCCATCAGTATACTCGCGTGCTTATTATTATCATGGGAGGCGGGATGCTGGAGGGGATTCTGAACGAAAGGGAGGACAGTGGACCCGTACACCTTAATATTCGAGGAAGCCTGTATAAGGTACATCGCCGAAGAGCACGCCTATGAATTCGAAAACCCATATGTGGTCGTGTGTGTGGATTGGGGGAAGTATGGTAATTGGGTCGAGAATGCCGGGGAGCTAGCTATGGGATTCAAAATTTGACAAGGACGCTGAAATTCGATATGGAGATCCCCAGGGTCAAGAGTGGTCGTCAAGGAGGGAAGAAAGCGAACCGAAATTTCGGATTTCGCATGTGAAAAGTTGAGATGAGGGAGCAGCGATGCAAATCAGCTTCGTCAAGTAGTCTAGCAAAGGGTGTAAGAAGTGATCGAAATGCTCGGAGGGATCTCCTTGGTATACTGTGCTTCATTGTTGCCGTTAAGGTATTGACAAGTACGCTTTGCGTCTTACTAACAGCAAATAGGTATCTTGTGGCTAGAACGCCCCATTTTCGCCCCTATTCCATGCAGTGCCATACTTTCCATCCGGCACTGTCCCCATGTTTGTAATCCTGTCGAAAAGTCGCATTTAAAAAGTCTTCGCCCAATGATGCGCTTGCCTTGGCTTCTTAAACCATTGCCACTTGTTGTTGCTGTAAATGATTTTGTTGGCAACGCCCCGATCATGCAACAACAATCTCTCCTCGTACCCCTTCTCCGCAAAGATGTCCTCCTTCATCGTGGTGATCGCAGTCTGGCCAGGAAGTTGATACTCCCAATGGACTTGTTTGATTCCTCCAGGACTCATATCGATCTGCATGTTTGGTTCGGCGTGAGAATCATGGCCATCGAAAAGCTTCCAGCCATGAAGAGGGCCGGCTTGGACAATGTATCCTGGTTTGCGCTGGGGATGGTAAGAGTGGGTGCCGCGTTGGAAGGTGATGAGCCGCCAGAGGAAGTTGATGACTTTTCGGTGCCAGTTTTCTGGTTCCACTGGCCGTCCAGCAAGATCCATACGCGCACGAACGGAAGAGTGGATGTATTCGTGAGTGTTCTCCAGCAGCTTGTTGGTGTATCTTCCGGTCTCGTAGTCCGTGTTATAATAGCGGCCTGGTGTTCGGACTCGTGAGCCCGCCAGTGATTGCGGGAAGGTGTTGGAGTCGTAGACTTTACCCATGGCCCAACCACCATACTCCTCAGCACCCGCAGTCTGTTTGTAGAAGTGATAAGTGTGCTTGAAACACAGATCGACAAAGTCGTCGTCGAATCTGATCCAATCCAGAGGGTCGAACTCCTTCGTTGGGTCACGAGAATTGCCAGCCAGTGAGTCCATCATCCACGCTAGTGTTATGTTGGCCATGCCATAGTCGTCATACGAGCCACCACAGTTGGAGTGCGCGCCTGGGAACCAGACCTGCTTCAGGTTCGTTGTGCCGCCCTCGTCAAGCTCCCAAACAGCGGGCGAGAAAGGAAAGCGTCTCTCGTCAAGTGCCAGAGCATGGAAGGCATTCTCCACTCGGTTGCTGAGCCTCGTGTCGTACCATCTGTACTCCTTGATGAAGGCAGGCATTTGGAGAATCCGCTGGAGAAAAGGATTGACTGGGATGCCCAAGGCTCCAACAGTATCCCATACTCCGATGGCTTTGATGTTTGCCTCTTGTGTCAAGCCCAGAGATAGCAGATGGGTCCGGTAGGCGTCCATGTATCTGTCGATCGCATTTGGCCCCTTCGAATGAGCCATCGCAGGGTTTGGCTGATTGACCTTTGGGTCCAGCTTCTCGTCCGGGTTGGCTTCACAGTACGCATCAATAAATCGCGGCTTGTAGTCTTTGTTGCCCGCATTCTCCCAGTCCAAGAAGCAGTCGTAAAACCATGGCATGGCCTTTCTCGTCAATATTCCTACAGCTGCGATGAAGCCACCAAGACTACGAGCGGTAAATGCGCCTCTCGAGAAACCAAGGAGGAAGATCGAATCTGGCTTGCTGAGATGGTCGTTTGGAGAGTAGTTCGAGCCCAGAAAGGCGTATGCTTCGCGAATGTTCTCAGACAGCCCAAGTCCTGTTCCTCCGCCAAGTAATTGATCGCTGATGCCAATACCTGTTCCGATTCCAGCTTGATAGAAGCATATTTGAGGGTGCTTTGCTTCGTCTTCGGACATCATCGCGTGGGCTATTCTTGTAACATTGGATGGATTCTGAAGCTTGCCCTCCTTGTAGCCATTGTCGCGGTCCATCCAAGTGCCATCGCAACACACGATGAGCTTCTTCGGCAGTCTGACTTGATGCTTCGCGGTCTGGTCGCTGGTGGAGTGATGCCTCTCTTCAGTATTCATTTCGGCCGTGATGCCCACGTCCGGAAGTTCCAAGCTGTGTTTATAGTATGCGGTATTTAGTTGCTGACTTCTTTGTTCCAAGATCAACTCCTCGCTAAAATGCCCAACACGTAGATGAAATGAGAAGCCCCACGTCGCCCACTCAGGGAGCTTTATGGGTCTCAGACAGGATGCGGCCTCATGGTTCACATCGGAAAGGCGGCCATGTACTTCCCAAATAGCACGGAAGGCTAAAGGCTAAGCAGGCGGCTGAGGCTGTAGTGGCTTCCATAGCGCCTCGTGGACAAACAGGTGATGATCCATTGCCCGTTTCTGGTTTCCTGGTGGCGGAGAGCGAATCGCCAAGATGCAGCATTCCGGTCAATCATTATTAGACCGGAGCTGGAGAGAAAATCCGCCTTTGATGCTGTGATCAAGTTGTGGAAGCTTGATTGTAGCAGATGTTGCGGAAGAAAGATGGTGGGTATGTAGAGTTTCTGCAAATGTGAACCTTGACGGGAGGAAGACGAGCCGCGCACAACGTGCCCTGGGTCCGACCAATCCTTGACCGCCAAGAGAAAGCCTCGGCGTTGGTTCGACGTTCAGCCCAGTGGGGACACTCCATTCGCAGTGCAGTCTTCACCTCCAGCTGAAGCTCACGGCAGCGAACCAAAGACAACTGTGACGGATCTCAATTGTTGTGCAGCATGCGTTGATCTCTGGTGCAAGGAGGCAGTGCTCGTGCAGCTACCTCCGACACATCGGTAGACGAGGCGTATTCACCGGAGAGGGATTTGGTGGTAGCACAGAGGAGACGTAGAGAAGACGCAGGTTCAGCTCAGCCAGCAAGTGACATTTCCCTACTGAGGGACCTTGGTACGTGAAGCCGCTCAAGCATGGCTGCTGTCAATGAATTGCGCCAGACTTCCAGGAGCTGCCCTGACTTCAGCCCTCAGCCGATGCCTGGGTTTGACGCCTGACCTGAAGAGCTTGGAGAACGATACTTGGAGGGCCGAGAGCGCTGCTGCGTCCAAAAGCTGCGATGATGCAGGCTTCATGTTCCAAGTTTGGGCATGTCATTGCGCCTTGATGGCGGGGACTTCTCGTGCATCAGGTGTACAGTACCTATACCGTACGAAATGGCTCTTGCAGGTGTTTACGTCGTGCATGGCCAGAGCTCGATGCCTTCTGGATTGAAGCTGCCTCGTTCCGTCACTCGAGAACGGTGAATGACCATGCGCTATGACACGTGGTTCTCCATCTGTTGTTCCACAGTCCCGACGCTCCTGGTGAGGAACCCTATATTGTAGGTGGTAGCTTGTTGACGAATGCCTTCGTCAAGACGTGGAATGCTGGTCCAGCGCAATGGTGTTCCAGTTGACACTTTCCTTTGAGATCCTGTCCTGGGGCCTCTGAGATAGTGAAGCCTCTATGCTCTTCTTTCTCACGCTGTCTGCATTTTGCGTCTTCTGCCGTATGTATTGAACACCAGAAGTCTTCTTCGTTGCACATTTAGATCGGAGAGATCTCTAGATATTTCTCCACGAGATCCAACGGGCGGTAACTCTAGCGCATCAACGGCTTCACCCCGCGAACTAGTGATCGTCTCTGGGACCTGGCCAACCACCACGCTCGCATATGTCCTCGCTCGAAACTCTCGTATTTAGCCACAACATGGAAACAAGATCGCGTACGCCAATTGTCAACATGCCTTCCTACACTTCACCCATGCCAGCGGATAGAGCTGTACCAGAATGAGGTGCTCAGGCCTCCGGACTCTCGTAGTCCTCACAGTCCTTATTGGTATCATTGTTATTCTATATACCACGACATCCTTACCAATCATTGCCGAGGATGCGGCGGCGCAACTTGCAGACCAGATAAAGGAGGCGACAGCCAAGATACAAGAAGGCAAAGATGAACCACCAGTATGGGAGACCACCACGGAGTCAATTACGGCCGCGATGGACGACAACAACAATGCGAAGACGGAGTTCAATGATGTCAAATACGCTTTTCAGGACGACCTCACCTATAGGATGCCAACATTCAATCACCGGAGTCTAAGAAGATACATGCCTCGAAACTGGCAAGGACCAGATCGTCCAGCATTCGCAACATATCTCTCCACCCGAAACGGCACAGTCCACGACCCTTACTTCCAAGCCGCCTTACAAATGACCTACCGCCTCCTCTGGGACAAAACCTCCAAATCAGAAAAGTACCCTCTAGTAATCTTCGTCGCCCCTTTCACCCCGGACGAACATCGCCACATCCTCGAAGCAGCAGGCGCCATCGTCCGCGAACTCGATCTCATCCCCTGGCATCCAATCAAAGCCACCTTCAGCCGCTGGAAAGATCTCTTCTCCAAACTCAACATGTGGCGCCACACCGATTTCAGCAGGATATGTTTCCTCGACACGGACGCGTTTCCCGTTCAGAACATCGACGAAATATTCGAGATCGCCCCTACACAAACATGTGATGTGAAGAAATTATCCAGGGCAGATAGGAAGGTCGAAAAGCAAATATGCGAATATACATTCACGGGAACAGCAGTAGGCGCGCAGAAGGAAATCAATGTGGGCGTCTTGGTTTTCTCTCCTAACCTCGCTATGCATACCCGTCTGCTGAGGGAAATGAAATCTGGATCCAAGAAATATGATATACAAATGGCGGAACAAGCATTTCTTGGATACGCATTTTCCTCTTCAGGGCCCTTTCCGGCGAGTTTTATCGGGAGAGAATGGAATGGATTCTTCCCGACGAATGATGAGGGGCCGAAGAGCAAGAAATTGAAGATTATTCATGAGAAACTTTGGACGAAGAATAAGAAGTTGAGGTGGAGTAAGAATTTTTTCAAAGATGGGTGGGGCAAAATGTTGAGGTTGTATAATAGTAAGGGATTTGTGGCCGAGAGAGAAAAGGATGGGAGGAGGCCGTTTTAGATATGATACAGATGTGTATAAAGTAGAGGTATATATAGGCATGGATGGCGTAATGTATATCTTGGCAACATTGCATATTCTTTTTTCTGTCCTCTGGTATGTGTGAGGTCTCTCGACCAGGATATTAAAGACCACACCCTCAGGGTTATAGTTGGCACGTGAAAGGCACGTGTCTCACAAGTGAGGGATTCGTGAGTGAGATGAGGTCTGCTGAAGGTTCAAGCACTTTGTACATATCGTTGCAGTCCAGGTATATAAAGCAAAAGCCCCACCCAATGCACATCCCTTGTACTCCATCTCTCATATGCCCTGGCGAACCAATCGGTATGTGCTTCGATCGTATCCAGATACATTCATATCATCGTATGTCATCGTAAGGTTCGTGAATGCTCATGCTCGGACTCCCAGTGCCATCAAAATGCACTCTTCTGTCTCCTTTCCTCCTCCTCCCATCTCTCTCCACATCCCAACTCCCATCCCTCCCCGTCCAAGTCGTAACCTAATACTTGCTCCTCGGAGGCGGCGGATAATACGCCCTATTATCATACGAATAGTAATTATCCTGATAATACGGCTGTCGGGTGCCTGCATACGCATCCCTTCCCAAACTCCTGCTTCTGCTCCTCCCCGTAGCCATCACCGGGCTTCGCGGGACACTCCGACTCCTTCGGTGGACGGTGTGCGTGGTTGGAGAGATGTAGATCTCCTCGCGGACGGTGCTTCGTCGACGTTTGGCAGCGCGATGGCGTTGTCGGAGGGAGGGGTATTCGAGGATTACGTACCAGGCGTGGATGACCTGCGGACAACGTCAGTATGGAAGAGGGAGAGGAAGTATTTGGGGCCTGGAGGAGCTTACGCCTGGGATCCAGCCTAGGAAGCAGAGGAGGATGTTGATTAGGAGGTCGGCGTGGCAGCCGCGACGGATGAAGACTGCTAGGGGTGGGAGGAAGATGGCGATCACGCCTAGGACGCAGCCGCCCTGGAGAGAATGTTAGTTGGCTGACTAGAGGGTATTGGAGTGATGTAAGCACGTACTAGGACCATGTTCGCAAGCAATCAGAAGTAGGAGGTAGACTGATATGATTGTCGATAGGTTGTCAGTGAACTCTTCCGTGGTATGGAAGGGTGAAGTTGAAGTTCATGGTTGGATCTGAAACGCAGATGAAAAGGAATGTATAAGAAACAAATGAGCTGACTATCGGGTCGGTAATACTTCTTTTACACATGCGGTTCTGTGCTCCGTCGCCTTACTTCATCGCCTCACATGTTCGCATGGATCCTTTGCATAACAAAATGTGACGCTGCCCGAGAGCCAAGCTGTCATGACGTTCGCACCGCCGCGAAGATGAACAGGATGCTCCGGTGTGCGACGCGCGTCTCTTGGCCAACTTCGAGCGCATATCATCGGTACATTGTCGATGGTATTTGGTATCTGAGCGATGGGAGAGAGGGGATGTACGAGTGTGGAGAGGCCGCAAGGCTGATTTTGTGGAGTGGAAACCTTGCTTTGACCGGTGACAGCTGACAGAGCCTCATCACTTCCTCGAACGACATCAATTCGGACCCGGCATCTGGCTTGCTTCTGCGGCCTGCGCGACATTGAGCACTGCTGTGTGCGATTGACTCATACCGGACCACTGGAAGGCTTCGCCATGGTTCTGCGGACTTGGTACTGGGCGACTCAGTAGTGGAGTTGCAAGTAATGCCGCCCGGAGGGAAAACTGTCCGGCAGTCTGCTTCTCCTCTCCTTAGAATCATCGATGAAAGTGGACCATACCTTCTTCCTACCTTCAATATCCGTGGGACTATATGGCCCTCCCAGCAAAGGTCATTGGTCTGTTGGCTTGAGAGTCTTTCGCCTCATCAGCTTGGCCTTACTGGCCCACTTATTCAGGCGAGTGAAGAATGTGCCGAAACGCTTCATATTCCACAGCTTGGGGTGGTGAGTCTCCAGGACTTCTTCTAGGTGTGTGTGCTTTTCCATGCTTGTTGTTTTCGGGAAGGAGTAGCATGCAGTCTGATATGGTCAACATCAAGTAGCCTTTCTGCCTGATGCTACAGTACAAAGAAGCCTTCATTGATCTTTTTCTTTAGAACAAAGCCCTGTCGATGCCTGTGCCATTTATCCATCCCGCCAATGCTATTATTGTACACACGATGCGGGCGCTCGGCGAGTGGTTCATCGTTCCGGTCTCTGATTCTTCTCCCTCTGTCATTTTTCGGACCCGCTGTCAGCCTTGACGTGCTTCTCTACCAATTCGGCGCTGACAGTACAGTTGAAGTTGAGTCCGGTAAGGCCTCTCCCGTATCTGTGAAAAGATGCACGATTGAATTCATGCGCAAGTTTGAGAAACTCCTGCAGATTCCAGGGTTGTTCGGGCTTCCAGCTTCGTTTCTTCTGTAGCGCTAACGAATCCCATCCACCTTGCGATTCTCGCAACTCATGCACGAAGATAATCGCCTCTTGCATGTGCAGTGGGACAAATGATATCTGCGCCCAGGAAGCGGTTCCTGGAAGCTCGCTTGTCGTCTTCTCCAAGAAGTTCGGCGTCATTTCAGCCTCAAATCGGAAGGTGCGGCCAGGCTGACGGCGGATTTCGATGCGACTGAACTGTCTCGGGATGACTGGTAAGCTAGTTGCGCCTTTCCTTGACGACGCGGGGAACTTCCTTGGGAAGCCGAGCTTCTCCAAGTGGTGCTTCTGCTCTATAACCGCCTTGAAGGTCTTGGAGATTCGCCGCAGCAAGATGATGTCTTTGCATGGAAGAAATTCGCCGATGAGGTCGACAAGCTCGAAGACTTCGAGGACTCGAGCAGCAGCGCCGTCGCCTATATGGCTCGTGTCAGTGGTTGATGAATATATGTGACTGGTCTGACTTACCGCTGGTGTTTGACCTGTCCGCCATACTTGAATATGTGCGTGATTGTTGTGAATATTTGCCGAAGAAGCTGGAGAAGCCTGGAAAGTAGACGACGTTTGGCCTCCGCCAAGTCAGGCACTCCAGGAACGTGCGTACGTCATGAAAACAGAGAATACTTTCATTCAAGCACTGCAGTCTCGTCGCTTCTACAATCTACTGCGTCCGTCTTCCGCCAAGCTGCCCACGCGCCCCGGCAGAATGCATCGCTGTTTGTTCAGAACGTGCGGCATCAAACGTCGAAGAAGTGCTCGACTTCCAAAGCCTCCTCGCTATACCCAACAAAGGCCACATCCTTGAGTAGGCGTCGAAATACGTCCACGATGGATCCCAAAGTCCAAACTCCCTTTATAGGCACGACGAGTTTGTGGCAGTAGCACTTGAAGCCAATACCAGGGCAATGGTATTTCACCGTGACTTCCGGATGGCTGACTCGCTTGATTGGGATGTTTCTCCATGAGCCATGCTGCAGCGTGAACTGGAGATCGCCCATCATGATCGCTTCTAAGTAGATCCTGGTACGAAACATGAACTGCTTGCCGTCTTCGAAAGCACCCTTGCCTCCATCGCGAAGATAAACGGAGCTGAAGACTTTTGGCGTGACCGGCAAGTAGCCTATCCCTAGTTTTCCACTCGCGCGAAACGAAAGTTTGTCGATGAACTTCTGTTGCTGCAGTACGTTGCGAAACGTCTTAGAGGTGAGTCGGAGGAGAAGAATGTCGCGCGGCTCGAGATTGTCTGCAATAGCGTCGACGAGCTCGAATGTGGCGAAGGCCTTGGCGACAGCGCCGCCGCCTGCGTTCGTGTCAGTCTCATGAGTTCGAAGTAGAACAAGCTGTGGACTCACCGACAGAGTTCGGTGCGGCAGCCATCCTTTCATCTCGCGGCCTGTGTGTTGTGTTGCTGCGTGAGAAGAGAGCGCAATGGATGTTTGATGTTTCGGTTGTCGTGGCGCAGACATGTGAAAAGCTTGAGCCGCGACTTTCGCCTGCAGTCTTGGCAGCCAACGGCTTTTCCTTTCGGCACTGCCTGCACTTCACCTCACCCGCAATAAAGCACATCCGCACATCAGCGGCCAGCTGGCTCAATCCGAGGCGCTCACTGAAGCGCATCACCTCGGTCGCCATGGCAGGCGTGACCGTCTTGAGCCTCGCCAACGAGACGCAGCTCCAGATCCTGTCCAGCCTTTCCGCCACCGAAGTCCAGCGCGCGCGCCGCATCTGCAAGCACTTACGAGACCTCATCGACGAGCCAAAGAACACTACCCAGCTCAGCAAGGCGCTGCACCGCGCCGCCGTCGAGAGGCTGAAGACTCAAGTCGACAACTACCTGGTCTATGATAAAGACACGACACTATTCCAAGCTCTTCAGCGGTTCATCAAGTACCGTGGTCTAAAACAAACAAGAGTCATCAGAAACCATGACTCATTCATCTTCGGTCTGCTTTGGTGTCAGCACATGGGAACCGGTCCGTCGCAATGGGGGCTGGAAACCCTGATCAGGAGCCTGATAGACGCATATATTTTCCATTATGTTTCTTACGTTGGCGAAGAGCCTGTTCTGTCGAGCAGACAAATGGACTTCATCGCAAAAGGACGTCTTCTATCGTAAGGGATCAAATTGCCCGATGTCCTCGAATGGTTCGACGAGATAAAGCACAAGAAGACAGTGTATCCTCCGGCGAACTTCAGTTTCCTACTTCCGAGTGGCAGTCTTGCAATCGGTCTTGAGGCAGTTTGGTATGGCGGAATCACGGTCTCCGACTACTATGGTCTTCTCGCCAAGTTCAATATTCCATCCCTGCCTAAGAATAAAATCCCCATAAGATACTGCTTGGGCACAGATTGGGCTGCAGTCATGGGGGTGAACAAGAGCGCCATCTTCGCAGAAGAGATGGATATCCTTGGTTCAAGGTCGCTATTGTTGAGAATCTCTTTGCGTACTGAGTGAGAGAGGATTATACCGGCTTCCTGTGGCTGAAGAGGCCAGAGGGAGGTGTTGTGGAAGAGAGCGTGAGGCGTGAGGATTTCGTGCCGGCTCTGATGGATGATGGAAGATATGGCTGCCGCAAGGATCGTTCGACATGTTCGGATCAAAAAGTCGGCACCGCTGCCTTCGGCTGCCTCATCATACAATAAAGCGTAATCCCATCACCCTCATCATCACAAACCATCTCCTTCGCCAAGTTGAACCCCATCTTCTCATAAATCGCCATATTCGGTTCCGCCCGACTACTCTCCAAATAACACTTCCTCCCCTCCTTATCCGCCCGATCAGTCACCTCCTCAAACAACATCTTCCCAATCCCCTTTCCCTGAGCCTCCGGAAGCACAGTAACAATATTGCAGAAATAATACCCTTTCGGATCATCCCAAAGCTCAGATTGGGCGGAAGATTGGGCTGCTTTCCAGATGTAGTAGC
This sequence comes from Nothophaeocryptopus gaeumannii, assembly GCA_031771865.1. Taxonomy (NCBI): domain Eukaryota; kingdom Fungi; phylum Ascomycota; class Dothideomycetes; order Mycosphaerellales; family Mycosphaerellaceae; genus Nothophaeocryptopus; species Nothophaeocryptopus gaeumannii. The sequence goes on from JASISA010000019.1 coordinate 1,137,975, forward strand.
GTTTTACGTTGAGTCCACCGCGGCCATACCAGAGGTTCATCTTCACTTGCTCAAACCAAAGCCACCAGTCTCCGAGGTACTCGCTCCAAGTTTGCGGTGCGGCAGCGTCTCGAGGCGGGAGCCAGCACGCTACACCTAGTACTCTGCCAGAGGGATCTGCTGCGTCTTTGGCTATGTGGAAGAGAGCATGTTGCATGCCCCATCGACATCGTATTGAGAGGCTAATGGAGTTACGTTTCAGGGAGAAGTTCTTTCTGTCGTTGAAGACCCAGTGGTTGTATGGATCCTCGGCGAATGCATCCTGTATACACTTAACTGCGCCAGGAATATCTTGCTCGGTGATCGTAGAAACTTGGATTGGCATGATCGAAGTCAATCTAGGACAGGTGAGGTTGTGGGAAAGCCCGATAAGCAAGCGCGAAGGCAAAGGGCGAAGATGCCGAGACCGAAGTCTTCGGTCCGAATGGGAGCCGATCGGCCCCGAAGCTGGCAGGAGCGATGATGGGCTTTGTCAGGATGCAGTAACAACATCATACACAACATCGTCCCTGTATCGTCAGATATTTCGACCTAGGCAGAGACAACGAAGAAGATCTCACCTCACTGGTGGAATATACCAGGCATGCTGCGGTTCAATGTGTACTTATGTCAGCCACTTACCAAGCGGGTACTGCGGGCAAACCCATCCATGAAAGCTGGAGAGGTCAAGTATATGTATCGATTGAATGTTTGCTGATGCTGAAGAAATATGCACAAGTCTCCAATTCGACAAGCCCAGAGTCAAAGAAATCATGGCCACCACCATGAAAGCCCTTCGCGCCACCAGAACCAGCAGCGCCTCAGCACCCTCCCTTTCCATCGAGGAAGTCTCCATCCCTCAACCCGCTCAAGACCAAATCTTAGTCAAGATCAAAGCCTCCTCAATCTCCCCCGCCGACATCCTCAACGCCAAAGGCGGCTTCTCCTCAACCACCTTCCCCCGCACAATGGGCAAAGACTTCTCCGGCACCATCGTCCACCCACCCACCCTCTCTGGCCAAGACGTCTTCGGAACCTCCGGCTCATACCTCGCATTCACATCCGACGGTTCGACAGCAGAGTATATGCTACTCCCAGGACCAGAAAATATCGCACCAAAACCGGCGAATCTAAGTCACGCGCAGGCGGCGCAGCTGGGGACACCTCTCACAACAGCCTATCTCACCTTGCTGCGGACGCAGGCCAAGGCAGGCGAGACAGTCCTCGTCCTAGGCGCCACCGGCAGCGTAGGCCACTTCGTAATGCAAATCGCCAAATCTCTAGGCTGTCGTACAATCTCCGTAGGCCGGCACGGGACAGATATCAACAGCACCACCGACCCAACCCTTCAAACCGCGAAGCAGTTGACAGATGGCCGCGGACCAGACGTCGTAGTCGACACCGTCGGCGACTTTGCGCTGGTCAAAGCAGCATTCGATGTTTTGGGGTTTAACGGCCGCTTCGCATTCATAAGTGCACCGCGAGGAGGAGTGAGCACGGAGTTACCGGTGGATATACTCTCCCTGTATAGAAGACAAATCTCGCTCGTTGGATGTAATACAGCAGCTCAGAAGCAGGAGTATATGGCTCAGATGCTGAGAGACTTGGCGCCCAACTTGGAATCCGGGAATTTGAAAGCGACGTACGAGAGAGATCTAAATCTCATTAGCCTGGATCAAGCTATCGAGGGGTATGAAGGGAAAATCAAGAAGGCCGTGATCGTGTTTGGTGGGCCGGGGTCGTGAAAGCTGTTGTTGATAGCAATTCGAGCCTTGTACAAGAATCTTGAGTTTGCTTTTCCTGAGATGCTGAAATTTGGGCCCTATAGGTCTGTGCTACTGTCCGCTCCGCCTACTTGCCCTTGAATCCCTTGCTGTTTTCCGTTCCACGTTAAGCTTCTGATATTTTCAAGTCATCACAAGAAGAATGCTCGTCCCAATCTGAGACTGCAAGAATTTGGCACCGGCCTATACCTCAGAATGTCTAATATCTGGGAGGTCCTGGCGGTGGGGCTCCGCCGTAGCCGCCGCCCTGCTGGTAAGGAGGCGCTTGTCCTGGGTAACCACCCTGTTGAGGAGGTGGTCGGTAGCCGCCAGGTGGGCCTTGTTGCTGACCATACTGGCCTGGCGGAGGCGCTCCATAACCTCCTTGCTGCGGTGGCTGACCATAGCCTGGCTGGCCGCCGGGTGGTCCGTATTGACCTGGTGGTGGTGCTCCATAGCCTCCCTGAGGTGGCGGACCTCCGAATCCTCCAACTCCTCCAGCCATATGTGTCTTCTCGTCCTTGGTATCGTAGCTTGGATCGATCGAGCCGAGAATCAGCTTCATCATCCAGAGATCAGGGGTGAGATCGACTGGTGGTTGAGCGCGAGCCATCTCCGCCGACTCGTTCTCGTAGTCTGCAAAGTTCATCAGCAAGTAGTCACAACGTAAAAGTATACCATCACTCACTCGACGTGCAATCCACTTCCCTACCAACCATGGGGTCGTTGTCGAGCTTGGCTAAGAACTCAGTAGCCTTCTGGTCGTTGCCGACCTGCGCGAACTGGAAAGCCACTGCGCCTGGTCCGTATGGAGATCGCTGAGCGGCCTGACAAGCGTACTGCACTGTTTCTATCAGTGCATTCTGGTTCTCGCCGGCCGGCTGACCGTCGGTGATGCTGATGATGAGGATTGGCTTTTGCATCTGGCCGCTGTTGAGCTTGGACACGACAAGCGGGTCAATAACCTTCTTGCGCAGCTCAGTGCCGAATGGAGTTAATCCCTTGTAGCGTTTGCGGGACAGAATTGCATCGATCTGCTGTTCGCTTCGGATGTTTGAGACTTCCTGCAGGGGCAAGTCCTCGTTCATGAAGCGGATGTCAACTCCATCGTCATCGAAAAGGGTGGCAGCGAAAGCGGCTCGCTGCAGAATAAGCTGCAAGTCCTTGATACGCTCGCCGTTCTCTTCGAAAGACATTGATCCGCTGTCATCGATGTAGATGACAACATCATAGAGCGCGAGGCGCACGATGTCGTTTGCGATCTCTTTTTGAATGCGCCAGGCTTGGCACAGACGGTCCACTGACTGGGCCGCGCGGGCAGCAATCTGTGGCAGTCGCTGTGCGCCTGGTGTACCTGGTCCGTAGAATCTCTGCAAGTTCTTCTCTTGAATCGCCTTCTCGAGTTCGCGCTGGTAGCCCTGAATGTCTTGCGGGCCGCTCGCTGGTGCGCCTCCAGGAGGACCATACTGGCCCGGAGGTGGAGCTCCGTACTGTCCCTGAGGCGGTGGTGCACCGTACTGTCCTTGAGGAGGAGGTGGTCCGCCCTGCGAGAATCATATGTTAGTCAAGTTCGCGAGTGAAACACTTAGAACTGCGCAATGACGAACATATCCGTAATTAGGATGTTGGGGCTGATACTGCTGCTGGCCGTACGGTTGAGGAGCAGCGCCGTAGGGACTTTGCTGGCCTGGGTATGGACTCTGTTGCCCGGGATATGGACTCTGTTGTCCGGGATATGGACTTTGCTGGCCTGGAAACGGACTGCTCCCTTGCGGCGGCCTGTTAGGCGGAACTGGAGGAGGGCGATTGTAATTCAGTGGTGCAGGAACAGGAGAGCCATATCCTTGCGGCGGAGGTGATGAGTACGGATTCGGTGGTTGTTGCGGCGCATACTGCTGCTGCCCCCCGGGTTGGAGAGCTGGCGGATAGCCGCCTTGTTGTGGAGGTCCTTGGCCGGCAGCTGAGAGGCGCGAGGCGAGAGGCATGCCGAGTACGCGGTCCAGTAAAAGATGTGGCAGGTAGAGGTAGAAGAGGTGAGGACGTAAGAAGAAGGTAGAATGAAATGTCAAGACTCACTTGTGGAGGTCGCTGGCCCGCGTTATAGGCTTGGTACTGGCCTCCAGGTGGCGCCTGGCCTGGCTGCTGCGAGCCCGGCTGTGCAGATTGAGTGTGTGAGCAAAGACTTTGCGGACGCGTCACATGCCGGCATCTCTGGAATCTCACTTACGTAGCCGCCCGGCGCTCCCTGCGAGGAGTAGTTTGCTACAGCAGCTCCTCCGCCTCCCTGAGCCGCTGCGAGTTTCGAGGCCAACTGCAACACCGTCAGTCAAGGCCGTTTAGAGACGAATGCCCTCAATGCTGCACTGAACAATGACGTATAGCGGGGCACAGAGCGGTTTGGAGGGGTCCGGACAACTCACACCCATTCTTGTTTCGAGGTGCTGGGAAGGTCGGAGTGAGCGAGGTGCTTTGGTGGTGAGGGTGAAGTCGATCAGTATGGAAATAGTTCGGAAGGGAAGGCTGCCTTATGTAGCAGTAGTAGTAGTGGTAGTAGTAGTAGTTGATGGCCGTCTTGTCGACTGTGAGAACTAAGTTTCAGCTCCATCGCTCGTGGCTGTGCATGCAAGCGCCATAGAACTAGCAATGCGCAGGGGTCCAACTGAAGCTGCGACGTTTCCTCTCCTGCCCCTCTCAAACATCACATGAACTGGATATCAAGGTCATAAAAGTCCCCAAATTCCTATACGAGAGAAGGGAGGTGAGCGAGATATGACCACCCGTTTCATCAACAGGTACCTTAGAGCGCTGTCTTCCTCGGGCACGGGACACGGCGGGAACAGCCACGAGGACTGGACGTCGTCCGTGACTGGCCATTGATCGAGTGCAAGCTTAGCCGCCGTGGTGCGATGGCGCCGTGCATTCAACGGTGGGCTGTGACTGTGCCCTTGCCAGTGGAATTGCCCGTCACGTTGCGGAACTCCAGGTAAGACATGACTTCGGTGTCTTGAAGAAGACTGGAGTCCCCAGTATTAGGGGCATCCGCCGTAGCTATCTATGGACAGACGAAGAAAAATCCTGCTCGCGGCGCCGATTGCAAATATTTCAAGGTTTCGAGGCCATCTGCCCAGTCCATGGAGGTGACTTTGCTATCGAATCTCGAAGGTGCTGGCTCGAGTTGGATCTGGGTCTTGATCGAACGATATCGTCAAAGATGCGCAGCAAACCTGGAGAGCCGACTGGGCGACTCAGCATCTGCAATGTGAGGATGATCGATGGCATCGGTATACTGGAACAACAGCCTCACGAAAATTTAGCCTCCGCCTTGATTCTGCTCCCTTGCTAAACTTGACACATGTGCGACTGTTGTAATCAAGAGAGACTAATTACTTCCGATCACAGACTCGTCCAGAGCGAAGGATCCAATGGCAGTTGATCAAAGCTAGCGGATGTTCTGTGGGTGGTGTTTTCCTCCGCCTTCGACCTCAAGAACTACATGCGATTTCCGGAATCAGCCTTCGCAGGGCTGCCTCTTGATTTGCAACGAAGCTGCTATCTTTTAAGAGAGGCAGTGGGAGATGTGGAAGACCGCAGATCGCTTCAAGGTCCTATCTGCCAAGCCGACGCCTGCATGGACGCGAGCGATCCCCTTGGACGTGGCGATCACTTATTGTCCACCATCGACTCAAGAGCAGGCAATCTTTCAAGTAAGTCTTTCGCGAGGTTGCAACCCTGAAATTAGTAGGGTTGTCCAGAATAAGCCCCTCATTCAGATATGTAGATGAGGAGCAAGCCAAGAGTCTTGTGCGGCAGCTTATCTTTGTGACGAATGAGCAGAGTTGCAATGCAGCAACACATGCAACTCTGTGCCGCATCATCTGCGGTGGCAATGCTCTCCAATATGTGGTCCTCCCCTGCCGATGAGGATGCCACGATAAGAGCTGTACCTACCTGCTTGGCACGTTCGCCTCCTGGTCGCCTATCCTGAAGTCTGGGCATGTTGCAACAAGAATAAGGTATTGACCTATTTGAACAACTCGCATTGCTGATAGACTGCGTCCTTCCTCGAAACACAATCACTGGACTGCGTTCGGCAGGACAGCTACTCCTCGCCCTACACCTCGAAGATGGCAACGAATCCCGAGATTGCAGCATCGGCCGGGGCGAAGGATACCATTCCAATACAGCTTCTCTTTGATGAGAAGAAGACACCGGTAACAACAGATCTAGAGCTGGCTCCATCCGAGAAAGAAGGCCAAGTTGAGATCATCACCGAAGGCGATTATTCACCGAAAGAGTACAAGAAGCTACTCCGCAAGATCGATCGCTTTCTGCTTCCGCTTATGTGGTTCTGCTATGGCGTTCAGCAAACAGACAAGACATCTCTGGGCACCCAGGCTATCTTCGGTCTTCGCACAGACACGGGACTGGTCGGCCAGCAGTACAGCTGGCTCACCACAATCTTCTACATTGCCTACATGTGTGGAGAGTTCCCTTCCAATTTCTTATTGCAACGATGGTCCCTGGGAAAGTCACTGAGTATCTACATGTTCTGCTGGGGTAAGATTTCCCATCCCTTAGATTCGACGACTACTAACCTTTTTAAAGGCGTCTGTGTGACTTGTATTGGCGCTGCTCAGAATTGGGCCCATTTGATGACGCTGCGTGCTTTACAAGGCTTCTTTGAGTGTACCATCTCGCCCGGATTCGTACTTGTCATTGGCAGCTGGTACACCAGAGATGAGCACTCCTCGCGATCACTCTTCTTTCAATCTGCCAACGCAGGCTTCGGCATCATCGGAAACCTGTCTATGTATGGAATTGGAGACCACGCCATGAAATACGGTGGTCTGGCTGCGTGGAGATGCATCTCGCTCTTCCTGGGCTCTTGCACGCTTGTGCTATCGATCACCTGTTTCTTCATGCTTGGAAGTCCAAAGGAGGTTACCTGGTTGAACGCTGATGAGAGGAGGATGGCGTAAGTTAGAATGACCTTCTATTCAGTACCGGAATCCTAACCCCTTCCAGGCAATCTCGCGTGGTTCAAAACAAAGCTGGGCGAGATGTGACCGGTGTCAAGTGGAGTTGGCCTCAAGTTGGTGAGGCATTCCGCGACCCTCAGCTGTGGTTCTGCATGGTCAACGCGTTCCTGTCCTCCGTTCCAAATGGAGGCCTGACGACGTTCGGTTCAATCGTGCTGAACAACTTCGGCTTCACGAAGCTACAGGTCCTCCTGGTCGACATTCCACGCTCAGGTATGAACATCAGCAAATACTCCCCCAGCATACGCTAACGTACATCTAGTCCTGTCCGTCCTCATATTCGTCGCAGTGGGCTTCTACACTCGCAAAGTCCCCGAACGCCGCATGTATGTGATGGCAGCTGGCTGCATTCCACCCTTCATCGGCCTCCTCGCTATGTCCCTTCTCCCCAACACTGAGAACCTGAAATGGACCAAATGGGGCATGTACGTGATCACCGTCCCTTTCGTGCTCGCGCTCTTCCTGGCCTGGACACTCATTCCGTCTAACGTCGCGGGACGCACCAAGAAGACTGTCATTTCCTCTGCGACTTTCATTGGATACTGTGTGGGGAACATGTGCGGCTCTCAGATATTCAAGTCGAAGGATAGTCCAAGATATGTTCCCGGCACGGTCGGGTCCTGCATCTGTCTGGGCATTGAGTTCGTTTTGATCGTCTCTTGGAGGTTGTACTACGTTTGGCAGAATCGAAAACGTGACGAGGCTGCTGCTGCTAGCGGGCTTAGCAAGGAGGAGCAGGAAAAAATCGGCAGAGAAATGGGGGAGAAGAACATGACTGATCTACAGAACCCGCACTTCAGGTACACGACATAGGGCACAGAACGGGTCGACACCGACGACGACGGCATGCAAGCGCTGGTACGTATGGTATGACTGATTGTGGACATAGACGAGATATGGTTATAGCGACGACTTGTCTCCTAGACCAAAGACTTTCAAACCGAGCTGCTTCCGATCGAATTGCCATTGGCGTTCGTGACGTTTCGCAAACACTTACGAGGTATAGGAAGACAATTTGCAAGACGCTGCTGACCGATACAGGCAATGCTTCGGACGCAACAGTTGAAGCGGAAATTTGCAAAGGGCGTTCAAAGTGCCTGCAAGTCTCGCTGAGACTTGCAAGAACCATTTTTGGAGGATACTGTCAAGTTTCAAGCTTGCTTTCGCCATTCACGAACCTTGTTGACGTCGTCGCCACCTTTCTAAAAACACTTTTTACCTCCGCGAACAGCAGAAACCGGGTTCGTGCTGACGCAATGAGCACTTAATTAAAGCATATGGTATGTCATGTTTCAGGAACTGAAGCTTGGTTACGAAAGCAATGACACCTGTCAGGATAGTAGTTCTACCTCGACCAGCCTGATGCTCGACGAACGGAATGAACCTATCGCATAACGCAATATTCTATCAATAGAGGCTGATGTTGCGGCTTCCCGGGCAGCATACTCCCAGCTTTTGTCTAAACGACGTCCAGGATCCATTCCCAGAACAGTAAATCAGAGTCATACACTTACGAGGTTCAGTTGCACTTTACTGGTCGGTGAGTGTTGCAGAACTTCCTGTTCCTCGACAAAGCCAGGTTCACGGTATAGATGTTCTCATGCCCTGCTGGACATATTCTTTCAATCCACATCACTAACAACGATAGAGGCGACGTCGAGAGATGAAGTGGATCGATGTCAATGTTTCAACACCGAACCGTTGACCTTGTCCAAAGCCGTATATAAGAAGAGACGAAGTACCTTGAGAAATCCATCCATCAGCCAGCAGCAACTACAACAGTCACTACCCAAGAACCACTTCCCAACCCACCAAACAAGCCCACCCAAAATGCAGTTCGCCCACATAACAGCCCTTCTCTTCGGCCTTACCGCCTCCGTCCTGGCCCTCCCAAAGGTATGATCCACCTCCATTCTCTCCAACAATGAGGGAAACCCTTCTTCCCTGCATTCAGCCTCGCTAATTGATGTACACTACACAGCCCGCACAAAACAGCAATCAAGTCGCCAACTGCGGTTCGTCTCCTTGCCAGGAGGAGAGACCTCAGCCGTGTGAATCTTGTGATAATGAGGATGACTATCCCCGCGGCCCGTATGATGGGAACCGGTGGCATCCTGAGCCGTATCGTCCCAACCAGGGGCGTCCTGAGCCGTATGAGCCAGAGAACAGCCCGTGGGAGGATAATGAGCATGAGGGTTGCAATGAATGTGAGAATGAGGAAGAACAAAGACGTGGGTATTAAACGGGATGAATACGAAGGGTAGGGGCGGGGCGGAAGGGTGGGAATTGGGATTGCTCTTCTAAGATCTGAGGTAGTGCTCTCGTGTCCGGTGGGCGGGAACAGAAGGGGAGGTTGTCTTGGGATGTTCGACTAGTCGCGGCATCGATTTCACGGATGCCCCACGCTCCTTAGCTGGCTTATGAATTAAAACTACAGTATTGTCAAACTTGGCTTGTCGTTGCTATTCCTCATCAACGTTGAAGTTGAAGCGTGACAGGTCAATGGCTGCAAGCCCCACTTTCACATGCAGAGCTTATTTAAAACTTCGGGGCCGCTCAAGTCTCCTTCATTGCTTGCTCTGTAAGTAAATACCCGAACACAACACAAACGACGATGCCTTCACCGATCGAGGAGGCCTTGGCTGCAAGCGATGGCCTGTCAAAGCTTGAGCGATCATACCTCAGAACTCATCTCATGACGCAACCTCATGCTGATGGACCTTCAACCGAGTGCAAACTCATCGAGCTGCCGCGAGAGTTGCGAGACCTGATATATGGCTATCTCGCGTACGACCACTGTCGACAGTATGGTGCGGTGAAGAAACCCGGGTTGCTGGGAACCAGTGGGTTTCTCCTTGCCATTTCCAACGGAAACTTTACGCCGACTGACATCAGAATCACAGACAAACAACTCCTCACCGAGCTCAGCGAGATATTTTTCAGCACCAGAAGCTTCACAGTCAAGCTCTACAAGCGAATTGCTGGATGGACTGAGAATAAGGACGGCGAGTTCCTTAAGGGAGCTCTCTTCTCTCAGGAGAACTTCCACGGCCGTGAGCTCAACGATCAGCGGCGCGAGTTGCTGTCTGAGAGCGTTGATGAGGCTATGTCGATGACTGAGTACCTGTCGGGCGGCATCTTGGGCCATTCTGGCGATCTGAAGTATGGAACGATAGAGCTGGTTGGGGTTGAGGGGAAGTGTGCTGCTATTTTGGAGTATCAGTAGAGTAAAGGGTAAAGGTGGACAGAGGAGAATGAGGAGTACAAGCAGTAGGTACGATAAACTACGATCGAAGCTTGAATGGCTGGGCACGCAGACCTGTGCGTACAGGTGACGCATGCCGCGTCAAGCACATGCTGGGCGGTTCGTGAAGGGATAGAGCATCGGTGGTATATGACAGGCGCGAAGACGGAGCCAGAAGAGTTCGGAGGTGGGTTAGGGATATGAGCCGCTCCTTCCTTCTTCAGACTGCAGACGCGTAGCAGGTAGCGAGAGACCCGCTTTCATATGCGCGTTCGACTAGCTCCAACTCAGCTTCAACACCATCATCTACCGACCTCTCTCTTTCTCTCTCCTTCATCAACACCCCGCCCTCCCATTCCAATTCACACCCACCAAGGTGCCGTACAAAATTGAGCGAGTCGCCGGCCTGCTCACCCAAATGGACCGCAGCCAGCTAGACTACATCAAGACCCTCGTTGCCACTGAGATGGCCGGAAAAGCCACCAGCTGCCGTCTCCTCGAGTTCCCGCGCGAACTCCGCGATCACATCTCCCACTACGCCGCCTTCTTCCACTACCGCGACATGGGCATCACCAAAGCCCCAGGGATCCTTCGAGCCAGTTAAGTATCACCACCTCTCTGACCTACGCACCTTCCTTCCTCCCCCAGCTACCATCCATCCCAACTTCACAGACAAACAGCTACACAAAGAATTTTCTCCCCATCCTCTACAGCACCACCCTCCTCACCACAACCGTCTTCTTTCCCCAACGGGCCTCTTTCGACAAACTATACAAAGCGGCCTTCACACCCATCAAATCCCCCAATTTCATCCGCACACTCCTCCAGAACGGCCGCGCCGACGTGGAAGACTGGGATGACTCGTTTTACGATGAGCGTTATGGCTTTTTTGGGAGCAAGGTCGGTCTCAACTTGTCCGAAGCGCAGGAAATCGCGAAGACGCAGGTGCCGGGGGAGCATAATCGGGACGAGGACGATCTGCGGGTCGCTGGAGTGTTGCAGCTCGTGGGAATGGAGAAGGAGGAGGGGTGTATTGTATTTGGACTTGGGACCGATGACGTTTGCACGTACGAGAAACAAACAGTTCAAGGGAAAGCGGGTGCAGAATCGGTGCGAGTAGCTGCATTTCCGCATGTGAGCGGATGGGACGAGAGCGCGAGAGGTTGGCCTGCGAGTAATTGGGCGAAGTGGTGGCAAATGATTTTTGACTGGCTCGAACTGGACAGCACCCATAAGCAAACGATAGTGGTATCTCAATGCAATACTCAACCTGATTGCCCTTTCCAACTTCATGCTCTTGCCCATAACCAGCCGTCTCATCATCATCCACTATCCACCCTTCCTTCCTCCCCATTCTGAAAACCTTCCCTCCTCGTCCAAATGCCCCCTAAACATTCCTCGCCCCACTAACACTCCTCGCATGCTGCGCCGTCCTAACTTCCACAGGACTGACATTATAAAGCTCACTATCACTGCCACTCGTCTCAGTAACCGGCGTCTGCGGCAAAGTCCCATGCATCGTATAATGATTCACCGCACTATTCTGCCTCCCCACATAACTCTGCGTAACATCGCTCGTATGCCAAGGACCCATCCCCGGCCTCTGAGGCGAGTTAGGGGACACAACACCTTCGGACGGGACGCTTCCGCGGGTCGTGATTGGGGAGACTTGTCCCTGTTCGGAGTTGGGGACGGAGTAGACATTTTCGAGATCGGGGGTGTCGCGGCGTTGGGGAGGGGCGAAAGTGGGTCCGGGTTCGATGTGGAAGGTATTGGAGTGTTGGCGCTGGTGGATGGGAGGTTGGGAGAAGGCACTGTAGTTTGTGTTTTGGTCGACGGGGTCGGCAAAGGGGTTGGCTTCGGGTTGTTGCTGCTGAGGTGGAGTGTCGCGTTGGTTTAGACTGGTGAGCATGCGTGGTGGTGGGCCAGAAGGTGCTTGGAAGCCGGAATACGTTTGGTTGTCGTACCTCTGGTTGTTGCCGCTTCCATAGTTGTCGAAGCCGTTGACTCTTGTGGTTGGAGGGAGTTGAGGAGGTGGTGAGGAGTAGACGTTCTGTGGTGGAGGCTGAGGGGCTGCTTGCTGTCCTTGTGGTGGAGTAGGAGCAACTCCCATAACCCGTCTTGCAGCCAGCACACTTCTCTGATACCTGCTCATGGCCAAGCTGAGCTGCTCATTCGTCTCGATGAGGGTCTGCATGGTATCATGATCCGGCGCCGGATTATCCGCATTAATATACCCCTGCATACTTCTCTGAGCGCTCTGACAGCGCTCACTGAACTCCCAAATCAACTCATTATTCAGTACCTCCTCACTCGGCGTACTCTGCACCAACTGCAGCAAAATCTTCGCCGTATTCCTCGCCTCTTCAACCCGACTCGCCAGCTCCGGCGCACTCGGCAACACTCTATCCTCCCTCTCCCTCCTATGCGATCCAGACCTCTCCTGCGGCTGCTGCTGCTGTCCCTGACCAAACATACTAGGCGGTCCCCCATGCGCACTCATCCTCACACTCCCGCTCTGGCTCAAGCTAGCATGTTGCCCCTTCTCCTTCCTCCACATCTGAAACAACAATGCCAACCCTTCATCATACCCCTTCTCCGCCTCCAAATGATCCAACGTCTCCCGCAGCATCTGCTGCGTACTATGATCCTTACAACTCCTCAACGTCTCCTTCACAGCCCCCACAAAATTCTTATCGAAATTCCTCGTAAACGTCGCGCCGGGGTTATCGCTCAATATGCGTATCAACATGATGGCGTTGTATTGGACGTGCGGTTTGCTCTGCCATTCTTTCGTGAGGAATTTGCGGATTTGGTTTGCGGCTGAAGCGGCGGCGATGGGGGAGGACTCGGCGGATTCGACGATGACGGGGAGGTGAAGGACTTCTTCGCCGCCGTTGCTCGCGGAGCCGGATTCGCAGAAGAGGCGGATGGAGCGTTGGGCGTTTGCTTCAGGGGAGTCAATGGGGGCGTTGTCGAAGTCGTAGGCGGGTTGCGCGCTGGAGCTTCCGCTGCGGTTGGCGACGCCTTGAGAAGAAGTTGTTAGGAAAGGGTTGATTGATATTGGCAGGGAAGGTGAGGCTATACTTCTCGTGCGACCCAGCACCTTGGAAAGGCCTTTGAACTTGTTCATCTTGTCAAGAAGCTGATCTGAGCTGAGATGTCTCGAACTTGTTGTGACAGCTAGAGGTAGGTGAGATCCAAGCTCAAGAATATCCAAACAGCGCAAGTATATTTCTCAGTGTAGGATGCAGGACGAGGGATGAGGGATGCAGCAGACAAACAAAGATTCAGTGCAACTGTCTGTCTGCAAAGATGTCAACGTCTCAAAAGTGCCGGGGCAGGAGTCCACGATCAGAAGCGCACGAATCCGGGGCTTCGCGCTGGAGAAGACGACGTGACAAGGTTCCACACTTCTTCCGTCTTGGAACTTCCCTGAGGCTGTGCAGCTGAAGACGGCTCGAGCTCTCAGAGACCCTGCATCACTCACCAACGCGTGCACACTGCGTCTCCCCATCCACTCATCCTCCTCCTTGGCAATACCCCGCGACACGTAACGCTACACACCATCTGAACACGTCAAGCCCTCTCAAATCATATCTCCGCGTCGACTTGAAAGAGTTGACTGGTCACGCGTCCAATTCAGTGACGTCGCGCCATCACGGCCACCGAAACAATGATGAATACAGGGGCGGGCATTGACACGTATAGCCCGCCAAGAACGTGTCTACGAAGCATGGTATGAGGCAGTAACAAAGAACCAAAGTCTCACCCGTGTGCCGAGATGGTCCCGGACACCGACTTCATATTCTCCATGTGGGATCTGTGGTGATTCTCGTCATTCTTCCATTTTCCGGTCTAGGTATCATCTGTTTCTAGGCTTCCCATCCAGTTCTTCCAAGCTCCTCCGCTATGCACTGACAACTAGGACTAGGAGACCAGCCCGAGGTCCGATATCGAAATGCTATCTGTTTGTTCATCTGTCCCGTTTGTCGTTTCTCTCGTTCCTCTCGGATCTTTTTCTACCGAGTCATTCTTTAGCACACACCGTGTGTCTTTCCGTGCTTGCCCTTGAGCGAGTGCTTCTCATCCGCATAGTGATCATTGGTCTTCTTCCTCCAAGTCTTGGCCGCGCTATGGGCGAGACGATGCTCCTTATGCAACGCCAGCTGTCGCTCGTCCAGCTTCTTGAGCTCAGTCATAGCCATCTGGAGGTCACACACCAGTGCGTCGCAGCGACTGCGCGAGAAGTCCTCGCGGACCACCACACGCATCATCTTCAGCTTGCCGGCGTTTGGCGCCATCGTGTATGCTGGGACGACCCAGCCACGCTCGCGGAGCTGGTGGGCAATGGCGAACTCGTCAAACTTGTGCTCGTGTGCTGGGTCGAGACGAAAGGCGACAAGGGGGAGACCTTGGCCGTGTGTCTTTGACATGAGCAAGAATCCCATGCGCTGGACGGCTGTCGCGAGGTAGTCGGCCGTGCGGGTCAAGTTGAACATGATCGATCGATAGCCCTTCTTTCCCAGGCGAATGAGCTGGTAGTATTGCCCAATAACCTGACTAGCGCCACGGGAAAAGTTGAGAGTAAACGAGGCCTGGTCAGCACCCAGATAGTTGATGTTGAAGATCAGTTCTGCAAAGTGTTAGCATCAAAATCGCAAGTCAAGGAACCTCGTCTACTCACCCTTTGGCAGGAACTCAGGGTCACGCCAGACGACCCAGCCAACACCAGGGTACACAAGACCGTACTTGTGGCCAGACACATTGATCGAGACGACTTTCTCCAATCTGAAGTCCCAAGACAAGTTAGGGTTCACGAAAGGAGCGACGAATCCACCCGACGCCGCATCAACGTGGATGGGGCAGTCAATGCCCCTCTTGATGAGCAGATCATTGATGGCCTTGGTGTCCTCATACTCGCCGGTATACGTCGTGCCCAAAATCGAGCAAATACCGATCGTGTTCTCATCCACCAAGTTCACCGCCTCTTCAGGATCGATCACGTATCTGTCCTCAGTACAGTACACGTACTTCTCCTCGACATCAAAGTATCTGGCAGCCTTCTCCCAGCAGACCTGCACAGCCGAGTTCATGACGATGTTCGGGTTGCTGTAGTCCTTGCCCTCAGCCTTTCTCTTGTTCTGCCAGCGCTTCTTCATGGCGAGTGTAGCAAGCATGATGGCTTCGGAGGAGCCAATGGTGGACGTACCCATGGCTTGGGTGCTCTCGTCGTGAGCGGGGATATTGAAGAGACGGGCGATCATCGAGACGCAGCGGTTCTGGATGTCGGCTGAGACTGGATATTCTTCGTAGTCGATGAAGTTCTTGGAGAAGGCGTCGATCATGAGCTTCTCGGCCTCGTCTTCCATGTAGGTAGTGACGAAGGAAGCAAGGCTGTAGCATTGATCAGCGGAAGCTTCGTATCAGAGCTTGATTGGTGAGTAGCTCACTTCAGAGTTGGAGTGCCGTCCAACGTTAGGTCGTCCTTGATCATACGGTAGGCGACTTCACGAGGCATCTCGCTTTCTGGCATCTCATGCTTGGGAAGGTCGGCAGCCGCAAAACGCGAGCCGTAAACACTAGCTGTGAATTCATCCTGGCCAGGCTGGTCATCGTTGAACTTGAGGTCTTCGAGACCTGGGACGATGCCCTCGTTGACCTCCTTGTCGTTCGCGACCTTGCCCAAGTGAACCATCTTGTCGGCTCAGTTTGATTCGTAGATAGGGAAGAAGGAATGAAGTGCTCGTGTTATTCAGTTGATAGAAAACTTGTATGAAGAAAACAGAAAGCTATGGCAGAGGAAGGAAAGAAAGAGCTCCCTTCACCGCCGCAGCTTCCCGCGTTCCTCAGCTCTAGCCAACATAACCTGACTAGACCATCCGTCATCAGGAACAGGAAGCGCCGTCTTCAAGCTGTCCCTGCAACGCTCTGACCAATTCTCTCACCAAGCGTTCACCACGTTGCTCACAACAGGGAAGTGCTCACCGTTGCGCGGCTCTGATTCGTCAGACCAACGGCGACGCGCAGACAAGCATCGTTGTGCCGTGGGGTGAAGGCTTGATTCGATTAGAGCGGTGGGCCTTGCCGGTCCTTCCGACACCTACGTAAACGTGTCTGTGTGTTGTAGTTATGGTACGCATGTGGCATGTTCCATGCTTGTTGCGACGTCTGTTCTTGCTGGTTTGTGAAACGATAAGCGCTGCAGGGGCTTGGAGGAGGAACGATGGGGATGACCAGCAGCGAGAGCGCCTTCCCAATGGCTTGAGAGCTCGTACGGAGAGAAGGAGCTATTAATCTTGCTTGTGCTTTATTCCATTTCTTGATCTCACAGCATTGGATTCTGCGCTCGTCGTATTTTCTGACACTCCTGTGGAAACAGCGATACCCAAGACTCAAGGCGACTGAGATTTGACTCCTCGGCCGACAACTCTCAGAAAGAGCCAAGCAAGCCAAGACCGAAGCGTATCTTCAATCAGATACGGCTACAGGCTCGATACCACTCCTGAGCTTGCTCGCAGTTGTCCGCAGACTTCCAGATATCACGACTCTATGGATACCTCACTTCGTAACAACATTCCCTCGAAACCCGAGCCACAACTCGCACACTCCCGTGTCGCCATCCGTCGGCATTTGCACATCCCAAGCCCTAGGTCCGGCGTATCCAAGGGGTCCCTCTCAGCGGCAAGAGTCCAAGTATATGCCTTCGCATCCCCCCTCCAATACATATTCCCTTGTCTAGTCGGGACAACCAGCAAGCTTCGTAGGAGGTACGCAGACGAGCAAATCCGAACATCCTTCCCCCCATCCCGCGCCCAGCATTATTCGGTAGTTAGTTCCTTCACTCGATACACATCATTATTCCCAGCGAGAGGGCCCCCAGAAGTACAGAACAGGATACCATGACGAGAGTCCCAGATCCGAAATGAAACAGACACGTTACTTCTTGCTCGGTTGACGTGTACCGTCTGCTGCGTGTTGACCAGGGCTAGTAAGCTGGCTTTGAGTTGAGTTGCCGTCCGGACCGCCTAGTTCGTACATCGCATGGCACATGGCAGATGTATCCATGACCTGATCCATGTGTATCGTTCGTTTATGTGGTCTTGGAAAGAAAGGGTGTCTTTATCTCAAGTACCGGTTCAGCCGTCAGCGGTAGCAGCCATCCTCTGGCCAGCGAAACGGTAAATCAGCTTTGCGACAAGATCCACGAAACACCACCGCCAATAATGCTTTTGTATGCCAAATTACTCTCCACACAATTCTTCGAAGCCTGCTCTATCCAGCTATATAGTTTCCGTAACTTGAAGAGGCCAGGATAGGTGTGGATAGCAGAAAGAGTAGATCTTGGCGTTTACCGGTTCAGCCGTCAGCGGTAGGCAGCGCGTGGAGGAATTGACTGATAAAGACATACGTATGAAGGCGTTGATGTCATTCGATCAAAGAAAATTGTGCCATTGTTCAGAATCAGAGCACATCTTTGCATACTATATAGTCGTACATAAGTGTTTTTCGAATTGCCAGAATTACAATCTATCAAGTCCTGTGGACACTTTTTTCGTTGCCCCGTCGCTGCTACGTGAGGTCGTCGCTGCAAAGCCAAAAAGCACCTGCCAATGTCGATGCTTTGAAAGAAAAATCGCGTGCGAAGTCAGGAAGCCATCATTCCATGGCGCCCGTCTCTTTTTGATGAGCAAAGTCAATAACTTTGGGGCATGGTCGCTTTTAGTGCAGAAAGTCTCTCCGGCCATGTTGTCGTTCATGCGTTGATATCGTTTCTAAATCGCATTTCACATAATGTCCTTGATACTGATCCTGCTGCTCGACGCATTCGCAGCGTTGCCGTTGCCGTTGCTGCCATTCTCGTGGCGAGCGTTCGGCTTCGGAGACATCGAAGCCTGAGACGTTGGGTGTGGAGCCAGCGCTGGTTGATGCGGTGGTGGTGCTTGCGGGTACGTCCCAGTCTGGCCAGGCGTTTGTTGACCAGAAGGCGGCTGAGAGGGTGGTCCAGATGCTTGTTGGGCTTGTTGGTGTTGCTGGAGCTGGTCGAGAGTCCGCTGAACGTGCTCCCATCCACCCCAGTCATTCGCTTCCCGCTCGGTCAATGTGCTCGTGGACAGCTGCTCGGCCGCCAGTCCAGGTTTGTCTTCAGCGTGGCCGTTCAGAACGACTTGTGGCTGGTGTAGGTTTGTACCGGTCTCGCTACCGCTCCAAGCCCACGCGTCATCGGCGCTTCCTTGCATATCACCGCTAGCATACGCCAAAAGCTCTTCGTCCGACTCAATGGCTTGCTGAGAAACTCCTGCACGTAGTCTTTCGATCAATCTCTCCAGAAAGAACGCCAGATAGCGCCCGCAAGCAATGTTGTTCTTCCGCAGATCAGCAATTGCTGCCGACACATGAACGAGAGTCTGAGCCGCAGCGAATTCGCCTCGCAAGCACAATACCAGCTCGCATCTCCATAGATGAGCGCAGAAAAATGCTGGAGTCATCGTTCGAATGCGCGAAGCCCAAATCGATAGATGTTGCTGCGAGAACCACGCTAGCTCCTGCGAGTTGGCGACAAAGCGTAGGGAACGCTGGGCGTAATGTGCTGTTTCTTTGGCGACCTGCACACACCTGTCCAGAGCATCTCTTCTATCGTTCAATCGGCACGCCGGAGAAAGATTGTGTCGGTAGAGGAAGAATCGCTGGGTATGCAAGCTGCAGCTGGCAGTAAGAAGTCTGGGATCGAGAGGAGCCTGAGAGTGTATTGGATACGGTTCCGGCCATGAGGACATGATGGACTTGAAGTGCTCGTCGCAAGTCGCGAGAGTCGACGCGGCGATAATTTGGGACTTCAGTGTTTTCTTGAGTTGTGCCGTAGTGCGCGTTACCGGAATCACTGCCATCAGTCCACTCGGTGTGATCTGGTTCGGAGGTGGCATGACAACGCCATTCGGACGGATGCAGTCATCGTCAACTGGAACAGGTTCGCTGACATCGTAGTCATTGTCATCGATCAACAGCGGTCGTCCAAACTCCAGGGACACAACACTATCAAAATCAGCATACGGCATTCAAGACTTCACCATTGCGCGCAACTTACCGGTCCCAATTGTAGATACTCCACCATACGCGCCTCCTCATTTCCGTCTCCATCGGCGGATAGGGTCCTTGATCGGTGTGTAGTCCTATGTCCTGGGCTATGCGAACAGCTGCTCCAAGCCATACCCACGCCGGTGATCGCATGTTCACCTCCACGTAGTAAATGCTGATCAACAAGCTCGTTCGCGCATGATCGATCGTCAACTCGTCGCTCCACGTATTCATGCATCTCATGCATTTCTCAAGATACTGTGATCCTGCTGTCTCCTGGTCTATGCTTTTCGACTGCGGGTTCATTAACGTACCGCAAGCGAGAATGGCATAAAAGAGGGCAACCCAAATGTCGCGACAATGTTGAAAGTTCCCCACGCGGTAGAGCTCCTCGTACTCCTGCATGAAAGTCGGAAGATGCAAGTGCGGTGCGTATACGTGGACCGAGCCACGGTAGTGCGCTATGAGATGGTCCGCGATGTGTTTAGGTGGAAGCGCGTGCGTGACATGAGGCAAAGTGGGCTGCGGACCAAACTCCCGATACGGAGGTGGTGGCTTGAAGATGCCTTTGCTGTAGGTCCGGATGTTCTTCCTGACCTCGTCAAATCCATCGATCACGGGTGGTAGTGGACGGCGTTCCATGTTTGTAGCTTCTGGTAGTTGCAGCGCAGGCACATTGGGTGCGCTAGACTGGTTGCCTCCTTCTTGTAGCATCCCACGCACCTGGTTGATCTGCTGTCTTGCAAGCGAAAGCTGCTTCTCCAGATCCTGGACTTGCTTGATAGAAGACATTCTCCGGTTGGTCTCCTTGGTGAATTGGCACTTGACTCCTCGGCTCGAACATTCCGAGCAGCTTGATGTATCAGTAGCATCGCATTTGACCTTGCGCTCTCGGCACGCATCACAGCTCGGGTCCTTACGACGCTGTCGATATGCCCTCTTCTGCTGAGCTGATAGAGAAGCGGCGGATGAATGGGTAGGCGAAATTCCTGGAGTGGACATGCCAGAATCGGCGTTGGCCATGTACTGGTCCGGCACGAGACCTTGCGGCATTGGCGCTGGCCTAGGAGGATGGCCATAACTGTACGGTGGCGGACCAAGTCCATTCAACGGTGGTTGTATGTTGGGTGACAAAGGCCTGTTGGCGGGATTGTATTGCTCTGAAGAGGTGTATGGGGGGTAAGCGGTCATCGACGATGGATACGGCGCCGGTGCCCGCGAGGTCGGCGAAGGCACCGATTGCTGATGTTGGGCGTTGCCGTCCATTGTGACTGCTGGACGATTGGATGGATCCTAAGGGCAATATTCGGCACCAGAGTCGAGATATGAGTGAGACATGCAGACGCAAGTAGATGCCTGAGCCCGTCAACGCAAGTGATCAAATCTAGTGACAGTTGTGTCGTCCACGGCGGCTGCTCATGCCACGTGCGGCCGGGATTCGAGGTGGTGGTGGCCTGGTGGGCTGCCCAGTCTGGTGTTGCAGATGGTGCGAGCGGCAGAAGTCTAAGAGAGGAAGAGGTTGAGTGGTGGAACAGTCCCAGGCGCAAAAACAGCTGCCGTGCCGCCGAGGTCCAGGGCCGCGATTGATGAATGCACGGCAATGTTTGCTCGGCTCAATGCAGTAGTGGCAAACGGAGGGAGCAGGGACGGGAAGGAGAGCCTGGCAGCGCGCAGGGAGGAGAATAACCAGCGTCGGGCAGAGGCTGGCTGTAGGATCCTCTAGTAGTGCCTGAGGTAGCAGTCGGCTAGATGGAGGAGGGTCTTGGAAGCGACTGTTAGCGAGGAGTCGAGTCGAGTCGAGACGTGTGACTGTGGGCGGCGGCGGTAGTAGCAGCAGCAGGTCGTCAACAAAGGTGCAGGCTGCTGGGCCGGTCGGTACGTACTCACCTGCTCTACCTATAGTACTCGATGTACCGCTGTGTCCCTCCACGCGCACAGGCACAAGGGCCGGGTACGGTAGTAGTAGAAGCCACACGCTTCGGGTAGCTTGTTGCTTGTCAACTCTCGTCATTCACCTGGCCAGTAGCAGCGAAGCAGCCTCAGCCCGCGCAGGCCTCCGACTGGCCAGAAATGGTCCAGGAGGAGGGCGCGCGAAGGCAGCGAGGACGGCCGGCAGCGTGAGCCCTGAATTGTTGGGCGGGCCTGTTGTGGACGAGTTTTTGGATTGGGATGAGAGGAGAGCCGCTGTGAGAGGATCGCTCGCGGGCACGCACAAGGAAGCACGGCACGCGAGGCAGCGGCCGTCGATGCTCGCGTGCAGATCTGCTGCATCCGAGATGCCACGCCAGCAAGGGATAAGTAGGTGAAGATCCGGTGGAAGCGCCGTTTCTGGCTGGCCTGTGAGAGCAGCGTAGCGAGCGTAACGAGTCTAGCGACACCTTTACACACCCACACCCACCGCAGGGGGAAGCGGCCGGGGCCAAGGGTCCACTTGGAGAGAGGTACCAGGAACGCGGTTCAGACATCCGTTCTACACGTCCAAGTGTTGGAGTTCGGCTTCCGAAGGCCTATCACAATGTCTCTCCTCGGTTCCTTCTAATCTACAAGGACACACGAGATTGGAGCCACGGACACCGACGCCAGGTCTACAGGCGAACAGGTGGAGCGTCGACCAGCTGGAAGGCTGTGCTGTTTCGCTAGTCGTTGCTCAAGGTTCTGGACGTGATGCTGGACAAGCTTTGATCGATTAAACCGTCGAACACTGAAATCCTCCGCTGCCGGCTCACCTCGCCGAGCGGATCTGCATTCTGCATTCTGCAGCAGACATCGCCAACCTTGCCGCGAGCCCTGAGCCGCCCTTTCTTGCTGCACTGGACCGCCCGACAAAGTCCCTGCGCAGGGCCTGCCTGCCTGCCACCTGCCTCTCCTTATTACCATCCTGACCAAGCTTGTGCTGCCGTATCGGCAGCAATACGAGCATATTGTATCGAACTCCTCCACGCGCCAGAGTAAGAAGCGAGCAAGTGTGGCGCTTCCACGCACGCGACGTTCTTCTAGAAGTTCTTAGCGCATGCCTCCCATAGCCGTGCCTGTTCCCGGCGCCCGCGACCAATCTCGGAGCTACGATTACTCCTCACTTTCACGTCTCCGGTGCGAATATTCTAATTGCTGAGCCGCTTGCGTTAGACTTACGCAGTCCTGTAAATTCTCATCGAGTCGAGACGTGCGGTCTCCGAAGTTGCCAGTGGTGATGTGCGCTGCTCTCCTGGTGATTTGCATCTCACGACCTCGGAAAGGAAGGTCATTGAGCATTGTGGCCCGAGCCCAGGCGACATGTCTCAGAACAGCATGGTTGCAGAGCAGGGGCTCCCCGTGGCCGGCGTTTCGCGCATTGGAATTCAGCCGATTGCTCACAGCTCACCTTCTGTCGCCAGCGCGCCGCTCGGCAGTCTTGCTTCACCTTGTCAACGACATTTAGCTCTTTGTCATCTCCTATCACATGTCTGCTTGGCTTCCGGCTTCGAGCATGCGAGGCATGGTGTTGTTTCATGCTTGCTCATCCCACTCCCACGTTCATGCCGCCGTAGAGAGGAGCGAGGCGTATTCCTGTCTCGGCAGCGGCTCCACGAGCAGAACACGTGGCAAACTTTCGTCGAAAGCTGAGACTAACCCAAAATTTGTACGAGTCGTCTTTGAGAAAGGTCGCTCAAATGAAACCCAGGTGTTCTTAAAGACCATCGCCAACAGCGAAGCAGCAACAAACATCAATACCGCAATAACCGTGAAAGCGGAGTGAGGATCGTCATTCTCCCGTCGTTTCAGCTGTCGATAGGGCTGTTGAGATCGACGCCCGAGCATCTTTGACTGGTTCGGAAAGCGCAGGATGTCCCTCCTCGCTCCGAAGCACACATCTTTTGTCAAGGTATGCAAGAATGCAAGGCTTTGTACAAGCTCAGTAGTTGTTCATCATGCATCCATCCATGCACGATTGAACCACACTCGCAATTTGCAATTTGCAATTTGCAATTTCCCAAGAGTCTCTCTGGAAGAAGTTGCCGATGTGCGACAGGAATGGGCAAATGCATGCGGAGATGGGTGCGAGACGATTAGATCGCTTCGATTGAACACAAGCAGCAACGAGGGCATAGTTCTATGAGATCGGCTCACACCCGGCAGATCAGCCATGCAGCCCCCGAGATTCTTACTGATTGACTGATTGAGGCACTTCCCCGATGCTGGCCCGAACTCCTCTCTCCACAATCTGCTTTTCGGATGTCCAACCGACGGAGCAGACGTCCGCACACGGCTCGAATTGCTCAAGATGCACTCTCAGCTGGACGGCCGAGCAACTGTCACATGATCGCATGAGTGATGCATCACAGCATCGCAAACGGTCTTCCGAAGACGTGCGACGTGCGTTGAGTCAATCGCTAGCAGCTGTCGCCGAGATGTGAAAGATGTAGTCTTCTCCATTCGTTTCCTCTCTTTTACTTGGCTCCATGAGATTGTGCTCGTCTGCATGTCTTGACTCCTTCTGAGAGCGTACCTGAGGCCAGCACGCCGTCGGAGGACGGCGAAGTCCTCTTGGCACGGACTTCAAGAGAAGAGTCTGCAAAGATTGAATGGCATCAAGCGTTTGTGAGCCCACTTGGGAGGGAGCGATGTAGCTGTAAGCCAAGTGCTGTGATCTTCACTTCGACAAACATCATCAATTGCAACTACCTCGCGCATCAAACTCACAGTTCCTCGACACCGACCCTTTCCCTCTCACACCCAACCGCCTGACCATCTGCCGCGAATCATCAACATGTGCCAAGACGACTTCCGGGCCTTCCTCAAGGCCATCCCGAAATGCGAGCATCACATACACCTGGAAGGCGCGCTCACGCCCCAAGTTCTGTTCAAGCTGGCGGCGAAAAACAACATATCTCTTCCTGCTGACGACAAGGCCTTCGCCTCGCCCGAGTCGCTGCTGCAGCGATATGACAACTTCACTTCACTTGATGACTTCCTCCACTACTACTACATCGGCATGAGCGTTTTGATCGATGCGTCAGATTTTGAGGCTCTCGCATGGGACTACTTCCAGCATGCAGCCGCGGATGGTACGTGATGATTTGCTTCTTCCGCTCATGTAACCCAATCCACCTCAATCAACATGTTTTATCTGGATGCGGAAGCCGCAGCTGACGTGACTGCTCCAGGTGTGATGCACGCCGAAGTCTTCTTCGACCCACAAGCTCATCTTTCACGCGGCGTTCCGTACGAGACGGTCCTCTCCGGATTCAGCACCGCACGCAAACGCGCAGCCACGGAACTCGGCATCTCCAGTGAATTGATCTGCTGCTTTCTGCGACACTTGCCTGTGCCAGATTGCGTGTCCACCTTCAACTTGGGTGCCGTCCAGGTAAGCTTCACACCCGCAGTTCGACTGGAGACGGAAACCGTGTTCCATATGCTGATACCTCGAGAGGCAAGCTACAAGAGCGGCGACATCATCGGCATTGGTCTTGATTCCAGGTATGTGTTTGAGGATACGACTGTATCGCATGTCAGCCAACCAGGCATTTGTCAGGGTGTGGTGGTGTGAGAAGGTGAGAATCTGACCAAGATGACAGCGAGAACGGCTTTCCCCCAGAATGGTTCAAGGACCTCTACGAGGATGCGAAAGCTCTCGGTCTCCGCCGTACCGCTCATGCAGGCGAAGAAGGGCCGGCGAAATACATCGAAAGCGCCCTCGACACTCTTGGCGTAGATCGGATTGACCATGGCATTCGGCTCGCCGAGGACGATGCACTCCTGGAGCGCGTCGTGAAGGAAGGCAAGATGCTCTCCGTCTGCCCCATGAGCAATGTTCTCTTGCGTTGCGTCTCAAGCGTCTCGGAGGTGCCAATCAGAAAGTTCTTAGACCGCGGTGTCAAGTTCTCGATCAATTCCGATGATCCAGCCTATTTTGGCAACAACGTAAGTCTCCAAGCATTGCATCAAAGGTGAGACACAGCTAACGCCTCCCGCTCATAGTACATCCTCGACAACTACCTAGCTGTCCAGGACGCCTTCCAACTCACCGTCGCTGAATGGTCCACGATCTGCGAGAACGGTATACGAGGCAGTTGGTGTAGCGAGGCCCGGAAGCAGGAGATGCTGTCGAAGCTGAAGCAGACGGTCGACGCCTGGACTCCAACGCACCCAGCATCTTGAGCAAATTGCAGGTGGCTAGGCATCGAGCGATTATTTTCAGTAACACCAGACCAGCTTTCCAGCAACCACAGGTGCCCATTCGACGGTCCTACAGACTTCATACATGAACTACTGGACATTACCGCGCGGTGCTGTCCGAAGGGTCGGGACGAACAAGAGCTCTGTGCTTCTTGAATACGAGCGCGAGCTGCTCCACAAATAGGCTAAGCTCATTCTTCACTATGATTGGAGAGGAAGGGCCATTGAACCCTTGAAGAACGACAAGCTTGCTAAAATGGTGCGAAGAGAGCTGTCTGCATGCTCGGGTTGGGCACTACTCGGTCGGCTTCTTCCTACAAGCTTTTTGTTTTTCAGATCTCACTACGAGACAACCTACACGTCCATCTCTCTACCGCATCTGAAATAGAATGACGATGTTGGGCAGGTGGATGCCTCTTTTCGAATCTGGATGGATGGATGAAGAAGCATGCGGCACTGCTGCAGGAACGAACGACGCGCGTAAGGAAGGATTCTGCATACCGAAAGTGAGTTATCAATAGATTGCAATTTCGCGCGAATAGGCATTCATCTCATTCTCGAAAAGAGTAGATCTCCTGTTTCCGCAGCGTGCATCCCGCTTCATCTTGCTGCTCAGATAATGCCAACCATAATGAGTAATAAATTGTAGTGACATTGTTATTTTACACAAACAATTCAAATCAGGACAGAACAGTCCGACGTTGCTAAAAAAGCTCTCGCGGAGAGTCTCTCGATTTCGCTCGCTCGCTCGCTCGCAGATGTAGAAAACCATTCAATTCTCAACCCGACTCCGAAAACAGCCCACAGGGGGCATGACGATTCCTGCCATTCTATCGCTTCCGTACGCTTCCGATTCGCTTCGCTTTGCACAATCGATGAATGTTTCACGAATTACTGCCCAAAAAGTACATTTTCGCCAAAAAAACCAAAGTGTTGTTCCTCTTCTGGATACCTCCCGCTTTGCTGCTTCAAAACAATCTGCTGCCTGCCTGCCATGTAATCCTGCTCTGTTTGTTTTCCCTGTCCCCCGGAAACAGATGTAAGGAGAGTCGTAGTTGAGTCGTTTTGCTCGCGCTCGTGCGTCGTATCAAAAAAAAGGCCGTTATCGCAACATGATGATTACAATGTTGTTGTTGATTCAAGTATCGACAAGGAAAGTCGTGATGAGAGATATGGTATATTTCGGCGTGGGGATGGCGATGCGGGCTTCCAGGTTGGCGTACGTGCTCGGATGGAACAGACAGTACAGCTACTGCTATTGCTGGTGATGATGGTATTGATAATTCGAGGGACCAGCCTCTGGAGGTTGAGGATTTAAAGGAGGAGTCCTGGAAGCACGCAAACTTAGCCTATGGTCCTTGTCGTATTTTCAATTTTCACGTCCATATAGGCGCCTGGGATGAAGTTACGAACCCGCCTCGGAAACCGCCCAAGGAATACCCGTAGATCTGCTGCTCATCCTGCGACGTATATTGCTGTGGTGGGAAGCCAGGTGATGGCATCGCGCCCCAAGTCTGCTGTACACCGTACGTGAACCCGGATTGGGAAAGGGGAACCTCGAGATATGAGGAGTGGTGAGGTGTTTGAATAGGAGTTGGAGCCGCGGTCGCCGTTGAGTGCAAGAGAGAGGGAGCGAAGGCCGGGCTGAGATTACCGATGCTCGTGTAAGTGAGAGTCTCCGGGTTGACGCTCAGCATGGGCGATCCGTGTTGAAGCGCCATTTGCTGCGATTGGACCACCCTGTTCCTGAAGCTGAGCGCCATTTGCTGGGGAAACTGCATTAGGGATGCAATCTCCATCGAGTTTGGATCCATTGCTCGTTGCGATTGCATTGCGTCAGTCACATTAATGATCTGCTCAAGTGGTGCCAGCGCGACTCTTGCGCAGAAAGCGGATCCCAGGTCTGTATACAGAGGCTCCAAAGCAACTGCTGTGGCATAGAAATGGGCGAGCGTGAGCATGGCCGGCCCTTGCCCTCCATGCCGTTGAAGCAATAAGGTCGGGACCCAGAAAAGCCATTTGCGAAGCATGTAGAGATGACTGAACTGTTCGTCGGCAGTCTGCGCGGGACTCGAGATCTGTAATCTCTGCAAGTACTGCAGTAATTGACCTATCCAGTAGGATTCGACCTCATGCCCCATTAAGAATACTTCTAATTGTTGAGCGTGCTGTACAGTGTTCGAAAGAATCGCATTTCGATCAATTGATTCCACGGATTGCCGTCGGGAAGGCACTATGCCAACGAAGAGATCCTCTTCGTTGATATACTCCGCGAAAATCGATTCGTGTTTCCATGATTGCATCGCAGACAGTACGGACTGGATGCCTGCACGTAATGAAGACCAACTTCGCCTATAGAATGATCAGCACCACACGCACAACTAGGCCATTCTCGAATACTCACCAGTCTGTGGCCTGCCACAGGAGGAGAAGAGAAGCAGCCAAAACAGCATCGGCATTCGCATGCGAAAAGCTGCCGATAGCCTCATGTAGCCCCCTTAATGCAACTGTTCCGTGTTGAATGTGCAAATTCCGCGTCTCTGTCGAGGAGCGACTCCAGGCGAGGTGATTGGCGGAGAATGAAAGCAATGCGTGCATTACATACGGGTAAGATGCGGCGATGCTGAGAAATTTCGGCACCTTTGCTGCCCAAATGGTCAGATCTGAGGTGCCTTTGAGCATTGAATCGTTAGAAATCGAAGAGAGGTGGTGTATTAGCCGAAGCTCGTTCTTCGAATACTCGTGCGTCTGTGGTGGAGGGAACACTTGAAGTCCGGGATAGGGAAAGCTGCCTGTCTGTTGCCAGAGATCGATTCGGCTCTCTGTGCCCGGAGAGAAGGCGAGGGCTGGTTGCTCTGGGCTTGACTGGCTTTCAGTGTCTGATCCAATGTTCTCCATGTAGTCGCATCGGACCTGGTGCTTCGTGCAGTTTCGACTGTGCAGAAAATTAGACACCTGAGATCTCCTACGATTTAATTACTACATACCATTGCGGAAAGGTCTCGTCACAGCGGATATGCCTCCGCTTGCACGTTTTGCAGCCCTTTCGACTCTTCGTGTGACTTCTCCGCGAAGGACCAGTTCCTTGTCCTGCCATGGCGCACACGATCAAGCCAGGGATGACAATGACGGGCTGCGGCTACGGAAACGTCCAAGTTCCAGGAACGAAGCGACTGATTGCCTGATAGTTGGTTGTTGGTAGTCACAGTGGAGCTCGTCGAAGTGTCCAAGGTGTCTATTGCTCCTTCGAGGTGGGGACAGAATTCGGTAGAGGATGTAGGCTGTGTTGGATGTCAGGCGTAGTGCTGCGGTAGCCTCTATGAAGCGAGTCTTGTTGTGAGGTGTGTCTAAGCAATGGCAGCGGCGGGCGGTGACTGCTGGTGATAAAAGCAAAGACTAGTTCGAAACGAGTGTGGAGAGGTGAAAGCGAGTGTAAGGATACTTCCCAAGAGTGATCTTGGGTCCGATGGATACCGACCAGGAGGCACTATGTAACGGCCCTTCAGTAGTGAGAGGCGCAAGTGAGGTGGATTTAACCAGCACCAGGGCAGATCGCAGCGTGGCATTTGGTGGAGGTGAGGGACAGCAGCAGGTTCAGAGCTCGAAATAGACAAGAGATCTAACGCGTTCGGTGCTGGTGCCAGGCATCCCTGGAGGCGAGCAAGAGCCCGTGGCCTAGGGGAGGGTCCTCGTGTATGACATCGGCCTGCATGGGAAGGAGACCATGGTGGCCGCCTGTCCAGCGCGAGCGGAAGAGAGAAGCTTTCGCTATGCGCGGTGCACAGCGGTGGACTGTGCACACACCTGGCGGTCATCATGGCGCTAGGGACATGCCGTTCATCGCTAGGCTCAGAGTCCCGTGCTAGACTGATCAGTGGGTGGTCGGTCAGGATGCCGCAGCGACGTTGCTTCGAGTTTCTTGCATGCGACGCAGTGGACGTCTTCACGCTACGACTGTCAGTACCGTCAGTACAGCCCAGTTCGCAGGCGTGAGCACTGTAGCGCCAGCGCATCGGCTAAGAGGCAGCACAGTGCACCCAGAGTCGAGGTACAGTACTCCGGAGTGCATTCCAGAGGTGGGCCACTGGGCCACTCGGCTGTCACCAATGAGGGTTGGCAGCAGCCCGAGCCCGAGGGCGGAAAAATCTTTCGTCGTCCCGCGAGCGCAGGCCTGTTGACCTGTGACCGCTAACCGCTAACCTATGCCTGACGATTACTACTGATGACACCTAACCCACCCAGCCGGCGCGGATAGCTTCGCCGCGACTCCGGCGAGGATGGATTAGGAACGTTTCGCTGCATAAGGCACGCTGCTTATGCCTAAATCCTATGCCTCGGGGCGATCTGCAGGAACTGTGCACCTGTGTGCGTGCTCCTTACGCGAAAGACTGCCCATACAGATACAGAGGCCAGAAGCGGTGGCTACCAGTTCATCCGGGCCTCCGTCTGCTGCTGCTGCTCAGCCTCCGTGGAACGAGGACTGCTGCTGGCTGGACCGCCCTCCACCAGGGTCCGGAAACAGGCACCAGATCTCGGACCTTACACTGAGCCCTCGAAACGCAAGCCCAACGCAAAGCCGCTGGGCGAGTGGAATGGTTTGGACATGCGGTGGCTGTCTGTCGCGTGGTTCCCCGGCTCAGACGTTGCATTGTGGAAGAAAGGTTCGAGGGTGCAGAATCTAGCGGCGTCTAGCGACGAAGCCACCCGCACATAGCTCCGTTCTATTTTTGTTCCCTATTGCTACAGTACTGTATTGCTATTCCTCCCTCACCACTCACCATCTCGCAGCCTGAGATCTCATGTATTCCCATATTGTAGGACGCCGCGTACTTTAAACCTCACACAGACTGGATTCATTTCTGCCGCGTTCGCTCACAGACTGATTTACACGGGCTTAAAACGGTACTTCATGCCTAGTCTCTGCCTTTCCATACCTCCGCGGACGGCAAGTAGTCTGTCTTTGTCTCGAAAATAGCTGCTTAAGCGCGGTGCAGAGATGCATAATTCATTATGCTGGGTTATTCACTGCCCAACCGACAGCACCGCCTGGTTAGGTCATTGAGATATACATGCCAGCCCGGCCCTGGCACCGCGCTGCCGCAGAAGTTCCGGAACTTCCTTCCAGCTATTGACAACAACAAGTCTCATCTTCGCCACAGCGACGTCGCGTAGACGAGCCTGCGTTTCGAAAACGGGTCGACACATTTATCTCAAAGAAAAGCCTTTACCAGCGCAGTGGGTTGCTCCATGCAACGGTTAACGTCGCTACGGGATGGATCCTGAGCGCTGCGGAATGACGTCGAACTCTGCCTTGTGTCGCCGAGAAGACGACGACCAGCACGTCTGTTAGTCTTATTGCGTCCTGAGACATCCGTCCTCACTTTTAGATCAACACTCGATTAGTGGTCACTTATGCAATACAAGGGTCGTATTTTTCCGTCGATTATCGCAACGGACAGATGCGCTGTTGCACCTCGCCAGCATGAAAAAGCGCCTGCGTCATTCGTCGTTTGCCAAGGTCGAAAACTAGAAGAGCCCGGGCACAGCCACCATCTGACTTGGCTGCAGGTTCTAATCTATTTTCAGACCCATCATGATTTCGAAGTATTGGTATCGCTTTGAACATCCGCCACCATGGCCACACAACTTAACACAATTGCTCGCTTGAGCCACCCCCTCATGCACCGGAAGCTAGCGCCGTCGGCCGCCGAACCGGATGGTAGATGCACAGACGGACGCCATTCGGGATACCCTGCGTCTCACGAGGAATCTAAACACCAGATCCTGACTCCTAGATGCCCTAATCTGGCCGCTCATTGCGGCTAAGTACGCAGATTCCTTGCGATTACAACGCGCCCATTGGCAGCATTCCTGTTCCAACACTCGCAAAATCAATGAAGTATGAGGTATGATACTTCACGGCATACATGCAGAGACAGGTCATTGCCCCAAAGTGGCTTCCTCCCCGCTCGCTGCTGGGGTCTATCTGTCGGTCTCTAGAGACCCGCTGTGGACTGACAGGCTCTGATGCTTGCAGACTGTGAAGGTTTTCGTTTTTGGCATGCTTTTCAGATTATTTGATACAGCCCAGGACCGAGGTAAAAACGGTAGCCATCGGGAGTTCTCACAAGAGTGGAGTCGACAAGGTAAAGCCGCAGCAAAGCCTCAATTCTGTTCTGCTTGCCTCTCGTACCAACAGCTGCCGCATTCCGAGGCTTTCGATTTGCCCCAGGCATCGCATCAACGCACCCGCTGACGACAGCGAGAAGTATGAGGTGGTAGCCGCTTGCCCTGGTACAACGAAGGGTGCTTTCCAAGTCCTTCAGCTATTCATGGGACAGACTGCGTTACCAGCTCCGCGAGAACGCTCATTGGGCGACGACGCTCGGTCAAGAAGATTTGAACGTGACCTCACCTCCTGTTCTCTCCCTCTTCGCTGTTAAGGGGAACAGACCGGAAGCAGACAAACTGTACGGGCTCAGCGTTCTCGCCGGAGTATCTCGATTCGACGAAAGGACAAGTTGGTCGATGATCCGGATCCGTTCTTTTAAAAGCATCACGTCAGTCGCACAGCTGGTTGGCGACACTTTACGGGCATAGCCTCCCGGCGATGAGCGACGGCACACGTCAACCCTTCACCAACCCGCCAACTTCAGCGGTCAAGGCCGTCATCGAAAGCTTGTGAAGCTGAAGCGATATGCTCCGTCACATGCGACTGTGGTATTTTGTCTGGTATGTTGCAGCGGTATCACGCTGATCAGTCGATCAGTTGGTGTTGGTGTCGAGAGAATAGGAGGGGCAGTGTTTTGCGATGTGGACTCCGAGTAGAAGTAAGCCTTTTCCGGGCGCTCCCGCGTGGCTTGGCGATTGCTCCTGCCATCCTTCGGCAAATCCTGCCAGTAGCTCAAGAACTATCATTCTCTCTCCTCCCGCAAACACCATCACGCCGCGACAGAACCATCGACATCGTCACCCATCTCGAGAGTCGCGGAGGAGAGGATGCTCAATTCGCTCACGCGTTGCTTCTGATCGCGTTCGCGATATCAGACTCTCCACGCGTCACGAACACCGGGTCAGAAGACGACGCAGAAGCCACATTGATCCTGTTCAAAACGATGGCGGAAGTTCCGATGGGGAGAAGATACACCCGCAGGAGACGGAACGTTCTCTGCATGGAAGAGCAGAAAACAATGCATGAAGAGTCGAAGCCATCGTCATGTTTGTCATGAGGGCGGCAAGTTGTCAAATCCCTTTCGCCGCTACGTGTCGACTTGCGCAAGTCGAGCATCGCTGAAGTGCTGGTTGATGGATCTTTTCCGAGCAACATGCTCAAGGCTAACGGTACATCGCGTATGTATGGCGCCTTCTTCCTTTCGCTTCCCGTTTGAGTTCAGCGGCCACGAGCCGTCGGCTCAGAGCGAGCCGAATATTGAGGCTGCTGACGCTCCAAGACGGTAACGTGACATCCTTGGCCTCGGCAATGGCAGGCGAATCCTTGTGATAGCCGTGAAGCGGGCAGAACTTCGACACATTGTTCCAGGCTCAGTTTCAGACATCGAGACCAACGCCATCGTCCAGCGCTAGCATGACGGAAACATGACAATCTATCGCGGGTCGCAAACAAGCGCAAAGAGCTGCTAGAATTCTCGAGAAATGACGACTGCCGGCATCTCCCCAGAACAACCTCATCGGAACCAACGTTCTGGACGTCCCTCGAACCTGCGGTATCTTGACCAACGTAGATCTATCTTTGAACAAGAACTACGATGCTACAAGCCTGGTAGGCGAACTGGCCATTGGTCGGCCCAAAAGCGAAGATGTAGTTCGGGCCTTCTGCAAGCGTGCCGCCGCGATTGCACAGCAAACAATCAACTGTTTGACCGAGATTCTTTTCGAGGACGGCATTGACCGTGCTCGCCAACTCGACGCACATCTTGCAAATACTGGCAGGCCTAATGGACCACTTCACGGGCTCCCAATCAGTTTGAAGGATACATTCAGGATACAGGGTTACGATGCTTCCATCGGCATCGCCGGTCTTTGCTTCAAGCCTGCTTCGACCAACTCTGTGCTGTTGGACCAGCTTCTTGCGCTTGGCGCCGTGATCTATTGTAAGACCAATGTACCGCAGACTATGATGGCTCTTGACAGCCACAATAACGTCTTTGGTCGGACTCTGAACCCAGCCAACACGAAGTTGACTGCTGGAGGAAGCTCTGACGGGGAGGGAGCATTAATCCAAATGAGAGGCTCCATTATCGTTATCGGGTAAGTTCGCGAATTCACGACTATGTCTCTCTTGCAGCGCACGGTGGCTAGACTACTAAGAGCAAAATTGAGCATTTGCGAGCACTCAATTGTCACTGGGCAGCAATCTGGGTCATTGTGTTTGATGAGCAGCTTGTGTACCTCATCTGCTCTTATGAGCAATAGCGCTAACTACTTCTTCGCAGAACCGACTTGGGCGGTAGCATCCGTATTCCCGCCGCATGCAACAATCTGTACGGCGTCAAACCTTCGCACGGCCGGGTCTCGTTCGCGGGACCAGAAGGAGGTAAGAGGCGGGAGACACCAGACTTGGGATCGAGCCAACGACCGGTCCAATGGCTGCTTCGGCAAGAGATTGCGCGTTGCTTCTGCAGTCGATCAGTGATTCTGCACCAGAGACGTCCGACCCAGAGATTGTAGCTCAGCCTTGGGCTCGGCAATTCCCTTTGTATACGAAACATAGGCCTCTTCGTGTTGAATTCGTCCGTACTGATGGGCACGTCAAGCCTCTTTCGCCAATAGAACACTTGATGGAAGATGTAACTCGGACCCTCCGAACGTCCACATTGCATGTCGAAGTGGTTGAAGTTGATGCGACACCAATACTGTCTCGAGCTCTGAGAACTTTCAACAGCATCATGTCAATCTTGCCGCTGTCAAACTAGGAAGACCCTTGAGGTAACAACTACCGAATGAAGAGCGCACGGCAACCCTTGACTCTGCGGGGCTATATGCTCAGCCACATCACAGGCTATCGTATCAACTGCGCCTCACTTGAACTCCTACGTCCGTGTGAAACATCGACAGGGAACTAGCTCTTGCCACGATCTCGCTTGAAATCGGTTAGACGCTCTTAGGACCGTTCGACGGATCTCTAGCAATTCGACGTACAAGGGAGAAGATATAGGGCTCGCTGTCGCCTTGTCTTCGGCGACAGAAGAAGATTTAGAGGGATCTGGAAGTTTGGCGGCTGGACTGGTTACCTAGTGGTTTCCCCCGACACTTTCCCCCATCCCTGCTAGCCGGCACCAGCCCAGCGGTTCCCGAAGTGTTGGATTAAGCTTTGATTCAGAGCTCTCTACATTGAACAGCAGCAAGCGAGGCGAGGAACGAGCGAATTAAACGAAGGATAGGGACGACACCTGAGCGCGCGAGGTAGGCACGTCGTTCGAAGTTGATAGCATCTCTCCCTTCAGCCTCGGGCAGCGCCGTTGACCACCTCCAAAGCCCAATTGATTCAGAATTGATTAAGGCTGGGTTCGGGGAAGCATCGGGGAGTGGTTTCGCGCTCGGTGTTGTGGATATGGCTATGTATGCCGAGAACTAGGACCAGGGTATGGAAAGAGTCAACAAAATGGTGGTTTTAGTATTGCCATAAGTCAGTAATTGCGAATTGGAGGGTGGCTTAGGCATTCGATAGGTGTCTAGGTGTCTAGGGTTTCTATTCTTCTACGTAGGAATTATAGGTTACTCTACCGAATTTAGTCGATTCGAAATAGCCTTTTCTAACCTTCAATTCACCTTGCCTTATGTTTAAGAAGGGTAAGACGCGTAGACAAAACGGCTGTATCCTTAATAATATCTAGGCTCGTAAAGTTCTAAGATTTAGTACCTTATATAGTATAAGTAGTAATAGGGAAAGAAGCCTATTATATATAAGTTAGATCTATACTAGATTAGAATATTAGGGGACCTCATTTTTCGCTATATTAGATAAGGAGTTGAGCACTGGCTAACCGCTGTGTACTTCCTAGACGGGTATAGTGCTTTATTTCATAGCGTTAGGGATGCCTGCACCGCTAAGCTCTTTGTGAACATGAGGACTTGTACATGAGCAAGCTGAAAGGTGTTACGGTTCGTGCTGGGTCCTTGCCCAGTGCGAGGTCACGTGTTACTGATCGTAAGGTACGAGACCGAGCAGAGCCTCCTGATCACCCTGATCAGGATGATCACCTCTCCCTAGGCGATCAGTCTGATCACACTGATCACCTAAAGTCTCTTATGTATTTAGGAACGATGGTTGACTAGCAATCATCGTGTTCAACTCATGTTACAATCTCACTGATTGGAATAAGCCAAGACTTCCTTCACTTCGTTCCACTTGCCGACGCATTCTCCAAAGAAGCCATTCCACGTGATTAAGCGAGTCACCTGACAAGCGAGATACCGTGCGTAACAAAAGGTTGCTAAGACGATAAACTGTCTGTCGAGGACCATGCCGGCCTTTTTCTCAATTCGATGTTGCAGCGAACGGGGCACGTGCTCCTGAATGGGTGACTGAACATCGACAACGGACAGGGTATGCTGGAATATGTTCAAGCATGAAGAATCTTCATATCAGTCTGTATACTCCTAAACGCAACTTGAATCTACGCACTATCTCACTGGCCGGTCGGTTGTATCATAACCCTCCCTCTCCAGCCCTCATCTCCCTTGTCGGCAAGAACAGAATTGAACCCGAAACCCGTGAAGCAAGACTTGAGATCTTTCTTTGCTAACTTTACTCTGCCCCACGATCTCATGCCGACACCACCAAAGACTCCTTACGTACGCTGTTCGTTCGGGAATGTACTACGAGTAGATTTGAATGACCAGGCTTCGCTCGGGAATCGACTTCCGGACGAAAACCTTCATCCGAACATTGCGAGAGAAATGGAGGAAGCCAAAAGGCCTTTTCGCCGAGTCGGGACTGGAGAGGGTGGTGCCGGAGAAAGAGTTGAGTGGTGAATAGATTGTCGGGCGACGACAGTAAGACCGGGCTTTCATCGGTTCTTTCAGTGAAAGAGGATTTGCTTTTGAGGGTGGTGTATAGGGAATATAGGGCTCTTATCTCCATGGTGCGACGGACGAAGGAGGATCGTAGGCAGAAGAGAGAGAGAGAGAGAGAGAGAGATGTTGTTGGATGTGTTCTGATTGGAGGAGGACTTGTCATCGCGCAGAAAAGGAGAAAGGAGCCATCTGTTCGAATAATGCAATGCTCGAGAGGATTGGAGAGTCTGGGACAGAGACGGACAGGGGCGACTGGACAGCAACCCTGTTGGTTTCAAGACCGGGGTTATCGATCCAAGAGATACATGTAAGGAAGCGCCGTTCCAATATTACAAGCGTGAAGAGAAGCGTCGAAGACAACGGAGCCGACTAAATCAGAGCAATCGTCCCATAATCCAGAAAGATATCAATATGCGTCGCTTGAGAAGTTAGCAATCTTTCCAGGGGTCGTCGTACGCCGTTGCTTGTAAATTATAGGAGCCTTGAGCGTCGAGTATACGTCTTATTTGCCAGTAGATAGAGAGAACAGGAAAGAGCATCCAGCCGACGAATCCGTACTTGAAGATCAACGAGGCAAGACCGAGTTAGATACCTACATGTATTCAAATCGATACCTTCCAGCCACAAAAAGCCTCAATCTCGCCAAACCTCCTCGTCAGGCGACCCTTTGGCATGCCATTAGTACCTATTGGCATACCCTTATTCCCCATAAGAGCGCATCGTCCTCTCCTTCGGAAGAAGTTCTTCATTCAGGGGATTGTGCGGATGATTATGTCTCACGTATCGAGCTACGACCAGCTCGTATACTCTTCTAGAAATTAACGCGGGCGAGCGTACAGTCAACGGAAATAGATGTTAAGATCGAGGTGGTTGGTTTTCAATCGAGCATCCTGCCTTCAATCCAGGGCTGGTCTATCTGGGCTTCTACGGCCGGAAATTTGGACTCGATCGCGGGGTGCGAGAGAATAATTTCGCCGCGCCAATGTTGTGACATATTCATTCAAGCCAAGGAGTCAAGCTGTATGTTTTTGTCAGCGTATTATTGGGGCTTACTCGCGAAGCTGGGAGTCAAGCATGACGCTCTGAGGCAGGTGGTCTTGAGGGCAGGACAAAGTCTATGCCATCGACTGAGGCTGATTTTGTAGTCCTGCATGGAAAGACATTACTCTTCATCTTCCTCCTCATCGTCAGAATCGTCCTCTCCAACGATCTTCTCGACGATGAGATTCCCACTTCGCCCGATTCTATCCCTAATATTGCCTCCTTTCTCCAGATCATACACCTCCCGAGGCATTGGCGAGACCAGCTGAAACTTATACGTGTGCTCGTAAGCCTCCGGCTCTGACACTTCCTTCTCTGACACATTTTCCAGCTGGTCGTAGCATTCCACTAAAGCATAGAGCTCCTCGAGATCGGCGTCTGGCCGAAACTTCCGTATCACTCGCTCGCCCGATGGCAATCTCAAACTCATCCGTACGGCGTCTTTCACATCGGCCCCTGGCTCCGCAGGTATGCTGTAGGCTCTCCATCTTCGCCATTGTGCCAGCTTGCGCACCTCGTCTGCTTTGCGCTCTGCCTTCTCGCGTTCTTCCCTCTCCGCTTTCTCCTTGGCTGCCTCTTCTCTCTTCTTCTTTTTTGCCTTCTCTCTATCCTGTGCCAGTGACCGCTCGTAGGCGCTTTCTTGCTCTTGTCGCAAGTTTCTGGTCGCTTCTTGCTCCCGCCGTTGTGATCGTACTCTTTCTAGCTCTGCATCGTAGGTCGACATGGCGGTTTGAAATTTCGAGATCAGTTCCTGAGCAGATATGGGTCCGAAGGAGGTCGCGATCTTGGACATTGCTGTCGACGATATCTGAGGGGTGTTGACGATCAGAGAGGCGAATGGAAATTTAGTGACATTCAGCGCAGAGCTGACTTGATACGCCTCAGCATCCTGCACTGTTCCCGCCCAGAGTACGATATTGTTGCTTGGACTCTTCACAAACTCCGCAAATTCAGGAGCAAGGAGAGTCTCGCGCGCGAACACCGAGTTGTCATCATGCTCAGGCGATAGCAGCACCACCAGCAGATACTTGAGATCGCGCTTGGCCACATCGAAAGCCTGCGCATACCCGCCTTCGTGAAAGGGCAATGTCCCATGTGTCACTCCATGCTCCTCTTCAAACTCCCTAATGAACCGTGCTGCCGTATCCCTCGGCGCGAGAGGCCTTCGTGATGCGTCTCGAGAAGGTCGCGATGTCCGCCCTGACCAGAAGCGGGCGAGCAGTCTGGGGAGGAAGGGAAAGAGGTATCCAACAGCGCCAAATACCCTCGAAAATATGGCGTAGGTCAAGTTGAATGGTAGCAGTATGATGGAGAATGGAAAAGGCAGTGACTGCGTCATCTGGTTTTCCGGCGTAGGCACTACCCTCGGCGCCGCCTCGAGTCCAGCAGCTCGTCTCCGCGATGATCGCTCGGGGATGCCGTCCATGAGCGTCTCCGTCCTCCGAGTATCCTGTGGCGGTGGGGCTCGCGCTGCCTCTGCAGCGGGATCCACTGTGTCCGCATCGCCGTCGAAGAATCTCGTGATAGCTATTTGCGCATTCCACTGACATCTCTGCAGCAGCGGGAGCGCGGAATCGAGGTCCTGGTCCGTGACTGATGTGAATTGCTGCAGTGCAAGCTGCTGCTCGTCTGTCAGGGCTGACAAGTCCATTGAAGAAGCCATACTTGCAGCTGGATCTCAATGTCCAGGTGCGGGTGATGGCCGGTAAGAAAGTAAGATGTCGAGAAGAGTGGATGTCGGCGTGGAGGTGGAATTCGAGCTATCTATCGAGGTATGTCACCTCTCAGTTACGGTTTCGGGCCGCGCGGTAGGGCTGAATCGCGGGAACGCGGCAACCAGGGAACGCGAGCGCCAACTGGTTGATGCACCGCGAACTCTCACCTCTCACCTCACCCATCTCCGCTCTCTTTCCCTCACTTTCACGTGCATCGCAGGGAGCTGGGTCTTCCATTGCTTTTCTTTGACCAGAGACCCTTTGTTGGTCTCGATCTTCTCGGCGGGCGGTATTGATGATTTCACGTTCGCCATGGATGAGCCAGCACGACCAGCATCACTCGAACCACGCCTGCTGACGCCCTCCACATCGTAGCTGCTCCGTCCATCACGCGCAGTTGCCGCGCGCATGATACGCAGAGGTATGTCTTGCTTCGAGAAATACACAGCATGTTGTTTGAGCCAATGTATTGCTACGCTATCATTCCCGGAGGCATTGCAGACCAAGCGCCCAGGCAACATGGCACCGAAAATTAAATATTCACTTACACTCGCTCTGCCTCAATCGTCTTATACACTCCTTCATGTGTCTGACAAACGTCATCAGGAGCCACCGGCCCGTGTTGACAGGAACCAAATCAGAAGCATAAGCGCACCAGTGCCGGGATCCCAGACGCCATTAGCGAACAACGACCGCCGCACTGCCTCTGGCTTGTCAAACAACGGTCTGCAGGAGACTGCTCAAGGACCTCGAAGTCTTCCCGGAAGTCCAGGCAAAGGTCCCACATTCCAGCCGGAGACAGCACTTCTTGAGCAGGATCCGGTACCTACTTACTCTAAGGCGCTCCTGAATAAACCCTTCGAGTCTGCTTCTTCCCAGCAAAGCCCAGTATCCGCGCTTGGACTTGAGCCCGATTCCTCTGGCCTTTTCAATCCGATCGCAGATTTGCGCAACAAGTGCCCTCGCCACGAAGCGTTGCAACTCAGCGGCAAAGTGCTCTCCTTGCTGAGTTCTGAGCATGAACCTTTGAGAGCACCAGCGTTAAGCCGTGACTTTCAGCCTTCTGTGCCATCTCTTCTGTGCCACCACAAAATTAATTCCGGCTTGAGCGACGACAAGCTACCCTTGGCAGCAGAAAGTCGGCCAGCGGCGTCGAGTGATGATATGGCCACTGCGCGACTCACACCGGGAGGTGCCAGAAGACCTAACAGATACGAGAACCAAGTGCCCACCAGCAGCGGAAC
Organism: Nothophaeocryptopus gaeumannii; assembly: GCA_031771865.1. NCBI lineage: Eukaryota > Fungi > Ascomycota > Dothideomycetes > Mycosphaerellales > Mycosphaerellaceae > Nothophaeocryptopus > Nothophaeocryptopus gaeumannii. Next base: position 1,178,310 of record JASISA010000019.1, read on the forward strand.
TGCGGTACTGTGCAGGAATGGACCCCAATGTCGAAAGTTTCAGGAAGGTGTGTTTGATGAGAAAATGCTATCTCAATCTTGAACTCAGCCAATCTTCAGGAACTTGCCACTACAACCACAACCATGCGTCTGTCAGCCCGAACGGTCTCAGCAACGCGTGAGTATAGTAAACCGTCCGCTCGCAAATGTCATGCCCACTAACACCGATTTAGTGCGAAGAAGTCTCTGAACGTCGACTCGCCGTCTTTTACACCCAAGATTCCCAATGCGCAGCCTGTCAAGAATATGGGCATCTCGCCAAAGGCCGCTGCAGCTGCAGCCTTTATACCAGGCGGTTCAGGTACACAAGACAAAATTTCTCCTGCGATTTTAACTGCTGACCTAGCCGCAGGGACGTCAACTCCAGCGGGTCCTACACACAGCAAGGCTCTGTCCGAAGAGTTTGTGCCTCAATTTTTCCAGCCCACTCAGCAAATCCAGGAGTTTATCCCGACACAGAACTTCCTGGCTTCCCAGCCAGTAAGCCAGCGTCTGTTATACGGCACAAAATACAGGACTGATGTTCTCGCAGTTGGACGCTCACGCGCACCTGCAGCCTCCGATGAACAATTTCAACGATAATTTCCTGGGCCAACCTACTCTTGGCGGACTGGATAATTCACATACCCCAATCAACCCGTATGCCCAACAGTCATCTGCAATGGGTGCTCAGTCGTTCTTCCAGGATCCTAGTAGCTTCAAGCACCCACTGAATTATCACCTCTACACTCCGATTGGCCCTATCAGAGAAGCGCTCTTACCTTATCAGCGGGCGACGGCGGACTTCTTCATACCAGACAGCCTCCGTGAAGACTTGACGAAGAAAGCCGAAGCGACGTTGCAGACCTTTGCGAATAGCAGTTTGCCTCCGGTCGAGCATTTCCACTCACTGGTCGCGCTCGAGAACACCCATACGAAGGCGTCGTCCATGTTTGGCTACCCTTCATCCATCTACAAAGCCCAATCTCAAAAGGATGGCAACTACTACGCACTCAGACGGATTGAAGGGTTTCGCCTCACCGACTCAGACGCAATCAGGGCGTCCATCAGCTGGAAACGACTTAACAATTCTAGCCTGGTGCAAGTGCATGACGCATTCACGGGCAAGTGGTTTAACGACAGCTCCTTGATTGTCGTAACAGACTATCACGCAAACTCGCGGACACTGGCAGAGTTATTCTTCACACGCGGGCGACATGGTCAGAGGCCACAGGTGATTCCAGAGAACGATATTTGGAGCTACATTGTGCAGCTTGCAAGCGCACTGAAGGCGATCCATGAGAGCAAGCTAGCAGCACAAACGGTTGTAGCTTCAAAGGTACTCGTGACTGCCAAGAACCGACTGCGACTGAACGGCTGCGGCATCTTGGATATTACTCAATTCAGTCAGCAGCCTCCGCTTTGGCAGCGTCAGCGCGATGACTTGATTGATCTTGGCCGACTTTTATTGAGCCTTGCAACGCGAAATCCGAATGCGCACACCAACCCAGCAAAGTCACTGGAGACTGTGAGCAGATCGTACAGTGAGCGTCTCCGAATTGGCATCGCTTGGCTGCTCAGTCCACGCCCGCTTCCGCAGGACAGCGACCAAGAGACGGCGCATCAAAACTCTGCATACAACATCACGGAGTTTCTTACGAACATCGCCGACAAAGTGGTCACAACTTTGGATAGCACGCTCCACTACGAAGATGAAATCACTCATAATCTTATGGGTGAGCTGGAGAATGGCCGCTTGGTACGGCTCATGGCCAAAATCAACATCATTTTGGAACGGCCAGACACAACAAGCACGCCAAACGCGACGACAAACCCAGCACTGCTGAATCAGCCCTCCGCATCCTGGTCTGAGACAGGAGAGCGGTACTATTTGAAGCTGTTCCGCGATTACGTATTCCACCAAGTCGATCACGAAGGTCGACCGAGTCTGGATCTTGGACACATCATCACGAGCCTCAACAAGCTCGATGCCGGCATCGACGAGAAGATACAGCTCATGAGTCGAGACGAGCAGAGCATCTTGATCGTGTCGTACAAAGAGATCAAACGGGGATTTGAATCGGCTTGGGCTGATATCAGCAAAGCCGCTAATTCCGGCAGACGATAGAACCAGCAGCTTGAGAGGGCAATGTACGAGAGAGCAGTTCGGACACAGACGTGGCCTGGAGGGAATCATCAGAGATCAGTGCAACCCAACATGAGTGGACCGAAGATTCACAGATGGAACGGATGGAAATGGGCATGAGCGAAACGCATACATTGCATGAAGCGAACAAAGTTGGAAGAGTGAGTTGCAAAGGACACGACAATCATGGATGACGATTTGCGTAGCAGCTGGTTGTTGGGTAGGTGGACAGAAGGGCATCGTGAACGGAGCAGGAGAGGCGAGACAGGCATAAAATTTAGGAAACTTGTCGTTTTTGAATTGAAAAGAAAAACTTTGAAAGAACAACTTTTACTGCTTCTAGCTGTAGATGTTCTTCACGTGAGGCAGAGGATATAAGTCAAGCCGGTGACCGTCGTTGTCCGGATCTCTTTCAGGGTCTGATATATGTCGATCACACTGAGTCACCCTGCCTCTCCAGTTTGACTTCATGAAGGGCTCTTCGCCACTACAAAGCCGCTGCGATGCGCGTGGAACATATGTCGAAAGCCCGCATCGTAGATATATAATATTCTTGTATTGCTGTACTATTCCATCTATGGACAAGCAGCTATCTCTAACTCGTTCTTTGAAGGTAAAAGCCGTTGGCATAAAACCCTTCTACTCCTTCCTATCTTGTAGGATTCCACCCCTACTACTATCTTCTGTTTGTCCTTTAAACATAGAGAGGATCTCTATAGCTCCTTCCTCTTACTAGGTCCTTTTACTCCTATCCTTCCTCCTCCCTTACAAGCGAGAACTGTTCTAGTATCCCCTCCCTAATTATCCACCTCGTAGCTGCATTAAGGCCTCTCCTTGTTTGTGTAATCTCTTGCTATAAGGATCCAGCATCTTGAAACAGTCTCTCCCTTACTTTTTGTTTTTCCGGGTAGAATATTATGACATGTTTGAGTGTCTAGGCCCTGTATCCACATGTGTATTCGGGTGTTTTACCTAGGACTCTCCTCCTTATAAGGTATGCATTCAAGCCAATATACTCGGTCCTAATAAGTGTTGCTATTGTGCTCTGTGGCCTAGACTATCCCTTATAGAGTTTTCTACCCCTCTCTCCGTCTTGCTAGACTACTAGGAGTTCTTAGCCTTGTTAGGCTATATGTCTCTTCTTAAGTTAGGTTAGCTATATTTTGTTGTAGGTTAGGTGTATCCACTATCCCTTTAACATTGGGTTACCCTATTGGATTTAATCTATCGCCTAGCCCTCTACTAATGTTGTAGTGTCCTCTTAATCATAAAGATACACCTCGAACGAATTTGGGGAGGCGGCATTACCAAAACCTCAGAACATACGGAACCTATCAAGGCAATACACGCATCCAAAGCACGGCTACACGCCGCTGTTGGCGGGTGCGCAGTCAGCGCTCGAAAATACTGATTCTCAGCATTAGAAGAAGAGAATTCTCTGCCAAGCATGGCCAGTGCACAAGGCTGTGCTGCCTCAGGCACAGACAACGGACTAGAGCCATTTCAAGAGGTTACTGAAGAAACTACTACAGGCAGAGATACAGGGAGTATCAATCTAGCTTCCTACCCAACCTCCCAAGAGAAGGGGTATAGAGAGAAGAACGCAGCAGTAAACAAGAACCAGCAGGGTCCCCTCTCACCTTGGGAGGCCCTGAAAGAGATTCAGAATGAGGCAGCTGAACTGATGCATCAGAGTCAACACTCCTCCCTCCAACCAGAGAGGGCAATCCAGATGATTCTGGATATGATTCACTCAACTGCAGCGCGGACCACGAAGCGCACCAACCAGGAAGCCACTCTGGAATCTATCCAACGGAGTATTACACAGATTCAGAAGAAGATAGAGCAGAGTCCAGGACCAAAGACAACCTGGGCTACAGTCGCAGCCCAACAGCCAGCCCAGCTGTCTAGCATCAAAGCACAAAGAGCTGCGTGCTCCCTCAAGATTCACGTAGACAACGAAGCGACTAGGGCTGAGCTTAGGGATGCTGAAGCTACCCGGATTGTTTCGCGTTTTACTGCAGAAGGAGGAACTGGGCACATGTAGTCGCAGTCAAGAAGGTCCCCGATGGACTAGTTCTCACGACTACGGACCCTGCAGCAAGGAACCGAATGGCGGCAGACACCCAAGGCCTAGGCAAGGTCTTGAAGGAGGCAAGAATAGCACAGAAAACCTTCCCAGTCCAAGTCCACTTTGTTACAGTTGCAGGAAACGACCCTACTACACAGCGGATCCAGTCAATTGAGGAAGACAACAAGCGGCTAATACCCGGAATCCAAGTACAGAATGCCTGGTGGAAGGGCCAGAAAGCTATAGCAACGGGAACAAAGAAACAGAGCACTCTAGTAGTCGAACTGAAGACGGTGGAAGCTGCTAGAGCTGCGGTAGAGAAGGGCATTATCATCTCCGGAGTGCTCCACGACACTGAAGAATGGGACCACCAATGGACAATAACACAGTGCTTCAACTGCCAAAGATATGGCCATATCGGCACAAGGTGCACAAACGGTACGGTGTGTGCAAGGTGTGGAGGAAGCCATAACATAAGAGAATGTGCGCACGAGAAGCTTGCAGAGGCAGACCGATTAAAGCACAGTAAATGCGGAAATTGCAGTCAGAACCACCCAGCTTGGCACTATATGTGCTCAAAGAGACAAGCAATCAAGGACAAGATTCAGAGCATGAAGAAGATAGGGCGAGCTACATGGCTAAGCTAACCTACAGTACTCCTAGCTCTACTTCTCCTCTGCCTTCCCCTCCTCTACAGCAAGGAGCGAATGGGGAGGGAGAGGACCAAACAGCTACCCGGACAAGCCGCGAATATGTCCCAGGCAGGAGGCCAATAGGAACAGCAGTAGAGAAGCGAACACTACAGAGGTTTGGGAGGCCAGTTGGGGCGGTGAACAGGGCTAAGACCATTGTACCGGAGCAAGGACAAGGGTCAATCCGACGAGCAATACAGCGGGATCAACCACCAGCTAGTACCCAATGAACACACAACCGACACTAAGTATACTGCAGGCAAACGTACGGAAATCACAGGCTACCCACCGGCAGCTACTCGATGACAGCCAGAAAGACATTCTCGCTATCCAGGAGCCATACACTAACCCAAGCAATGGAAGAACAGTCACACATCCGAAGTACTATACTGTTGCAGGGGAAGACAAAGACAGGAGAGTCGTATTCTACGTCCATAAGAAGTACAGCCTATCCGAATGGTCGCACCGGATTATGAGTAATCAGAAGATCCTAATCTCACTACAAACGACAATAGGAACTGTACACCTCCATAACATCTATAACTGGGATGCGAGGCTTACAGTGGAGGAGCTTTAGAAGGTATTGAGGAACCGGGAGAACACGTTCTAGTTGGAGACTTCAATCTTCACCACCGTTGGTGGGGAGGACCGTTAGTACCACAGGAGGATCTTAGAGCAAGAGAGCTACGAGAGGCGTGTCGAGACACGCTATACCTAGCGACACCCCTAGGCCTTGCTACCTGGAGAAAGACACCACAGTCCCAAACTGGGACGACGATAGACCTTACTCTTGCAACAGAGGAGATATCAAAGAGGATAACAGCATGTCAGCCAGGCAAGGAAGACATTGACTCTGATCATATCAGCATAGAGACAACTATTGACATAGGGATACAGGAGGAGACGAGAACAAGATGGATGTGGAAGGACACTAACTGGGAGGAGTTCAGAGAGACGCTCCAAAAGCTCCTACCTACAGCCGAAGGGATGACAACAAAGGAGGATATAGATAGCACCGTGAGTGATCTCAGCAATGCTCTACAAAAGACAAGGGACCTTGTTGTCCGGCGTAAAACATATCGGCCGCCAGATCCAAGGAGTGTGCCGGTGGTACTACATGCGATTCAGGAGGCTCGGCAGGCAAGACGGCATGCACAATGGACAGGGAGCGAGGAGCACTGGAAGGAGTGGAGGGCACGAAACCAGGAGAAAAAGAGAACTATCCAGACAGAGAAAAGGAAACAGTGGAGGACCGCGGTTCACAAAACCGCTAGCGAGCCACAGGAATGTGGAAGCTGGCTAAGTGGGCAAAGAACAGCGATAGCCCTATTCGACCTCCCCAGATGCCTACACTAACACACAATAACGATCAGTTCACGACGGACAGTGCGAAAACAGAGATCCTACGGACAGCCCTTTTCCCAATGCCAGAGCCCGCAGACACATCAGACATCGAGAGCACTACATACCCAGAACCTGTCAATATAGCATGCGAAATTACAGAAGAGGAGGTACGAAAAGTAGTCCAAAGACTGCCGAACGACAAGGCTCCCGGCCTCGACGAGATACCAAACAGATGCATTAAGAAGTGCCTAGCTCAGCTACTCCCTATCCTCCAACGCATCTTCCAACAGTGTGTTTCAATTGGCTACCACCCAGCCCAGTTTCGGAAAGCTAGGACGATTATGCTACAGAAGGCGGGTAAAGACTCATCTACTCCAAAGGGATGGAGGCCTATTGCCCTTCTATCGTGCATTGGCAAGATACTAGAAGCAATAGTTGCACGGAAAATAGGACAGGCTGTACGGGAACATAAGTTGCTTCCTCAAAACCAAATGGCGCAAGCGGGTAGATCGACCGGAGACGCACTACGGTACATCCTTCAAAGCGTTCAGACTGCGTGGAAGAAAGGCAAGGTGGCCTCGGTGTTATCACTTGACATGACAGGAGCGTTTGACAAAGTCAATCACGAACGGTTAATCCACAACCTACGGTGCAGGAGGATTCCATACTGGATTACAGCTTTTGTAGCGTCATTCCTGAAGGACAGAGAGACAACAATCGCTATCCCCGGATACGAGTCACCGGCAGCACGAGTGGCATGCGGAATCCCACAAGGAAGCACCATCTCACCTATCCTGTTCCTCTTCTTTACAGCCTCCCTCCTAGAAGGAATGGAATACACCGAAGCAGTTGGGTTTGCAGATGATACATACCTCATTGCAGTGTCAAATTCGACAAGAGGTACATGCGAGGCACTAGAAAAGGACCACAACAGCTGTCTACAATGGGCCTCAAGACATGGAGCTAAGTTCGCCCCTGAGAAATACAAAGTCATGCACTTTACAAGGGGCACAAGGAGCACATCCGAATCCCAGAGAACACCCAACATCCCGTCGCTCCAGAGTGGCCCAGAGGACACAATGAGGGTCCTAGGAGTAATCGTTGATAAGAGACTCAAGTGGCACGCACAGATAGAGAATACCATACAAAAGCAAAACGGCTAGAAGCTGCACTACGACGGATTACTGCTGCTACGTGGGGCGCCACGGTAGAGACAGCCCGTAAGCTATATATCTCAATGATCAGGCCAGCAGTAATGCACGGGAGCGAGGTATGGATGGCAGGAAAGGAGACTGGAATCTCAAAAATGCTCCAACAAAAGCTACGGGTAATGCAGAATAGATTCCTACGGATAATCCTTGGGGCCTACCGAGCTACACCAACGCGACTGTTACACAAAGAACTCCAGATCGAAGACATTACCGAGTATGGGAAGAGAACTGCTATAGCTGCAATGGCTGCGCAGAGGCAGAGGCCGGATATACACCAGGCCATGCAAGAGCTGAAGGGGCGGATCCTACTAAAGTGCGGACAACTTGGGGCATATAGCAGACGCCTGAGAAAACCATACAGCTCGCCACTAGAGCAGACAGACGAGCAGGCTACTATCCTACGGTCCCAGCTCTCTCACATAGACAGAGCAGATCCAAAGAAGACTCGGAAAGCAACATGGACTATCCTCCAGGGCCAGTATGAGCGGGACGAGTCACAGAAGTGGACAATGCTAGGCGCGAAGGAATCCTCCCACTCGCGTTCAGGACTCCATGGAACACCAATACCCGGGAGCTTTATCGAGGGCTTAGCAAAGCCCAGGCCGCGATAGTGTTCCAGATACGGTCAGAGACAATTGGCCTTCCTCACTTCCTCCACAAGGTTGGGGTGCCCGACACTAGCCCCTACTGCGAATGTGGAGATAGAGGGACAGCTCGACACTACCTTGCCTACTGTACAAACATGCGAGAGAGTAGAAGGGAACTCATCTTAGCCACTAGATGCCAGGACGCGAGAAGATGGCTTACTGAGTTTCCTAGACAAACGGCAGCGTGGGCAATAAGGCATCTCCCCATAGGACAATTCGAGTGGACCTCAAACATCTCCCAGAGCAGGCCGGAGATCTCGAACCCAAGTAAGGAGGATGATGTTGACTCTGGCGTGTCAGCCAGCTGCCTACGAGCAAACATATTGGTTCTATAGTACCTAAGATGCAGTAGGGTGTAAGGCATAACAGAGAAGGGAGGAAGTTTTACGCTGTAGGCACTTTCTACAGGGTTTTCTTTTACAACATGTAGATATGCTAGAAGGGGCACGGCCTGTAGCTAGCTCGAATACATTTATTATTATTATTATTAGTGTCCTCTTATCTAGTCCTCTAGGCCTATACCTATGCTAGGCGTTTCCTTTTCCTACACTCCCTTTAGATCTACTTGCATCTCTCCTAGATATACTTAGTAGTAGGATTGTCTTTAGTTTTAACTGCCTATTACCTTATAATTTCTTATATATATAGGTATAGTAGTAGTATCTCGGTCTCCCTCTAGAGGATTCCTTCTAGGACACTTTTGTATACTCCTACGAGATGTCTAAGTGCTTAGTTCTAAATCCTTTCTAGCGGGGTTGTAATTCCCTTCCTATACCCTAGTACGCCCTCTAGTATTATCTACACTTTAGCTCTATATATTATTACTAGTCTAACTACTACTATATAAAGGTGTCTTGCCTTCTAGAAGGATGCTCCCTATATAGACTTGCATAGCCTTTAGAGGGATTGCGTCTAGGCTCTACCCTTCTCTACTACTATTTTAATATATAGTCCCTACTATAGCTTAGAGTCTACCCTTACTCCTAAGAGTCTAAGGTATAGGACTAGGCTATCTTATACCCCCTAGATATTCACTATAGCTTATATGTTATATCTTTTCCTACTCCTAGAGAAGTAGATAAGCTAATACTTCTATAGTACGAATATAGCCCCGTACCTAGATACCTACTAGACATACTTATTATATACTACTTCTAGTCTTCTATAGTTAGTCTCTATGCTTTCCCTAAAGGCAAGGATATTAGAGTTATTAACAAACCCTATAGCTATTACCCCTCTCCCCTCTAGGTCTAGGAGGAGTATAGATATAAAGAATAGGAATAGTATCAGGGATAGGGTTAATCCTTATAGGATTCCTATAGCTTAAGGTCTTAGGTAGTCCATATATTCTCCTAGCCTAAGATATATTATCCTATCTTAGAGGAATAACTAGATAAATTGCACAATATAGGGAGGGTATACCTTTATTTTAATGTTATAGATAAGCCTCTAGTAGGAGACGTTATCGAAGGCTCCTAAAATATCTAGGTATAGTATTAAGGCTACTATTCTTAGGTTTATCTTCTAGACTATTTAGACTTGTTCTATAATAAGTTCAAGTATAGATACTATTAATCTCCCTAGCCTTACTCCTATCTAGGATTGTAGGAGGAGGCCTCTCGCCTCCGCTTCCTTACTTATCCTCTATACTATAAGAGCTTCTAGGGCCTTAGCTAGAGTATTAAGTAGGGCAATTGGCCTATAAGCACCTAGTTTAGTATAGTTAGGTTTCTATAGCTTCTTAAGGGCGACTATTATAGAGTACTTTAGAGGCTTAGGGTAGTATCCTTAGCCTAGGTATACTATAAAGAATTTGTATAAGAGAGGACCTAGTACTATCCTACACTCCTTAAGTAAGAGGTTAGGTATTCGGTCGGGCCCTAGGGCCTTCCTAACTAGGATCTTTCTTAGGATTGCCTAGAGTTCACTAAGTTAGACTTCTACCTCTATTTTAAAGGGTTTTAGGTATATTGCCTCGTAGATGTCTTATAGGTCTACTACCTTTAGTCCTAGGAAGAAGTATTAGGCGAGCGCCTCTACCTTGCCTTAGTCGTCCGTCTATAGTATTCTATTCGAGTCCTTTATCCCTAGGAACTAGGGGAGGGGAGTCCTTTTACCTACCCCTTCCCTCGCCTATTTAGCTTATTTCTAGATCTTCTTTAGGTCCTCTATAATTTCTTTTATAGTTGCCCTCTATGCTAGGTTCCTATCCTTCCTAATCTGCTTGCCCTTAGTATATAATACAGCTAGGTATGCTACTAGGTTTTCCTCTATCCTTTCCTAGCTCTACTCTCTCTTTAGCCGCCTTACGGATTTTACTACTCTACTACACTCCTTTGTCTATGCTATCTTAGCCCTACTTAATAGCTTTGCTCTAGGGACTTCCTCTACTACTCTAGTTAACAATCCTTGGATTTCCTAGGCCCTTACATCTAGCTGCTCCTAGGTGTCTATTAGTCTAAGGGCAATTAGCCTTGCCTCCTCTTAGATCTTTGTTTAGATCTTTTCCTATAGTACCTTCTTCTACTAGGGCCTCTGCACTAGTGCTTTCATGCTCGTTTAGGCCTAAATAGTTGTAGTTTGGATTGGGATATAATCTAATCCTATTTCTAGGTCCATCCTAGCTCTATATTCTTAGATAGTATTTTAGATTCTAGGAGTCCTAAACACCAAATCTAGGGTCTAGCAGCTCCTTAGTGTTTCCCATGTGACCGTACCTGGCTCTATAAGTAGATCTAGGTGGGCCTACTCTGTAATGTTGATTAAATGGTCTACAGCCTAGTGTTGGTCTCGGGTATTGTTTCCTCCCCACCTTGGGTAGTGTAGGTTGAAATCTCCTAGTAGGATTTGTTCCTCTCCCTCCCTCTCTTGGATTGCCTCCTCCACCTTAGGCAGGAATACGATTGTACCTAGGTCGAACCTATATACAAGGCAGGTAGACAAAGCCTGCCCGCGCTCTCCTGCGTCCTAGGCTTCGAATATTGCTACGAGTAGCTCACTACACACCTCCTAGCTTCGGGGACAGAGGCCCAGGCCAAACCCCTATCCCACGCTCCGCATCCTGTTTGCTCCTTAAGCTTTGGGCATGCTCTCTCGGGCCTCAGAAAACTGAGGAGCGGTCGCCTCTCTTCCAAAACCGACATGCGCATCCGTCCTCTCAGGCTGGGCAGACAGTGTCTCAGTCGCTGCCATTGCCCACCACGCCCCAGGAGAGCGACTCCCTTCGCGTTACTATACCGCATCTCTTTGGATATGGCCGGCCGTGTCTCGCAGGCTTGCTCGGTTGTTACTCCTATCCAGGCAGCGCCAGCCTTGCGTTTCCACCCACTAACCAATGTATCGTCTCCTCCCCGCTTCCTTCGCCTTGTACCTCTCCCTTTGTGTTCTGAAATCGGCCTTCGGCTCGCCTCTCTGTGAATCCTTTGCCTGAATCTCTATGTAGGCCCTCCTAGATTTCTAAGCTCTTTGGAATGGCCGCCAGACTAGGTGTCCTTCTCCCCTAGGCCATGCCCTGGGTAAACCCTCCCACCCGCACTTGGGAGATCAACAGGCCCCTATGGGCTTCGTGGCGTAGTTCTAAATTCCATTGCCCGCTGACTGACACCACATCCTCTAAGCTCTTCCATCTAGGCTCTTCCAAGTGCATAGCTCATTTGCTCCAGCCTTAACAACGCGTACGCTCTCTAGCTCTTTTCAAAACCTTCTAGGACAGGTGTTCCGGGTCCAGAAGCTTCGTATTGGGTGACTTGTTGTCCTTTTGACTCCAAATACCCTCAGAGGGGGATTCCTCCCATACACCAGAGGTGTCCTTTCGACGCCTGGGAGTTCCGCGGCTCTCACGTACGCTCACGGTCGAGCGGACCTGGTTCCTACGCAGGCAGGTCGTCTTCGGATGGTTTTCATACCCGTTTTGATGGTAGTCCTCTGTTCGGAGTTGTCTTGGCGATACCACACCGGATTTCGCGCTTCACTCCTCCGCTCCATCGGTGAGAAAATTTGGCTCTGCATGCGACGGCGACAACGTCGCCGCCCATCCAGGTTCGTAGCCAGCACCACGTACAGGTATTCCTCGTCGCTGGCCCGCATCGTAAATAATCAGCCGCGAAAATAAGGAATTGTTCTCCAGAAAATCCGCGTTGGAAAGTGAAGTTAGCTGCCTGAATAGCTGAGGACTGTGCCGCAATGACGAGCGAAATGACAGTTCATGTCTCGATGCTTGTTCGGCTCGTAGACTTGGACATCTTTGGTAAGTCAATTGAATTTTTCTAGTGTGTGCATTGGGAGAATCGGGTTGAGAGATGACCCGATGATGCTGTAACAGGAGCTCGTTGAAGTAGTATATGAACAAAGAAAAGCCCGGACGAAAAGCTTCGTGCGAAAGGCAGTTGTTGTAGATCCATTCGTGATTGGGGAACTTCTTCGACTTCAGAGCCTTGACACAAATACTCGCCTGATTCAAGATCCACAACCTCCCTGTTCGCAACGTTTATTCCACCATTGTTTCCTAGATCAATCAACAACTTCTCAAGACACCCTCCCACGAAACCAACCATCGAGACAACAAGACACCATGGGCTCCACTACCTATCCGCAGCAGCAGCAGCAACACGTCCTCATCATAGGCGCCGGCATAACAGGCCTCGCCATAGCCCACGGTCTCTCGCAATGCAACCCTCCAATATCGTACACAATCTTCGAAGCCGAATCTCAATCCACCTACCGCCCCCGCGAATGGACAATGGCACTACACTGGTCAATTCCCATGCTCAAATCCCTCCTACCTTCCCATCTAGCCTCCCGCTTGCTAGATGAAGTGGTTGTGGATAGGAGTTTGGACTGGGAAAACCATGAGAATCGCGTGATGAAGATCTATGACGGTGTCAAAGGGAACGTGATAACGGAGATTCCGATGCCGGAGGGGTTTCGGAGGGTTAGTAGGAGGAAGTTGAGGGCACTGTGTGGGGAGGCGGTGGATGTGAAATGGGGGCATGTGCTGAAGGAGGTGGTGTATGGCGAGAATGGGACCGTGACTGCCAAATTCGAAAATGGTGAAGGTATTACCGGGACATTGTTGGTTGGTGCTGATGGGGCCCGTAGTGCGGTGAGACAGCACATTCTTGGACCAGAAAAGGGAGTCGCTGCGCCGCTGGACATTGTGCATACGAATAATGCGTTTCGGTATGATACGGCGGAAAAGGCGAGGTTTGTTAGGGCTGCGGCTCCCGTTTTCAGTCAGATGGTTCATCCAGACTGTATTGTTTTTATTTCAATCCAGGACGTGCCGGATGCGGGGAAGCCTGAGACGTGGAGATTCCAGATTGTGAGGGCTTCTGATACTTTGCTGGGAATGTCGCTAATTGGCATCCTTCCTAGAAATTGTCGAACGAGGAGAAGCGAAAGGAGATAATGGAGAGGGCGCAACATTTGCAGGAGGCAAGTGAACCTGCCGAAAATCGCCGCGAAGCATCGATGCTGACTCGACATTATAGCCTTTCCGCTCAGCGGTGATGTGGATTCCATTGGGCATCGAGATCCAGTACAATGACCTGGCGTCCTGGCAGACGCTAGAATGGGACACTCGAGGAGGACGAGTAACGCTGGCTGGCGATGCAGCACATTCTATGCCGCCGCATCGTGGACAAGGTGAGTTTCGCAACAAGCTGATACTTGATCCTGGTGTAAGTTCGAATTCGCTAATCTCGGTGCTCTTACCTGAAGGTGTCAACCAAGCCATCAACGACGCGTACAACCTGGTCGGCGGTCTCCTAAAGGTTGCCACCGGGCAGACAAGCCAGGCAGAATCGATTGATGTGTACATGCGCGAAGTGGTAGAACGCGGGTCGAAAGAGGTGGTGTTAAGTAAGGAGAGCGCGTGGACGCAGTTGGATTATGCCAGTTTCAAGGACAGCGTGCTGGTCAGGCACGGACTCGAGCGGTCGCCCGAGGAACATGAATAATCCGGCTTGGCTTGTGAAGACGAACCAGTTTCAGTCCCTGCCGTGGCCCGGTCGAAAGGCAGGCAGGTGGCATTTACGATTTTGGTGCCTTGCCGCCTTGGAGAAGAAAGGCTGGAACTCCTCTTCGTCCTGCTGAATGCAACGCTGTGCAAATGCATAATGTAGATGGATCCATGGCCGGGTAATGATGCTTTATCTCGCCCGAGAGGGAGGAGAGGAGAGGTTCGAGGTTCGCTGCTTACATATAGCCCAAGAAAGTCTCCGCTCTGGCCTCACTGCGGGCCCGTGCGCGCGTAATCATCATCCCGAAGTCTCAGGCCCGGGAGCAAATGACCAGCGCGTGTGATTGCAGCGCTCAAATTGGAGTGCACAGAGGCAGCCAGCGGCCAAAGCAGACGTAACAGTAGCTAGTAGACATGGGCAATGTTAACTCCCGGTTGTTTGTTGTGCCGCGTGTGTCAATTCGTGGTGAAGGTGAAGGTGAAGCGTGCTGCACCTAGGCGGGAGTTTCCACTTTCTACCACGAGACCGAACATCTGAAGGCGGCGGCGACAGCGGCGGCCACGCACATCCTCTACTCGACAGCGACACGCTCCCCAGAAGACACCCGCACCCATCACTCTCAACAACACCACTACAGTCAGCATTGTCTTTCGCAAGATGCGCACTCGAGTCCCCCAAGCTTGAGCCAGTGCCGCCCAAGCACCAGTCAGTCAGTCTTCATTGGGCACTGCATGACAAGGACCTGGCTATTCTCACTCTCACCAAAGCCCTCTCGTGCTTCCTCCACCTCCAGCAGTCCAACGTCTGGCGCCAACACCCATCTGATCAACCCTCAGCGCCCTCAGCACCCTCAGCGCAAGTCTGCGGCGTGCCTACCGCTGGGCGCTTGTAGAGTCCATATCAGCCCTGCGTCTGCGTCCTCGAGCACGGCGACGACATAACAGACCCTCCGCCGCCCGACCGAGCACCGCTCGACCTCCGCCGACGTCAGTGAATATCGGACTTCACGTTAAATGTGTGCTCATCTGAGATAGCGAGCATTATGTCGACACCGCAGACGCTCACGACAACTCTTCCGCCGCACCACTTGGATCACCGGCAGCGGTATCTACCCTCGCCTCAAGACCGATATCTGCCTCCCCCGAGGCCCTCAAGCAACGTGAACGGCGGCTACCATCACAACATCCCAACCAGGCCGTCCAGCAACCTCTCCAATCGCCAGCTGCCTCCACCACCGCGGCCAGAAAGCGGGATGAGTAACGGTACATATTCACACGCACACGCTCAGGCACGAGGAGGCGCCGAGCAATACACCTACCCGAGCACGAGCTCACATCCTCAAATCAACTATGAGGAGTACAGGCAGACTGAAAGTAGTTCAACACACCCTCACAGAACGCTGCCACCACCGCCGTCCCAACATCAGCACATTGCACCAGCGTCACGTGGTTCGGTGACAAATGGCGCCGATATGCCCAGCCATGCTGGCAACTACAGCAGGTCTGGCTCTGCAGAGCGAGGCAGGAAGCGACGACAAAAGTCTCCTGTAGATTGGGTGGCATACTTTGGAGGTAAACCACCTGCGGAGATCATTGAAATCCATGATGACGATAGCCCTGCACCCTCGGCTACCGTGCACCAGGGGCCACCACCAAACAATGGCTCGTACCCCGGGCAGCATGTTGACAAGAAGCGACGAGTGAATGGGGGCAGTGGTGACGTGCCTCAATACAGCACCACCAATACGCCATACTCATACACCAATGGCGCCTCCACAGAAAGCTTACAAGCTACCACAGCCCCAACCTCTCTGGGCTCACAGGCAAGTGCGGGAGCAGCGGCTCCAAGCAGCATGGGCAGCGCGCAGACAGGACAGAAGCGAAAACGCACAGCTGGGCGAACATCAGACGCCGGCAACAAAAAGCAGGAAACAGCACGGCCTGGAGCACCTAGGGGATATTTGGCCGAATATGGAGAGTATCAGACTCCTCCTAGGCAGGCGAAGAAGCAGAAAGATGTGGTGGTACCAGCCATCCACGATGTAAGGACTCACCCGTTCGGCCGGTATGACATTGAGGTTCTGACGAATTGGCACAGCGCACAAAGTCTTCTGAGAAGATTGATGATGAAGATGGCCACTACATTGTGCACGAGAACAGCAAACTTGGAGAGCGTTACAACCTGATAGCGCTCCTCGGACAGGGCACATTCGGCAAAGTCGTGAGGGCGATTGACATCCGCACTCGTAAGGAAGTCGCCGTCAAGATTATTCGTGCAGTACCGAAGGTAAGTCGTGACCCACAGTGTCAGCCTTGGTCTCAGCTAATGACGATTTTACAGTATCGCGATGCTAGTCGCATCGAGCTCAGAGTGCTGCAGACCTTGCGCGCGGCTGATGAGGCTAACAGGAACCGATGCATTCAGCTCCGTGACTGCTTCGACTGGAGAGGGCATATTTGCATCGTCACACCCCTACTTGGTCTGTCAGTCTTCGACTTCCTAAAGAGCGGTGGCTTCGTCCCTTTTCCTGGCTCGCATATCCAAGCCTTTGCACGACAGCTACTTGGATCGATAGCGTTCTTGCACGACCTCAACCTCATTCACACCGACTTGAAGCCAGAGAACATCCTGTTGCTCAACCACACATACCAAACCTTCACCTACAACCGAAATATCCCATCGTCGAGCACCTTGACTTCGCGGTCTGCGAAATTCAGGAGAGTGCTCCTCAGCCCTCAGATCAATCTCATCGACTTCGGCAGTGCAACATTCGATGACGAGTATCACAGTTCTGTCGTCAGTACTAGGCATTACAGGGCGCCTGAAATCATCCTCGGTATCGGCTGGTCTCATCCTATCGATCTCTGGTCGCTTGGATGCATCCTGGTCGAATGTTGGACAGGCGACGCGCTCTTTCAAACACACGACTGCTGCGAGCACCTCGGTATGATGGAGGCTGTGACCGGTCAGTCAATCGATCGCCATCTCATCCGGGAAGTTCAGCGAGTCTCAAAGCGCAACGACAAGAACTCGGCGGCACGCTTTTTCAAGAATGGGCACCTGCAATACCCCATGCCAGACACTCCTCGTCAGTCTAGAAAGTTCGTGCGCGGCATGAAGCGTCTGGAAGAGATCATCCCGCAGACAAACAACTTCAACAGACTGTTCCTCGACCTCCTGCGGAAGATTTTCGTGTACGATCCAAAGAAGCGCATCACAGCGCGTGAAGCGTTGAAGCATCCCTGGTTCGATGAGCTGGTGGAAGATGACGGGACGGAGGCTACGCGGATCCGGATTGAAAGGGAGCGCATGCCAGAGCAAGGCCGATCTCGGTAGCATGGGCGATTGAACGCTGCCACAGACGACATTGCTGGCGAGACAGGCTTTTGGGGTGGCTAGGTGGTCCGACGACAAAATGATGGTGTACGCCGGCGTTCAACAAAGGAAGATAGGACCTCGTGAGCAGGCCATCTTTCGCGGTCCTGCTAAGTTTTATGATGATTCTTCTTGAGACGTGGATAGCTTTGCTCGATATGAGCGGGCGTGAGGCATTTGCATTGCGATCGGAGGGACATATTCTGGACATCAGGCATGGCGTTAGCAGATGGAACTGGATCTTGTACGATTCTACATCATACCAAAAGGTGTTGCTGTTCTCTGAGGAGGCAGATGTTGCATATTGCACTCACTGAACCATCCACATAGCCTCCATTCATATGCTCATCAGTATCTCATGTCAGTCCCATATGATAAGGTGCCTGACGGGTGTGAAGGACATGACTCGGGGATGCTGTCAAAAGGCTTGGCGCTTCCAGACATCAGCTGTCAGTGACCCGCACGGCACCCCGCCAAAACTATAGAAGGATTCGATATCCTCTACAAACTTTCGACGAGCGACGCTCCTCTTCTTGCCTACGCGTTCGTGTCTGCAGCGAGGACAACAATCCAGCCGAAAGTAGCAAACATGGCGAACCCGCGAATCGAGGAAGTCGACGACGATGCGACGGCCGATGACCCTGAGGAGATGGACCTGGACGCCTTCGACTTTGCGCGGCCGACTGGCTCGCTCGGTCAAGCAGCCACCAGCGAGAGTGAAGGTGGAAGCGGAAATGCCGCTGCAGCTGGCTCTCAGATGAGTCCGGACATGATGCAGACGCTCATGCAGCAGATGCAAGGCCAACAGGGTGGGAGTGGAAGCGGCGCTGGTGCTCCGCGGATATCAAACATGTCGCAAATGAGCGCGCAAGATCGAGAAAGATTGCTTCGCCAGCAGCAGGAGCGGACGAAGAACCATCAGTGCCTATACCCAGTATACTTTGATGCGAAGCGAAGCCGAGAGAATGGTCGGAGGGTAGGCAAGGAGGGAGCCGTGTCCAATCCTCTGGCGATGAGCATTGCAGAAGCATGCGAGCATATTGGGAAGACGTTGGGGTTCAATCCGCATATCACATTGGAGCCAACGAAGACACATCCAAAGGATTGGGCAAACCCGGGACGAGTGAAGGTGCTCATCAAGGACGACGGCAAACCCGTCAGTCCCAAGATTCAGAACAGTAAGTCAGCTACCAGTCCCGCAGTGACTTCCAGCAAGCGCGTGCTGCTGCGTTGCCCTAGCTGCAAGCATGCTTTTTGGTGGTCCAGAAGCGCCAAACTCTTGTAACGTGTCACGACTGATCACCTCTCCCAGAACACCATCTTTACAAGCTCATATCAGATTACCTCGTCTCGCATCCAACCACTGAGGAGACACCCAGGAAGCTAAAAATACAAGGAATGCCCATGCCCAAAGACAACAAGATCATTCCTCCAGCCATCCCGCGTGGTTCCAAGATCGGCACGATCCTCCCTTTGCATTCTCCCGCCCTCTCCGGAGGTGGTGTCTCAGAAAACTTCCTGAAAGATATGATGGCCGAAATGGGCGGTCAGCTCCCGCCCGGCATGGCAGGTATGGCCGGCGGATCAGATGCAGGTTCACAGCCCACCAAGAAAGTGAAAGATAAGAAGAAGAAATGAGCGACACGTACCGATTTAGCCGGTGACAAAGAAGAGGCTGCTAGGCGGACGTGATTTTGCATGTACCAACTTTCAGACCACCGTTCCAGAACAAATCTCGGCTCGACATCCCTCGCTCAGCCCACCAGCGGTTCAAAAACCTGCATTGGCGGCCACCGTGGTTTCCCGGCAGATCAAGAGAAGATCTGAGACGATCGACAAACTGGCAAAGCAAGCTCATCATCGGCATGCAAGCTGGACGGACCTTCCTCCGGACGTCCCACGGCCACAGGGCAAGGACACACACAGCAGCACAGAAAACAGAATCTTGGCCCGTGGGTAGCTGTTGCTCGGTATCTCATCAAGCAATAATGCTGTCTGTTATGCCCGAGCAGCAAGCAGCAAATGCCCTGCATTGCCACGTTGCTCCACAAGCTCCACCAATTCCACCAAACATCCAAAATACCAACATACTTCTTCACGCCTAGAACAGTGCTCTGCATCTTGCAGCATTGTCAATCATGCATGACGCCGGACGGCTGTATCTTCTACGAACTAGCGGCCCGCGCGCTGTCGTTTCACGGATTAAAGCACGCATATACTCTGCATATACATGACACGTGCAAAAGGACTTTTCTTTTCTTGCTTGCCAGCAGCGTCATGCTCTCTTTATTCTTCCGTCGAGAACCGGAAAGTCGGTATCGCGAGTGGATGCGACACGTGATGGATTTCTGTACCTTTTTCGAAATACTAACGAAATCTTAAGGACCTTTGGGAGGATGTGCGGCAACATAACCATGTGGGAATTGCCTTTCTTGGTCTTTGGCTATCTTGGTATTGCCTGATACTTTCTACTCGTTCATCATGCAATGAGCATTACGGAGGTGATTCCGAAGGCTAGGCTAGAAATAGCAGGTATAGCATGTACAGTATCTAGGTAGGGTTGTACTGATAAGATCGCATCTGGATTCTACCGAAATAGTGTTGTTACGTATACGCTCCCAGGCCCGATACTTGGGATCTCTTCCCTTGCATACTGTCCTCCTCCTCTGTGGACAGTTATTATTCGGGAAGCTTATGAGAGGTGTGAGGGCTGCCTTTGTAGTAAGTGCTTTCGTGCAGAGCCAGTAGAAAGCCTAAGATGCCCGTTTCCGACGATGATGATGATGTTGTACATCGGACCATGTCCGTATCCGCTAAAGATATTGTATCTCACATCTGGCCTTCCTGTATACCATATGCCGATATGTCTACAACCAGTGTAAGCGAAAGTGAACAGCGGGAAATCAGATGACCTCTGATGTTAAAACTTCCTATTGGATTAGATTCACAGAAACGGCCTGTGAGTGGCTATACTTACCTTTCGATACAGTGTTCTAGCGCGAATTTATGCACTCTCGCTTACCCCGGCTGTATGTACCGAATGCAAAGCAGGGCATAGCAAGGCATATGCCGACCGAGAGAACCTAAAGTAAAATCGTAAAGAAGATCGTGGAGCTCTATTGGGTGGTCCGATCCTTCGGGTTCAGCTCCTTTGCCTCCTACTTCCTTGTCTTGCTCTGACGTCTCGTGTCTGCTGACGACGGGAACGAGCGCACCTGACTGGGGTGACACGCCCAAAGAGAGCTTCGGAGTACATACTGAAAAAGAAAAAACCCCAGGAACTTGTCGTATGCCTGCCTACTTGGTTCCTCCATCCTCCTCTCAAGATCCACCCCGCGCTGGCGACCCTGCTTGCGTTGGTTCGTCACCGCCATTCCTCTGAGCTTCCGAACTTCAGTTCATGCTTCCTTCCTTCCTTCCTTCCTTCGTCCCGTTGAAACGTGTGTCGTTCGCTCGCCACTCCATATGTATACTTTCAATGCCACGTCCAACGCAGACATTCGCTCCTCCTTCCTAATTCCGCACGATATGCTTCCGCTGCCTCAGTATTCCCACTTCGATGCACTGCAAGTCAAGCGGACAATTCCGCTCGCCCACGCACTCCAACTCCCGGTGGAAAGCTTATCGATCGGGTTACCGTCTCGGCTTAATGGGAGTGGTAGTGGTAGCCGCATGCGCCAACGCAGGAGGTCGAGGAACCTGAATCTGCACATCTGATGAATCATTCACCGGTGCGGTCGCGTGTGCGGGTCTCGCAGCAATCTTTGCTGTTGCCTGCGTTGGGCTTGGACTAGTTGTAGTAGCTGCCGAAGCGGACCTCAGCGTTTCGGCGATGGGTCCAGGTAGGAGGAAGTACTTGTTCACGACTACAGCAACGGTGTCGACTACGTGTCGGATCTCGTCAGTCGTGATATTGTAGGCTGGTGCTATGATGATGTGGTCGCCTCGGCGGCCGTCGGCTCCGCCGGTTCCTGGGTAGAGAGATATGTTGTAGGGTTTTTGCATGCCTGTTCAGATGGTTATGTTAGTTGGCATATTCGTTTAGCGGGAGTAGGGCAGTCATCGATTCCGGTGCCGATGCTGAAAACGGCATGTATTTCGTGCCGAGACATGGGAGTTGAGAACCCGGTGTCGTCTGGTCAGAAAAGTGTGATTCGCACGATGACACCGGTTGCGCCTTTCGACCCCATACGATGCTTCGTTCGTTCGACTTGAATCCACACCGAT